>JADMNL010000037.1:42577500-44055000 GCA_016271365.2 Neoceratodus forsteri | reverse complement strand
TGACTGAGACACACATACTTTTCAGCCCTGCAACAACATCCACAAGGTAGAACCATGAATACAATGCAGGTCAGCAAGAGACAAGGGGGGCCACCCACTAGGTAAACTGCAGTTCACAACGCACCCAATGAGATAACTGGAGTCCAGATAGTTAATAATCAGTCCAATTTACTGTAAAAATAACAAATAGATGAAACAAGTCAGAGCAAGCCAAATGTAGCCACTCTCTCCCTGGCGCCTGGTCACAAGACCCGTCCTCAGAGGACAAAGTAATCTTGGCGCAAACAGAACTGCAACCATATTTGCATAAATTTAATTGTGCTAAAGTCATTAGCACAACATTCACTATTATGGGAGAGGTGCTTACAACACCAATTAGTGCGGATTTATTTTCACACTAATTAGCTCTTCAACAAAATAGCAAAAAGTATTTAACAGTGAGAATTTCAAGATTTACAGCAACAAAAGATGACTTCCTACCCCGACTTGAATTATGCATCATTTCTCTCATTCTGAATGGAAGGGGAAAGCATATTCCTTATTCAGGGGCCTTGGTAGAAGAGCCCTTTCACAGAAATATTAGTGTGGTTCTGGGTACCGTAACTAGGTTGGTGGCAGCATAATACAGACTGTAGTGGCCACTGTGTGTCTAAGAGATTATACAACATTTTGGGACTCTTTGTCGAATATATTAAAGGGTAGATTATGCCACAAGAAGGTCTTCCTTTCCTTGGGTAGCAAGATACTCATGTGGCAGTATAAGTAAGCAATAAAACCCAACAGGGAGGCGGTATTGTGCTATACGGGACCGCCCAGGGGGCGTAATAAGACCAGGCGCGCCCAGGCAGAGGGTCTTATAGCCCTGGAAGGTCTGGTATAGCACACACCGCCCCACCCTGAGGGTATTATTGCACTTAGAAAATGGGCACTGTAAAAAAAATAAGTTGAATAAAAAATGTTAATGAAAAAATTAGGAGGAAGTTAGTTTTGTAATAAAATAGTTCCTCCGCCTGCATTAGAATGATACTTAGAAGGCAATACTGTGTTTGACTTTTTTCTTCTTAGTTTTCTTGGTGTCTTTTAAAAGATATCCCCTGCCCACATACACACGCACTGGCAAAAGGCAGGAAAAGACTACCGTTAAGTATTCTTTATTTATATTAGCTTGTTGCTTGTAGCAGGTACTGCGGTGAGTAAGCTGGGGAATGAGCACTACTGAGAGTGCATTGAGGAGCAGTTATTACAGAAGCAGTGGTAGTGCTCAGTGAAGTTTTCCTGAAAAGACCTTTTTTTTTATTTTCTTTTTAAATGAAGCTGCGTTTTTGCTCCCCCCATTCATATCAGCGAGCCCCCCCCACATCATGCTTGTCTGTATGAGAAAATGTATGCACCAGCTCATAACTTTGGAGCACATGGGGAGTGTAGCTGAAGGAGACAGAAAAAAGAAACCATTAAGGTACTGGTTGTACAGTGCAAAAAAAAAGACAGATCTGTGTGCGTTTCATTGTTTTCTTCAGTTGAGTGGTGCTGGAAGCAAGGAAGGTCTAGAGCAGCTGTCACCACTAGTGTGGAGCATGTGACATGACTTAGGACTCCGCCTGCTTCTGTGACCCATTTCTAGATGTCTAATGCCGGCTTGGGATTTCAAATTGAGCTGCCGGCTTTTCTGGGGCAAGAGGATGTTTCTTGTTGATACTATGGCGCTGTTTAAGCTAAGCACAGGCAATTGCTATGGTTGTGGATATTTTATTTATGGGGTGTGATGTTCTTTTGTTCTGGCATTGTGACATACTACTGAATTGGGCGCAAACTCTCCAGCGAGCATCGAGAAAAAAACCATGGCAGTGTTTTAACACCAGCGTTCTGTTTGCATGATGATCTTTGTGATGTGGCTTGTGGCAAAGCTGGCACGTTTAATACCTGGGCTCTGTTGCTGATTGGCGTAGCTTGCCAGGTATATCAGCCAATCAGAGCCCAGCATTTTCTTTTGCCCATTTTCTAACATGCAACAATGGGTATGTCTGGGTTCATTGAACACAGAGATGCAAACAGTGAATGCTTGGTTTATTTAACTCCTGTTTAGAAAATAGACTAGAAAATACTGAGCTCTAATTGGCTGATATACCTGGCAAACTGGGCATCTATCGAGGCAACCAGTAGGCATTAAAGATGCCAGCTTTGCCACAAAGCTTAGGCGTGGACCTTATTACGCCCTCAGCGGTCGGTATAACACAATACCACCCTCCTGTTGGGTATTATTGCTTACTTGAAAGGCAGCATGTAAAACCACAGCCCCATATTCTAATAATGGGTGTAGGGTGTGGGTAGCAACAACTTTCCTAGCTTCTTCTTGTTAGGCAGTTTTCAACTCTGTAGAGGACTTCTAGCTTTTGTAGTATATGTAAAGGAGAACGGATAATGCATAAGAGGGTGTCATAAAGGAATAATGCACGTTGGCAGCTGTTTACCAAGAGGTGAAGCCAAATATCACAACTACCTGAGAAGTACAGTACATTATTCTAGATGAATACACACCCTGTGTGTGTTATCCTGCTTATAAAATGGGCTTTTGTATGCAAAAAAATGTAGTTTGTGTAAGGTGTGTGTGCAGTTGTACAACAATAAACAGTCACATGACATGTTTCAACCAATGAGGCTACAAGACTTTTATGGCCCATTTTATAAATTTGAACATTTGTAGTTTTCACTGTAGTTTACATTTGTAGTTTGCATTTTAGGGTAACAGTGAATTAATTGATTTTGTTTGGCCAAGTCCACCACAAACTGATTTTACTCGACATCTAAAGCAATGGTCCCTGAACAAGGCGACATGAAAAGATTTAATATATTTTCAAACAACAGGAATCCATCAGTGAGATGTTTTCATGCCATGGGCATTAAAAAGGAAATAAAAAATGGGGTTGACAACCCCATTTTGGATAAATGGAACTTATTATGCACAGTGTGCTTCACAATAAGCACAACCATGGAGACGAGCCACACAAAAACTAGCATACTGGACTTTAGAAGGGCTGACTTTGGCAAAATGGGTGAATACCTGAGAATACACCAGCAAATGGCCAAAAAGGAGGGGTGGAAGAACAATGGAGAAAAATCAAAACTGCCATCATAGAGGCAACAAGCCTTTGTGTGAAACAGATAAAGAAAGCAGAGTAAAAACCACTATGGTTCTCAAAAGAGGTGGCAGGGAAGGTTAAGAAGAAAAAGGCTGCATTCAAAAAGTATAAGGAATCACAGAAGAAGCACAACAGGGAACTGTATCAATTAAAGCAGAAAAGAAGTGGGAAGGCAGTCAGAATAGCAAAAGCCCAAACCGGGGAAAAATAGCAAATTCAGTTGAAGGGGATAAAACCTTTATAGGTACATTAGGAGCATAGAGAGGTTAAGGGAGGAATAGTGAAGATTAATAAGGTGGGCAGAGGAGACAGTGAAAAGGCAGAGATACTGAATGAATACTTTGCTCAGTATTCACAAAAGAAGATAAGGAGGAGTTACCTAAACCAGACAATAGAAGCACTCTGGGTAGGGGGATGATACCAGTCCATTTACAGAAGAATGAGTCCTGAAAGAACTCCTAAAATTCAAGGTGGACAAAGTAATGAAGCCTGACAGGATTCAATTCCCAGAATCCTAAAAGAACTAAGGAGGACCTAGTGACACCACTGACCACACTTTTAACAAATCATGGGAGGATGGGGTGGTACCTGAGGACTGGAGGAGGGCAGATGTGATTCCCCTTCACAAAAGTGGGAGCAAGGCAGAAGCAGGAAACTACAGACCTGTAAGTTTGACCTCAGTGGTAGGAAAATGATGGAATCACTTCTGAAAGAAAGAAAGAATTGTTGAGTACTTAGAGGCCAGCGGGGCACAAGACCCAAAGCAGCATGGATTTACAGCAGGAAGGTCATGTCAGATGAATCTAATAGATTTCTTTGACTGGGTGACCAAAGTAATAGACCAGGGAGGGGCTGTGGATATGGCCTACCTAGACTTTAGCAAGGCATTTGACACAGTCCCCACAAAGATTAATAATCAAGTAAGCCAGTCTGGGAGTGGGTCCCAGGGTGGTAGCCTGGGTAGCAAACTGGCTGCAAAACAGGACACAGAGGGTAATAGTGAATGGAACACATTCCGAAGAAAGGTGGGTCACTAGTGGAGTACCTCAGGGCTTAGTACTGGGTCCAGTCCTCTTTAACATCTTTATAGGTGATATTGCAGAGGGTCTGGAGGAAAGGTATGCCTCTTTGCAGATGACACAAAGGTCTGTAACAGAGTTGATACACAAGGGGGTAGAAAGGATGAGAAGGGACTTGGCAAGGTTGGAGGAATGGTCAGACATATGGCAACTTAGATTCAATGCAAAGAAGTGCAAGTAATGCACCTGGGAAACAAAACCCAGGAGAAGAGTACACAATAGCAGGTGAGGTAGTAACAACAAAAATGGAAAGAGACCTGGGGTAGTCATATCAGATGATCTAAAGGTTGGTAAGCAATGTGAGAAGTCAGTAAGGAGAGCCAAGGGATACTGGGATGCATGGAAGGCATCACAAGTAGAAAAGGAAGTTGTTATCCTCTGTACAGACAGTTGGTGAGACCCCATCTGAGTACTGTGTGCAGTTTTGAGACCCCATCTACGCAGGACATAGACAGCATGGAAGCAGTCCAGAGGAGGGCAACTAAAATGGTGCAGGGTCTACATCAGAAACCATATGAAGAGACTGAGAGAGCTTAATATGTATACCCTTGATGAAAGGAGGGACATGGGGACATGATAGAAATGTTTAAGTACCTGAAGGAATCAACAAAGTCCAGGAGGTAGCATCTTTCAGAAAAAGAGTTGTGTAAGAACAAGGCACAATTTAAAGATAGAGGGGGATGGCTCAGGGTAATGTGAGGAAATATTTTCCACGGAGAGAGTGGTGGATACATGGAACCGCCTTCCTGAGGAGATCATTGGGTCTAAAACAATTGGGTGAATTCAAACATGCATGGGACAGACATAAGGCAATTGTAGTGGTGGGTGGCAGGAAGTAGGCTGTTGGTTAACAAGAATCTGCAGCTTATCCAGTAGGTAGGAAGTGGGCAGACTGGGTGGGCCAAGTGGTCCTTATCTGCTGTCAAAGTCTATGTTTCTATTAGTAATGTCAGCTAATTGAGTACCTGCCTGTTAAATATTTATGAGAGAACTTGTTTGGGCAAAATAAGGAATAATACACAACAAAATGCATGGTGATGATGCAACAACAGCAAACCCTGCTCTTGCTGGGGCAGTGAGGCATAAGTGCAGCCAAGGGTTCTCAACCTTCCAGAAAGTGTAGTTATTATATCACACTGCACACCTGGGAATGTAATATTTGACTTATAATGTATATAAACAGCTCAAACATAATAGAAAGCCTGTTAAAATGCCAGGCAGCTGACTACTCATTAAAAGAATCTGATTTGATCACTAAGGACCTTCACTACTGAACATTTACACCTCCAGTGCAGACTGCCCAAACAACATTGTAAAGGCAAACTACACTTTGCTGCTGCACTGAAAAGGTTAAAAGAAACCTGACGACTGTGTACATCTTCTCATTGATTGGTGCCATAGACTTAAAACCAATGAAGTTGGATATATTTTTATTTTGGACAGAGTTTGACATTTAGTACACTGGGAGTTAGCATACTGTAGAGGCAGTTTATAGGAAAGTAGTGTGCAGGATCTGTAAAGGATGCTCGATGATAAGAAAGAGCCAAATTGTTTTGTTTCTGTGTGTATCTCCAACCACACATGTACTCCAAAGCCTCAATGCCAGTGCAAGGCATCATGGGTATACAAATCCTTGTGCTCGACATTATGGGTAAGCAAAGCCATGTGCAAAGCATTATTAAGTAAGCAAATCCTTGGGCAAGGTTGGCTGATAAGGCTTCACCAGATACATTGTGACTTATGATCTGGTATAAGCTGAAAACTACAAAATACAGACACTTGTTTCATCCTGTTGGGACTCCTCGGGTAGCATATCTAATATCGTATTCAAACAATGTAGGCGAGAGGCAAACCTTGCATATAAATGATTTATTTTAATGAATCATTCTAAATGAAGATAATCATTTATAATGTATGGGGAGCCCTTATTATGCACTGAAATCGCACTACAATGTTGTTATGGTATCGTTGTGATGTCAAGAGATTGGTAACCCCTCAATGTCACAATGATAACATAACAATGGAACGGATCTACGTACGGTGGCTTTGAACCAGTAGCGCGCACTACGGCTGTGGCGGTGAGTGCTGGCCCTAAGGGAGAGCGGCACTATGGGGAAGAAAGATAAAGTAAGGACACATTTCCTCTAGCATTTCCCATACACCATATGTGTGGGCAGGATTAATAACTGTGCTGAAATCACTTCTCAAGGTTACCATGACAACTGTAAACCTCCTAGGGTTTTGCTCTGCGTGGTTTACAATGTTGTCATGGTAACCTCTTGAAGCAATTAGTGTGGTTGCTAATCAAAGCCCGTACATTATCCTCTATATGCTAATTTCTGCATTTATCTTCTCTTTAGACAGGTCACAATGGAACCGTAATCAATGGGACAGCAGCTTGAATAATGCCTGACAATATAACAATGGACTCGTGACACTCAAACAGGGCAATGAAGCAAAGCAGAAGCAGTTAAATCTTCATATAAATAAATTTAAAAGCTTTACAATGTAAAATACATTGTAATTTTCATGATGATTTGTATATAGATCCCATAATGCTTTGCAGTATGGGGTATGTGTGATTTTGTATTTATTATATACATTTGATACACAATGATCTGGCTCAGAATATGCAAGCTTATCATTTCTCTGGCTGCCATTTAGGAGTTATTATCCTGCCCCTCAGTCATGAAAATAAATGTCATATTCTGAGTTAAGCTCATCGTATTCCATATTTCTATATTGCAACAGAAGCATAACTTTAACCATTACCGATTGCTCCATCTTGACTTATCTGAACGCTATTTCTCCTGTGTGTGAGTGTCGGTTATTCTGTTAAGTGTCTCATGCACATATGTGCCCCAGAAAAAGGCACGTTCTGGGGTGGAGTTTAAGATTTTGACAAATGAATGCTTGCCCTTGATCAATAATATATTTATATGTCCTCAGAGGCCACTCTTATACCTGTAATAGTGGTCTCATTCTTAATGGCTTCTGAAATGCTTTCCTTAAGTTTGTGGATCTTATACCCTAGAACACACGTGCTACCACTCAGACAACATACAAGTAGTCTCAGGATATACTAACATACACTACCATTACCCTCTAGTTTCTTCACATCCCTTTGCATTCTCTCCACCCTCCTGGGTGTCCACCCTGTTGCAGATTTTGTGTCATCTTGCAAAGAGCGCACCTTCCCTCCAGTTCCTCAGCAGTGTCACTTATGATGACATTGAAGAGGACAGGCCCAGCACCAATCTCTGTGGTACTCCACTGGTCATTCTCCTGCACTCCAAGCGATTGCCATTTACCACCACCCTTTGCCTCCTTTCTCTCAACCAGTTTTATACCCAGCTTACCACTTTCTCCCTAACTCCCAGGCTGCTAAATTTCTTTATCAGCCTTCTGTAGTGTACAGTGTCAGGAGGCCGTACTGAATCCAGATAGGCCACATCCACTGCTCCCCACCTAGTTTTTTAATTTTGTTTTTGTTTACTGGTAGGTGCTTACCATAGAAATGACTATTTTCAGGCGCGACCCAGGAGGTTACAAAGGAATTACATGGTAACACAGAAACAAAAACAAGGTATTGCAGTAAAACACAAGAGGTGATGAGAGCAAGGTACAAAACAGTGTGATTCGTGACAAAACATGCAATAAGGCAATTTGTTGCAGGTGCAGGACATGGCTCACACATTTGCAAGGAATTATCATGATGCAAAGTTCGGTAAGAAGTTCACTGAAAACAACCAACCACATACTTGCAAGGAACTAATTAACTAACTAGTTACACAAAGAAATCTACGAGATGTGTTTGACATGACCTACTTGACGCACTGTGAAGCTGTGCTGATGGTGATCCTGCAGCCCTATGTCTCCAGGTACTCAGTCTTTCCTTCAACAGGGACTCCATTAACTTTCCCACTACTGGTGCGAGATAGACTAGTCTGTAACTGCTTGTCTCCTCTGCTGCCACTCTTGTGCAGACAGACCCATCAGCCTCCTCCATTCCTGTGGAACCAACCACGCTTCAATGAGATGCTAAATGATATTGCCAGAGGGGCTGCTAGCACCACGCTCAGCTTCTTAAGTACGTCGGAGTGGATCCTGTCCAGCTCTGCCACCTTGTTTCTTGAGCTTCCAACCATGGCAGACTCTCTCTCTGTAAATGAACTTGCACCCCCCGCCCACTGTGAATACAAAGCAGAAGTATTTGTTTAAAATATTAGCCATTTTGGGGCTTCCTCTGCACAGTCCTCATTCCTGGTCTCCTAATTTTCATTATACCAATTCCTTGTCTTCCTCTTCCGATTCACATACCTGAAGAAAGTCATATCTCCATTCTTTTTTCTTTTTATACTTTCTTTATTTGATTCAGATTTTTTCCATATTAACATCAGTTAATGATGTACAATTTAAACCAGATTCATTGCATTCACCAGCATATCTGGTAATGTATGTACTGTTATTATAAATCATGTTCAACCACAACTCGTAGTACATATCATTATCAACATCGACATGTATGCTCTTAAGGGACACGGTCAACCCCTTTGGCCTCAAAGTGTCCCTAGTTTAAAAACACATTTTATGATTGTTCTCATTCTATAGAGACTGCTGATGTAGCTGTTTGTTTGAATCAGACTCCCTTTTCCTTTTAAAAAGTGACAAACTGAGTGTCAACCATACTGGGTGTTACACCACAAAACATTTTGTTTACGTTCTTGATCAACTGCAACTGCACCTTCCTGGACTCAGGAACACCCCAACACTATCTGGCTACTCATTATGTAGTGGGAGTAGATGAGACTATTGTATCACAAGTGACTGCACTGTTTGAGGGTGCTTCTAATGTTCAGGAAGTATGCAGTAAGCTTAGGTAAACAATTTGGAGCAAAACAAGACTGTGTATAACTATACATTACCATTCATTTCAGTTCCATAAACAAGGAGGCAGATTAAACAACCAGCAACATCAATGAATTTTAGAGAAGATGAGCAATCATAAAATGTGGTTTTACTGAAATAATATGATGCAAAAAAGATTGACAGTGTCCCTTAAGTTGTTAAACATGTATAAGCATTACATAAATAAATGAAAATAATATCTTATTCGCCATAAAACAGGTCACTAAAGTATCTGTCTGTGATGCATTTGGTCTCAGAGTTTTTAATGTATTCCTGTCTCTGTTCTGTTTTAGTCTCAAGTAGATCATCCAGTATTCGTTTACCTTACATATTGAGTATTAGTTCCTCTCCCTCCTGGTACTACACCTTTCTCTTGTGCCCTGATATCAAATTACCCAGCTATGGGGAATCCATCTGTTCCTCATACAACAGCCACCTTGTCCACTGATTTTGAAATGTGTCTGTTGCTAAGATCCAATGTTACTTTCTCCATTCTCTGGATTTCTGCGATTATTCCTCCATTCTACTATGGATGGTGGTTCTCCTCTCATCCACTTCCATGTCCCTGCCTTCGGCAGCAGCAATGGTGAGGATGGCCCATAAGTGTTTCTCATCTTTCCCCTTCACCCCCAGGGGTTTATTTCCATAACTAAGTGTTCGGGTTTGGTGGTGTTGGTATTGCAAATACTTTGTTAGATGCACACCACATCTCTCCAAAATTCCCCAAGCTCTGGATACCTCCAGAAAATGTGAGCTTTGTGGCCTGTGTTTCCCACAACCTCCAACAAGCCTTTCAGCCTCCCTGGTCCCTGTGCACTGCCTGTGTGGGGACTAAAATATCTGGTTTGGATCTTCCATCCAAAGTCCCTCCACACTGGAGAGACCGACATATGCCAGGTATTTTCCCAGACTATATCCCACTGTTTATTTGTTAGGACCACCCCTAGGTCATTTTCCCATTTGACCTTAATGTATTCTGAGGAAAGTTGAGATCTGTTATATAACTTGTGTAGAGAATTGAAATAGCTCTATCACCATTCGGCGATGCCCAGATCTTCCAAATTGATGTATCCTCCCATCTCTAATCCATCCTGACCCAGCTTCCTCCTTGTGTCCTGTACATAGTCCCTAATTTGATAGAATCATAGATGGTCCTTCTCCTTCAATCCAAATTTTGTTAAACTGCCTCAAAGGACAGCATGGTAGACCCTGTGAATAACTGCCCTGGGAGACCATACCTCTTTGTGCCCATCTTCTGTACCAGCTGTCATGTTTTGCTGATTTGAATTGAGTGTTGTACACCAACCATCTGTATCTCCACATCTGCTTCAATGTGTTCCTTTCTTAGTTTCTCTTCTCCATCCCTCCAGCACCACTCTTGTACCAGTATAATCCACTCTTAAGTGTCTATCCTCCCCACATGAACAAGATTGCACCCAACGGTGGGTCTATTTGTGCAAACATATCCATCCTTTTCCACAGTGCATTGTATTAGGAGTTACCACACAACAGAGCCATCCTCATCTGTGCAGCACACCAATATCCGTGGAGATTCAGAAGTGCCAATCCCCATTAACCTTTGGAAGATACAAGAGATTTCTCCTAATCCTGGGTGACCCCCCAAATAAAGTCTATTAACATATTTTGCCATTTATCTCATTCACCCTAGGGACTGGACATGGGACACATTGGAATAGATACAGTAGGTGAGGCAATGCTTTCATTTTCAGTGATTGTACCTTTGCATGGAGTGAGAGGGTAAAAGGGTCCATCTCCCAAGGTCTCCTTTCAGCTGGGCAACTAATGGGGATAGTTCAGGTCAAATAGCTGCGTGTTCAATGTTCCCAGCCTTATACGTAGATATTTAATGAAGTTCATATCCCAATTCATCGGATATGTTTCCCGATGCTTGCTGAGCTACAGTAGTATAGTAAAGTAAAAGCTCATATCTCCATTCCTGATCTCCTGGGTAATCCTCTCCTCCCTCAGTTTGAGCCTTTGCTATCCTTACACTCCTTCCTGCCTCTCTGTTCTCTAGATATACCTCCCTGCTGCCTTTGTTTGGGTCTCCTTGTACTTTTTGAAAGCTGTGGTTTTTTTCTCTCCTCTACTGCCTTAGCCGCTTCCTTTGAGAACCACAGTGGCTTCTTTCTCCTCTTACCCTTATTACTTTAGACAGCTTACCATTATCTCAGCTGTTCCTTTCTTCAAAGACAGTGTGGTTCACAATAAATACAGCTACAGAGTCAAGCCATACAAAAACAATGGTACTGGACTTTTGGAGGCTGACTTGGCAGAATGGGAGAGTGCCTAAGAATGCACTAGCAAAGGGCAGGAAGGAGGGTGGAGGAACAATGAGGAAAATCAAAACTGCTATCACAGAGGCAACAAGCCTTTGTGTGAAGCAAATAAAACAAAAAACACTATGGTTCTCAAAAGAGGTGGCAGGAAAGGTTAGGAGAAAAGATAGCATTCAGAAAGTATAAGGAATCACAGAAGGAGCAGGACAGAGAACTTTATCAGTTAAAGCAGAAGGAAGTGGGATGGCAGTCAGAACAACAAAGGCACAAACTGAAGAAAAGATAGCCAACTCAGTCAAGAAGGGAGATAAGGAGGGAGGGAGGAAATTGTTTAACCAGGAAAGGCACACTAAACTGAAGCTTGTTTCAGGTGTGACCTGGGAGCACAAGGAAGTTGTGACTTGCTCAGGGTCACACAGTATACAAGTGGGGCTGTGGAATTCAAACCCATGTCTCCAGGTTTGCAGCTCAGAGCCCTAAACCTCTGCGCTTCTACTGCCTCCTCAACCTTTTATAGGTACATTAGTGAATGAAGAAAGACCAAGGAAGGATAGTGAGGCTTCATAAAGGGGAAGGGGTGGGCAGAGGTGACAGTGAAAGGCAGATGCTGAATGAATACTTTGGTTCAGTATTCACAAAAGAAGAGAGAATGTCCTAAACCAAACAACAAACACTCTGGATAGGGGTTGATACCAGTCTAATCACAGCAGAAGGGGTCCTGAAAGAACTCCTAAAACTCAAGGTGGACAAGGCAATGTGGCTTGTGAAGTTCACCTCAGAATTCTAAAAGTAGTGACACCACTGACTACAATTTTAACAAATCATGAGAAGATGGGGTGGTACCTGAGGACTGGAGGATGGCGGATGTGATTCCCCTTCACAAAAGTGGGAGCAAGGCAGACGGGAAGCTACAGACCTGTTAGTTGGACCTCAGTGGTATGGAAATGATGGAATCACTTGGTACTTTTGGTATTGTTGGACAAAAAGAAGGCGGATTGCCCATCATGATTGTCCTCCATATTTATGGATCATTCAATGGGTCCCTGACCGATCAACCATTTGTCTAATTTGTTTTTTAAATGACAGGATGTTTGGAGAGTCAACTATTTTCTGTGGCAACCTATTCCAAATTCTAGGTGCCTTATGGTAAAGTAGTTTATTCTTTTATTGGTTTTTGCCTCATGATCTCTAGTTGTCTATTGTGGTAGTCTAGCCACCATATTTCTGGTGGAAAATTTGATGCCACACATTTGCATCTGTTCTTGATTGCATAATATTTTGAATAGTAGTAGCAAGTCTCCCTGAGTCCTTTGGCTGGTGTGTGTAGACCTGTTCTTGCTAATCTGGTGGTGTAATTATATTTTGACAAGTGTGGTATGAGCTTTGTGGCTTTATGCTGTATTTTTTCAATCCTATTTATGTCCGAGTTTAAATAGGGACTCCAGAAGGGGAACCATAGTCCAAGAGTGGCCTGACATGAGCTCTATAAAGGGTAGGAGACATTGTTCTGTTCTGGACACAAATGTTTTACTTATCCTACTAAGAATAGCACTTGCTTGATTTGCTATTTTAGTACAGTGGGAGTTGAGGATAGTTCATTATTGATCAGAATTCCTAAATCTTTTTCTGCTGTTGAAGTTCTAATGTCAGTGTTGTTTAAATAATGTTGTGTAGTGGTTTTATTTTTCCAGATGTAATACTGCACATTTAGTAATGTTGAAGTCATCTCATTTGCACATGCCTACTGTTCTACCAATGATAAATCAGTTTGTAGTCCAGAATTTATATTATGCTTATGGCTTTTCCCCAAGTTTTGTATCATCAGCGAATTTGACCATTTTATTGTTAGAAGATATGCATGTCACCGATAAATAGGTTGAAAAGGACCACCCAAGCACTGAGCCCTGGGGACCCGCTGGTCACCTCCTTACCCGGACAATGCATTGTTAACCCTAACCCTCTGAGTTCTGTTGTCCAGCCATTGATTAATCCATGAAGTCAGTATGGGTGAAAGTCCTATGTTGATAAGTTTATTAATTAATAGTATATGGGAAACTTTATCGAATGCCTTGCTATAGTCTAGTAAGATGACGTCCACAGGTATGTTGCCATCCAGATGGTAAACTAATGTATTCATAAAAGGATATAAGGTTTGTAACACATGAAAACCTTGTTTGAAACCATGTTGATATGTATCATTTATGTTTAGTGCTAACATTTCATTTTCAATTTTGTGTTTAATAATTTTTCCATTAATTTACATGGTATGGATGTAAGGCTGATGGTCGATAATTTTCAGTTTTGGTGGGAACCTTTTTAAAGATGGAGTAACTATAGCGGTATGCCAATCATATGGTACTGCTGATTCATGCAAAGATTTGTTGCAAATTATTTTCAATGGTTGGATGATAGCATTTTGTTTCTAATAGAAATCTAGAAGTAATCCCATCGGTCCTGGGCTGGTATGTTTTTAGAGTATTTAATGCAGTTACAACATCTTTTCTGAAATTATATTTATATTTATTTCAGTCTTAGAGGATCAATAATAGATGTAGGGACTGTTTTATGTATATACAGATGAAAAGTAGTTATTTAATTCAGTGGCTGTTTCAGTGTCCGAAGTTATAGTTTGTGCATTTATGATAAGTGGCCCAATTAAGTTATTACAATTCTTTTCATTTAGATAGGAATATACGCATGTGAGAGTCTTTAGTGTGGGCTATCTTGAATTCTAAGTTTCGTTTAGCGCGTTGTGTGCTTTTTAACGTCTTTACTGTCTGTCTGTATGATAGCAGTATTTTATTTACTTGAGATGCTGGTGTTTTTTGAGTTTGGAAAAAGTTTCTTTTACAAGTAATTAAAGCTTTGATATTTTGTTAAACCATTGTGGAATTTTTCCTTTGTTGTTATACTTGTGTTTCTTGGGAATATAATGTTTGTCCAGTTGTGTTAATTTAGTTTTTAGTAATTCCATGCATGATTTGTTTTAGGGGAGAAGGGCCTGTTCCCAGTTGGTTTCCTGTAAGACTTGATTAATCTGCGATAAAAGTTGGCTTTGTGATACTGTTTTATTTTGATTTTATTTATTTTGGGTTGTGATGGAAGTTGCATTGAGAAAAGTATGGACATGTGGTCACTATTTCCTATGGGTGGTAGAATCTTAGCTTCAGATAAGGATTTCTAGATTGGTTATAGCTAGGTCTAGTATGTTTTTTTCCTAGTAGGCTCTCTTACAATCTGCTTTAGACCTTGGTCGATTATTACTGAAAAGAAGCTGTTCATCATGCTAGTTTGCTCCAGCAAGGTATCCCAATTAATGGTTGGTAGATTGAAATCTCCCAGTATTAATACAGAGTTATTATTAGCTAGTTGCTGTATTTCTTCAGCTAACAGCCTGGTGATATTTAAATCTGAGGCTGGTGGTTTGTAACAAGTTCAACAAGTAATTTATAGGAGCAGGTTACTTGGATGTAGGCCCAGACATTTTTCAGTTGTGAGTCAGTTTCTTTCTTATAGAGTGGATGTCATTTCTTATATATGGCTAACCCTCTTCCTCTTTTTGTATTTTCTCTGTTTGTAGTAATGTTTATATCCGGTAATTCTGTTGTCCAGTCTTTATCTGTGCTACCCATGTTTCTGTTATTGCAATTATTGCCAGCCCTAGGGTTTGGGAAAGTATTTCTAGTTCCATACTTAGAGATGTTCATGGATCTAGCATTAAAAGTAAGAATGTTTAGATTGATATTTAATGATGAATCATTATTGTTAACTAGAGGATGGGATGGATTCCAGACTCCCTCCCTCTCTTTTAGTTTAAAATGAGTTTATGTGTGCATTCATTTTTGTCCCAGAATCGTGCTGCCTCTTCTACTGAGGTGCCACCCATCCCAGCAGTATAGTGATGGTCTGTCCTCAAATTCTTCCCAATGTGTTAGACACTTGATTTCTTGTTTATAGCACCATTTTCCGAAGCCACTCATTTAGGGCCTTGATTTTTGAAGTGATGTATCCAGTAGATCTTGGGATGGGCAACACCTCAGAAATGCAGACAGAACAGCCATGTTCACTTAATATATTGTTTAGTGCTACAAAGTCTTATTTGATTTTGAGAGATTTGAATCTTTAATGTCATTTGTTCCAGCATGAATAATCACCAAGGGATTTCTCCAGCATTGGTTAGTATTGGTTTTACCATTTTTGTTATATCTGCAATTTTGGCCCTCTAAAACTACAGCACATTCTGTGTCGCTTGTCTGGATTACATATTGGTCTATCTAGGTATTTGATGATAGAGTCCCCTAGTACAATCACCTGTTTCTGTCTAGTTTGTGATTCAGTAGGTAGGGTGTTTCTACTATTTCTGTAGATGATTTGTCAAGTAATTTGTTATTAGTTTGGTGATTCGTTTTGTTTCATTAACAGTTTTAAATGAGTAATTTTGTTTATCATGTTCAGATATGAGGGTGTTTGATTTGTCTAGAGGTGTTTATATCTTCTGTACTGTATCTACCGTTTGTTTCTAAGGCGAGGGCTTGAATGAATTTTGTAAGAGTAACTCTTGGTTATTTTGTTCAGGTGATTGCTTTTTTGTGTATTTTTGTAAGGAATTTTGCCCAATTTTCATCTGTGTTATAGTTTGAAGGAGTAGATGATGTGACTGGTTGCTCTACTAGGTTGGCAACTGTGTGTTTGTCTAAGGATATATCTTGATGAGGTGAATCTTCTAAAATTTTGGTGACAGAAGCATTAGTTTCAACTAAGAGAGACATTTGATCGATATAGTCCTCAAGTGCTTTGATGTCAGATTGCAAGTTGTCTTTGGGTTGTAAGCGTTTGACTTCTTCCTGCAGTTTTCTAACAGTATGCATCTATCACAAATAAAGTTTGATGTCTGTTTCTCTGTAGTGTACATTTGGCAAGATGTGCACATTTTGTTTGCCTTCTTCATTATGTTATTAGACAAAACCAAAACTTTTCTTATGAAGAAGGAAAATGTGAAAATACAGTGTTTACCTGTGTTAATCCTGATTTCTTTTACCCTGAGCCGTTTGCCCGTTGGACCACGGTAGACGTTCGCAAGATGCACGTGGCCCCATGCCTTCGCCCTTTCGCTACTGATAGTGTTTTAAGTTAGAAACCAGAATGCACGCTTAGCGCTTACTTCCGTTTCGCAATCTGAAAATTCTGGTACAACAACATTAAAAATTAGCCTTTAAGAAGGCTTTGGTGTAGAGAAATGGTATATTTGCCTCAAAAGTCTGCTGGCTAGTTGGTTTAGCACAGTAAATGTGTAAACTTGGACCAGGAAGTGTCAGTGGCAATCACAGACCTCCAAAGTCCCACAATGCAGTTTGTTTTGCAGAGGAAGTACCTAACACAAGAAGGCACCTCAGACAATTTTAACACAAAGTAGTGATACACAGTGTTATAATACAGTTGTAATACAGCTATCTCCAGTTACACCTATAAAAAATAGTTGTCTCAGAGTTTAGTTTGGCAGCAAGTGCTCTATCTTCTGAAAGAAAGAACTGTTGAGTACCTAGAGGCCAGCAGGCACAGGACCCAAGGCAGCATGGATTCACAGCAGAAAGGTCATGTCAGATGAATCTAATAGATTTCTTTGACTGGGTGACCAAAGTTGTAGACCAGAAAGGGACTGTGGACATGGCCTACCTGGACTTTAGCAGGTATTTGACATGGTCCCATACAACAGGAAGCAGTATAGCACTGTGGATTGAGGCTCTGCACTGCAGATCTGGAGGCCTGGGTTTGAATCCCATAGTCGCCTAGGTGCATACTGTGTGATCCTGAGCAAGCCACTTAACTTCCTTGTGCTCCAAGGTCACATCTGGAAACAAGCTTTGGCTTAGTGTGCTACTCCTGGTTAAACAATGTTCTCTTTCCTTTCCTCTTCCCAACAGATTAATAAATAAGTTAGCCAGCCTAGGAGTGGGTCCCAGGGTTAAAAACTGGCTGTAGAACAAGATACAGAGGGTAATAGTGAACAGAATCCACCCAAAGAAAGGGGTTACCACAGGGTTTAGTACTGGGGCGGTCTCTTTAATGTCTTCACAAGTGACATTGTAGAGGGATTGGAAAGAAAAGTATGCCTCTTGGCAGATGACACAAAGATATGCAACAGGGTCATACCGGGGTGTGTGGAAAGAATGAGGAGGGACTTGGAAAGGTTGGAGGAATGGTTAAAAGTATGGCAGCTTAGATTCAATGCAAAAGTGCAAGTAATGTACCGAGAAACAAAACCCAGGGAAAGAGTACACACTTATCGGGGGGAGAGTACTAACAACAACAAAATGGAAAGGGACATAGGGGTAGTCATATCAGATGACCTTAAGGTAGGCAGGCAATATGAGAAGGCAGTAAGGAGGGCTGGGGCAATACTGGGATGCACAGGAGAGGCATCAACAGCAGAAAACAGAAGTTGTCATCCTCTGTACAGACAGTTGGTGAGACCCCATCTGGAGTACTGCATGCAGTTCTGAGACCCCATCTGCACAAGGACATAGACAGGATGGAGGCGATCCAGAGGAGGGTACTAAAATGGGCAGGTCTGCACCAGAAACCATATGAAGAGAGAGACTAAAGGAACCTAATATGTATACCCTTGAGGAAAGGAGGGAGAGGGGACATGATAGAAACTTTCAAGTACCTCAAGTGAATCAGCAAAGTCCAAGAGGGTAGCATCTTTCAGAAAAGAGATGTGCAAGAACAAGGGCACAGTTTGAAGATTGTGGGGAGGCTCAGGGGCAGAATGAGGAAGTATTTTTTCACACAGAGTGTGGTAGACACAGGAAACGGCCTTCCTCAGGAGGTCTTGGGTTCAAAACAATGAGGGAATTCAAAAATGCATGGGACAGTCATAAGGCAATTATAGTGGGGGGTAGAAGGAAGCAGGCTGTTGGTTAACTAGATCTGCAGCTTATCCAGTAGGTAGGAAATTGGCAGTCTGGGTGGGCCAAGCAGTCCTTATCTGCCATCAAAGCCTATGTTTCTATGTTTGTTCTATTGTATTGTGCCTCCACCCTCTGCTATTCCCCCTCAAGGTATTTCCTAAGGCAGTCTCCCATTTCCCTAAGGTGTCAGTGCGGCTCAGTTGGAAGCACATCTGCCTCTGGGCCAGAAGGCTGTGATGTCTAGTCACACCCTGAACTGGGCTCATATTAAAACACTAGTACCCAAGTGTGGCATTAAGGGGTGCAGTACTGTTGGGTGTGCCGTCCTTTGATGGACGCTAAACCATGGTCCCTTCTACCCATCCGGTGGTGTCCAGGTGGACGTAAAGAACCCAATGTACCTTTCACAAAGAGTAGGGGAATTTGTTTTTATTGAAATTTAATTACATCAGACAGTAGAGAAAGAAAAATATGATAATCCACTGAAAACAAATCAAATCAAGAAAAAGTAACACAATATGTCCATTACATAACAGGTGTATCAAGTCTGTAATCCATGGTAGATTTCACACATATTACTTACAGTACATACAACTGATTGTGAAACTTTACTTCATTAAAATATATCTTTTTAAATCTGCCTCTATTTTAGCTAATAATAGCTAGAGTAGGACTTTCCCAGTGTTCTGGTCAATATTCCCTACCTATAAAACCAGTTCATGAAATTGTCCAAGGCTGTGTTGGTGGTGGTGTGCAAAATGGCTGGCACTAAACATTCAGTCATTTACTACCAGTCTAGCATTGCTTGTAAAGTGCTTTGGGATACAATGTGTATGAAAAGCACTATGTAAATACTGATGATTATTCTTCTTTTAAAATCTGCTGTCTTGAAGTCCAGGACCATCATCCTAGTGTGTTTTTCCCCTGCCCAGTCTGTATGCTAAACCACACTGTAAATGTGATCACTTGAACCTAGATGGCTACTGTCTGGGACACCTGCAATGATGTCCCTAGTTGTGAGTACCAGACCCAGCACTGCCCCATCGCTAGTGGGATCTATAACCATCTGTCTGAGAAACGCCCCATGCAGGAGTCTAGGATGACCCTGCTCCTGGTTGTAGCTGCAGTCTGGATGTTCCAGTCCACATCCAGCAGACTGAAGTCACCATGATTACTACTTCTCCACTGCTTGCCATTTTGCCTATGGAATCCCCCAAAACTGTCCATTTCCTCTCCATGTTGGTGGCCTGTACACCACCCTTACATATATAAAGACCCTGGACCCTGTTTCTAAGCCAACTTAAAAGAACTTCCAAACCCTCCTTTTTCCCACAGTGTCCTCGTTATTTCTGTGGTCAGCATAACTTCCCATCTATATAAACCCACCCTTTCCCTTCCTGCTCTATCCTTAGGAAACATGTTGTAACCCAGCATGGCCACCTCCACACTACCACCACAAATGAGAAGGACCTAGGTGCGTATGTAACCAACAACTTATTCTTTGATACCTACCAACAAAATTTAAAGCCAAAAAGGACATAGTATTCTGGGATGTATATTTAGTGTGCATCAAAGCCGAGATCCTGAAGTTATTATACCATTGTTCACAAGCTTGGATTAGGCCACACTTGGAATACTGTGTGCAGTTTTGCTCACCAAACTCTATGGACTCTAACATCATAGAAGAGGTACAACGAAGGCAACAAAAAGATAAAAAATATGAACAATCTAACATACACCAGTAGATTGAATAGACTTGGCCTTTATTCACTTCAGCACAGAACACCACGAGGAGACCTCTGCCTCGCTTTACAGGGCCAAAATGACATGTTTCTTGGAGCAACAATAGGTATTGTCAGCCAAACCAAAATAGAAATACTAGATTGCATAACTATCAAATAAAGGGAAAACAATAAAACGGTGAAAAGATCCAAATGGTTCACTCAAAGAGTCGTTCCTAAATAGAATGGTTTACTACAGGATGTAGTTGATAGTGAAACAATCACTACATTTAAAAGCAGACTTGATGTATTCATGGGAAGCACAATATTTGATTTTCACCCATATTAATGGATGCAAGTTCATAATGGGCGAAAGCCTAATGAACTTCCAACATACTATGAAACTATGAAACCCTCCCAGCTCTGGTTGCTTGCACCATGATTCTGTTTTTGCCACCAGATCCAGGTCTGCTCCAAAATGGTAGCCTCAAGGTCAGGAATTTTGTTACCTAGGCTCCTTGCACAAATGACTCTACACCAAGGGTGTAGACAGGCATACTCACTGTATACATTTGTGTACAGTTTTGTTGAGTGCCTGTCACAAACCATAAGCCACTCTGTTAATATTATCATTCTAATCTGTAGTATTTGGTTAGTGTAGGCCACTGAGGAGTGTCCAGTGCATGTATAACCTCTTTAGAGAGTATAGGAGTCATCTGACAACAATCTGACTTGTTTGGAAGGGGTGCCATTTGGAAAGGATGTGTACATTTTTAATTGGGGCGAACGGGTTGGAGATTGTGTACAAAATGGAAATTTCTGGCTACACTCCTGCTCTACACTCTTTCATCCAGCCCTGCCCCTGCTTTGTCCTCTCCTTTCCCGAGTCCATCCTTCACCCCTTCACAGGTACTGTCCTTCTCCTTACATCCTCCCTCTGCCCACCTCCCTAGTATTTTCCCCAGCCTCTGTTCCACCTCTTGATCCTCTCTGCCTCCCTCTGCCCACACTTCCCACTACTCCCGGAAATTTATTTCCTTGGGCCATTCTTCACTGCTGCTCAATTATTTGGGAGGGGGCATTCACTGCTTCCCGCTTACTCTGCCTCCTTGCTTGGCTAGTTTAAATGTAGTATTTAAACTTTCCACCCAGAACTGCCACTCCTAGATGGATGGATGTAGGAAGGCCATCTCATTTGAACAGGCCTTTCCTCCAGGTAGGGCCCCAGTCCCGATAAACCAACCCTCCTCCCTGCATCATGATTTTAACCAGCAGTTGAAGACCACGGTGCGGGTGTCTGTGTACCTTCTCACCAGCCTTGCACAGGTAGCACCTCAGTGAAGGTCATCATGCATGCTACATGCTTCAGGCCCTCCCTAACCCTCTAAATCTACCCTGCATCATCCCAGCTGTGTCCCTGGCAGGTAATTTGTCCCCAGATGGAGAATGACATTTAGCTTCCCATCCTACCACGCTGCCCAGGCAATCCTAAGGATTAATTCCTCAGCCTTCCATGCAGAGGCACCTGGTAGGTACCCCTCCCATTATGTTAACACCCTTTGATGATTGAGACACCCATCAGAAGTTGTTTCCTCTTCCACTGGGCTCCTGTTCCTTCCACCTTGGGGCTTCCTCTGAAGGACCCGCATCCTCCCTTGTGACTTCCATGGTGCCTCATCTTGGCAGTCTCATTCTGCCAGGTAGCAAAAATTCTTTAGTGGCATTGGTCAAGAATGCGCTCCTTACCACCCATCCTCCTGGAGCTCACCCTAGTCCAGCCAGCCCTTTTCTACATACCCTTTGAGGTGGCAGTCTTGATAGCCCTGTGTGGGGAAGAGGCCCCCAGAATCATACTCAACTCACCCTGAGTCTAGAGACCTCCCCAGCCTAGAGAGGTGATGCAGATGGGGTAGTTAGGATCTCTTAGTAGTCTTCTAGCATAGTCGTGGCTGAGTAACATGGCACAATACAGTCCTGGTGTGGAGTACATCTTTTGGTGATGCAATTCAGGCCTGCCAACATGTTCTTTTCCTATTCAACAACATCAGACACAAGAGACTGATTTTCCAGAGTTTCACTTTCTTGAGTGGCATGACTTGTTTTTGGTGCAATGGGAGCTGATGCTTTCTGTTCTGTTTTGGTGAGAGAAGGTGGAAGGTCTCGTGTCCTCATCACTCTGATTTTCCATTTCCTGCAACTTTCAGAATTATAATGTCACTGTATCTGTTAAGATTAGTACCATGGGAAAGGAAAGATACCCAGTTGTGTTTAAACCGATGGTCCAGCATTGTGGCTAGGATATCATGTGCTGACTTGCATCTTCTTAAGTCGAGGATCCTTTTCCATAGTTAAGAATAACTGGAGGACAGGATAAACAGCAGACACAGCAGAAGATGATGAACCCCGTCCTCTTCCAGTTCCTGTTCAAAATGCTGCTTCTGTATTTCTAATTTCTTACTTAGCACAGTTATCTTTATTATTTATTAGAATTTTTGCACCCAGGAATGCTTTTAGAGGTAAAATACCCCATATAGAAGGCCCCAGGGCAGAGGCAACAGTAATCCATAGGTTACAAAATTCCCAGACTAAACTTGGACATAATTATATATAAAAGCGATACGGATGAATACAGGAATGTAATAAACACAGTCTTGGCAGCAACATTTCATTGTATCAAAATGTCAGAAAATTAACACTGTGCATACAATATTCAAATAATTGAATCATACAGTGCTTTCTTAAAGAGCTAATGTACTGCCTCAAACTTTTTAAAAGCAGTCAACTATTATCGTTTATATCTGAGGTACATTTTTCTTTTCCCTTTGTTTACTTAGAAGACTGATTACCAGATGTTAGTAGGTGATGTGTGGAACAGCACTCTGCCTGGTAGCTGACATATTTATCTGCAGCCCTTCCACTACATCATCAGCACTCTGACTTCACTGACTGTGATCACTGCTGCTTAGGGACAGCCACACAGTCGTCAGGCCAGTCACCTGTGATGTCACTGTCAGTGAGATCACAATGCTGCTGCTGATGATGTGAATGGAGACAGAAACAGATATGGCAGCGGCCAGGCTAAGAGCTGTTCCACACATCCAGCACAATCATCACACACAAGATTTTCTGATGAACAAAAGTTAAAAGAAAAGTACTTCAGAAATAAAAACTGCTACAGACTACTTCTAAATTTTTATTTTTCTGTCTGCCTGTTTTGCTCCACTGTCTTAACACTTTTAGTCTAGCTGCCTAGCATCTAGCTACAGATTTTAGCTTTCCATCTTATTTGTTAGTCTTGAGGAGCTCAATGGCCAATGACCTTAGTCGCCTCTATAGGTTTCTGCACCTTGGAATGCTTGAGTGTAATACATCATGGGAAAATAAATGATCAAAAAAATTGGAGACTGTCAGCATATTAACTAAAACAAAGCAGTTCAGGGTACAGTGGTTCATCGTTAAGGCTGAGATACAAGGACAAAAGGCAAAACTCACACTCACAAACGGCAACTTCTTATGCTGAAAGCTTATTTAATGATGCATCAGAGCAGTAAGAAGACGCTGGACCTACACTTAAAATTAGCCTCAGCATGTCATGCAGGCACACTTTGTCAAGCAGTGACTGGGAGAAATGCTGAGGTTCCTAGAGTGTGGGTCAGTATGCCTCTCCTCAATCACTGCTCTAATGCACCTTTAAATAACCCTTCAGCACAAGAAGCTGGCATTTGGTGAGTGGAGTTTTGTTATTTTTTGTTCATATTAATTAAATAATTAGATGCTTGTTCAGGCACACACTTCCAGATAAGTGTCATCCAGTGAATTGTCTTTCAATTATAACGAAATATTTAATTTTGCATACAATTCACAGTAGTAAATATTGTTATTACATCTTAACTCTACATACAGCAGCTAATTATATAATTCATCTAAACTGGTGTTGAGTGCTCTCTGTGCTGTGGTGATACTACAGAGATCCTGTATTTAAAATTAGACGGGACATCACGTGGAGTACTAAGGTCTTTCATGCCTCCATATACAAGAGGCCTCTACTACGCCTAGAAGAATAATCTACAAATGAGTGGACCCCTCTAGTTTTTACATACACAGTCTCTATGGTTGATACCTATGTCTCAAATTCTGTGGCTGGTAATAACTGTAGACTATTTTAGTCTTGCCTGTTCGCTTAAATATACGATATTCATGTAAAATGTTCCAAGTTTTTTAATTCAGAGAATTTGACGAGACTGGCTGCTTGTCCGAACTGACTTCATATGAGCTTCCTCAAAAGACTGTAGTATCTGAAGAGGATGGTCACAGGTGACCACTGGCCTGTTTCATAAAGATGTCAAAAGGACACAAGACATGTTTGTAAATGTTTTAACTGTAAGTTTGTAGCCGTATACATATGGAATGTGCAGACGGAAACTGTATGTATGATTTAGGGTACATCTGAAATACTCTTCAGCCTGAGATGTATTTCCTGTGTAGAAATAAAATGTTATACTACTACTACATTGTGCAGAATTTTGTGCCATGTTCACACTTCCCTAGTTGGTGATTACCCATATACTGGTAAAAAGTTCTGTAATATGTAGAGGTTGAGTTCCACTTAGTGATAACTTCCTGTATTAGCTGATGGCGTGGACTCATGTGCAGTTTTTACCTTTGTAGTTCTCACAAGATCCTGCAGGTCTTTGCAGAGTGGCTAAAATGGCTACAACAGTACAGCCAAAATTTCCATAAACATATGCTGTGATGAGTGTTTTGATTTGTGTGTTTAGTCTTGGTGTGTCCTTCCTTTGTTGGCTATTAAGAGTTTTTTTCTAAATTAGCAGGCTAGTTGCATGGTAGTTTTATGGCCCCCTTGGGATTCCATGTTAGCATTTGTTTATGGCTCTGTTTTTCTTACAATGCCTCCTGTCCTATGTAACAGTGATGTGTCTGATTCAGCAAGTACTAGAGACATGAGCCTGATATTCTGGCCTCCACTAAATAGCTCTAATTCAATATTTTTGTTGTGTGTGTGTGTGTGTGTGAGGTCTAGACAGCAGGAGCAAATGTTTTACTTTTAAAACTTTTTATTTCATGAAACTACACACAGCCATAAAAAGGACACAAATCACCCCAGATCAATGCTATAATTAGTATGCTGTTTTCTTACAGAATAACCTACTTAAGAGGCTTAAATACCATACCTGCCTCCAAGCCAAGAAGATCCTTATGAAACTGCACCTATCTGTCTGCATTGCCTCATCCAACAGCTCCAATAGGGGCAATCCTTTAGACCATTGGCAGGACTCTCCTACGCAGTTCCCCACTGCAGAACCTCTCTGGGGCAAAAGATCTTTCCGCTACGTTCCACTTTGGCTAAACAATCTACCATCTTCCATCTTGCTTGCCCCAGTCTAAGACTATTCAAAACAGAGTGCAGAAGTATCTGCTCAACATGGAGACCTGTAGCTGTTTTCCATCTTTTCAGCATAGGTTGTCAGGCACCTGGGCCACACATTGTTAGAACACTCTCAACTCACAGATATTATCTCAGTCTTAGCAATACCTATACTGTGATTGTTAAACTCTTGTAATGTCCTGGCAATTTTTCTGTACAAGCTTGTCTCTTATGTAAAATTCAATATTACAACTGACGGTAGCCTTTGACTTAAGCTATGATTTTAAATCTTGTCAAAATGTAATATCTCTGTTTTGAGAACATTGTCCATACTGTCTTGTTGTAATTGTATTGTCATGACTGACGTGGAGCCTTTGCAAAGGAGTCCTTGACTCAAAGGTTGTAATTCAAATTTTCAATAAATAAATAAATAAATTAGCCCTCATGTATTTGCTAAACTGTAAATGTAGCCTTTAGTGCTCACTGGATAAGGACAGTTACTTAATATCACAACTCCGTGATAGCGGACTCTAAACCAGTGCTTGTTGAAGCTGGTCCCAGATACATCACTATCACATGCAACAGGAGGCATTGTGGGAACAAGGACAGCAATAAACCATGCTAAGATGGAGATCCTTAGGAGACCATAAAAGTAACAGGCCAATTCAGAAAAAAAACCTAATAGCAGACAGAGGAAGAACACACTAGGACTACACATACAAATCAAAACACTGCACAACATATGTTTTTAGCAAATTCTGACTGTACTATACTCCTTTAAGAGCAACAGAAAGCAGTCTATTTTGGTTTTCCTCAATGAAATCATGCACCACCTACTTTAGAGTATGAGCAAAACATGGGATATGTATGCATACACCAAACAACACTCTTCAGAATGTTTTGTCAGAAGCCACAAAGCCAACTAATGAGCCAAGAGGGACAGCCACCATGAAATCATCTGTTTAATTCATCTAATTTGTGAGGATTCAATCTTGATCTTTCTCAAATGCAATTATACACAGGGCAGCCTGTTTTTTGAATTGCTGCTCAGGGTAGAAACAGAGATCAAGGACCAGACAAGAAACCCAGGCTAAGGAAAGGACAACCCTTTTGTAAACTGCTGTGTGTCTCATACCACAAAACCCTTCCCTTGCTTATAACAAACTATTCAAGGAACAGTGAGACTTCACTGGGTAGGAGAGGATGGTGTTTGAGTCACTGAGAATTTTGGACTTTGCATAACACAGGCAAAACATATCCTCAGAAATTACTACCTTAATGTAACAAGGAAATGGTAACCAAAAAGAGCGGCTGAGAGCTCTAAGTTATGTATACACTGTAGCTGCACCAGAGTCTATCTAGAAATATAGCACATGCTTTTTTTTTGTTTTTCATTTCTGCCTTCATTTCCCCAGTGATTACTGCTGCCCCACACCCCGGATGATCAAGAGTTGTCACGGCTACCTCCATCAGGGAGAACAGCAGTCTTCATGGCCAGCTCAATAGCAGGAGACACATTCTTCCAATGAAAGTTGCCTCCAGGCAGCCTCCTGCCCTGAGGCAGCACGTTATCAAGGCATTCATTCTTTCTCACATTTAAGTCTCTTTTCCTATATATGTTCTATTCTAACTCCACACTGCCATGGATCACCACTCTAGTGAAAATCAGGAAAATCAAAACTGAGTGTATCTTGTCTAGATTCAGACTCACATTGTCTTGTTTATTAGGCTGAGACCTTTCCACTACACCACCAAGCTGGTCCAGCACGAAGCTCAGCTCTTTAGCTGTAGGCTTAAAACCCAGCCTGGGAGGCAGCTGTCCGTAATGTCTGCCTCCTAAGGCAGTGCTGCCTTGGAGGCAACTTTTATTGAAAGAATGAATCTCTTAGATCCAGTACTGTTCTTGGTCAGCCAGCAGGGGGCTGCAAATGCCAGAAGAGTCCCCACCCATGAGTCGAGCAGCTCACCTCACTGATACACCAAGCCTCAGACTGCCCATGTGGGGGATTCTAAATGACTCCATGGTACTGGGCCACAAATTTCATCTCTTTGAACAAAGCCTCTGGAGAACCTGTGACATCTATGGAAAACTTTCAAACACAACATGCATGTTCAATTTCTGCTTATTTTTTTTTTATTTTTTTATTTAAAATTTTGGTAACCGGGTAGACCCACTTGAACCTTGTGGTCCCTTTTTCAGGGCGACCCATGATTAGTTACATGTACTCTAGAGGGAGGGAAAACAATGCTTTTTGATATGTACAGTACAGCAAGGCTTATATTGAGGAGTGAACATACATTGCAGTACAGAAACTGATACAACAATAATCAAGACTTTTGTTAGGAACAGAGCACTGACAGTTATAAACTTATATAAGTGCAAAAATCAGTTCTACCATCAAGCTATCAGACCCTTCCATCCAGATTTGCTGTTCTTTAGCAGAGGTAACGCACCCCTCGTTGGGTCCTTATGGGACCTTAAGTGAGCAAGCAACACTGGGCCCCTTCCCAGGTGTGCTTTTAGCCTCTTTTAAAACCCTCAGTAGTGGAACTGTCTTGTATCTCTCTTGGGAGATCGTTCAGAGTTTGGGAAGGCAACCCTGAACAACCATTGACCTAGGGACAATCTAGCCCTGGAATTTCTAGTAGTGTCCTATAAGTAGATCTGAGCTCACATCTCATAGTCTTGGGGACGAGCGATCCACAGCCCAGGTGTGGCCCCAGGTTGCTGTAGCTAAAGCCATGCACAGGGAGGATATGCTAATCTTGCTTCAGGGATGGCCATTCTAAGGCCTGGAACACCTTGTAGTGGTGTTCCATCCTTTCTGCCTGGCTGATGAAACTGTCCGACCCTGTGGTGGAGTGTGCTCACTCGCTGTCTTTCTGTAGCCCCCAACAACTGGAGCAAGGTTGCTCTGTAGAACAGGGTGGGAGAACTGTCCTGTTACCGATCGCCATTCTAGTTTCCTTGGTTAGAAAGGGTTTAGTCTGTAGAGAGGCCCAGTTTTGGTTTACTACCTTTGTGAGGTGGTCCATGTGCTTCTGAGCAGAAGTCCTCCTGGTCAAGGTACATTCCCAGGTATTTCATGCTGTCCACTACAAATCCCTACTCCATCCAGGGTGGAGAGATAGGAAGTTAGATCTTTAGTCCAGTCTTTTTGGGCCAAAAGAGCCTGACTTTCGTCTTTTTATATTCAGACCAACCTGTTAACCTGGCACCAGGTTTCGGGCTTATAATACAAATAATTTCATAGTTTGGATTTATCTTGCCATTTGTATTTATCATGGAGGACAGCTGCCTGTAAACAACATTATAAAAGACTTGCGCATGTTAGCGAGGTGTGTCACTTGGTTAATGTCCAAAATTGGTGCGGCCTAAAAGTGCGCCACTCTTTCACCCTGGCTGCCAGGATTTCTGTTGCATGAGGGTTTTACTCCCACAACTACTTTATGCCCTACCAGTGCTTTCTCATGCCAACATGGGCGTCCTTCATAAATGGGACCGCGGTCTTACAACAATATCTGCAGATATACCCTTTCTACGCCGCCTTACACACATCACTGTAGTCTCTATACTGCTTTTAAAATGGCTGTCTCCTGATGCCCTTCGCTCATACTCCCTAGGTTGTTTTGTTGACTCCTTAACCAGAACACCTTGTCCTGCCTCTCTGGGGACATGTTTACCCCAGTCTCACACACTGCCTCTCTCAGGTCCTTGACCTCCCATTACTATCTACTCAGACTTGCTCCACAAAATGGGAGAGCAAGCCTTCTCCTACTTTGCTCCTAGGTTGTGGAACTCTCTCCATGCCAAGAACTCATCTCACCTTTCTTTTAAGCATGTTGTATTTTCCCACCTCCTTGCTTCTGGAACCTGTGACTGCACTTAACATCTTTCTGTGTCTCCTCTTGCCACTTCTCTCGACTTTGACTACCTGATTGTGACCTGCCCACCTCTCGAATTGTCTTACAGTTTCTAATTGTCTGCCTCCCTGTCCCTAGGCCTGATGTATGTGTCTATCATGCTATTTTGTGTATCTGTGGTTAGCTGTGCCTACGGACTGTTCGCTCCCAGCTAGGCCTCCTGAATGATTTCCTACTGCCTTTTGTTATTAATGGCTTGCTGCAATAACTTCACACCGCTTTGCTGTTATCCATGTTTTGTATTATCCTCTATAGCAGTCCTCTGTCAATGTATTTTGTAGGCAGTTCCACTGCACTTACCTGATTGTCACTGCTGCATTGTGATTTTGTACTCTGCTGTATTGACATATTGTACCTGAAAATAGGCAGGTTATGTTGCCCTAGCAGACTTACCCCGTTACCAAAGGCAAATAAATAAATCACAATATTAAGGAGCTAATATGGAACTAGCAGAGCCATTAGCAGAACTGTTTAGCTAGTCTCTGAGCACAGGAGAGGCCTGAAGACTGGAGAAGGACTCATGTGATCCCACCCACAAGAGTGGTAGCAGGGAGGAGGCAGGGAACTACAGACCAGTCAGTCTTACCTCAGTAGTGGGCAACATTATGGAGGCACTCCTTAAGGAAAGGATAGTGCAACACCTGGAATCCATAGGGGCACAGGATACAAGACAGCATGGGTTTACAAAGGAAGGTCCTGTCAAACTAATCTCATAGATTTCTTTGACTGGGTAACCAGAGTGGTGGACCAGGGGGGCAGTTGATGTCGCCTACCTTGACTTCAGCAAAGCTTTGACACTGTTCCACATAGAAAATTGATAAATAAGCTGGGTAGGCTCGGGTGGGTCAGAAGTTGGTCAACTGGGTGGCAAACTGGTTGACGGGCAGAAAACAGAGAGTGGTGGTAAATGGTATACAGTCAGAAGAGATGCAAGTCACAAGTGGGGTACCTCAGGGATCAGTCCTGGGGCCAGTCCTCTTCAACATCTTCATTAGTGACCTTGCAGATGGACTAGAGGGTAAGGCTTGTCTGTTTGCAGATGACACCAAGATCTGCAACAGAGTAGATGATCCAGATGGGGTGGGCAGAATGAGAAGAGATCTGGATAAACTAGCAAAATGGTCAGAAGAGTGGCAACTGGGATTTAATGCAAAGAAGTGCAAGATCATGCACATAGGGAAGAGAAACCCTGAAGCCACCTATAGGCTGGGAGGGAGTTGCTAGCAGTCACAAAGGAAGAAAGAGACTTGGGCATCATCATCACTGATGACCTGAAATCATCCAAACAGACCTCTAAAGCAGTAGGTAAGGCTAGTGGGGTGTTAGGGTGTATTAGTAGGGGTATCACAAGTCATAAGAGGGAGGTAATAATCCTCTTTACAAGACACTGGTTAGGCCCCATCTGGAGTACTGTGTGCAGTATTGGAGGCCACACCTTCACAAGGACATTAACAAATTGAGGCAGTCCAGAGAAGGGCAACCAAAATGGTGCAGGGACTGCATCAGAAGACATATGAGGACAGATTAACAGAGCTCAATATGTATACCCTTGAGCAAAGGAGGAGAGAGAGGTGATATGATCAAGGCATTCAAACACCTTAAGGGCATTAACAAGGTGAAAGAGTTTAACATGTTTAAATATAGAAAATAGCAGGACAAGAGGACACAGCATGAGATTAGAGGGGGCAGATTAAGGGGAATGGGAAATTCTTTTTCACAGAAAGGGTGGTGGATGCATGGAATGGCCTACCTCAAGAAGTGGTGGCTATGAATACAGTGCATGGCTTCAGACAGGCATGGGATAGCATAAAGGGAGCAATACAAATGAGTATGAATAGATAGATCACTGACAGAGCAAAGGCCGATGGCATCATTTATAAGGTAGAAAAGAAAAGGGCAGACTGGATGGGCCTTGCGGTCCTTATCTCGCTCAACTTCTATGTTTTATGTACTTTTATTTAATCAGGACTGTTTATTTTTTATATAGCCATTTGGTTCCTGTCGCTCCTCCTGCCCACTGACAATGGGGACACATAGGTATTTATTACAGGTTTTCCCTTGCCCCTCCCCAAGGCCCCAGCACATGGCCATGCGAGCGTGGAGGCACGCATGCACCTTGTGGCGCTCAACTCAGCCCCTTCCACTTACCATAACTGTTTGCCACCCTCTCCACCTATGCTACCCACCGGACCTCCACCCAATGGTAGCAGAACTATGGGGAGGGAGCGCCAACCCACCTCACCACCCTCAGGAGAGGATAGCTGCCCATCGACATGCTTGATACTGCTCTGCCCTCCTCCCCATGCTGCACCCCAATGACCTGAGGTCGCCTCGAACCCAGGTCGCCCATAGAGCAGGTAAGGCGCCCAGCTTAAACCCTCTGCGCCACCGGCTGGCTAAGGTTGTTAATTTTATATATTCCAGACACACCATAACCATAAGAGGGTGTCTCATGAAAACATCAAGTTCTAAATTAATCTGGCATAGTCCACTTCACACAGGGTGTCTCTCATTTTCTAGAAAGTGAAATATAAATTAGCTCCATTTTCAAAATAAGTGCTAATGTGATTTACAATATAGAGGATAGTGTATGAGCAAAGATACACAACAAGGCTATTTTTCTACTGAGAGGTTTCCATGGTAACATGAGACTTGAGAGCACAGCTCAAGAGGTCTCATTACCATGGAAACCTTACTCATTTAAACATATATTAGGTGCTGTGTATGATTGCTCATACACTTTCTTTTTATAGTGTATGTCTCTATAAAATGAAAACAGTGAACTTACTTTTGTTTGTTTTTCTTAGTACAGCTCTCTTCTGGGGCCAGTCTCATCACTAATGGCCATTTCAAGAAGAGGGAGGATTGCAGAACATGCATGCACTAAGGTATTCTGAATTGTTGTGCTGCAGTAGCTATGTAGCCAGTGCAGCACAACACAGTGATGTAGCTACTGCAGCACAACACCACTGCTCTAGCATGGATTTCCAGGCAGAACAAGCGTTCTGCCATACACTCTCATATTTATAAGTACAGTTACAGCATCTTTTATAGTTATAAGAGTGCCGTTTAAGTCCTTCTGTGCCACCAGAGAACTTGAGAAGGCACTCATAACCACAAGAGATGAACATTTATACATTAGCATTTTTAATAAGATAAAAATGCTATTAAAGCACAGAACCCTAGCTAGATACATTTTTATCTTGTTGGTGGGGTACGTCATCTCGTTATCTTGCTAGTTGGGTATGTCACTCTGTACCCACACTGAGTATTGTGCCTCACGCCTGCTGAGCCATGCGACAGCTGTGGTATTTACAATCTTTTAAAGTGCTAAAGTAGACTGTATAAATTAGACATCTGATGGGTGGCACTCGGGATAATTTTTTATCTTCAGATGTGGTCACTGACATGTTGAAGCCACATTTGTGGCTTTGCCATTCATAATCATCAAGAGGTCACTGACCACCATGAAGACAAAATGATATTGGCAGCCACCCATCACCTATCCTCAATATACAATACCTTGTACCTAGGACTTCATCTGCCCTGCTGCCTGTCTACACATGATGTCTTAAGCCTGTTTATGAATCCCAGTTGGCTTCCATGGAAATTGGAAATATGATTATGATGTAACAAGGAGGAGTTTATGACCTCACATGTAGACAAGCAAAGAAGCAAATGAATCCAAAGGACAATGATCTGTTTCGTCATACATTTCCTAGTAATGGAGAATTAGGGAAGATAAAAACAAGAAATATAAGAAATACAGCCAAAGTTTTCTCAGCAGTGTCACAGACTCTTTCAGCTGGCTATGGCCTGGGTCTCTAGATCAGCTATGATACAAGTGGAAAAAAAATTACATTGGGAACTTAAAATAAAATGCCAGGCATGTCAAGGTCTTATTCAGGAGGAAGCGGTGAAAACCAGTCCAAGATACACTTTCATAGACAGCACACCAGTTTTGCACATATGTGCACCCATTCTCAGATCCTGCAGCACACCTCCCTGCTATTATGCCTGTTCAGGCTGTTTTGAGGATTTTATTCCACGCTGATTTTAGTATTTGAAACTTGAGACGTCGCTGAACTAACTCTTAGGACACCTTGCTGCTCCTCAGGTGAGGTCCTGTTATGATGCCAATTACCTGTGACTTTCTGCGATGTCTTTTCATAAATGTGGTTTTTGCAGTTATTGTACTGATGATGTAAGTTCTAGAATTCTCCCAAGTCGTACCTGAAAATAGGCATATGCACGTCTAGAGTCTCTTACCTGGTATCAAAACAAACAAGTAAATAAAAGAAGACAAACAATGTGTGGAATAAAGGCTCACGTTTGTGACAATGTAAGCCTGCTTTATGTACTGAGCCATATTAGAGTGCTGGCGAGAAACTGGAACTGGTTTTCACTGGCTTCCTTCTGCAATAATTAGATACCTGTAGTACCGTGCACAGCTTTTAAAACTCTTGTAGTTTGCAGTAATTCTGCCTGAGCTGGACCCTCCCCAAACATACTGGACGTATGTCCTAGTGTTGGAAAAACCCAAACCACCCTGGGTCGGACTGAAGGAGGCAAGCTCCTGAGCTCTGCTGGATACTTGGGAGGGATCTGGCAAGGCAGGTACAGATCCAACTGTGTCTAGACAGGAAAAACAGCTGAAGCCAGAAGCAAGGATACAAAAGCTGTGAATTGGAAAACAAAATGCTAGCGATAATATCCCTAAACTTGTGTGTTTTGATCAGTAACGAACAAACTACTGCAACTTTCACATGTATTCAAATATGGCTTTATTTTAATGGAGCATTTACAACAATCGTTAGTAGATAAAGTCCATTGCCAGAGTGGGAGATTCCAATTCTGTTCCGAGAGGGTGGGGAAGAAACATAATCAGCAGCTTTTGGATATTCTAGGGGCCCAGTCTGAAAGATGAGCAGGTTCTTGCCACAGAACTTGGCATAATGGAGCCCCTTTCTTTAGCCAAGATTAATTACAGTACTGCAAAACTAAAATCAATACACAACAGGATGTGGTATATCACAGGATAATGTCACTCTCTGGACACTGACAGGCATGCGGCAAAGTCAAATATCTTCAACCACTCAAGTAGTGATGATACAGAAATTACATAAGAACTTAACATAACTGTAGATCTTAAGCGCTCTCAATCAGGAGGTTATACACGCAGGAACCTTCGCTGTCAGTAAAGGGGAATTCACATGGAAGATTTTCAGCAGTACAACTGGGGCTACCCACGCCTGCTACATCAGCAACCCTACTGAGGCATAGGTGGTCCGGCTCCTCCTCAGTTCTTTCTTCTGGAGACAAATGAAGCAAGGCTCACACCCTGGGGAATCGAGGAGAGAAAGAGGTACCCAGCTCTGAGTAAAAGACTGGATACACCAGACAGCCAGTTCCTAGACAGGAGCCCCAAGAAAGGGATGGTGGAGGGAAAATATAAGCAAGATCTACTGTTACGGAAGTTCTTACATACCTTTATATCTTCAATGAGGGTATCTCAGTCATCAGGGTTACACCGTAGGAACGAGCACCAAGCAATGACAAGTGTACAACAGACAATCTGGGAGGCTGGATCTCCATAAACTTAAGTCAGGAGACCCTGCAATACAGCCCTGCCAAATTCTGCACAGGCTTTTGAGGCAATGTCCAGACTGTAATGCTTGGTGAAAGTGTGGACTGTACTCCAGGTGGCAGCCGCTGCAGCCGCATGTATGTCGGCAGCTGAGATCCCTTGAAACAAGCCAATAAGGCAGCCATGCCTCTGGTGCAATGAGCTTTGACAGCACCAGGCAATTCTTTGCTGTTATTTATTACAGCAGACACAATGCCATTACCAACCATTTGGATACACATTGCTTAGAACGGAAGCCCTCTCTACCAGTGGTGAAAGAAACAAACAACTGCTTAGACTTCCTGGACTTTTTAGTTTGAAGCAGATAGTGCTCTAAGGTTCTGCACAAATCTAATATATGAAGCAGTGCTTCTCCTGGATTGGCACACTTAGAAAAACAAACAGGAAGGTGGATAGACTGATTTAGAGTGAACTCAGAAACCACCCTGGACAGAAACTTAGGATTTGTGCACAAAGACACCCTGTTTTTGTGAAAAATTAAAATAAGGCTCTAGTACTCAGAGCCTGAAGCTCTGAAATTCTTTTAGCTGAAGTAATGGCAACTAAAAATAGTACTTTCCAAGAGGGAAAGCGCAAATTGCAAGTTGCAATTGGCTCAAAAGGAGACCGGGTCAACTTCTCCAACATAAAATTCAAGTCCCAAGCCGGACAGGGAACAGACTGGGGATTTCAGGTGCAAGATGCCTCAAGAAAAGTGTGAAGACATCCAGCTGAGTAATCGTGTGGGTCACCCATAGGCTCATGAAAGGCAGAAACAGTCGAAGGGTGGACCTTGAGTGAGAATGCTGGAGGCCTGAATCAGACAAAGAGATCAGATAGTTCAGGATATGATTCACAGAACAGGTGAAAGGGTCCAGGGCATGGTTGGCAGCCCAGATGGCAGACCACTTCCACTTCATAGCACATATGGCGCAAGTGGATGGCTTCAGAGTGACTATCAGGGCATCTGCTACCCTAACAGAAACCCTGAACCCGGCAATGGCTATGTTCTCAGGAGCCAGGCATGCAGATGAAGGGACCTGAGGTTGGGATGGACCAAGGTCTCTTGGTCCTGGGTCAACAGATTCCTGCAAAGAGGCAGAGGGACCGAAAATTGCTCTGCCAGCTGCTCAAGCAGAGGGAACCATAGCTGGTAAGGCCAGAATGGAGTGACCAGAATCATGCTGGCCTCCCCACTCCATTTGCAGCTGGATCAGCACCCTCTGGATTGGAGGACATGGAGGAATGCATACAGAAACCTCCGTTCCAAGAGAGGGACAACGCATCTCACCAGAAAACTCCAGGCCCTGGATCTAGCAAGCAGAAATTGGGTAGTTTTGCATTGAGTGGGGGCGCAAAAAGGTCCAACTCTAGACAACCCCATCTGTCAAACACATCTTCTGCTACGGATGAGAAGCTCCCATTTGTGCATGCTGGATTGAGTCCTTTTAGCGACTGTCTGCCAGGGTGTTTAGGATCGTGGCATGTGGACGCAGAGAATGCCAGACTGCGCTCCAGTGCCCAATACCACAGTCTCATGGCCTCCTTGGAAAGGGGGTATGAGTGAGTCCTGCCCTGCTTGTTGATGTAGTAAACAACATTCAAATTGTCTAACTGCACCAGCAGTTGGCCTGGAGCAAGATGCTTCTGAAATGTGTGCATGGCATGAGGCACCGCTCTCATCTCCAGGACACTGACATACAGGGCGGCTTCCCGCTGTGGCCAGGAGCCTTCGGTTTGGAAGGGGCCCAGGTGTGCCCCCCAGCTTAGACCTGAAGCATCCATGGTTACAATCTGATGCAGGGAAGAAATCAGGAAAGGATACCCTTGAAGAAGATTCAGGGGGTCCATCCACCACTGCAGTACCTTGCACACTGGAGAGGAGACCAGAACTAGTTGTTTCAACTCGTCCATGCGCTGGCCCCATTCTACCTGAGGGTCCACTGGAAGTGCGCGTAATGAAGCCTGGCCCAGAAGAGCAGTGGGAATGGCCACTGCCATTAGGCCCAACAGTCTGAGGTACACCTGGCAGGGATGTACCAACCTGAGTGATCTGAGCTTGGGCCATGAGGCACCAGCTCTGTTTTTGGGGGCAGGAAGGCCTTCCCCTGCTCGGAATCCAGAACTGCCCTGATATACTGCAGCCTTTGGGATGGTACCAGGACCGACTTGGGCAGACTGACAGTTATGCCCAGGGTGTGGAAGTGCTGAAGGGTACACTCCAGAGTCAGCAAAAGCTGTTCCCTGGACAGGGCCTTGAGAAGGTAATCATCAGATAAGGGAAGACATATAGTCTCTTTAGGCAGCTGCTGCACCGCTGCCAAGCACTTGCAAAGAAGGCAGAGAATAAGCCAAAGGGCAGCACTTTGAACTGATAAGGCTTGCCCTGAAAGGTAAAATGAAGAAACCTCCTGTGAGAAGGAAAGATCGAGATATGCAGATAAGCATCCTGCATGTCCAGAGAACAGAGTCAGGCCTGGTCTTGAGGAGGGGCATTAGGGCCTGGCAAAGTTACCATCGGAACTTTTGTACTGGACAAAGAGATTGAGTTCCTTCAGATCTAAGATGGGCCTCAGATCTCCGGTCTTTCTGGGGACCAGAAAGAACCTAGAATAAAACTCCTGGTTCCTCTGGTGCCAAGGCACTGTTTTGATGGCCTGTTTGTGCAGAAGACACTGTACTAACTTACTCCCAGAGAACAGACAAGTGAGCAGGGAGCAGCTGGAGGGTGGCGGGGGTTGTGTGTGTCTGGATGCTGCTGTGCAAGCTCCAGGGTGTGACCCTTTTCTATGATCTACAGACTCCATGAATCTGAAGTTATGGTCCTCCATTGATTCAGATGGAGGCAGAACCGACCTCCAACCACCACCTCCTGGGTCTGAACTGGAGAAGTGGAGTCCGGCAAGGGGTCAAGTTGAGGTGGAGCCAGCCACAGAGGCTGGTCCGTCATTTCTGGGTCGCTTGGCTGCCACTCTAAAATTAGAGGGAGTGGGCAAGGGAGCCTGAGCTCTACATTTTCTCTAGGTATGGGAAGCAAATTCAGGCCTACTGGCCTGTCTATGAAAAGAAGGCCACCCTGCCCTTGGCTGAGTTGGTAGCAAGGAATGGACCGATTGTGATCATGCCCGAGACCTATAGATCACTTCTACCGGTCCTGAACATCAGGCCAAAGAGCTTGGTGCCCATGAAAGGGGTGTTAGCACCTTGTTCTGCACATCAGCTGCAAATCCAGAGACCCTAAGCCAGGAGTGCCTATGAAGGCATATGTCAGTGGCAGCTGCTCTGGCAACTGTACTGCCCATGTCATACAGTACTCTAAGGAGTGTTTGCTAACATCCTCAGCAGTCTGAAATACTGAAGCAGTTCCTGCTTTTGGGAGCCATCAGGGAGGGCCTGAGTGGCAGCTTTGCCTTTTCTCCAGTTGGCATTTTGGTATTTAACCATGTGTGACAGATAATTTGCAATACTCACACCCAGTGTGGAGGAGGCATAAACCTCTCCCCCGAGGTCAATTCTAAGGTGTTTGGGCATCTTAGATCTGTCATGAGCTGCCTTGATGACCATGGAGTCAGTTTCAGCCTGGGCAGCAAAATAAGGAAGACCCTGAGTGTGGCATAGCTGGCACCATGTCTGGCCTGTGCCAGGCTGCCATGATGGCATTCTTCAATGCTGGAAGCATTGGAGGAATGATCTTAAGGGGAGATTCAGGGATCTCCAGGAAGTCCATCAGGTCTTTCCTGGTGACATCCTCTTACTCAGCATCAGGTCTTTCCTGGTGACATCCTCTTACTCAGTCTGGAAGCCCATGGTGGCAGACAACAGCTTCATCACATTAAAAATGTGGCATCCTCAGGAGGAGGCTTTGGAATGTGTTTCACAGAATCCTCACTGACCGAGGAGGCAGTGGACTTGCCTGAGATCAGTATCTTATCTCTACATCCTCTATGTCATCAAGGAGGATGAGGTCAGGGTGATACTCCTCCTCGACATCAACCTCTTTGTCTGGGTCTGGCGTGACCTGCTCACGGTCAGCCCACGAGTCTCCCAGGGTCAGCGAATGGGTGTCGACAACGAGCTGCGTCGACAGCATCAGTGAAGTGGGTCATTCAAGGCACCCAGTTGCTGAACAAGTAAATTTGTGAACTTGACCAGTACTTCATTCAGGTCAATCATGGATGTAGACGGAGGGGTTTGGCGGCACAGGTGCCGACAGCTCTCTGGCTGTGTCCTGGGTGCCTGACGAGCCTGTAGCCCTGCAGAAAGAAGGGTCAGGCTTCAATGGAACAGTCATCAATGATGGCGGGGCTAATGACCCGTGGGTCGATGGCCAGGCACCCTGTGTATCGGGCGGAAGTGCTGTCAGTATGGGTCTGGTAAGAAAAGACACCTGGACAGCTAGCCTCTTTGTCAGAGCAACCACAGCCGTGAAAGAGCCTCCTGAAGGAGAAGCTGACAGGGAGCAGGATCACTGCCGGGGGGAGTGGTCAAGATCCTGCTCTTTTTTATGACTTTTTCCTGAGGACTTGTCTCGGGCCTTGGAGGCCTGGGTGCTTGAAGAGCCAGTCGGCAACTGAGCTGCCTGGGCCCTGGAGGACTCCTGCCCAGAGCTAATTGTTGTTCCATCAGGAATTTTTGAGAGTTTTCTAGGCCGCTTGAGGGATGTTTGTTAAACTTCTAGCAGAGCTTCACAGTCAGAGAAGCTGTGGTCAGGCCCAAGACAGCAGACACAAATGGAGTGTCCGTCTCTAGAGGCAATTTTCTTTCCACAGCGACAGAAAAGAGAAGATGAAGGATTAACACTCGACATAAACAAAAGAAGAAATCTCCTAAAAAGAGATTTAGGGAAAAGTATGGGAAAAGCCATAAGCTGCAAAGGCATAGACACTGTGTGAAGCTTCCGTGGAGACTGTGCATGCAAGTAGATGGCGGGGAAGAACTGAGGGAGAGAGCAGGGCTGCCTCTACGCCTACATAGGGTTGCTGATGTCGGCTGACATGGATGGTGTAGGTGGCCCCAGTTGTACTGCCGAAAATCTTCTATGTAGATTCCCTTCACCAGCGAAGGTTCCTACAGTATAACCTGATGACAGAGATACCTCCAAAGAAGATACAACTCCACTCTAGGGTGTATTACTGTGATGATAAATGGACCCCAGTGTGGGGATATAGCTGATCTTGGTCATTATTAGTTCCAACATGTGATGATATACAGAAAGATCACAACAGGTCAGGCATGGCTTCAACCAATAATCTTTTAGGATTATTCCTTCTGCAGGCAATGCTAAAACTGGGTGCTCTTTCAAATAACACTAATAGATGCTTTTTATTTAAAGCACATATTTACTGCTTTACTTCACAGAACTGCCAATCCATTATTCATTTCTGTGTTTTTATTTTTTGTGTGTGTGTTATGGGGACTTAGAACTGTACACTTATTAATAGGAGGTGATGAAACTGTTCACAAATTTCTGTTTTTGTAAAACTACCCTTTCACAGAAATTTTTTTGGAGCACTCTTCTATCTACTGAAATAAAGGTTACAATAGGATTACCATGTGAACAGAAAGGTCAATCATGTATTGTGTCCATTGAACTACTTAAATATAGCTAGGTTTAGACTCAAGTCCCAGTCATTCCTCTGAGCAGTCCTGCTCTCTCTACCCCCACCACACACGCTAAATTTCTGGCAAGAGTTAGGGGACCACTGGTTACATTTTCAACACACTTGCTGCTCACCTGAGGACACCCACAGGGCTGCCTGATGGTGTGGAGGTTTAGCTCTCTCATGTGTGTCTCCAAAGGTGCCACCACTTCTGCAGCACCTTGAGAACCACGGACAGGTGGTCCCCAGTGCTACGGGTTTCCGGAAACAGAAAGCAGATGGAGGCATGTACTGCCAAACAAGTTTGAGAATTTTGTTACATTACACTGAAATCACATACTTGAGAAGGAAAGAAAACACAGTCAATTTAAACCATTCTCCCAAATTATCAAAAATTATCAAAAGGGCGAGGGGAGGTTTAGTACCTTGGCAGAAGCACAGCACATGCCAGCATAAACACGCAGCATGTTTCCCCTATATAAAGGGATCACAATTCTGAAGGAATGAAAAAAAAAGATTTAGTGCCTCTGTCATCATCATCTTACACGTACAAGCACTGTAGACCCATGTGCAAATCAGAATGTGCGCAGTGCACAAGAAATTCCAGTTCTTTGTGTTGAACAAACCTTTAACCTCTGGGGTGAGGTGACCAACTGCATAGCTTTAATTATACTGTACCGGCAACTCTCAGCACTACTGTCCCATTCTGAACCAAAAAGAGCAAGCCAGGGAAGGCTATGCAGTGCGCCAATGGAATCCTTCGTATGTAGGGCTTTGCAGGTTTCGTACCACATAAAAATCTGTTGGTGGTGTTAGTAGAAATCTACTACACAAAAGAGTTGCATTTCTGGAAGGAAAAGGGAAGACCTTGTTTAAAAAGTAACACAGGAGATGTTAACAATGTAGGTGCAACAAGAAGACTGCCTTTCCTAAGTCAACTATTATGCCACAGAGGCATCTCCACAAGTACAAATTTACACGAGCATTCACTCCAAAAAACAGGAGATGCCATTAATATGAGAGTGTGCATCTCGGCTGTATGGCATTGTGGGTAAATGGAACTTAATCCAATAATCCTTCTCCTCACCCTTTCTTAAAGACCAAAGTGGCTCTTTTGAATGGGAGATAGAAGATAAACTCTTGTATTTCGCTACTGAGAAGTCACTCTTACATCTGTCAAACACATAGTCTTTGGTACTAGGACCAGCATTTCAGTCTATAGGTTTTCTCCTGGCTGGTACTGAGGTTCTGTGGATGTGAAGTAATCTTGAAGGCCTGTAGATACTCGAAAGGTGTGTCTCTCCTCTGGATCTTTTCTCCAGCACTGTAGCATGAGCTCATGCAGAGAATCAGGGCATTCTGCAGGGCACGGCATTCTGTACCCCATTCCACCTGGTCCAGCACCTCACGGTTTACCATTCCTGCCAACCAGAACAGAAAGAAACTACAGATTAGTGTCAGGCAATATCAGAAACCTGGCTCTCCCTTGAGTCAACTCTGCTACCATTTCGACCCTAGGCTACTCTATCCATAGGCAGAATCACTCCAGATGTGGGACGTAGTGTTCTCTTTATTCAACCAACCATCTACTGTTCTCCGTCTCACATCAAGAGTCCATCCCCAAGTCCCATGAGCTGCTGACTGGGCTGTTCTCTTTTCCATGCTCAAGCCCTCTTCGTCATTGGTATCTACTGCATTCCTGGAATTCCCTCATTTCGCTACTGGTACCAATATTCTGCAAGATGTTTTGACTCCTCACCTGGTGGCTAGCATATTTTATAAGGGATTTAATATAAATTGAGATTTTAACAAAGCTTCCCTATCTAATGCTATTCAAACTAAGCTTAAAGCTCTAAACCTCTCAACTGATAACATCCCTTACACACTAACACTAGGCTGCAGAACCACAGCATAATCGACTGTTCTTACTTTATCCTCATAGAATAAGGGCATAAGGGCAGCAGATACCCTTCCCGACATTTTCACTGACCGTTGTATGATCTATTGCGTTACGAAGATAAAGACTTCTAAATCCCCCAAAAATTTTGTTTTTATTATGGCCAGGTCTTTGAGGTCGTTTCACCCTGACAGTTTTGTGCAAGATCTCCAGCATGCCAACCAGCACCAAAGTCTCGCTCACCCAACCTGGATGGATCCCTAAATCATTTCATTGCTACATGTAACTCCATCTGCAATTGATATGCCCCCATTACACACAAAGGAGTACATGGCCCTCTTTCCCTAGGTCACATCTGATCTTGTCAACCTTTTCTATTTAAGGGATGCTGCTTGACCAGGCACAAAGCTTCTGGGAAGCCTTCTAACTGGCTTTCACTAGGCTCCGAAAGAAAGTTACGTAAGAACTTATCATAACTGTAGATCTTAGGAGAGAACCTCCTCTATTCGCCACACCTTTGGAACTGTAAGTTGCTATTATCAGGAGCACCACGGAAGCTTTTTTAGCTGATGGCTGCCCGTAATGATGTGTAGCATTGATTCAGATATAACATGGACAGCCCCATCACTCAGTTTCCCACCAGAGATTAGTCTCGAGGGCCTCTAACCACAAGAACCAGGAGATTATACCAGCACCAGGCAATGACATACAAGGAAGGCATGAGACTGGAAACAGGATGCATGGAATAAGACTTTAGACACAGCATCTGATATGACCCTAAGTGAAACTGTAAGGGGAAGGAGGAGGGTACAGCATGGCCTAATGGAGGAAATTCTCTTGAAGATCTACTGTTATGAGTAAGTTCTTAATGCAACTGTTCTATCTTCATCAAATATATCTCCTCCATTATGCCACACCTTTGGAATGATTCCCAAGCAATATAAAGCAACAGCGAGGATGGCATAGTCTGATAGTGATCAGGACAGAAGGCTCTGCAGTACAGCAAGCCCAAACCAGCATCTCGAGAAACAATGTTTGGCTGTAACATTCCAATTGAAACAGTGCTCCATGTGGCTGCAGCACAGGTCAGCAGCAGAGACATTTCTTAGACAACAGAAGTGGCTACCCTAGTGGAGTGACCAGGAACAGCACCAGGAAGTTCTTTACCATACTTCTTATAACAAAATGTAATACACTGTGCCAGTCAATTGGACAGATATTGTTTAGACACAGGAGCACCCTCTTTCCTGGGGAGCGATTAAACAAAAGCTAAAAGGACTTTCTGCAATCCTTGGTGTGATCATTGCAGGATCTCAGTGTTCTATGTCCATCTAGTGTATGGAGCATCGCTTCCCCTTGTTGTGCATGCACTGAACAATATACAGGAAAGTCAATAATTCGGTTCAGTATAAATTCCAATACCACCTTTGGTAGAAACTTAGGATCTGTATGTAAAGGAACTCTGTGAAAAATCAAATCAAGAGGATCACACATCAGAGACTGAAGCTCTAAATCCTCTGAGCAGAAGTCATAGCAACTAAAAATAACATTTTCCATGGCAGAAAGCATAAGACAGAACTTTTGAAAATAAAGTAACAAATGCCAACAGTTTGTTCGACGTGTTTCCTTCAACCAGGTCAAGCGAGGAAAATCAGCGGTGGGAGAAAGAGCTAAGGAGTGGTGGGACTGCCTACATTATATATGCATCAATGCTACATGTCATTGTGGTGGCCCCAGGCTTGCAAAATGTTTCTGAGTGGTCCTGATGCTGACGGCTTACAGTTTCAAAGGTGTGCCTAAGGAGGAGATATCCTGATGAAGATCAACTGTACTAAAATCGCCCATCAGGCTCTGGCCACCTATTTCCAAAATAAATTCCTGTTCAGTGGCTCAAACCTTTCTAAATTTTGGAAAGCAGTTCACTGTCTCCTTAACACCTTTCCACATGTATCGAGCTTGCAGAGTGACATAGGTCACCTTATCTGCTGATGTGCTAAGCCAGTTATTCACAGACAGCCCTAGGGCCCTCCTATGTCCTTTGGCAGCCACTAGCCTGCTTTTACTTATGGGACATTCAGCCTCTTCGCTATCCAGGAACCAGGCGTCCTCAGAGAATTCCTCTCCTGAATGATCTCTCCTCTGGAGATTTGACAGCCTCTAGCCCAGATTACTAGCTGTTAGAGTTCCAGCCCTGGTCTCCCTATCACCCACATATTCAATCTGCCTTTGACCAGTGGCACCTTTCCTTCATGTTGAAACATGCCCTGGTTATCACACTCCACAAAGGAGATGCCACTGATGCCCTGACAAGCTACCATACCATATATTTACTCCCATCCTCTACAAAATACTTGAAAGGTTGGTCAGTAAACAACTCTAATCATTTTGACAAATCAGACTTTATCACTCCTTTTCAGTCGAGTTTCTGTCCAGTCCATTTCACTTCTACCTCCCTGCTCAGAATTACTGACCATGTCCATTTGCACTGGATACAAGCCAAAGGACTGGTGCAGTTTTCATAGACTTAGCCAAAGTATTTGATTCGGTTATTCACACTTTGCTCTTCACCAAACAAGCCTATTCTGGTGTCTGTGCTTCCCTCTGTATGCTGGTTCAATCCCTACTTCTCTGATAAGACACAATCAGTTAAATTAGGGTCCTCAATTTCAACTCTGCTCCCCTGTCTCCTTAGGATTTCCAGGGGTCAGTCCTTGGCCCTTCTGTTCTCAGTCTTCATTAACTATCTCCCAACTGCCTCAAACTTGCAAGTCACATATGTATGAGGACGACACAATCATTTTCTCCTCTGGTCACTCCTCTCTGCACTGAGCTTTCTCTTCAGTCTGACTTTGTTAATGTGCAAAAATGGTTCCTCAACAATCAACCGGCTATGAGTCATAAGAAAACAGTTACCATGCTCTTTGCACCATCCACGGTTGCATTCATCACCCTCTCTCTGAGGCTGAGCTCCTTATCTGGGGACCCCATTTACTCTGTACTATCCTACCAGTACCTCAGGGTGATCTAGATCAACAGACTATTCCCTTTACATAAACTATGTAGTGAAAACATGTGTTGCCAAACTAGGGCTCTCTCTCTACAGAGTTAAACGTTGCTTCCCTTTAAAACCAGAAATCATGTTGAGTACGTGATCTTCCCCTTCTTCCTTTACTATTGGATGTAGTTGTCTCTGGAACCCCCTCTACTGCCCTAGCTAGCTCACCATCCTCTTCATCACACTCTGTAGATCTGTGTTAGCCTGCTCTCACCATACCCATTCGCTGTACAATGTATAAGGATCTAGACTGGACATCCCTCCCTATGAGGCAATCCTCCATACTGCTTTGCCAGGAGACAAAAACTGGTCTGGGAAACTAGCAGGCTACCTCAGTGACATGTTTACCCATTCTTCCAATTCCTCATACTCCTTAAAGGGACAGCAAACATTGCAGGGATCACTCAAACTGTGAAAGTCCATGTAAAGATATTTCAAATGAGGGCACTGGACATCCTTGTAGGTGTCAGGAGTCCTGAGATATGACTATTTAATTAATCTGTAAATTACAACAAGGCAGCAGCCATTTTAAAACAAAGTAATGTCACTGAGGGGCAAGCTGCATGTTAGTTATTACAGCTTGCCCCTCAGTGACATCACTGCTGGTCTCATGATAAAGCAATGGGGCCAGATGGGGTGCACCCCAGGGTCCTAAAAGAACTAAGGGAGGTGGTGGTTGAACCTCTGTAATCCTGTTCAATTTATCACTGGAAACAGGAGGTACCCAAAGACTGGAGGACAGCAGATGTAGTCCCCTTTATACAAAAGCGTTAACAAAGAGGCGGGAACTACTGATCAGTCAGTCTCTCGATAGTGGGGAAGATCATGGAAGCACTACTGAAGGAGAGATTAGTGGAACATCTAGTTGCCAATGGACTACAGGACCCAAGGCAGCATGGTTTCACCAGGGGAGGTCATGTCAGACCAACCTCATTGGATTTTCGACTGGGTGACAAGGGAGGTGGATCAGGGAGGGCAGTGGAGCGTGGCTTATCTGGACTTCAGCAAGGCCTTTGACACTGTGCCACATAGAAGGCTATTAAACAAACTGGGGAATAATAGGTGTGGGCAGGACAGTTGTGGCGAGTAAGTAATTGGCTGGCGGAAGGACACAGAGGGTGGTGGTAAATGGCTGCTCACTCCACAGAGGGAAGGGTGACCAGTGGGGTACCACTGGGATCAGTGCTGGAACGGTCCTATTCAACGTCTTCATCAGTGACATTGTGCTGGACCTATAAGGCAGAATTTCCTGTTCGCTGATGACATAAAGTTCTGTAACAGAGTGGACACACCAGAAGATGTAGACAGAATGAGGAGGGACCTACAGAAACCTGAAGAATGGTCAGGGGTTTGGCAGATGACATTCAATGTAAAAGTGCACAATAATGCATATGGGGAACAAAACCCTGGAACAAATCAGTTGGGGGTGAGGATATAGCATGCACCAAGCAGGAAAGGGATCTTGGGTTATCATCTCTGATGATCTCAAGGTAGAAACAGTGCAACAAGGCAGCAGGCAAAGCAAATAGGATGCTGAGATGCATAGGCAGGGGCATCACTAGCAGGAAAAGAGAGGTCATAATTCCACTATACAAGACACTAGTGAGGCCCCACCTGGAGTACAGTGTATAGTTCTGGAGACCTTACCTACGTAAGGACATAGGGTAGAGAAGGTTCAGAGGAGGGCAACAAAGATGGTACATGGATTGCATCACAAGTCCTATGAGGACAGGTTGAAGGCCTTGAATATGTACTCCCTGGAGAGAGAAAGGAGAGAGGGATATGATAGAGACATACAAGTATCTTACAGGGAGAACAGGGTGCAGGAATACACTATTTTCAGTGACAAAGATGTTCTAGGACTAGAGGGCATGGGATGAAGTTGGAGGGAGGGCGATTCAGAGGAAATGTGAGAAAGAATTTCTTCACAGAACAGGTGGTGGACAAGTGGAACACCCTGCCAGAGGAAGTGGTGGGGCTGAAACAATCACGGATTTAAGAATACATGGGACAGACATAAAGGAATTCTGGAGGTCACGGGCAAGGGCAACATACTTCTAGGAAAACATAAAGTGAACTTAAACTTAAATGAGCAGACTGGGTGGGCCGTAGGACCTTATCTGCTGACAGTGTCTATGTATCTATGATTCAATGAAATGGTTGCTGCCTTCTTTTGATTTACAGAAGATTTAGGTATTCATAACTCAGGACTCCTAACACCTACAGGTAAGCCCAATACCTCGTTTGAAAGAACTTTTATGGACTTTCACACTTTGAGTGACCCTGCTATGTTTTAAAAAGACTACAAATTCCAAAGTGTATGCTCTCTGTGGAGATGTTTCTATCAGGTTTAGGCTTCACCATCTATGGAAGTGTCTCCCTCACCTCCACCTCCACTACCAGTTTCCAGTCGGAGGAGTTTACTTAGGAACACTACATGGCCCCTCTGCCTTGCGAAACTGCCCTACAGGTATTCTTTTACTTTAATAGGGGCCTGGTCTTGGTTAGCTTACTCCTATCCTGTCCAGGTCATGAGTTGGGCCTGCCTCATAGATATTTTACAAAGCAGTAAACAACTTCATCAAATTGCTTTTAGGACTGTGCTCTCTTGCACCTGTGGTGACTAAATATGATCTGACTATATGTATACTCTCTGGAAATACGAGATTTTGTAAATATTTGTTCCTGTACATTGATGACTTTGTATATACTTTGACTTGTACATCTTTACTGCTGAATTTGCTGTATTGTATTTGCCTAATTCTCTCCTGCACCCCCACAACATACACACACACACACACACACACACACACACACACACACACACACACACACAAGCAACCCTATTTGGACTGTGTTTGCTTACCTGGCAAAATATGTTACAAATAAGTCAATGTACCCCCAACATGAGGTTCACAGATTACAGACTTGCAGTCTACATAATAGAATTGAACTAGGTCCTACAGAACACCTTTTATTATTATTATTACTATTATTTCTGATCTTGGATTAACCATTTGAGCTCAGAGCGCTTTACGTAGGTTCCAAGTTAGTACATTTAGAACAAGTAGGTGATTATACAGAGGACTGAGACAAACAAGCAAGGCAATAGGATTAGAATGAGAACATTTAGGTACATTTGGTCTTTAAACAAAGGAATGCAAAAAATACAGCAAAGACTAAAAAAGGAATAGGTAAACACAGTCAGATACATACAGGAACAGACTAAATAACTGTGCCTAACAGGAAGCCTGTTAGTTGTCAGCAACATGAGGGGTTAGCGCATAGAAGAGCTGGAGACACGGGTTGGAGGGTTGAGCCCCAAGTGCAGGGTGTCCAAGAGAGAGAGGTCTGTTTGGTAGAAGGGCAGATGGCAGGAGATGCCTTTGCTAGGTGCTAGAGATGGCAGACACATTGAGATTCCTGTAATAATGGTTCTTTGGGTTCTTTTTGAAGGTCTACAGAGTGGGCAGGCTAATAATGTTCTCATGGAGGGAGATGAACCCCAACGGTGCCAGACAGGCAAATGACGTTGTCCTTGAGATGTCTGACATTTGGAGTCAGGAAGGACTGTAGTTCTGAATTTCGGTGGGCCTGGGATTAGTGCTGGGAACTAGGAGTTGTTGAACTAGCCAGGAGCTGACCAAAGGCAGATCTTTTTGGCCAGGAGGCAGGATTGATATTTTAAGTGACCAAAAGCGTTAGCCAGTGAGCCTTTGCATCGAGATCGCAGGTGTGGGTTAGTGGGTGTGCCCCTAAGGTGAGCCTGCAGGCACTGTTAATGGCAGTTTTATATATTGAGGGCAGCATCTGTGGCAGAGCCATATACTGGCAGTCTGTGGTCCACTAGGAAACCCACTGAACTGTGGACTGCTATGATGAGGACTTCAGGGGTCAGGCTCTGCCTATGGCAATAAAAGTAGCCCAAGCATTTATTGATTGCTTTAGCTGTGATGTCTATGTGGAGGGCATAGGAGAGCGAGCTGTCAAGGGTAATTCCAAGATATCTGAAGTGATGAACACGTTTAAGAGAACACCTCCCTATCACATATTGATAGCAAGTAGTTTTGTGTGCTTGTTCTTAAGGCTGGTGAACAACACGGTTTTGTTTTTGTAGTTCATTATCAATTTATGATTTTGAACCACGACTCAATGCTGGTGAAATCACGTTGTAGCTGTTGCTCAAGAACACTGGGGTTAGAGCCATTAGAAAAGATAACAGCATCATCCATGTAGAGGATGATATGGCACTGACTGGCTAGGGGAGGCAATTCAAAAATAGGCTAAAGAGAAGGGGGCCTCAGTATTGACCTCTGTGGAATGCCTGAGCACACAGGCTTGGGGTCAGAGAGAAAGGTATCTATCCTGACTGGTGTTCGGCAGTGTAGGTAGCTGCAGAACCATGCAGCCGCCTCAGGGCAAGGGGCCTATGGCAGTGAGTTGGTCAACTAGAGGGCATATTTGACCGTGTCAAAGGCCTTTTGTTAGGTCACTATAGATAGCCCCGACTAGCTGGCCAAGATCGAGGGATTTGTGGATGAAGCTCATGAATTCCAGGAGGGTTGTAGTGTGGTGCTATGCTCAGCCCTAAAGCTATGTTGCTCTGTGCATAGGAGCATTTGCTTGTCAGATAATTGACAAGTTGGTCGGCAATGATTCCTTCAAGGGCCTTTGATAGTGGTGGTAGTATAGAGGCGGGTCTCTAATATCTTGGGAGGGCACAATCCCACTCTTGTACACAGGGGTGACCACTGCAGCCTTCCATTTTGGGGAATACTGCAAGACGGAGGAGAGGTTAAGGATATGGGTGAGAGGGCACAAGATTTCTTCAAGTGAGAGGAGATTAGTTTTAGGCCAAGGTTATCCGCACTGAATCTCCCCAAACACGATGTGCAGATATTTCCTAGTTTCTCCGAGTAATAGTCTTGAAGCGAAAGGGATGTGATGGGATTGCATGGGTGCAACAGGGATGGTGGGGAGGAAGTGTCATGAGGGAGAACATGCTGCAATTAGGGTGAAGGCATTGTTAAAGGTGTTGGCGAGGTAGATTTAGGAGTCAAGGATGGGGGCCATCAACACAGAGCGTGGTAGGGCTGTTTTGGGTTCTCGCCTCGTGACCCCATTTAGGTTAGCCCAGAATTTGCACCCGTCATTCCAGTTCTTGGTTAGGGCATCTTTACAGTATACATTTTGGCTAATTGGATGGTCCCAGTACAGTTGTTCCTCACACGTTTATAGTTCAGGATATCAGACTGCTTGCCAGTGGCCTAGCTGTATGCCAGAGGGTGGTCTCTGTTTTCATTAGCTCAAGAGTATCAGGCTCATCCAGAGGTTAAAGTAGCCTTTGATCTTCCATGTTTTTGAGAGCATGGGTGTCACAGATTGTACTGAAGAGGAGGATGAAATGGTCAAGCACGTTGTCAACGCCAGAAGCCTCAAAACAGAGAACCAGTCAGCACTGAGGAGATCCATTTTGAAGCAGTCAGCATGACCAGGTTTGAGAACCCTGCTGGTGATTTTTCTAGGAGGCGTTTGGAGAAATTATTAGCCCAACTGAACATGACAGAGGAGTGCTCACTGATGTCGTCTGGGAGGATGGAGGCATTAGAGGCATGCTCAGGTCAGTTGGTGAGCACCCAGTCAATCAAAGTACTAGTGCATGTCCTGTACTTAGTCCTAGTGGGAGTTTCAATGAGCTGGTAAAGTGGATAGCCTGAATTGCATCCTTGAATTGGCTAGCTTCAGGGCAAGCTGATTTAATATTGAAATCACCTAAGAGTATAACCTCTGAGCTTAGGGTTAGCTTCCAAGACAGTCTATGATGCATGGAGACCTTGAGCCAAGTTCGTCGGGAGGATGTAGACGGATAGAACTGTGATAGTTTTGTTGTGGGCCCCAAGAAGAACCTTAATGGCAAGGGCCTGGGTGAATTACCCTAGGCTGGGTAAATTCAGGACTATGACCTGAAGGCTGTCCTTAAGGTAGACTGCACAGCCAAAACCTCCCTACTGAATCTCCCCTTCCCAAGCACTCTACACAGATATTTCCTGGTGCACAAATGTATCTCCAAAGTGTTGTATGTACCAAGGAATGAGATATCAGTAGTGCAGTGTCTGTATGCAGACAAACAGGTATCAGCTATTAGGTCACAAAACATCAACATACTGCTGCACACAACTGCATTTGAATATATTTTCATTTGGGGGAATGCTGCCTCCGACTCTAGGAGCAATCTTCTCTTATAAAAAGTGCCATAGGATCCTAAGTTTCACACTGACAACCCTTGTTCAAGTGTTCTATTTAGATGAGAGTCCCAAAGACTGGAGGATGGTGGCAGTGGTGCCACTTCATAACTTGTGGGTATAGCAGGGAGGATCCAGGAAACAGCAGATCAGTCAGTCTAACCTCTCGATTGTGGGAAGCTCACAGAGGCAATAGTCAGGAGCAAATGGTGCAATACCTGAGGGAATGGGCTACAAAACACCAAGCAGTATGGGGTTTTGTAGCGGGAAAATCATGTCAGAGAAGCCTGCAAACCTGGAGAACTGAGCACGAATCCACAGCCATCAATTGCATATTGTGTGACCACTGCAAGTCACTTAATTTTCCTGTGCTCCCAGGACACACCTAGAAACAAGCCTTGGCTTACTGTGTCTCTCCTGACCAAAAACTGTAGCCACAAAAAAAAACAACCTGATGATCTTCTTCAACTGGGTCACAAAGGCCACGGACAAGGGTCAGGCTGTCAATGTATGACTCAGTATGGTCTTTGACTCTGTGACATACAGAAAGCTACTGTAAAGACAGGATTTGTTGTTGGGGATGGACTGACTACTTGGTAGGATATTGGTTGAAGGGAGACAATAAGGGTGCGGCAAATGGAAAACCTGAGGCAAGAAAGCGTAACTAGTGGGGTGCCACAGGGACTGGTCCTAGGGCCAGTCCTGTTGAATGTGCATATAAGTGATAAAGGGAGGGCATTAAGGGGAACGTGTGTGTCTTTGTGGAAGATACAAAACTTTGTGGAAGAGTAGATAATCAGGAGGGGTCAGAAACTGTGTCAGGATTTGGATCAACTGGAGAAATGGTCTAAAGTCTGGCAGTTGCATTTCAATGCAAGGTGATGCACACTGGCAGGAAAAACCCTTGCAGGCAATACTGGATGGACAAATGAAGTTAGCAGTGATGGGAGGAAAGGGATCGGGAGGTATCACCAGTAACAGCCTCAAAATCTCAGCACAGTGCAGTGAGGCTTACAGTTAGATGACTAGAATGTTGGAATACATTATCAGGGCGCTGACAGCAGAAAGGACAAGTGATTCTGTCCTTGAAATGGTCACTGGTGACACCAGATCTCAAGTACTGTTACCCAGTTCTGGGGTCCACACTTGAGAAAGGGCTGGGACAGGCTGGGCGTGATACAGAGAAGCAACAGGGTATGACATACAAGGAAAGACTCAAGGCCCTCAAATATGCACTCAATGGAGGACAGAAGGAAGATGAAGAATTTGACAGAAAATTAAATTGGTGACAAGGATAGAGTGCATATAGAGGACCTGTTCACTGGGAACGAAACACTAGTTCTAGAAGACATGATTGGAAATTGGGGGTGTTAAGAAAGACATCAGAAGTTCTTCTTTACAGAGAGGGTAGTGGAGCAGTGCAGTGGGCTGCCTAAGGATGTGGTTAAGGTGGGAACAATCAAAAGGTTCAAAAACAGGGTGGGACAGAAAAATGGAGATACTAAGAACTAGAGAGGCAGCACATGGGGATGAGGGTTGGTCCGGTAAGATGTAAAACCTATAGAATTTCATATACTATAGTTGATGGCCATTATAGGCATCCTGATGGACAATGGGTCTTTTCTGCTGTCACCGTCTATGTATCTATGTAGGTATCAGTCTTTATCCAAAGGAAGCTAAGGTCAGTGACACTTGCACTCAAGCAAAAAAAAAAAAACTAGAAAAGCTGGGCTCCCATCCTGGATCTATGGCAGGCTGTTTGGTGGAAAATGGAAAGAGAATACAAGCACTCCCAAAGAGTGTTCGAAGCAAATTTATTGAAATTAATACAAGGACAGTGCTCAAAAATGTCGACTGGCAACCCCAGCGCTGACCATGAAGGTCTTTCTCAAGGGACTTCTGGGATATTTACAATTAAGATGGACTGTATAGATTTGTACAGACATTTTATTGATGATGTACTTATGGTATGTTGAGTACAACACAACAGTTAACAGAATTTGTTGACTACTTGCATAAATCTAAACCAAACTTACATTTTCTGCGAATACAGATATTAAACAGGTTAATTTTTTAGATCTTACCATCATTAAAAACACTGATGGTACTTTGACTACTAGATTTATATCGTAAACCAACAGATCGAAATACTATTCTACATGCTTCTAGTTATCATCCGCTACCACACCATCAGGAACATTCCCCAGTCAAAATTCATGAGACTTAAAGCGTAACTGTAGCAATCCTTCCAATTTTGCTATGAGAGCTGTAGAAATGCAAAAATAAATTTAAAAGAGGGGCTATAGTGAATCTGTGGTAAATGATGCTTTGGCTCAGGTTAATGAGATGCAGAGACAGGGGCTTCTGCAATACAGGAATCGAGAGGATACGCTTAATTTTATTGCAACTTACAGTGACATCTCAGCAGAAGTTGGAACAATTCTATATAGGAATTGGCATATATTGAAACGTGAACCTCTCCTGGAGGGGTTGCTGATGGGATGCTTAGGATGGACTATCGAAGAGGAGGAATCTCTCTGACAGGTTAGTGCACTCTTTTCAGCCCTTGCAGGGAAGTTCATTATCTAGTCAACCTAGGGGCTGTTTTCAATGTGGACACTGCAGGTTTTCACATCTGTAACTAAAGTTGATGTTTCACCACCCCTAATGCAGAAAAGGGTTTTGAAGTCTGACAGTTTAGTAACTGTTCTACAACGGGGTAGTATACCTGGCACTTTGTACTTGCCACTCCTTTTAAGTTGGCAAGACTGGAGGATATTCAAAACAAGTTAAAGCGAGAATCGTGGAACATTGGGGATATTAGAAGACAGAACTTGCAAAATGCTCCAGTAAGATATTTGGCAGATAATGATGGTAACAGACAGCATTAATTCACATTTCAGAGCATTGAATGGGTATCATTGGGTCCATATGGGGCAGAGGATGTAGAAAATAAATGAAAATGTAGGGACACATTCTGGATATACAGATTGGGAGCTTTGAAACAAACCGGCCTAAACAATAATTTTGATATAGTACCTTTTCTTACAAATAAGTAAGTTATTTTTGAAATGGGTCTCTGTTTGGGTTAGTTAGGGATATATTGTTTCAGAGTTTGGAACTGTTGCACTTTCTTTCTCTCTTCCCCCACACAATTCTATATTTTTCACAATTAAATTAGCATTGCCTATTAACTCCCCTCTTAAATCATTGTATGTGTTTGGATTTCTAACTATTCCTGCTTCTGCTTGCAGAATAATTCATTCCTCTAAACAACATTGGTGCATATTCCAGAAGACTGCAACTGAGGATTGGCAGCGTCCATTATTTCTAACAATGTAGTTGGGACTAGCATCCATTTTTAAAGTTTTGCAAATAATTTATAAAATCATGATCTATTTAAATTCTGAGCATTTCGCTTTGTACATATAAATATTGCTATAAACTACGGCAGTTCTCATATGCTGCTGCTGTAGTATTACGCCATGTTTTATTCACTTTTGTTATAGACAGTCACTTTAATTTTCTACTTTATTGCACTAAGGTAATTGTGGGTATACGCTCTTTTTTTCATAATAATTTTTATTAAATTTTTAAAGTTACAACAAATTGCAGCATATGTTTATAATCACTTAAACAACAAATATAAGATTGTAACATTCTCATTAAGATCTTATTAAAGCACATGCAAATATCTGAAAGAAGATAGGAAAAGGAAAACCATTTCTTAACTAGGAAAAATTCTTAACTGATACCATTGTCATTGTTACTAGCAAATTTCTCATATGATAGAACTTAAACCAATATTTTAATACATTACTCAACTCTTTTATCAATTTTTTTTTTCAAAAAGGTGCCCAAATTTTATGCAAGATGTCCAACTTGTCAACCAAAGAATAACAAATGCTCTCACTGTTAAATACAAAGACCATCTGAGCAAACAAGTCCCTAATCCTGGAGGAACTTAACTCCCACTTTGCCACAGCTGGATTAGCTTTTGACTCGTCACCTTATGCTGGTGCTCGGTGAGCCAGCATACCCTCCCCTACATCTAGTCCTGCACCCAGCCCCTCCCAACTCGCGAGATAACTTATAAAAAGTAGAAGATTCTCTTCTTAACTTAGACACCAAAAAGTGCAGGGGCGATGGCTGGAACCCTTTTCCTAAGGTCAGGCTATGCCCATCTCACTGCCCCAATTCTCCACATCTTTAATCTTTCCATTACATCTGCTACTGTGCCGTCCTGCTAGAAATCAGCACATATCCTCCCTCTATTTAAATCTGGTGACCCATGCGATGTAAACAACTATAGGCCTATCCCATATTGCTATCCTTTCTAAAGTTCTCGAAAAACAGATCCATATTCAGTTAAAATCTCACTTGGAAACCTTCTCTCTCATTAACCCAGCTCAATCCGACTTCGGGCTAATCATAGCACAATCACTGCACTAGCAAAAGTAACCAATGATTGGATCTCTGCTATAGATGCTAAGAAGGTAACTAGTGCAGTCTTTTGGACCTCAGCAAAGCTTTTGATACTGTTGATCACAAACTATTAGTCAATTGCCTTGCAAAGTTGGGTGCCACATACCATACCACCCAGTGGTTCTCTAGCTACCTAACTGGAAGATTCCAAAAGTAAGCGGAAGGCTTTTTCTGCTGCCTTGCCAGTTGCAAGAGAGTCCCCCAAGAAGGATCCATCTTAGGCCCTATCTTATTTTCTTTGTACATTAATGACACAGATGCACATTTCTCGTCCAATCTGCACTTTTGCGGATGATACTGTATTGTATACTTCTGGCTCATCATTATTTGAAGTCAAGGGAGTGCTTCAAGGGACTTAGCACAACGAGAATAATCTAATAAAGGCAAAGCTTCTGCTCAATGCTAAGAAGACTAAAGCATTGATATTCTCCGCAGTGCTGTCACAGGCCCCCAATACCACTGCCCAAGACTTCATTGTCACCACGCTAAACGAGCCTCTGGAAGCTGTAACCAAATTTAAATATCTGGGTATCTGGATCGACAATAAATTATCTTTCAATGACCACGTTGAAGATGTCTCTAGAAGGTTAAAACAAGGTTAGGTTTCTTCTACGGAAATAGGCCCTTTTTCCCCTTGAGCTACCGAAACAAGCCTGTACAGGCCACTTTTCTCCTGCCACTGCACATGGCGATGTAATCTATTCCTCCACCACTCTTGCAATTCTAAGTAAACTGGACATCCTTTATCACCACCTGCATTACGGTTCATTACCAACTCCCTTACCGTTCGCATCACTGTGACTTATATGCAGCTGTTGGTTGGACATCCCTTACTGCTAGACGCCTGCTCCATGCTGGGCTATGGACTCAAACTGCTCCTGCAGAAATTGCCAAGCTATCTCTCTTCCTTGTTAGTATCTCACACAGTGCATACTCGTTAAGAAAATCTGACTTTATTATGCTTGACATACCAAGGACGCGGATCTCCTTTGGTAAACGGTGGTTATTGCATATGCCCTTCCCTCCATTTGGAACCAATTACAAACCGTACTGAAACTAACTAGCACAGTTTCAATAAACTTCTACAAATCGCTAAGTTCAGCCAAAATAAAAGACACCTGTAACTGTCATTAAGTCTCTCCTTCCCCATGTGTGCCATATTTATCCACTGGTAAGATATAATTGCTTTGTCATATTAACTGCTTTCCTTCCCCTTCTACTCCTGGCTTTATCTATGCTTCACGCTCCACTGCTACTCTATCAAATCACTCCTCCCCCATTATCAGTTGTAGTCTGTTTGTTCTAGCTGCCAAAATATATGTATTGCACACACCAGTCATCATGTTTCATTTATCAGTATGCAACCTGTAAGTAAACCTTCCTGTCTCATATTAATGTTTACCACCTACGGTCACCCTATGTGGTACCCTTGTGTGTATATCCAGCCTGTATCATGTAATGTGCATTTCATGTATATACTGTTATTATTCTATCTGTGTTTGTACTTTAAGTGTTTATGTCACAGGACCTCCTTGTGAATGAGCTTGCTCAATGAAGTTTTCCTGCAATGAACTTGAACTTGAGCATACCTACTCGATGGTGAGTGTGGAGGTGCCTTTCCAATGTTATAATACAAGTCTTTAATGCTGAGGGATGCCAGTGAGACCCAAGTTCATTGATATTTGTCCAAATCTGATGCCTGGGAATACCCCAGGGTATACACTTTTGGATAAAGCGCTTCTAAGAAAATCGGTCGGGGTGTTTATTGTTGCAGCTGAGTGATGTCTCCAGTATTTGTTGTGGCACTTTTCATGGAAACTAAGTGTTTTTACATTTTACAACAAATTGTTGATAACTGCACTATGGACGGTGCCGCCTTTCATTTGTTGTTGTATGTATGTGGCCCCAGGCACGCATGTCAGCCCACAGTGCTGCCTTTATAGTTCTGAGCAATGTGAATATTTCCCCATCTCTCTTTAAAGGTATCATTACACTGTAACAGCTCTGCCCCAGTAACAGTAATTAACCAATAGTGACAGAGCTATTCTTCTTCTTTGAATGGGCTACATCGGCACAGTCTTCCCATGCATTCACATACCCACTCCTCATATGTGCACAGTCTCTCAGGAGAGTGGCAGTAGGCAAAGCTAGCAATTACAGACCACTCAGCCTAACTTCAGTGGTGGGGAAACCAATGAAAACCCTACTGAAAGAGAGGCTGGTTGAGCCATCTAGAATCCAGTGGACTGCTAGACCACAGGCAGCATGGATTCACAGGGGAAGGTCATGCAAAATGATTCTGATAGATTTCTTTGACTGGGTGACCAGCAAAATAGATCAGGAGAGGGCAGCGGCGTAGCCTATCTGGACTTCAACAAGACTTTCAACATTGTACCACAAAGAAGGAAGTTGACCAGCTTAGGAGTGAGGTCCAAATGGGTAGATTGGGTTTGTAACTGGTTAACGGAGAGGAAACAAAGGGTGGTGGTTAATGGTACACACTAAAAGGACAGGAAAGTGACCAGCGGGTACACAGCAGGTTTGGTTCTGATACCAGTCCTCTTCCTTATCTTCAGAGGACACCAAAATCTGCAATAAGGTGGATACTCAGGAGCAGATAGAGAAAATATGCAGGGATCAAGGAAACTGGAGAAGTGGTCAAGGGCATGGAAGTTGGGGTTCAACACCAAAAGTGCAAAATCATGCATCTAGGGCATAGGAACCCCTGCTGAGTATAGAATGGGCAGGAGTTTTGGTAAGCACTAGGAAGGAAAGGGACCTTGGGGTTATTATATCACACTACCACAAGATGGCAGCACAGTGTGACAAGGCCATAGACAAGCTAATGGATTGCTGGGGTGCATAGGAGGGGTATCACCAGCAGGAGAAGGGAGATGGTGCTGCCACTGTATCTCTTTCTGGTATGCCACCACTTGGAGTACTGTGTTCAGTTCTGGAGACCACACCTCAGAAGGGACATAGACAAAGTGGAGGCAGACCAGTGGAAAGCAACAAAAATGGTGCAGGGCTGCAAGGAAAGCCCTATGAGAAAAGATTAGTGGATCAAAATATGTATACCCTGGAGGAGAGAGAGAAGAGACATGATCATGATCTACAAGTACCTCATAAGGGTGCACAGGGTGCAGGAGGGAGCATTTTCCAAATGAGGGCAGGCTCCAGAACCAGTGTGGATGCAATGAAGCAGAAAAAGTCGTGGGACTTCAGGAGGGGATGTAGGAAATATTTCTTCACTGAAAGTCTGGTGGATGCAAGGAACCATCTGCCAACTGGGGGATATGATAGAGACTTTCAAATACCTCACGGTATAAATAAGGTTCAAAGGAAGCCTTTTTCAGAGAAAAGATGCTCAAGAACAGGGAGTCATGATATGAAGCTGGAGGGTGTAGGCTCAGGGGAGATGTAAGGAAGTACTTCTTCACAGAAGAGTAGTGGATGCATGGAACAGCCTCCCAGTGGAGGTGGTGGGGCAAAAACTGTAATAAATTCAGAGGCATGGGATAGGCATAAGGGAACTGTAGTAGGCAAGAAAAAGGGGAAAGCCAGAAACCAAGTAGGGTTTGCACTGTTTACAGTAGGTAGGAAAAGCGGGCAGACTAAGTGGGCCAAGCAGTTCTTATCTGTTGTCGTCAAACTCTGTGTTTCTATGTTCTATGTTGACCAGCGTGGTGGAGGCTGGAACAGTGGTGGGCTTCAAGCATCGTGGGATAAACACAGGGGTATATTAGAACAGAGGCGGGAGGGTTACCAGATAAGGTCTGCGAGGCAGAAGGGCAGGGAACACTCGGACATGAGGCCAAAATGGGTGGGCCAAATGGTCCTTTCCTGCCGACAAATTCTATGTTTCTATTATATCAGAGTAGCTCTGCAAAAGCTCCCCATTTGTTCCTCAAAGTTTAAACATGAAAATGTAATTTGCTAGCAGTAAAGGACTGCTTGGTTCACCCAGTCTGCCAGCTATTCCCTGCCTAATCTGTCTCTACGGACCCTAAATGATCTCTTGCAACCCTCCCTCCTCCCTGCCTATTAACTAATATACCCCAATGTCTATCCCATGCATAATTGAAGCCCCTCACTGTTTTCACCTTCACCACTTCCACTGGCAGTCAGTTCCTAGCATCTACCATCCTTTTAGTGAAGCAATACTTCCTCACAACCCTCTTAAAATCATCCTCCCCCAACTAATCACATGCCCCGGTCCTGGTGCTCTTCCTCTTTTGAAAGGTCTTTCGGATGAGTCGTTAAACCCGAGGTCTCATCTGCCTGTTCTGGTGGTAGTTCAGGTGGATGTTAAAGATCCCATAGCACTTCTCAAAAGAGTGAGGGGAATTTCCCTGGTGCCCTGGCCATTCCCCATTCATTAAAAAAATACCATTAACAGCTTAATCTGGTTCTCAAGGTCAGTTGGCATTTATCTGTATTCCCCCTCTCCTGGGTTGTGCCTGAAAATAGGCCAAATCTGTCTAGTGCACTTACCGGTCCAACAAAAACTAACTAACTAACTAAATAAATAAATAAATAAATAAAATAAAGAGACTCCTCACCTGTATCCTTTCATCCGCATTCAGCACTTGTAGGTCTCTATCGCGGCCCCAGGAGTATACACACTGAGATCCCTCAGTCTCTCCCCAGAAAGGGCTTACTGTGCAACCCTTCACCACTGTAGCTGGACTGCCTCCATCCTGTGTCCTTTATGAGATGTGGCCCTCAAACTGGACACAGTACTCCAGGTGGGGTTTCACCAGTGAGCAATACAGTGGCAAGACCATTCCCTCCTTCTGCTAGAGATACCCCTGACTATGCACTCCAGCATCCCACTAGCCCTACCCACAATTTCTGTTGTACAGTCATGTCATAGAAACACAGACTTTGATGGCAGATAAGGACCGCTTGGCCCACCCAGTCTTCCCATTTCCCTACCTTTTGGATAAGCTGCGAATCCTAGTTAACCAACAGCCTACTTCCTCCTACCCCCTCCACCACCACTAGAATTGCCTTATGTCTGTCCCATGCATTCTTGAATTCCCCACTACCTCCTCTGGAAGGCCATCCCATGCATCCATCACCCTCTCTGTGAAAAATACTTTCTCATGTTGCCCTGAGCCATCCCCTCTATCTTCAAATTGTGCCCCCTGTTCTTCTACATCTCTTTTCTGAAACATGCTACCCCTTGGACTTTGTTGATTCCCTTCAGGTACTTGAATGTTTCTATCATGTCCCTCCCTCTCCCTCCTTTCCTCTAGGTATACATATTAAGCTCCTTTAGTCTCTCTTCATGTGGCTTCTGTTGTAGACTCTGCACCATTTTAGTTGCCCTCCTCTGGACTGTCTTCATCCTGTCTTTTTTTTTTTTTAACTTATTCTTTTATACTCCTCTACCCGAGCATTCCCACTCTTGGAGACACCTATGGCCTTCTAGTCCCGCCCTCTACCTGGAGCCGGTGCAGTCCATCCCATGTAGCGTGCCTGTAGCCCCAGGCAGAGGCATGGGGTAGAGGCACCAAAGTCCTTTTTTGTTTTCACCGGATGCTGGCACTGGTCAGGGCAGGGCACTGGGATCGGGCCTAGTACTAAGTCTACTGGGAGCACTGTGGTGATTTTTCCCATTTTTCTATGGGAGTGGCGCATGCCCCAAAGTCAAGGTGTCTCCGTTGACGTCATCCACTCCCAACCCTCTTTTTGCATCTCATCGCTTTATGCCTCCGGCTTCCACCAGAGGTCAGTCAGGCGCCGAGCATGCCCCCTCCTCCCTCCCAGGAAAAGGAGGCTGTCCTCTGGGCGCTCAATCCCTTTCCCTCCCTCCAACCCCGATGCGCAGGCCTCGAACCCGGCCGGGTGGTGCAGTGTAGCATCCAGCGCCAACCCTCAGTGCCACCAGGCGCTCTTCATCCTGTCTTATGTCCTTGCGGAGATGAGGTCTCCAGAACTGCATGCTGTGCTCCAGATGGGGTCTCACCAACTGTCTGTACAGAGGGATAACAACTTCCTGTTTTCTACTGGTGATGCCTCTCCCTATGCATTCCAATATCCCCAGCCATCCTTACTGCCTTCTCACGTTGCTTGCCTACCTTAAGGTCCTCTGATATGACTACCCCCAGATCCTGTTCCATTTTGTTGTTGTTAGTAACTCCCCAAATTGTGTACTCTTCCCTGGGAATGTCACTATTGTTTAAAGCATTACTGATTCATCAGAGGAAAGGAAATTTGAAAACATATTTCAACAGTCAAGCTTGCATTCCACTTTCTCTGTTTCTCTTCCTATTGTTTGCTGTGCAGGAGCCAATAGACAAAGGAGAAACAACAAAACGTACCAGGCGCCCTCTTGTGGTTAAGAGTCTGCAATAAATGGCAACCTTACTGTAGTCTAGTTTGTGAGAGATTATTTAGAATACAGATCTGAATTTTATATGGGGCCTTTCCTACACAATGTATCTCAAAGTGCTTTTTATAAAAGTAATGAGTTAGATACAAGGTCGTGCAGGACTGTAAGAGTAGAAACACAGCAGCAGTGTTCACAGTATTAAAACTCAACACAGCCCTTGACAACTACAATGGCAAGGCAAGGCAAAATGTATTTAAAAATGCCAATCCCAGAGGCTCTGGGTGCTTGTATAAATAAATAAGCACATCTTCAAGGAAATAAAGCACAGATGCAGAAAATTAAAAATACAAAATAACACATCATCTAAGCATCATAAACAGTCAATCAGTAAGTTAGTAATTCAATCCTGAAATGCTTGGGCAAACAGGAGAGCCTAAAAATGGGCCTTGAATACCTCCAAGGTAGGGGCCCTTAACCCCAGAGGGCAGCGAATTCCAAAGGACAGGGCAGCGATACTAAAGCCCTGTCGCCAGCCAATCTCAGCCTTGTCCTTGAATCACCAGGGGCCTCCACAGGAGGAATAGAGAGGCAGGTACAAGAAGGTCTGACAGATAACCAGGGCCCTGCCGTGTGAGGTCTTATAGGTGAGAAGACCAGGAAGCAGTGTAGTCTAGTAGTAAGAGCACTGAGCTGTAAAACTGGAGACACAGGTTTGAATCCCAGCATTGCTACTTATTTACTGTGTGAATGTAGGCAATCTCAGCACTGCACTTATTCACTGTGTGACTTCAGGCAAGAGACTTAACCTCCATGTGCCTTCCTTTCTCGGCTTGTCTGTTTCCTTAATCTTTCTGAGCTTTCCTTACCCCATTCATGCTCACGTTACCTCCCAGTATTCAACTATTTAGTGCTCCCAACTATTATTTATTTGAAACTATGAGGTTTTTGCACTCTTATTTTATCCTCCTGTAGCCACTGACCTGTCAATCTCCAGCCACTGCTCCATCTTCACGCCCGACCCTGAGAGGGTTCGCCCAGCAACATATGCAGCTGTACCCTCAAAAGGACCTACCCATGTCCCGTGCCAGGCCAGGATCCAATACCAGCAGGCAGCTGATCCAGGCATCGTCAACCAGTGAAGTAGCAGCTATCAAGCGGACAGTGCTGCCATTTTCCTCCTTTCTTTAGTCCCCTCAGAGTGCAAGCATGCAATGACGTCAGGCACCGTGATGCTAATGTGTCCGCCTCTGCCCTTGCTAACTTCCTCTAGCAGTGCCCCTGTCATCACCAGGGGCCACTGCAAGCGGTGGCACCCTGAACCCTCCCCGAATAGGAGAGCAGTCCTCCAGACGCTCAATCCTGTCCCTCCCTGCCGACCCCTGCTGGGCCAGGCTAGCATCCGAACCCAGGTTGCCTCAACCCTCAGCACCACCGAGCTGACTTATTTGAAACTGTGTTAACAGGTACACATGCTGAGATGAACAGGATTCTCTTTACAGATGCAAACAATGAGTGAAGGAGCAAGATAAAGAAAACATCGCTAGCAATTCTAATAACAACAGTAAATGGCCAAATGATACAACAGAACAAAAATCATGCCAACTGTAAATGGCTTGTGAAGTATTTTGGGATACAGTATACATGAAAGGTGCTATATAAAACCAAATTTGTTTTATATTTTATTTTATAGAGACAGGAGGGAGGGATGCTGCCCAAGACATTGGAGTTATTCACCTCTTTCAATTTATTTATTTATTTAGATTTTATTGACCAGGTAAGCACACTAGACAGGGTGTCTATTTTCAGGTGCCACCTGTGAATTACAAGGCAATACAAAATCATACAACAATACAGTGACATTTGCAAGCTACAGAACAGCAATTACAGAGGCAGAAAAGTGAAATTACAAATAACAATTTATGCTGTGGGTCTCTAATTCCCTTGGACAACCCCCACAGACAGGTGGACAGGACCTTAGTTTCATGACACACCTGATGACTGGTACCTCAACAGTGCAGCACCCTTCCAGTACTAGCAATGCAACGTCGGCTTCTGGCTAGGAACACTGTGTGGATCTAAGCTGAGAATGCTACCAACAAAAACTCACAGATTCTGTGTTCTAACTGACTGGTAGAGAACCCACCTGTGGAATTTGTAAGAGGCGGGTAGTCCATGGTTCAAATCTTACTGAGTGCTTACAATTTATTTACCAAGGATAGCCCAGCTGAAAAGAGCATCTCATGACACTGATGTATTAAATCTAGCCAGTTTACACTGGGGTGAATAGCAACATTGGAAGCAGTCCTCCACGATAGCTGCCACAACTACCAAATGCCCTCCCAATCAAAACCAAGAAGCACTGACCACCAGTGCCTTCAAGAGGGACATGTGAGGTCATATCATTACCCCATGTAGTTTCCTCCACCATTATACCCTTGATGCCTCAGATGCCCACTCTCCATCTAGACTGCCCCCGGTCAGAGTTACACAAATCAAATTCATGTACAGATGTCTTCTTTATTACAGTCTGCTGTAAGTTAATAGGTCCTCCACTGGGTGTCTCTTATAGTACGAAAAGAAAAAATTACTCACCTTAGTAATGTTGTTTCTTCTAATGGAGTCTTGCTATATTATGACATGTGCAGTATAACCCCAGGTTAGAACTGCTCCGGAGGTGAAAGAGTTAACTTTCCATGCAGGGCATGGAATCTTGAGCTGAGCTCGGTTGAACACTCTGTCTGTTGAAGCTCAAACTTAAACTGTCAGATCTTTACGAGCAAAAACTCACTAAGGTTCTGTGTGGAAGCCGTAAACCTACACTAGCCACTGGCTACTAACTACAAAAACACCTTTTATTCTTGATCCCAAAGCAAAGACTCAAGTCGGAGTTCAAGAAAGAAAATTAAGTATAACACCTAAGCACCCAGAAGGGTGAAAATAAAGTGGGCATCAGTGAAGTGCCAACATTGCACTGCCCACCCACATCCCAAAAACAGAGGTTCTGAGAGGGGCAGGCTGGGGAGGTCATACATAGCAAGACTCCATTAGAAAAACAACATTACTAAGGTGAGTAATTTTTTCTTCAAACAACATGAAGTCTTGCTATATTATGACATATGCAGACTACACAGCAGTATCCTCCATGGAGGAGGGACAGAACCTACTTGGGAAATAGGCTCTGAAGCACAGTCTGTGCTAAATCAAGCATCACTCCTAGCCTGGATATCCAAGGAGTAATGCTTAGCAAAAGTGTGAACTGTTTCCATGTAGCTGCTTGACTTATCTCTAGGATAGGAATGTCCCTGGCAGCAGCCAGAGACGAGCTGTACCTCTGGTAGAGTGAACCCTCAGGCCTGAGGGAGGAACCCTACCCAGTTTTCATAACAGAATTGGATACAAGAGACAATCCACCTGGCAATGGATCTTTTAGTGGCAGTTTTCCTTTACCAACCTCACCATAAGTGAGAACAATTGGAAGGATTCAACCTGTGACCCTTGGTAGTTCTATATAGTAACTAAGGGCTCTTCTGACATCTAAACTGTGTAATCTCCTCTCACCAGAGGAGGAATGGTCAGTGAAGTACACAGGAAGAGACATGGATTGATTAAGGTGAAAGTCTGAAACCACCTTAGGCAAAAACTTCCTGTTAGTCCTGAGGACCACCTTATCTCTATGAAAGGAGATAAAATCAGGCTCAAGGCTTGTAGCTCACTTATCGCCTGGCAGAGGTGATGGCTACCAAACACAATTTCCAAGTCAAGTACTTAGCTCTGCTGAAGACATAGCTCAAGAGTTGCATAAGCTGAGCAATGCAAATATTAAGATCCCAAGCAGAGGCAGGGTCCCTGAACGGAGGGTTGGTGTGAAGCAACCCTTTAAAAACTTGGAGAACACAGGGTGAGCTGATAAAGAAGAGGGCTTACCTGCTGATAAGAAGACAGACACAGCTGCCAAGTGCACTTTTAGGGTAGCTGGTCTCAGCCCCAAAGAATTCATATGCACCAAATAATCCAGGATCGTGGGCACGCCAGCAGATTCTGGGGAAATATCTTTCCAGCACACCATATGGAAAATCTCTTCCATTTTGAATTATAGGTAGCCTTGGTGGAAGGCTTCCTAGAGGCCTTCAAACTATCCAATACACCTTGAGACAGGTGTAGGTCAGCAAACTCTAACTCTTCAAGAGCCAAGCTTTGAGATTGAGAGATTTGAGGTTCGGATACCAAACTCTCCCTGGGCACAGGTTAACAGGTTGTGATTGCTGGGAAGACACAGGGAAGGTGGACTGCTAAGGACATGAGGAGTGGGTACCAGGGCTGCCTGGCCAATCTGGAGCAATCAGGATCATCTTGCAGGATTGAGATCTGATTCTGACTAGCACTTTGAAAAGAAGGGAAGGGGAAAAGCATAGAGAAACTTCCCTTCCAACTGAGAAGGAAGGCATCCAGAGGGACTGAGCCCAAGACTGGGGGCCTGCAGCAAAAAGGGAAGTTGGTGATTGTCTGGGGCTGCAAAGAGATCTATTTATGGTGCCCCATCCGGCAAATACTACCTCCAGTACTAGAGGATCCAGTGCCCATTCGTGATGGCCCTGGGAAATCCTGCTGAGAGCATCCGCTAGGACATTGTCCTTGCCTGGGAGGTGAACTGCCACAAGGGAGGCGCTCTCAGAGAATAATTCAGAGACCACAACTTCATTGCTTCGGCACAAGGCCGTCGAGACCGAAGTGCCCCTTGCTTGTTGATGTACCACATTGTAGTGGTATTGTCTGTTCTGACCTGAACCACCTTGTTCTGGACAGATGTGGAAAAAACCTGAGTGCTAGAAAAACTGCTCTGAGTTCCAGCAAATTGATGTGGAGCAGAGATTCCTGAGGGACCACAGCCCTTGGGTGGAAAGGTGGCCATGTGGCTCCCCACCCCAAGAGGGATGCATCTGTAGTAAGGGTCAGGAATGAGACTGGGGAGTGAAGGGAACCCCTGTCTCAGATTGTTCTGATCCTGCCGCCACTGAAGGGCCTGGATCAGGGTTCGAGTCACTGGAATCAATTTGGTTAGGGGATCTGTTCTTTGAGACCAAAAGGCTCTCAAATGGAACTGAATGTCCCTCATCTGAAATCTCGCTCCCTGCACAACTGCTGTAGAAGCAGCCATGTGCCCCAGGAGCTGTAGAAATGCCTTGCTGGTCAAGAGACCTGCAGGGTGAAGGAGGAGGCCAGAGACACCAGGGTCCTTGCTCTTTCCAGAGGAAGGAAGGCTCTGGCTTTTGTGTTCAGTTCTGTGCCTATGAAGGTGAGAAGCTGGACAGGCTCCAGAACTGACTTTGGAAGATTGAGGAGGAAATCAAGAAGTAAGCAGTTGCTGAGTTACTTGTAAATGTAATTTGACCTGCTCTGGAGACTGGCCTACAATGAGCCAGTCATCCAGATAAGGAAAGATGGCAATCTTTTGCCTTCTTAAATGAGCAACCGCTACTGCCAGGCATTTTGTGAACACACTTGGGGCCGAGGTGAGGCCGAAGGGCATTGCTCTGAACTGGTAATGGCCTGAGGGCAGTTCGAATCTGAGGTACTTTCGATGGGAGCTTCTGATGAGAACATGGAAGTAGGCATCCTTGAGGTCCAGGGAGGCTAGCCAGTCCCTGGCCTTAGAGAGGGTAAAATAATCCCCAGGTCACCATTTTGAACTTTGGTTTTAAAAGGTGCTTGTTTAGATACCTGAGATCCAGGATGAATGCCATTTCTCCTGTCTTTTTGGAGTAAGAAAGTACCTGGAGTACAACCCTTTGCCCTGGTGTATGGGTGGAACCTTTTCCACAGCTCTGAGAGCCAGGAGGGAAGAACTTGCTTCCAGGGCAAGTGCCTCTGAAGGGTTTGCAGGTGGAAAGACCTGGCTCTCATCTTCAGAAATTTTTGAAGCTGAGAACCAGTCCCTGGCTTACTACTTTCAGGACCCACTTGTCTGATGTTAAAGACTTCCAGTCCTGGACAAAGTAAGCCAGCCTGCCCCCTACCGGTAGTGGAGAATCGGCCCTGGCTACCCCATCAGGGGAGCCTGTTTTGCAGGGCTTTGGGTTGAGGGGTAGAAGCAGGCTTACTAGAACCCCTTCTGCCCCTTCCTCTAAGAGAACCCCTCTGGGCATAAGCAGAAGAGGAGGCCTGGGCTTGGTAAACGGCCTATGAAAAGGCCTGCCCCTGCCCCTGATATGCTGCCTTTGAGGGTGACTTGCCTTTCTTTGGCCTGTGCACTCCTATAGGTGGTCCTATACTCATCCATTTCTTCATATAATTCTCTGTCTGCTCCCCAAACAGAGAATTTCCCTAACAGGAAAATCTATAGCCTTAGACTGGGTATCCTGTGACAGGGCAGTACATCTGAGCCAGGCCATTCTGCGAAGAGACACAGATGTAACCATGACTCTTGATGAAACATCATTAGAGTCTACTGCAGCATGAAACTGCACCTTGGATGCCTCAATACCATCCGCAGCCACCTGCTCCAGCTCCCTGGCAAGCTGGTCAGAGGCCTGTTTTGCTAGGGCCAGGACAGTATCCCACCTGGATTTCTGGTACCTAGCTCGCAAGCCATAAATTTGCCTGTCTGAGTCCCAAAGATGCTGCCATGTACTGCTTTTTGCTATGGCATCCATCCTCCTAGAATCCTTTTCAGGAAGGTGAGAGGCTAGAGGAATATTAGCCTTGTCACAGGCTGCAGCCTGCACTACCCCACATGGCTGCACTGCTGGGATAGGAACTCCGTTCGAGCCTGATAAAGCATACCTCTTGTCCATCCTTTTATCCACAGGGAGGATAGAATGAGGAGTTTTCAGAATTTTTACTGTCTGTTTCCTAAAAGATTTATGCAAGGAACAGACAGTCTCTAGACTCTGGAATATCCATCATTTCCACAAAATCAGGCTCTTCCTGATCATCAACAGCTTCCTCAACAGGAGTTGCAGAGTCTCAGCAACTTTCTTGTAAAACAAAAATGAGAAGGGACTCAGATAGCCTGGGAGAGGACACTCCTGAGGGTCTGTCTGGAGAGATGTCCGGTTCAATGGGCACATCCAGACTTTCAAAATCACACTCACTCTCCTCGTACCCCTCCTCCCCTTCCCCGGTTCACAAAAATCCTCAAAATCATAATCTTGAACCGAGAACCGGCCGAACAGGCGCTTCCCTAATAGTGCCGGTTGGACGGAACTGGGGAAAGAAGACTGGACAATTTGAATAGCTTTGGCTATTTCCTCAGCGTTGGAGAAAGAACTTTTGGCCCCAAACTAGCTGACCTTCTAGTCCTTTAGTTGGAACCGGCTCCTCAGAGCTGGCTCTTCGTTGCCAGAAGTATCGCCTGGTCAAATGGCACTCCCTCAGGTTCAGTTGGAACCCGAACCGGGCTAGCCATCCGGTCAGCGGACTTTTAGCCTCCCTTTCCTGAGCCTACCAACTCTTTTTCCACGGTGGCAGCAGGAAAATTCTTACAAATCTGGCAGTCTGCATTGAGGTGGTCAAACCCCAGACAATATATAATAAATGGTGTGTGGGTCAGCCTTAGCAAAGGCTTCCCACAGAGGCCATAGTGCTGAAACCCAGTGGGTCCGGGTTTTTCTTGGGTTTCTCAGACATACTGCCAGCCTAACCAAAACTTGCCCGTTAATGGCAATCCACCAAGCAAGACTCTCTTATCGATTCCCAACACGTGTCACGGGTCGTGGAAAAAAGCGTAATAAAATCCTTTTTTTAGAACCGATAAGAACCGGAACCGCACTCAAAGGACTAGAAGGTCATTTTAAAACCCATCTGATCGGTTCAAACCGAACCGAAAAGACGTTACAAATTCCACACAGAAGAAAAAATAATAAATAAGCCTATCTATTACTTACAATACCACAGACAGAGCTTGAACCGGCGATTGCAGTTAAATTTCGGTAAAATAAACGAGTATTACACTTTAAAACCGACAAGCGAACTGAGCAGCAGGAGGAATCTCCGGAGCGACTATTTCAGAAGAAAGCGGAGTAAAGAATCTGACAGTTTAAGTTTGAGCTTCAACAGACAGAGTGTTCAACCCGAGCTCGCGCTCAAGATTCCATGCCCTACATGGAAAGTTAACTCTTTCACCTCGGAGCAGTTCTAACCTGGGGTTATACTGCATATGTCATAATATAGCAAGACTTCATGTTGTTTGAAAACTAAAGCGTGAGGTTTGGGTGAGAGAACCGCCAAAGCTGTGTAGTTCTGGCTGCCCAAATCTCACAAGAGGAGCCTCGTATACAATAAGAGACACCCAGCGGAGGCCCTATTGGCTTAAAATAAATCACGACAGTTCAGCCAAAGTAGAAGGGGCCACTCCTAATGCTGTTGCACAACAGACCACTGTACCCAGGATATAAGGCACATTACATTGGCTCTGTGCAGTGATTAACTGAAATCATGCAAGTGATTTACAGTGTAATTAGTATAATCAACGTTGCTGTCCAACGAGGAGCTGGAGTGCATCTTCAACACACCCGAAAAGCAGTACTGCATTGCCAGCTCACTTGAGGTGTCGGCTTGTGCCAGTCCCTCTATCTCTCCCCAGTAAGCCAATTGGTTACTACGTCAACTTCTCCCATCCTCTGGTCTCTCAGCTGCCTGCTCCACACTTCCATCACTTTATCACCTGCCCCTCAAACCTCGGCCATCCAGCTTACATGAATCCTCAAAGTTCAACACTTGCACAAGCTATCTGAGAAGTCTGAAAAAAACCATGGCGACTGCAGTCGGATCCTCCAACACAGGCGGTGGCACCTTTGAGATTATCTGTGGGCAGGTCTTTGATGTGGGACCTACACCTAACCTGCTGTACAGCGGGGAAGGAGCCTGCGGCATGGTGAGGTGAGATGGGGCTGCCAGTAGGCTCGGTGCAGAGAGGAAGGAGAGCAGCAGCTCGGCTGTGATTGCAAGTGTTCCTCCAAGGATCCTGCTGTTGAGGAAGAGGGGGTTCTCAACTGTAAATAACTACTTTTCCGAGACTGAGCCTTTCATGTTTAGGAATTATGAAATTAAACAACGCTGCAGGGTGACATATAGTGTATTTGTATCACTTTGTCCAGTACAGACATAATGACATCATAGCGATGTCATTATGTGGCAAGAGAGGACTATTTTATCTTAAATCAGCATAAGTAAATCCTATTTACCACATATAAAAATGAATTTTCTAACTGTAAAAAGTTTTGTTTTTTCTTCATTTGTTTCTTCCCCTTCTGACCAACTGCCTTCCTCACGCCCCGCCCGTCACCTGGCATATACTGGACATACCTCCTGGCTCTTTTCTTGGAGGTGCCAGCTGGCCAGGTGTGGCGCCTGCAAGGTCAGCATCATCCTCCCGGTTGGGATTTTTCACTTTTCAGCATGACCCCGAGTGCAGCGTGGTGGCGTGCAATGATGCCAATGGGTGAGCCGTGCCTTCTGCACATAGCACGCCAGGTGTCTGCCTCCCACATCCACCCCTCCAGCTATGGATCCACTGCACCAGCCCCCAGCGCCTCCACTAGGGGCTAGGCAAGCAGGAAACCAATCCCACCCTCCCGGAGAGGAGCTGTCCTCCAAACCCTTGATCCTCTCCTCCCCAGCCAACTCCCAGTGGCCTTCTCACCTCAAACACAAGGTCACCGGCATGGCAGGAGGCAGGTACAGATACCTCAGCCCTCCACGCCATAGGGCCAGCCCGTAAAGTTTTTTTTTTTAAAGGCCCATTTTATAAGTGCAATAAGACACTCCAGGGTATGCATGGAACATATTTTACCATGCAGCAGTGGCACAAGGCAATTGGCCGGGGGCCTCATGCCTTATTATGCCTAGCCGTGCGGTAACATATGTTCCATGCACCTGTCATGTTTATTGCTTATGTACAGAAACCCTCCTACACAGCTCCAGTGGATTTCTGCAATTAACAGTTTGTCTATTCAAAATAATGTTTCCCATGTTGCATATAAACCTCAAAGTCTGAGCTCGAACTTTTCAAGTTATCAGCACTACTGAACTTCAAACCTTGCTGAAAGTCTATCACTAACATCAGCAATGACATCTAACAATTATTCTCATACTACATAATCTATAGTGAGAAAGAAAAAAAGTTCCACACTGGGATCGAACCCAGGCCCATTAGCTTCTACTGTTGGGTAGCCTGCAACTCTACCACTGTACTAAGCTTCCTATACAGCAGATGCCGCTGTGGCAAAGGACATCTTGTAGTGAGTGCAGCGCCCTCCCCCCACACACACACCTGCAGTGGATTTTCATAATTAACAAGCTGTCTATTTGAGTAGTGTTGCACAAGCTGCATTTGAGCCTTAAAGTTTGACGGAAACTTTCAAGTTATCACTTATCAACAATACAGAACTTGAAACCTTACTGAAAGTATATCACTATCAACAGCAATAATATTTAACAATGTCTCTCATACTACATAAAATACAGTGAGAAAGAAAAAATGTAACACCCTGAGGGTCAAACACAGGCCCCCTACCCTCTGCTGCTAGGTAGCCTGTAACTCCACTGCTGTACTATGTTCCTTGCACAGGAGATGCAGGTTGTGGCAAAGGACATACAACAGTGAGCTGGAACTTTTCAAGTTATCAGCAATATAAAAATTACATAAACTGTGATGAGAAAAATAAAACTGTTCCACACTGGGGACTGAACCCATGCTTATGTGGGTCTGAAACCCTACATCAAGATCTACTGTATACTGTATGCTCCATCACTGACATCATGCAGCCCAATCCATACACTGAATGCACCTTTTGAACTTGAATACCTGCAAAGAGTATGCATGACTGCAACAGGCACAGCTACATTGTTGGCACCTAAAAATACATTCAAAGGAACATAAAACACATGGGCCAGTGTCCCGAGCTACACAGAGTGCTCCTGAACTACCACACCCACCATATCCGTTCCCTCCCAGCATGCCTTAAGCCCTGTATAGGTGCTCCTGTTCAATGACCGGCCTTCTTCTTTGCTGCTTAGCCAGCAAGCAGCACGATAGTATGGGTTTGTGAGATCTTCAACAAGTGGCAGTGCTGGTGGGCACTTGGATCAACTGCCTCATCATGATCAAACAGGTGTTGGATCTGATGTTTCATCACGATGTGCCCCTATTCATCGTCGTGACAACAGAGTGCTGGTGGGGCCCAAGAGTAATGCAGCTCACAACTATGGCCGCCATGATGTAGATTTTTCTTTCTTGATGTTCCGATGCAAAACAAGCAATAGCAGGTGGAGCTCGGCAACTTGCAAACTGTGGAGGGTTGGCCCCAATCTGAGCTGCTCAGCTGGGTGTTACGTGTGTCAGCAGCCGCTGCCAGCTTTTTGGGGGCACTGGACCCTTTTCCTCATGGGCTTATCCCTGTGCCCCCAGACCCCCCCATAGCCCCCAGACTTACCTTGGGTGGAGATCCTCCCAGGCGTGCCTCCCAGGGCAGGGCCGCTGAGCAGGCAGCGACCCCATGAATGACTGAACCAAGTAGTACCACCATTTTCAGGATGCCTTCCTGGCTTGCCCCAAGGGCGGGGCTGTAGGGTCAAGCCGTCCATGGAACACTAGACTTGGTCCTCAGCCGAGCAGCGGGCAGAGGTGTGGTGGGGCCAGGGGGTCGGGATATCATTCTTGGGTGCTGGCATCTTATGGATGCTGTAATCCCACACAGGAGGCATGGCATGCAATGATGTAATGGCACGAAGCACTAATGTTCAACACACCTCCCAGCAGTATGTTCTGGCAGCTTCTCCCCAGCCTCCTCCAGAGGTTGATTGTGTACCAGACACACTCCCGCTCCCTTCCAGATAAAGAGACAGTTGTTAGATGCTTAATTCTACTCCCACCCCGGCCAGCCCTCTGACTCCTTGGGTCCATTCCCAAACCTGGAGTGTCAGCGTCACATGCAGAGTCCCGGCCGGTGGCTGGCCTAGCCATTGCTGACTTAACAGTTGGCTCTTCTGACCCCACTCATCAGCAGGAATAACAACACTGGGAATCTGATGCCCAGCTGTGGGACAGGCATCAGCACAGCATCAAACAAGGGTCAAGGGAGGAAGTGTTTGTCCCCAATTCTGGGACTCGACATGGCAAGGCCATACAGAAAGCAAAGTATACTGTACATGCACAGGAGACTTACTCAGCTCCACCCAAAAGGTCCCCCTCAGGATTGGGATTCCGGATCAGTTGAAGTCTGAGCCTGGTGCCTCAGACTCTGATTGGGATTCAGAGGAGTCGGAACCATGGTCCTGGCCTTGAGTACAGGTTCAATAAGAAATCTTAGCATGAGGACCAGGATGGGTATGAAGTCCACACTCCCTTTTACCCAGTTCTGAGGGGCAAATATCTCAGAATGGACACCCTTGCCAGACACCAAGTCCTACCTGCAGTCCAGGTTGTGCAAGGTACTTGATAAGCGCACTAGGCACAGAATTCTGAGGAGTGTCCCAAACCTTGGCTTGGCCCCCAATTGGCACTTGTCACCTAGTTCTGACAAACCATTTTCTACCTACTTGGGCAAAACAGGGAAGGACCCCAAACACGGCCTGCACCATAGCCTAAAAGGCTTACCAAGAGCAAATGTTAGATTTGGTAAGTCCGCTTGTCTTCTCTAGGATGCTGCGAAGGAGGTCCTGCAGCTGGAGGTTAAACTGGATCCTTCTTTGTGAAGGACCTTTCAAAGCATGCAACCTGCCTGCTGGGGAATATCAGTGCCTTGTCAGCAGAGTGTCCAGGGGCCACCCTCCTGAAGTTTCACCCCGAGACAGTGGAACCAGCGACCCAGGATGTGGAAAGCGCAGGCTGCGGGCCTCCTTTCAGGGAGGCTTTCCTGAAAGAGCTGTGGAAACTTGGCAAGAAGTTTCATGGAATGCAGGAGACCCAGTCCTCATTTTGCTCCCTCAACAAGAAAGTTTTGGATGGGCCAGAAGAGGCAGAAGCTGCTCCCGGCTGGAACCCACATTTCCAGCAAGGTTCCTACAGTATCAGGACTTTTTCTCAGGTCCGAGTGATAGACTTGAGAGGCTTCAGATCCAAGTCCCAAAGAACAAGAGGGACCCAGTCGACCACTGCAACCATTCCAGCAGGTAAGTATGGCATTATCTATGCTGATAGACAGCTTAAGCTATGCTCCCAGGACCCTGCAATTGGTGGGCAGGCTTGCAGCGTTGCCTCAAACTGGGAGGCTATTTTTCCAAGACCCATGAATTTTAGACACTGTAAAAGAGTACTGTACAGAACTCTACTCCAGCATGCCCAAGTTACACACCAACTTATCCATTCTCCCACAATGACCATGGTCTCACTGCAGAAAAGGTTTGATCCACGTTGATAACACCATAGTCCCATCCCTTGTCCTTCGGTTACATTCAGTAGCTCCATTTCTCTCATCCCCAAACAAGATGGAGCATGTGGCCTGTAATAAACCTCTGAACATTCAATACTCACATAACCTATCCCACTTCAAGATGGTGGGCATCCATCTTCTTTAGGACACTCTCCTTCAGAGAGACTTCCTGGTTCATGTGGACCTGAAAGACAAGTATTCTGCCATCCCGGTACACCCTGCAAACCAACACCACTGGCCTTCAAATGGGAGGTGACGACAACAGTTTACCCATCTCCCCTTTGGCCTGTCTCCAGCACATTGGCGTTTCACAAAGGTGCTGAAATGTGCAGTGGCCTGCCTTTGGGCAGCAGAAGTCAGGCTTATCTTCTATCTGGACAATATCCTGACCGTGCATCAAGATCCAGGAGGCCTATCATTACAGTAGCCCTTGTAGTACATTTTCTGGAACTAATGGGCCTCGTGATAAATCGCCAAAAGTCCTCCTTAGCCCGCCCAGTCGATCACCTTTCTGATGTTCAACATTTTGCCAGTGAAAGGTCTTCTCAAACATCCCCTACTGAAACTGTGGGACTTGAATAAGTCCATCAGGAGACTGCTCAAACAGCAGTTTGTCCCGTTTGGGGTCTGGACAGATGTAATCGGTCAGATGTAGTCAACAATTCAGATAATATTTCCAGGCCCTCTCCACTACTAAATAAACCCTTCAGTGTCTGAAGATCCAGGCCTTCGAAGTCCAGCTCCTCGACACTCTCTAGTTCCCTTGTTAGGAAAGGTAAGACAGAATTAATTTGGTGGCTTTGCAAGGTGGATTCCTGGAATGGGACAGCTAACCCGGAGCCCTCCCAGAGCGAGAGTCGTTGTACAGCTTGGACTAGACCAACTAGTTTTGGAACCTACTAAGAGCTAAATAACATTCTTTATCGAATAGTGACTAATATTAGTGAGTATGGGGAACCCCTATGGTTTGCGAACCCTGGGGACAGTGACCATTGTATGGTTTCTTGGACTTTTATTATGATAATATAACCCCAAAAGGCATTACCAAACTTAAAAACTTTACAAAGGCTAATTACAGCAAAATAAAGGCCTATCTCAATAACTGGAAATGGGAACAAGACTTAAGCAATTTAAATGCTAATAGTACCTGGTTAAAATTAAAGAAAAATTGAATACTGTATAACCAACTGGGTACCTGAGCATAAAATATAACAGTAAAGGAGAATCCCCTATGGTATTTGACCAAAATCAAAGGTTAGTAAAAACAAAAAGGGCCTTTAATAAATAAAAAAATATAAAACTGATTATAATTGGAACAGGTTTAAAATTAAAGCACATAAAACCAAATCGGTAATTAGAACAACAAAAAGATCTGGAGTATAATCTAGCTGCTGTTACTAGGATAAGAAGAAACAGTTTTTAACTATATCGATTCCTTAAAGGGCAATATGGTGAAGGTAGGCCCTATTAAAATAAAGGACAAGGCAATTTCTGATGAGCAAGCAATGGCCCAGGGTTTAATGCACATTTCACAAGTATCTATAAGCCTAAGGAAAAAACTGAGTATACAGGACTAAACAATCATGATTTATCTCTGAAGCTCACTATTCCAGAAACATTTAATGCTATTAACTCTTTCAAAACTACCTCATCAGCTGGGCCAGATAATATACCATCAATATTTCTAAAGGAAATTTCATATGAGATTGCTGGTCCACTCACAATGTTATATAATAGATTACTATCAGAGGAATGGCTGCACAGGACTGGAGAATGGCCACAGTTATACCCATCCATAAGGAGGATCAAAACTGAGCGTGTCCAACTATAGACCCATGAGTCTAAATTCTTGTATAGCAAAGTCATGGAGACTTCTACTACAAAAGATCACAGTCATATTCTGGAGCATAAATTATGTGACATTACTCAATATGGCTTTTCTCCTGGGAGATCTTGTCATAATAATCTTATAAATTTCTTTGAGCCCATTAGTAAAGCTTTAGACAATCGACTGCCTGTAGATGCCATCTTTCTCAATTATGAGAAGGCCTTTGACTCGGTCTCATAAAATATTACTTGAACAACTGATTAAGATACATCTACATCCAAACATTATAAAGTGGATTAACTCCTGGCTAACAGATAGGAAACAGCAGGTTAGCATTAGAGGGTATAGATCCACCTGGAGTTCTGTGACTAGTGGGGTGCCACAGGGCTCGGTGCTGGGTCCCATACTATTAATATAATCACTTCCAGTATGCAAACTACGAATGGAGTATGGTTAAACAAGTACGCAGATGACAGTAAACTGGCTGTATTGTTAATGATTTTACATCTGCTGCTGCATTACAGGCTAATCTGGAAGACCTGTATAACTGGGCATTAGAAAATAAATTAGCATTCAATACTGCAAAATGCAAGGTAATGCATTTGGGAAAAATTATAGTTTAAGAAAATGCTACATGAACAACCTAGTCTTGCAGGAAGTTAACTCAGAAAAAGATTTAGGAATCTACATTTCTAATAGTCTGAAGTTCACAGAGCATATAAATAAGACAGCAAAAACTTGTCATCAACTATTAAACTGTATTTTTAAACATATTAAAGCAGAGAATCTCAAGTACTTCTGCCTATCTATTCTAGTCTAGTAAGGTCACATTTAAATTTTTGTTCTTCCGTCTGTGCACCTACTTGAAATACTAAAAAACAACAGTGGTAAAATACAGACAAGGCTGACTAAAAACATGTCTGGCTTAGGAGAAGTCTCATATGAAACAGACTGAGAGCACTACAACTCTATTCCTTAGAATATCGCTCTATAAGGGGTGATCTCTGCTTGATTTACAGAGCTACTAGAGATCCAGCTCTGTTGAGACCATTTACCTAGGCAGGCATGTACCTGTAAGAAACACAAAGATCACACAATTTTAAACTGAAAACCAACATAACTAAAACTGTTAAAATAAATAGATTTTTTACTCAAAGAGCTACTCCAATCTGGAATGTCCTCTATTCAGAGGTAGTATCTAGTATTAGCCTGCAGCAATTTGAGATAAATCTGGATACATATATGGGGATTATAAATTCCACTTCCACCTTAGTTAAGGTGGTGAGTTCATTATGGGCTAGGCCCTCGAACTTGTATTCTACCTATGAACTTATGAACTAACAATAGAGTCACATGTGAGCCGCTATGACTGGGGCCTGGTGCGAGGTGCATTAGCATGGGGGCAAATGGTCAGTCAAGAATAACCCTACACATCAACTGCCTAGCGCTCTTGGCTGCTGAATTCACAGTCAGGGCGTTACCAATAGACAGTTGGGACTTTATGTCCTCCTGAAAATGGACAATGCAGTGGCAGTCTGCTACATAAACATCTAGAAGGCACGATACCTGCACCCTGGTCAGCCGCTCTCAGCTTCTGGTTGTTCTGTCCAATACACAATCTGAGGGTGCAGGCACAGCACACTGCAGCACTCTCTAGCTCAGGGTGGACTGGAACTCATGTTACCTGTCAGATTCCAGCAAGTTCCTTCTCCACAGAAATATCAGTATGAGAATTCAGGAGCTGGGGGTCCACTCCAGGTGGATCTCTCTGCCTCAGACTGCCCTACTAAATTATTCCATTCTTCAGTTGGAGACCAGATCCGCTAGCCCTGGCAACCAATGCATTTTCTCAGGATTGCAGTCAGTCCCAGCGGTATGCATTTCCCCACTTCTAAATGATCTGCTACTCTCTGGCTCGGATCAGGAGACAGCAGGGGATGGCAGTGCTGATGGCGTGGACCTCTGAATAATGGTATCCATCACTCCTCACCCTCTCAACAGAGCCCCTTCTCCTGGTTCCCAGGCACTTTTGAACCCAGAAGGGTTCTGCCATCCAATGACAATAGAAGGGACCCTGTCCTGGTGATGTTAGTGGTTTCAGGGTTCCTGGGCTACCCCAGGCCTTTTGGCAGGCACTGATTTGCACCTCAGTTAGGAATGGGCACTGGGAACAAGGAAGGCTTATAAGTCAGACTGGGCTGCTTGGGTATACTTGTGGTCCACGACTCCTAGATACCTGTTATGCTACTTAATCAGGTGATCGGTTTTGTATGACCAACTTACCCAGGAAAATTGTGCAAGTTTATCAATGTCCTCAGCTATATAGACAGGGCATTGGCCGTTAGAAAGCAAGTACATTGGGCAACACTTCCGATTTGTAAATTTTTCAAATTTGTCAAGGCCATTAAATAGTTCAGACTCCTGAGGAGGCTATTTGGCCACCTTGGATGCCAACTGTGTGTCTGCCTTTTGAAATCATGAGGCAACAAAGATGCCTTTTCTCTGAAACAGCGGTTGATATAACTGGAATCATTATTTTGTTTAGTGTCCCTCAAGCGTGTGTCAGATGTTAAAGCATTGGACATCGTCTGTGTGTCCTCTTCCTGCAGGAGGGTCCACTTTTCCTTTGTAAGGATGACCAAGAGGAGTCTCCTACACTAGGTTTGACACTGACCCACACCTTTGTGTGGTCCACTGTCTCCTGTCCTATCTTTTTTTGTATCCTTTATTTATTCTCCCACGGCCGGGCATCCTCCTGGGGTGCTCTCTCGATGGGACTATCTACTCCTGCCTGACCCCTCTCGGGAGACTCCACCGACCACCCAGGCAGGCCTAGCCTCCCGGATCACCCCCAGGGATGGGTCCATTATCCCTTAACAGCCTATCTGTAGCTTAGAGGTCTCACCTGGGTGCCAGGTGGGACAAGAGATCCCTCCGAGGAAAGGGCTGGCGTTGGGATGTGTGTCCTGCCTCTGGAGCCTCCATCATCTCCACAGTCCATGGCGGGGTTTTTCTGCTTAGATTCCCCTAGGAGTGCAGCGTGCAAGGACATCATCGTACTGCTGCCTGCTGATGTCTGCCGCACTCCTCCCCGTCACGTCAGCTGGCATCCTGTGCTGCCCCGATCTACATCGGTCGTTAGGACACCAGGCGACCCTGGGAACCCTCCCAGAGAGAGAAGAGCTGTCCTCCGGACACTTTATCCACCCCCGCCGATCCCTGGCTCCCCGAGTTCGCTCCTGAACCCGGGTCACTGGCGTGGCGTCCAGTGCCTCAACCCTCAGTACCACCAGTCATCCTGTCCTAGCTTGTTAAAACTCAAGATTTCAGAGATCCCACTACAGATCAGCTACTCATCAGTCTCGCCAAAGCGATACCAGCTGGTTGCTGGCTACTATTGCCCAGTAGATCTGCTGGGCGATGGCCAAGGGAGGCATGGACTTCTCTAGGTTCAAGGCGCAATCTACTTGAGGGCCATGGCCAATCAAGCCTTTTGTGTGGAACTTAGACTGGAAGATATCCATCAGACAGCTGACTGGTCAGGTGGTTCAGCCTTCCACCAGTTTTGTCACAGACTGCTCGATGGGTACCTAGCTACTAGGGTACTACGATGAGCTTTGAACTAGCATGTAAGCAGAGCCTCCTTGTCTTGAGGTAAAATTGTGATTTTCCTAGAGTGCAGTCGACAGAAAGTCAGGGTTTTAATAAGAGACAAGAAGGTGACAGATTACAACCCTCCACACCCTCCCTGTGTGTTTACTTTATTTTATTTGTTGTTACAGTTTGCCAAGGTGTCTTACAGAAGGCGTACTACTGCTTGAAGTAAAATCCTCCAGTTGATGATGTGCCTTCTTGTACCAAAGCAAAGAAGAAGGATTCGCGTTTGGTGGGAAGTCCTTATATAGGGTTCGAGTATGCCAGGTCCTTATGTAGGGTTCGGGTAGTCAGGTCCTTATGTAGGGTTCGGAGTATGCCAGGAAGGCACGGGGCATGCTGGATAAGGTAGTTCAGAAGCACGGAGTACTAGCTAGGGGTCACTGGCCATGTTTTTTACAAGTTCCTTTGAATACATTTTCACTGCTTGCTGCAATTCAGTAAAGAAGATGCTTATAGGCCTGAAATTGCCTCCTGTCTCTTACTAAAATCCTGACTTTCTGCGAGCTACACTCCATGAAAATCACAATTTCTAGTGCTCAGCCTGTCTCTCTGAACTCCAGGATTATTATTGTCTGACAATGGCTGAACCTGTGTCACAGCAGTCATGGATTCCATGATATTTCCCATTTTATGCAAACACCATGATTTTTGGCATTTTCCATGACACCACTATTAGATTTTAGCATTTTCTATGAAAGCGTCGTAGTTTTTGATGTTACTTTATGACAGACCTCGATTTTATGCCTCACCAACATAATGTGCCTGTTCCTATTTGGCCCCAGTGTAGTATTTAGGGTCTCACATGCAGCCCTGGTCTCCAAGATGCCAGCAAACTGTGCTACCTGCTGCCACTGGACCAACCTAGCAATGTACAGTATTCTCAAAACATTCAACTCTTTGCTGATGTGCTTGTATAAATAATATATCAAAACAGATGTCACTTGTTTAACACACTATGTATCCATGACTTTTACTATGATTTCGGATTTTGATTTTTTTTCTTTTTCCGTAACTATAGCGTTGCCTTGATTTTTCCAAACATTTCCAAGACAAAAGTACAGCCCTATGCATGACTATTTGGAGAAGGTCTTTTTACAGCTTCTTGGGCAGTTGTGCAAAGCAGTATTTTCATTTGGTATTTCAGACCCACCCCCGAACCATCTCCTGCCTTCTCTGGGTCTTACACTGCCTCTGGTTCCTTGTGTTGATCCGGCCCACTGGCACAGTGGTGGCTACCACTCTGATGCCAGTGACCCGGTTTCAGGAATGAGCCTGGGCTCCCAGCCACTGGAGGACGGTTGAGCACTCTAGTGGAAGTTCACCTTCGAGGTGAAAGGGTGTCTGGACTCTGCTGCAACACTGCCACGGGAGGCCACAGGTGGCAGTGCAATTTAGAGCCACAGATCAAGGGAAGAGGACACTGGGGCTCGGACATCTGCTACACATTCTTTGTGTGCTAGTTTGTCAACAAAAGGGCCTCATGACATCCATAGGATGGCTGAACTGCAAGTGAAAACCTCCGACCGCGTAGATGCCACTTGCCGCTCATCACGGGTCCCACACTGCCAACCATGCACGTGCTCTGGGACCGACACTAAACTTTGCTGGGTGAAGTTGGGTCTGACCTCCAGCAGTCCTTCCCACAGGGGGTCATTCACAGGGAACCTGAAGCAGATGTGAGTTCCGGGGATGGCAGGTGAGGGGCTGGGTGAAAGGGTGGGCAGATGTAGACTGGTCAGGTGCAGGGGATACATAGCACACTAAATTAAAAGGTCCCTTTTGGTATGCCCCTCAGTGCTGGTCTTACTTCCAGGGTTCGGATCTGTGAGATGGACACCTTAATCCACAGAGTAGAGAGGGTCCGTCTCATCCTGCTGTAGCTGGGGGTTCCTCCCAATTTTCTTCCTGGCCTACCCCTGGGACATCACCAACAAGCACACTGGGAATGTACATACATACACATACACACACACACACACACACACACACACACACACACACCCTACCTTCCCCTGAGTTGCTGCCAGCTGCACTGCCACCTGTGAATCCCCAGATGACAAAGCAGAGTGGTGCTCACTACCCTCCTCCTCCTCCCTCCCCACAGAAGAGCATCGACTGGCATAGCAAGCGGCAGTGCTACTGCTGCGAGCCAGCTCCGTGCAAAGCAATTTTAAAGGGGCGCTGTCAGCTGTACACTGATTTTTTGTCCCATTATAGTAAAAGTGCCTGCACTCCTACAGCCTTCTTAATGGCCTAAAATATAAATACCTTCTTGGTATGTCCAATAGTTAAATATTTTGTTTCCTTTTTTGAGGTTCCAAAGCGGCTAGTGGACCGCTCTTATCTGCAGCTGACACTGATGCATGCTCACTACTTAAAATGATGTGGGAAGTGCTGGCAAGGTTTGTCCCACGGATGACAGTGTCAGCGTCTGGAGCTAGAAAACTCGTGCACGCACTAGTAATTCATTTAACTTGCTGTATGAGATTTTTGTTTTATTTCTTTGATGCTGACAGTTCACTGAAATTAACAAACTACTTTACAAATGAAACTGAGCGCTCAAGAGCTGAAATCTGAAGCTCTGACTCTGGGCATGAGTATCAATGTCGCGTTGATGCACAGAGTCACGACCTTTAGATTTCAACTCTGCATTTCTGTATGTTTGAGCACTCATTTTCATTTGTAAGATAGTTTTCCAAGTTCAGTGAGCTGTCGGCATCAAAGAAAATAGAAATCTTATACAGCAAGTTAAATTAACTACTCGGATGTGCACAAATTTCTCAGTCCCATAAGCTGATACTGTCATCCATGGGTAACCTGCTAGTGCTTCACGTCGTGGTAATAATGACGTGTCAACTTTGTCGGATTTAAACTGCATGAGAAAGAAGCAAAATATTTCACTACTGAGACATCCTTATATATTTATATTTTAGGGCCATTAAGAAGGCTGCAGGGAGTGCAGGCACTTTTTTTTTTGTTGTTGTTGTTGACCCGGTAAGTGCACTAGACAAATCCTGCCTATTTTCAGGCACGACCCAGGGAGGGATACAGATGAATGCCAACTGACCTTGAACCAGATTAAGCTGTTGGTGGTATTTTTAGTGGATGAAGGAAATTTGGCCAGGACACCAGGAAACTCCCTACCTGCGAAGGCAGAGGGTGCTGTACGCTGTTGGCGTGAGAGGAGCTGTTCAGTCTGTCCCAGACCATGGAAGGACAAGTCAGGTTCACGAAGCTCTAATGGAAGGAGATCAGCACTCTGCTGTTGGCAGTTTTCGCGCAAATTTTAACTACTGAAGTTGTTCCTGACACCTGTTTGGCAACACTTTGTCATGAAGATAGCTGGCGATATGAGCCTGGAAGAAATAAAATTGCAAAGCGGAACTAGAAGGAAAAAAGCTCATTTGCTAGCTCTCACTTCTGATGCAGAATTGAATTATGAACTCAGTAAATTCAAACTAGAGGAAGAGTGAAGAAGCGGAAAGCGACCAGTGACAAGTCCCACATCGAGTGCTGGTAGCGTATCCCTTTAGATACAGAAAGGTTACAGAAGAAGCCATGGAAGATGAGAGTGCTGGTTTACGAACTGACCTTGATCTGCAGGCATCTCAAGCGAATGGCTACAAAGTCGGCGTTACAGCGGGCTGGCTGGTTTTCGATGGGAGTCAGAGAGTTCCTGATCCGCTGGTCCCTCTTCGGGTTCAAGAAACAGCACGGAACACATTTTGGCTGTGGACTGGAGTTGCAATCAAAGTCTGTGCCACATTCTACTGATTCCGAGCATGGTAATATGGAAGTTCTGATTCGGAAGGTTGCACCTGGCGGTTGCTCGATGGCATCTGATTCTGTTCTAGCTGTTTCTCAGTCGGGCGATGTGGCGTTTTTCCGAGATGGTGGGAAGGTTTCAAGATAAGGAGGACATTTCAACAACACTGCCAGTTAAGGGTAAGGTGGCTGACAAGGTTGTTACTCCATTAGCTACTTTAGGTAACAAAGACAATGAGAAGACTTTTGCTGGACTGTTTAGGAAACAAGAGGTAGCAGCGAAATTTTAGTCCGTCTTAGATATGTGGGATCGGCTCCACTTGTCCCTGACAGAGTTTGGGTAGGAAAACCCTGATTAAGGAAAGGATGGGTTTTACCCCTATGGAGGTATATGTTTATTCATGCCTCAGGGGACCGGAACTATGACATTAGTTTTTGTTCTATGGCTCTGCTGGACAAGTTTTGGAGATTATATTATGAACAACAAGATTTGAGAGACTGGTTAGACTTTGTGGCTATTCCTATCACTAAGCCCACAATTAAAACAATAACAGTGTTATTTCGGAATGAAGGGATTGATGTTACAGATATAAAATTTTGGTTGGAAAAAAATGCACTATTTTTGAACATCCCAAACCTATTATGGATTTAAATGGTTTTGGACTGGTGGTTGGAACTTTCGAGTTCAACTACCACAAACAGATAGAGTAATTCAGCATCTACCGAGTTCCTTTTTTTTGGGACGTGATAGGGGTATTTTGTTTCATGAGTCAGCCAAAAGTTGTTATAAATGTGGTGACTTAACTCATTTAAGTAATGATTGTGTTGAGATTAAATGTTTTCAGTGTGGTTTATTAGGACACTCACCTGCCCAGTGTTCAGCCCCTCCACGTGTAATCTGTGTGGGGATGAGGCCCATGCTTTTCAGGACTGTCCTTGGGCAGCCCACAATGTAGAGACTGTTTCTGACCATGAGTTACTTCTCTCTCGGCTCGGGAGCCACGGGTAGATGATGTGGGTCAGAGTGGATACACCCCCACACTCAGGGAAGGTAGGGGCTGTATTGGTGCCTCCTCTTCTAGAAGTAGTGTGGGGTTTCAGCATAAGGGTATTCTTGCCTCTGAAGTTCACCCTATTTCTTCAAAACCTGATGGTGGGCCAACAGATTTGGTGCAGGTAGAGACGCCTTTGAGACCCTCAGGGTTCTCCCAAATGAGTTTTGACTTAGCTACCCATTCCCTTTCAAGACCTTTCGGACAATTTCAACATGCAAGATGTGGCCTCGCAAGATCCTCTTACACCCATAGGTTATGTGGAGGCGGAGATTTCAAAATCGACCCCACTCCCCTGTCTCCACTACCCCTTCGAATAGATTTTTGACGTTAGCTACCTGGGGAGCAAGTGGATAAGGATGTTCCTTTAGAAAGTGTGATAAGGGTACAAATAATGAAATTTCTGATTCAGCATTACAATCCTTTCAAAATAAGGCGGTACTTAAAAGGGTTACTAGGTCTAGCATGAAAGTGGTGAATAAACCCCTTGATTTTTAAATTTACGGTGGCATGCTTGAATGCCAATAGTATTAAGTCAAATTATAAACGTAAATTGACCTTTGGTTGCTTGAGTCAGTTGAAATTTGATGTCTTTATGTTACAAGACATGAGACTTCACACTTTGAAGGAAATTTCACAGGCTTCCTCAGATTGGTGGTGGGGTTCTTCCTTTTGGTCAATAGGATCAGAAGCCTGTTGTGGAGTGGGTATGTGTTTTCATGCTCTTAATGTTCAGGTTTTACGTTTAGTAGATATTGAGCCTGGTAGAGCGCTTTTGTTGGACATTATTATCAATGGGTTATCATGTAGATTAATTACAGTTTATGGCCCACAAACTAAGGCCTTAAGGATTGAGTTATTTACCAAAATTCAGCCGTATTTATTTACTAGTAGACAGATTTTTTGGGAGGTGACTTCAATGTCAATTTTCAGGTTAAGGAACCTATGAGTAAACAATATTGTGATAAGACTTTTTGAAGACTTTGATTTCCAAGCTGGGTTAAAGATTTCAGGACAAAACCTTGGTAAAGCCAAAGCTACCTTTTTAAAGGGTCTCTTTCTTCTAGGATTGATTTTTATTTTAAAGCAATCATTAGATGTTTCAGACATTTCAATTATGCCTATGGAATCTTCTGACCATATGTTGATTGGTGTTACCATTGCAATTCCACCTCCCAGAGAACCAGGCCCTGGATTTTGGCGACTGAATGTCTCCCTCTTAGAAGATGCTGAGATTTTGTCAAACTTTAAGGAATTTATTGTTGATAAAATTTCCACAATGTTTCTATATGATAATGTGGGATCTTGGTGGGAGGATTTGAAGGTTCTGATAGTTGCATTTTCAAGAGCCAAGGGAAGTTTAGAGCTATGTCTAATTATAAGGAATATTTAGCTTGGGTGAGTTATTATCTAAGCAATGTGTAGAGAAGATAGACTTTAGCATGGAATTGCTAGTATTACGAGCCAGATGAGATTGTATCAATATGATCGGTTATGCTCTCTCCAGCAGGAGCAAAGGTTTGGTACACAGGAAAGGCAGAAGGTGTTAACCCTTTGTTTCCTGCCAACAACATAGGGAGCGGAAGTTGATTAATGGTTTGAAATCTACAATGGGCACTTTGGCTTTGGATAATGGTTCCACTATGGATACGATAGTACATTATGTTAATGGAATGTTTGGATCCCCAGTTGATCCTTCTGACTGTACCTCTCAGATTCTACAGGCGGCAGCTTTACCCCTGTAATGATAAACAATGTGATGATTTGATATCCCCTTTTCTTCTTTAGAAATGGAGAAGGTTGTTAAGAGTCTTGAAAGGATATTTAGCCTGGTTCAGATGGATTACCCTCTGAATTGTATCAAATTTTATGGGACGTTATTCCAGTGGAAATGTTAGAGGTCTTTCGATTTTTTCAGGAAGAATGTTATTTACCGAATGAAATGTTTAAAGGATTGTTGTTTTTCTGTTTAAATCGGAGATTCTATGGATTTAGGGAACTGGAGACCTCTCACTTTGTTAAACAAACACTGATTACAAAATTTTGCTAAATTATTGGGAAATCGATTAGCTCAGGTTATGAATGTTCTTATTAGCGCTACTCAATTTTGTTCAGTCCCTGGTCGAATATTACGGATGCCTTGCTGTTACTCGAGAAACAGCAGAAGGGGACGGAAGACTAGTATGGATGAAACTTCAGGGTTTTTGGTTAGTCTGGATCAGGCTAAGGCATTTGACAAGGTGTCACACTCCTTTTTGTGGGAATGTTTATTAGCCTATGGGATACCGAAGTATTTGTAGATTGGTTAAAAATATGTTATAGTCTTGCTTATGTAATTCCTTTTGAGAACGGTAATATGGGTCCAAAGATTCGTTGTAAGAGGGGTACGGCAAGGTTGTCCTTTGAGTCCCCTCCTGTATGTGTTTTTCTTGACCCTGTTATGAGATTGATACAACACCGCCTAATATCTTAGGCTTATCTGGTGGGCCTCCGTCGGTTGTAAAGTTCTCGCTATGCAGATGATATGTGTTTGTTGCCCAGGGATGCCCACTCAATAACTATAGCTTTTAAATTTGATTCAGGTACTAGGACAAGCCTAGGGGCTACGTTAAATATGATCAAAAACAAAATGTATTGATTTACGAGGCTTTCAAGAAGATTTTAGGATGATTGGGGATAGTGAGGTGGCCTCTGCTCCATGCAAAATTTTAGGTGTGTATTTTGGTGGAAAGACATGGCAGTTTATAACTGGACTAGATTGATATCAGTGGGAAATGAGATGGTGAGTAGGTGGAATCATTGGAAGGTTGGGAAGAAGAAACTGGTTTTTTGATTAAATCCTTTTGACTCCAATTTTATTTACATTAGTGCGGTTTTATGGTACCAAAAATTTGAAGTCTCACTATCTAGATTATTTTTACGTGTTTGGGGTAATGCTGAACCCTATTAAAAGGAACGTATTATACAAACAAATTAAAGACGGGGTATTAATATGCTGAACCCAATCTTGTTTTTTTTCCTATATTTTTATACGCTAATATTGTTCCATTACTTAAAGGTTCTAAACAAATATGGTGCAGAGGGGTTCTTTTGGTGCTGAAAGGGATCCTATTGAGTGGGAAAAGGGCATTTTTTTTCATAAAAATAAAGAAAGCCTCATTTGGCTAAACGCTGGAGGAGGTTTTTGATTGGGTAATTAAATGGGACATACCTTTCACTATGGTACAATCCTTTACGAGAAAGCATTTTACTGACTAACTGTTGGTGGTTCGATTTCAAGAGCATCCGCTTTTCAAAATTTACTTGTTCTCATAGAGAATTGATATCTAATTATGTTTCAGATCCAGATCCTGAGCATATGTGGGATACAGTCTGGTTAGGGCTGCACCAGAAGATTAACGTGAAAGGAAACCAGAAACATAAAGCAATACATGAAAGGTATTGTCCGAGAAAGGTTACGAGGAAAGAATTGAAACGATTGAACATTTATATTATTTATGCCCATTTATTATGACATTTCTGGGATATAGTTAAGAATAGATGGAAGACTGAGGTTTAATTCCTCCATCTTGGCCTTGTTGTTTTAGGGATTCAGATTCACAGTTTACTCAGATACATATTGGTATGTTTAGAATTTTGTGTGCTCATTTTGTTTATTGGATCTGGATTTGTAGATGTCATTTGGTTTTACAGCAACAAGAAATTTCAGCATGGGAATTATATTTTGTTATTATGAGGAGGTTAGGAACTGGAAAGATAATGAATTAAAACGTCCCCAGATGATAAATTGGGGATCAGAATGGATATTTTGATTTTTTATGGAACTAGGATCAGGAAAGGACATCTGGATAGGGAGAAAGAGGGGAAAATGCTCTTTTTGGGATTATTGTATGAATTTGTATTTCTGATATGTATTTGTTTTCCTGTTCTTTCTTTTTGGTTTTGTATAAAGACACATTGTCTTGGGTATACTTTGTTGCGATTTAGTTTGGAAAAAGGGTTAGGGAAAAGAAAAAAAAAATTTCCTACCCTTTAGTAGGAGGGGGTAGTTTTGAATATTTTTTCTTAAGTTTGAGGTTATTGTATGGAATATGATGCACTATTGACTTGTATATGACTTGTTTTTGATTTGTTATGATTTTAAATAAAATTCCCTACTCTTTTCGCTAAGTGCCATGGGATCTTTAACATCCACCTGAGCTACCACCAATCCAGGCAGATGGGACCTCGGTTTAACGTCTCATCGAAAGACTGCACCTCAAGTGCAGCACCCCTCTCATGCTGCACTACAGTGTTGGTACTGGGATATTAACCCAAGTGCCAGATGTGGGAACTGAACCCACAGCCTCTGATCTCCGGCCCTCAGAAGCGAGTGTGCTACCTACTGAGTCACTGACACTTTTATTGTAATGGGACAAACAAATGTCAGTGTACAGCTGATAGTGTCCTTGACATTTTTTTTTTTACGCTGGATCTTGTGAAATGTGACAGATTCACAGAGAAAGAAGAAAGAATCCCATTGCTTAATTTTATAAATCAGTTACTGCTTGGGATAGTGCAAGTGTGCAACTTAGAAACGGACCAACACCTTCCCTCCATATGGTTTATTTTTCTCTCTCTGTACATCGCTATTCCCAGGGATGGAGTTTTGTGCAGCACACATTGGGATCAATCCCTGGATTGTGTCATGGTCCCCTTTTACCTGGGTATGGCACTTCGGCCTTTTGTAGTCAGCTCCGTGCAGGATTCCAAAGGACCACACGTCAGACTTGATTGTAAATCGGCCATAGAGAGCAGCTTCTGGCGCTGTCCATTTGATAGGAAATTTGGCACCTTATGGAAAAAGCAGACAGCATTCAGTCACAGAGGATAAAACAAGGAGAGTGCTTCCTATTATTCTAACAGCTGTAGAAAGACAATCACTTACTGTACCACACAGCATTTTGCCCTATGTCCTGGAAGTGGCCGGACTGGAGCACATAACAAATGCCCTGTGATTATTGCTGCTGTAGGAACAGCTGTGATGCAACATTTCATTTTCAGTCGATTGTCCTGGTTTTCATTCTTTTCCTGTATTCTTCTCGACTGCCTGGCCTGTTGCCATCTTCTGGCACCCTCCCCAAACCCATCAACCACTTTCCCTGGACTTATCTCCACCCCTTGCCCTGGATTAGTATCTGGTGGGTGGGTGGCATGGTCAATGTGTGGTCTAGTTCATACTGCTGTCAGGGTTTTCACTTCCTTTTCTGCCCGAGGTGGCTGACATGCAGTGTTTACCAAACTACTGTACAAACATACCAGCAGCCTCCCATCCCCAGGTGGCTGCAATTTGGGGCTTGTGTCCCCGCCTCCCTGAGGGAAGACAGCTGATCGGGGGCGGGCTTCATCCTCTCCCCTGGCTGGTCCCTGAGTGACCAGAGTCCATGCCCAAACCTGAGTCGCTGGCATAGTGGGCGTAGCATTACCACTGTGCTACCAGCTGGCTTGGGTGTTCTACTGTACCCAATTTTAAAGCTGAGAGGATCTTTATGCTACTTCTGCTCAGGGTCACATAGTGTGCGACTCTGGTGGGATTCGATCTGAGTCTCCTGGTTCCCAAGACTACTCTAGCCATTAAGTCACACAGCCTCTCCGATCTGATACTGTTTCCTGGTGAAGCTGGAAGTTCGCACATGCCACCATAATACTGTAATAAACCTACTGGCAGCTGGATCTATAACAAGGATGGAGAGATCACTTCTCTTAGTTGGGAGAGACCATTACATACCTCCCTCTCAAATGCCACAAAATGGTGGAACTAGAGATCAAACCTAGCTTGTTCTCTGCATCTAAAGGAATGCCCTGCAGCTAACCATAAGAAGAATCTCCATTAATGGAGATCACGTGTTGAGCCTTGACTTCTTTAAGTCTTTGCTGGCCTGAGCCAGGAAAACAGGAAATGTGCCCTCAAACAAGCAGATCCGACGAAAGCAATGCTGCTGACGTTACAGCCCTTAACACCACCTAGAAACAAAGTTACACAGTGCTCACTCTTTGATCAGTCAATTTTTTTATTAATTTCTTTATGCTCCTCATTTTCCATTGTTCCTTTCTCCTCCAGCAGAGGAAGGGATGTGCAAGTTCACCAATGGCAGTGCTACGTGTGCCCCCATGGGCAGCATGCCAGGTGTCTGCCCTACCTCCGCCCTCCGTGTTATTTTTTATTTATTTATTTATTTGTTTATTGAAATGTTACACAGGAAGGCACACTGAGCAACAAGTCGCTCTGTGTGACCTCAGGGAAGGGGCACAACAGGAATGAGACAATAAACATTCAAGTTCAACATTAGCATACAGTTGTAAGGCAGGTGTTACAAACAGTGTTACACCAGTACTGTGCATAAGATGCAGAAAGAGTGGACAGAATCAGTGTAGTGTCACTGTGCCAACCCCAGCCACTGCTAGGGGCCAGGCCAACACCGCCACTGATCCCTCCCTCCCCAGAGAGGAGAGCAGTCCCTAATAAGTACAGACAGTGCCACCAAACTTCTGGCATTTCAGGGTGCTCTGCCTCTTTATCAGGAGGCATTGACTGATCTAAGAGTGACAGCTGTGTAACTCTATAGGTGTTGTGCTGGCCTGAGACCCTGTGATGCCCTCAGGCAAACTTGCAACATTGATGCCAAATTAAACAACCTCACCACAACAGTAATAAGGGGGAAAGGATAGTCAAGACAAGGACAGGTTGGGGTGGAGATACTGAATAGGCTAACTGCCCTGCTTATCATAGGACTCGGGTGGTAGGGTTGGAGTGGGGAAGTTTGCAAAGACAGTACTGGTGGCGAGGCTGGCAAGATTTCAGAGACACTTATGTTTGGAGGCCAAGGGAGGGAGTGGTAGGTAACTAAAGGGGGTAGCTATGGGACTAGCCTTGACCTTCTCAGAAAAAAGAACATGCTATTTTTCTTCATTTTGTTTACTTGAATTTCTTTACTCACTATACTTCTCCTTCTGACACCCCAGTCCTGTGGACCTATACAAGAAGGCCTCTCCGCCTCTGCAACTAGCACCATCTCCAGGCTCCCTCAGTCTCTCCATCAATCCCTACAATTCTGGCATTAGTCAGCAAGGGGCTCCCTATGTTCTCAGGAAGAAGTGAGTGCTAGAGAGGAGTCAGCGGCTATGGGCAGAGGGTGCTGCTGTGCCAGGTGACCAGGAGTCTCTAGTACCTGTCCTGTAATGCATCAGGGGCTCTTTTTCTCCAATTTAAAACCACACCTCCTGCTTGCGTGCACATGCCATGGCAGTCTGAAGGAGCATCTGGCAGCATGTGGCCACCCATGCTGCCAAGCACAGCACCACCAGGTAACCCTTAGGGAGCTGTTGTTGTACACAGTCCTCCACCCTGGAGAACTTCCAACAGGTGATGAACCACTCTCATGGTGGCATGGGTGGAAGTGTGTTTGACGGCCATTGGGCACCCACCTACACCATCCACAAGTGTGCTTGAGTTACTATGGAGAGGGCAGTGAGAAAAGGAGGAAATATCATACCAGCGCACTATACATGATGGCACCAGAAGTCCACCATGCCAATGCCCCCACCTCACAGTTCACCACTGACAACCCTGCAGCCAGGCATCCCAGCATGTCCATTTCTCCTTTGATGCAAGGGAGGCCCCCGGGAGGACAAGCCAGGAACTGTTGCAGGAAGGAGAAAAGAAGTGCTCATCCTCAGGCCAAAGGAGGCCCCCAGCAGGACACGCCAGTCTTCAGGATGTTTGTATGGGCTGGATATCTAGGAGGTCCCTCCATGGCAGGTAACGTGAGGTCTGTTGGGCAGCAGAGGCCTTTGTGAGGCTTGTAGAGGGGTGCTGGTGGGTAAGAACAAGAGGATAAATATAATGAGCCAAAAAAATGACATTGGGAGGGAGAGCCCCCAAAAAAGGGCATATTAATGTTTAATACATTTGCTATAAACATAATGGTTGTACACGCTTATTTTGGTAGATACCTTCTCTTTAATTATTTATTACCTTTTCAATTCTTTTGCCTCTTTGGGATGAAAGCAGAAAAGTTGCAGATCAGGACATCGTCCAGTTTTTATGCTTTGGTTGGAAAACAATAACCAGGACTGTCCTGGTCAGGTCAGGATAGATGCCCCACCTTTTGTACAAAGGGAACCCTAGTGCAACATACCTTGCCTGGCCGTGTACTCGTTATCTTCTATTAGCCTGGCGAGGCCAAAATCTGCCACCTGCACACCAGGTTCTCCCGACCAGAATGTTGGCAGCTCAAGGTCCCGATGTACATAGTTCATCTCTCTCTACATGCCATGCCAGATGCAATCTGCAACACATACATCATATGTTCTTATTGGCTTGCTAGAATGGGGGGCACTGGATATGGAGATTAGAGGAGTAGGAAGGGGAGTCAGGTGCACACATGGCCAAGTCACAAAAGAAGCTGACAAATCCTGCAAGACAACTAAGGGCTGAAAAGTCAATAACTTGTCCCCAACCAACACCCTCCCCCATTATGTTAATTTTGTGTATGCTTTGTTTATACCCTAATCACTGCCCCCCAGCCCCAGAAGATCAAGGATACCATCATTGTACAGTTCGGTCTGAAATGCGAGCAACTGTCTTCACAGTCAATGTAGTTCCTTAATCAGCTAGTAGGGGTGATCAAATTAAGCAATAATGCACAACAGGGTGTGTTTTGTTGTGGGATCTAGCCATGCCACATGTGGTGTGACACAAGGCACCACCACGTGTCGTGAACTACATGAAGTGGGGATTCCACAACACACACACAATGGAGTGCACTATTGTGATTATAAATGGACCCCCAAAAAAAGAGCGGAAAAAAATCTAGTTAGATTAAAACTAGCAGCAGGACTTTTCCAATGTGTACGTTGTGAGGGTTAATCCCAGATTTACCAATCTGACAGTAGGCTTTTTCATGTCCATTTTAAAAGCTAAACTGCATGCACCCTTCCCACCCCTGGAAACATGCACTCTCCACGATGCGCCTGGCCCCAGTGTGGGAGCCAAGGGCCCAGGATACAAATTCTAGTCTCCCATACAGTACTTCTTAGGCACAATTATCATACTATACAGTCCAACTGAAAGGTGGGACAGAAGTGAATTAAAACTTGGAGAATTCCTTAATAAAACTCTCCCACAATAGTCAGCAAGTCTCCTAGAAATTAACTGTTTTTATACCCCAAAATAAATCTCTGTCAGCAAGTCTCCAGTCAATGAATCCCACTTTCCTGCACCCCTACCTAAAATTTCCCTGTCAAAAGGTCTCCCAAAAATGATCCACTCCACCCCAAACCTAAATACAATCTCCTCGACTTTCAGCAACTCTCCCACAAATAAACCCTGTTTTTCCCCACCTCCCTGATGTGTCAGAAATCTTCAGGATGTGACTCACTCAGTCTCAGAATAATCAAACAGGGAGGGAGCAAAATAAAATGTAGAAAGCCAACGGAAAATTTAATGTTTAGCTTGCCCATTGGCACACCGGTAGGGCTAATGCTGCAACGCCAGCAACCTGGGTTCAGGAACAAGCGCCAGTCCTCGGGCTGACCGGGAGTGAAAGGACTGAGTGTCCCGGAGCACGCCTCCTTCCCAGGGTGGAATGGTCCCATCTGCTGCCGCCATACTGCTCACTGGATGAAGGGGCAGTAGAGCTTGGCGGCTCCAGGGATGGGGAGCAGCTGCATTAGCTGGTGTGCATGCACAATTGCAGCCCTTGCACACGGCCCTCAGGCTGGGACAGGAAAACTGTGGAAAATGGAGCCCTGAGCCCAATCATGATGGTTCTCCCCCACCCCGCCAGCTCTCCTCTCTGGACCTCTGGTCTGTCACTTGACAAGGCTAGAAGTGCATAAGGATAGCCCTCACCTTCGTTCCCTGCCTGGGGTAAGCCATGGCTCAATGTAAGATGGCACCTCCAAGTTTGGTCAGGTTAGGAGGACCGATGCTAGCCTTGTGGGATCCAAAGGAGATTGGGCTCAGAGTGAGTGAAGGGGCACAAGAAAACTACCGCAGTAATGTTTCTTCTTAAGGAACCCATCACTATGTTTACACTTCATACAGTCATCTCGCCAAGAACGATGCCCCAGAGACAGAGTCTGAAATGTAAGTTCAAACTCTGCATCCACAGTCCACTCTGGCCACTGCTCAGATCTGCTTCAAGCCAGAGCAGAGCAGCAATTAGTGAAACTAGCTAAAAGGCTACCACAAAATAAAATAAAAATGTTCATAGAATAAAAAAAAAAAAAAGACAGCAAACAATTTGACAGCAGCAGATTTGAGAAAAATTGTCACATAAGCTGTAACAACAAACTTAACAATTGTAGGAACTGTTTTAATAATAATGCCCAAGCAACCTCAATTAAAAAAATAACAGATTCTTGTGTGAGCCTATTTCAGGTTCCAAAAGGTGAGACAGGTAGGGAGTGTAAACATAGTGAGGGATCCTTTAAGAAGAAACAATATAGGCTGTCCCGTGATGTCGAGGGTTGAGGCACTGGACGCCATATCTCGTGGCCATGCTGGCAACCTAGTTGGGAGCAACCTCGGGTTGCCGGGGGTCAGCAGGGAGGTAGAGGATCAAGCATTCAACGGACTGCTCTCTCTCCCAGGGAGGGAGGGTTGGCGCCCTGCTCCTTGGCTGTCACCTAGTGGAGACCGGAGAGCAGAGTCGGAGGCTGGGAGACACAGAAGCGTGGAGACATGACATGCGCTGCACATGTGCCTCCACACACCCATGTTTGTGCCACAAGGGAGGGGGTGCACGGGAGAAAAGCAGAAAACAATGGAAAATGCAACATGGAAAAAAGAAGTAAACATTACTACAGTGAGTTATTTTTCTTCTAACTTCAGGAATCCTCACTTAATGTGTACACTTTTATGCAGACTTAGTAGCAGTACGCTCAGAGGCTGGGTCCAGAACCCAGTTAGGAAAAAGGTTCTGCAAGTCAGCAGTTCCAAAGCTAGCATCCCTTCTGAACTGTATGTCCAAACAGTAGTGCTCTGTGAAGGTGTGTACTGTTTTCCAGATAGCTGTTTTGCAAATGTTTAACAGTAAGAAGCCCTTTGAGGATGCCACAGAGGCAGAGGTACCCCTCATGGAGTGTGCCCTTAAGCCTCTTGACAGCCTTTTTCCAGTTTTTGCATAGCAGAACTGATCGCAAGAGGCCCAGTGGTGCTGGGACGCTTTACCTTGCACGGCAACCCGGGTTCAGAAACCACCTCGGGTTGTTGGGGTGCCAGCATGGGGGGGAGGGGCAGGATTGAGCAACCAATGGCAGCTCTCCTCCCGGGGTGGTTTTCCACCTCCATAGTTCTGCTCCCATCGGGTGGAGGTCTGATGGGAAGTGTACGCGGGAAGGTGTGGGGCGATGGCCAGGGGCGGGCGGAGGTCCGAGCCGGTACCTGGCGCGTGTGCACCTCCACGCCAAGAAGTACGTCTGCCAGGGTCCTGGCCAGGGGAAAAGCCACAAAACTACATAGAAAAAAAAAAAGAACCGATTGCAAGGCACTATAAATAACAAAAAGCTGGGTGCTGTGAGATCTGACATGTTTTGTCCAGTCTATGTAGACAGATAGTCAGGACTTGCTTTAGGGCCTGGCTATGCAACTTTTCCTCGCTGGTCTGGAATGCTTTGGATAGAGTACAGGCAGAGTAACTGACTGATTGAGGCAGAATTCAGATACCACCTTGGGAAAGTGATTTCTGTTGGTTCTAAGGACTACTTATCCCTGAGTGAAATTATTTAATTTGGCTCAGTGAAAAGAGCTTGCAGTTCACTTACCCTCCTAGTAGAGGTCACTGTAACCAGACTATGGTTTCCCAGGTGACATACTTCAGGTCAGCAGTTTCCATAGGCTCAAAAGGCCCCCAATACTGGCAAGGCACATGTTGAGGTCCCAGGGTGGGACAGGGTTCCTCACTGGTGGGTACAAGTGGTTTTGGCCTTTAAAAATACTTTCTGAAAATGGGTTGTGGCCAAAGGCTTTTCCTTGCCAGCTGATTTGTATGCTGATACTGCTGCTATGCACCTTTAAAGTTGCCGCCATAGGCTTAACAACGGTAGATGTACTAGGTACTGCAGAATTATAGGCAACCCTGCCTCTACTGGGTTTATTTTTCTGGGGCACACCACTAAGGAAACAGTTTCCATTCAGAGGAATAAGCGCTCCTGGTAGTGGGTTCCTTGAAACTTTAAGAACCTTCAGGACGTCTTCTGAGAGATCCAATCCAGAAAATTCTAACTCCTCTACAACACCCTCAGGTGTAGCTTCCTGGGATTACAAATGTTATTATGCCCTGGGACAAATCACAAGATTGTAACAGAGAGGCAGGCTGATTGATTCTTGTCAGACAGGACCAGAAGCATTGAGTACCAAGCCTGCCTGGCCCAGTCTGGGGTTATCATGATCATTGTTGCAGGTCCCTCTTGAGTTCCAGGAGTACTTTCTGAATGAGTGAAATGATGGGACTTCCGGTGAGGTCACCGAGCACATGGCTGCCTGATCTGGGAGCTCCGGGAACCACCGCTACAAGATAAGATTAAAAGCTATCAATTTTAGCCATCCGATATCTCAGCATCTGTATTTCATCAGAAGGGAGATGGCAACGGCAAAATCAAAGGCAAAGACACATGGACAGCAAAATGAAGGCTCTATGGCTGGAGACAACAAACAGGCCTACCAAACGACTCCTGCCAGTATCCCTCGTCTCTAGCATTGCCGACTCTGAAGACGGCTTTGGAACCCCGGACCAACGCGAGATAATGGTGAAGTTGGACGGCATAATTAAAACCTCCACCAGGCCGAATCTTCAGTGGCAGACATCAAAGTGGATCTCCGAATATAGATGAGTGTCCAACAGCTACTGAACATGCCATGGACTCACTTACAGATTTGAGTGGTCAGCACGATTGGACTATACTCTACTCGTTAATCAGGAGAGAGAATTGCATCTGAAACTAGACCAGGAAAACCGATCACGACAGAATAATTTTCGTTTTTTGGGGTCTTGAGGACTCTTTTACTAACATAAAGGACTTGGTCATAAACATAATAGAGTCAACCTTGAAACTCACAGTGGATCATTCTTTGACTATTGAAAGGGCTCATCAGTCCTCGACAGAAGCCAAAGGAACAGAATGTCCGACCTTCTATAATTATCAGAATGCTTAATTACCGTGATCAGCAGCTGATTTTGCAAATGGCCTTGAAGTTAAAGGACATTACCTTGGATGGCCAGCACCTGTCTTTCGATCAAGATTTCTCAGACCTCCTGAATACCAAGAGAAAGCAGGTTAAGGACATTATTAAGGTAGCAAAGAAAAGGACCTCAGGAGTAAACTGCAATACCCAGCCAGATTGCACATTTTACTGAGAGTGGTCCTCACATGTTTGATTCTTCGTATGAAGCAGCTCCCACTTTATGTAGACTGGGATCTGGGTTGCAGAACTCTCGACAGTGGCTTTGAGCAAGAGATTATTAAAGCAGCATGGCGCAGAGCAGGCAGACCGCCAAGAGCCCACCCCATGGTCTCTTTTGGCCTACCCATCTTGGAGCGGATCTTAGAGAGTTCATCGCCAGAGAAATGACCATGGCCACAGAGGAGGGCGATACTCATTCAGGCAGACCTCAGACTTGAACAGTAACAATGCTGAGATGCTCTCAACCCGACTCTCAACCTGTGAGAGTTGCAGTTTAGCTAGTGAGAATAATACCACGATTTTAATTATTAGTTTCTCCTCCTTTTCTTTTGTTGGTGTAGGCGCTTTCTCTCTAACTAAAGAACTAGACTTGGGGAGAAGGAGAACCACACAAAGGAAATACCTTGGGTAAGTGGACATACACTCTAATTCTACAAATTTATCTGAACCCTGATACTGTAGCATGAGGACATATGGAAGGGGGGTGCTGGTACTGCTCATGTTTTGATATCTTTATATCTCTTTGGTAATAGTGGAATTAAGAAGGTGAAGGGAGGAGAATGGCTAACAAAACTTATGCAGTGGCTCCCTAGGCCTTTGAGGCAGGCCAAACAGTAAAGGTTCCACAGCAAGCAGGTCAAACATACCACTTCGGTGCATAACCGGGAAGGCCGCTGGGTGACGTATTTACACTATTTACCCACAAAATAGTGGCTATAGCTTGTATTTGAACAAGCTAGGCAGCTATCGCTGCACTTCTCGACTTAAACCTTGAAAGCAAATAATTGCTGCAAACAATTTAAAGTTTTGGTTCATCTTCTGTTGTAAAACAGTTGGCCCTAAATCTAATAGTTTTAAGGCAAGGGCAAATGTTCGTAATAAGCACCTGTTGTGCAAAGATTGTACTACTTAAGGCTGGTATAGATACTGATAAAGCATTTAAAGAGACAGACAGCAATAAAGGATGGAATAGACAAAGGGCAATAGGGAACAACAAAGTTAAATGGAAGGTGGAATGAAGGGTGTGTCTTGCACCTAACATAAATGGGTTCCCTCAAGATCGCAACCCTGAATGTTCAGGTATTAACTCACCTATAAAGAGAACAAATATATTATATTACCTGCAGAAAACACATAGACATCAGATTTTGCAGGAAACAAGATTAACCCCTTGGAACATGGAAAATTAAAAAGATCATGGGTGGGGCATGTGGCGAGTTCCTCTCATCCTAAAGAGAAGAGACAGGGACAGCGATACTGATTAGGAGGAGTCTCCTCTGGAAGTAACTTCAGAAGTCTCATGGGGATGGTAGTTTCAGGAAAATTGTTTTCACACAAAATACATCTCATCTGCCTGTATGCCCCAAACAAAGACGATCCTTCATTCTACATGAAATTGTCTGGGAAAATAGCAGAACTGGGGGAAGGGATGATTCTGATCGGAGGAGACTTCAATTGTGTTCTCAACCCTGTAATGGACCGTTCCTCACAGAATTTTGTGACAAATAAAAATATGAGTAAAGTGGTTAGGGAGGGTCAGAGAGCTGGCGTTGGCTGATGTCTGGCGGAGGCGAACCTGAATACCAAGGATTATACCTTTTACTCAAACCCCAATCGGACATATTCCAGAATAGATTTTTTTGTGCAGTCAGGTAGATAGACATAGGATACAGGACTGTACCATCTAGCCCCGTGGATCTCAGATCATGTGGCTAACATTACAGCTCAAGATGGGGACTGGGACAGAGTTACCACATGGAGATTTAATGCCTCATTACTAGAAAGAGAGGAGTTTAGAGAACAGATTAAATCTGCTATAGAAGATTATCAATATCATAACAGACCAGAAGAGACAGAATGGAAATGGTATTGAGATGGCTTAAAAGCCACATTAAGGGGAAGATAATCTCATACTCATCTAGGTTGAAAAAACAAAGCCAGGAGAAACAAGCTGCACTGGAAAAAAGGTTAGCCCAGCTAGAGAGGTAACATAAAGAAACAAATAAAAGGAAGATAGACGAAGAACTGCAAGGGGTTAAGAAGGAACTGCAGGATATACTAGACAGACAGATGGAAGGGAAGTTGCATCATAAGTCAAAATATTACTTGAGCAGGGGAATAAAGCAGGATGGCTTTCAGCCTTCGATTGGAAACTCCAGGCAGAAAGGTATGTTAAAAATGTAAACAATTAGAAGGAGCACAACAAACGGAGGTATATACCCCAAAAGAGATAGCAGAGGCCTTTCAAATTACTATACTGCTCTATATTCAGATGGGACAAACACAGATAGAACTAATGCAGACACAGATTCTTGGGGAGATTACTCTGCCTGAGCTTTCAAAAGCAGACAGGGCATCAACGGACACCCATTCACTATGGCAGAAGTGACAACAGTCATAAAAGAGGTGAAGAAGGGCAAGTCTCCGGGGCGGATGGCTACATTATAGAATTTTATCAGAGGTTTAAAACAGTCAATTCCCCCACTGACAAAATGTTTAACTACTGTGAGAATACAGATGAGTTTCTTAATACATGCAACAGGCTCTAATATCTCTAATTCCCAAAGATGGAAAATCCCCACAGTACAGTGCCTTCTACAGGCCGATTTCATTATTAAATGTTGACTCAAAATTTTCACTAAAGTTTTAACCTCCAGACTGAACAAAATATTGCCTACCTTGGTCCACCCAGACCAGGCAGGTTTTATCCCACAGAGCCTTCTTCAAGATAACATCAGACAATGTTTAAACATTTTACAGAGTGGCAAACAGGCGAGGGAGCAGCAAGTAGTATAAAGGTGGATGCCGGAAAGGCTTAGACTGTCTTTGATGGGATTATCTCCAGAGGACATTACTTAAATTTGGCTTTGTGAGAAATTCCTGAACTGGGTGAGAGCTATATATAAATCTCCAACAGATCAGGTGAAAATAAATGGCACAGCATCAGACAAAATAGAGATACAAATAGGTACAAGGCAGGACTGCCCCTGTCGCTCTTCCTGTTCGCCCGAGTATGGAGCCACAGGCAGAAATATTAGAATGGACTCATGACTGGAGGGAATCTAACTAGATGGGGAAGAGAGACGTATTTCATTGTATGTGGACGATACAATGTTGCATCTCCGAAACTCAGTGGCAATTTACCCTGCACTGGCCAATATTCTAGAGAGGTACAGTCAGATTTCAGGCTTTAAAATTAATTATGATAAAACCAAGTCTTACTAGTAAGTGGTTCACGACGGCAGAGTTGGTACAGGCCCTACCCTTTAAAATCGGTGTCAAATAGTGTCAGATACCTGGGATTCGGATTCCTTTGACTTTAGCGCATTTATACAAGGTTAACTATGACAAACTGATACAGGAAGTATGTGAAGATTTGCAAAGATGGAACCTTTTGCCTTTATCATTAATGGTAGAGTAGAATCCATTAGGATGAACATTCTGCCACAGTTTCTATTTCTGTTCCGCTCCCTTCCCCTCAGTATACCCACATTGGACTGGAAAAACTAGAAAAGCTCTACTTAGGTTTGTGTGGAACCACAAAACCTAGAATAGCATGGAATATTCTTCAGAAACCTAAATCTCAGTGGTAGGTTGGGGTTACCTAATTTAAAACGTTATCATAAAATGGCCCAGATAACACCATGGCTGGCACACCTTAAAAAGACCCAGACAATGTTTGGGTACATATGGAAGATGGTACGCACAACCAATGGTGGGCCTAGAATAGATTTCACAGCCCCACCGCAACTTTGATTAAGGTAAGGTTAGCTAATCCCTGGCAGGAACACCTTTATAAGGTGTGGGGAAAAGTGAAGAGAGAACTTAACATAACACAATCACTTTCTAACCAAAGATTACAGAGTATTTTGGTTTTGTCCCACCCCAGCAGGACCATAAATTTCAAATATGGCACACATACGGTCTTTCTTGTTTTAGTCAAGTCATGGCACAAAATCAAGTTAAAACGGTCACACAAATCCAGAAAGAGTTTGGAATACCCAAATAACACTTCTTGAGATACCTCCAGGTAGTATCCTTTATACATACAGATATTAATAAACAGAAGCTCCAACAAGAACCTCACCCTATGGAAGCCCTGATTGGGAGAGCAGTCACTAATCCGAAGAGGGACATTTGATATCCCAGTTGGTTAAAATATATATGGACAGTAAAGAGAAGAAGTCCCTAAATGAATCATGGGAGAGGGAGATGGGTTGGGAATTAGGGACCAACAGTGGGAAAGGATTTGGGAGGAGTTTTTAGCACATCAGTATCTCCAAATTGGAAAGAGTTTAGATGGAAACTCACAAGTCGGGTTTTTATACCCCTTCAAAAACTAAGCATTTTAATCCCACAGGATCAGAACTTTCCTGGAGAGGGTGGGCAACTTGCTTCATACTATCACATGTTCTGGGACTGTCCCATTATTAGACCCTTCTTGACAGAGGTGAAAGAGTTGTATGGTCGGATGATGGGGTGGACACCTCCTTCTTTTGAGCATATGATCTTGGGAATTCCCTAAACAGGAGTACCAATGGTCAAAAATAATTTCAGAGGTCATTACTAGCAGCAGCAGGTAAAGCTCTCGCCAGATGGTGGCTCACCACGGCCCAGGATTGGACTGATATTATTAAAAACATACAAGGGAAGAAAAGCTCACAGCGAAGCTTCGTCTCCAGACAGATGAGTTCAATGTGATATGGTTTCCTTTTATGAGCCTCATAGAAGGGAGGGAGGGAGGGTACTACTATTCTGTCTCAACAGGCCTCTATATAAGTTTAGGACTAAATGACACCTGATTTGGCCTGCTGGGGAAGGGGTAGGTAATTTTGGGAATGTTGTACTGTATTCAAAATAAAGAAAGAAGACAGATAAAGTACTACCAGCCAAAGATTTTAAATTTAATTGTATACTTTACTGAAAAAAGTTTATTCTGGTTTTCATTATGAAATGTTTAACAAAGAAAGGCACATGAATAGTTGAGATGATTCCGAGGTGTATCCCAGCAGTAGAACTTTAAAGAGCAAGGATCTGGGCTTTTCAACCTATGGTATGAAGTAAAGAAAAAAATATAAATGATTTACAAATTGTAGTACTTATATGTTACCTATATTGTGTTGAAATAATCTGAAATAGTAATGAAATGTAATGTAACAATACTATTACTTGTGCCATGAAATAATAAAACTAAGTTCAAAAAAAAGGAAATGATGGGAAGGCTTACAGGAACTTCCTTGTCCAATCCAGTACCAGGGTGTCCTCTGGGACTGTTCCTCTGGCTGGTGGTCTGCAACAAAACTATGGGAGCTGACAGTTCTCCCAAAATGCAAACAGGTCTATATTGGGAGTACCTCACCTTCTGAACACTGTGGCCAGAACCTACTGGTTTAAGTCCCATTTGTGATTTCCCTGGCTGATTCCACTTAGGGAATCTGCTAGGACCTTGTCTTTGCCTGGCAGAAGCACTGCAAATATATTTATGTCTAAGGAATAAGCCAGGTCCCAGATCTTCATTGCCTCTGTACACAGTTTTGAGGGTCTTGTACCTCCCTGCTTATGTTGTACACTGATGTGGTGGTGTCTGTCCTGATTCGATAGTTTGACTGTGTAGCTCGGAGGAGAAAGACTGCACTGCTAGCAATACTACTCAGAGCTCCAGGAGGTTTCTATGTTCTAGTGACTCCGAGGGCTCCATGTGCCACTCACTGTGAGGTCCTGCAGGTGGGCGCTCCACCCCAGGAATGAGGCATCTGTAGTAAGAATATTTGTTGGTGATTGCTGAAGGAAGGGAATGCCCTCTCCAAGGCTGCCTTCTTCCTTCCACCACTCTAAAGACTTTACTAGTCCTTTTGTCACTGGCACTAACTTTGAAAGTGGATACCATCTTTGGGACCAGTTGTCCCTTAAGTGATACTGCATATCTCCCATTTAGAACCTGGCCCATGGAACTACACCTGTGGATGCAGCCATGTGACCTAGTAACTGTAGGAAGTCTCGTACAGGTCTTGGCTGACCTGCTGTGAAAGCCTCTGCTGTTGCTACCAAAGCTGTAACTCAGACCTGTACAAGAGAAGCTTTCCCTGCAGGGTGTTTATCTCTGATCCTATAAAGTCCAGTATTTGAACAAGCTCCAGCTGGGACTTCTGCAGGTTTATCAAGAATTCCAGGTTACCCAAAGTGCTTTTACCACCTGAATTGAGCACCATGCCTCTTGTTCCGTTTTCCCGAGACTAGCCACTCATCCAGGTGGGGAGGAAACCACCACGACTTGTTTTCTTAAATACGCTGCCACGACAGCCAGGCAGTTTGTATAAACTTGAAGCTGAGGTGAGACCAAATGGGAGAGCTGTGAACTGGTACTGGCAAGTTCTCCATCTAGAATCGGATGTATTTTCTTTAAGACTGACTATCTGGGATATGAAAATAGGTCTTTCAGATCCAGGGATCCCAACAAATGTACCTTTCTGCAAAGACAGTGTGATCATCTTGAATTTTTCTTTTTAAAATGTTTGTTCAGAAACTTGAGATCTAAAATTGGTAGCCACTCCCCATTTTTCTTGTGGGTCAGGAAGTACCTTGAGATTAGACCCCCTGCCTAATGATGAGGTAGGGACTTTTCTATAGCCTTTGATAGTAACAGGTTGTTTTTGTTTTACTTCCAGTTACAGATAATTTTTTCTGTGGGAGAGTGAGCTTGAAGACTTATGTGTTTCTGCAGGTTTGGAAAGTCTCTCAACTGCAGACACAACCCCAGCCCACTACCTCCAGTACCCACTTGTCTGTGGTAATGTTTTAAGCAATAATGACCAAACAGACAGTCATTTCCTGGCGATTAACGACCATCTGGGGGAGAGGGTGGCCCAAGGCCAGTAAACCCCACCCAGCCAGTCATTAATTGCCAGGAAATGATGGGCTGTTCATCATTATTGTCGTTATAAATCTAATCACAATAATTTAGTTTTTATTGACAGCAGCGCCAAAACAGTTGTTCTTTTGGCACCACTGCCGCCACGTAGAGCATATGAGGAGCAGAATGTCGCTAGCGTCCAGGCATTTCTTAGAGATTTCAGATCAGCATGGTAGTTCATCAGTGAGCTAGTTCAGCTCATTAATAATTAGACTTATAATACTGGTGAAAGTTAGTGACCTGGGCAAAATTATCAGGAGTTTGTTTTGGTTGGGGCTTAGGCACTGGAACTACAGCATCACACCTGAAAACCTTTTCCCCTTCCCCTATAATAACCTCTTTGTGATATGTACTCATAGGGAGCATAAGGGACAGAGGCTCTTAGGAAGTATCCCTGCTTCTCCTTCCGTGTAATCTGTAGGAAGTAGAGGCCTTTTCCTTCTCACTGTTACTTTTGAAAGTGGTTTTGTATTCATCCATTTTTTTCATGTAGGCCTCTGTTTGGTCACCAAATAATGAATCTCCCTCAAAGGGAAATCCATGCCCTTGTTCTGAGTATCCTGGGAAAGGATGGTAGTCCTTAGCCAGGAAAACCTTCTAAATGATACTGCATGTGCCGAAACTCTGGCAGCGTTGTTATTAGCGCTCACCGCAGTGTGGAAATGACATTTTGTGGCATCCAGGGCTGATCTTGCTGTGGTGGTCAGGTCCTGTGCCAAACCATCATCTGCTCTTTCTGCCAGTGCCTGAATTGAGTTCCAGAGTGCTTTCTGGTGCTGGGTTATATGTGCTGAATTAACTGCCTGCCTGATCAGTACGGAAGCTGTTGTATACATCTCTTCTGCCACATTATCCAATTTTTAGAATCTTTTCGGGGAATGCACAGATAGAATTATTTTTGCTCTCTCACAAGAAGCAGCCTGGACTACCCCGTGATGATCAGGGTGGGCATACAGATGGATATTCCACTCCTGCTTGTTCATCTCATATTTCTCTCAATTTTTTGTTGAAGGCTGCAGCTGAAGTAGGTGCAGCCATGATTTTTGCTATGACCTTTTAAGTGGTTTATGTATGGCAAATATCCTTCCTGGAGGAGCTACTCCCAGGATGTCCATAAAAATCAGCATCCTCTTCATCTTCCTCCATTTCTAGTGGGGGATGCTGAGGGCATCATCCATTTGTCTGACAAATGAGGAAAAGATGAGTAGTCCTCAGTTTGCCTTTGAGAAGGTTCAAAATCCTGTTCAGCTGCGTCCTCTAACTCCATGGGGTGACTTTTTCTATATGAAAAAATATTCTTCTTCCTTCTCCTCTGCAGGCAGTCAGGTTGGAGCCTGCTCTGGGGGCAGATATTTTATTCAAATTTCTCATGTCCTGGAAAAACTGCCACATTTTTTTTTTTTTAATTTCATTTATCTTTTCTCCTGGTAGAGCTGCCCCACGATCTCCAGCCGGCCCCTGTACCCCCAGGCCCGGTCGTGCACACAGGCCACACAAACCTGTACCCCCAATGGGCCGCCATTATTGCTCTCACACCACATTGGCACGCATTCTCTCTCAGGTCACTAATGGGGTGCAATGGCGTGACCATCAGCCGCAAAGACGCTCTCCGCATTTTCCTCTTTCCTCTCTTATGGAGAGCCAGCAGTGCAATGGCATCCGAGCAACGAGTGCTGACGCCTGCCACGCCTCCTCCCCTAATTTGCATGCTACTATAGTGTGGCTGGCCTCCGCCAGTCGCTGCTACAGAGTGATGCAAGCCCCATTATCCACCCCAGAGAGAGGAGAGCAGTCATCGGATGCTCGATCCTCCCTCTCCCTGCCAACCCCCAGCAGCCAGATCCGTTCCGAGCCCGGGTTGCCGGCGTGGCGCGGTGTGGCTTCCAGTGTCTCAACCTCAGCGCCACTGGCAGGCAAAAACTGCCTCATTTTTGATACGTCATCTGATGAGGGTATTTTTCTGTGCCATCTGCCTGCTCTTTCTCCATGCAGGAGGAGTGGCAGTGACATTATTTTCCTTCAATTTCTTTTTGGCAGACACCATTTCAGTGCCTTCTGTAAGGCTCTTTTATTTTTGCTATCACTGGATTCAGGGTCCCCTTTCGGACACCCTGCTATCCGAACCATCTTTACTAAGCCTTTCTGGGGCTGTGCACCTTGATCTCTTTCTTGTCACCTGTTACATTATTTGCAGCTATACAGGAGGAGATGGCCCTTCAGAGGTGTGCTTTCTATCATCATTGGGACCACCCTTTATTATTTTTAGGTGACACAGGGGCAGACTGCGAAGTGTTTTGTTTTTTTTTATCTTTTAAACTTAGGGTTTGGGGCAAAAATTACAGGACTCACAATTTATGAAGTTATACTGTGGACCTTAACACGTCAGACAAATCTCATGACAGCCTGCCTTGCTAGGAGCTCAAAACAATTTACAACATTTTTGATGATGCACAAGGCCTCTGACATACCAATTAGAGAGAACCTTAAAGTAATCAAAATGATTCCTAAAATAATGTAGTACAAGAGCCCAATAGTAAAAAACAGCTCTTGTACTTGAAGAAAACTGTGCCAAACGTCAAACTGGCGGCTCCTGTAATAGGAAAACAACAGGTTACTCACCTGTAACAGTAGTTCTAGGAGTGATGTATGTTGTTCATCCACACTTCTTGGCATTGTTCCTTCCCTTTAAAACTTGCGGAAGGTCTTCAAGCTGGCTCCTCCCACCCACCCCGGTTTGTATAACCCCATGATGCCAGATCTTAGCCTGCTGAAAGCCAGGTTTCTGTGTCACAGCCAGGGAGGTCAGAATTAGGATGAACAACATATACCACTCCCAGAACTACTGTTACAGGTAAGTAACCTGTTTTTCTAGGGATGTGATATGTTGTTCATCCACACTTTTTGGCAGACTCCTAGCAGTTCTCCAGGAGGAGGGAGGCAAGGCGCACACCACCTACTTTGGGAACAGAGACTGGAGAACTGAGCCCCAAAACCAGCATTCTGGAGTGACTCAAGGACAATGTGGTAATGGGTGATGAAGGTGTTTGCTGTCTTCCAGGTGGCAGCCTGGCAGATTTCCTGGATAGGGATGTCCCTGGAGGCAGCCACTGATACAGCGGTATGGCAAGTAGAATGAGCTCTTATCCCTGTGGGAGGCTCCTCGCCCACCAACCTATAGCAGAGATCAATGCAAGGTGTAATCCATCTTGTGATCATCCACTTTACTGCAGGTCTGCCAGAAGCGGCTTCAGCGTAGGTGACAAACAGCTGGTGAACCTCTCTGCAAATTTCCGCTGTCTTCTTTGTAATAGGAGAGAGTTTGTCTCAGGTCCAGAGTATGGAGCTTGTACTCTGCATTCGAGGTGTAGTTTGGTAGCACAGGCTGAGTCAACACCCAGTTAAGGTGAAACTCTGACACCATCTTTGGGAGGAATTTCGGTGGGGAGCAGGACAACCTTGTCCCTGTTTAAGACCAGATAAGGGAGACCACCAAGAGCACCTGGAGCTCCCCATCCTTCTGGCTGACATGATAGCCACTAGGAAGGCAGTCTTCCACGACAAGTATGACATCTCTCACTTGTGTATCTCGGTTCGAATGGCTTGCTCATGAGTTTAGCCAAGACCAGCAGCAAATCCCACAGAGGCGGAGGTTCACGCACCGGAGGGATATGTGATCCAGGCCTTGAAAAGCACCCAACCACTGTCTCCCTGCGCCAACGCCACTGACCGCCCACACCCAGTAAGCAGAGATGGCTGCCAGGTGCATCCTAAGGGTCAATGACCAAGACCCCTTTGGACAGTGACCAAAGTTAGTCTAGAATGTTAGCCACAGGACAGGACAGAGGGTCCAGGCCCTTGTTCTGACACCAAATGGAAAATCTTTTCCATTTGAAGGCATAACACTTCCTGGCTGACTTCTTTCTGGATGCTTCCACTACTGTGAGTACATCCTCAGACAGACCCAAAGCCTGGAACTCTAGCCACTCAGGTACCAGGCTGTCAGGTGCAGGGACTGAAAGGTCTGAGTGGAATACCTTTCCCTGACTGACTGAGATCAGGTCCGGGCATTCTGGAAGATGCTTTGGGAGCCTGTTGCTGAGACTGAGGAGATCTGTATACCAGAACTGGCGATCCAGTCTGGGGCTACCAGGATCACCCTGTTGTCTCTCCTCTCCTCACCTTGAGGAGCACCCTGTGGATCAAGGGAATGGAGGAAAGGCGAGAAGAGGCCTGGGTTCATGGCCTGAGAAGGCATCCCCTGCAGTGATCCCTGCTGAGGGGGACATGAAACAGCCTTAGCTTGGTAGTTTTCCTGAGGCAAACAGATCCACCAATGGTTTGCCCCAGTGGGAGAACAGGCTGTAGCTACCTCTAGATGGACAGACCACTCGTGGGATGTCTCTGCCTTGCAGCTGACAGCATCCACCAGATGATTCGAGGCTCCTGCCATGTAGAAGGCTAGATCATCTTCCTCCAGTTAGCTCATGACTGTCTCAGACGTGAGCACTTCCTGCACAGCAGCAGGGAATGCGTGCCGCCCTGTTTGTTGAGGTACCACATGGTCGTGGTATTGTCCGCCTGACTTGAACCACCTGACCCCGGAGCTGCGGAGCAAATGCTGACAGGGCCAGTCCGACCGCTCTGAGCTCCAACAGGTTGATGTGGTAACGGACTCTCGGGGTCCAGAACCCGTGGCCCTTTGTCCCCATGTAGGCTCCCCAGCCCATGAGAGAGGCATCGGTCGAAGGATGACCGCCAGCTCGGGCGGACAAACAGGATCCCTTCCTGCAACCGGACTAGGACAGCCCACCACTGGAGAGCGTCCCACATCTTCTGGGTCACAGTGATCAACTGGTCGAAATTACCTAGGCGCTGAGTCCACTGGGTGGCCAGCTCCCACTGAAGGGGACGATATGCCACCTGGCCCAAAGGACCACGGTTGTGCAGGCTGCCATGTAATCCAGAAGGCGCTGGAAAGTCCTGGGCAGGGCGCAATTTGCTCAACCAGAAATGATTGGGCAAAGAGGAGAGAACATCTGCCCTGTTCACCGGAAGCCAAGCTCTGACTTGGCGAGAGTCGAGCTCTGCCCTGATGAAGCACATCACCTGAGAAGAGACAAGCTCCAACTTGGCTTCGCTGATCAGGAGGCCAGTTGAGATCAGGTCTGGAGGGCAGGTCCGTGGACCTCTCTACTTACTGCTGGGAGGAACCTACTAAGAGCCAATCATTGAGGTAAGGGTATATTCTGACCCGCCGACGCCTGAGGTGGGCTGCCACCACTGCAATGCATTTGGTGAAGACCCGTGGGGCCAATGATAGGTCAAATGGCATGGCTCGAACTCGTAAGGGTACCTCTGTCCTGAAGTGGAGGAACCACTGGTGAGATGGACAGATTGGGACATGGCAGAACACGTCCTAAAGATCCAGTGAGCAGAACCACATGTTCTGCTCCAAGGATGGTATGATCTGGGATAGAGTTACCATCCAGAAGGTGCGGGACCTGAGATACTGGTTCAGGTTGTGCAGATCTAGAATGGGGCACTAGCCCCTGTCCGCTTGGGACCAGGAAGCACCTGAAACAAACCCTGGGTCTACTGGAGGAGCTTCACTTGGACCACTGCCTCCTTGAGGAGGAGCTGGGCAATGTTGTCTCTCAGAGTCGACTGAGTGTGGGTTGATACTCTCTCCTCTCGTGGGATGCAGGCCCAGCTTGGAGGGTACTGCTCAAATTCCAGGGGCAGACCCTGGCTGACCACTTCCAAGACCCACCTGTCCATGGTAACAGCAGACCAGGCAGAAAGGAAGTGGTTGAGCCAACCTCCCAAGGGAGGACCCAGAGCTGGCGTGACAGGAATAGGGGTGGTGAGCCCTATCCCGTCCACTGAGCAGGCTTGGAGGAAGAGGGTCCAGCACCTGAACCTCGGACCCCTTTTGGGGCCTGGGTAGGTCTAGGTTTGGGTCAGGGCCAGCCTGAGCCTGCTACTGTTACTGACCTCCTTGAAAGAAGGACTGCTGGGCCACATGGGAAGAGTGCTGAAAAGGCTTCTTCTTTTTCTGCTGCTTCTTAGAACCAGAAGCACTTTGGGCAGAAGTAGCAGAATCCAAGGTGGCATTGGACTGCTCAATTTGCTGAAGGTGACCATCCACACCTGGACCAAGAGATCAGTGCCCAGGAAAGGAACATCAGCCAATTTGTGCTGGGTGTCCGCCGTGAAGGTGGAGAGCCTGGGCCAAGCCCTGTAGTGTGAGGTAACTGCGGCAGCCAATGAACAGCACATGAGTCCCCAATGTCCACGGCTGTCTGGAGCTGTTGTTTAGCTACTGTGCGGCTCTGGTCTCAGACCGCTTGACCGTAGTCTGCAGGTCCGCAGGGAGATGTGGGAGAACTTCATCCAAGGACCCTAAGAGGGCATGGGAGAAGTGTGTCATGATGACGGCAAGCTTGCCTGATGGAGACCTAAAGAGGAAGCTGCACAGACCTTCCTAGCAGAGTGGTCCAATTTCTTGACTCCTTTTCTGGGGGTCTGTCAGTGTCGGAAGAACTGCCCGCACGCCTGAACACAGAGTCAGTCACAAGGCTCTCGGCCAAAGGATGCTCTGTGAACCCCAAAAGGGACCCCATGGGCACCCGTGACTTATGGGCTGTCTGGGCAGACAGAGCTGGGCAGGAGGCAGGGTGCTGTCAAAGTTCTAGGGCTATCTCTCGACAATGGCTTCGGCCACAGGAAAGGCTTCCGTGGGTATCCCCTCTCTTGAGGATATCCGTGAGGGGGTACTCCGCCTTTTTCTGGATTGGCTCCAAGGGCATTCCCGTAGACTCAGAGATTAGGCAGAGAGTGCCCTGAAAGACGAAGGGCCTTCCTCCATCGACAAATCACCAGCCGACTCGCATCCCATGGGTGAGAGTAGAGGTCGGTGTCATCTGAATCCAAGGATTCTGGATACAACAGTCGGGTTGCCTAGATCGCTCTCAACTCGCCAGGGGCGATCAGGCATGAGAGTGACCAAGAGTCTTCGAGGAAGCCCGGTAACCGGCTGAGCTTCCTTGGAAGGAGCCCCTTCCCACAGGCTGCTTAGGCGGTGGCTCCACCAAAATCGGGTGGAGAGATCGGGTTTGGCAGAGCCAGAACGGGTTCAGCTGGCTCCGCAGGCGGGGAACCGATTTTGTATGGTTCCAAGGAGTCGCTCGCCTAGGGTGGCGAAAAGCCAAGTAATGGCCGGGTAGAGGCCGTGTCAGCTTATGCCCGACAGAATCAGCTGTTGCTATAAGGAGGTCCTCAGAAAGATCAAGGAGTTTCCTGAAGCCTCCTCATCCGAGGACAACTGATGGCATTGCTCTCTTTAGAGCGCTTATGCGCCTCCTCAGCCTGTCGGCCTAGGGGTTCGAGACCGATCGAGATCGGGCAAGCAGACTTAGTCACTGGAGACACCAGAGAGGCCAGGGCTTCCTGGTCAGGGACCATCCTCCCTCGGTGGGGTTCCCAGCAGGCTGGGTCCCCATCGGGAAGGAAAGAACTGGAGTCCTGGTCAGAGTCGGTGACAATGGGTCAATAGGGTCGAAATTAATTTCAACTCATCAACAAAACTTTGGTCACCGGGTCTGAAAGCAAAGCTGAGAAGCCAGCAACCAAAGTGGCAATCTCGATCAAGGTTGAAATGGCTAGCTCCTGAGACCAAGATCGCCACGATCCCAAGAGCGCCTTTTGCTGAAACGAAGATGATCCCGGTTCCTTGCCCCTTTACGGACAAAGAGAAGTGAGTGCCTACAGGACCCTTGCCCTTAGTTGCGAGAGTGACACAACTGAAGGAACCCAGAAAGTGGAGCCCAGGTTAAGCAGGATGAAGAAACCCGGAGAGGAAGATTCCATGAGTGAGACGCTTTTCAAAGGCTCTGAATATATGTTCCAGCTGTTCCGCTGATCCCGTAGCTGCGGAAACTGCCCACCAGGCCTCTTTTGACTCACCGGCGGTTCGGCTTTTGGGCCTGCCCAATCTGAGGCATGCAAGATGGTCGCCGAGGACGTTCAGATGAAAGGCGAGGCATATCTGGAGTCTGGTGTCATGGCCGACACTAAGACAGTAGACGCACGCTGTATGCGGGTCAGTGTGCTACATCTTCTGGCTGCACAAGGGATATCTGGGGAAGACTTTTCTCCATAATTGAACGTAGCAGCACAATCGCTAATGCGAATGAGACTTAAGTTTCGGAATGACCTAAGAGTTACAAGCCAGGGCCTACAAAATGCAAGAGCAAAGGAGGCAACCTGAATCTTCCAGCGGAAAGGAAGATCTGGCATCATGGGGTGGAGCCGAGGTTATACCACATGGGTGGGTGAGAAGCAGCTTGAAGACCTTCCGGCAAGTTTTAAAGGGAAGGGACAATGCCAAGAAGTGTGGATGAACAACCTATCCACGTCCCTAGAACAATAAACTAAGGGAAAAGGGCACAGACAGAAATGGAAATTAAAACGCCTGTTCTCTGTAAACTGGATAGCTAAACAGAGTAAACCACAAATAATTAGTAAAAGCAATGAGATTCACTAGCCAAATAGTGAAAACAGCAACTGTAGCTAAGAAAGATGTTCCTTGGAATCAAACAGGAACTGAAGAAACCGTAATCTCACAGAAAACCCTTATTAAACACAGAGTAATCGAGAAACTGACATATTTTGTTTTGTTTTAATTTGCTATACTTTTTCCCACACCAGCAACTATTGGCCCAGCTCCTGCACTTAGCCTTTCTCCTCCGCAGACTTAACCAAGCCGGAGATATGTTCTGGCTTGCCCCCAGTGCGGGGCCATGGAGGAGCCCAACCACCCTTCAGATGCCAGTATACGCCCAGGATGCTGCCATCCTGGTTTATACCCTGGTTCACCCACCTATCAGATGCCGTATTTGTCTCCGTGGTGCCACGGTGGACTGCGGGACCTGCGGTGCGAGGTGGGCAGCGCCCTGCTCATCTCACCATTTTGCCTTCGATCCGTGATGTCTGTCCCACCTCCAACAATGCAGCTGCCAGTAGCTGCTTCCCCCAGCTCAACCAGAGCTCAGTCTCAAGACTAGACACTCGACCTCGCCTCCCACTGGAGAAGGAGAGCAATCCCATATGGGTGACCGGCCTTCGCAGCATAGGCACCAAAGTTGTGGAACTCCCTTCCATCTAAGACCCACTCCTCCTCCCACCACGGCTTCAAAACCTCCCTCTGGTGCTTTCTCAAGTCGGCATCCACCTGCCTCTGTTCAAGAATTACCTCCTTGACCTTGGCTCCAAATGACTGAGTCGCCACCTGGGCTCTCCTGCTCAAAGACGGTTGGGCCTCTGCACCTTATCCACTCCTTTGAGCTCGCTGTCTCCTAGTAGGTGCAGTCCACAAACTGTCCAATCAGTGGCTGTGCAAAGCTTTTCTGTTCTTTTTACTGTTAGTCTTGCTCTGGGCTCCCTATACCCAAATCCTTTGTTCCACCCTCCAGCTTAACAGCCCTGATGCCCAGAGTGCTGATCAAAGACCAAAAATGAAGATACCATACTGTAATACTACCTGCTGCTGGCTTTATAAATCACCTGCTGTCTCTTGTTTGACCTTGTTGCCTGATGCACTTATATGTAACACTACTTGTGATTGTCTGATGCTTATTAATGTAATTGTACCTTGTAATCTCCCCGGTCGCACCTGAAAATAGGAACTTGTTGTCTAGCGTCTCACCCAGTTAACAAAAGCAAACAAACAACAAATCTCAGGGATGTTCAATCCTGCTACCTCCTGCCAGCCCTCCAACTTCGTGGTCCGTGTCTGAACCCGGGATGTTGCGCAACTGAATATACTTTTTTGATATAACTACAAATAAAAATCTTAATTGAAGAACCAGCCTTTATCGGGTTCACTATGGGGCAACTGCTCTCTAGTCTTCAGGGAGAGAAACAAATCTGAGCAACGGCCAGAGTAGAGCATGGATGCAGAGTTTGAGGCTACATTCCAAATTTCCAAAATCTGGATAGGTTCTATCTCCAGGGTGTCACTCCCAGCTGAGATGACTGCATAAAGTGTAAACATTAAGTGAGGGATTTGTAGTTAGAAACAGAAATTAAAAAAAAGTATGTATAACTGTGCACCAATATAATGAGACATTAATTCAACCAAGAAATATACCCTGTTTTTCCCACCTAACCCCTACCTCAGGAGTCTGATCCGTCAGATTTTGTAAAGCTTAGCAGGGTGAGCCTGGTCAGTAGTAGCAAGATAGGGAGACCTCAATGAATACCAGGTGTTGCTGGAAGTGGTGCTGGTAACTCTACAGGAGGTACCTCCCTTGGTTGTAAGTAACTATACCAATGCCCCTGCAGGGTGTTTGAGGGGCAATATGCTGTTAGGGGCTGTCTTTCAGATGAGGCATTAAACCAGGTGTCTGCCTGTTCTGGTGGTTGTCCAGGTGGATGATAAATATCCTATGGTACGCCTCCAAGAGTAGGAGAATTTTATTAAGAAAAGAAACAGTAACAAACACATACAAAAACCTCTAACTGAAAAAAATAAAACAGAGTAAACCTCTTTGAAAGCAAATGAAAATCAGGCTACTTGCTGTATGCAGTAAACTGAACTGCTAAACAAAACATAGGCTCAAACAAAAGAAAACAGTAAGGCAAAATATTCACACAGCCAAAAACAGGACTCAACTTATCAAAACTGAAAAAACAGAAAGGAAAATGTCAGCTTGTTACAGCAAAACAAATCGATGAAACAATCAATTTCATTCCCTAGAGGCACAAGGTAAACCTGTGCAAGGAAAAAAACGTTCCAAAGCAGTTTAACTTCAATATTTGAGTGACATGTTAAATCTTTATTATCAACTTCCTTAAATGCTGCTTCACATAACCTAGCAATGCAAATACAAGACATTCTAAGTTGTTGTAGCACCAAATAACATCTAGTAAAGGAATTTCATTTGTGTCATCAAATTCTCCCATTCACTTAAACTACCACGACATAACCTGGTTCAATACCAGTCAGTACTTCCTCTATTAAACCCCCCCCCTGGACGGATGAAAGCAGGAAATGTATTCCTAGCAATCCTTTTCTGGTCAACAAAAAATAAAAAACAAATAAAATAAAAATGACTGTTACAAAAGGTTCCTGCCTCTACAAAATGTAAATAATGTTATCTATTTACTGGTCAAGGTCCTATCCTCTGATAGAATGGTGACGCTCTCTGATGCCACCAGGAAATCTCCAGAAGTCTTTTCTAAACTTGGAAAGTGTTGCTTTATCTCCACTCAGTACACGCCAGTACCAGGACCTGCTCACCAGCTGCCTGCAAAGGTACAAGCAGTAAGGGAAGTTTGAGACTGTGGATTACAAAATGCTGTGATTTCCCTCCCAAAAATCCACCCCATCTTACAATGTTAGTTTAAGCAGTTGGGGGTTCTCAATTTTAATATACTTATCCCTACCCTCATTTTTTCCCCGATTCTCCCAATCTGTTCCTGCTGAGTTCACCAGAGCCATACCCTTCCTCTACTCGGGAGGGCTAGAGAGTCTTCTTGCATTATACCACTGCCAATTCTTAGATTGGGGGTCCAACTATGGGTAACTGGAGCAGGTGCCTGCATTTGCCCATGATGTCAGCTCAGAGCTAGGCTTCAGGGACTTTTGCAGCTGACATCAGATGCCTCACTGTGTATAGAAGGAGTAATGCTGCTAGGCTCTCTGTCCGTTCTGTGCTGCTGGGGTCAGGGTGGGGGTCTGGCAGTGAAATAATGTGACTTCTCACACTCAGGTGAGCATGTCCCCTCATCCTCACTGCCAGCCAACTGGAATCAAGACTCAGAACCTGAACCTGGGTCCATGTACAGAAAGCAAGTCTGTCTTCTAGTAGCCATCAAGGCAGCTGTCCTGTTACTCATTTCTGAGTGTAGCACCCAAGAAGTTTGACAAAGGGAGAAGCTATGGTCTGTGTAGAGATGCTCCCACATAGCTTGATCCTTGTGATATTTTTTTCTTCTTTGCTACATAATGGGAAGGGAGGGATACAGTGACATACCTTTTCAGTATGGAGTTCATGTGTATTACTACCATTACCACCAGCAAGGAGTTGGGTATAAAACATTTTCACTCCATAGTCTTCATTAGCATGTCTCTTCAGATACAACACACACTGATGTATTGTGTTGTACCTGAGTTACCATTTCTACATGTCCATTTCAGAAAAAAATCCTCAGACACCATATTGATCATTATTTCTAATCTTTTTTTTTTTTTTTTTTAAACTTTCTTTATGCCCTCTTACTCACTGGTGCCTGAGCCTCTCTCTGGTGTGGTCTCTTGGGATCTGCCCGTTCTCCTGCACCCCTGAAGTCCCCAATCGCGCTTCCTGGTCTGGGCCCCACCTCCACTCTCGCCCTTCAACCGCCCTGGCTCTGAATCCCCAGGGCAGGACCTACTACCCTACTACCGCTTATCTATAATCCAGATGCATGACCAGGGAGTGAGGAAGAACCAGGAGCTAATCAGAGGACCCGTATTGTACATGGGGGCTGTCCCACTGGACCCTATCATCACCTGCCAAGCAACCAGGGTTTTTCAGTTTTCTGCCCCTCCCTATGGCCCGGCAGTGCAATGCATGCCAGTAAGACGATGCATGGCACATCCACAGGAGGCTGCCAATCCCCGAGCTGGAATCACAATTGTTACGGTACCTCCAGTCACCACTGGGAGTCGCCAGACAGCAGGATTTGCTACCCCTTCCCTCCCTCCCAGTAAAGGACAGCAGTCCTCTGACAATCAATCCTTTCCTTTCCCGACGACCAGAGTCCACTCCGAACCCAGGTCGCTGGCATGGTGTGAAGTGTGGTGTCCAGCGCCTCAACCCTCAGCGCTACCGGGCCGGCTTGATTATTTCTAATCTTAATGCTTTCCTGATATAGTCTCCTCCAGCTGTGCATACTTCCTTAAATATCTTCTGAATTCCAAGGTACATTCTGAAGAAACAAAGTTACCCTCAAGGATGACAAATACCACCCCAGCACCTATTCATTGTTAAAAGCATTCTCTGACAGTCTCAAATGTGTGTCCACTGCTCTGTTTGTAGAATCCTGTCCACCATGCCCTGTCATCCTCTCTGGCTGAGGGAATTTGTTCCCCTTCTCCAGCATGTCAGGGCCCCACTTCTGCAGGCACTTTCAACACCCCTCCTGGCTGCCTGCCTGACTCACCTCTTGCTTGCTGGATCCAGAGTGACCACCTCAAAAGAGATACAGATGCACATGAAGAAGGACAGCAGCCATTGGTAGATTCCAGTGCACCACGGGTCAGTAACATATAGGGAGGGACTCTGAGACCATCATCAGGCCCACCAAAAGGTAATCTGTCATGTTTTTTCTCCTTATTCAGGAGCCCACACACTGCAGCATGTGTTCTGATGCATTGCTGCTTATCTCCTCTGCCAGCTCCAGGAGCTGCTCCAACAGCACTAATCAGACCACCACTAGGCAAAGAGCTATGCATGAAACCCTTCATGCAAGCTTCCACTCCTGCCTTCCTGAGCTCTGTACCCAAACCCAGGCTGCCAGCATGCCAGAGAACCCCCTAAAAAAAAAATCATAAGCTGATGGGGAATTTTCATAACTACTTTTTGGTGATGCATCTCTGCTGCAGTGACCAGACTAGAAAATGATTTGCCCAATTAAAACTATTATTTTATTTTTACCTCAGTGCTGGTGGCTCAGAAGGCTGCAAACTAGCCTCCAAGGTGGGAAAATCTGAAGGTTATGAGTTCTAGCCCACCAGAAACTTGGGCGGGGAAAATCATAATACTGACATGTGCAGCCTGGCGGGTGTGCTGCACTCTCAAGCGTGTCTTTCAGATTACATGTTAAACTGAGGTCCCGCCTGCCTGTTCAAGTGATTGTTCAGACAGACGTTAAAGATCCGTGGCACTTCTCGAAAGAGTAGCGAATTTTCCCCAGTGTCCTAGCCAAATTTCCCCATTCACTAAAATACCACCAACAGCTTAATCTAGCTCAATTTCAGTTGGCTTCAATCTGTATTCACCTCCCCAGCCATGGACGCAGGCTAAAACAGGCAGAACTGACTAGCCCTCCTTTCTCAGTCAACAAAACGAACTAAACAAACACATTTATATTGCCTTTGGTTCTCCCCTGACCCGACACTCTAAATCTCGGGTGCAATGGCAGCCCTCGCCCTCCCACCAGGAAGGTGGGCGAGCAGTTACCTTCAGAGTGGATGCCAAAACCACTCCATGGTTGTCTGGCATTGGGTTCATGAACTGTTCCCGCCTTCCCCAGGATCATGAGTGCCCCTCCAAGTCACAACCACCCCCAGCCAGCCGCAGCATAGATTCTAGAGCTCCTTTACAAACCATGGACTCCCAGGTAACAGCGCCATGCTCTGACATCATACCACTAAGCACCTCTCAGTTACTGCACAGACGTGCATCGTGTTTGGCTAAAGAGGCATTCCTAACTCCCGGAGCAGCCCTGGAGGCTGTCCAGCACCCTGTGGTTCTTGGGTTTTCCACAACAAACTCACCTGAGCTGCCATGTCAACGAGCTGAGGGAGTCTCAGGTATTTTTCCATTTCACCTTTCAGGAAATCCAGTAAACTCCTGTAATCTGAACAGTGACAACTGAGTATAATAATTACAAAGATGTCTTTTCAGTTACCACCTCCTGTCCACCACCACCCTCCCTGATACACTCACACTCACACACACACACGGAAGACACTAGTTTCCATACTGCAGTCAGGACAGGGCACACTTTACTGGTGTCTTCAGGTCCAAATCACAATGTTCAGTCCACCCAGATGTTCTGGAATTGGTCCGCTGCATGCCCATGTAGCGACCAGGGGTTTAGTGCAAGCTGGAATCTCCAGAGTGATATGATCACACACTTGGCAGCAGTGCGTCCCAGCCAGGAAATGGAGTCCTTGCTCCCACCCTTTGCAACTACCCTGTGCCATCTCTCCAGAGTGTGCCACTGCAGGACGCCATGAGGAGGAGGAAAGAAACTGGCACAAAATCCCTGCTACCTTCTCCATGAAAGCGCCAGTACTGTGAGCTGTGGGGGTCTATACCACAAATGCTAAGTTGTGGTTCTTGGGGTTGGAAAGTTGCTGGTCTGAGTCTGAAGGGAAAACAATGGAGATAGATAGATAGATAGATAGATAGATAGATAGATAGATAGATAGATAGATAGATAGATAGATAGATAGATAGATAGAACAGACAGACAGACAGACACTCAGTCAGTCAGACAGACAGACAGTCAAATAGACAGATAAGATAGATTAGACAAATTCCTTATTTATAAAGCACCCATTCTGGGGACTCTGGGCTGTACAATACTGAAACAATAAAAATAACTCATAACATACAGTACACATATTTTCACAATATCATATATAATCAGCAGGAGGTCAGCTACATTTAAAACACATCTATCTATAATAAAACAGGCTAATATCAGTTATAAATCAAATGCGTGCTGAAATAAAAATCTATTTAGACCTGTTTTAAAAGTTTCTACGAGTAGGAAGGGTCATGGAGCTCTTATCATAATACCAGCTGGGGATTCAGGTTGGAAATGGAACTTTAACAAGTGGCACTCCGCCAGGGGTCAGCAGGGAGGACAACAATGGAGTGTCCGAGGGCAGCTCCCTTCTCCAGGGTGGGGGCTATCAGCAGTCGGCACTCGATTGACCCCTAGTGGCTACTGGGGCCAGCGTCCTGATGCTGCAGAAAGGGGAGGAGATGGGGCTGATGCTTGGAGAGAGTGCGTGCGGCGTGCATGTCTCTCTGCAGGCGTCATTGCACGCCCCACCTCCACACATGGGGAGAAAATGGAAAATGTCCTGGTAGTGTGAAGCTGTCCCATGGCGCCGCCCCTGAGATGGCACCTCCCTGGCTAGACCAGTTGTGGGTGGTTGAGACGCCCCACCCCCTGCCATGAAGGATAAGTTGTGGGAGCTCAAGGGAGGGGTTCTGATCCTTGGGGGCGGTGCTGGGGTGACAGCTGAAGGCACTCTAGTGCCGCCAGGACACGGAGAAAGAAATATCATTAAAAAAAAAAAAGTGTCACTGGGAAGGCGTAAAAGTGCTTTTACATAGTACATTTCATATGATTAGGATCCAGAAGCTCTTAATCTATGAACATCTGACAACAGCCATTAACGAAGCACAAGGAAGTTAAAGAGATTCACTAAGTTAAGGTTTTGCACCACATATGGTATCTAATTCTACAAAACGAACTGGATATCTATGGCCAAATTTGTTTCTTACTTTAGTAGTGGAAGGGATCGTAAATTTCTTCACAGCCGATCCCTTCCACTTCGTTCTAGGGAGCTGCTGAAGTCCGCCCGTGCTCAACAAAGTTATGATGTGTGCCCAGGAGAGCACGGGGCGTCCTCCATTATAGGCTATGGGTATCTTTCCGATCATTTTCTTATATTAAAATGATCATTTGGTGTTGAACGTGGGCACTGGGTCGACTTTACAAAGGCCTTGTTAGTTGACCAGTGCCCACGTTACATCGCCAAGTGACCTTTTAATATTAAAAAAGATTGGAAAGATGCCTCATAGCCTATAATGGAGCGCAGGTCCCAGTGTGTCTCCTGGGCAAACGCTATAACTTTGCTGAGAGTGGGGTGGACCTTCGTAGCTCCTAGAACCAGGAAGTGGAAGGATTAATGAAGAAATTTACGATCCTTCCACTACTAAAATAAGAAACAAATTTTGCCATAGATATCCAGTTCGGTTTTGATAAAGATAAGGCACCACGACATGTGATGCAACCAATTTAAATACCCTGGTAGGTCTCTTTAAAGCAGCAGTATTCTTTAGTCAGCAAAACATTTAATCAAATAGTTTTTTTTGTTTTTTCCTAACTTATTTTTTTCCCTTAGGTCTCACCCAGCCACCTTCCTCCCCAGTCACCCCCGTCACCCACCATCTCCATGGATATACCCATGGTGGGGTTTGAAGTGGAGGTCCGTCCTCCCGCCTCTGAAGCACGGGTACAAAAGTCCTCAGCGCCCTGTTGAAGGTGTGGGCAGCAAAGACCAGAGAATCATCCAGTGGCTAGTGCAAGTATTGTCACTTTGCTGAACCCAACCTCTTTCCCAACATCAGGCCTAGCCCTGAGGTGGCCTCACACACTAGCGTCCGGGCCCACTGCAGGGTCGCTAGACTAAGCAACGCTCATCATCCCTCCCTGGCTGAAAGCACTGCTGTGTGGTAGTGCCTCGCAGCCCTTTGGGTCACCCAACCAGCTTCCCAGCTCGCTCCCAAAGCCGGACGCTAATGTGCGTGCAAGCGCAGCCACTGGGCCAATCGAGTGGCCCCATCAAATATTTTTTGCACTAATGAATTTGGCATAATTAGATTTATCAACAGTATATTTTTATTTCTCCAAAACATTTCTAAAACAGCTTGTATTACTTTATTTTATAATTAATGACTCAAGTCATTAAATATGGCTGCCACAATCCCTTCCTTGTGATTTGATTTGACTTTACATACTGGATTGGTACTGTGCACGTATTAGGAGGTGCTTGCACACATCTGCAAGGGTAAAACAGCTCCACACCACACCGCCATGTTTAACTGAATCTTAGTGGGCCTGGCCAGAGAGCTGTTACTTCTAAAAACTTCAAAACCCCATCTCTTAGTTCAGGAGTGAAATACAATATAAACAAGAATGGATATACTGATTTTATTTTGTCAGAAATACTTTATGACAAATAAAACTATGTAATGATTTTTCCCCACTAACAAATACTCCTGCCTTAAGCTGGTTGGTTCATAAAGGAGAACTGCGCTGAACCTGCAAGTCACTGTTCCCAGTAGAGGCTGGTTTATATGTACTGGTTCAAATTCTGTTATTGTAGTGGTTGTTTCTGCTTTGCAGTCTGTTGGTAAGTACCATTTTAGAACTTCATGATGTAGTTTATATCCCAAACAGCCACAGAGTTCTGGAATAGAATATAGGTGCATTGTGCCAACAAAAGAAGAGTAGAACAGGAACATAAACTGCATCATACAGTCCTAAAATGGTTCTAACCAGCAGCATAGAAATCAGACACAACCACTAGGCTAACTAATAGACCTGTATAGCTAGAAACATAAAAGAATTTGAATCAGTATTTAAAAGTACCGCTTACTGAGAAAAATGACAGATTCAGCACAGTCCTCCTTAAGGGTTCTTTTTTTATCTGACAAGAGGCCTTTTTCTCCATGTTTCATGTTGCTGCACATTGTTACAGCTTTTATTCCTAACTTATTGATGTTGTGTGTTCTAGGTATTCTTTTTCTAAAGTAAGGTGCTCCCAGTCTTAGAAAGAGCACCAAATAACTATTACCGCTGACCTAGATACTTGCCCAATTCACAGTCTATAAGGGCACCAATCAAACATATTCCTTCCTCACATTTATGTGACATTTAAAGCAACAAGAATGCTCGTATGTTGCTCCTAAAACCAAATGGCAGTGTTGTTTTCGACTCAGTAAGGGAGCGACTAGGCTCACATTTCCAATCACTCTACAGCTAACCAAAAATAACTATGATTAAACAGAATTTTTTACATTACTTATTTTCTGTGACTTCCAAAGAAAAGATGGCCTGCCACCTTAGCTACTTCCTGCGGCTCTGAATAAAAGACTGTGCTAGTCCTTTCCCTGCCGACTGTAGACCAGTCACAACAGAACTCTTTTAAAATGTCCACCACAGCTGATCTAGTTGACAGAGGTGGGCCAGCACCATCTTTTCTGTGGATCTACAAAAAAATTAAAGTAAAATACACCATTTCACCCAAGTTATTTTTAGCTTAGAGAGGCATGATTTAGCTCCCATCCTGAAATGAAAACAGCACTGCCTTTTTATAACAACATGAACTGCTGCAATACATGTGCTTTTTGTTTTATTAACAAGCAGGAACTGGGTGGCTTAAGCAGGGCACCCAATAAAACGGAAAGAACAGGATTTCAAAATCAGCATAACAAACTGTGAGTAGGAGGATTAAATAACTACATGCAGATTTGGAATCGATAACAAGTGAGAAAACCTGATGGACAGGAGTAGGTCCAGCTGGACACAGAAGAAGTTGCAGAAGGCCCGCAATGGGAAGATTCCAGATGATGCTTCTCCTCCTCCTCCTCTGGGGAGGGCAGCCACGAAGCACAGTTGGGAGTGCTTGTGGGTGGGCAGCCCTTTATGGTGCGCCAAGATCTCCAAATCACTTTCCCACCACTGTGTCTGAGTGGCAGGGTCCCATGAAGGATAAAGTACATGACAGGACAAACGGTGTAAGAATCCTCTATGACCAGCATCCCTGGTTGAGTGGCTCCCGACTTTAAGGGCCCAGCCCTTGCTTCTCCTCTCAACATATTGTGAGGAACATCACTCTGTGGTGGTGAAGCACAGGACCCTTCAGAGGGTATACACTTTGGGGGAGGGCAGAGAGTTGACCACTGTCACTCTGTGGTGACGGGACCAGAGTTCGAGAGGTTCGGGTATGCAGATGACCGGACAGTCATCCTTCATAGAGGAAGGGCACAAATACATTGGGTGGGGGACTAAAATTCAGCAACACTTTAGCGGCTCACAGTCACGATGGGGGCCATATCTGCTGTGTAAATAGTAATGCTGGAACTTGATCAGAGCACACCGTATAAATCCCAGAACTTTGCTGAAATTGGCATTTTATACCAGAGCAGTTTACATTCACGTTGCTATTATTTTTGTAGTTTTCGTTTTGAGTTACCTATGTTCTATATGTATTGCTTTTTGTTTTCATTCTATATACGGTTATTTTATACATCATAAATGCTAGACAGTAAAATGCCAATAAAATCCAGAAATCAGGCCATTAAGCACCAGGGCAAACCAAAGATTTCACATCTTGAAAGAGGGATCTGTCTACCCTCACCGTACATCATTGGCCCTGGTGATCATGACATTTCATATGGCAAAGTCATGGACTTTTTCCAGAGTGGCCCCACCTAAGCAGAAGCAGAGCTGCTCACTCTGGTGTGGAACTAGACAGAGCGGATAGGTCACACTATGTCAGCCTCTGTGCTGTACCAGGTCGTCCGTACATAATCTACTGGTCAGAAGATAACATCTCTAGAAGGCAAGATACACATTAACCACAACTACTACTAAGAATTACAAACTGGAGAGTGAGGGGAAAGAAAAAAAAATCGGTGGCCTGGTTCTATGTGGACCCAAACTCTTACCTTTGTTCATGTACTCCGTGACAATGTAGATGGGCTCCTCGGAGACCACTGCGCATAGCTGCACCAGTTTCTCATGCCGGCAGCTTCTTCATGACTTGGCTTCTTGAAGGAAGGCTCTGGAGACATTGTTCCAGGTTTGAGGGTCTTGATTACTTTAGTCGTGCCATTCCAGGTTCCTGCCATGTGAAGTGGAATGGTTTTAAAGCACAGCCATTTACATCCTTTCTACTCAGATTGTATCACACTGTTCTGTAGTTTTTGTATGTTTGTAGCTGAAATGGTCCTAAGAAAATGAGACTACAGTGTAGCATATACTATGAGTTGATATGTGCTATCTGAAATGTCTAGTGTTGCATGTACTATGAGTTGATAATAGCTGAGATGTTCTACAGTGTAGCGTGAGTTATGTGCTGAGATGTCTACAGTGTAGCCACGAGTTATGTGCTGAGATGTCTAATGTAGCATATGAGTTATGTACAGTGTAGTGTATACTATCCTCCTATTTATCCTTTCATAAATAATTTGCCTGCAGTCTGCAAACCTGTACAGACCCTTCTATATGCAGATGACACAGTTCTCTTTGCACATAGTAACAACATTATTGCCATTAACCTTTCGCTCAGTTCCTGCCTGGCCAGGCTTTAAAACTGGTTTGTAATAGAAAATATGATGCTCAACCTTCCCAAGACACAGTCCATGCTATTTGGGACTAAGCACAGAATAAACAAGGTACCCTCCAGTTTCTGTGTCCTTATCAGCAACAGTACACCCTAGCTAAGACACTGTCTTTCAAGTACCCTGGGTGCATCTTGACCCACGCTATCCTTAGAATCCCATCTCCAACACACTACCTCTCTCCTACATCAGAAGCTAGGGTGCTCTACCATGTTCAACATTTCAACTCCTGAGGCCAAAACTGTATTGCACTGGCAAACCTAGTCCTATCATTAGATTATGGATCAGTTGTAATTGATGCTGCCAGTAAATCCACACTACAGCAAAATCACACGCTATACTACAAAATATGAAAATTTGCCTTAGGTTGCAGTCCAGTGTTCACCACTGTACGGCTCTCAAATCCTTAACTGGCTTCCCTGACATCAATTCCAATCTCGCTATTGCAACACTAGTAAAGAAAATTATGCACACTGGGACACCTGCCTACCTCAGTAGCCAAATCTCTTTCGACCTTCCTTCCTCCCACTCTGCAACCAAAAATAACACAATAATACCAAGTTTTGCACAAATATGGGTCCGCGCTCTTTTAGTTATCACAAGAAGCTTCAGTTTGAACTCCCTACCTCCTTCTGTCAAAATATCTTCCTCCCCTATGCCTTTGCCAAGCTCCTAAAGTCACACTATTCCTCAGCCCAAGCCTGCTCTTGCTTTCGATAACCTCCGTGTCATGACCTCACACCTATACACTAGCTAATCACACCCACCACCAATCTTTGTCACATTTTTTGGTTCTCCTCACCCATCTTCCTCCTCCTTTCTATCCTCAATTCTACCTTTTGTTTATTACGTTATTTAGCACTTTTATATTACATTGTATATTACACACATATATTTACAAGCATTAGCACCATATGTGCTCAGGTTTGCCTACAATCTTGCTGTAAATTCATATGTATTCACTGTAATTTGTCTTCCTGTTTGTCTGTGCTTCTGCACCCGGTCGTGCCTGAAAAGGAACTTGTTACCAGTGCACTCACCCGCAAAACAAAGTTAAATAAATAAATAAATAAAACTATGAGCTGATATGTGCTTGTCATCGAGGCACAGGTCAAGAAGCATAGGAGACCAGGAGCAGTTGTAAATTCGTAAGTAGGATTTTATTATTCTCAATAATGGTAAAATAAAAAATAAAACTGTTCAGTATAACTATTTACAAAGGCAGTACAAAAGAGAAAACAAAGTTCTTCATCTGAGGGTTTGTTTTCGATTCCAAACTCAGACTCTGTCTCTTACTCTCTCAAAAGTACTGCTGCTCTTTTATACAGTCTTTGTCTAGGAACTCATTAGAGACATCCTGTTTCTCACAACAATGTTCTTGCCAGTCACTTTGCAGATGCAACAAATAGAACATAGTGACCTAGAACTGACTTACTGTTGACAGCTCTGCAAACAGAATAAGTTTAAGAGGAGCTTAAACTGCATCTCAGGTTAAGCTTCTACATTCCAAACAGCTTTTGCAATCATTTCAACAGTATAACTATGTACAATTTCAAACAAAGGGACCCCAGTATCACACAAAGAGTTACACAGGTGCAAAATTTTATACTCACCTTAAGTGCCCCAGGGTAGGTACTTTTGCTTAGGACCCCTACAGCTGTTTAGTGCCTGCCCTTTGGGCACCTAAGGTATTTTCCACAGAGTTCAGTTTTTTGTTGTTTAGGAGTTGTATATTTGGTCAGACTGCATTTTATTTTACCTCAGCCAGTTTCCTGGACGGGGGGTTAGCATCCGAGGCACAGGCGCAGAGCTAACATCTCCAGAGCAGATCACGAGTGTGCTTGTTTGGGATGTCAGCTGACTGCTTGCCTGCTTGAAGCTTTGGAGAGGAGGTCAGAGGAGTAGACTGATGTGCCATTTGAGTGGCACAGAGATCAGCTAGTCAGTCTCTGGAGTCCCTCGTCACTGCTGGAGGTGGGCTGCAGTATGCTGCACCAATCGGTGCCAGTATTTTAACTTTTGCCCCTCCAGACAGTGAAACGTGAGGACTCTCTCCACAGCGCCTTTCTTTGGCTTCTTCGGGAAACAGGTCCTGTTGCAGTGGTAGTCTCAGGGAAACGACGATCGATCGCCGTGGATCTGCCTATTAAAAAAAAAAAAAAGCTCTTTTAAGAGCTCAGTTTGAAATACAGTTAAAAAATAAACACTGTACTGCTAAAGGGGATTTAAATAAATAGTGGTAGCTGAGGAGAGGAGGTGGTTCTGTGAGACCACGGAGGGTCTCACTCAGGAGGGAGGGAGGGAGGGAGGGAAATCTGCAGGAGAGAGAACAGTGAAGCTTAATGAAAAATTAACTAGGAAGCAAGCAACAGTAGCAAAGCAGCCTTGACTGAGGCTAATCTGCCCTGTCTGTCTAACTGAAAAAAGTCTGTGCCCCTGTAATAGGAGGGGACACTGCAGAGACTCGGCCCTGAGAAGCACTGCAGACAGACAGTGCAAAAGATTGAAGACTAGCTCTCTGTCTTCTAAATACACTGTAACAATCTGCAAAGTAAATATCAAAAGTGCCCAAACTGACCAATTCTGCACTACTACTGTCTACTGTCCTTTAGGATATATTTTAGCATCCTTCCTAGTAACCTCAGTCTCTGAGGCAGTAATAAAAGCAACTTTTATAGACTGCAACAGAGTGAGAGAGGAGTGGGATGACTCAGGTGGCCATTACCAGTCGTTTGCACTTTTTTATTGTAGTCTAATCAGTCCCAGCCTCAGCTTAGTATTAGCTGAACTTGCAGGAAAATCTGCCTTTGAAAATTGAAATCTAGACTATAATACACCTATAACTGGCTGCTTGCTTTACATATAGAGGATAATATTTTATGTACAGGTGATAACTATGGTGTAATCACCTGAATGGTTGCTAGGGCATCATCAGTAAACCTCCAGAGTGCAGCTAGCAACCACAAGAGACAATTACACAGTGGTTGTCACCTGTACATCAGGCATTGTCATTTATAGTGTATGGACTCCGACATGAGAAGGTACACGACACACACACACACACACACACAACACACACCCCAGAACACAAGTAATTTAGACTCACCTTCTTAATGAATCTGCACTGTGGCCATATGATTGTTTAGAAAACAATTTATTATGATACACGGACTGAGATCACAGCGGGCTGAAATAGCACCAGAATTTAAATTCTATCAGACATGACGATCTACTCCGTAATAGTAAACTGTGACAATTGGAATGTTATTTGAATACTGTACTGAGACTAGCAATCATGTTGTAGGTGTGCAGAATACTGACTAACACTGGCATTCTGTTTTGTAAACCCACTGTTGTGACATAGATGAGAGGGGTTTACAAGGTTCTGACATCATGACAGTTGGATTACAAGGTTGTAAAATGCTTACTTTCAGTGGGTAATAAGGGCTACCCATACATTACATAGAGAATAATGGATGGGTAGCTAGTTCTTAAGGAGGATTTTATCACCCGAGGGGTGGGATGCCACATAAACCCGAGAGCAAAGCTGGAGGGTTTATGGAAGAGCATCCACCCCCGAGGGGTGTATAAAATCCGAGTTTTAACTAGTTACTCCATCTTTATTTTGTATAATTGCTGGGATTGTTTTTTGCTACAGCAATTACACAAAATAAATGTATGTGTCTATGGAGTTGAGGCGCCGACTGTTGGAAAGCTCAGACTTAAGCGTAGGTAGGTGTCCGAATGGAAGCAACATTTATTTTTTTTTGTTTGTTTTTAACTGCCATGACGAAGGTTTGTATAATTAAGAGATGTTTTTCTTTAAAAGAAAAACTTACCACTGATGACTTCTGTCAGGAACACTGCAGCACTGAGGCATCGCGATGGACGCCAGAGAAAAGAGGAAGTTCAACTCAGGCACATGCGAGATGTAGGAAACCGGACGCGAATGTCGTTATAACCAGCTGGTTATAATGCTGGAATTATAACCCAGTTTCCCTATGGGAAAAAACTATAACCAGTTATTATATAGAGAATAATTGGATAGGCAGTTGTAGGAATATTTTTTCACATCCGAGTGTGATGACCCATAAACCCTCGAGAGCGAAGCCGAGAGGCTTATGGTCATCAACACACTGAGGGTGTGAAAAATATTCATAGGCACACACTTGCCTATCTTTTATTGTTTATAATTACTGGTGCAGAGTCATTGCCAGCGATTTACAGAAAAAATACTGTGTTTAAAGCAGAATTACATTTATTGATATTTATTCAACACAACAGGATTTAGTGAGCTGAAGTTGGGATAAGCAGTGAACACTTGAAGAGACTACGCTTTTTTTTCTTTAAATGCTAACTGTGAAATGTTTAAATATCAGAAAGTCAAAGTCCTGTTGTAGAAGCCGAATCCAGATGGTTGCTGCAGTCCACTCGAGATCGGATAAATGGCAAACAAGGCAAAAAGTAATGTAACTTTGAAGATTTTTTTTAAATTACTAAAAAGTTGAAACATTTATAACATTGGTGAAATCTTGCTGTCCATTTGCAGCCGATGAACAGGAAGAGTCCCTGTGACAAAGGTCATCCGTTGCTGTGGAGACCGTGTGGAGATTAAAAAAAAAAAAAATGTAAGGGACTTTCTGCAAATTATGGAGTTCTTGACCATTTTATTAGTGATGCTAGCTCATTTTTAAAAGTATTTGATAGTGTGCTGATGGGAGGGACCTGTAACCAAAGCTCAGTAGTGCTGAAGAGTGGCGCTTTGTGAGAGAAAGACTGTAAGTTAGCGCTGAATTGTGTCAAGCTGTGAGACTTGCTTGAGCATAGTGACAGTGACTTTTTTAAGAATGCCCGTAATAACCCGATTTCCGGTTATTACGGTGTTGATGAGGACTGAATTCAGGTTGATAAAGGGGGTCACCAGAAATTATAATATTATAAACCTAAGCCTAGCCAAATAGAAAAGATATCTCAACTTCTCTGTGCTGAGGAGGTAGCCAGCTGAAAAAGACTATGAAGGGAAGGAGTCAGGGACTGGTAGCTATTCATCTACCTTGTACAGTCTCTATAATTGATCAGTCACCTACTGAAATACTAATTACAAGGATCCTCTCTCACTCTGTTAAATAAAGTCTCCTAATAAAGTTTGTTAACAACAGCAGCCACTTCTTGTGTTGTGTGTGTGAAGGATGTAGTACCCAGTACGGTACCTGAAATCTAAATAAAAAGGATTTTTTCAATAAAGTCTCTTGATTTTGAAATCTTTTGTTACAACTACACTTAAGTTAAGCTACATGTGGCTACCTAAAAATCCAAATAAAAAGAATATGTTGTGTTATTATTAATTAAAGGTGAAACAGTTAGTACTCTGTTGTTGTGGGAGTAGGAGTCTAAATACAATTTTGTGAACTATCAAAAATCTGAATACTTTTAAAAAATCTCAAAGCTTTTTACAAGCTACACTGTCAGTAGACAAATCTGAATACTGTTATAAAAATCTCAAGCTTTTACACGCCTACACTGTCTGTGGACTATCTAAAATCTGAATACTGTCTGTGTTGTCACCCGTTATAAAAAATAATCAGAACAACACACAATCAGGTTTTCTTGTTAAGTTTATTATTAAAAAAGATTTAGACACATTTTTTCTTATTGCATTTATTAATACTAAGTAACACAAATTAAAAATTCTCAAAGTCACTATTCACAAGTTCAATTCGAACAGCCAGGCAGACACCATGAGTCTTTTAAATCTGGATTTTAAGAGAAAGTGTCTTGATGAGACTGTGGAGCCGACTCAGATTCCCCAACACCAAGCACTACTATAGAACAGCTATAACCCCACCATCTCCTTGCCCGACAGTGAAACTGTTGTGACCACTGAGGTTTCCTCAGTGCTACTGCTTGTATTGAAAGCCAAATTAAGGCCCCGAAGTTAGAAATTTCAGGAATCATGGAAAAGGGCAGGCAGTGCCTTACGATGACACAGATAAACATGCCATGTTCTACATGGTGTCAGAATTATGATAAAAGCCAAAGCAAAAATAATTTTAGAACTGGATGCAGTACTTACAGAGTACACATTATCTCAGCACATGAAGTGTTTGTAGCACACAAAAATGCTGAGAGGGCATACACTGCAAACAAAACAAAAGTTGGAAAAGACCAATAGAGAAGTCCTCACAATTAATGGAACAAAAAGAAACGGACCAAATTACTAAACTGTTCTGTACTGCATATTATGTTGCTAGGACTGAAAGGCCTTTCAGGGATTTTCCTGGGCTAATAGATTTGCAAAAAGAAATCATGGAGATGATGTAATAGGTCAAAGTTACAGTACTGACAAGCAATGTTGTATCTTTATTCACTACACTGCTCAAGATATTCAAAACACTACTGCTCGTCTTTTAGAAGACAATGATTACTTCTCTTTCTTCTAGATTCCTACACAGATAAAAGTGTGACAGAGGAGGAGGGCATTGACGTGTGGGGTTTTGACAATGGCCTGCCAGTTACAAGGTTTCTAGCAGTGAAACCAGTTAGTGTTCCTGATGCTGAAAGCATTTTAAATGTCGTCACTGATGCATTAGAGAGTGAGGGTGGTCTAAAGGATGGTGGTTGGAAACAAAGTTGATCAGTGCAGCATCTGATGGTGCTGCTGTCATGTTAGGATCCACCTCGGGTGTCCTTACTCGAATAAAACAAAGAGTGCCTACATCTCATGACATACACTGCAGTGCACATTGTTTAGAGCTTGCTGTAAAGGATTCTTTCAAAGACTGTCCCTTTACAAGTCGGTAGAACAACTACTGCTGAACATTTACTCATTTTACCACAGGTCACCAAAAGTTGGAAAGGCCTACAGGAACGGATCCCTTTTAAATATTAATGTGATCAGACCAGTTAACACTGGTGGCACTAGGTGGCTTGCAGACACAGAGAACGGGCCATTTCTGCCCTTGAAAGGAACGGGCTGCATTAGTGACTCATCTCAACATGTCTCACTGACAAACAAGCAAGATCATGGCCAGAAAGCACTGGCAATACTCAAAGTGCATAAGACTTTAAAATGTGTCACGATATGAACTTTCTGAAAGTGTTTTTGGTTATTTACCTGCTTTTAGTCTCTGCTTTCAGCAAGAGGATGCCACTGTGGAAAAGGATCACAGCAGAGTAGAAAGCACAATTCAGAAACAAAATGGTCTCTCAATCGCAAAACTCTTCACCGCATAACACTTGCAGGTGTAAATGATAATTTAATTAGTACAGCAGTGCTGACTTGACAAATGAAGCAAGCAGACACAGATCAAGTTCTCCTTCAGACATTGTAGAAGCCACAATTTCAAATATAAAAAATTCTTCCGAAAACATCACAACACATTGAATCTCGCTTTAGTCTTTCACGATGAATAAAGTGCTGCGAGCAGCAAGAACTTAAAATTTTCAGTCCTGGCCAAAATCACAGAGGCACTAGAAACATATGGCGATCAGGCAATTCAAACAACTGTTGATCACTATAAAGTTGCCCTAGAGTCACGTGGCATGCTGATATTACTTTGGTACTGCTGGAGTGGCTAGACTTAAAAAACATGCACGCACTTGCTGTCTTTTGAGAATTGTAGGTCTCTGAAATTGTGCAGAAAGTGATCCTTGCAGACATGCAGGATCAACAATTTCAAATGTGCTGGCCGTTGTCAAGATCATTCTCCTGACTCCTGTTCACACTGCTGCTGCAGAATGAGGCTCCTCTCTAATGGGAAGAACAAAAATGACTGGAGGGTTGGATTACGCCCGACACCCTTCACGACCTAATGTCTATATCTCTCAATGGACCCCAGCTCAGTGAATATAACCCTGAAGGTGCCATATCACTGTGATGGAAAATGGAAAAGAAGGCCCACTACTAAAGCTTATGGCTCCAGAACAGCATTGTCACTGCATGTTGCTTCTGCCAGACCCAGCACTAGTGGTGGTGGGGGTAGCGAGAACTAAAATGGTTGGTCCAGTGAAGACGACATTTTATTTATTTTTATTTTATTTAGCTTTTGTTGACCGGTAAGTGCACTAGACAAATCCTGCCTATTTTCAGGCACGACCCGGGAGGGGATAGAAGATGAATACCAACTGACCTTGAACCAGATTAAGCTGTTGGTGGTATTTTTGTGAATGAGGGAATTTGGCCAGGACACCGGGAAATTCCTCTACTCTTTTCGATAAGTGCCATGGGATCTTTAACATCCACCTGAACTACCACCAATCCAGGCAGATGGGACCTCGGTTTAACATCTCATTCAAAGACGGCACCTCAGAAATGCAGCACCCTCTCATGATGCATTACAGTGTCAGTACTGGATATTAACCAAGTGCCAGATGTGGGAACTGAACCCACAGCCCTCTGATCTCCGGCTCAGAGGCAAGTGTTAATACCTACTGAGCCACTGACACTGTTAAGTGTTTAAATAATGTAAATTAAGGGGCAGCATGTAAATATTTTCTTAGCATGTACTTTTAGCTTACTACATGCCCAAGTGGGCATGTACCTTTTTTCATGAATTTCATACCCATGTCACATATATGGGGCGTGGCCAGCAGCCAGCTAGAGCAGACATGTCTAGGGAAAGCTCTGTCTACATTGCCATAAATGTATAATTAAATGGCCTAAAAGAAGGTGACAGATTAGAAACAGCACCATCAGATCAGGAGTGACAGCCCTCATGTATTTGGAGCTTTCGTGCAGCTTTAGCCATGGGAAGAACGAATTATACGGCAACAATGGAGTCGGGAAAGAGCAAAACTCAGCGCCTGGAGATCCTGTGCATGGCGTTGAAATAGAAACTGTGCAGCAGGGGAACCTCCAAGCTAACAAACAGTGCTCTGCTACAAGCAATCAGGGATCTTAATAAGAAGGTAGAGACTTTAGGGACAAGATTTACCTGTATGGAAATGAGAGTGGACTTACTTACCACAGATACCAAGCTTGCAACTGATTCAGCAAACAAATTTGCAGCAGCAGTAGCAGCCATTATCTATGAAAATAAAATGCTTCATCTTCGACTGGAAAATTTAGAGAACAGAGTCAGGGCTGCTAACCTTTGATTGCTGGGTGTACCGAGGAAACTGAAAGGACTGATCCTTTGGGGTACATTATATCACTATTAAGTATCTTGATTTAGACACCAGTCGGTCATCATCAAAACTTACCAGTTACCCTCGAGAGCCCAACCGGAGAATCTACCAAGAACCATCATGATTCTTACCAGCGGCCCACACTGCTCATGATCAAGTCCTGGGAGCAGCTAAAACAAGGGTACCACTGAAACTGTGCAATGGCACTCAGATCCATATCTTCCCGACCTGACCTACTCTACCCAACAGCGAAGAAAGGCCTCTGAAGTGGTCCAGGCTGGCTTGAAAGCATTAGAGTATCGCATGTGCTGCAGCAACTGGCTTGACTGAGGACTTACTATGCAGGCAAGACTTTCATCTATTCCGATCCCTCGAAGCTGGGAAGAAGCTAGAACTCGTTAAAAAGGACTTTCAACATTCCCGATCAGAGCTTTCACCTGATGAGGACAATTGACTGTCACTGAGGCTCCTTGGTTTGGTGCTGTTACAATAACTAGGGGCTGAGTATAACTTACTTATGTGCTGAATAAGAGAATAGGGATAGAGCTGCTAGAACCTTTACAACATGCTCAAGGAAGGAGGGGCAAGAAAATAAAAATAAATACAGCACATATTTCTTTACTGATCGTGTTTAATGCTTAATGAGATTATGTTATTTAGATAAGTGGCCTAAAGTTTAAGAAGATGTAAATGGTGGCCCTCGTGGCATGTACTTTCTATCCAGCTCAGCTCTGTTCTTATTTTAGTAGTTTTACCATCATTACTCAGTCCAAGCCCTTTGAGGTTATATATAGCCCACAAGTTTTATGTATGCATAGCTTTGGTTAAGTTAGTTTGTTCTTGATAAAACCTGTAGTATTTAGGGTAACAAAGCAGCAGGGACGAACAGAAGTGACTTTTCAAATATTTCTGGAGGTGGAATGCTCTGTAGATGAGTTTTCCTTGATGATACGTCCTACTATTAAAAGCTAAGACATTATCATTTGTTCAGGTTCATGGACTATAAACGCCTGTGTTGGCGTTACAGGGTGAGTTATTTCACCTGGTAAAAATTTATTTTATGATAATCGCTTTAGTCCGTGAGCATTGCTGCAATAGCCACATGAAGGAATTATTGCTATTAAATTTGTATATTGTTAAAGATATAAGGAACCCCCCTCATGGGTAACAAATGATGTCAAATACTGTATCCTAGCATTATAGTGCTATAATTTACAGTTATAGCCTGCATTTGTAACTAAGGACATTTCTTTTACAACGTAATGAACATTGCAAACCAATAAAATAAAGTTAAAAATAAAGGAGTCACATATTTTTATAACCGCTGGATACGTAAGGGGAAGAAAAGACAGAAACAGCAAGTGAAGGCAGATAGATAGCAAGAGGTGGACAATCACGACACTGTCAGAGTGATCAGTTCCCAGGTTTCATGAGAACATTTGTTGTACAACCAGACAAACAAGAAACAGAAAAGGAGAGGATAGAACAGGTCCTTGCGTTTAATCTCTCTGTATAACAAATGGGACAGGGCCTTATTCAACCCTGTCACAGTGCTGTCTGAAATGTCTATGGTGTATAATACGAGTTGATATGTGCAGAGATGTCTATAGTGTAAAGTATACTATGAGTTGATATGTGCTGAGATGTCTACAGTGCAGAAATTACTATGAGTTCATATGTGCTGTTTGAGATGTGTATAGTATATGCTATGAGTTGATACGTGCTGAGATGTCTATAGTGTAGAGTATACAATGAGTTAGTATGTGCTGCTTGAGACGGGTATAGTATATACTATGACTTCATATGTGCAGTCCAAGATGTCTAGTGTAGCGTATGAGTTGATATGTGCTGTCTGAGATGTCGATTACATGGTGGATAATACTGTGGAAGTAGGGCAGTAGAAGACCGAGAGGTCCATCGTGTCTGCTCCCCACTGTCTCAGTGGCTATATCCTTTTATGTTATTTTCCTCATATACTGTAGTTGTCAATTTTATGTTTAAATATGGTTTCATTTTTTACTGTTGATTATCTCTTTGTTAGTTCATTCCAGATTTTTATTAACCTGTGTGTGTAGTAGAAGTATTTTCTTTTCTTAGTTGTTACTATCTCCTTGTGGAACTGCTTGCTATGGTCTGTTAGACTGTTTTCATTTCTATACTGGGTTTAAAACAACCTTCAGTTTGTCATCTTGTTAACGTAGTTTAACGGCAGTCAACTCTTATTCTCCATACTTTATGTCATTTGACCCATTACATACAACATGTTTACTGCCCTTTTCGAACGCCTCCAATAATTTTATTTAATTTCTTACAGAGTGACCAGAAGGTACAGTATAAAAGTGTCATGTTGTGCAGTTTGGACAACAGGGCTGTGAAGCAGGTCTGGCCCGCCAGTGCAGTGGTAGCACTACTGCTCGCGACACTGGTAACCCGGGTTCGGGAACAGACAAGGTTGGTAGCGGGCCAGCTGGGAGATGCACTGAGCATCCCATGGACGCCGCCACCTTGGGGGTGGATGGATAGTGTCTCCGGTGCAGTGCCCTGGGTGACTCAAAAGCAGTACTACCACCAAGAGGCCCAGGTGAGCAGGGTGGATGCTGGAATGGGAGCACAGTGTGACCCAGCCCCTTTGCCAACATCAGTGAGATAACTGGGGAAAAGACATCTGACCAGGATGCAAGATGATGCCTGCCCGATTGCTGCAGGCCCCACACTGCTGACTGACTCTCTCCCCACCTACTGAAGTGCCAGTCCTAAGGGAGGTTAAGGGAAGTGCGCCCCATCAGCCCCACCTGGCCCGGGGGATCAGGATAGAACCGTAAGTGAGAAGTAAGTCCAAGGTTGGTAACTGATAGGACTGGGCCCAAGGTCGGGCTGATGGGTGAGTCCTGGGGGTAAAACAGAGTTAGTAACAAAAAAAAAAGAGGCCTGAAAAGCAAAACTGAAGGGTTCTTGTCAGCCCAAATAGTGTGAGATGATGCTCTTGTACTTTAAGAGACATCTTGCACAGCACATATACATACTACCATGTATCAAGGCCAGACTGGTGGCAGACAGCAGCACTATCAGGTCACTGGGGGCGGTCAGTGGAAGAAGGATTAAGCATCAATAGACAGCTCTCCTCCTTCACAGAGGCGGGACAGCACATAATGCCGCTGGCTACCACCTGGCGGAGGCTAGGTGGTCAGTGGTCATCATTCCAGAGGGCTTGACACAGATGCAAACCGCACTGTGTCCCAGCACAGTATGCATGGGTCATATATCGTAACACAGACCCTGGAACAGGGGAGAAAATGGGAGGGAAAAAAACACCATGACTAGTAGGATGGCGACAGCGACTCTGCAGGCTCCCAGCCACCAATGACCATGGCATCCACTCACCCATGGTGGTCGATGAAGTAAGTCCCAACAAGGTGGGTGACAGGGCTGGAGTCGCCCGTCAGAAGGGGTCCAGTTGGGGAAGTACAGGAGGATAAAGATGAGATAAAAAAAAAAAATTACTGTAACTCACTTGATTCAACTGAAGTGGTTTATAGTAAGTTTTACACCTTTTGTTTGTTTGAAAAACTGCACATAGTGTTCTTGCTCCTCCCCACCTCTGAAGCAGATCACTCCACTTTAACGTTCCCTGTACAGACCACATCTGTAAGCAGGATAAAGGGCCAGAGGTTCTGTCACTGATTGACTGAAATCATGTATGTAAGTGATATAGAATATATTACACAACGGATATAAGAATCCTGTAACCTGTTTGTTAGCTAAGGTCTTTGCCAATGGCCAAACCCTGCAATAACCCACAGCCGAGAAAGGACATTTCTAAATTATAACTAAACACATTTTTTAGTTTATTTTCCACATGGGTCCATTGTATAATCGCAATAGGCACTCCAGGCTGTGGGTAACTTGAGGATTACCCACTTCTCATGTAGTCACAGTAAATTTCAACTTTATGCTAACTGCATATGGGCTTTACAGCCCATTACCTTACTCTGGCGCTAGTCATTTCTCGATAAATGGTAATTTTTTTCAGTCTTTTTCGTGTGAAGGATCGTAATCAAGTTGAACCGGCAACAGCTTGATCCCTTCCTTTTCCCCGGGTCCATTGGTTATGCTCCCCATGTTCGAAGCTTTATAACATCTAACAAGGGAGCTTAGGCATGCCCCATTGTAATCTATGGAGGGTCTTTTTATATGTTAGCATATTTTATGTAATGATAGCCACCGCTCAACTAACAGAACCTCTATTAATTAAGCTGTGGCTTTCATTTACATAAAATGTTGCTTTGATTTATAAAAAAGTTTTAAAAATATCCCCCATAGATTACGATGGGAACACATCCCTACACTTTCCCTGGTTAGATGTCATAAATATCTCTGTTGAAGAGAGGTGGCCAGCAGACTAGGTAATTGAAGGGATCTGCTGGCCACGGCTCGCCCAACTTATGATCTCTTCCTGCAGAAATGGACTTGAAAAATTACAATTTATGGTAGAATGCCCCGTCAGGTTTTATTGCTTAAATATCTGCAAATGCCGACTATCAAGGCACCTGATGAAGGCACACGGTGGCTCTGAAAGCCTGTGCACGAAAAGCTCCATCGCACAAGATACTGGTCTGCCCAGTAAAGGCATCCTGCTATCAGAGCAATGTGCTTGCTTTTTCTGCCCTCCCTGCCTCAGATGATTAGAGACTTCATGGCTGCATTCTTTCTCCTGAGGGGTGGACGGGCAGCTGCTTTCACAGATGATGACACCACGCCTTGGTTTTCTGGTGGGGCAGGGGAGGGGGAGCGGATGCTGGGCAGGCCTCGCCCACCTTCTTAGGAGCAAAGCCCCTTACTCCTGCAACACGCCCATCCCCCAGCTGGCCTAAGGTGGATTCTGGGACAGGCACATAAACCCCAGTCATAGCACATTATGTTTCAAGTGCTCCTTCACATGGTGAATTCTCTGCAGTCCAACTAAAATTCCACAATTCCCACTGTGCTAATAACCAAGGCAGCAGACCATTTACTGTTTATACCATATTTGAAAACTGGAGGCTACTTTCACAGGAGGTGGGACCATAACCAGTATCACTAGAAGCTCAGCAAACAGAGTAACAGAGTAAACTGGCGTTTTATTAACTGTGACACCGATTCCACAATGCTAACAGCGTGAGCTACTTACTTCCAGTTTTTGAGGTTTTTATGCACCTCAGAGCTTGGCGGGCAGCTATGGCCTCCCTTGGAGGACTCCTCCTCTGCCCTCGCATCCCGCTCAACCAACCCTGTAGATCCCCAAGGTGGGGACAGGGAGGAGAGCACCGCATTACTTCCAGGTTTTTTAATTGTAACATCACACCGCAGAGTTTTTTATGAACTTTGGTAACTTGTACTTATGTAACAATGCAGCAGCTTGTTTATTTCCTGACTGCAAGCTGAAACAACCAATGGGGATAAAAATGTTACTTTAAAGCTGCATTTAGAGGCCGGCCTAGTGGTGCGGTGGGCTTAGGCACCAAGTACCACACTACCCATCACACTGGTGGCCCTGGTTCAGCAACAGACCAGAATCGGCTGGGGGTCATCTGCAGGAAGGAGGCTCGAGCGTCCATAGACAGCTCTCCTCCTTCATGGACAGGGAACACAGTGAGCCAGTGCTGCCTGCCACCCAGTGGAGGTTAGGTGGCACAGCATCAGTGGACGCTTCCTGAGGCCAGGCACCATGTTTGCATGGTGTTTTATACTGCTGTTATACTGAGTACTAGAATGGTAGAAGGCTAACTGCCCATATTCACGTTCCCTCATCAGTGGGACACAAACCCTGATTCTGCAAGATCCACTGATCAACATCTTCCTTAAACTTCTCCAATGATGTTCTTTCTGCTATACTGGATTGTAATGCATTCCATAGTCTACCAGTTCTATTAATGAATGAAACGTAACTTATATTGTTTTGGCTTATTAATTTTATTTGTCATTTATGCATCCTTAGTCCTGCAGGTTTGTTTGCAACTCTAGCCCCATTTCATTTCTTAGATTTTCATCTTTCATAATCTTACATAACATCAATTGGTCACCTCACTTTCTCCTTTCTTGCAGGGTATGTAAGCCAGTTTTCCTAAGTCTTTCTTCATAGCTTAGTCTCCTAATAGGCTTTATCAATTTAGTATATCTCCTTTGAATTGTTTCTATTCTACCAATGTTGCCCTGTTTGTAAGGGTTCCACAACTGTCAACTGTGAACCATAGTCTTAGTGAATCATAGTCTTCATGCTATATTCCCATGCCATGGCATGCATTCCCAACCTCTCGGATGGGAGAAACAATGAGGACCCTCCCAAAAGCACCAGGATGATGGGCGGGCGCGCACAGGCTCTGCTCCATCGTCTGTGGAACCAATTTTCCCACAGTGGTGAGCAAGCAGTTGGGTAAGGTCTGGATGGTGAGATGGGCTGGGGTCGTTGTTAGGGTGTCGCTTGGTGCAACCAGAATTAACAAATAATGAAAACAAAGCTGCATCTAGTACGCGTACAGAGTCTAAAGAAAACAATGTGCAGAAGGCTGACGACAGGCCGACTTTGTAGATGAAATGCATAGTCTACCTTCACCAGTTGTGGGATTTTAACTGTACTACTTGAAGCTCCACCACATATCGCCCTGGCATAGATGGCTCCCTCCAAGGGATGCAAAGGGTTGTAAGGATTTCCTCTATACCTCTAAGTGTCTTCATTTATCGGATGAGAGCCCAGTCTGGGAACACTTTCCCTGCCCAGGTCCGTTCCTCACACTCACAGGTGTGTCTTCGCCCACCCTATGGAACCACCTTAAACTTTCTTCAGCTTGTGGCTGTCCCAAACCCCTCAGAACTGATCCATCACAGCCTCTGCCCTGGAGGTCTTCCTGGACAAAACACCTAACTCCTGAGGTCGCTAAGCTGTAAATAGTGTCATATCTGACGCATCTCTAAACTGCACCTCCGTACTGCTCTTAGTTGCTACAAGGTGTTTATTTTGTTGTGTACATACTGTATAAAACTATGCCTTTACTAAGTTTTGAATCTGTAATCATACGGTCCTCACATGAACTGTAACATGTTTAATTTGTACCATGTCGTCTTATGTATTTAAATCTGTTATTCCTGTACTCTCCCGGTCATACCTGAAAATAGGCAATTGTCTTGTCTGGTGTACTTACCTGGTTAACAAAAGCAAATAAATAAAAATAAAATAATATATGATAGATTTATACCACTGCTGCTATATATGACAATATCACTACTTTGGGATATGTACAATTGCATACGAAATACATACTCGTTTTACTCACACAAACATTACTGCTGCTACTCAGAACTGAAAACATTCAATTACAATTTATTGGTAAGCACTTTAGGAAGAGCATGTGACCACTAGCTGTGACTCTGACTAATAACTCCCACGCAACATCTATATTGACATAAGAGGAAATCAATTATGCGATAATCTTAATGAATGGACTATAAATTGATAATATTATGGAGCATTAAGGACCTTTTAACAAAAATGATTTATTGCTGTATTCTCTGAGGTTCTTTTCACCACTGTTTAATAAAGTGAGCACGGGCCTTTAATTACACTTGTGTGCATTATTGAGCGTGCCACGGTATCTGAGATTTTTATCCTGCTTTTATATTGACTTCACGCTACCAAGCAGTGTGCACCCTGAACCCATCTGCTACTTGGTGAGCAGGTGAATTATTGTTCTTTGAAAGACCAGTGTTCAAATGCAAATCCTGGGGCACCTGAAATCAAACACTACTGGGACTTGTTGCCGAAAACAACATTCAAAACCTTCCCAAAGTCTCTTTTGCTATACTGGAAGTGAAAATCCCACAGGACAGTCAACCTTTATGCATCACATAATTTCTAGTTGGAAAACACGTTTTATTGCTTTCCTTCTCTACAATTCATTGATGTTGCTGGTTGTTATATCGGTGTCCTTTCTTAGTGGGACTGAAATGCATGTTAATGGTGTAATTATTCCTAACCTTGTTTTGTTTCAAAACCATGATCTACTGTTACCGCATACTTTCTGAACATTAGGAACACCTCCGAACAGTGCAGTCACCCATGATGCAATAGCCTCCTCTCCTCCCACTGCATCATGAGTGGTTAGACTGTGTTGGGGTGTTCCCAAGTCCAGGAAAGAGCCAGTGGGAGTTGATCAAGGATGGTAAACAAACGATTTTTTATGGTGACATCAGTATAGTGAGCAGTCTGTTTTTCATCTTAAAATAAAAAAAATTGAGTCAAACCCCTCCCTGCTGCATCAGCAATCTCTACAGAATGCAGCTGATCAATAAATGTGTTTTTTAAACTAGAGACACTTTGAGGCCTAAGTGGATTGACAGTGTCCTTTGAAGAGCAGCTGATGGCTCTTTTACCCTTATGCAGCAACTTTATTTATTCTTAACTGGTGATGGGATTACAGCTATTCTAACTGGTCATTAGCCGACTATTAGAGTGTCTAATGCATGACTAAAACTAGAAACCCCATGGGAATACACATTCCATCTTATAGAGCGTAATAAGTCACTTCGGGGTGTGGGTGAAAGTAGCTAGAGACGGAGTCACTCGCTCTGCGGCCTCGTGGCCTCATTATGCCCCCACCAGTCATGCTGCTAGAATTGTCTAACACACACCATCGTGTCTTATTGCTTACATCTTTCTTTATGCCCCTTCTTCACCGACCCTCATTCCTGCCTCTGCCTCTAGCCTCAGCATCCACTATGTCAGGAACATAGCCTGATTCTGATTCCCTGTGGATTGTCCCCATAGTGGAGCCAGAAGAGGAAAGTCCATCCTCATCCCTCCCCAGTGTCTATATACTGATGAAGCCAGGGTCCAGTTGGTGATGCAGGGCCTGCAGGAAGCAGAAGCTCATCTGCTCTAGCAGGCACTTTTCCAAGTTTTTTTTCCGACCTACCCACCTCCTCTGATGTCAAGCGGTGCTTCATCAGCCTCACCCGCAGCAGTGTACCCCTGCAGGAGGAGACAAGCCTCACCTATCTCATGAGTTGTGTTAATATCAGAGACTAATGCCATCCCCTCCCCAGCTGGAACGTTGCTGCGCAGAGAGCACCTCCCCAGCCTTCAGGGACCCCCAACCGTTTTCTGAGCTTGTTTAAACTCTGGTCCCCAGCCTGGGAGCATGAACTACCCACCGAGACCACTGGGCAGCCCTACTTTATTTTTTTTTATCTGTTTTACCAGGTAAGTGAATGGAGACATACCTATGTTCAACCACGTGGCGGCACAACATAAGAACAGTACAGATCATGTATTATAGTAAGAAAGCTTCTGTAGGTCACTGTACATGTTTGGGGGTTAATATAAAATTTACATACCACCCAGAAATATACACTGACCTTTAAAGCAAAGCAGTCTGATTCAGCTTTGTTCCCTGCTTAATGTCAACCAAATATTGTTTTGGGAGGGTGGTGGTGCAGGGATGCACATGTCAATGGTACCACAATACATGGTATGAAATTATGAGTGCAACTTGATAAGCTAAATATTTCCGTAAATAGACTGATTTTTTTTTTTTTAACCTTGTTAATTTAGTCCTGTGGTCAGGCAACTCTTTCATGCAAGTTGCATGTCAGGGCTTATCAGTGCTTTTAAACAGGAACTCAGAAAACTGGCTCTGTGTTCAAGCCCTCCCATGAGTGGAGACTGGCAGAGGAGGACGGAGCATCTGATCAGACAGTGAATGTCATGTGACTGGATGGGTCATCCTGTTACATGGCTGCCTCCTAGCACTAGACAGGTGGAAACACATGGAGATGCTTCAGCTCTTGGGGAGTGATGCAGAGGACATCTGACACTTAGAGGAGAGTGCTGACATCTGTCCTCCAGTGGGTGGAATGGGCTGTAAAGGAAAAGGACAGATTTCTCATTGCACAATGACTGCCTTAGCCTGCCAATTCAGTTGGGTCCATGACCAGCAGAATACCCACAATTTCTTTCCTCTGGTCTTCCACCGACTGGGGCTTCTTCGACAACCCTACCTCATCTCCTCCAGCCTGAGATCCTCCCATCTGTGCCTGGATTCCCGACTCGCCCACAACACACCTGATGGAGCCAGTCCCCCGAATACATCCCCCGGTGCGGCCTTTCTGCCCATGGCGCTTTTGTCCGGCGCCCATAGGCGGAGGTGATGTCGGGACTAGGACACAGTGGGCAGGATCCGGCAGTGGAGGTGGGGTAGGTGATGTCTACCCCCAGTCAGTGGGTGGTTTCCTTGTTCTAGAGCTCCCTTAGGAGCCCGGACGAGCGATACCCATCCAGTGCTGCCAGGTGCACTCCCACACCCAGCTTGCGGACAGCTGTCGAGGCCCTCCCTGCACCCAGCGTGGTCCCACGACTGCAGCACTCCCAGCCTCCACTAGGAGCCGCCACGCGGGAATCATCCACCCACCCTCCCGGCAAGGAAAGGAGAGCAGTCCTCCAGATGCTCAATCATCTCCTTCCCTGCCAACCCTAGCTCGCTCCCTGAACCCGGATCACTGGCATAGCAGTTGTGGCATCCAGCGCCTCAACCCTCAGCGCCACCGGGCGGTGAATACCCCCCTTTAACATGCCTAATCAAAGCTGGACATCAAACCTGGATAGTAAGCTTGCTTTCCTCCTGCCCCTAGGCCACGGAGGAGAGGGTCAACCTCCCTCCCTATTAAGAACTGAAACTGGGCTGGGAGCTGCAAACCCTTTGGAGAGCCAGGCGGGATATTAGCCTAGGATGCAACAAACCTACCAAGGCCCAAAGGAGAGGCACGAAGGAGGTTAAGTGAAGGTAAAAGAAGAGCTAAGTATTGCCATCCATGCCCTGACAAGTGCCCCAAACAAATTTCATTTCTCAACATGCAAACAAAAGCAGGTCAAAATATAAATGGCTACCTTGCATCAAAATCTTCAAAACTACAATTAAAAAAAAAAAACACCTTACCCATCCAGACTTCTCCGAAGCATCCCTGCCCAAGTTTTACCTCCAGTGAAGGAGATTCCCTGAGGATTTCCCAGGCATCCTAAGCGAGTCCCTGTGTCTGAGGCGCGTGATGTCGGGCACGCTAGAGCCGATAACACTTGCTATCAGCGTATTCTGAAAACACAACAAAGGAACAAAACCCTGTGACTTCATTGGTCAAGAGCCATTACATGACCATGCATTACAGGTGCCCTGCAAATGGAATGTGTGAATCACTAATTGTGCCTTATTCAATGTGCTGTACTCCTGTGACAAACACGCTGGGTGTTGTATGTGTAATTGTGACTGAGACACCTTTTCAAATTGGCAATTTATGTTTAGCATGTTATTCCTATTGAATAAACATGAATTTACAGTATTTTCTCATAATTCCACACCTACCCAAACTATACATTTTATGCATTTTAAAGCAGACGGAATGATAACTATAATAGTTTAGAATAATAGTTAACTGCCCTTCCATCTTCCTTCCCTTGCCAGTTATGCATTCTGATATGCTTTGATGATTTTAATGAATAAATAATGTAGCTTTAGGGTGCCCTCAGGTCTACATAGAGTTCCAGTCTCCTCACCAGCTACTGCCACTTCTTCTCATATTTTTAAGGCACTGTGACATAACTCCCATTCCATGCTATTCATCTGAATGGCCTGGAATGGTGTTACGATGACACAGAATGTTCAGAGAGTAGGAAAGAGACAGCAGCAATGGCTGAGGAGAGGGGAATCAGTGGTAGTTACAAAGGCAACAAACTAGATTATTAATTTAACAAAAAGATCAAAACATAGCAGAATACTGGGTAGCCAATAAAACAACAACTGGAGGGCATCTAGAGGTGTAAAAGCGGTTTCCTATCACCGTTAAAACTATACTAGTGCCCATTTTATAGAATGGGATAACATGCTGCTTCGGGTGTGCAGCCACAAAGAATAAAGTGCTTCTCGAGAATGGCAGGAATAACATCATATCCCACAGGTGATTACTTTCCAGGGACAACACAGAATGACACAGAAATGCCATGCTACACAGCACATCTGCAGGCGCCAGTGGTGCACTAGCTCCTAATAAGATCTATGGCAGAGAAAGTTGGGTATCAGCTGCTGAAGTTGCCATGATATGCTGGGCTGCACCAGTTGCGGAACAGACAAGTATTTCATGTAAGCTGCCAGACAAGGTGACCTAGCAATTCCACTCACCCATGATACCACTCTCATTCATTAGAAGAGCAATGAAACATAGAGGGTTGGCAGATAAGGACCACTTAGGCCCATCCAGTCTGCCATTTCTTTTCTACCTTATGAATGTGCCATTGGCCTTTGCTCTGTCAATGGCCTATCTATTGATACTCATATGTATTGCTCCTTATGCCTATCCCATGCCTGTTTGAAGCCCTGCACTGTATTCATATCCACCACTTCCTGAGATAAGCCATTCCATGCATCCACCACCCTTTCTGTAAAAAGAACTTCCTCACATTACCCCTTAATCGGCCTCCTCTGATCTCTCATGCTGTGTCCTCTTGTCCTGCTATTTTCTTATATTGAAACATGTTAGACTTTCACCTTGTTAATGCCCTTAAGGTGTTTGAATGTTTCAATCATATCACCCTCTCCTCCTTTGCTCTAGGGTATACATATTGAGTTCAGTTAATCTGTCCTCATATGTTTTCTGATGCAGTCCCTGCACCATTTTGGTTGTCCTTCTCTGGACTGCCTCAATTTGGTTAATGTCCTTGTGAAGGTGTGGCCTCCAGTACTGCATGCAGTACTCCAGATGGGCCTAGCAGTGCTTCGCTATGGGCAAAACTCAATGTCCTTTCTTACTGCTTACGCTATTAGTTTTATCCCCTACAATACTGTCCTCCACTCCCCACTTCTTTCTGACGACCTGCTGGTACTGTTCATCTGCCTCACAGCATTCTTTTTCCACGCCCACCCAGATTGCCTTGGTTTGTTCCACCCAGTGGGAAAGGGCCCCTCGACAGCAGACTTCAAGGTTGAACAATGGGCTGCAGCTCTTAATTTGACATGGAGAGGCACAGTGGCATGACATGGAACCAGTGGCGCATTATCCACCAACTGGGCATTTTTCCTTGTTTTTGTCCCTCCCTCCTCCCACTACACTAGTAGTCATTCTTGAGCAAAGGCACGTGGGAGGGAGATGGCATGCTTCATGGTCACCCACAACTGTTAACGGGTCTCAAGCGCCAGGCAATTTGATTTGTCTGCCCATGACCATGTGACTAACTCTGAATCTGTGGGATCAAAGACTCCTGAAATGACTTTGACTGACCATTTGTGATCATGTAAATAATGATAAAGCTACTTTCTAGAGAGGGCCCGAGTTTTCCCTACCTTTAATAAGCAGGTGGAGTTTCTAATCCCACCTAGAGCCTTGTCACCTAAGCCACCGTGATCCCACCAAACCTAAGGCTCTCAGTTCCAGCATTCTAAGTTGAAATGCAAGGATGCCAATGATTCCACAGTGGTGTTCTGCTGTAGTGGCCTGTTTCACCCACCCTCCACAATGCTCAAGTATATCAATATTCCAACTCTGTCCTCAGGCAAGATCAAATCCAGGACAACCACATGCACCAATGGGTGGGTCTCAACTGAATTTTTAGCTGCTGGCTAGCAGTTTTCCTCTGACATTGATTTGGCATTCACTGTGGCTAAGACAACACGGGCCTTAGGCGTTGAATTCACTTCTGACTGGCCACACAGGGAACAAATAATACTACATTCACTTGCAGCACAGGTCTGCTTCCCCAGTCTTCCAGGACTCACTTGAGTAATAGGCCACCAGCTGCTGCAGACTGTTGAACTGTGTCCGAGAGGTGATGTAGAAGCCCCGCTGTCCAGTTTACTTGATCTTGTAGTGTTTTACATTCACGCCTTTTACACTGTCAAAGTCCGAGACAGAAAGGCAGTATGCACCTGTGTAAAAGTAAGAGACATTGTGAGCAAACTGCATGCCATATCTGGTGTTATACAAAAGCATATGTCTTCTACAGAAGATCCCAAGAGTTATGTGGTTCTAGTGCCAGTTTGCTCTCCCTCACCACCCAGCTCAATACATGATGTCATCTAAAGCAGCACATGTTTCAGCCAACTGCTAGGCAAAAATCTGCTACAGCAAAAATAATTTACACAACAGCAGCAAGATATCTAGCACAGCAGTTTTAGGAACCTGCTGTAGAACCTAGAGTTGATGCACTGCATAGAACCTGGGCCCATATAACCTGTGCATGCATATTACACACTTAGCGAGCTACACGATTTTGTTTTTAACTGGAAAATTCCAGAATCTGGACTTTCAATACACCAGTAAAACAAAAGTATTTCACATAATTTGCCATTTTTACCAAATCAGTGAATCTACAGAAAGTACAATTGCATAAGAACTTACCATAATAGTAGATCTTGAGAGAGAGTCTCTTGCAGTAGGTAATAACATATAGGACTGCACTTCCTGGCATCAGGTCCACATGGAAATTTTCTAGCTAGCAGTATCTGTCAGTGACAGACATCAGCAGCGACTCTATAAAAAGGGGTCGGTCCCCACACCTACCATCCAGTTCTCCAGCCAGAGACCTATAAGGAGGTGCGACAGGAGAGAGAAAAGAGGCTCCTGGAGCTGAAACAGGCTCATAAAAGGAGCAACATAAGTACAGGGGAAGGAAGGGTGAGAAAAGGTTATCTACTGCAAGAGCCTCTTGAAGATTTACTGTTATGGTAAGTTCTACGTAACTGTACTATCTTACTTTGAGAGGGCTCTTGCAGGTAATAGCATGTAAGACCGAGTCCCAAGCAGTAATAGAGAAAACAGGAGACATGAAAGAACAGCCAATAAAACCAAGACAGGAGGCCTGAAGGACAGCTAGTCTGGAGCCTGCTCTGCTCCTAGAGGCAATGTCCAGACTGTCATGTTTGGCAAACGTGTGGACAGAGCTCCAAGAGGCAGAAGCACAGATATCAGCTGCTGACACATTTCTAAAGACTGCAGTAGAGGCAGCCATGCCTCGGTAGAATGCCCTTTAACCTCCCCAAGAGGGACCTACCATGTCTCTGGTAAAAAAAACACGTTAGCCACCTGGAAAGGCAATGTCTGAAAACCACTGAACCCTCTCCTGGGTGCAAAAGAAACAAAGTCTGGTCTGTTTTCGGACAGACTGAGAGTTTGTACAAAACCCAAAGTTCTTGTAACACCTAGAGAATGCAGAAGCGCTTCCCTGAATTGGAAAGTACCGAGGAAAAATGGAAGCTTAACCAACTAATTCCACTTGACTTCCAAGAGAACTTTTGGAAGGAGCTTAGGATTACACACAGTGCTCCCGGTCTCTGTGGGAATCAAATAAGGCTCCTTACCTATCAGGGCCTGAGAACCTGCTGCAGGAACTGGGTAACTTACAAGAGCACTTTCCAGGTTCAAAGTGCTTATTAAAAGAACCAGCCAGCAAAAGGAAGACAAGGCCGTTTTCTCAACATAAAACTGGGGTCCCACGACGGCGAGGGTTGCACATCAAGATTCTCAAATGACGGATCCCCTTCCAGAAGGTTTAGAACACTTCAAAGGTGTGCTAGGTTTCTGTCCTCTACCAAGAAGTGGAAGGTAGAGATAGGAGACAAGTGGATAACTGCTCGATACCGAGCACGACTGTATGCAATGTTATCTCTGGGATCCACAACCCTGTGACATGTGATCCCAAGATGGACACCTCACCCTGACCTGTCCAGAGGGTCTGAGAAGGATAGGAGACTCAAGGTAACTCCTCTGAGAGGATGTCAAGATCCTGTCACCAGACATTGGCCTGCTGGTGCCGAGGGTTGAGGCGCTGGACACCCACCCCATGCCATGCCAGTGATCCGGGTTTGGGAGGCAGCCCAGGCGCTTGGGGGTCGGGCAGGGGAGGGAGATGGATCGAGTCCGTAGACAGCCTCCCTCTCCTGGGAGGATCCAGGGTATTCCTGGTATAGTGAGAGACCCCGGTGGTGACTGGAGGTACTACTAGCGCAGGAACAGAATCAGGGACGAGCACAGCAGGTGTCACAGGGCAGCCATGTGCTGGACGCCACTGCATGGGCTGTACTCGGGGGCAAGCAAAGAGAAAAACTGTGTCCCGGAGATAGGCAATGGCACCTCCGCCACCGCAGGCCACACTCCCAACACCAGACAATCCTTCCTCCATAATCAATTGCCCAGCCTCGCCTATTAGACTTAGATACAGCACCCTGGAAGGATAGGGTGGCCTGCCCTGGAGGAGCTCAGAGCCGGGGGTTCGCCGGATTGGGCGAGGAGAGGAAGGAGGTCACAATGGAGGTAGAGAGCTGTGTAGTGGCAGTAGGCTGCTGGAGAGTTCTCCAAGACGGAGCAAAAGAAAGTTGGAAAAAAAAAAAGATCCTGTCACCAAGGCAGGAGACTCTGCATTGAGTGAGGCCAGGACCAGATGGACAGGGCCATCCAACCTTTAGTCCCATGGGCTCAGAGGGTTCACTGCGAATTCGCGATGTGGAGTCTGGCCAACGGAAATGTACAAATAGCCCCTGCCAAAAGGCCAAGGGGACAGGAACTGACCTGTCAAACCCTTCCTTTGAAGATAAACATGCAGATTTAGTTCGCAAGGCCCCCCAACCCAGAGGAAGGGGCCATGCCCTGGTCTATGTCCAGCACTGCCACCAGTAACTATAGGCGCCAAGGTCGACAGTTAGGACTTGAAAGTGGCAGAGATCCCTAGGTGGAACAAAAGGGATCAGTGGCTACTACAAGGATGGACCCGACAGCCTCCAGATGGGGCTGACAGAAGCCAGACACCAAGGCAGGGAAAGACTATAGCCCTGCTGTCTGAGGCCACCACCACTACCGCTAGGCACTTGAAAGACCCATGGGGCCAAGGAAAAGCCTAAACTAAGAGCTTGAACTAAAAAACTCCCTTTGAGCCCAAACCTGAGGAAACAGTGGTGGCCCTGGAAGACCTGGATATGAAGAAAGCATCCTACATATCCGGGAGATATGACGCCTAAGAGTACCAGGAATCTCGAAGATGACTTTGGGGGTCCACCAAAATCAAGGTGTGTCCTAGCCCCATGAGCTGGCGAACAACTGCTGGGGCCCAACCAAGGTGGAGAGAGAACCCGGGAGACTACTAAAACTCCAACGCCTGCCAGTCTTTCCTTTTTAGGATCCTGGGCATCAAACTGCCAACCCTGGGATCCCACCAAAGGTTTTAGGAGATCCAGGAAGAAGGATCCTCTGCAGGAAACATGGGCAACTCTTAGATCATCGGCTCTTCAGGAGGGGCCCAAGGCAGATCCTACATAAGCGCAATGGAATCGAAATCTTGAATCCAAGGAATCCGACAATCCCTTGTTGATATAGGAAGGCACAAACCTCCACCAACGCTGGGCTGATGTCAGGCCCTTCGATAGCACGACGGGTAGGTCGCTTGAGCTCTAGGGAAAAGCCGGTCTGCCGGCGATCTCCTGAAGTCTACAGCTCTCCAATTCCGAGGACTAACTGACCTTTGAGTCTCAGGACTTAAGGATTTCCCAAGTCCCCTGAGGCTGCACCGAAGAGACATACGGGTAATGGCTAACAACTTTCCTAACAAGGGACCCGGTCGGAACCTCGACATAGGCAATTCACCTGATGACCAATCGTCGGGTTCTAATGACAGTCCAGCTTAGGGGAAACCCGCCGAGGCACTGGCTACAAAAGGTCTGAGTGGTGTCGATGGAAGCCCTATTAGGGCAAACCATCTGAGAGGGACTCCAGACGGGCAGAGGACCTGACAGAGGGCCCGACAGGGAGAGAAAACCCCAACGTAAGCTCCTGACGGATGGTGCCCATCATAGGCTCTGGTGAAAGAGTCCTAGGACTAGAAGGGTGAACCTAAGGAACCTGGACTGGCCCCTCACCTGTCGAAGAAACCCAGCAGCAGGAAGGCCAGGTCCTGGGCGCTCCAGTGGAGCATCAGACATCAGGTCTTCCTGGGTCCTGTGATTTGAAGCAGGTGCGGAACCGCCGGGGCGGGTAATCTGGGTCGCTCTCAGAGGCCTACGCCCTTGGTTGAGAAAAGCTGTCTTCCAGCCAGGGATGTCGGGACCCACGCCAGGGTCAGATGGTAGAGCGGCAATCGGGTGATCGCCGGACGCTTTCAGTGATCAACCTATTGACTGGGCTGAGCGAACGCCGGAGGAGTCAAGGTCCGCCCTACCAAACTCCAGCCAGGAGCTTGCCGAAGAACCAGCGGCATCATGCCAGCCCTCGCCTAACACCTTAGACCCGTGGAGGATAAGGGCCTAAGAGAGTGGATGGAAGTCCAGCATCAGGAACTTTGATGTAGGCCCCGCAGGATAGCCGGGTTGGTGGCTCGCAACAGCCCCACTAGGGGAACAATTCAGTGGCTCCTTCCAGTGAAAAGGCCTGACACAGGCCCAGCAGAGGCCCAGCTGAGAAAAACCATCTGATGGGGACTCCAACAGCAGAGGACTGGACGGAGGGCTCGACTGGGAAAGACAGAACCCCAACGTAAGCCCTGAAGGGTTATGCCAGTCACAGGCTCTGTAAAACAGTTCTAGGGCTGGATGGGCGATCCTGAGGAACCCTCACTGGCCCCTTGCCTGGAATCAGAAACCCGATGGCAGGACTTTCATTAAGTCCTAGGAGCTCCTAGTGGAATGCCCGACATTAGGTCTCCTTCTCCTGGGTCCCACGATTCTGAAAAGGTACAGGAGCACCGGGGTGTTGGGGCAACCTGGCCGCCTCACCAAGAGAACTACACTCCCTCAGCCAGGAAAAAGCTGACATCCGGCTGGCTCGGTGGCGCTGAGGTTGAGGCGCTGGACGCCACACTCGTGCTGCACCGCGACCCGGTTTCGGGAATGGACTCGCCGGCAGAGAGAGGGAGGATTGCGCCCCAACGGATGCCCTCCTTCCTCTGGGAGGGACACCAGGGTGCCTTGTGCACCCACATCCGGAGACAGCCGGTGGAAGCACGGGCCTCCAGGGTTCTTGGGCTCCATTCACCAGAGTCGGGGTGATGCTGTCAGGCACTTGGGAGGAGGTGCGCCAGCACTGCCACCTCTGGACGCACGCCCTGCACTGGCATCCCAGGGCTGGGATAGGGATCCGCAGAAAATGGAAAAGCCTTGGTGTGCCTAGATGACAGCCACCCAACAGCCATCCAAGTCCAGGACCCACGGGCAGATCTCCACTGTGCAGGTGCTCCACAGAAGCAATAGAGGGAGGTAAGGATAACAGAGTACTCTAGGGACAGACACCACGGTAACGGACTCAGGAGGGACATGGAGCAATGCTCGAAGGAGTGGAGCACTGAGGGTACAGAGGGGTATAATGGGGCAAGTTGCCGCAAAGTAAACAAAAAAACTGACATCCAGCAAGGCGATGTCGAACCCACACCGGGCCTGATGGAGCATCTGTTGGCGATTGTTGGACAAGTCAGCGATCAACTTATCAAGCGAGCTGCCGGACGTCGGAGGAGCCAACGCCCATCATACCAACCATATCCAGGCGCTTGCCAGGAGAACTAACGGTGGCTTATCAGCCCCGCTTGATGCCTTAGGAACCCATGGAAGAAAAGGGGCCTAAGGGGCGGAAGCCTCGAAGTTCAGTTGAGGCACCCAAAGCCACAGAGAACAGTGGCAGTGGAGGACCAATGTCTGCCCTGAAGAAGGAAGGACAGACGGTTTGATGCAGCTGGCTTCCCAGAGGAAGGGGTCCTGGCTCACCTAGGGGGCCCAAGGTGGCCTTGGTGAGACTTGACTGATCCCAGTCCCGGGCTTCTCCTTTTCCTTTCTGGTCTTATGATGGGCCCAATGGAGCAGAACTGGCACCTGGATTTCTGCAGCATCTTCTCTTTCTTCTGAAGATGAGTTTCCAGGAACCTCGGCACCATTTTCCAAGAGGTCATGATAAGCGTGAGGAGGCCTCACAATCCCCATCATCATGGTCCAGTTTCAAGCAGAAGAACTGAGGGAGAGAGGTCTTCATGCGGAAATGCCACAAGAATCACACTACAGATATGCGAGTCGACAGAGCTGAAGACTTGAAAGAATGCACTGAAAATAAAGAAAAATGGATATATGTCAAAAGCGGTTGAAGTGCTGCGTTGAACTCCATGAATGACTGAATGACAACTTGCACAGGTCGACGGGGAAAGAACTGGATGGTGGGCATGGGGACCGCTCCTTTATAGGGTCACACTGGCGTCATTCGAGCTGACGTCGGGGGTCCCTGCCAAATACTGCTAGCTAGAAAATTTCCATGTGGACCTGATGCCAGGGGTGCAGTCCTCATGTTATTACCTACTGCAAGAGCCCTCTCAAGTAAGATCTTGTATTTTTATATATTGCTCAATCTCCTATTTTCATTTTGTGTTATTTAATTTGCTGTATATTTAGCCTTCCTTTGCTCAGAGTATTTATGTACATACTACACATACTAAAAGTCAGACTGTAGAATCCTGGTAAAATCTGGAAATCAGACTAGCAGTTGCTGGTGCAGCACTGAAATTTCAAATCTTAACAACAGAATTTCATTACTTCAAACTATAAACAATGTGTGCATGTAACTTTATACATGTTTACATGGCGCTCATGTCTGATTCTTGAGCAGTTCCTGTCTGCCCTGACATCTCATACCAATCCTGTTTGTTTACATGATCCTCTCAGTGCCAAAGCAAGCTGTGTTGGAGCAGGAGCAGGGCCGTGAGTTCAGGGCAGGACAGGATGATGCCGACCATGGACTATGCAGCAGAGCGAGTGGTGCAGCCTGTCCACACATGGCTGCTTATACCACTCATTCCAGAAGACGTCCTCAACTACAACGGTTGGGGAAAAGGAGCAGAGAACAGCTTACTGCGATCGGTAGGTATTACATGGCCACATCTGCACAGCAGCAACTTGAGTGGTCAGGTTGCTGTGATGCAACTGCAGCCATGTAAACTGGCCTTTTTATTTTTGTTTACTTGGGACATTTTCCCCAGCTGCCATCGAGATTCGGTGGTGGCGTACCAACCATCCGCTCTGTCCCTTGTGGGGATCACAGGGCCCGGCAGGGTGTGTGGGTTTTCATGGATTCGGAGTAGCTACGGGAAGCCTAACCCCTCCCAGAGCGCGCTGGCATGAATCACCAAAGTCCAGGCGAGGCGGCTTCGCCAAAGCGCCTAACAGCACCCTCTCCTCCAGACATCATCTGCTGGTCAGTGGCTAACCTCCCCAAAGAGGAAAGCTGCTAATGACAGCTCAATCCAGCTCCATCCTCCCGATGACCCGGCTCATTCTCGAACCCCGTCGCCAGTGGTAAACTGGCCTATTGATGGATAAGCACAGAGTGTCAGTTCTTTTGTACAAAGCAGGAAGCAGATGAAGCACACTGAACCTGAGATACTGTAAGTAGAAAACAACCTTAGAGAGCATTCCCTTTTCTTAACTAATGTAACCCCTGTAAGCACTGAAGACTATGACATGGGACAAAGTCTTAAAGGGCACCTAAACCAGGAACTTGACTATGCTACAATAAAAATAAAAATGAACGGATCTCATACAAACTTACTGAAAGGGCAGCTGTGTTGATCCATACAAAGTTCGATACTTACTGCAACAGTAGTTCTTTGACAGAATCTCCTGTACTGAATCACACCTGTAGAGCTTAGACACTGTTGACATCACAGCTGCTCAGACACCTTTGCCTAACTGAGGACCACCCACATAGATGCTTATTGTCAGTGCTTATAAATGCCAAAAATAAACTTGGTGTCGAAGGATGGTCAGAATTGCAACAAAGAGGCCATTAGGGTGGTGAAAGTCACCTTTTCACTGAGGTAGTGGAAGCCAGGGTAGGGAACCAGAAGACCATCAATGGAGGCAGTCACAGGTGGGTCAGTAGGAAGGCAGACAGCAGAGGCAAGAAGGGTGGGAGACCAACAATAACCATGGAAAGGAGACCAACAATGGTGGACAGCCGACACCAGGAGAAGTAGGCGATGACCCCACTACGATATCCTAGAAATTATACATATTTTTTGTTTTGCTTTGTGAACTTTTTATTTACCATTTCACCTCGCCAGCTACCAGGACCTCCTTCCACCTACCCAAGCCCTTCTACCTGCCACAGGAATCCTTTGGTGATCCAACCCACCACCAGCCTTTGCTCAACAACCACCCAGACACCCTCGTGACTGAACCTACAGCTTTATCCTAGGTGGGCGGGACCCCTAGTGCCAATATACATCATTTTTATATTTCTTGTTTTTATCTTCCCTTTATAGTTGCTACGCCTCGGAAATGGATGTGGATCATTATTCCTAAGACATCCTCTGCTCCTGCCGCTTGTCTAAAACATGATATCAGAAAGGGTTAAAAAGGATCTAAACCTGAACCCCCTCCCCAATGATATGCTTGGACGATTTAATCTGCCTGCTGTTAGTCTGCTTGTTTTTGAACTATGTTTTGTCCTTTTAAAAGTCCTTGTTGATGTGAACTTTAATCCCTCTGGATATTCAACATTTACTTGACATCGAGCACCAGAACCTGGTGACCCAGGTCTCATCCAAGCCCAGCTGCACCACTGTGACACAGCATGACAGAGTGACTCTGGGACACAGTGAAGGGCTTGGTGATTGCTACGTCAGTAGCAGTACAGAGGGGAGGAGGGGTGGACCAGGAGGGATTAAAACCCAGTATGGACAATAGGTCCCAGGGCAAATAGGGAACACCAGGTAGACTTTTTTATTCATTCATTTATTACAGTCTCGAAATTTGACATGCCTTTGCGTCAGAGACTCTTCTACAAAAGGTTCCACCTCCAAATTAAATCACATCAATTTGCTAAATACAACAATGTAACAAAAACATGACATGAATATATAAAAAAACAATCTGGATGGACTGGATAGTCTTTTGTCTGTTGTCACCATGTTTCTATCTAGCTTCTCATAGGCTGCTCTACCTCCCCAGGGATCAGGGAAGTTAACGGCAGTGAAGCTCCACCTGGTGGCCAGGGGTGGAGTGAGGACAGTCATGGTGCTGTGACTTCAGGTACAGTGGGCAGCACTGGCAGCCTTTAAAAGGGAACAGTCATCACTAAAGAGCCCCACACCATGTGTGGGTTGGTTCAATTCTGCGTTTTGTGCGAAAACATTTTTTTTTCTTACTGTTTACTGCAGTGTAGCAGACTCGTACTAAGCAGATTCTGCTGACTCTCAAGCTGGACGTTTGCTGCAACCAGAAATCCCAGGGAATCCTGCGGGCTGCTGATATCAGAGCAGGGCTGCAGCACTGGGAGATTCAATATGATAGAGCTTTATCAGCTTAGATCAGATGCCTGCGGTCCCACTGTTCTCCCAGGGCAAGTACAGTCCTCTGTGACTGTAGTTAGTGCCAGGAGGACAGCGGGACCAGCAAGCAAAAGATCAGAGCTTACAAAACTCTGTCATGCACTGCAGTCTGCTGAATATCCCATTGCTGCAGCCCTGCTCTGATGTCAGCTGCAGAAGATTTTGCAGATTTCTGGTTATGTATTTTTTTTTCCTACTGTTTCTTTATCCTTGTTTTAGTTCTCACATGTAAAATGCTGCACCCACTGTTTATTATTCCCTGTACTATGTTACCTGCCTTCTTATCGCTCTGTTATGTTACCTGTCCAAACAGGACCTCCTTGTAAAATGAGCAATGCTCAGCAGAGCTTTTTTCCTCTGGCAAAATAAACACAACTACAGCAAACGCCAGCAGAATCAGCCGGGGGGCAGCACTGTGAGCCAAGCAAGAAGGTAGCAGCTTGATTGAATAGCATGCTGTTAATTTAGAATTAGATTTAAAACCTTTTTTCTTTGAGTCAAACGAGGTAATTCTTGGGCTTGAGTGTGTCAGAAGATCCCCATTACAAAATGGGGAACCCCAAAAGAACAACACCACGGATCAGGAGCAAAACCAAAACGCCTCGACAACCAGAACACCGCACGGTAGGCCCGATGAAACACTCGAGGAGGCAGCTGAAGAGATTTTACAAACTAATGGGATCGAAACTCTCTGCTCTAATTAAATCGGTGACCGCAATTTCAGACAAACTAGATGATCTTAGTCACCAAGTCGTTACCTTGAGACATCTATTGAAGGGATTCAAAATACAGCTGTGGAAGCCGCTAAATGCTATATGCCACCATGGGTGCAGTGTCTACAATGATTAAAAAAGTGGGCATTGAGGCTAGATTGGAGAACCTGGAGAACCAAATCAGGGCTCTGAACATTCAGTACTGGGAATGCCTGAAGGTAGTGAAGAGACCACCTCCTGCTATTTCGAAAGAATGGTTTGGGCAGCAAGTGACAGCGTCAGTTCAGCTTACCGCATCACTCCGAGAGGTCAGTTGGAGGATTCGAGGTTCCAAGGCGATTTTAATTGTCACCAACGGAGCTGGGTCAAGAGATTCTATTCTGGCTCTAGCTAGGTGTAAGGGCACTCTATTACATGAAGGACATAGAATCAGCTTATACCCTGACATCAGTTTCAGACGAGGCAGAAACGTAAACGATTTGATGGTGTGAGAGCGATGCTGAGAGAGTCCTCAATACTCATGGTCTGATTTTCCTTGCTAGGTTAAGGGTGGCTCATAGAGGAAAGGTTTATCTATTTTCAGACCCAGCGGATGCTCTGAAATGGAGTGGAAGATACGCAATTCCACTGAAGCGTTCTTAGCATCGACCATCAATCATCAGATGAAGAGGACCCCTAAGATATTGTTAAATCCTTCGGTAAGGAGGGTGAAACTGCTCCTAAAGGTGTGTGGGGACATTAATAACTGAAATTCTTAAAACTGAGCTGTTTAAACCTGGACAGAAGATCCAGATTTGGATACTTATATCTTGAACTTTCGGTATATGGTTCATTTCATATAACTACAAGGATGTAACTGTAAAGTTGTTAAGATATTCAAACTCTTTGTAGCTTTGTTTAATGTTAACTTTCGAATTTGATGGTTACAGCGCCCGATTACAGTGTAGCTTATATTTATAAGTACGATCAAGCTATATTACTAATTGCACTTATTCGGTGCCTTTATTAGTTAAAGCATGGAACCCAATACCATTTGAATATGGTGAAGGACTCTGGACTTCTTTTTTGTGACATTTTAAGTTTATCCATGCAGCTTATGGGCTCTATACAGCCGATGATTGTTTTACCTTTGGGAAATGCAGTTTGCATTTCAAGATTACCCTCAATGATGTACTGTATCTCTAAGCACTAGATGATATTCTTGTATGTGATAAGAGGATGGGCCTCATAAAGAAAACTATGAATAACTGTGTTCAGCTATAAACAACTTCATTGTTTGATTAATATAAATAAAAATATAAAGTATAAAAAAAAAAAATCAGCCTGATATACTCTTGTTACAATGCAGTAAGCAGTAAGCCAAAAAAAAAAGGTTTTTGCACACAGTACAAAACCAGCCTCCTTATTTGGGTGTGGGCTCTTAGTGCCGACTGTTAACATTTTAAGTCACTTCAGGCCAACATGCTGGAAAACACACCCTTTGAGTCAAAACTGCAGGAAGACTGAGAGCACAGAGTGGACTGAAAAGAGGACAAGGCAAAAACTGATAACACTGCTGACCTCTCCCTCACAGCTGGGTTCCCTAGAGTTACTTGGAGTCACCCCACCTTCAATCCCAGAATCTTCTCCCTTGCCCTGACTAAGCAAAGGAAAGCAGTCAGCTGTGGGCCTTACAGAGGCTTAAGTTTCCAGCAATCTGAGGGGTGGTATGTGGCTGGGTCACAGAGCCTGGACCAGAGGCAGACACTAGAGAAGTATACCAGAGACTCAGCTTGGGGACGGGAGGCGCTCAGATCCTCTGGAAAGGCCACAAAAAGCCAGTGTCCCAAAAAGAAAAATAATGTCAGTTCAAATGAAGACAAGAAGCACTTGAATCGGGAGATTAAACAGATGACATACAGTGTCAATGTTCCAATTATATTATAAATTCTATGTAAAATTGTAATAAAACACCACGAAAGCTGTTTCTGTTCCTTTAATGACAGGGCAGAGGGAATGTCTTACTGGGTAATGGTAGGGGTGTAAGGATGTGATGCCAAGAGAATTTCTGGAGGTGGGGGCACAATTAAAACACAAAGTTGCGGCCCAGTGGCATAAAGAGCTGAGCATCATGTCTTACCTCCTACTACGCTGGTGTTCTGTGGGAGGTGAGTGCAGGCCTGGGGTCACCGTAGAGAGGATCGGCATCTGAGGATGATTCTCCTCCCAGGAACATGGAAAAGAGAGACCGTGCCTGCCTGACACCTAGTGGTGTGCTGCATGTGGACGCATCACGCAGCTCAGCCACTGTCGGCAGTGAATGCCCTCCACAGAAAAGTGAAACATTGGTCCCGGACGAGCAGCATGATGGCCATCCTCCCAAGTTCAAGTTTATCACAGGAAATAACTCCACTGAGCAAGCCTCATTCCACAAGGACATCCTGGTGTACAAAGACAGTAACGCTAAGAATATAGATAAACGTATACAGCAGGTCTGTCAGAACTTACACAGTAACATGATATGAGCACAGTGCAGGTAACACTGGTTAAGACAAGGTGAAGAACTAACTATACAATAAGTGCAATGCACATAGATCAAGTCAACCACTTTTGGAGCAGAGGAGACAGAGATAGTGCCTGAAAAAGGTGCTTTTTTTTAATAAAGGTATGACTAATGAGTCTGTGAGTGGCTAAGGGTTAGGTAGGTGAAAGGGTAGTCAGGACAGGTGGGAAAGGCAAGTGTGGCGGGATAGTACAGTGGTGTGTTGCGGAGGGGTCAAGCCGGGAGGGTAGTAGGGTGAGGGCATGGCAGCAGTCAATGGGGTAGGGGAAGCAGGGATGGTATGGTGAGGGGACAGAGGGTAAAGGACAGGCAAGGTGGTGGAAGGCTGGAGGGACAGTGATGCAAAAGGTAGGGGCAGGTGAAGCAGAGACTGGTAAGCTTTAGGGGCAGTGGCATGCCACTTCATAGGCTTTCCTGGTCAGTGTCTTAAAGCAACTTAATGACACAAGTTTAGTTCGCCTCAGTGTAGCTTACAGCTGGTTCCAAGTTAATGGAAGTACAAAGCTAATGGCACCTCTGCCCTGTTTAGTGCATGACCTTGGCACATCTAAGAGTATATAGGTCGGAGTTCTGTGAGGAGTAGGCGCTGTGTGACAAATGTACGAATGGAGTGGATATAGTAAAGCAGTCTGTCCGCTCAATAGTTTCAAGTCCAAAGACCAATCTGCAACATGCGCCTGGTTGTTAGCGAAGTCCAGCCAAGGAGGAATACACAACAGTGGTGTGTCCTGGGTAGCATATACATGAAACAGTGACTGATGATATAGGGTGTCAAGTTTGTGGGTATGGGTTGCAGCACTACAGAGATAGATGATGTCACCATGGTCTAGCAGCGGCAGAAATGTGGCCTGCACCAGTCTTCGCCTGCTATCCTCTGAAAAGAGGATCTGTTCCTGAAGAGGAATCCCAGCCTAACTTTTAATTTTTGACTAGGCAGTCGATATGGACACCGAAGGATAGCTTACTATCCAACCAGAAACCAAGGTATTTGAACTGATCCACAACCTCGAAGATAGTTGTGAAGGGTTGAGCTAAGGGAAGAGGCTGCATGGGTGGAGGTGAAAACATCACCTTAGTCTTTTGGCTTAAGAGGAGTTTGAGGCAGCCAAGTTGAGTTGGAGTTGATTGAAGTCGGATTGTAGTACAGTGCAGGCTTCTTGCACGGAGGGCTTAGAGGTATATAAAACTGTGCCATTGGCAAAGAAGTGCAATTTTGATTTATGGATATTTTTGTCCAGTGAGTTGTTGTAGATGGTGAAGAGGAGGGCCCCAGAATGGGCATTGGATCCGAGAGGGCCCCATCTACTTTGATTCTTTGCTGCCTACTGTACCTGAAAGGTAGCTAGAGAACCATCTGACAGTGGTGTCATGTAGGCCCAGGGACATGAGGCAGTGCAGGAGTAGGGTATGGTCTACCGTGTGAATGCCTTACTTAGGTCGAGGAACACGGCACAGGTGGATTGCTTATTGTCGACAGCAGATAACCAGTCATCAGTCACCCCTGGCAAGGCTGAGACTGTGCTGTGCTTCTGCCTGAACCTGGATTGGAGTGGGTTAAGTAGGTTAGTGTTTTCCAGAAGTCTTCAATTGCAAGCGAATAAATTTTACTAGCAGTTTGATAGGACCGTAGAATGAAAATTGATCTATAGTTATTGAGGTCGCTCTGGTCACCGGACTTGAACAAAGGGAGGATGTGCACTGTTTTCCAGCTTGGGGAGGGGAGACAGTGGCTGTGGAGATGGAAAGATTGAAGATGTACAAGATTGGTGCCCTAACAGGTGGCTCCCATTTTAGAAAAAAGCTTCAATCGACAGCACTCACTCCTTTCCTAGTATCTAAATTAGTTAATAGTTGCTCAACATCCTTGGATATCAGAAGGAGAGTTGGAAGGAGGCATTAGGCAATGTGGACTGTGGGCAATCTGAGATATCAGGGCTAATGGGTAGCCAGGCAGCTGGTGGAGAGTCAAGGCCAACCCTGCTGTGGCAAAATCTGCATTCAGTAGATCAAGGATGGAGCGTTGGTTACTGACCAAAGTACCATCTGGTTGACTTGGAGTGAGAGAAGGGGGTAGGTTTGTGACAGTTGATTGATTTGAAAATATGCCAGATTTTGGCAGAGCTGCCTTTGGCACCTTCTAGGATTTCAACATAGTAGGTGGACTTGGCAGTCCTAATGAGCTTGGTGCATTTGCTTCTGGTTGCTCTGAACTCCTGCCAGTGGGTTGCAGTTTTTGAGTGCCTAGCACGGGCCCATAGTTTATCACAGAGCAATAGTGTGGTTTTCAATTCAAGGAGGACCAGGGTGTGAGAACTTCCTGATTCTATGTCTACAGAAGGGTGCATGTTTGTAGGCAAGGCCTCGTGATACCGTAATGTTGCTGAAAACAGAAACAGTGGATCCAACTGTAGTGGCCAGATAAAAGCTTGTCAATCGTCACAATTCAGATCAGCTAGGTAGTTGCGGATATTAAACTTACAAAAACTTCTGCAGGTGATAAATTTGAAGTAGCAGTGACGTTTAACGTAGGCGCGAGTGCAGACTACAATATTGTGGTCACTACATCATTATGAAAGACCACTGAGTGCTCGATTTTGTGTGGCCGCTGTGAGAATTTAAGTAAAGGATGGAGCTGCGGCTATATTTTGTGTTCGTCTACTGGGTTGGGTGACGAGCTAGGTGAAACCAAAATTGTCGGAAAAGTCTTTGATGGCATTTGCTCTAGGCGGGTAAGGCCAGTCAAGGTTTAAATCCCCAAAGATGATGGTTTCATTGAAGTTGGACTCGAAATGACCCTAAGTTTTGATAGTATATCCATGCTGCCTGATGGTGTCTACAGCAGCAGACTATTAATAGCTTCGTGGAAGGAAGCAGACTTCCTTAGTGCCAAGCACTTAAATTCTTTAGGCTTGGATTCTGGAGGATTTCTGGCATTGAGCCTACTGTTAAAATAGATAACTACCCCATCTCCCTAGTAGGCCTGTCTAGAGGCACCACCCCTGAGAAGACATCTCCGCAACACTGGATCTGGACTTGGCGGGTTGAGTCGCTCCCGCCACCCTGCCATGGAGGCAAGCCATGGGGTAAGATGGGAGAGGGTCTGATGTTCAGGAGACAGGGCTGGAAGGACGACAGGAAAAAGGTCAGTTCGGGATCAGAGGTAGAAATAATCACAAAAACCAACAACTAAGAGCACCACGTTATACTTTTACAAATCTTTCACCATTCAAAAAGAAACATGTGGGTGGAATTTGTGAGCAGACAAGCCCCCCGACCTTATGGGCATGACGGCCCTGCAGGGGAGCTGTTGTCCTCGGGTCAGTAGGTGTTGTGCCTCCTCTAGGCGGCCGCTGGTCAGGAACTGGCGAATAAACAGGATCTCCTCGCTCATGAGGGGAGGAGTCCTGCTGATGGTCTTTTAAAGTAGCTGGCTCAAACTAAGGACTAGATTGCTATCTTACAAAACTATTCTTTGTAGGAACGCCATGCTCATGACGTAAAACATGTATCTAGACAGATACTACCTAGCCTGTTCTCTATTTCTTCGCTATGGAGATAGTAAAGCAACAAGAATACATTATAACTCTTGCCCTCTGATTAAACATTTCTAGCCACTGCTTGAACCTACACAAAACTGAATCCTGTCTGTGCCTTGCAATTATCATTATTTATGAATTTTGTAATTACCTTTATCTTTGCTGATGTACTGGAGCATGGGACAGTGTTGCAGCCTCTCAAATGCACAAGTTCAAACTGAGGAACAGCAGGCTACAGAAGGGCTTGGAAAAGGTTCGTAATTTGACCCTATGTCACATGTGCATCAGCAGCCTATCAGGCGTACATAACCCAAATGGTGGAAAAGTGGAGTCCATGGATATACAGAAACACAATCCCTGTAGAGGACTCTGAGATAAAAGGCAAAGCAAAAGATGCGTTTTTAGATGAGATGAGTTCCTTGATATGTGTCTTTGCCAATCCAGACTTCAAATGTTCTTGCCTGTAAGACTCGGTGGGGTGAATATTGATGTCTTTGTAAATAAGTTTTGACGGTATGGACTGCTCAGATCAGAGCAATATCAGTCCCTCTGAAAGCATGCCAGATACCTTTTGTGTCAGCGTCTCGCTGCCCCACCCAGCTGTAGAACAGTTCATGAACTATAAATAATCAAAGGATTACTTACCAGCTGCACCATGAAGCACTGGCAGGTGGCTCCACGCCTTATTAGGAGCTTCAGCTTGCCTCCTGTATGTGAGCAGAGAGATGTTAGGCAATGCAGTGACCCACTTTTGGCTCAGCCCTGCTATCAATAAATTCCAAGGCGCTTGTGTTTTGTTATTCTTACTTCTTTTCAGCTCCATCAGGAAAACTAAAAAGCCGGAGGGGGGTGGTTCTTTAGCGCCATTCTACCTAAGCAACTAAGAATCAAAAGATGAATTTTCACCAGTGTATATCCCTCCCATACTCCAACATCAAACACCTTGCATCAGCAGCAAGTTAGTTATGGTTCCCTAAAGTGTCTGAAGGTGCCAGTCATTTCATGATGTAGCAGTACAGTTTGGCTTTTATATGGTGCCTTTCAAACACTGAAACTCAAATGCTACCATAGCAATGAGCAAGCTGGGTAGTGCAGGAACTATAAAACAGAAGTCTGTATTTATAAAGTGCCTTTCATACACACTGCATCTCAAACACTATACAATGAGTCTGCTGCTGGTAGTGCAGGAACTATACATCAGAATTTGGCTTTATAAAGTGCCTTTCATACATGCTGTATTTCAAACACTATACAATGAGTCTGCTGCTGGTAGCGAGGAACTATACATCAGAATTTGAATTATATAGTGCCTTTCATACATGCTGCATCTCAAACACTATACAATGAGACTGCTAATAGTAGTGCAAGGACTGTCAAACAATCTGGATTACAGAGTGCCTATCATACACACTTCATCTCAGGCACCACATAATGCATCAGCTACTGGTAGTGCATGGACTGTATGTAGTCATTAACCTTTAATGAGAGGTTTCTGTTTTTCCAAGTGATGGGAAATTATATATTTTTATAGGTGCAGAATACTGCAGAATTCATATAAAGTAAGCCTGAGGGTGCAGAAATAGAAAGAGGCAAGGAAATCAGATACGGCAAGGAGAAATGCGACAAATGTAATAGAGTCAGGCATCAGAAAGCTCTCACTTTGTTTAGAGATGATCCAAAACTGTTTCCAGCATCCACTTTGTTGGTATGTAAACATGCCCTAAAACAAAATAGCTCTTGTGGAACAAATTAAAAAAAGCTGTAAATATTGCAAAATAATGTTACAAGATTTCAGAATATACTGCACAGTTCTTTTATAATATACTGCACAGAATATCTAAAATGTGGTGCAGAAAACAGCATGTATGATTAGGGCCTAACCATTCTTTCCCGCATGAGCCCACTTGGTGAGTGCTGGGCCCTCCTACCATCCAACCCCCACCCCACGGCCATGAAAAGTTGAATGTTTTGTCCATCCCATCTTCTATAAACACACACACCTCCAAAATGCAGTGTCGTTGCTGGGTGTGAAGAGACTGAAAAACTCCCCACTTTGTGGCCATTGCACTTCATATATGTCGTAAGGCATAGGTGACCCAGTTTTCAAAAATCTGTGCTTGGAAAACAACCAAACCACACAGGAGTTCCTATGCAGAATGCTCTCTATATGCTTAGGATTTTCAAGCCAAACATTTGTAGGTACACAGCAGACTAAACAAATGCAATTCCATTCCATCTGACCATTTCCCTTGCATACTGTGTAGATACGGATACCTATACATCTGGGGAAGGGTTCATTTGCTCTGAGACAAGTGCTCCTTTTTTCCCTGTATTCCACTAATCCTTCTTTCTTCCATGGCACTAGTCGTGAATTCAACTACACAAGGGCTGATGTGGTCTCTGCACAAGAGCAGCAGCACAGAGGAGACCAGTATCTACAGCCAGTCTCACAACAGTGTGGGAAATTAATGAAAACCCTGTTGAAGGAGAGACTGATGGAGTACCTGGAAGCAAATGGACTGCAAGACTACTGGCAGCACGGCTTCACAGAGGGGAAGTCATGTCAGACAAAGCTCACTGATTTCTTTTTCACAAGGATATGAAGGAGGCGGACCAGGGAAGGCAGTGGATGCAGCCTATCTGAATTTCAGTAAGGTCATTGACACTGTACCACACAGCAGACTGATGAAGAAAGCTAGCAACCTGGGGGTGGGGAGAAGGCAGTGCTGGGAATCTCACTGGTTGAAAGACAGGAGGCAGAGGGCGGTGGTAAATGGCAGTCACTTGACAGTACAGAAGAGTGACCAGTGGAGTGTCTCAGGGATCAGTATTGATCCTGTTATCTTCAATGTCTTCATAAGTGACACTGCTGAGGAACTGGAAGGAAGGTATGTCTCTTTGCAGAGGACGTAAAATCTGCAGCAGGGTGGACACCCTGGAGGGGTGGAGAGAATGCAAAAGGATCTGGGGAAACTATAGGAGTGGTCTAGAGTGTGGCAGCTGGGTTTCAGTGCCAAAAGAGTGCAAAGTCATGCACCTGGGGTGGGAAAACTCAGGGTTGTGTATAAGATGGAAGAGGGACTCAGTCACCCAGAAAGAGAGCGGACCTTGGGGTAATCATATCTGATGATCTCAAGGTGCCAGGGCAGTGAGCAAGGACAGCTGGAAGCTGGGTTGCATAGGGAGGGATTTCAAGCAGCAGAAGAGAGGTGGTCTTGCCACTGTATCACTCACTTGTGAGACTCCACCTAGAGTACTGTGTCCTGTGCTGGAGGCTGCACCTCCACAAGGACAGTGACAGAGTGAAAGAGGTCCAGAGGAGAGCTACCAAACTGGTGCAGGGGTTGCATGAGAAACCATATGAGGGAGGCTGCAGGAGCTCAGTATGTACTCCCTGGAAAGAGGAGACAGAGGGACATGACTGAAACCAAGAGCCTTATGGGGGGCAAAGTAGAAGAAGGAGTCTCTTTCAGAGGAGGAACACCAGAACAAGCTATAAAAGCTTAAAGGGGGTTAAGAGGGATGGGAGGAAGCGCCTCACAGAAAGGGAGGTATATGCCAGGAACAGCCTGCCAGTAGAGCTGGTGGGAGTGAAGACAGTGAGGAGCGTCAGGAATGCATGGGATAGGCACATGGGCATAACAGAGGAAGGAAGGGGGACACCTGTGACTGAATAGATTCCAGGGTGTAGTAACAGGTAGGAAAATAAGGCAGACCAGATGGGCCTACAGGTCCTTTGCTGCCGACACGTTCTCTGTTTCTCTGATGGGCATTGTTTGCTGCATTCCTCCTGCCTCTTTGTGCATGGCTGGTGCTGTCGGTGGATGTCTGGAACTCTGCTCACCAACAGCAGGAAACATCAGTGGTTCAGGCCAACCCATGTTACACAGATGATGCTGTGATGACTTGGCATGTTGATGTGGACGCCACAGAGTGCAAAAGCTTCCCATGAGGTCCTGATGCTGTTGGCTTACAGTCCAATGTATTACGGCTCATGAAGATCTATAGTTTACTAGTAACAAAATCTCTCCTTCCCCTCCATAGCAGGGTTTGAAATTGGCACCCCCTGCCCAATGCGGTGGAATTCCCCTCGGGCAGGTAAACCCAGTGTTGTAGAGTGCCAGCTAGCGCCTTGTGGTAATCGTGCAATGTTGACCGTTAGCACGATATATATTGCTTTAGTACTAGCACGGTAGCTACTGAATAACATGTATTGTGCTACCATGCTGCCCGCATACCGCTTAATGCACCAACAGTATACTGCACTAATGCTCAACTTTGTGCAACTACCACTGTATATAGGCAATGAAGTTAAAGGCTTGGCCAATGGGGAACGTGTCGAAGCAAACTGCCAATGGAGAGCTCCAGAATGCTCCCAGGACAAGGGTGACAATGACTGCAAAGTGGAAAGGAGTCTGAGTATCCTCGTTGCTTTATCCTGGCTGAGTATGTTGTGCTGCTGCATCCTTGCTGGGTCTGAGCTGTGCACTTCTAGCTGTGTCACAACTGCCCTTTCCTGCCTGATGATGTCCCTCCAGGATGGGTCTGGACCACCTCTTCTGGATAGGTTTGTACTGCCCCATGCTCTCCTTAAACACTAACTTTATATTCATGCTCATATTGCAGTCCCTGCCAGTGGAAAAAAAAAAAAAGACAAACACTTCTTTTACATTAAACGTTAATACTCATCATTAAAACTGCAATAAAACTTTTTTCAAGGGAAAAACATTTTGGGTAATTACTGTGTTGGGCTAGTGAAAATCCTGTTGGACAGAGGATTTTTTCAGTCACTAGCCCTACCGACTAGTGGTTGAAAAAGTTTGTTTCAACTCCTGCATAGGTCTCCTGCCCTGATGTAGGGCACTGCCCCTGGTGGCCATGAATGTTGCAGCACACTCTGGGCATGTGCCACCCCTTGTCAGAGAGCAGGTTTCTGGCTCCCACAAGGCACCACTGTGATGCGGAACCTGGATGTCTCCTCCATGGGTTCACACGAGCGGCACTCCAGCACTCTCCAGCCCGGCTACTTCCATCCCAACCTGAAAGTCTGCTCCTAAATATTGATAGCTAGCATGGAAGCACACTTCTGCTGAGGCATCAGTGGCCTGATCATGGGGTTCTTTAAGAATGCTGTCCTGAATATGTTGTATGTATTAGTGACCACGGCCCTCAAGAGCATGGTCCATGGCTGATGACACCATTCTTCTTCCTGCTGAGTTTCCTATTTGATTTTGTAGTTTTTCTCACATGGAGTCTCTTCTGTAAGTGAGGTGTTTCATGGCTTTTACACATTTGGAATGCTGCTGCTGCAAAATGACCCTGATGTTCGACGACAGCAATGGTGCAGCGGTACAACCTAGTGGTTAGAGGCGCATAGCTGTGGGAAACTGGGGCCCTGGTTTGAATCCTCACAACTAGCACTTGCTGTCTCCACCCACAGCATGTCGCTGAACCCCTCCTGCGCGTAGTTCTTCCAGCTGCCCCCCGACCTTTCCTTACCTTTTCTGTAAACTCCAAATGCTAGTCTAGCTTACCAACTGTTCACGGAATGTAAAGCACGTTGAGATATTGTAAAGGCATGACACAAAAGCAAATTCCTTTCCTTCCCTTTGGGTCCGTCTGTTTGGGATGATGGGTGTTCTTTGTTCTTTAGGTTTGGGTGTCTTTTCATTGGTATTTTATAATCTATGGGTATGATGGAGTAATTTGATTTCTGTGTTGGTGCAGATGGGGGCTTTGTTATTTAGGTGGGGGTTGCTTGTATGACGATTTGTCATATGATTGATTTACATAATGACCTTTTGCCCCTGAGGATTATTTTTATCACCATACTCTTTGAGACAGGTGTTAAATCCATACACAAGGCAAGACCAAGTCATACATGTAGCACTTCTTCACAGAGAGGTGGTGGACACTTGGAATGCACTGCTGGAGGAGGTCTTTCTTTTAAGATGGTGGGCAGCTTTAGAGAGGCTGGGACAGGCATGGGGAAGGGTAAGGATCATGGGTAGGGAGGGAGGGAGAGCAGGGACATTAGCTCAAGCTGGGACCTCAGAATGAAGCAGACTTGATAGACCAAATGGCTTTCTTCTGCTGGCTTCTTCATATGTTCGTAAGATAAAATTTGAAGAAACAGAAATATAGAAAATGCTGGCAGAAGAGACCATTGGTGCATCAGGGTCTGCACTGGTTTACCCTAGGACTTAATGTCTAGTCGGGTTACTTCCTTACTTCACCCTCTTGCCCTCTTCCTTACTGCCTTCCCCATATGTAACTATTAAGGAAGAGGCTACACATGATATGCATTTCAGGCAATCATTTGAAAAACTTTAAACATGAAGGTACACTAATTTGAGCAGTTAAAGAAACATCATCACCTTTGGTAGTTTGCTCTCCTGACGAGGAAAGTGCCTTTGGGTTCTCTGGGTTCAGCAAAATCTCTCTGACTCCTCATGCTCATACCTTCCCAAAATACCACCTGCAATTCAAAGAGGCAGTCTTACTGTGAGTCAGCTAGTGCACAAGACTTTACTTCACCTCTGTATTTTCACTTTCTTTTCTGCAAGTTTAAATGTAACAGTGTGTGCCAAAGTCAGTCTTCTATCATTTCTGGGTGGTTTCATTTATACAGACTTCCCCAAAGTGCCCCAAATGCCCATATCAATTCCTCAGTCCCATCCTGTCTCATTTTACACATACAGTTAGCCCTCTGGCCCATTTAATGATGCAATACACTTTCACATATTATAAATGTTATCAGCTTTCTGTCACCAGTCAACATGTCTAAAGGTTGGCAGCTATGAGATCAAGTGCAACAACTGGAGTCTGACTGGAGTGTGGCAGGTTCCTGTGTTACATCTCCAGACATGCCATCCTGCAGCTCCTTCCAGCTGCTGACCTGTGGAGAGTCTGACTGTCCTCCTCACTGTGTGAACCCAACAGTCTGTTCAAGCTGCCTGAAATCCTGCTTTGTACCACTGCTTGACTGTTTCCCATGCTGCTGTGAGGAGAGATGCTGGCAACATTATACCTCTCCTCACTGTGCTTTCACGAGCCTACCTGCAGTACCTTGACTCTGACTGCTAGCTGCAGTCTAATCACAGTGGTGACAGCACCATGAGGGTGGGGCAAGTTGCTCAAAAGCCACACCTCTAGCTGATGCACCGTGGTGTCTGCTAGCAGCTAAGCATGGAGGTCAGGTGTAACAACTGAGTCTGACTAGAGTCAGACTTGGAAAGACTGGAAAACAGGTCATTATCTTGTGCAAGTACAATTAAAAGTTCTACCTGAGTGGTACTTGATTTTGTAGTATTTTATTTTAACATTGCACAGCAGCGTTAATGTTTTACAGCTAAAAGTCTCATCTTAGTGTTTTTGATTCTACAGTACTACAACTTAACACTGATTTGCAGCTTTGATTCTGCTTTCAGGTTTTTGTCAACTTTGCTTCCCTCCTGGTGCACCGACTGCAGGGGCATCTTTTGGGTGGGGACCCACTCACACAGCCTCTGCTGCCTGCCTGAACCTCTGACCATAACCAAGGAATTGAGTGCTGGGCCCCCCATCCTGGACACTCCCACGGGAGAAGGCGGGACCATGGAGAGTCAAGACGGTCAGGGCTGGCACTGGACGTGCGGGGCTTGGGTACTCGAGCCCCACTCATCACCTCCCCAGTAGCTGGGGTTTTCTCCATGTTTTCCTCTGGATGCGACGTGCGATGACATCTGCACACATAGTGTTGATGTCCACCACCGCCCACCCTTCAGTAGTGCTGCTCCTGTAGTGCCCCTGGTCTCCACTGGGGCTGCTGCAGACCGAGGTAAGCCCGCAAGCCCACCCCAGGGAGAGGAGAGCAGTCCTCCGGATGCTCAATCCCCTCCTTCACCCGCCGACCCCCAGCATATAGAGAGTCCGCTCCCAGGTCTCCAGCTGGTGCGTAGGTGTGGCATCCATCGCCTCAACCCTCAGTGCCACCGGGCTAGCCTCTTCTCCCAGGTTTGCAGGCAACTAGATATTTCACTTCAAGACCATTTCAGACTTCATTTAGTTTTATAGACTACTTGGTCTGCTATTTATATGCAGACAGTCTTTTAAATCACTAGTTGTTTATTAACAGGTTTTACTCATTTGGGGTTGTTCAAGTCTCTAATTCACTAGTTAACCTGAGTCGAGCCTTTTTCATCACATGGTTTTCGTATTTTTGTATTACTATCCTCTGGTTTACTTTAATCTCCCATACAAATTCCCTCAAGTCCCAACAGAATGCTGAAGGTAGGTTTCTTATTTCACTGCCATGGTCAGATGCAACTCAGTAGATTACCCAAATTATAACATTTTAGGAGGTATCAGATAGTGCTCCTCTAGAATGGTTTCTAACGCCTGTCCACACCACCTTCCTGGTAATGTTACAGGCAGACTAAACTATTACAGAATTAGCGTAAAACGATTCACATCCGCATCTGTAAAGTTACTACTACTATTTTGGATCGGATCTCAAAACCTGCTCAGGTAGTCTTGAGATCAGAATGAGAACCGTTACACAGTTAGTATCAGTTTGATTAGCAGTGCAGATGCTCGTCTGGTGAAGTCCTGGGATACGTTGACACTTGAGGGAGAAATACCATTTTAAAACCAGTACAGCAAGCATGGAGAATGACACCAGTGCAGACGCAATCAGTATCAGCTTGTAACATTTTAAAAACATTACCACCCAATATGGACGATTGTAACGGTAAGGGCTATAATGTTTTTGAAAATGTTAGTTCACATTTTGTAGTGTGGACAGGGCCTTTAAGTCCCAGGAGGTTGTGCTGGCCTAAAAAAAGGCCTCCACTATCTAGTCTTCTTAACTTGTTTTGGTTTATTTTCTATTTCTTTTGATTGCCGGAGACACTGAATCCAACCCAGGCTCCTTGCACAATAACCATAGTTTTTCCATTCAAATATTCAAAGTTTTCTCCCTAAGATGGACCTTCTTATGAGCTGATCTCTTGTTACTAGTCTCTCCATTGTTACCTTATCCGAAACATGGCTGGACTAGACTATTCCAGGCTTAGAGATCAACCTCCCAGACTACACTGTTTTTAGGTCTGATAGGAACAGACACAGAAGTGGTGCAACTCTGTTTGCTCACGCCTCCATCTCTTCTTGTTCACCTGTCCACTGGAGACTCCATGGGTAGTCCTGATAATAATTCTGTTTCCCTAAAACTATCTTGGAGAAATCTTGGTGACCAGTTATACTGCCCCCCCCAAAAAAAAAAAAACTGAAAGCCAGTTACATTTGCAATATCTTTACTCATTCAGTCTCTGGGTGACTTCCCATATTTGGTATTATTGGGTGATTTCAATGCAAACTGGCCTGCTAGCAAAGGCCTCAGACTGAAACAGTCCCCCGCCTTGGTCTAAGCCAGTTAATTAAAGATGCTGCCCATATGACTCAACTTGCATGGTTTCTACTATTTTGATTTGATTTTTTGCTTCCCCATTCGTGCTTCGGGATGCCAGAGAAACCTATGGTGACCACGCTGTTTATTTTTGTACATTTAATCTTTCCTTCCCAAATGTATCCCTAATATATTAAAGAGCAACTCTCTATTATAATAAAAAGCCTAAAAATGCTAGATTTGCACCAGTTATGTTTAAACGTTATTGTTTTATAGTTTTTTGTTTTTAACTATACCTGTCGGTCTACTAAACATTGTAGCTAGTGCAGCAATTACTTCACAGAGCCTTTCAAAACGTATCTGACTCTCCTCCTACTAACCACACAATTGCTGTTTGTGGTATCACACTCTATTGTCATGGTGAGCACTTTTGATGTCATAAACAAAGGCACTGTGAGGTTAACAGGGAAGAGGCGAATGTTTTCAGACAGCAGCACAGCAAATTCCCAGAGGGCCTGGGTGCAAGGCGATGTTACAGGGCCCCTCCCAGTTTTGAATAAACATCAAAATTATGATTTGGGCCCCTCAAATCTGTGGGCCCAGGTGCCACTGCACCTTGTAGCTACGCCCCTGTTTTCAGATGCTTTCTATACAGACCTTTTAGACAGACTACCAAGATGTGATTTAAATCCTGGAAAGGACATTGAAAATGAAAAAATATATTCTTTAGGAAGCTGTAACAAATGAAACATCTTATTTATGAAAGTGCATGCTAAAGTGCAGAGTTGCTCTTTAAGTTTTGTTGTTTTAGGAAATTTAACTTGGGTGCTTTTGTCATGGTTTGTCTATGATTTATTGGGGGATTATTCTCTTGTTCAAATGTTGATGTAGCTTGGGATTATTTTTTATTCCTTTAGAGAACCATTCTTGCTATTTTTAATTGCCTCAAACTTGGAGAAGCTCCCTTACCTCCATGGGAGCTCCTCTGTAGTAGAACAGCCTTTATAAATATGCCCCAGGGAAGAATCATAAATTGCTCTCGAGAAGGGCTGCTTGTGATCCTTTCCACTTTCCTGTTGCTGTACCATTTTCTGACATGTGTCGGAGCGTGGGCGCGTCCCATTAAAGTGTATGGGCGTGACTTTGAAGCACGTTTTGGCCATTTGATAAAACAGTCTTATTAGCTGAACCCTTGCTCCAGTTTTACCAAATGGGCACTTAAAACAGCCTAAAACTGTACTTTAAAGTCATACTCCATAACACTTCAATGGAGCGCAGCCCTGTGCTCTCCCACTGCCACATCAGGAAAATGTCAGATGCGAGGGCTGCGGGCAGTAACAGGGAAGTGGAAAGGGATCACACCGCTAGTTGGGGGTTATTTATAAAGGTTGTTTTTCCTACAGAGGAGTTCCCACCGAGGTAAGGGAGCTTCCTCTTGTTTTTGCATTGCACAAAGAAAGGTGCTCTTAAGCACCTTTATTTTGCTTTGTGACCTGCACCTTTTGTGTGTTTGGGGGAGTTAAATCTAAACATGCCCTGTGGGTTACTCCTTTTGTTGTTGCACAATCACAATCACAGGATAAACTCTACCAAAGGCAAAAAATTGACACATCGGAGTCTTGACAAATTTTCCGTAATTTTCAAAACTATTGAGTTTCCTTCACTAGGAAATCCAAATCTCCTCCTTTTCAAAGCAAATTTATCTAATGCTAGAAATAAACCAAAGTAATGCTGGTGTATGGTGGGCTCTGTTTGAAGATGCCCTCTGAGTCTTCCACTTCTAATGTGTCCTATGGCAGAACTACATCTTATTCCATGGACGGTGTCTGTGCTTTGTTTAATTCTTTCTTTACCAAGGTCCGTGCAATGCTGCTAAACAAAGCTGGTTTATCTTTGGCTGGAATGCACAGTGATTCCCTGCTAAGTGCCCTCTTTCAAGACCCAGATTTTATTTTAGGACCATAAGAACCGAGGAAGTGTTTAAATTGCTATGTTCCCTGATGGAGGACACTGCTAAGGGAATTGACAACCTAGATACTTACTTAGTTACAAATTTTGGCCCTTCACCTAACTTTTTAATGTATCCCTTACCACACAAACCTTTCCTACTGTGTGGAAATATTCCTTAGTCATCCCTCTTCATAAGGGGGATGGCTACAAACTATCAACCAACTTCTTTGTTCCCCATACTTTCAAAATTTATAGAAAAATAGTTTTCTACCATATAACAACCTAACAAATCATCAGGCGCTATCTTGTTTTCAGTTGGGTTTTAAGCCCAATTTTCAACCCTGACAGCACTGAATGTCTTTCATGATTTTGTTTCCAATGCTTTAGATAAGGGAGTCTTTTGGGTTCTGTCTTTATTGACTTGTCGAACGCTTTCATTGTTTTCAATCATTCTTTGCTCTTAACCTCCTGGCTTCCTTTGTTTTTACTGCAATATTACAAACTGGTTTTCTTCTTAATTGCACAGGAGAACTCAATCTGTTTCGAATGGCTGCCTGTCTCTTTCACTGCCTGTTACTACTGGGGTCCCACAGGGTGCTACTGCTGGTCCCATCTTACTCAACTTTGTAGATCCTTTACCCTCTGTTGGACTTTATGCTGACGACATGGTGCTTTTCTATGCACACAAATCTCCTCTGTTCTTGCCACGGCACTTCAGGGTGACTTTTACAAAGTAGCCAAATGGTTCTTGGATAATCTACTACTTTTAAATAGTAAAAGTTTCAATCAATGCTGCCTGGTTCCTGGTACTCGCTGTCTTTGGAAGATTCTTCTTTTTTGATTCACCTGATGAATCATCCATTGGAACTTGTAAATGAATTTATGTATCTTGTCTTGTTTCTGACTCCTCTTCGACTTTCAAACCACATGTTGAGAACACCGTCAGTGCTTGGGGCGCTTGAAACACACCAGACACTGATCTGACCATTCTTTTACTGTAAACACACTACCAAGCAAGCAATTCTTCCCATTCCTAATTACAGCAATACTATTTATTGTCACAGCCTTTGACTCGCGATCGCTTTCCTTTAAACACTGTTTATTTTCAGATGGTATATTTTGTTTTTAAATCAAGATGGGAGAAGTATCACTGTTCTATATTACATGCTAAATTGGCTAGCACCCTCTTTTAGGCATAACTTACATTGGTTATCTCTCATTTATTAACTGGACAGCAACCAAACCCTTATTAGTTTATTTATTAGAATTTTGGATAAATACCTTTGAGCCAATGGCTCTTTTACAAAGGTTCCTCATCAGTATACAAAGAACAGAAGTACAATTTGTGTGAGATTAGCAGGCAAGCAGTTGGAATACAAATTTCAGTACAGGATATCGTGGTCTAAAAGCTACAGGTAATATAATTAATAGAACAACACAACCAAGCATACATTTAAGAATGATGAGTCACAGCAAACAATATTTACATGAATTAAAGCTGCCAGAAGGGCACTGTCAAAGGGAAAGGTGGAGTGGAAAAACTGAGTTGCTGCCAGTTGTGCCAGGTTGTGTAGAAAAGTGGGAAGAGAGGGGGCATAGAGGGGTAACTGGGAGGAGGAAGGAAGAGAGGTGGATGGGAGGCAAGGATTGGGGAACTTGCTAGCAGTGGGTGGGGCAAGCAGATTAGAAAAGGGAGAGGAGAAGGAGTTGAAGGAGGGTAAGAGAGGAAGGTGGTGGACCAAGTCTAGGGAGAGAGGCAGGGGTATGGGGGTGGGTGGCAAGCAGAGATGGGGATAGTAGAGAGGTGCAAAGAACAGGAGGCGTTAGTTATCCCAAGGTCAATCGTTCTGTTCATAAATACAGTTTCAGGGATGTGCACATGCTTTGGCCGAGAATGCTTTACAGTGCCCGTTTCCAGGAACAGCTTATCCCTCAGCTCAGAAACTGTTCTACCATTGACTCTCATTATTAAACGTGGCTTAAAAACTGTTGTTGCAGGAACAATCTCCCTGCAACTGTTTTACCAGTTGTTGTGTGTCTGTTAATGTATTTATATTTATGTTATTGGTGGTGGGTCTATAACCATGACTTGGGATGCTCTGTAAATAACATTTGCTTTCATGGAACTCATCCTGTACATCTGAAAAGTTCAAGTAAAACTCAACAGCTGTTCAGGATATAGAGGATGTGCAATGAGCGGACTCAAATGGACTATATAACATATATATGCAATATATCAAGGGATCAAATCAGAAGGAGGGAGATCATGAGTGGGGTGCTGCAGGGATCTGTCCTAGTACTGTTCTCTTCAATATCTTCATCAGCGACACTGGAGAGGGCATCTGGAGCAAACTGTGTCTCTCTGTAGATGAGAAAAGCTTTGTGGTAGGGTAGTTAGCAACTGAGGGACCAGTAAGATGCAGAGGGATCTACAGAGGCTGAGAGGTGGTCTGAGGTTTGGCAGTTGAAATTCAACACCAAAAATGCAAGGTTATACACCTGTGGGACAAAAACAGGACAGAGTACTGAATGGAAAGGGTTAAACTGAGCACTACAGCAGAGGAAACTCACCGGGGTCATCATCAGTCATTCCTCAAACAATCAAGCAAGTGTGACAAGGCCTGTAGTAAGGCTAATGGGATGCTGCGATTGTAGCAGAAGTTTTTTTTTTTTAAACTCTCTTTATCCTCCTCCTCCTCTCGACCCCAGGACTCTAGCTAGTGTGGACACTCAGTTCAACCTTATCCCATCCACTTCAAGCCCCAGCCTTACCTTCCAGTGGGGGATCCCCGCCACCTCTGGTCCCTGACTCCTCGGATCTAAGCCACTGGGGAGGGATCATTGACTCCTCTGGCAACCTTTCTACCAATCTAGACAGGTGACCAGGAACGGAGGGAGCACCAGAGGCAGACTGAATGACCCAGCGTTGGGCATGTAGGCTGGCCACAGGTCCAGCTTTGCCTACCAAGGGACAGGGCTCTTCTATGTTTTCTGTGGTCCTGGGGCGCAGGCATAAAGTGGCGTCCAGCGCAGTGTGAGTGCACTCCCATATCTGCTTGTGGGGCGTCCACCGCAGCCCCTCATACCCCTGTAACGTGCACAGTTTCAGCTACACCCCCAGTCACCACTAGAGCTGTGTGATGCAACCAATCCTCCCCAGGAAAGAAGAGCTGCCTGCCAGTGGCTTCTCCAAATCTATGCCCTCCCCTCCCCACTGCTGACCTCGCGGCCTGAGCTTGCTCCTAAACCTGGGTCACCAGCATAGCACAAGGTGTAGCATCCAGCGCCTCAACCTTCAGTGGCACTGGGCCACAGAAGGGGTACTGACAGCAGGAAAAGTAGGCAGTACTACCTCTATACAGGTCACTGGTGAGGCTGCATCTGGAATACTGTGCTCAGTTCTGGAGCCCTCACCTAAGGAAGGACAGGGACAAGCTGTAGATGGTAGGCGGTGCAATACAGGGTGACCACGGTGATTCAGGGCCAACAGGGCAGATCTTATAAAAGATCATATCAAACCACGGAACACGTACTCACTGGAGATCAAATGACAGAGGGAGGATATGACAGAGACCTTCACGCTTCTGAAGGAATAAACAAGTTGAATTGTGGGGAACTGCTTAGCAGAGTACAGAGTCAAGAACTCATGGTCAGGAGTGGAAACTGGTGGGGAAGGTTTAAGATGGATGTGATGAAGTTCTAGCTTATGAAAAGGTGGTGTAGGTGTGGTGAACAGTCTACCAACGAAGGTGGTGGGCCAAGATCACAAATGGTTTCAAGCATGTCTGGGGCAGAGTGAAGGATTTGGTAGTTGCTCAGGTCAGTTGTAGTAGGGAGAACAGCGGGGTGGATCAAGACAGATAAAACTCTGTATTGGCAACAGTTCCAGGGGCAGCTAGAGAACCCTGGGCAGACTAGATGGACCTTTGGACTTTTCTGCCTTCACTGTCTATGATTTTATCTTCAAGTGTGATGGGGCAGGACCATAACTCACGGTGGCAGAGCCACAAGTGACTTATTAATGTCCTGCCCACTCAAAGTGAAGATAAGCTTAGTAAGCTGTTGGTTAACTAGGATCTATGGCTTATCTGTTAGGTAGGAAAATGGGCAGACTAGGTGGGCTAAGCGGTCCTTATCTGCCATCAAATTCTATGTTTCTGTGTCTATAAATTGGCAATTTTGAGTCAGGCTATTGTATATTCAATATACACCAGCAGTTTACAATTATAGCTTTTAAATCTGCATACAAACATACTGAAGCCAGCAGAAGAAGGCCATTTGGTCTATCAAGTCTGCTTAGACAGGGTCCACAGCTTGAGCTAATGTCCTGCCCTCCCTCCCCACTCCTCCCATCCTCCCTACCCATGATCCTTACCTTCCCCATGCCTATCCCAGCCTCTCTAAAGCTGCCCAACCGCCTTCAATGAGATGACCTCTTCTGGCAGCGCATTACAAGTGTCCACCACCTCTGTGAAAAAGTGCTTCCTGACCTCCATCCTAAACCTTCCACCCTCCAGCTTAAGACTGTGCCCCTTGTGATATGGTTGCCACTCAGCTTAAAGAGACTCTCCTTATCAACCTTATTTATCCCTTTCAGGTACACTAATGTCCTAATCATGCCCTCTCTCTCCTGTCTTCAGAGAGTACATGTTCAGTGCCCTCAACCTCTCCTCATATGCCTTGTCCTGCTGACCGCACCATCTTTGTAGACCTCCTCTGTACCTTCTCCAGCAGGTTAATGTCCTTTTGAGGTGTGGACACCAGAACTGAACTCCATACTCTAGATGCAGCCTTACCAGTGACCTGTACAAGGGCAGCATAACCTCTTCTCTCCTACTACTGATCCCCCAGCTATGCATCCCAGCATCTTGTTTGTTTAAAGATGTTGCTGTTTTTCTTTGATTTTAACAGCTGGCTTCAGGGCTGTATTAGGCATTATGAAGTTGTTAGCACTGTGAAGCTGCTCTCTGACTGGATCAGTATTTCACCTTGATGACAAAATACTTAAAAATATCCACTGCAACAACAACAACAACAACAACAACAACAACAACATAATGCTTTCCAGTCATCCTCCTCGAAGTGAGCTTAGCCCATACCCATACACCATCCCCCCCGCCTAGGCTTACCACCCCTGGGTGGAGCCACTGGGCGGCGCGTCCTATCCATGGTCAGTGGTATCATGCCCTGGCTTACCCCAGGTAGGACCATGAGGGCCCCCGACAGACACTGGTGGCAGTTGGGATGGCAGAGGAGCAGGGCATCACATTCAGGGACTGGAATTTTGTTGACATGCAGCAATCTGGGGGCAGGGACATGCAATTCACGACCAGCGTCCACCTGCCCCCACCTTGTGATACGGCACCAGCAGAACCCCAGCCTCTGCCAGAGGTCCGCAATGCGTCAGACAGAGCAGTCCCTGGGACATTCAATCCTTTCTCCTCCCAGCCAACCCTCTGACTCCTGAGTCAGTCTCCAACCAGGATGTTGGCACCACAAGCAGATGCTTTGCTACTGTGTCAAGGGTCGATATAACAACATCATTCTGATACGTTGTTGTTACTGATGTTACTAGGTAAGATAGCTTTTTTCATCTCATTATTTTTGTCCCTCTCCTGTTGTAGATGTACACTTTAGATTAATTTTACGGTTAACAGCAGTTCTCTGAAACTGTTCTGAGTGCCTCCATTTTTGGTTGCTGAAATCTGTTTTCCCCTGGGAGCAGCATCAGCAATGAAACATGATGTCACAGTGCCCAATTACACTATGAAGCAAGTCTGAACAATCTGGGAAACACACAATGGGAAAATAATTTACAAGGAAAAAATCCTGCTCTTCCACTCTGTGCAAAGCAACAGTAGCTTAAGCTGATCGGACACCACGGCTACCACTCACTGCTAATGGAGCTTCCAGGAACAAATACAGTTTCAACAATCAGAATACAAAAGCACCCAGGAAAGTGACAGAAGACAATTAACAGAAAAAATAAAACTGAAAAAAAGTTCATATTCTCAAGAGTTATAGAAATCGTTAACCTGAGTAGGAAACAGATAAAAGGCACATGTGACGGATCATGCTGCTTAACAACAGTCCTTCTAGTGTAATGTTTTTCCAGCCTCCCATGCCTTGTCCACATGAGGCAAAACCAATGTACCACATCAGCCTTCAGAGGATAACATAGGTATAACTGGGAGAGAGGGAGGTTCTGGTGTGAACCCCCCAATTTTCTTCTGTTATGCTTTCATGAAAAAATACAATACACCTGGACTAAACAATGGTATTTCTTTGGTGGACCCCTCCCCATTCCAAAATCCTAGCTACACCCTGGATAATCACTGCCTAGCAGTCCACCAGCACTGGACATTATATACCATCACTCTTGTATGAGCAAAGTCTATCTACAGGATATGTGGGTCAAATACAGTATGTTTAAATATATGAGGGGACTGGTTTGATATATGCCTATGTCTCCAATCACCACACAAACCCAGTCTGGCCCTGTCTACACAGTCATTCCAAAATTCAAAATGATTTCTTAAATACATAATATGGTTCGCATCCACAAAGTACAGTCATGAAGGAACTTACCAACAGTAGATCTTGAGAGAGGTTCCTTCAATAGGTCATCACATATAGGACTAGTGCCACCTGGAGTCTGGCTGCACAGCAGACTTTTCTAACAATACCTGATGGACCACCCACCCAATGTCACGCCGACCGATGTCAGCATGCCGCTGACGCTATGTAGTGGACGGGTCCCCATGCTCACCCTCCAGTTCTCCTGTCGGAGCCTGGAAAAGGCCTGACAGCAGGAGGAAACAGAGTCTGGAGTCCCAAAATAAAAAGGGGAAGGAGGAGGAGGAAAGTACCTACTGAAGAACCTCTCTAGAAGACCTACTGTTACGGTGATTCTATGTAACTGTACTATCTTACTGAGAGGGTTCCTTCAGTAGGTCATCACATATAGGACTGAATCCCAAGCAGTCCCTCCCGCGAGAGAGACCAAGAAAACAAGGGAGGAAGAAAAAACCTCGAACAACTAAGGAAAACACAGAGTGGAACCAGCCTAGGACAGAAGGCCTGCAGGACAGCTAGGCCGAAACCTGCCCTCCGCCTAAAAGCAATGTCCAGACTGTAGTGGTTGGTAAAGGTATGGACAGAACTCTACTTGCTGCTGTGCAGATATTGGCTGCTGAAATGTTACGCAGAAAAGCTGCAGAAGCAGCCATGCCCCTTGTAGAATGACCTCAGAGTGGTCCGGCAGAAGCTTGTCATACTTGGTAGCAGAAGCAAATACAATTGCCCAACCAATTGGACAGGCACTGCTTAGAAACAGGTTTGCCCAAAGATCTGGGGGCAAAAGAGACAGTTGATCATCCTTACAGAACTCTTTTATAGATGAGTACAGAAACGGAGAGCACGATGCACATCCACGGTGTAAGGAGTTCCTCACCTCTATTTGCAGGGGACAGAAAATAAATAGGGAGCTCCACTGGTTGATTCAGTGTGACCTCCGAAACCACCTTAGGCAAAACTTAGGATTTGTCCTGAGGACCGGGTCCTTATGGAAAATTAAATAAGGCTCTTGCAAACCACAGCCTGCAGCTCTGAAATTCTTTGAGCTGAGGTAAATGCAACTAAAACAACGTCTTCCAAGACAGGAAGCATAAATCACAGCTCATCGCTGGTTCAAAAGCGGAGGCGAGCTTCTCCAACAAAAGGTTTAAATCCCAAGGTGGTGTGCGGCCATGATGCGGGTTTCAGATGGAGAACTCTTTCAGAAATGTTTTTGAGACTTCTAACTGAGCCACGGGTTTACCATCCACCAGCTCGTGGTACACCAAGATAGCCAAAAGATGGACCTTCAAGGAGTAACAGGATAGGCCAGAATCTAAATGATGAAGGAGGTATTCCATGACTTGTGGGCAGAACAAGAGAAAGGGTCCAATCCTTGGAAGCCGCCCAAATGGAAAAAAATGTTTCTACTTATAGCATAGGTGGAATGAGTAGACTGCTTTCTAGCCTCAACAACCATCTGGGTGACCAAGAGGAGACCCCAAAGCGGGAGATCCATATGTCTGCAGGAGCCATGCATGAAGATGCAGGGTCCTGAGCCCTGGATGGATGAGTTGACCTTGATTCTGTGTCAAGAGGTTGTGAGTCTGGGAAGTGGAACCAGTGGTTCCTCCGCTAACTGTTGCAGAAGCGAACTAAATCTGTCTCTGCCAGAGGGGAGATTAGATCATCTGCGCCTTCTCTGCCTGAAGTTTGAGAAGAACCTCTGGAGAATGGGAAATAAAGGAAGGATGAAAAATGTCCCTGTCCAGGAGAGAGAACACGCTTGCCAGAAAGCACCATGCCCTGAACGAGCGAGCAAAACTGAAGTTTTGCATTGAATGGGAAGCAAAAGGTCGAGTTCTGGACGCTCCACCTTAGGAAGAGAGATTCTGTCACTTCCTTAGTTCCCATTGGTGACTGAGGGTTTGAAACCTGTTGAGACTGTCCACCAGGACATTTTGAACGCCTGGAACATGCACAGCCACTAAGGATAGATCGTGCTGGACTGCCCAGTTCCACACTCTCATCGCTTCCCTACAGAGAGGGTACGAGAGAAGTTCCTCCTGTTCACTGAGATACCAGACTACCGACATATTGTCCATCTGGATGAGCAGTGATCCTTAGGGAAAAAGAGTCTGGAATGCCTGAAGCAACACAAGACCGCTCTCATCTCCAGAACGCTGATGTACAACAATGCCTCCGAGCTGGACCAAAGTCCTTGTGCTTGGTGTTTTCCCAAATGCGCCCCCAGCCCATATTTGATGCATCTGTAATCAGAGACACCAAGGGGACAGGACTCCTGAATGGGAGACTCAGAGAAAGGTTGCAGGATCCCTCCACCAAAGCAGATATTTCTGGACTGCTGACAATACCAGGATCGGATGATCCAGGTCGTCCAGGAGTTGATCCCACTGCACCTGCAAGGACCACTGAGTGATTCTCATATGGAGCCTCACCAGGGGACGGTAGTGATGGAGGCCACCATCAGGCCAAGAAGGCGAAGGACCTCCCTTGCTGGAATGGTCCTGGATGAGGCCATGACTGAAGCCTGATGGACCAGGGTTTCCACCCTGTCCGAGGCAGGAAGGCCCTGCTCTGGACGGTGTCCAAGACTGTCTTGATGAACTGAAGTCTCTGAATTGGGGAAAGAGACGACTTGGGGAAATGGACAGTAATCCCTAACTTGTAGAACAGATCTAGAATGAAATGCAGAGCTTCTGAAAGGGAATTCCTGGAAGGGCTGAAATCAACCAGTCTTCCAGGTAAGGGAACACTGCTATGCCCTGGCAAAGCAGAAGGGCCGCCACCACCACCAGGCACTTGGTAAAGACCAGAGGTGCCAAGACAGACCAAAGGGAGGGCTTGAACTGGAAATGCTTCCTGGAAACAAAACCGCAGGAACTGCGGTGACTGGGGAAAATTGAATGTGCAGGTAAGCATCATGCATATTCAGAGCACAGAACCACTGGTTCTCCAGCAGGAGAGGGAGAAGGCTTTGAAGGATCAGCATTCTGAATTTCTTGTACTCAACAAACAGGTTGAGATTGCTCAGGTCAAGAATGGATCTCATGTCGCCTGACTTTTTGGAACCAGGAAGAAGTGGGAGTAGAACCCCTTCCTCTTGCCAGAGGGGAACGTGTCTCTATAGCCTCCTGAGCAAGAGAGTGTTGATTTCTTCTCTGACAAGAAGAGCCTGGTCCCAAGAGTAGGACGACCGGATTGATGCAGAATCTGGTGGAATCTCCAGAAACTCTATGTTGTGTCCAGCGGATACCAGCTGCGAAGCCATGCATCGGAGGTAATGCCCTGCCATTCCTGCACGCCGCGGTGAATCTCTGCCCCCACCGGCTCCTTGCACAGAGGCTGAGGAGGGGTGGGGTGGGGTGAAGGAGTCAGGAGGTGGCAGGATGGTCAGGGAGGCCCCTGAATGTCTCTGATTCTTGGAGGCGGGAGGAGTGGCAGAACCCATGGACTTGCGCTTGCCCTGGTGACGAGCTGGGGCCTGCTGTCTCTGCCTCCAGGTCCTTTTCTGAAAGGGCTGCTGCTGTTGTTGGGCACCTGATCAGTACAAGGACTGCACTGATCTCAGGGCCTGATGTTTATCCCAGAGATCGGTGATGATGTCTTTGGTGTCGCCGCCAAAGAGCACCGAGCCCGAAGAAGCATCCTGAATCACAGACTGGACCTTGTTGACGAGGCCAGAGATGAGAAGCCAGGCCTGTCATCTCAAAACAACGGCAATCAAATCAATCAATCAATCAAATCTTTATTTATCCAGGCGAACATCGTTGAGCAAGGCTCATTTGCAAGATGGACCTGGTAAGGTCAAGGTTCAATTTACATGAAATATAGCATTCAGAACATTTACAATTTTAAGAATACAGAAGTGAGAGTTATACAACAAATCCGATAATATAACAATCAGAATATACACCAATTTGAGAAGACAGAAATAAAACAATATTTAGAATACAGAACACATAATTTGATAGGTTAGAGAAACAAGGATATAATACATATGTACACGATTCATGAGGTAGCCAGCTCGCTAAAATAGGTAATGGGGGCAAGGGAGGGTTTGTGGCTGACGGAGTTGGCAGGATGGATACCTGCAGTAATGGTCAGGGTAGGTAACAGGGTGGGGGAGGAATCATAAGAGTTGGTGCAATAAGAGGATCCAGAGTAGGTCTAGGAGGAAGAGAAGAGGGTTAGGCAAGAGAGGTAGGAGCTGGGAGTGTTAAGAGATTAAAGTATTAAGGGTATAGGGAAGTGAAAAGGCACTGGTTAGTGAACTATAGGGTAATTTCACAGTGGGTGCTGTAAGCTTGTCCTGTCTATCTAAGAATGGAAGGTTAATCTAGTGTTGATGGAAGCAGTTACATTTTCATGAAAATCCTATTGTATAGATATTTGAAGGCTGAAATAGATACAAGCTTCTTCACTTTCAATGTCTTCTGCATTGTGTCCATAGAGTGGATAACACATAGCTAACTGCATATCTACCATGTCGAGAGTGGAATTTAGGCACCTTGAGGGTAATGAGGTTCAGACTCTTAATGCATAACTATTTGATGTGGCTTGTAGAAAACAGTCAGAGATATATTTAGGAAGCTGCTGCGATATTGCTCTGTAGGTCCATAGTACTGCATTTCTATCTCTTCTAGCTTGAAGCGGACGTCCATCCCACTGCAGAGTAGAGCAGACAGTGGTGAATGCTGTAGGGTAGGTCTGTGATGAACCTCAAGGCTCTGTGATATAGTGTATCTATTTTGTTCAGACATACAGTAGGGCAGCTACTGTATAAGAAGTCAGCATAATCTAGTACTGAGAGGAAAGTGGCCTGGACCATCTTCTTTTTGAATCACTTGTAAGGAAGTGTCTTATTCTGTAGTAAAGTCCAAGTCTTTGTCTGAGTTTTTTAACAGTTCTTCCACATGCTCTAGGTAGTCTAACCTATTATCTAGCCATACCCCAGGTATTTGAATTTTGTGACATAGTCTAGGTTTTCACCAAGGGCTGTGGATAATTTAGGAAGGTCGAAGGGATAGTGTATCCTGTCTGCACCTGAGGGAAAGAACATTGCCTTGTTTTTTTGCATTCAATAGTAGTTTCTTTCCCAGCAGTTGATGTTGCAGCAGGTCGAATTCTGCTTGTAAATCTTTGCAGGCTGTAATAGGTGAAGAGTGACTGACAGTACTGTATCATCAGCAAACAGGTGTACAGTGGCTTTGGAAAGATTTAAGTCGATGTTGTTGATATATATTGCAAAGGATAGGGCCAAGGATAGATCCTTGTGGTACTCCTCTTTGAAGTGGTCTGAGGGGATATATCTCCTTCGGCCTTTACCTGCTGAGTTCTTCCTGAAAGATAATTATAAAACCATCTAATGGATTTAGTGTCAAGCCCAACTGACCTCAGTGATGAGAGGAGCAGGTCGTGGTCAACCGTATCAAAGGCCTTACTTAGATCTAAGAAAACAGCACAAACACAATTTTTTTTGTCCAGTTCAAGCTGCCAGTCACTTGACTTTGCAAGAGCTGTGATGGTACTGTGTTTTGTTCTGAAACCAGATTGTGCTGGGTTTAGAAGATTGTTAGCTTCTAGGTATTCCTTAACTGGGTGCTCACAATTTTTCAAGTAATTTGGACAGTACCGGAAGAATGGAGATTGGTCTATAGTTATTGAGGTCTGTGGGATCCCGGTTTCAGTAGTGGAATAACTTGAGCGTTTTCCAGATTGACGGGATACTCCTGACTGTAGTGAGAGGTTGAACAGATGTGTCACCGGTACTGCTAAAACATGTATGGCAATTTTATGAAGTAGGGTCAGCACCTGCACTTTTTTGTATCCAACTGTAATATTAGTTCTTCAACTTGCTTCAGCGTGGTTGGTGTGAAGGAGAAAGTGGAGTCAGTCACTCTGTATCAGAGTTCTTAATCCCTAGTTGCAATCTCAGTAGGTTGGCTGAAGAGGAGTCAAATGCTAGCCCAGCAAGTAAAGTGATTATTAAAGGCTTCCAGGACTTCTATTCTGTCAATGATGGTTCTATTTCCAATATGTAATTTTCTGGGAGTAGGTTGCTTGTGACATTGCCAGTTATATCTTTTATGGTATTCCAAAATTTGGCAGGGTTGTGGTATGATGAGTCTAGTTCAGCCATGTAATATGCAGCCTTTGTGTCTCGTGACTTTCTTGGTGCAGAGATTCTTAGCTTTTCTGAACTGCTCCCAGTCAGAGGCTAACTTAGTTTTTCGAGCCTTCTTCCAAAGCTTATCCCTGTTGATCAGGTTGGATTTAAGATCTGAGTTGAACCAATGACAAGTTTTATTTTTGATATGAAGTTTAGAAACTGGTGCATGGGTGTTTAGAGCACTTGTGATGATATCATTTAGAATACCGTAGCAATCTCCGTAGTGGTCGCTAAATAGAACTCTTGCCATCTTGTGGAGTGTTTGATGTCATCCAGGTATGCATTGATGTTGAATTTCTTTTTCGATCTCCCCAGCATGAATTTTGTAGGGATGAAGGCTTACATGCTGTTCTAATTGCTGCAATAGTACAATGGTTACTGATGTCATTGAACAGTACTCCAGTATGTGAGAAGAGGTGAGGTTTACTCACTAATAGTACGTCCAATAGTGTATTGTTTTTAGGGTTCTTTTGTTTACTCTAGTAGGTTCATTTATAAGTTGTGTAAGCCCATGCATGTCACAGAATGATGTTAGTGGTGCAGCTGCCTTAGAAAGCCAGTTTAGGTTAAGGTCGCCTATGATTATGGTTTCTTCATTCCCTGCTGAGATCAAGTCCCCAAATGGGATAGAATCTTAGGCCAGCTGAGGAGGCCTGTAACAGCCGATCAATTGTAGCGAGTAGTATTGAGAGAGCTATTCTGAGGGATAGGCACTGAATTCTTTTGTCATGGAAGAAGAGTCAAGACAAGTTGCAGGTAGGTTGGCCTTTACATAGATTACTACCCCACCTCCTCTTGTATGTCTATCAGCTCTGAATGTTTGATAGTCAAGTAAGTTAATGTCTCTGTCAGCTGTGTCAGGCCTAAGCCATGACTCAGACACTACCAAGATGTCAGGTAGTGTGTGGCTAACCAGGCTTGGAGCAATGTGATTTTTTTAGTCGGCTACATACATTAATATGTAGAAGGCTTAGCCCTTTAATCTTTACTAATTCTGATGGTGCAGAGATATTCCCAGGTGGCCCAGGGTTAAGTTCCATGTTCCCTGAACAAGTTAGTAATAGCAGTAATAATTTCATAGTCACGAGATTGAGCTACTGAATCGACAGAGTCGTAAGTAGCCTGTAAAGCATGTCTGCAGGAAAAGCGGGACAGGTGGAGTTCCTTGGCGAGCTCCTCTTTGAGATCCGAATGTTCCATAGACTGGACTCGGGCCTCATGCTTGGCCAAGGTGACTTTTTGTGTGACACCATGTGGGTCGATAATTAAGGGACCAAGAGCACATGTGACTGAAGAATAGACCTTCTTGCCGAACTGGTCCATCTGCCTTCACTCCTTGTCTGAAGGAGAAGTGCTCATGTGCTTAGATGCTGAACAGCAGTCATGAGCAGCTGAAATCATGATGGAGTCTGCCTTCAGATGACCGTTGAGGAATGAAGCATCCTTGGGCACCCGTTAAACTCTGTCCGCCCTCTTAGGGACAGCGGGATGGAATGAGGCATCTGCCAGACAGTAGAGGTGAGGTCCTGGTGAGGTCCTATCCTTGGGGAACAGGGATCAGGGACAGAGACTCCAGATCCAGGTGTTTGGCGAATCTCTGCCACATCGGATCCTATTCCTCAGACTCCCACTCAAAGTAGTTCTGTATGGACCTCAGGAGGTCCGAAAAGGCAGGGTCCTCAGGAGGGGATTTTGTGAAACCGCCCTTAGGGACCCAAGACTCGTGATCCGAGGGCTCCTCCGGTGACTCATCACCACCATCATCTTCATCCCCATGTCCAGATAGTCTCCAAGATCTGGAAGAGTGATCTCCTTGTGAGACGCTCCCAGGACATGAACTGTAGAGGGGATGAGCTCCTTGGGGATGGAGATGTAGGAGAGTGCAGAGATGGGAGTCTGCTCTCCAGGTCAGATACCAGCTCCAGCGCACCCCCTGCCACCAAGACTGGATAAATGTTTTGAAGTCCGGTTGAACCAGGGCTTGTGGAGGGAGAGGAGGAGGTTGAGGCTGAGGTTGAGGGGAGGAGGAGGTGAACGAATCACCGGGAGAAGGATAATGATACCCTAATAGCCAGAATAGCCGATCCCAGGTACTGACTGTATCCCGGAAGTAGTGCCCCGCGCTGCTCCAATCTGGAGGAGGACCAGCCAGCAGATGGTCCCAGGATACCTGAGTGGAAATGCGGGACAGTCCGGGGTCATGAGTAGAGGCCCAATGTCAGAAGATCTGACGGAGGGGAATTCATGTGGACCCGCCGTCGGTAATCCGCAGCAGGTCCAGCGCTGAGGGAGCCAACGCCAGGGCCACCGCCACTGGGACCGCACCACCCGATCAGGCACCGGAACGGGTCCAGCATCAGAGGGGCCAGTGTCAGAGCCAGGCGAAGGGGACCCGATAGATTGACGGCGTCTGGCACGGAGCCAAAGGCTGGGGAAGACGGTGGCCCAGGCTCAGAGACCGTCGTCGGGGGTCTGACATTGGAGGAACCGTTGCCAGATCCGGCTGAGGGATCTCGACTGGGACAGGAGTCGGGTCGAGAGTGATCCCACCAGAAGGGATAGGAGGGGCCTCTGAGTAGGGCCAGATGGCTAGGGAGGGGCCTCCTTCCTGCGACCCCATCAGGAGAGTGTGGAATGACTCAGAGGTGTGGTCACATCTGTGGGGTCTGCACCTATCGCCGCCTGAGGTAGCGGCCTGAGTAAGGGAAGCTACTGGAGAAGAGGAAGGGGAGGGGCAGTCTCCCACGGGTTCTTCCAGACGCCGGGTTGAGTGCTGTTAGGCCCCAATGGGAGAGCCGCATCTGAGCGGGCTGCCTGACCAGATGGAGCCGGGCAGGAGGGAAGGAGCCCCTGCCGACTTAGCGACTGGTGCTGTGCAGGTCCCCGAATCCTGGAAGCCAACTTACCAGTGGCCGGGCAGTCCCCCAGTGGAGCCAGGGCCAACTTAACAGCAGGTGCGGTGTGGCTGTCGGAGGACCCGGTGGCCGACTTACCCACAGAGGAGGATTTGTCCAACTTACCATCCAAAGCCGGCTTTGCCTTAGGCAATGACTGGGAAGAAGCCTTGCTGGTCGAGGGTCGAGGCCTCGGTCTGGGACACCTCCGAGAGCCCGCCTCCCTGTGTTTCTCTTTCCTATGATCTTTTGGAAGGAGATGAAGACGACCAGATCTGTGCCATCTGCTTTTCTAAAGACACCAGTTGGATCTTGAGAAGATGGGGCCTCCAAAGCCTGCTGCCTCCTTTGCGTGTGGCCTGGTTAAAAGGCTGGCAGTCCAGGCAAGAAAAGACTAGGTGGTCTGGGCCTAAGCAGATTACACACTTCAAGTGCCAGTCCTTATGTGGAATTTTGGCGTCCACAGGTGGAACACTTCTTCTTGGTGAAGACATGGAAGAAAATTCGCAAATTTTAAGAAAAACGTGGTGAAACCAACGAGAAAAAAGCATTTTCAATGACGATCGCTTGGAAAGTCTGCAATGTGACTGACATGAGGCGACAATGGGAAAGAACTGGAGGGCAGGCATGGGGACCATCCACTATATAGCGTCACGCTGATGTCGGTCACATGACATCAGGTGGGTGGTCCCCGTCGGGTATTGCTAGAAAAAGTCTGCCATGTGGCCAGATGCCAGGTGGCGCTAGTCCTATATGTGGTGACCTACTGAAGGAACCCTCTCAAGTAAGATCACTGGTTTGAAGTCAGTTTAAAACCCTATTGTAACCCACCCTGAGGGTGCCTCAACATAAAGAAAGTCAACACAGTTTTGCTTAAACTGTGTTGAGGTAGCCATCTTACTGGTACAGTGGCAAGGAGCTGCTCGCACTGCTGGTGATCCGGGTTCAAGACCTGAGCCAGGATTGAGGGATGTGGAAGGAGAAGGATCAAGCATCCAAGACACTTTTCTTCCTCTCCGGGAGGGCTGGAACCTAGCTCCACTGCAGCATGCCACGTGAGTGGCCACAGGTGGTAATTCAAGCGGAGCAGGAGAGCAGAGCAGATGCCTGACTGCATCCCGTGACAACAAGCAAGCTGCATGTGCGTGAATGCATTACAGCTCTAGAGTACAGGCATCAGCAGCAGAGGGACCAAAACAGGGATAAATGTTGTTCCCTGTAGTGTGATGCCTGGTTAATTTGGGACCCTGCTCACCCACTACACCCCACTAACCTCAGGTGCACCTGTGAAGGCCTGTTTTGATCTGGCCTGCGCCAGAGTGGTTTGAATGTATGAATATGTATGCTGGGCAGATGTAAGCAGAATCTAGGATGGAGAAAGTACAAATTGTAAAAAAAATCACGTGCACTGCGGGTAGGAATCCTGTTATAACAACAACTATATTAGGATAAAGAAAAAATGTTTCTATTGTGCTAAATCACCAGTGGTTGTACTCTCCCCACTGTGTGCCCCTCAAAAGAGTTGGAAGCATTGCCATATTCACAATTCATAGTTTCTTAACCAGTTTCCTTCCATTCTAAACATCCATTTCTTTTCTTGTTTTCCATCTCCCTGGCCTTTAAAATCAGCTCTGTATAAAGGCCCCTACTGTGCTATTATAAGATAGGCCATGAAGATCCTGTAACCGCATCAGTTGAAACATGTCACAAGACTGATTATTTTTCTGACAACCACACATCTCACCTGAACTATATTTTTTAAACAAGTAAACACCCATTTTATAGGTGGGATAACAAATTACAGAGAGTGTGGTCATAAGGGAATAATGCACTTCACGGGTGTCTGTGGCACTCAGTTATGTCTTGTGCCTAGCAACGCCTAAGGCGGCATTACTGCTCAACAACCATACAACATGTCACGTGTTATCCTTTACTTGCACTGCAGGTGCCCCAAGCAGTGACATCAGTTGCAACCAGGGACTCCTAGTGTAGATCCCAACTTTCATGAGCTGCTACTTTATGTGATAAGGCAAGACCAGTTATGACGTTCTGTTAATCATCCTCTAGAGGTATAATGTGGCACAAGGCGTAGGCAAGTGCGACATGCCCTAGATGTTAACTGAACATTCACATAACACCTGTAAGTGGCTAACTGCTATTACAAAAGTGTTGTGAAGTTCAGTTGTACCCAGTTTAGTATTTGATTCAACTTACATATTGCAGATGTTTAGCTAAGATTAGCATAGACAGAACAGAATGTTTAAGCCAATCAAGAAGCTCCATTTCACCAACCTATTTTTATAATCCAAATAAACAAGTCCCTCAATGTGTTCATTTTTCATCAATATAAGAGAGTAGTACGATGTAGTAGAATCAATTGTGGAGCCCACTGACTGATCGCAACCAATGGTACACTGGCTGGAGCACCCATAATGGCAAAATATATTGGGGCTACGATAGACTGTGTTGTAAGACAAGGGAGACAGAAAACAAAAAGAGATTGTGAAGAGAACGGAGTGTAAGCAAATGCAAAGTGAGAATACTGCAACGTTTCCTTCCCAAAAATCAAACAATCATTATGTGCTTTTGGTTACCAAATCAATTTAGTCACTCCTGATAAACCTGCTCACTTCTGTGGATTTTAACATCAAGTTAAGGATTTTATTATTGCTGGATTTTCATATATATATATATATATATATATATATATATATATATATATATATACACACACACACAAACACACACACACACACACACACACACACACACACACACACACACACACACACACACTCCTGGCTGGCAGCTTGTCTTCCTACAGGGATATACCCTGTTTGAAGGATCTACTCAGATCGGGATGAGGGGTCACACGCCATCATTTAAACAGCTACCATATGTTTTTCTCCTTAGGGCTGCCACACACACACAGGCAGGAGCAAGCTCTCTGGCCCAGCCGCAGGGATCCCTGTGGTGGTGGAACCCACTGACAGCCTTCCTCAGCCATAGTGCACAGCCGAGTGGCTGCTGTCTCGCCCTGGCCTGCCTCCCGATGCAATGACTCAGGCTCACTCCTGAACCCGGTCGCTCCAGGGCTGCGTAACGTGCTGTCACTGGGTCATCGACTCAGCCTTCCACTGAATATTCTTGCCCTTGTTATAATTAGTAACATGACAATTTTAAGACCCCTAGCTTCCTAAGTATGGACCAAAAGTTATACAATGCAACCATGTACAAGTAAAACCAGTCATGGCACTCACCAGTACAGCCAATTCATGAAAAATGAAGAAATACTTTCCAAAGGACAATTTCCTTTGTTTATTGAATAGCCTCACACGCAGGTGAAACATAAGAGTCTTTCTGGAGTCCTCCCGCCCAGTGGGGTCTTTGTGAACTTGTGGTATTTATTCAATAAAAGGAGGAAACTGCCCTTTAGAAAGTTTTTCTGGACGGCTTCATTTTTTCATTTATTGCCTGTGCTGGTGAGTGCATGACTGGTTTTACTTGTATCTGCTATCTGTCATAAAGCACCACACTCTACCCTGGCGGCTCTTTTTGCTGATTTAGTGCAAACATGTACTAATTTACAGAGATTCCCCACCCACTCTGGTCCCAGGGTACACTAACTCCCTCGATAAGCAGTAATTCATCCAGCCTTACCATGAAGGCCTACGTTGTCTGCATGTCAACAGTAAACGTGACATTTTAACAATGCCATATTTTAATAATTTCTTTATGCCTCATCTGTAACTTCTTGCCCTACGTCATGGTCAAACACTGGACTATTAGTCTCGATCCATTTTCCCCAGTTATCAGTAAAACAAACTAATTCTGCTGGTTTAATCCTTTCATGATTAATGAGCAAAGGGTCTGCTCAGCAAGGCAAAACCAACACACCAGCACCTAAGGAGATGTTCCAGTTTCCAGCACAAAACTCTTTGTTGGCATCCACAGAAAATTCCAAAAGTTTGAATTTCAGGACTTTTTTTTAGTCACAGAAGACATTTTATAAAAGCATGATGATCTTCTTCCTTGGACTTGATCTGTTGCTTATATCTGCCCTAAAGTCACAGTCTTCTTCTTATGATATTACAGTGTGTTGCCACAGAAGGCATTCTGATGTCACAAGCAGATAACTGAGTTCAGGACAGGTCCAGTTCAAGCAGCTGGGACAGGTGAAATCTAAAGGGCAAAGGTTTTTTCATGCAAATGCTGTTAGTCAAAAAAAAAAAAAATGGAACGTCCTGAAGTTTGAGTCCTGCTCATGTAACCACAATCTTTTGCAAGGAAACTGGAAAATTCCTTAGAGAATGTCTTTTAAAACTTTCAAAATTACTAATGTTCTGAAAACTATATCTGCAACAAAAACTCTAGAATAAAACACTTCATTCAGGGTCTTAAATTCTATGTTTAAGATGCTTCCACCCCCGAACACTACGTGCACATACACACTTCAGTTTAGAAGAGACAAAACTGCCTAGGTGAGTATGCAGGAGGAAGGGAGAGGACACAAATGTCAGTGTGTGGCCTGCAGGCGCTAGGGATGTCTCTGCACCCTTGAGAGATGGGATTTCAAGAGAAAGGCAGGTCATTGGGCAGAGGGGCGATGCTCAGCCCGGTTTGTACATCTATCAAAGGCTTTCTCCCCCCCCGGGACAGACCCAGATGCCTAACCTCACCCTCCCCATTACTTGTGACGATTCTTGGGAGTTGCCTAAATAGAAGTTTCACTGTAGGACCCTACCCCAAAAGCAATTTGGGGGAGGGTTAATGCAGTGATAAGTAGTGGTGTGGTACCCGGGCACTGGAGCAGAGACTCTCCTCCAGATGGCAAAAGGCATGGTTGCAGACGATGACACAGTTTGGGGGGCAGTGTGCCTTTAAAATATTAACTGCCGTGCAAGGACAAGGAGATTGATGTCAAGGATGGAGCAGAAGCCATCCAATGTTCCTGAGGCATGTGCAGCGCTCGAGATAACCATAGACTGAATACCCCCAGCCAGTTATGAATAAAATGACATTAACTTGATTGCTGTGCTTTAAGGGGATCATTCTAAAAAGGCGTGTACTTAAGAAGCAAAAACAAACCCTAACAGGATAAGCAGAGTACTATCAAATAACGTAATGAAAGAGGTTCAAAAGAACAAGAAGCGTGTCCACTACAGATCCATTTCAATATTGACTGTAGCTGGCATCTCGGCAGAGGCAGAGGAAAAAAATTATTGCTGCATGCTTGTGGCCCCAAGGGAAGGACAAACTGGGAGGAAAACCACCAACCACAGCTGGATGGTGGTGGCTCACTAACCCCACACCGGGACTGGATGCCTCAGACACCAGATCCTGCTCTACAGGTCAGCCACCCCAACAGCTCTGCCACAGGGGGTAAGCTGTGGGAGGTCCGAGCAGGTAAGTCCCAGAGATAATGAGTGACAGGACTGGGAGGACCAATCAGGATAGGGCAGGTCAGCACCACAGAGCAGAAACAATAAACTGAAAACAAATATTGACGGCAGCTGTGTTGTTAAGGAAAACAAAAGAGAAGAAGAATCTCCTTTATGAAATTATACACACAGGGCTGGACGGTGGCCTGGAGGAAGTGAATTGTGCTTCCATGTAAACAACCAGAGTCTGAGTGCAGACTCTGGTGTCTGCAGCAAGGTGGCCAGTGGCAGGAAGAGCTCTGCTGCAAGCAGCGCATACCATCTCGGGAGAGTTGGTGGCACAGTCCAGTGTCAGACGGCTCCTCACCAGTGTGGCTATGCACAGCATCAGGTGAGGTGACAGAGACTAGAGAGGCAGAAAATCCTCTGTGTGACTGCCAGGGCGAATGCTAGCACTGCCTTATGCCATGTAACACCCAGCCCAAACCAGATGTGGTCCTCAGAGGGAACTGGGAAATTGAAGTGCTGCAGAGGACGGGGATGAGTGGCCAGTGGCAGGTAAGAGAAGAAAAGCTACATTAAAAAATTATACTCATGGGGTCAGCTCAGTGGTGCACACTTTGCTGCTGCCATGGCGACTGAGGTTCACAACCGATCATAATACAACCTTTGGGCTGGCTGGTGGCCAGTGCATCAGAAGTGAGGCGTGAGGCTCCCGGAGGGGCACAGGCCTTCAGCGCCTGCCCACACCCTGACTGTGGATCTAGGAGTGGCAACGGCATTAGCTATGAAGGCAGCTGCTTGCCCTGTCTCCTGACAGGAGGAGGGTGCCGCACTGGTGACCCATAAACAAGGCGGGGAGGGGTTGGGATAAAACAGGAAAAAGAAAATAGGCTTGACTGCAGCAGCTGCCACTCAGTAGTGCGTTGTGGTCAGGAGGGATGGCGCTGGGCAACCGGTGCACGAGTGATCCTTTTAGTAGGCCATGGGAGCTTGCTCTTCCGCATGAGGTCACTGCATGCAGTCAAGACTACGGAACTCTTCCCACATCAAGGGAGGAAGGAGGGGAAGAAAGACACATGTGCCATCTATATGACAGCCTTATTTCCTGGACTCCCTGGGTCCTAGTGCCTGCCAGCAGCACCTGTTACTAGTCCATAGTGTACTGCCTTTGTGGGGGCCAGCTCTCCCCACTGGATCCCCTGCCATGAAGGGGAAGCATGAGGGTATGCTAGGGTGGCACTGGACCAAGGGAAGGACGGGAGTTGTTAAAATTTTATTTTTATACAGGATACATATTGCTGAGTTAACACCCCATTTTCAACAATGTCCTGTGAGTTGATGGGCCAGAAAAGGGTATATCCTTGGAACAGGGTATATCGCTCACACACAAGCATGGCTGGGGAGCAAAAGCTCTGTGGAAAAGAAATGCAAATACATAGCTGATTAGTAGCAGCATATCTATAAAGGAATTTTCTAGTTCTGTGCTTCGTGTAGCGTTTTATTTAGTTAGTTTTTTTTTGTAAAGTGCACTCAGTGGCATCCCTTTGTAAGTTTTGTTTAAAAAGTTAGGTAGCTATATTGATGTTTAAAAATTAAGTTATGTAGCTATATGGATTTGAACCAGATGAACTAAACTTGCACATGTATTTTTTTTGAATACTTCAATAAAATTTTAATGATTAAAAACACAAACACGCACACGCACTGCCAAGGCCCCACCCTGCACTCTGCCACTGTATGCCAACTGCCTCCCTTCTGTATAAGAACTGCTTAAAATAACTGGTCTTCTAGAACCAGTAAAACTAATGTAACTTTTTAAAGGGTTAAATTACTCTTCAGCCTGGATGGAGTCTGAAGGAGCTACATAGTTGCTGGGAATGTAACCAGTTCTTCCAGTAGTGAGCGAGCGGCCAACCACCAGTCTCCTTCCCTGAAAAACAAAAGAAAGAAAAAGAAAGAATATTTAAAATCAAAGTTTTACACACGTTGATGCAGGACTGGATGACAAAACAGTAACCAGCTCTTTTACTCAATGAAGCAGTAATTTGCTGTGCTTTCTGCCAAAGCTGAATGTTAGGCTGACAAACAGAAGACAAAATGAGAGTTATTTTTGCTTTGTTAAAGAGCTAGTAGCACCAATACACAGCAGGCAGAAAATGTTTGTAATTTTTAAAAGTAGTCCTTACTGCTTTTTATTTCTGACATGCTTCTTTTTCTATGTGATCATCTGATGTTTGTCTACCTAACAGTATTGGGTGTGATGGGAAATGCAGTACTTTTCTTGGAAGCAGACATATCTAGTTCTGTTCCTCCCACTACATCATCAGCACATGACATCACTGCTAGACATCACAAGCTCTTCTGCAAGACTGGTAACATGTGTCACAAGTTATCAGTCACCCAGCAGGAGATGGCTCTCTTGGTAACTAGTGATGTCCCAGTCATTGAGGTCACCACAGAAATACAACATATGTTGGCAGATCAGGATCGCGTGGCCCACCTAGTCTGCCCAGTTTGTCCCTGCCTATGCTGCTACTGCAGACACTACCTGATCTCTGGCTACTCCACACACACACACACCTTACTAAGACTCCTCTGTGCCTATCTCATACATGCTTGAAGCCCACTACTGTTTTCACTCTGACCACCTTTGCTGGGGACTATTCCAGACACCCACCACTCTTTCACTAACAAAGCACTTCCTCACATCCCTGTTAAACTCTTCTCCCTCCTTCCGCTTCCAGCTTCATTATAGGTCCTCTTGTCCTGCATGCCTTCTAAAAATACCCCTCCTGTTCTTTGTTCACCCCTGTGAGGTACTTACAGGTGTCTATCATGTCCCACGTCCCTCCTCTTTTTCAAGGTGTACATACTGATGGTATCAATGTCCCACCTCCCTCCTCTCTTTCAAGTGTACATATTCAGATTCCTAGTCTTCCTCAAAGGGCTTATGATGCAACCCTCCACCATTTCAGTTGCGCTTCTCTGGGCAACCACTACCCTGCCTAGGTCCTTCCTGAGATGTGGTCTCCCAGAACTGGACACAGTACTCAAGGTGGGGTCTCACCAACAATCAATACAGTGGTAACACCACCTCTCTCCTTCTGCTGGTGATTCCCCTCTTTATGCACCCCAGCCTCCTGTTGGTCCTGCCTGCCTTTTGTACTTGCCCCACCACCTTGAGGTAACAGATATGATAACCCCAAGGCCTCTTTTCTGCTTTGTGACTGGCCATACCTCTCCCCCATTTTATACCATCACCACTGGGTTTCTGTGTCCTAGGTGTATGACTCTGCCCTTTTTGCACTGAAACCCAATTGCCATACTTGAGACCACTCAAGTTTTCACTGGTCTCTGCTCATTCTCTCAACCCTCTCCGCATATCTACTCTATTGCAGATTTGGTATCATCTGCAAAGAGGCATACCTTCACTTCCAGCTCTTCTACAATGTCAATCATAAAGACATTGAAGAGGACTGGCCTCAGCACTAAGCCTTGAGGTACCCTGGCGCACTCCTCTCATTAGAGTGAGTGCTGTGTACCACCACCCTCTGTCTCCTATCCATCAACCAGTTCAGTACCCAGTGTACTACCTTGGGTCCCACCCCAAACTGCCCAGTTTCTTTACAAGCTTCTAATGGGAGTGCGATGTTGAAGGCCTTGCTTAGCATAAATAGGCCAGATCCACTGCCCCACCCTGATCTATTTCCTGGTCACCCAGTTGAAGAAATCAATCAGGTTCATCAGACCTGACCCCTCCCCTGTGAGTCCATGAAATCCACAATGCTGATGATGCACAGGGAGGAACAGAACTAAGTCAGCTTCGGGCAGAGTGCTGTTTCACACATCACACCTAGTACGGTTAGGCAGAAAATCTTCTAATTAGCAAAACAGAAAGAAATATACTTTGGATATAAGAAGTGACTACTTCGCTTCTGAAAGTTACTACTAAATTCCTGGCAGTACACCACCTCTAAGAAAAAAAATATTGGTGGTGGATGATGTTTTCCCAGAAAAATATAAATTTTTTTAATACATGCAGCCTTTGAGAATGTAAATATTAACTATTTTACAGGTTTGTTTACCTTTATATATATATATATTTTACATGTTATGCCCCTTTCCAATCTCTGTTCCAGGCCTCCCCATCCCCTAGGTGGTATCTAGGCTCCTTCCTATCTTGCACAAGTTCCTCATCATCCTCCACGCTGTTGTGGTTTCTTTCCCCAAGAAGACTTGCCGTGGAGGGTGATATACCCATGAACAGTACTGCATCAGCTACTGTCCAGAGACAAGTTCTTGGCGGCAGGGTCTGTAATTACCGTGGTTCTTTGTCAGCCTGAAACAGGGCCATTTTACAGTTTCTCCCACGTGATCAGATGTGGGTCACAAGGAAGGCCAAGCTGTGCCTGCATACACATAGCATACTGCGATGTTGGTCCTCGGCAGTGCGCTGACCCTCCCATGGTGCCTTAGCTGCACTGCAACCTGTGGTTACCCAGGTGGCAGTATCGCAGAGAGGATGTGGACTATCCCTCCCCAAAGAAGAGCGCCCACTGAGACGCCGATCCCCTCCACTAGCTGACTCCTGATGACCCTGGATCATTCCCAATCCCAGGTCACAGGCATCATGAGTGGCAGCCCTACCGCCGCGCCAACGGGCCAGCAGGTTTCCTTCAGTTTTTGAGCTGGTACAGCAAATCAAAGTGCATGGATGACACAGACAATAACTCAGATGATTCTTTGATCTTGAAATAATAAATTCAATGTTTTTGCATCATGTCCTCCCCCAAAAAAAAAATCTGTATGTACTTTCCTCCTGGAAGTGGTCAAACTTTTTCTGGGGGGTAGGGCGCTTCCCTTTTCTGCATGTTTCAACCCCTATGAAGTGGGATACAGTAACTGCACCCATCTTCCAACTGAGACCCTCAACCTTTTGTCACTGAAGTGCGGATATGGACACCCAAAATGAGGGACATATCCTCACAGATGGAGACACAAGTTCAGAACACTGTGGAATCCATTGTGCGTTCTTGTACTGTTTATTTTTGATTTAGCTTCTTGAATATTATGAATTTCTGCTCTAAATTTTAATTTACAGCAACACTCTCTGTGTGGGACAGAGCAATTTTGAGGGGTAAATGAGTGACGTCCTTCTGTAGCAGGGTAGTTAAGAGGTGTGCTCTGACCAGGTGAGGAGCTGCCTCACAGCAAATGCAAATGACACTCCTTGGTTAGCTGGCACGCAGTGTGGGCACACAAAGTGGACTAAGTGCACGGGATCCTGGGGCTCACATGCTGAACCCAGGTCTCCCACAAAATAAAATAAATAAATAAATAAAAATAAAATAAGGACTGGCTATGGGTTGGACTTCTAAAGAGGGGTGCAGAAACCCCCACAGTTGACATAAGTAGAGCTCAAATTTCTACACTACAAAAAAAATATTTTTATAGTTACGCCATTGTTCATAATTAAGGGTATTTGTGGGAATACATAAGCTTTGCCCTTTGTAGCTAATCTACAGCTGAGGCTTATTGAGAAACTCATAAAATATATACCTGCTTGTGACATCAAAGTCAGCAACAGACTTAATGTCACAAGCAGGGGCTTATCTAAACAAGGAGCAAATGGCAGTGCCACTTATCATAATTTTTCAGAAGTTTGGCCAGACAGGTGTGGTGCCAGAGGACTAGAAAGTGGTTGACACAGTCCCCATCTTTGAGAAGACGGTAAGGATGGACCTGGGTTAATTTGGCATCAGTGCTAGGTAAGGTCCCGGAGCCACCATCAGGGACAGAATAATAAATCACCTGGTTGAGGTCAGGTTCTTGCCTCTGCTGGCACGGATTTATGAACGCCCTATCTTTCCAAACCAACAAACCATGTTCTTACAAGGGGGGACTAGGACATGGACATAGGTAGGGCTGTGGATGTAGTCTGGCCTAGCAAGGCCATTGACACTGTGGTGCGTTACAAGCTTCTCGAGAAAGTAAACCAGTGCTGCGTAAACAAAAGAAATACAAAGGCGGACTGCTAACTAGCTTGGGGCAGAAAGCAGAGGGTAGTGTAGACAGACACTAAAATGGAGAGGAGTACTCAACGGCATCCCTTAGTGATCAGTGCTGCAACCACTGCTCTTCTACAATCCTTAATCAACAATCTGTAAGCTGGGTCCTCCAGTACGCTGCTTACATTCACTGATGATACAGAGCTGGCCAGCATGGTGGACTCCTTGAGGATGGAGACAAACTTCAGAAGGACCTGAGCAAGCTGAGTGACTGGGTTGACTCCAGGAGCCTCTGATTCAATATCCAAATGCAGGCTGCTACAGCTGGGGGGAGGAAAATAGGTCGGACCTACACTGTGTGGGACTTCCCTTAGTGCGGGAAAGAAAGAAAAGGAGCTGGAGGTCATAATAACCAGCGGTCCAAAAGGAAGGCAAGTAGTGGTGGCCACAGTTTAGAGAGACAGCAGAATGCTGGGGTGCATCAAATGGAAGGGTTACCAGCACAGCAGGAGAAGAAATCCTTCCACCTTCAAGGACCAGGTCATACGTAACATGTCAACAGATAAAGGCGTTATAGTTTATCTTGCTCTGCTTGACTGTGCAGGTTCCCCATGTGTCTACAATGGGACCTGCTCACTCCCCAAATCTCCCCTGACCCCCCTCATTTCCCCTCCCCACCAGCAACTTTCCCTCCATTCTGTCCCACCCCTTTAAAGTTATTTACTGTTTTCAGGTAGACTACCTCCTCTTGCAACGCTGCTTCACTTAGCCACCACTCTCTCAGTGAAAAGTGCCTCCCATCTCTCTCTTGAATCTTCCCCACGAAGTTTTAGGCTAAGTCCCCTAGTGGACTTGTTCCAATCAGGCTGAAGAGGCCTTCTGTATTCACCCTATTGAGATCTCTAAGGTATGAAGGTCTCAATCGTATCCCTCCCCACTTCTGTCCTCAGTGGAATTCATGTTGAGCCCCTTGAGCCTCTTCTCATAGGTGTTGCCCTGCTCACCCTGGATCATCTCGGTCACCCTTCTCTGGATTGTCTCTAACAAGCTGACATCCTTCTTAAGATAAGGGCACCAGTACTGCAAGCTGTACTCTAGGTGCGATCTTGATCTCCACCTTCCTGCTGGTAATCCCCTGACTGTGCAGCCCAGCATCCGATTTGCTTTAGCCGCTGCTATTCTGCAGTGTGCCAAGTGCCTGGGGTCAACTCTTGATTATAACCCCCAAAAGTCCTTTTCGTCAAACTTGATGACCTGTACACCACCCAGCCAGTACTTGGTTGCTGGGTTCCTTGCCCCTAAGTGCCTAACTTCAGTTGCCAAATACCAGACATTTCTCTAGCCTAATTAGATCTTCCCAGTTCCTGTCTCCCTCCTCCTATGTGTCCACTCCTCCCACAGAACGTCATGTCATCCATGAACAGGCAGATTTTATCCTTGTTTAGGGCCATCTGGTGCCTCCTCCTTTGGACCTGCTAGGGCTCTTCTCCATTCTGCTGCCCTCAAGGTTCCCCAGTCGCCCCACTGTCAATGGTACTGGATCTGGCCCATCACAGGGGTTCCCCCCAACTACCATCACGGAATGACTGGCTGTGTAAGTGACTTTGGGAAGTAGGGGTAGTAATGGTCCATAAACATCATAAGTCCATTGACATTTATGATGTACTAGGCCAACATTTCTTGTTCGCCCCCAAACCAAGTTCCCACCTCCTTCCCTAATACAATGTACCTGTCAGCACATCGCACTGTGCTTTGGAACTTGGCTGGCACCAAACACTGTAGCAGGTGCTGATATAGTGGAACCCTCCACCCCCCAAAAAAAATACTTCTAAACCTCCTGCCTCAGCGATCAGGGACAAGACTTAAACAATCAGGAATAAATTACCAGACTCAGGGATACATCTATAAAAAATGAGGCAGAGAAAGTATAAATTAAAAAATGGTAACATCAGCTCAGAAAGCCTGAGTCAGTGTGTGACATAATTTTGTGTTTCAAATCTTTACTCTTCATGGACAGAAATGCAACATTCCTGAAACTAGCACCCTTTGGGCAGCCAGGTACAATGAAAACTATCTAACATCATCATTTTAACTGCAGCGATAGCCCAAACAATAGCACGTCTGTGGTCATCAGACAGCTCCAGGCCTAGCTATGTGGAGGAGTCAGTGTAAAACATTCAAGCAATGGAATTCATCACATAGAGGCAGGCTGAGGCTGCAGAGAGAAATACACAGTGTTAGGTGGTTACCATTCTTTAGAGGGAATACTAGCAGCAAACTGTCTCATACTATACAGCTGTAGCACAAAATGAATGGTGCTCACTCCAGAAACTGTGAAGGACCCTTACCTGCCCCAAATTGATTACTGCATGAAATGGTATTTTCCATTGCCTCTATTTAGGAAGGGAAGGGAAGAAGCGTGTTTTGGCTCTGTGAAGCCGAGCCAATCCTTTCCACCTCCTTGTCCAGAGTGCCACCCCACGCTAGCACATTTTGGGATATAATTATATGGAGAGCATGGGGGCTGCCCACAGACAGCCATGGGGCTTTTTTTTTGTAACTTTTTTTTTTTTTAACAAGGGCCTTGTTAACTGAGGGTGGGCCTTGATTTGTTCAGAATGGGCATCTAAAATATTAAAAACTATGTTACAAAAAACAGCCCCATTACTGTCTATGGAGTGAGCCCTACTTATAATTACATCACAAAAACGTATAGCACAGGCTGCGCCAGGACAAGGAAGTGGAAGGGATTGAAGCGGATCGCTCCACAGAGTTAAAATATGATCCCTTCCTTCCAAATAGAAGCAACAGAAAATACAACTTTATGTAGCAATCAGTTTGGGGCAGGTAGGAATCTTCACAGATTTTTGGGGAATGAAACCAAAAAATCCAGCAAAGGTGCTCTTTAATGTACTATGTGTATTGATAAGGATGTATTACAGGTTTTAAAGTTCAACAGAAAATGCAATTTAAAAATGCAAAATTTAAGTGTGATTAGGAATGTTTATGAGGCAAAATCAGGACATCTGTAGAAAATCAGGGACAGTTAGAGGTATGATCCTCCAACGAGAGTCTGAACTGTCTCTGAAGCATGCCCTGGACATCACTGGCCAAGAGCAGGAGTCAGGCTTGGGACATGACATCTGCTATTTCTACAGAATGGGTGACCATATATTCAGGAGTGAATATGTGCCAAGGATCTTGTTAGCTGAGTAGTGGCTTTGATTTTACTCTAGCAGATCTCTAAAATGTATAAAAATGCCTTGGAAAACAGGTGACATCACTAGAGTGTGCCCCATGCTTCACAAACGTATAAGTCACAAAACATCTGAGCATGTGGGTGGCACTTTCAGATATCAACCCCAGGAAGGGAAGGTATCTCTCAGCCAGCTCCTCCAAGTGAAAAATTACTAGCCTTTCCCTGGAAAACTACAATCAGATACATTTGAAACATGGTCTGTTTTAAGTCCAGGTAAGGTGGCCACTCAAGGGGCCTTTGGGGATTTTTTTTTTTTTTTTAAATATGAGCACAACTGTTACTCTTTTGGGGGTGGGGGATAAATAACCAAAAGTATATGGCTTTCAGTCCTTTCCTGAAACTTACAACCTTCTGCTTTACCCAGTCATTAATTCTTTCACATATTCAGTCGATGCTCATTATGTCATCACAATAATGTCACTGGCTGGAAACAAACTGGACTGGCAGACCCATAGGAAGGGGGGGCAGTGTAAGGAGGCAATCTCCTGAACTGAATAGCAAATCATTTGGAATTTATGGTAAAGTTGTTAATCTTTGGCAGGCTGCAGGAAAATGTGTTTTCTGTTCAGTTTCCTATCCCTTTAATACACTTCTGAAGCCTACTTTCTCCTCGTGAGCCTAGGATGGCCTAAAGCTCTCAGTGTCCATGCATCGCAAACCTATCAGTTATTTCAAGCATTACAGAAGTTTCAACATAAAATTTATAAAATAATATAACAAAATACCTTGTGCGAAATTTGAACCAGACATGGCTGTGGTGGCGGACATTTGAAAATCCAACATGAGCGGATAATTAACAGCAAAGAAGCAGCAACAAAAAAATACATAACAAAATCATAACAGCATACTGATAAGGACCAGAGGTCCAGTCATTTTATCATACAGACAATTTGTGAATTGCTATATTTAAGCAGAGGTGTGAGGAGGGCAGGCGGGTGGGGAGGGAGACAGCAGGTGAAAGGGCTGTGCCCCTAAATGTACAGGATCGTTTCAGGAAAGGAAGGAGGGACTGTGATCTGTAACCCAATATGGCTAGGTCACTTAGGTTGAGGCAACAAAAATAAGGCATGCATAACTTCCTGTAATTCCCACAACAGTTTTAAAGGACAAGGTCAAACCTTTGGGGTTCAGCAAGTCTTCCAAAATGCCATGGAACACAAAATGATTAGGGCTTCTACCCAGCAACACTCGCTGTAGATTACTTGTGTCCATAACAACTGACCTGATTCAAGACCAGTTCCTTATCGGCACTGTTACAGGACCAGTTTTTATAAACACTGATCCAGGCCTGGCCCAGTGGCGCTGAGGGTTTGGGGTGCTGGACGCCACACCTCACGCTATGTCGGTGAACCAGGTTCAGGAACGAGCCTGGGACATTGGTGGTCAGCTGAGGGAGGGAGGGCAGGAGCTGGACTGAGCAGCTGTTAGGCAGATCTCCTCTCCCGGGAGGGAGCTGTCACAGCTGGTGCGGTGGTGAACCTGGGTGGTAGTGCTGCAGGGGCGTCATGTGGGAGGGAGGGTGACAGCAGAAGTCTGGAACGGCAGCACGCCCATAGTGCCCATCTCCACAGGCCCCACTGTATACTCACAGTCCCGGGCTGGGACTACGACGGTTTACTTGGGGGATGCCTCAAGACCTCTCAGTTTGACTGTTGGCCTGGTGCCACCTCTGTGGAGGTAGCCAGGTGGTCTCCGTCCTTGAGACAGCCCCCCTGAGGGAAATTGTGGGGTTGAAAGTCCGTGGGGAGCATGTGCCAGTAGTGGGCAAGCCAAGGGATAGAAACAAAATAATAAACACTGATCCAGGCCCAGTTCCTCACCAGTACTGATTCAGGAGGACCAGTTCCTTACCAGTACTGATCCAGGAGGACCAGTTCCTTACCAACACTGATCCAGGAGGACCAGTTCCTTATCAGTACTGATCTAGGAGGACCAGTTCCTTACCAGTACTGATCCAGGAGGACCAGTTGCTTATCAGTACTGATTCAGAACTGGTTTACGATTATCAGCACTGATCCAGGACCCATTTACAATTATCAGCACTGATCCAGGACCAACTCAATGATTATCAGTACAGATCCAGGGCCAGTTTACTATATACGATGACTAAACTTTTCCATGGCATGTAAATAGTGCAGGGTTGTGCAGAATACAGAATTCTGTCTTTTAGAACTGGTGTGGAATGGCAATTGCTTCCAAAATACTTTTCAGGAATTTATTTTTATTTATTTCTTTTTAACTGATTTTATTTAATTGTTGTGGTACAACATAACAAGACACAAGACATTACATTGGTACAACACAGACACATACAATATATAACCTTACAGTACACACATCCCCTATACTGTCCCCATACCCTCCTCCCGGAGTCAATAAGAAGTTCATACTGGATATATACAAGCATGGATTTAATGCATACAACCAACCTTCACAAACGACTATAGCCTATAGGTACCTCATATCTTTGTGGCTCCCTCCCCATGCTCCCATATTCACCTTACGGCTTCATAGCATACCTCTAACAGACAGTAACTCTTCACATGATGAGTAACACGCTGTGGAGGGTTTCCCATTGTTTACAATATGACCAGCAACTCTTATTCAGACTTTGAATTTCTTTTAAATTCCACATCATTCAGAAAAGCATTTCTCGTAAACCATGGAATATTTTTCTACAAATCACATAAACCATGTAGTAATTTTCTGTGGACTGCAGAAACAGAATCTGACAAGAAACATTCCACATGTGGAAAATTTTCCAAAACTCCACAGAATTCTGCTCCTTGCATTGCACAGCTTAAAACAGTGTTCAGAGTGTTACTGAACAGACCTGCTAAGTTGTTCCATTACAGTACACAGTTTGTGTCTTTTGTGTACAGAAACCAACACACTAAACAATCCTGTTGTACCACCATCCAAATGTCATGTAAAGTGTATAGAAGTTATATCCTTACTATGGTACAACAACTTTGTAATTATGGAAACTTGTGCCAACTGTCTCTCTTAGTTCACATGCTCCCACCCACAACACAAACATTTCTGCGCAGCTCTTAAGTAACCACCCAGTGTGCTCAAAGTAGAGACATACTTGTACAGCATGGAGTGCAGATATTTATAATAATAATAATAAATAATTTTATTTTTGAGTGCCTTTCAAATACCAAGGCGCTTTTACAGTGTTAAAACATGATTCCAAAAACTATTACAATTAATGAATAAAACAACAATAACACATAATAACAGCTCACTGAAAAGCCTGACTCCACAAAAAGTTTTTATGCCTGTTTTAACCCCCAGTCAAGCATTCCCGGAGCTGATGGGGCAGAGAATTCAGAGGGTAGCTACAAACATAAATGCACGGCCCCAGAAGATTTCAAAGTAACCTTGAATTTCCAGCAACCCTCGCCAGCCGAGCGGAGCTTTGACAGGGCTGTAGGAATCAGAAGCTCTTTTTTAAGTAGTCGGGACCAAGTCCGTAGGACTTTGTAGGTCAATAAACCCACCTTAAAGGTGATCCGCCACTGAATCGCAGCCAGTGCAGATTTCGAGCACAGGGTGAAATGCTGACCTCCGAGACACCCTGTCAACAATCGAGCAGCAACGCTCTGCACTAGCTGCAAGCGGTGGATATCAACCCCAGGAAGCCCCAATTAAAGGGAGTTGCAGCAGCTGGCGTGAGGTCACAAAGGCATGGACCAACACATGCAGATCGCTGACGGAACAAGGTATTTGACCCCTGGCAATGTTCCTAAGATGATAAAAGGCAGATTTAACGACTGCTGACACCTGATAACGGCGGGTCAGCCCATCGTCACAGCACCACTCCCAGGTCACGCACTGCTCAGAGGTAAGGATCTGAGCACCCCACAGAAATAACCGGAGGGCTGATCAGTCCTCAACCCTCTATCCTGCGACCCAGGTCTCATGACCAGAGCCTTGGTTTTTCCTGCATGCTCAAGTTTAACCAGCTCTAATTCATCCTGTCTTGGATTTCAGCAAGGCAGTTATTAAATACTGAGAGACACTAACCTGGTTGGGAGCAAAAGACAGGTAGAGCTGGGTTTCAACAGCATAGCAGTGAAACCACAGCTCATACCGGCCTTACAATGTCTCCAAGGGGTAGCATATACACTGCAAACAACATGGGGACAACACCAAACCCGAGGGACCCCACAGGACAGAGGGAACAAGTCAGAAGAAAAATCCCCAACACAACTCTGTTCTACCAGTTAGGAAAGATGTAAACTACCTGAGGACTGTACTTGTCAGGCCACAGATGGACCTCAGGCTTCCGGTAGCACCCCATGTTCTACAGTGTCAAAAGCTGAAGAGAGATCTAGGAGTAACAGAATGGAACGGTTCCCGATCTCTCGCCATCAGGAGATCATTGAACACCGAATCAGAGCAGTCTCAGTGCTATGCCTCTCACGGAAACCAGACTGAGAGGTTTGCATACATTATGGATGGTCAAATGGTTCTCCAGTTGAGTTGCCACTACTTTCTCAATAACCTTTCCTATAAAGGGAAGGTTTGAGATAGGTTTGTAGTTGGCTAGAGTGTCCATCGTCCAATCGAAGCTTTCTTCAGAAGGGGTGTCACCACCGCCTCTTCAGGGAGCTTGGAACCTCCGATTCCAAGGAGCACCAGACAATCTGAGCCAGAACCAGGCCAATGACCTCATAACAACCCAAAATCAGAGAAGTTGTGCATGATCCAAACCACAGGATGTAGGGCACATCCCTGGACAATCTGCATAATATCAAGCACGAACTCTGGCAAGTCAAAGTACCCAGGAAGTCACGGTATAGTGACCAAACACCGACCAACAGCATCCTCCATAGAGCAAGTCAAGAGGATCTCCATCTGATGTCAGTCATCTTATCCGCAAAGAATCGGGCAAGCTCATCACACTCCTTTAGAAAAAGCTCAACGGAGCTGCAGACAGGCTGGGTTGCACAACCTGTCCACAGTTCAGAAGAGTTGAGCTGTTCGGTTCTGAGTGACAGCAGTCTCCTGACAGGAACTCTGCCTTCTTACGGAGATCGCTGATTGGTAAAAATAAAAAGTGTTATCTTGAACCAACATGAGAAGAATAAATGAAGTCGGTCACTGAGCATGCTCATATTTATCTTGCTCATTTTAGCCATACTTAGCGTGCCCAGCAATTTATCCCACTCATTCTGGCCACAATGAACACGCTCAGAAATGTATTCTCACATGTGAGATAGGTCCCATTAACCTGATTACTTGCTCTAATGCCGTACACTGTGCCAAGGGTACAATTTACGTTTGTACTTTTTTCTTTTGTAACTTTCTTACCATTTCTATTACAAAAAATGTATATCCCATCTTATAGACAGGATATCGCACAAGATAGCTCACCAACCACTCATGCAAGGGAACAGTAACACCAAAATTCCACATCAAATAATCATATTTTGAGCTACCCCATGGGATATTCCCTGTGTTTTGTTTTTCTTGGTTTGTTTCTCCAGCTACCATCCATTGTCCCTGCGGCATTCTCCCAGCCCCATCACTGACCCGCCTGGACTTATCGATTAACCACCACTTACACAGAGCTGTAGTGGTGGGGGCCAGCTATAAAGTTGTGCGGTGCCTGTGGGGATGCCGAGTGAGCTGGCCATTTTCCTATTTTCTCCCTGGGGCATCTGTAAGTGACACACGATGCACACGCACACTGACGCAAATGAATGTCGCAGTAGCACACGCCCCCAACATCTGCTGGTCCCGCCAGTACTAGCACCCAGCCTCCACTAGGTGGCAGGCAAGCAGCAGGACTCAAGAGTCCCTCCCTGAGGAAAGACAGCTGTCTTAGGACACCCAATCCTCCTCACCCTGATGGTCTCCTAGCGACTCATCCGTTTCCTGAACCTGGGTCACCAGTTTGGTAGGAGTACGGCACCAGCGCCAGCCTTCATGCCAGTGGGTCCACCTATTCCCTAGGTGTTTTTTTTTTTTTTTTTTTTTTTTTTAAGATATTCAATGAGTTGATCAGAGGAAGGATATAGTAACTGAAATGTATCGATGGAAAAATTGACAGCTATGTTGATACAAAAATAGAAGAAATTTAGTAAATTCTGGTATGGTAGGGTGATACGGCTCATGTAGCATAGATCAGACTTTACCCCGGCCACCAGACATGGGGTTTAATGACACTTAGCTACACAATAAGGAGTAGCAGAACACCTGCACAGAGATGGCACTTGTACAGGAAGTAGGCGCTGGGCTGTTGGGGCCTAATCAACATCTTACACCTCTCAATGGTAATAAATCTCACTGCAACTGTAAATGCTCCTGCCCTATCCAACTAGGGTGGAAAATGGAAAGATGATGTACATCAATAACTGTCTTCTGTTCAAGAAAGTATTGTACCCTAACTAAAGTGATGCATTTGGAAAGGTGGAATATTCCTGTAAAAATTAATAATATTTAAACTGCAAAAAAGAAGATATTGACTGCCCAGTGGCGTGGAGGCTGAGGCATCATGCCTTACCTCCTGCCACACTGAGGACCCATGTTAGCTGTGCAAGCAGGCTGTCAGATCGAGGGAGAGGGCAAAGTGTCCAGGGGACAGCTCTCCTCTCCGGAGAGGGTGGGGAACATGAACCGGCACTTGCCTGACACCCTAGCAGAGGCTGGGTGTTGGCATGCCAGTGCCATACACTGGGGCGCAGAGGCAGCCGACAGTGTGTGGATGTGTGTGCTGTACGCCACTGTTGGCGCTTGCATGCTCCCCCTCAGCAAGGAAAATGGAAAAAGGTCCCGATAGCGGCATGAAAACTGCCCCTCACAGGCGCTGCCCCCGAGAGATGGCACTGGATCTGCTCCAGTGGTTGAGTTGTCTCCACACCACTCTGCCACCGAAGGTAAGTCATTGGGGCATGAAGGGATGGCAGAAGAAAGAGGAAGCAGGAGACAGCCGCCGGGACCTCAGGGGAAAAATACCAACAACAAAAAAGAAGATATCCAACGCCAGCACAGACTCCTCATGGTATCAACTGTATTTTCAACACACATTTTACCTTTATGCTGCAGCACCAGCAACACATATTAAAAGAAAAACAAACACAGTCATTAGTCGACTCACCACTGCACATCATTGTGAAGTAAAAAACAAACCACATTACATCTCTTACTGGGGCGGCACTTTGCTTGTTCAGTTATGTGCAGAGTGAGGTTACTGAATTTGAAGGCAACAGCAGAGAAATAACTGTGTGACTTATGGAGGGGGACACTGAAAAACCCAACCTACTATTAAAAAATAAAATATGTATAGCCAGGGCATTATCGTGGCAGTTGTTTTAGGTTCTGATAACATCAGGGCCTCTCAAGGTCTACGATGTCATCAGGAGCCCTAATGGAAACACAGCCTTCTTGCATGGTTGTCCATATATTATTCTTTACATAATGTTCACTCAACCTTTGCCTCAATGGTTAAGTCCAACTGGCAGCCTAAATTTTCTGTATGCCGACAGGGAGAGGGGACTTGTTTACCAGACTGCCCTGGAGCTTTCCACTGAGGGTCAGAAAGGGCAGTAATTTTAATAATCACTTCTTAAAAGTGTCCCAAAGTTTTTGAGTGCAAATGAGACGGAAAAGCAGATTCAAGCAATACAGGCTTAGCTGAGCACAGGATTATCAGGTCGAACAGAAACCTTGCTTTTACATTTTTCATATACTGTAGTTGGAAATTTGGACGTGTGTAAAGTCTGTTTAATAACCCTGCTGTACTGTTTTGTTTGGTTGTTGCTGAAGTAGTGTTATTTTTCTTTACTTAGGTCCCTTGTTAACACTACATCTCCCCTGTTCAGCATTCTTCTAACAATTGCTTATCAGTTCCAGAACCCAGTGACATCAGTTGAGCCAAGTGCTGCATGGAAAGTTTCTATCAGCTCAGCTTCCGCCAAATTATGTCGATGGGTTCTGAACTCGATTAAAAATGAATACTGTTTTGGGAGGGAAAAAGGAAGCACTAACAAGAGACTAAGTAGGAAAAAGAAGCATATTTCAAAGCAATTGGAAAACATTACAATTTGGGTATTAGATAGACTTCCCACATGCTCACATTAAATCATTAAGGCATGGCCAGGGATAGGGTTATCGTCCTAATTTAACCCTAGTGGAATCATGAGGTACAAGGCAAAGCCACGCACCTTCTGCCCCCTAGGGTTAGATTAACAAAGGCAACACAAGGAAATATTACTCGCTAGGCACCCTTTCTCAGGGGCTCAGGGTGCCATATGTAAACAAAAACAAATCAGAAAATAAATACTAAAAACAAAATCATCTATGAAGGCAGGGGAAAAGTAGTACAGGATAGTTCAAATTGGAAATAAGGAGAGGAAAATACTAAGGAGGAAGTGGGAATTGAATAGATTTAAGGAGTACTATGAAGAATTGTATAGGACTGAATGTCAGGGAAAGGAAGAGAAAGGATGGCTTCCTAAAGGATTTGGAAATACCCAGGTTGAATGAAGCACAAAGGCAAAAGCTGGGGAAAAATTACGTGATGGAAGTAAAGCATGTGATAAGCCAGCTGAGGAATGGGAAGGCGGCTAGACCTGATGGGCTGGGCGGGAATTTTACAAACTACTGAAGGAAGAGGCAGCGGGTTCAGTGCAATATTTTACAAGAAACCAGGGAAGGGGGAGATCCCTAATACATGTTGTCAGGTTTTCAATACTGCTCTCCTAAAGTAGGAAGGAACTTGGAGGATTGTGGTTCATTTAGACCGATTTGCTTCCTGAATCATGATTGTAAAATTATGACAAGTGTCTTAGCGAGATGATTAGAAGACGATTTCCCTATTGGTCAACCCGGATCAGACTGGGTTTGTGAAAGGAAGGCATTCCTATCATAACCTAAGGAGATTACTAAATGTCATCTGGTAGGGGAGAGGCACCTCAGGTGAGGCCTGTGTTCTTTCAATGGATGCCGAAAAGCATTCGATAGAATCGAGTGGGAATATCTACTGCACATTTTGCAGAGATTTGGGTTGGGGAGGAGTTTGTAAATATGGTGGGGCATTCTATATACATCTGAGGGCCCAGATTCTACTCAATGGAGCGCATCTCCGAATTTAGATTATACAGGGAACGAGATAGGATGCCCTTGTCCCCTTTGCTATTTGAGTTAGCACAGAACCCTGCCAATTAAAGTTAGAAGTGAGCCCACTTATAAGGGTATTCAGGGAAGACGGGGAGACATGTTATATCTCTATATGCATATGACATTCTTTGTTTCTTTCAGAGCCAGACGTAGACTCCAAAGTACTGTAAATAATAGAGCACCGCAGTTTTCTGGGTATAAAATTAATGTGCAAAAGTCGGAAATAATGTTTTTGGGAGGGGCAGAAGGACGGATGCCTGGGGTTGAAGATAGTCCAACACACATTTACATATTTAGGGATTAAGGTGGGAAAACAAGGGGAGCTTGTATAGGATGAACTATAGACCTCTAATTAGGGAAGTCTTACAGGACCTTAGTAGGTGAAGGAGTTGAGTATTTCTTGGATGGGAAGGATTAACCTCCTCAAAATTAATGCTCTGCCCAGACTTTTGTATAAAATGCAGGTGATCCCTTTCAGCCCGTAGCCCAGGATATAAAGAAACTGGAAAAGGCATTTACAACTTTTTTGGTGGAAAGGCAAACACCCTAGAATTAGCCTGAAATGGCTGAAGGCAACCGGTAGCACAAGGGGCTAAACTTCCTGGATGTGATGGTTACTTTCTTGGCAACACACAGGTAATATCCAAGATTGGCTACACAGACAGGAAGTGGCCGGGGTGGGTTGAGTTAGAAGAGGATGGGGTTCCGGGAGAATTTCAGCTACTAGGTGGAGAAGGTCTTAAGCGGTACAGAAAGCTAGTAGCACCTAACCCGATGATGGTGGTGGCAGGCTTATTGGCTTGGGAGAAAATTAAAAGAGACAAGGCATTGACACATATCAGACTTTGCTGGTTCTGGTGGTTGGGAATCCTGAATCTCTGCCAGGCCTGGAGGATGACCGGTTTAAATTGTGGCAGAATAAGGGGTGAAATGTATGGCGACTAACATCGGGGTGGGGGGGCATATGTACATTCCAGGATTTGAAAGAGAGAGAGCTTGCCCACCTCACACATGTATAGATATTTCCAAGTAAGGGACTATTACAAATGGCTTGGTGGACCTGGAGAAGCAAGGAGATTAATGGAAGACATGGAGAGGAGATAATGGGGTAGTAGATGTGAGAAGGGCTAGTAGGACAGCCGAAATTAGATAGGAAAATTTTTTCAAGACCTTCCCTAGAAGGCAAAGGTTTGTGGGAACAGGACATTGGGGAAGAAATTAGTGAGGCTAATTGGCAACTAATGTTGGAATCCCATCAGGATTATTAGTGTGTAATAAGTTTAAAGAAGCTCAATTTAAATATATACAAAGGCTATATTACCCGCCTCAGCTATGGTGCATAGGCTTTGCCTGGTGGTCTCGCTGTTTTACAGTAAATGTAAAATATATAGGGTACTTACCAGCATTACTACTAGGGTTGTCCAGTGATAAAGTCCTACTGAAGGGACAGCCAAAGAAATTGTATCTATGAGGGGAAAGCCCATTGAGATTTCCCAAAATCACTGCTGTTAGGGGTGGAAGGAGAAGAGAATGGGGACTGATTTCTACCTCAGGTGGATCAGAATTTTACTTACAGTAGCTAGGGTAGGAATACAAAATGTATGGACCACAGCTCTGGGGCCTACAGTGGGTCAGTGGAAAGAGTTTACAGTGAAGGTGTTAGCAATTGATAAGCTGACATATTGCCTGAAGGGGGAGAAGATAGGTTTGAAAGACCTGGGCAGAATATATGGGTGCTCCAGTATGGGGGAAAGAATGCTTCTGGAGGGTAGTGGATTATTTAACTGAAAGAAAGGGCCTCTATTCAAGTATGAGATAATTAGGAAAGGATGGACACAGATCAAGTTAATTGTTAACTGTTACTAGTTTAGCTGGTTAAAGGGGGTACTTAAACTAAAAGAAAAATGACAGTAATGTTGAATGATGTATAAAATGCTACAACAATAAGGTGTCATTATAAATGAATATGATTACGCTTGTATGGACTGTTTATAGATGCTGACTATGAATTGTATTTGGTCAACTGTCAATTAATAAATATATGGAAAAAAACCCAAATCAATAATTACATAAATCATTTTTTTATTTTATTTATTTGCTTTTGTTTACCAGGTAAGCACACTAGACAACCAAGTGCCTATTTTCAGGTGCGACTCAGGAGATTACAGAGGTACATTCGAGAACATCAGTCAAAACAAGTACAAGGTACACATTCAGGAGAGCAAGGACAATACAACATCATCAAGTTTTACATAGCCACAGGGGCCAGGCAAGGAAGGCAGTGGTCATCATACCAGGGCAGCTACACCCCAAAGGATTTGGGAAGCAGGTAAACTTGATGAGTCCAGTTGGGGATTGGTGAGACAAGGCAAAGCATGAGGGAGGGGCAGTGAACATATACACGCTAATGGGCAGAAGGGCCTAAGTGGACACAACATAATCATTTCATTCTAAAAATCTGTCTGAATTAGTTCCAGGTAGCAAACATTTCCACTAGCACAGCTCAATAAATTAGGTAAAATTAATAAAATTAGATCAGCGCAGGCAGTAATGTAACTTAAATAAATGGAATTTCAGGACCCCTTTGAAGATCTCCACTGTGCTGGTGGAATGAATGCAGAAAGGTAGAGAATTCCACAACATGGGTGCAGCTACCATGTTCTGCTCTGTCCCTGGACAGCTTCAGTCTTGATCAGGGCACAGAAAGCAGGCCAGCATTGGTGGAGCAGAGCGGTGGACAGAGGTTTACGGGTCAGGAGATCTTTCTGGTAACCAGGACCCATATCACATAGGGCCTTGTACACCAACAAGCATATCTTGAAGTTAATGCAACAGCAAATCGGCAGCTTATGCAGTTCGTGACAGCACAGGTTTAATAATTCTCAGAAAGATAACCCAACCCCTGAGTCTGTTCAGGTAGGCCGCTCAAAAGCTTATTAGTGCTTCCAGAGCGTAGACAGGATTCAGATAAGAAGTTGGTCTCAACTCTGTATCCAGTAGAAATTAGTCTAACAGCTGCTCTCAAATTCCAAACTATCCTTTATTGTTACAAAGAACGTTATTTATTTAAAATGTTTAACCAGGAAAGGCACTCTGAGCAAAGGCTCATTTCCAGGTGCCACCTGGGGAAGGGGAATACAGAAGGAATACAAAATTGCAAAATACTAAACGTCAGACTGTGGTTACACAGGCAATGTCACAGATGTTGGAGTTGAGTGATGACCAACATATTAAACAATGGCACAGACTGAACACAGTGACAAGTGGGCAATGTAATAACAACAAAGTGTGCCGTGCCTGTTGGGAGAGGTGACCATACAGTGGTGTACAGCAACAGGGCAGCGGTGTAGTCACAACTACCTAGATTAAAAGGGGCCATAAACAGAAGGGAGAGAAAAAAGAGGGTCTGAAAGGGACTGAGAGGGACAGGAGGAGCAGGAAGATGCCTTTAGGCGGGAGAGGCCTATGAAGCAGGTCTCCAGAGGGAAGGGAGGCGTAGGAGAAAGCAGCTTGCCCAGCACAGAACTGAGGCGGAGGAATGGAGAAGGTGCGGAAGCCATGGAGTGGAGAGAGTAAGAGGAGAGATGGGGAGACGAGTAAGGAAGGGACTCAAACTAGTATTTAGCAATCAAGGAGGCACAGTGGGACTGGCAACATGAGCAATGATGAGCACGGAGGGAGAGCTGGTAGTAAAACAACGTAAGGGTAAGAACCTCACATGTACACCCACGCCCCTGTCACACGCCACACATACTGCCCCTGCTGGACAGGACACTGATGTACATGGGGGTGCTTATCCTTAAGCTCTGTAACAACAAAGGATATTTTGAACTTTGAGAGCATGTATTAAGCTCATTTCTACTGGGTGCAGTATTGGGACCAGTTTCTTGAGAATGTCACAACCTCTGGAGTGTCTTAATGCTATTAGAAACATAGAAATCTGATGGCAGAAAAGGACCCATTGGCCCATCCAGTCTGCTCTTTTACCCATCCCATAGGTAACCCTAGTCCCAGCTCTTTGCTACTATTAGCAGTGTCAGTGGCTCAGTAGGAGCACACCGCCTCTGAGGCCGAGATCAGAGGGCTGTGGGTTCAGTTCCCACATCTGGCACTTGCTATTATCCCAGTACTGACACTGTAGTGCAGCATGAGAGGGTGCTGCACTTGAGGTGCCTTCGGATGAGACGTTAAACCGAGGTCCCATCTGCCTGGATTGGTGGTAGTTCAGGTGGATGTTAAAGACCCCATGACACTTATCGAAGGGCATTTCCCCGTGTCCTGGCCAAATTTCCTCATTCACTAAAAATACCACCAACGGCTTCATCTGGTTCAATGTCAGTTGGCATTCATCTGTATCCCTCCTGGTCGTGCCTGAAAATAGCAGGATTTGTCTAGTGCACTTACCCGTCAACAAAACTAAATAAATAATAAATTATATTATGAAACTAAACTTTTTAAATAAAAGTTTTTATACCTAAATTCTAATGACTTGTTGTAAATGAGGGTTTCTAGCCAGAAACACCTTTACAATGTTGTCAGCCAATCAGAATGCTTCACTGGTTTATCATTCTAACTGTATTAAAAAGTGTAAAGCAAGGTTTACGTGTCCTTTAAAGAAGACCTGTGCTGAAGCTATATGTCTGAATCAATGCATCATGCTGAGAAACAAAGGCAAGAGGAGGAGGAGGAAACCACTATGGCTCTTGAAAGATGTAGCAAAGCAAGAAGGGCCAAAGGGAGGACAGGCGGGTACCTAAAATGCCTGAAGGAAGCAGGAAGGCTGTTAGGTGCACGAAGGCAACCAGAGGAAGGATTAGCACAGACAGTGAAGAAAGGGACAAGACATTCTGTAGGTACATCAGTGAAAGAAGAACGCGGGGGCGGGATTGTAAGGCTCAGAGGGGATGAAGTGGAGCTGTAGAGGGTGACCCAGAAAAGGCAGAATACTGAATAAATACTTCTGTTCAGTATTCACTGAAGAAGGAGGACAGGGACCACAGTTGGGCATCAGCTACGGGGTGGGGTGGGTGGGAGGTAAACACCAGTCCATTTACAGAAGAGAGAGTCCTGAGGGCTCACAAAACTGAAGGTGGACAAGGCAACGGGACCGACAGCATATATCCTAGGATATTAAAGGAACTATGAATGGAGCTAGTAGCGCCACTGGCAACCATGTTCAGCGAGTTGCTCAACACAGAAGTGATTCCAGAGGACTGGAGGAGGCACATGTAGTCACTCTTCACAAAATGGTAGCAGGGAGAAGGCAGGAAACTATAGGCTGGTCAGCCTTACCTCAGTAGTGGTAAGATCATGGAGGCAATTGTTTAAGGAAAGGATAGTGGGACACTTGGAATCCAACGGAGCCCAGGATCCGAGGCAGCATGGATTCACAGTAGGAAGGTCATGTCAAATGAATCTGATAGATTTTTTGAACTGCTACGAAGTAGGTAAATCGGGGAGCGGTAGACATCACCTACCTCGATTTCAGCAAGGCCTTCAACATCATTCCACATAGAAGGCTAGTTAACAAGATGGGTAGTCTGGGCATGGGCCACACAGTGGTAAACTGGGTTAGTAACTGGCCAATGGGCAGGAAGCAGAGGGTGGTGGTAAATGGGATCAAACCTGGGACAGGGGGATGACCAGTGGGTACCTCAGGATCAGTCCTGGGGCCAGTCCTTTCTAATGCCTTCATTAGTGACACACAGCAGAGGGGCTGGAGGGAAAGGTCTGTCTGTTTGCAGATGAAACCAAGATCTGCAACAGGGTGGACACTCCAGATGGGGTGGAGAAAATAAGGAGTGGCCTAAGGAAACTGGAAAAATGGTCTGAGGTATGACAACTGAGGTTCAATGTGAAGAAGTGCAAAATAATGCACCTGGGAAGTAGAAACCCTGGAGAGAGCTACAGGATTGGGGGAGTTGCTGATGGTCACCAGGGAAGAAAGGGATCTAGGGGTTATCATTTCAGATGACCTGAAGGTAACCAAGCAGAGTACAAAGGCTGCAGGAAGGCCAGTGGCATGTTGGGGTGCATAGGTTGGGGTATCACTAGCAAAAGGAGGGAGGTGGTGATTCCACTGTATAAAACATTGGTGAGACCTCATCTGGAGTACAGTGTACAGTTCTGGAGGCCGCATCTTTGTAAGGACATAGACAGGGTGGAGGTGGTTCAGAAAAGGGCACTAAGATGGTGCAGGATCGCCCAGAAAACATATGAGGAGATATTAAAAGACCTTGACGGTGCTCACCAGAAGAAAGGAGGAGCAGGGAGACATGACCGAAACCTTTAAGTATCTTAAAGACACAAACAAGGTGCAAGGCAACATCTTTCAACATAGAAGAACAAGAACAAGGGGCATGATATGAGACTGGAGGGGGCAGGATAAGGGGAATGTGAGAAGTTTTTCTTCACATAAAGGGTGGTGGATGCATGGAATAGTCTGCCACAGGAGGTGGTGGGAGCAAGCACAGTGGGGATTTAAACATGCGTGGGACCGGCATGGGAAGGAGAGGCTAAAGTCGATGGTCAAGCAGGGTCAGAGGCTGCAAATAAAGGTAGGGTTTGCAGGCAGACTAGATGGGCCTAGTGGTCCTCATCTGCCGTCACTTTCTATGTTTCACACCTGAGTGTGGTGCACACCTCCCCGATGATCAATTTCACAAGTAGATAAAAATATATATTTTTTTCATCCTTTTATTTGGCAGGTCCTACTGTCAGTCCCTCAGCTTACCATCTATTGCCATCCTCCCCAATACTCCCGGAAGGTGGAGCTGTGGCATCGGTTCCCATAACCCGAGCTGCAGAACCAGTGACTGATCAGGAGAATGGTGGTGATGGTGGCTAGTTGAAGCCGGGGAGGGCTTCAGATAGACAGTGGACCCACCCGTCTTCCCTTTTCCCGCGATTTTCCCTTCGAGGCGGACGCAGTGATGCCAGTGTCTGCCTCACCTCCCATACGCAAGCATCAGTAGCTTGAGCGACTCCCAGTCTCCGCCAGGGGTCCTCTTTGCACCAGGCACTGCCCCACCCTCCTCCGAAAAGGAGAGACGTCCGTAGGATGCTCCATCCTTCCCCCGGCCGCCTTCCAGTGATCCGGTCCGCTCTTGAACCCGGTCGCCGCGTGAGCAAGCAGAAATACAAACCGCTGCACTGACAGGCCAGCTACAGATGAAAATATTTTACCTTTATTTGTGTCTTTGATTAGCAGGTAGGTCACTGATCCAAAGGACCGCTTTAGGTATGACCTGAGCAAAATTTGGCACAATAGAGATACAAACAGATTACAAATGAATTATATGGAGGGTAGGGTGACAAACACTCAGTGGGGATATATAACATGTTGTGCTAATACAGACTGCATACCAAAACAACTCAGCAACTCTAGGTAACTGGCAATTACACAGAGGATAACTGGTTCAGAGAGCAGACACAAAGTGCTATGTTGAAGCATGACCAATTGGAAGAGCAGAGTTGGCAGAAATGGAAGGTGGGAAAATAGCAAGGCAAGAGAGATTATCCTGGAGAGCACAGGCATTTGGTTTCAGTCAACAACCAGGTTTTGAGATGGAGTTTGAAAGTGCTGTGGATATCAGTCGAGCGGAGGGATGCAGGGAGTCTGTTCCAGAGTGAAGGAGCAGCGAAGACAGTGCTTTGCCACCCATGACTGTAGAGACTTTGGGGACATCCATGGGGAGAACCGAGACATCTGGGCGCAGCTCTGGCTTTCAGGAAGGGTGTATGGTGACGATAGCTGCCTCTGAGAGAGCTGTCGATGATACAGCCGAGGCATAGTCATATCGACCTGAGAGTGGGAGCCATCCTAGCCTGGTAAAGGTTGCAGTGATGTGTTGAGTAGGGTGCCAGGAACGCAAACCGACAGATGGTGCAGACAGTTTAGTCATGTGGAAGGGCAGAGGACATATGGTAAATTTAGGGAGCAGTAGTCCATGATGGGGAGCAGGTTGCCTTGGGCAATAGCTAAGCGGCCTTCGGAGATCAGGAAATGTTCTAGCTGATAGGCGGCCCTGAGTTTCTGGTTTACTCGGCATACTATTGTGTTAACGTGTTCGTGTAAGAGAGGAGGGTCAAGGGTTTGCCAAGTATTTAAGTTGGGAACATTCTGAGAAAAGGGCCATCGGGCATAAGTACAGAGAGGGGGAGCTGGACTTGGAGATGCTGGCGTACAGTTTGGACCTGAGAAGAATTAATTTTGTTTGTTTTTCATTGACCAGGAGCCTATGTGATAGGGACCATTTATAGGAAAACCGTAGTTATGCGTCAGGACTGAAGATATATTTGTTAGGGACTTGTCACTGTGGAAGAGGATGAAATTGTTGGCATACGTAGTGCTTCGAGGTGAGGCTGCTGGAGGAGGGAATTTATGAAGATGGAGAACAGCAGGGGCCCAGGATGGAGCTCTGTGGAACACGCGGCAGACGGGTAGGTGGGGGAATGTGGTTGTGCCAATACCCACAGACTGGAATCACCCTAAAAGATAGCTCTGGAACCACAGGGAGGTCTCCATGGAGCAGCCAAGTTGGTGGAGAGTGACATGTAGGAGGGTGGTCAACCAGGTCGAAGCCTTGGTCAGGTCCACAAATACAGCCCTGTGGCATTTCCCAGGTGTATGTTCCTATGGACATGGTTAGTAAAGTAGGCCAAGGCAGATGTGGTGCTGTGGAACTTATGGAACCCATGTTGTTGACTGCACAGCAGGTTATATTTTCTGATATGGTCGATAGCTGGCGGTGAACAATTTTCTCCAGGAGTTTGCTCAGGTGGGGAAGCAGGGAGATTGGCCTGTAGTTGTCTGAGGAAAGGGGTCACCTGCTTTGAAAACTGGTACCACCTCGGCAATTTTCCAAGAATCTGGCATGGTTGAGGTGGTCAACGCCAGATTAAAATAAAGGTGAGGGGTTTGGAGATGGCGGGGAAATTAGCCTGAGCATCAAGGGAAGAGACCATCACGCCAGGGCTGCCCTGTTTGGGAGGCTCTTAAGGAGTTTGGTGGTGTACTTGGTGGAGATGGCCCTGAAATAGAAAGGGATGGGGGGGGTGCCGGAGGGAGAGGAGGAGGAAAGCAGGCTGTTGGGACCAGGCCCGGGACTCGTTGGTAGTTGGGTAGGTAGTTTACTAAGGTGGGCAGTGAGATCATTAAACTTTTTGTTGAAGGCCTGAGCGACCTCAGCAGAGTCAGTCAGAGTACGGGGGGCGCCTGATGGATAGCAACGACTGTGGGTAAGTAAGTACAGGAACCGATGGGAGCCCCAGAAGTGGTGGGGTTAGCAAGGTTGTCCCTTTGCTGGCTGTGGAAGAAATTCCACTTCTGGAACAGGGCAGTTTGTTTGCACTGGTTTCGCATGTGCCTGTAGCCATTCCAAGAGTGGGGAGGGGCCCTTTGTAGGCAGCCCACTTTGTGTCCCTTCTTCATCATGGCCAGATGTTCGCTCGAGACCCAGCAAGTACAGCCACACCTCACCTCCGGGTAGTGAGTGGGCAGTGTTGATCCTGGATCCAAGGAGGGCATCCATGAAGAAGTCCACTGCCAATATCACATCCGTAAGAGAATACAGTACAGACCAGTTCACTGCCCTAATGTCCTCAAGGAGGGCGGAGGTGTCAGGACAGTTAAAATTCTGGAAGGATAGGTATTTGGGGTGGACATTTGGTCTTGATGGATCAGATGATGTACGTGGGGGAGTGATCACTGATAAGAGTCAGACAAGGTTCCTGCCTGAGTATCTTGTCCTCTGGGTGACCACCCAGTCTAGTAAAGAGTGTCTTTGTGCACGAGAGTTATGTCTGGTCTTATGACTTACTGGCCTTTCTGGGATTTATATATTATCTGGTTGATCCTGCCATCCTTCCTGCCATCATTTTGAGTAAAGTGCAACTATGTCACTAATGGGGCATTCCAGAGGCTCCGCAGCTGACGCTCAGAAGCGAGGGAGCAGCCATGAAAGCTGTATTGTGTATCCCTATAAGGATGGAGCTATTAATAGCTCCAGTTTATGATTTACTGCTCCCAGTGCTATACCAAGACCAAGTACAGACTAACAGTCAACCATTGTTTCCTTCAATGCAGGTGGCCAGGCACTGCTGAATTATTACACTTATTACCCTTCAGCCTTGGAAATATTGTTTGGCAAGTTGTGGATAACAAGCTACCAGGCTACGTAAGTTGTATCCATTTCTAAATCATAACATTTTCTTTTTTTTTGTACTTTCTATTTTTCCCTCCTCTTTCCCTCAACTCCAGTCTCCTCGGGAGTACCTAGGAGTCATCCCACTACAGTTCTCTCCTACCTGGTCAAACCTCCGTCGCCCATGTAGCCTCGGTTTGCCCCTCGGGCGGGTCGGGTGGCTCCAACACCCAGAATTCTGGCAGCATCGGTCGGAGGATGCCAGGAGGCGGCCGTGAATCGTGGGCAAGTCTGCCCTCCTGCCTCCACCGAACTGAAGGTTTTTTTCCTTTTTCCTGGGAGTGGCCAGCGCCTGATGTCAAGGCCTCCCACCAACATCTGCCACTCGCCCCTTTGCTACGCTTCTGGTGCCTGCTGTATTCAGGCTTGCCAGAGGTCAGCCGAGCGCAGAATAGGGACCCTGTCCATCCCGGGAGGAGAGCTGTCCTCCGGATGCTCAATCCTCTCCTTCCCTGCCGAACCCCCAGCAGCCCAGGCTCATTCCTGAACCCAGGTCGCCGGCGAGGTAGTGTGGTGTCCAGTGCCTCGACCTCAGCACCACCAGGCCAGCCCATAACATTCATTTTTATCATTATTTTTTTTTAATTTTCTAAACATTCCATACACTTTTATAACCGCAGAAGGGTGCCTCATGCCAATGGTACAAAATCCTGAATTCAGTTGGCACTGTCATTTTCCCATGAGGGACACTCCAATTTTACGCAACATCAAAGATTTTGATTTCAAATTCTAATTCCATTTTATAAAACAGATGTCTTAGCCAGCCCATTAGTGCAGTGGTTGGATTGCTGCTTGCGATGCCAGCAATCAGGGTTCGGGCATGAACCTGGGTCACAGAGGGAGCCTGCAGAGAAGGGACTGCGCACCCATGGACTCTCTCCTTCTCTGGGAGACAGTGTGTGTGCCGGTGTTTGAGGGACCCCTGGCGGAGGCCAGGGCACCGCAGCAACCGGCACCAACAAGGATCTGAGGGGTGATGGATGCTGGCATCATTGCACATTCCCACCCCTGCCTACAGGGGAAAAGAAAAAGTCTGCCTACCCACCGCCTTAATGACGCCAGCCCCCAGCTGCAATCGGCTCCCAGGCTGACTCTGCATTATTCTGGCCATTCGCAACGCCTCAGAGGAGCCAGGTGCCGTGACTCCCACCCTGGGGGGTAAGCCAGGTACTGGGAGGGCGTGCAATGGGAAGCCGAGCCGGGAGGTCCGTGACCGGGCAGAAGTGCCGCAGTGGAGGCACCAAAAGACGAAATAAAAAAAACAGATGTCTTAACCTAATTTATAATGGAAGTTTCAAAGAGGCAGAAACTGTCCCCCCCAAACAGACTGAAGTAGAGAGTAAAGAGAACCTGAGGGAGAGGAATCTACACTGGGGTACAAATTAATAAAGAAGGCAGAGTGGTACAGCCAAAGGGGAAGGGAATGGAGCGTTAAAAGAGAAGGGAAGGAAGGAGGAAGGCAAAAAGGATAAAGGGGTAAAAGCAGGTGGAAACAAAGCCTGAAAGGCCATGTGTATGAATGCTAGAAGTCTAGGAAATAAGATTCGGACCTATAGGGCCATCATGGCAGAGGCCAACCTGGATATTGTACTATTACTAATCATGTCAAACAAACCACCAGGCAGCTAGGGAATCCATGCCTGGAGTCTACAAAAACTCTCTCACTTGAAAAGGCACAATTGTGGCTAATAGACACAGGTGTAGCAAAACAAACCCCTAAGTCAGTTTGTAGCTAAACAAAATGTTTTTATTAATTAGCATCAGACCAAAGGAAGCATATACGCTTATAATAATAATATAGAATACAATGGAAAATGGGGAACAGTAAGGCAATGCAAGGAACAGGGAAGTTTGTAAGAGTGGAAAGAGGGAAGGAGGCATCGGCAAAGCGTGGAGGGAGGGTAAAAAAAGAGAGAGACAGTAACAATTATATCTCTATCTTCATATTAGTATTTGATAATGGTCTATTTGCAATGCCTACCTATACAAATCCCTCCACCCTTTTTCCTCTTCCCCTTTCCACTCTCAAAACTTCCTGCCCCTGTATTGCCTTACTTTTCCGTGATCTTCCATTGCATTCTATCATTGTTATAATAGTGCATCTGTTTATTTGACCTGGTGCATATAGTCATGTTTTGATTTATACATTGCTGGAAGGGCTATGAGGTGCACATAGAAATGGGTGTTTCAGGATTATTCTTATATGTTTATTGTAGTAACAAATTATGGTGCTTGTCTCTTTAAGGAGATACTGACAACAGTAAAATAGAAAGGGACCTGGGGTAATTATATCAGATGACCTAAAGGTGGGCAAGCAATGTGAGAAGGCAGTAAGGAAGGCTGGGAGATACTGGGATGCATAGGGAGACGATCAATAGTAGAAAACAGGAAGTTGTTATCCTCTGTACAGACAGTTGGTGAGACCCATCTGAGTACTGTGTGCAGTTCTGGAGGCCCCATCTCTGCAAAGACATAGACAGAGTGGAGGCTGTCCAGAGGAGGACAACCAAAATGGTGCAGGGTCTGCACCAGAAGACATCAGAGAAATACTAAAGGAGCTTAATATGTATACCTTTGAGGAAAGAAGGGAGAGAGGGACATGATAGAAACTTCAAGTACCTCAAGTGAATCAACAAAGTCCAAGAGGGCAGCACCTTTCAGAAAAAGGGATGTGCAAGAACAAGGGGCACAATCTTCACTGTGAACTCAGTTTACTATTACCTCTGTGTCCTGCTGTCCAGCCAATGTTTTACCAGGTTACCACCCTGAGACCCACTCCCAGGCTGGCTAATTTGTTTATTAATCTTTGTGCAGGACTGTGTCAAATGCCTTATTAAAATCTAGGTAGGCCATGTCCATAGCCCCTCCCTGGTCTACTACTTGGTCACCCAGTCAAAGAAATCGATTAGATCTGCCTGACATGACTTTCCTGCTGTGAATCCATGCTGCCTTGGGTCCTGTGCCCTCTGGCCTCTAGGTACTCAACAATTCTTTCCTTCAGAAGTGAATCCATCATTTTCCTACCACTGAGGTCAAACTGATAGGTCTGTAGTTTCCTGCCTCTGTCTTGCTCCCACTTTTGTGAAGGGGAATCACATCCCCATCCTCCAGTCCTCAGGTACCATACCATCCTCCCATGGTTTGTTAAAAGGGTAGTCAGTGGTGTTACTAGTTCTCCCTTAGTTCTTTTAGAATTCTAGGTGAATCCCATCAGACCCCATTGCTTTATCCACCTTCAGTTTTAGGAGTTCTTTCAGAACCCTTTCTTCTGTGAAAGGACTGATATCAACCCCTATCCAGAGTGCTTCTATTGACTGGATTAGGTACCTCCCTCCTCTTCCTTTGTGAATACTGAGCAGAAGTATTCATTCAGTATCCCTCTTTCACTGTCCTCTCTGCCCAACCACCCTCCTCCCTCCCTCCTCTTTATTCAGCCTCAGTATCCCTGCCTTAGTCTTTCTTCGCCTCTAATGTACCCATAAAAGGTTTTATCACCCTTCTTAACTGAGTTTGCTATCTCTTCCTCAGTTTGGGCCTTTGCTATTCTGAGGAAGGATGGGAGACTGATGGGAAAATGAACTGATACCAGGGACCCTCACACTTATATAGGAAACAGGAAGCTGATGTCATGTTTGGGTGGTCCCTGGTGAAAACTGCTAGAAGATCTGCCATGCGCCACAGCAACCTCTGCTGGATACCCAAAAGTATTACCTACTACAAGAGACTACCCGTGAAGATCTCCTGTTACAGGTGAGTAACCTGTTTTCTAGGGACATGGATATGATGTATTATCCACACTTCTGGCAGACTCCTAGCAGTTCTCCAGGAGAAGGGGGCAAGGCACACACCCCATTTAGGGAATACAGATTCGAGAACTGAGGCCCCAAAGCCAGCATCCTAGCGTGACTCAAGGCCGATGTGGTAGTGGGAAATGAAGGTGTGAGCTGACTTCTAGGTAGCAGCCCTGCAGATTTCCTAGATAGGAGATCCCTGAAGCAGCCACCAAGGCAGCAATATGACGGTGAATGAGCCCTAGCCTCACGCGGAGGCTCCTACCTGCCATCCTGTAGCAGAGGTCGATGCAGGATACAATCCACCTGCCAATCATCCACTTAGCTGCCGGTCTGCCAGGTGTGGCTTCAGTGAACATGACAAATAGCTGGTGAACCTCTTCCCAAACTCCAGCCGTGTGCTCCTATGGTAGGCGGCGTTCACTGGGTCCAGAGTATGAAGTCTGTGTGGCCTCCGAGATGTGATTGAAGTACACCAGGAGCTTGATCACCTGGTTAACGTGAAACCTAGACACAACCTTCAGGGAGGAACTTCAGGTTGGGAGAGGACAACCTTATCCCTGTGGAAGATCAGGTAAGAAGACTCCACCGAGAGCACCTGGAGTCAGCTGATCCTTCTGGCTGACATGACAGCCACCAGGAAGGCAGTCTTCCATGACAGGTGAGAGATGTCTCACCTGTGCATTGATTTGAATGGCTTGCCCATGAGCATTGCCAACACCAGCAACAAGTCCCAAGGTGGTGGTGATTCACACACCAGAGGGGAATGTGGTCAAGCCCCTTGAAAGCACCAGACCACCTTTCATGCGCCATCGACAGCATACCAGCCCGCTGCCTGCATGAAGGTGATTGCCAGGGCACTTTAAGGGTCACTGACTGAAGGCCTGACAGAGAGGGACCAAAGGTGGATGAGAATGCCAGCCACCGGACAAGATAAAGGGTCAAGCCTCTTGCCCTGGCACCAAATGGAGAACTCTTCCATTTGAAGGCATAGCATTTTGGGTCGACTCCTTCCGAAGCCACAACCATGGTGAGGACATCTGAGAGACCCAAAGCCTAGAACTCTAGCCACTCAGGAACCAGCCTGTCAGGTGCAGGGATTGAAGGAGTATCTTTCCCTGAATGCAAGAGAGCAGGTTCAGGCAGAGAGGAAGATGCCACAGGAGCCTGCTGCTGAAGCTGAGGAGATCAGGTTACCAAAACAAGTGGGGCCAGTCTGGAGCCACCAGATCATCTGTGCCTTGTCCCTCCTGGCTTTGATCAGCACTTTGTGGATCAGAGGAAATGGAGGGAAGGCACAGAGGAGTTCCGGGGTCCAGGGCCTGAAGAAGGCATCCCTGCTGTGTGTTCCTGCTGAGGGGCGGCAGAAACAGCCTCATTTTTGCATTTCCCTAGATGTTAACAGATCCCCAGAAGGGTGCCCCATCAGAGAACAGGCTGTGTACTACCTCCAGATGGAGAGACCACTCATGAGACGCCTTGCCCACACAGCTGAGGGGCATCCACCAGCAGGCTGGAGGGGCTACATGGATGGCCAGGAGATCAGCTTCCAGGCAGAGCACAAGGGTCCACATGTGGTGAGCTTCCCTGCACAGAGGAAGGAAATTCATCCTGCCCTGTTTGTTGATGGAGTACATGGTTGTGGTGTTGTCCATCTGGACCTGAATGACCTGGCCCCAAAGGTGCAGAGAAGGCCTCAGCACCAGCTGAACTGCCTGGAGCTCCAGCAGGTTGATATGGCATCAGGACTCCTTGGGGGGAAGAGTCTGTGGACTCTATGCCCCAGGTAGGAACCCAACTCATCAGGGAGGCATCGGGTCTTGATGGTGACCGGCCGGGTCCGGGTGGAATGGGATTCCTTCCTGCCGATGTTCCGAGACTCAACCACCAGTGGAGGGCGTCCACATCAGCTGGGTCACAGTGATCGGTTGGTCGATGTGGCCCTGGCACTGAGACCATTAGGGCTGGCTCCCACTGCAGACAGTGCATTCTCCACCGGCCCAACAGACAACGTTGGTGTATGCCATCATGTATCCCAGGAGGTGCAGGAAGTCCTAGGTACAGCACAACTGTCCAACCTGAACTGATCGGGCAAAGAGGAGAGAGCCTCCCGCCAGGTCCGCTGCTCCACCCTCCTCCCTTGGAGGGACCTTCCATAAGACAGTCGCCAGGTAGGGGTACACCGACCCCTCAGTGCCTCAGGTAGGCTGCTACCACTCCAGTGCACTTGGTGAAGACCCTGGGAGCCTAGGAAAGGTAAAGGATATGGCTTGGAACTCGAGTGAACCCCTTCTGCATGGAATCATAGGAACCGATGGTGGGACAGACGGATGGGAATGTGGAAGAATGCGTCCGAAGATCCTGGGAGCAGATCCACATGTTCTGCTCCAGAGATGGAATGATCTGAGACAGAATGACTATCCTGAAGGAGCGCTACCAAAGAATTTGTTCAGATCATGCAGATCTTAGATGGGGCACCAGACACCCATCTGCTTTGGCACCAGAAGTACCTGGAGACAAATCCTGAGCTTACTGCAGGGGTCAGAGACTAGAGTCACTACCTCCTTCTGGAGGAGCTGGGCGATGTCTTCTCGAAGGGCTGACAGCATGTTGGCGGACATCATGTCTTCCGTGGGGCATGGGTTTGGCAAGGCGGGTAAGCCTCAAACTCCACAGACAGTCCCTGACTGACCACCTCAAGGACCCACCTGTCCGTGATGACAGCAAACGAGGCAGAAAAGAAGTGGCAGAGCCAACCCTCACAGGAGGACCCTGGTAAATCAGGACGGCATAGTAGAGTACCCCATCCCATCACTGAGCAAGTTTGGAGGCAGAGGAGGAGGAAGCAGTGGGCGCCGACCATCTGAGCTGGACGACCAAAGCAACTGACTTTGGTCGGGAGCGCAGTCTGGCCTGCTGCCCAGCTGAGGGCTGGGACAGCTTGGCCGCAGGGGCAGAGAGGGCCAAAAGGGTTTCTTCCTTTGGAGTTTAGTGCCTTTGTATTCTCTGGGCGGAGGTAATAACGCCCAGGGTGGCACTGACTTATTACAGTAAGGTGTCTTCCACCCCAGCCCAAATAAGTCGGAGTCCAAGAAAGGACATCTGCCTACTTGGCGGCTGGTATCTGCTTAAAGGTAAAGATCTCAGCCAAGCCCTGCAGCACATGGCCACTGCAGCAGCCGCAGACCAAGCACAGGAGTTGCCAATGTCCATGGCTGTCTGGATCTGCTGCTAAGCCACCGCCAACCCTAGTCCTGGACTTGCTTGACTATGGTCTCTAAGTCAGCCGGGATTTGGGAAGCACCTTATCAAGAGTGCCCAGCAGAGCATGAGTGAAGTGGGCAATCAAGAGAGCAGAACTTGCCTGCTAAAGGCCGAGCAAAGATGCTGCATAGAGCTTCTTGGCCATGTGATTCAATTTTTGGATTCCTTGTCTTACACTGAAAAACCAAGTCAGTTACCAGACCCTTGGCCAAGGGATGCTTGGTGAAACCCAACAGGGAACCCATGGGGACCATATACTTGAGGGCCATATGGGCCGATGGTACAGGGCAGGAGGCAGGGTGCTGCCAAAGCTCCGGAGCAAGGCCAAAATGGTCTTAGCAACCAGTAAGATCACCCAAAGAGTCACCCGGTCAAGAATCTCAGTCAAAGGGCACTTGGCCCATTTTTATATGGGCCCATCTGAAGTCCCATAGATTCCGAGATTACACGGAGCAGGCCCAGCAAAGAAGTAGGGACCATGCTCTGTGGATAAATCCTCTCCCGACTCGGTGTCCAACGGACAAGAGTGAAGGGAGGAGATCTCAGACTCTGAGGATTCATCAAAAGCAGTCAACTGCCAGAGTCCCCGCCTGACTCTACGGGGTCAGTCAAGAGTCATGGTGACTGACAGCTGATGAGGAAGCCTGGGATGGTACAAGCATCCTTGGGGGCCTCCTTCAGCTGCTTAGGTGGCTTCACCAGGATGGGTGGAGAAGCCAAAATAGGCAGAGCCAGAACCAGCGGAGCCAGGGTAGACTGAGGCTCCTGTGGTGGAAGCCATGTAATAGCCAGGTGGGGCCAGAATTGGCTTAACCCCTGTAAACATGAGCTGATGCCACATGAGTTCTTTATAGCACTAGCACATTTTCTGGCAGAGCATCTCCTTGCCCGAGGAGGAAGATGAAGAAGAAATAGTGGCGGTGCCACTTACCTGAATGCCGAGAGTGGGAACGCCGATGTCAGCATGGGTTGCTCCACCTGGACTCGGAGTGCAACCTTGACCATTGGGGAAGCGTGGCAGGCATCAAAGAGACTAGCAAAAGTCAAGGATCCTTCAGGGTCACGGATCCTTAGGATTAGAGGGTTAGTGACTGGAGCAGCATGCTGGTCTGACCTGCCCCAAAATGTAACACGAGGGATGGGAGTCCTAGAAAGTGAGTTATCCATTTCATCCTGCAACAGCACATTGATCGGCTCAAGAAAAATCTCGACAGGCTGGTCAATGGGCATCTCAACAACTGGCCCGACGGGAGACCGTAGAGCCAGTGGCCTGACTGAACAATCGACCGTAGCTAGAAACCTCCGAGAAGCACGAATCCTAGGCCTGAGAGTGCTCGTGATCCCACGATCGATGATGACTTCCTTTAATCTTTTTCAAGTTTTAGAAGATTTTGTGCCCCTCAGAGGCGCCCTATCCAAAGGTGGGAAGGGACTGGCACAGATCCTTAAACACCCTGTGAACGTGGTGCCAAAAGAAAACTGCACAAAAGGCTGAAGCCAAAGAGGCACGCTCTGCGCCTGAGCCGCCTTCAAATGCTGCAAGTTGTTCTGCGGACCCTGCAGCACCACGGAGACTGCCTGACAGGCATCTTTTTAACCGAATGGGAGGGTCCCGTTCATCTAGGAGCCCGAAAAGTAGCCTGGCATGCCGGTCTTCCAGAGTACTGGGATGCATGGTGCAACATGGGCCACATGCCTAGGGATTGTGTTTATAGCCTGGCCAGTAGATGCGAGGTGTGTGGGTCTGTCAGGACATCATCTACACACTTGCACCGCTTGAAACCCAGTGCTGACTTGGAGTCCATGTTGAGAGTGCAGAATTCAAAGTCGCTTAAGACGAAGTCATGTTTCGAGGGTTTTGAAGTAAAGGGCCTACTCAGCGTGGAGAGCGGTAAGGAGGAACCTTCTTCCAGCGAAAAGGAAGATCTGACGCCATGGGGCACTGCCGAGGAGTTACCACCCGAGGAGGGAGGAGCCGGCTTGAAGACGCTCCGCAAATCTTAAAGGAAAGGAACACTGTCAGTAATGTGGATAGTACATTATATCCACATGCCTAGAATAGGGCATTTTGGTAGTTGCAAAACAATTTTGATTATTATTACTATGAAGTTATTAAAGTTTGAAATTTAAAAGTCCACAAAGCAGTTTATCAGGAAAAATACGTAAAAACAAAAATCGCAATTTCTCAGCATGATAAAGTTAGCCACCAACAAAATTTAATGAGCTAGTCTGCTGTCTGAAACTGTCTGCAATTAATTGTAACTTTCAGATGATGAATCAGCTATCACTTCTTATATCTCAAGTATGTTTTTCTATCTGCTAATTAGAAGATTTTCCACCTGGCAGTACTTGGTTGATGTGTGAGCAGCACTCTGTCTGGAGGGGAAAGGCAGTTCTGTTCCTCCCACTACATCAAAACTGAGACCACACTGACTATGACATCACTAGTAACCAATGAGAATACTTTCTCACTGCCAGGTTTCACTCTGGCATGAAGCAACAGGGACTAGCTCTCCTGGTTACTAGCTGTCACAATTTCCTGCATTTTGATTGGTAGCTTGTGAAAGTCACTGTTCAGGCTACAAGGATTGTGGTGCCTCAAGGTGTTTGGTCTCATTTCTGATGATGTAGTGGAGGAACAGAACTGGCTTTTTTTTTTGCTCCAGACAGAGTGCTGCTCCACACATCACCCCAGTACTGGCAGGTGGAAAATCTTCTAACGAACAAACAGAAAAGGACAAATACGTGAGATATAAGAAGTGATAGCTAACTGCATCTGAAAATTACTATTAATCCCAAGCAGTATACTAGCTCTTTAAAACTTATAGCATGATAATTGCTTGGCTGGACCCAAGGCATTGAGGGGTGAGGTGCTGGATGCCACACTGCACCACCCCAGAGACCCGGTTCGGGAACAGACTCGGCCCATCAGGGGTCGGCTGGGGAGAAGAGGATTGAGCATCCAGAGGACTGCTCTCTCTCCTGGGGTGGGTTAGGGGATTCCCTGATGATTGTGGTCTTACTGGTGGCTGGGGCACCACATACCATACTGGAGCAGCCAATGGGATGCTGGTGGCAGGTGACTGTGGGAGGTGGCGCAGAGTATCCTCCATGCACTATCACCATTGCACGACCATGCCAGAGGAGCAAGCTAAGCAAAAATTTGACTGCCGGTAGGCAAAGGCGGGACCAGTGGTTGGCCCCACGTCCAATGCCGGGCTTCCCAGTTACTGTTCTGGTTCTCCCTCCAAGTCCCTGGTTGCTCTACTAGACTATAGATAGAGTGCCAGGAGAAGTCTGAGTGGTCCTGCTCTGGGGAATCGAGAGCTGGGGGTTGTGCAGCCAGGAGAGGGGAGAGGTGGAGAGGAGCAGGGACCAGCCAGAGAGACGGGAGCTGGGGCTTCAGGTGGGCGGAGAAAGCAGCGCCAAGTGTCCATGCTGAGAGAGTCCGTAAGTCAAGAGAATAAATAAAAGTCTACACAAAAAAAAAAAGCTTGCTAACTGCTTAAAGGAAAGCTACACCCTCAATATCTTGTAAATTTGTTTTATGTCAACAGACAACTCTTTTCATGTAGCTGTTAGGTATATACATGCTTGCTTTAGTTGGTTTTCACTGTTCATACTAGTCCCTGCAACTATCCTGGGGTTTCCATCTGCGTGTTGTTGAAATCTCATTATCCCTGAGAAATGCATTAGCATATAAGAACATGATGTGTCAGCAACCTTTAGACTCCACAGTATGCCTGTGGGCTTGAATATTTTTCAAGACAAGTTGCAGCAAGGTGTGAAATACCACATTTACCTTCAGTTAGCTTTTCAAACCGTCCAAGTTATAATGCAGGATTTTCCTTTTAAATTACATTCAGTCTGTGTGTTTCCAGGTTTTTCAGGATATTTGTACTTTCAGCATAGAGATACGGCACATGATATAAATGGGTGATGTGGCATCATGGTCCAATATGCTGCTGCAACTCTGATGGACAATGAGATGTCAACAACATAAAATGGAGACCCCTAAGATAGTTACAGGAACTAGCATGAACAGTGAAAACAAACTAAATCAAATACATATATCCCCATCAGCTGCAGGAAAAGAGTTGGCTGTTGACATGGAAATAAATAAAATTCAGAAGATATGAGGGTGTAATTTTCCTTTACCAGTATATGTTAACACTGTGTAGACGTGACAAAAGGGTCTAATGAGACCTTGGACTTTTTTGTTAAAGGAAAATTGCACAAAAGGCATTTTTCATCTGGTACTGTAAAACACCTGATTAGGGATCTGAGCATAACTGTTTTTTTAATACATTTTCTATGTTTTTATACAGTATTCAAAGAACAAGTAACTTCCAATACAAAGCGATGCCCATGGCCATCTTCGTTCACCAGCTGGTTTCCTGTGCTCTGAATATACTACAGAGTGCTTCTGACCTCTGCAGTCATTACAGTGCAGGCACACGTGTATACACACACACAAAAATGGCAAAATATGTGATACCTTTCTATTTAACCTCAAGATAGTACAACATCTTTGCTATTGGATAGGTCAAAATTGCAATCTTGAAGGTTGGATACATCACAATGGAATACTGAACCAATCTGAATGCAGCTTTCCTAATGCTGATTGCAGCACGCAATGGCCCAGTGTAGCACTAAAGCCAGCAGTTGAAAGCAGAGAGAAACAGTTAAATATTCATGCAAACAACAGATTTTACAGTTATAACTTGTAATCTGGGGTCCAATATTCAAATGTTTTCACGGGTGCAAATGGTGTTTGCCCAAGCAAACTGGGTTTTGTGCCAGAGCATGATATTCAAAAGGGGTGATTGTGTGGGCAAACAGGGTTAGCGCTCGTGCAAACATAATATATGCAGGTGGGCAAAGGGAGGGGTGGGACAGGAATATCCGCAACTCTCATATTCAGTGCATTTGAGATGCACAAAGGGCTTAGCGTACTCCATATGTGCAATGCAAATCCCAACAAACCCCGACTTACTCCGGGGCAACCCTAGTGGCTGCTGCAGGTTACTGCAGCGAACAACTACATAGCCAGTGGGGAACACACCTGCCCGGTGGTTCATGGTCCCCTGTCCAATTACTGTCCCAGTACCCATTTAGGGAACCCTGCTGCCTAGTGCCCCCCTCCAATCACCAGCCCCATATTACAGAAATAACTCGGTGCCTAGTGGTCCCTACTCCAATTGCCAGACCCTATATTACAGAAATAATCCCTGTACCTAGTGGTCCCCCTGACCTGTAAAGAAAATGGCTGTCTGATGGCTCATGGCCCCCCAAGACACTGGCTTGGTGGTTAGTGGTTCCCCACCCTCCTACTCTGGTCCTGAACTCCGCCCCAGCACAACTGGAAGCCAGGGAATATTTTGTACATGACAGGGCTGGGATTCGTACTGGGAGGGACCACTGGATGTCCAGAGACATCTCTTCCCAAAATCGTGATGACAATCAGAGGGTGGGGAGGACCACTAACCACCGGGAAGTTGGTGTCTTAGATAACTGGGGTCAGTGTACCAGGGCCACTGCCCACTAGAGAGACATTTTCTGTTACAGGCCAGTGATTGTGCACCATGGAACCGCTTAGGCACCAGGGATTACTTTTGTATTTTACAGGCTGGTAATCGGACAGAGAGGGACTACTAGGGAGTATTTCTGTACTATAGGGGCTGGCAATCAGAGGGCAGGGGACCACTAGGCACCAGGGATTACTTTTTTATGCTATGGGCTGGCGAACAGGGGGTGGACCACTAGGCAGCAGTGAATATTAATTTATTATATGGGCTGGTGATTGAGGGCTGGGGAATCACTAGGCACCAGGGATTATTTATTTGTAATATATGGATACAGCATTTTAATATATTTGTAAAGCAGTCAAAAAAGTGTAGTAATACTACTGCCCAAAGTGATAACCACATCGTTGATGAGCATAATACTATCGTTTGGGCCCATTACACTACTGTTCAGGCGCTAAGCGATAGCATTTTAGAGAAATACAACAGCGAACACACAACTGTCTCGCACTGTAACCTGGTTGCTATGGTGCCAAGTGCACTTCCTAGACATACGACGGATGTTTTTCAAAGCGGTCTTGTGATTGAGCTCCTTTTTTTTTTTTTTTTTTTATTTGTGGAGGGCAGAGCAGTTTTCAAAACATGGTGGCTGTCTCGCTTAACGAGAAGAATTTCCATCCAGCTTATGACTTTCAATTTTTTTTTGTTTTGTTTTCTATTTAAATCATTATCTGGATGATCCTGCTTTTATGCAGCTCTGCCACCCACTAACAGGTAAGACTTGCATGAACCTGCCTAATGACACTGTTAGAGCGAGTGAGACTTCAGTGCAGTGGTCCAGGAGCAAGTGAGTGTTCAGTGGAGTTGTTGGGCACCTACTGTTGAGCAAGCGAGTATTCAATGCAGAGGTCGGGCGCCCATTGTCGAGCCGAGGGATTTTGTAAACAGATCCATATATTACAAAAATAATAGATAGAGGTAGTTACAAGGGAGAAACCATCTCGAGGTTCTGGGGACATGGGAACCCTCTCGATAGTATTACCCTTGTAACACAGGCTCTGCTATCTTCTATTTATTATACGGGCCAGTGGTCAGAGGGCTGGGGGAACCACTAGGCACCGGGACGTCCTTCACCCATGGGACTGGGCGATGGGGAGAGAGAGGATGCCGCACAAACCTGCCGCCAATATCCATGCAAATAGGTTCTATAATGGACATGCAATAGCCCTAGTGCCTTGCATGCCCAATGGGTTCATTTGTATGGGTCCCTCTGAAAAATCACGACAGTGCCCGCCACATCCGCCTGTGTCAGCGCTTATTCCTGTAATGCAGGGATCCATGTTGGGGCAGTGCTACTTAACTCAGCACTTCATCAAGGCGTTTCCTATATTCAGTCGGATAGTACTGGTATGCTGTCCGACTAATATTGCATCCTCAAACTCTTGGCACTTGCAAAGCACAGCACAAACCCTTGTGTTCTGCTTTGCACTTTATTGAATATCAGGCCCTGATGTTTATTACTGGAATATGCAATGGCCTGACTCCAAACTCCCTGGATGATAATAAACACGAAGCATCAAAATTCTATAAAACCATAATATCAGTTGAAGGTTCCCTCTGCCCCTCCCTACCGCAGCAAATCTTAGTAAATGACAATTTTCTATCCCATAAATCACCCTGAAGAAGCAAACTCCCATTTTGCATCAGCTGGCTTGGCATTTGATAGGTCCCCAGCTGCAATATACCAAATCTCGCCCACTGGATTCTGCAAAACTACATAGCCCGTGACTAGCCCATTTAGCTTTCAACCTATTACTGTTTAACAGGTAGAGTAACTCCTGCAAGGGTTAGACACCAAAAGAGGAGGCACCGATGGCCTGGACACTTTTTCCTTAGAACTGGCTTCAGGAAACTTACTGTGCCCATCACCCATCTTTTAGTTTATCACCTCCAGTAACAATGCACCCCATCTCTGAAAACAGCACACAACATCCCCTCTTTAAATCTGATGATGCCAGTATCCAACAATTACAGACCTACAGTATATCTCGCTCCCAGTTTTGGCAAAGCTGCTAGAAAAACTTATTAACACCAAACTAAGAGTTTTGTTGGAGTAATCAAATATTATAACTCCCTCCAGTCTGGTTTTAGACCTAAACATAGTACTGTACTCTTACTGCCCTGGCCAGGTTACTAATGACTGTGAAACAAACCACAGGAGCTATTTTTCTCAGTCATAGTAAGGCCGTTAACACTGCTGACCATAACATCCTGATCTAAAAATTGTCTAACACAGAAAAAGACCCTGCTCCACTGCAATGGTTTCCAGCTATTTAACTGGCTGGTTACAACAGGTCAAAGTTAAAGGTCTCTGCTCTGCTTACCTAACCCCCGGGTGTCCCTCAAGGATCTGTCCTTGGCCCATTACTTTTCATGCTATACATTAATGACTTGGGTGAGACCATCACGGATGCCAAGTTACACTTTTATGCAGATGACACTGCCTTACACATCTCAGTCTGGTCTGACCTGCAAGTGGCATGCAGTAAGTTACAACTCGACCTTTTCCACTGTCAGCTGCTACTAAGTGCCTGCAAAATAAATGTCAGTTCTTTATCTCATGGCACCGCTCCACAGTAATGCATCAGCCCCTGCCGCCACTACTTTGCTAGTAGATAGTAGAAAAATATAAAACCTCGGAGTATGGATTGATAAACTATCCTCTCTACTCATATAGAGGCAATATGTAAAAACACGGACTAGAACTGTTTTTGACTACAGAAACAAGTTCTGCTTCCCACCTGATGTCAGGATATGTCTGGTCCAGGGCACCTTCCTACCAACTCTGGACTATGCCGACCTAATTTATAGTCACTGTTAGCCACTTGTCCTTCTAAGTTAAATGTGGTCAAATACAGGGCACTTAAGTTTATAGCAGAATCAGTGCCCAGGACTCACTATTGTGTATTGTATGCCACAGATGACTGGTCTTCATTAACTACCAGAAGACAACTGAATCTGTACACTTGGGCATACAAGATACCTTTAAACAATATCCCAGGATATATCACTGAACTCTTTGCTTATCACACAGCGGCTATTCCTCAAAAACATAATTACATACTCCTGGACAGTCCACAGAATGCTACGCAGCTAGGAAAATCTGCAATCAGTTGTGTCATCCCCACAGTATGGAATTGGAACTCACTGCGTCTCTAAAACTCACCTCACTGATCAGACTCAGCACTTTAAGGTGCTCATTGAAAGATTATGTTCTGAGACCTGCTCTTGTGGTTACACTATACTTATTCTCGCCCCACAAGACTGGTTACTACTGTTTGTGTGTCGCTTTTTCCCACTATGCTTACTGACAGCTGTCTGAATCCAGTGAATTTACTTCTAATCTTCTATATTGTGCTATATCTTGTACGCTTCTGCATTCTGTATCATTGCTTCAGACTTGTATCTTGACAGCTATACAAACTCAGTGAGTTTATTTCTATTTGTGAATATTGCTCTATTCTCATACACCTCTGTATCCTGTACCACTGCTTCTAACCTATGTTGTCCTAATCAGGACCTCCTTGTAAATCAGCTTGTTCAACTGAGCCTTTCCTGGTGAAATAAATAAATGAAAATGAAATGAAATGAAATGAAATGAAAACACAGCAAATGGGTGGATTTAAAGGAGAATCATATAGTGAAACTCGGCTCCGCCCCCCGCTTTCACAATGAAAAATTGTGTTTGCACTTCTTTATTTAAAGAAACTCCATCATCAGGCAACATGGTGGGTGCTGTAGCGGTGGCATCTCTTGTTACAGTGGAGCTGTACTGCTCAATTGTATTTTTCTGACTACAAGTGAGCAATGTGGCACTCGCACTGTAACACCAGGTGGCACTGTGCAGTACCCACCATGCTGCCTGACGGTGGAGTTTACTAAAATAAAATAAGTGCAAACACTTACAATTTTTGTTTAACTGTGAAAACCAAACCGGGGTGGGGGAGTTCCACTAAATCGGAATTCTCCTTTAACTGTGGCAAACAAATCGCCTTATCTAGGCTTGACAACATACATACATACATATGAAATAAAACATGCTTATCTTGGTTAGGTAATTTTCCTATATGGAAACTATTCATTTACTGTACTGTAACTGACAATAATTAAAAACAAACAAACTGACATCAATTAAAAACACCCAACTTACTGGATCAACTGAAAGGTTTATGACTTTTAAAGAGACTCGCCAAAGCCGCCCAGACAGAGGTTGATTTCCACTTGAGACGAGGCGACCCGGGTTGCTGGAGGGCCAGCCGGAAGAAGGCTTGAGCGTCCGATGACTGCTCGCCTTCTCCGGGGAGTAGGACAGCTCGTCAGTGCCGCCTCCTGGTGGAGGCTGGGAGCGCAACAGTTCGGAGAGCCCCACTGAGTGAAGGGCGTGGTGGACATCGGCATGTGCCTTGACGCCTCTAGCACACCACGGCCCCGGGAGCAAACTGGAAAAACTGCTTCTCGGCAGGCTGGATGATGACCGCCAGCTCCTGCCGCCACGAGTGCCCTGAGGCCTCGGTTACCTCAGCAGCTCCCAGGGACCGAGAAGGTAGTGCACTGGTTGTCCTCCCTGATGCCTTCCCCTTGGAGGAGAGGAACCCATCCGATGAAGGGATACACCAGGCTACCCCTGGGATGGCTGCAATATGAGGTAGGTGGAGGGGTTGGGAAAGGGTGTCGGTGGGGTCCATGGCTGGCCAGAAGGAGAGGTGGACTGAGAAGCCTAAGGAAGGAGCAAAAAAATAAAGAGATTTACCAGCCTCGGCCCCTGCACCTTATATATATAGGTGCTGTATCACGGTCTGCTTCTAATGTAGAGCTTGAACATAGTCGCTGTAGTAAAAATGGCAATGCTCGAAAATTGAAATACGGGTCCCAAGGATTTCTGAGTTTGTGCCACTCACATTTGTTTCCTGTGCTCTGCAAATTTATGATGTAATGTTAGATAGCTGGGACGTGACTTCCATTATACTTATGGATGGCACCTTTCAATCATTTTATATTATAATGGCTATTTGGTGATAAATGTGGCACTGGCCCACTAACGAGGCCCTTGTTAGCCCACCAGCGCCCACGCTTTATCACCAAATGGCCATTATGATATAAAAATGGTTGAAAAGGTGCCGCCTATAGAGTATTATGGAGCACATCCTCAAGACTCTCCTAACATTGTGTCATAACTTTGCAGAGCACAAGAGCAGAGCGTGAGCGGCACCAGAAACTGGAAGTCCTTGGGATCCGTATTTAGTTTTACAAGCGCTGCCATTTTTACTATACAGTGATTATTTTCATCAAGCTGTACATTAGAAGCAGACCCATGAGGTACAGCACTCTATATCAGGTGCAGGGACCGAGGCCAAGTCTCTTTAAGTACACCCACATGCACATTTATACCACTCTAATCAAAATTAATAATGCCATCATCCATCTGAAATACCCAAACTAATCATTGTGACAACACCAACGCACAACTTTTAAAGAGGACAGGAAATAGTACAGTTACTTAAGGACTTACCATAACAGTAAATCTTTGAGAGGATCTCTTGCAGTAGGCCATCACCGGTAGGATTCAGAGTCAGGCACTAGGACCACACGGAAACCTTTCTAGCTAGCAGTTTACCAGAGGGAGCCACTCACCTCCGATGCGTCAGTGTCTGACGTCAGCCTATCCTGCATAAGGTGGTGGCCCCAAGCCATCCTCAGTTCTCCTACTGAGACCAGAAGCAGTATTCTTGGGGAGGGGCCCCAAGGAGAATACTGAGGTAACCCTGTAGTAGAGAAAAGTCTACTGTAACTGTACTTACTTCGAGGGTATCTTACTCGAGGGTATCTCTTGCTGCAGGCCATCACCGGTAGGACTGAGTCCCAAGCAGTTCTTGTAGCACAGGCAAGCAGGAAGGTTGGCAGGCAAAGATGACAGCCTTCAAGAGAGAAGGCCTTGAGAACTACTAGGCCAAAATTGGCATGTCTTCTAGATGCAATGTACAGACTGTAGTGTTTGGTATAAGTGTGAACAGTACTCAAGGAGACTGTAGCACAAATGTCAGCAGCAGACACATTTTGAAGACAACCGACTGATGCGGACATGCCCTGTGTGGCACTGCCCTTGACAGCACCAGAAAGTTCCTTACCATACTTCAGTAGCAATAAACAATACAATTTGCTAACCACTTAGACAAACATTGTTTGAATTTGGAAAGCCCTCTCCCAGGGCAAATGAAACAAACTGGCTGGACTTACAAGAGTCCCCCCCACAAAAAAAACTATTTTCCCTCTGATCACTGGACCCTTAGGATCTCCTCAGACGTGGTTCACAGACCGTCCGGCTTTCTCCCATCTGGCCCGAGACCTCCCAGGTCAGACCTCTCCCGGAGTCCCTCCTACACTCCTGCCCTGCCAACCTCCCAGTTTCTACCCCCAAGGTGGGGCCACCACCTCCTTACCTTGGTGCTCCATAAAATCTAGAAAGCAGGCAGAGTGAGAAGGAGGAATTGAGAGGCTGACTGGGCATGGTCTGGTGATGGGTGTGGGGCCGACTGCTGGGCCCATCATCATCTTCCTGGACGTCAAAGTTTTCCTTGTTCTGCTTCTGGTCCCCAGAGGTCAGACATGCAGTGATGTCCAGTGTGTGAGTGGTACGCCCCATACCCACCAAGAGACGCCCACCGCCGCCTCCATCTCCTTCTGAGTGGCCCTGGCTCTGATGTGCCTAGTCTCCACTGGGAGCCACTAGATGTCGGGAGTCCACAGCCCAGCCTCCCAAGAGAGGAGAGCAGTCCATGGACGCCAATCCTCTCCTCCCCCAACCCCGGCGCCCCAGTTCGCTCCCAAACCCGGTCGCCAGCATTGCAAGAGGTAAGGCAGCTGCCTCAGCCTTTAGCGGCACTGGGCCAGTCTTACAAGAGTCCTTAGTCTGGTGTGTACAGTATCTCAGAATTCTATGTACATCCAAGGTATGGAGCAATGCCTCCCGATTGGAATGCTCTAGGAAATAAACAGGCAGGTGGATGGACTGATTCAAAGTAAACTCTGACATCACCTTAGGAAGAAACTTAGGACTAGTACACAAAGGCACCCTGTCTTTGTGGAAAACTAAATAAGGCTCCTTACACATGAGGGCCTGAAGCTCTGAAATCCTTCAAGCAGAAGTAATGGCAACAAAACAATGCTTTCCATGACAGAAAGCATAGCTCGCAAGATATGGCTGGTTCAAAGGGAGGCAATGTGCTTTTCTAGCAAAAACTAATGTCCCAAGGTGGGACAGGATCCCAAATTAGGGGTTTCAAGTACAGAATTCCTTGCAGGGAAAGTGCGAGATCATCAAGTTGGACTACTGTGCGTCTTCCACAGGTACATGGTATGCAGAGATGGCATACAGCTGTACTCTTTAAGAGAAAAGATCTTAACCCCAAGTCCAAGAGGGACAGGAGGTATTCCAGGATTTGCTCCACTGGGCAGGTAAAATGATCCAAGTGGTGCGAAGCAACCCAAATAGCAAGCACTTCCATTTCACGAATAAGTGAGCTGGGTTGAGGGTTTCTGACCGCCACCAACACATTGGCCATTCTTGGGGAAACACCAAATCTGGCTATGGGTATGTCTTCAGGAGCCAAGAATGGAGATGAAGTGACTTGAGGTCCAGATGGACTAGCATGCCCGGTCCTGGGAGGCAAGCTGGTGCAGAGAGAGCAAGGAGCAAAGGTTCCACCGCCAGTTGCTGCAACAGGAGGAACCAGATCTGGCACCCAGAAGGGGTGAAGAGAATCCACTGTTGTCCCTTCCATCTGCAGTTTGATTAGAACCCACTGAAGGAAGAGAGGAAAGCATACAGAAACCTCCCTGTCCAGCCGCAGGACAATGTGTCTCACCACAAAACCCAGGCCCTGGATCTAGCGAGCAGAAATGTGGCAGTTTTGCATTGAGTGGGGATGCAAAAGGTCCAACTTGGGCCAATCCCATCTGCTGAAGAGGTCTTCTGCCACTGAGGTCAGAAGCTCCCAATGAACCCTGGACTGTAAGTGGCTTAGGTGTCTGCCAGACATTTTGGACGCTGGGAACATGGATGGCCGAGAGCTTTAGACCGTGCTCGATGGCCCAATACCAGACCCCTCATCATTTCTGTACAGGGTAGGAAATGAGTCTCCCCTGTTTGTTTATATAATAGACAATGCACATGTCGCCTGTCTGAATCAAGAGCGGACCTGGAAAGAGCTGAGTCTGGAAGGCCTGAAGGGCACACAGGACTGCCGCATCTTCAGGATACTGATGTGGAAATTCCGCTCGATCTCAGACCAAATCCCTTGAGTCTGGCGAGACCCTATAAGCACCCCAATCGAAGCTCAATGTGTCAGTCATGAGAATCTGATGAGGGGAGGGCAGCGGGACACCTCAAGACACGCTGCTGGGCACCAGCCACCACGGAAGGACTTTGATCCAGGAAGTCTACATGCTGGTCCCCTGTACCCAAAGGTCCATTAGGGATCCTCATATGTAGCCTGGCTAAGGAACCGTTGCACTGGCTGTAGCCATAAGCCCCAGAAGCCTAAGGAATTCTCACCTGAATGAGGCGGTTGTGGAGCAGGAGGTGGGCATGAGCCACTCCACCCTGTCCAGAGGCAAAAAGGCCTTGCCCTGAGCCATGTCCAAGATATCCCTTGTAAAGAAGGCGAGGCAGGGGAAGGAAGGACTTGGTAAGTTGATGGTAATGCCCAGGACTGGAACAGGCTACAAGTACCCTCCAGAGTCTGCAAGAGACGGTCCCTAGACAGGGCCACCAGGAGCCAGTCATCCAGATAGGGAAAATGCAAAACCCTGCCTCCTCAAGGCTGTAGCCACCACTGCCATGCCCTTGGTAAACACCCTGGGGCAGAGGACAGGCCAACGCAGGGTCCAAAACTGGTAGGGCTACTCCATGAAATGAAGACGGAGGAAATGCCTATGGGCCAGAATAACTCTGATGTGCAGATAAGCTTCTCATATCCAAAAAGAACATAGCCAGTAAACCCTGCAGGGTGACCATCCTGAAACATTTGTACTCACTCAATGTACAAGTTGAGACTGCTCAGGTCCATGATGAGACAAAGGTCCCGTTTCTCGGGTACCAAGAAGAAATAAGAGTAGTACCCCGGACCTTGTTGGGAGAGGGAACAGGTTCTATGGCTTTTTGCAGCAAGGCTTGAATTTCGCCCCATATGAGAGGAACGTGGTTTGCGGATATGTGGATGACCTGACAGATTTGCAGAGGGCCACTCGAACTCTAGGGTGTGCCCGGCTCCTATGAGCTGAAGCACCCAGTCATCTGTAGTGATGGACATCCGCCTATCTAGGTGGAGGGCAACCGACCCCTGACCACCACCTCTTGAAGCCCTCGCGGGGAGTAGCAAGGAGTCAGGAGGTGGGGCAGCCCCTGACTGGGCTGCGGAGGCACCTCTGGCAGTCCAAGGAGGGGTGGGGAGGCACAGGCTGCACCTGGCTTATGCCTGCCCTAGGCCTTGGGAGAGGCTCTTGACTGCCTCTTGAGGAGCAGTGAAAAGTGGCTCTATGACCCGATTTTGCTAGGGTGTGGTACATACAGTGGACCGACTAAGGCCCTTCCAGAGTTTTGAAGCTTGGAATAATGTCCTGGACATCACCTCAACAGCGAGAACCACAAAAGAGGGCGCCCAGAATACTGGACTGAACTTCAGGGGCGAAACCTGAGACCCTAAAGCCAGGCATGGAGTCGCAGACTACTGCCTTCCGCTGCCCATCCAGAGGCATCCACTGCATCGTACACCGCCTGGAGAATGTGAATACTGACGCCGGACCCCATCTTCAAGGTCTGAAGAGTCTGCTGTTTGAAAGGGTCATCTGGCATTGCAGCTAGCACCTCCTAGCCTGGTCCCATAACAAATTTTGGTACTGCACCATGTGAGCCAGGTAGTTAAGGGCCCTGATGGCAAGGGTGGATGAAGCAAAGGTCACTGCCCACCTGGTCCAGCTGCCTTGATTTCCTGTGTCGGGTGGGGCCACTGAGGCGCTTGGATGCTTGGTGCAGCCATGTGCTACAAGCATGATAGAGTCGGCCTTAGGTGCTCCCCTGAAAGATTTACCAGCCAGAGGCTGGTATAGTCTGTGCCATTTTAGGGACCCCGAGGAATAATGTAAGGGTGAAGCCATGCACCCTGGTAATGTCATCGCACAACTCAATCATCGGGGACCACCAGAGGGGTGAGCGTCAGCTGGTGAAGGTAAATGGCCAGGCGGTAAAGCTACGGGTCCTGCTACTCAGTCTTCCACCCCATTGTGGACTGGATATGTCTCACTACATCCATAAATGTGGGGGTCATCTGATGGAGACTTGGGGACATTACTTGTTCATCTTTATCCTCTGAGGAGACTCTTCCAGGGAGGAGGACTCGGAACTGGCATCATCATCATCATCTGAGGCAGAGTCCTCAGCTCCACTGTCGCCAGGCTGAGGGTCAACCAGGCGAAGAGGGTACCAGCATCAGTGTGAGTAGGAGGAATGTTTGGGTGCCAGATGAGCAGGGGCAGGAGAGGCCGTGCCCCTAGGAGGCCCCTGAGGGTGGATGATTGGAGCAGGCCCAGCATAGGGGCCTGCAACTGCATAGATGTCCAAAGCGCAGAGATCAGACCATGGTAATCTACAGGCTCCGCACTGGACCCCATGCACTGGGTAGCTGTAAAGAGGCTGTGGCCCGACTGGCGAGGATATGGGTGGGCTGGCATTTACCCTCCGGGAGCCAGATACGGGTAGACTGCCACCAGACCCCCAAACATCAGGTTAAATACCCAGGTTGTGGCCCAACAGGAGTAGGTAGTGGCGCAGGCATCAGTCCCCAAGCTGCAGTAGGCTGGGTGTGGGTCCCAGGCGTAAGCAAAGGGAGAGGGTGAAGGCCCTGCCAGCATCGGAGGCAGGGCCAGCCCCAGACCCACAGGTTGCGGGAGTGTAGGCTGGCCCAGTGGGCGAGGGCCTGGGTGACATCGGGCAGAATGCACGGGTGTCAGGTTAGACAAGACTGCCTCCAAAGAAGAAGATTCTGCTGTTGATGGCTGGGGAAACTGGGCTCATGGACACGCTTGGTACCAGTGACACCTGCCCCTGCGACGCGGGGGTAGACCCAACGGAGGTTCCAGAGATGAGACTGACACGAGAGTGCGGGTGACAGGGCAAGAACTGGTGCCAGCAGCACCCATGCCAGCTGGAGAGCCTGCCAAAAACAAGGGCTGGAAAAGCAGAGGCTGAGGGGCAGGGACAGACATACCCTGCTGTGAGGATGTGAGAAGCCGCCCCATCACAGAGATCCGGCAGGCAGCGGGCCATTGGCAGCTCTGAAGCAGAAGACGTGGCGGAGCCACAGAGGTCAACCCCCGAGGCAGGAGCCTTATGCGCGATTGTAGCAGGAGGAAGACCGCGATGGTCTCGGTGTTTGTGCTTGCCTGATGATTTTTCTTTGATTTGGAGGAGGAAGAACCAGATGACTGGGCCAGGGAAGTGGAGGAGCTCCGGTCTGCAGCTCCCATTCCATCTGGGTGGCCTTCTGCTTGAGGCTGTGACTCTCAAGGGTCCTGCACATCTTCCTCTGATGGCCGGATTGAATTTCGACAGGCCTCACAGGCTTGAATGTTGTAGTCATGGAGCCTAGACAGAAGAGGCAAGAGAATGGCCGTCCTTGTCCAGGACCTGTTTACTATAGGCGACTTGGTTGAACATTTGGAAGTTGAAGAAGGCTGAGAAGACATAAAAGAAGGAGCGGATACTGAAAAATTTGATGTTTACCCAACTAATGTAAAATGTTTAGCCAATTAAAGTAAAAACAAAAAAAAACGTAGTTTTAAAACATGGTGAAAGTGGCAACCGAAAGTGTCTTATGGTCCAACATGCACTGGTTGATGGCAGGAAAGAACTGAGGAGAGCTTGGAGGCCACCCGCCTTATCGCCTTATACAGGATAGGCTGACATCGAGCTGGGCAGCCCCTCTGGTACACTGCTAGCTAGAAAGGTTTCCGTGTGGTCCTAGTGCCTGACAGCTGACTCTACCGGTGATGGCCTGCTGCAAGAAATATCCTTGAAGTAAGATTATTCCTAACTGGCAGCTGTTTATAAAGTTCTTATTCTCAGAATGGACATGCATTCCCTAAATAATAGAAAGTGATACCAGACACTGTAGTTTGCATTGTTTTGTTTTTATGGACAGTATTCTATTATAGTTCTCTTCATGGAGCCCATACTTTGGAGTTTAACTATGTCAGGCTTTGTACACAGACCTCTAAGCATAGTTCTAATAGGCCAACAGCTCATAATTAGCATTCTGTATGCAAACCATGACATAGTTAAAACTCCAGATCACTGGTTCCATGAAGAGAACTGTAACAAAACGCTGCTTGTAAAACAAAGCAATGCAAAATACAGTTTTTGCATCACTTTGTGTTCAGGTACAGTTAAATATGAATAATTTAGGGATGCATATAATTTCTAACAGTAACAACTTTATATACTGCTGCCAATTAGCACAAACCTCCTGGCCCTTTAAACTTTCCTACCTCTGCTTCAAAACCATACTTTTCATAAGACAAGATTTTCTCAATGTTTTGTTTCACACCCAGCAAAGCTAAAACACAAAATGCCATGCAAACCCTGTTAGTGCCATGTGACCTTCTGCAACTCACTTGACCTCCCAGTGCTGCAGTCAGCCCAGCTGATGAGATAAGTGAAAAGCAGGACTCTGATGTAAAGGAGATGTTATAGATTAAAAAACACTGTAAAAGCATGACAACAAACATTCCAGCCCCTCTCCCTTAGCATGCTTAAAAGTGAGGCTACCCACCTGGCCTGTCGATTGCAGTGGTTGGATTTCTGTTTGCAATGCCAGGGACCCGGTTCGGGAATAAGCCCAGGACACTGGAGGGCCGGCTGGGGGGAGGATAGAGCGTCCAATGGACAGCCTCTCCTTCTCCAGGGGAGGTGGTGGGCACTCCGCTGAGCCTTAGCGGAGGCTGGGAGCAATGCAGGATGCACGAACAACTTGCAACAGGAGGGAGGAGCGGATGCTGGTGTACGCCTTACCATCACTACGCTGCCCCACAACATAAAGAGGAAAATGGCTGGGTGCTTGCTGGATGACAGCCTCCGGATCCTCTGCCCGTCTGCCTCTCTAGGAAGCCACTCCCTGCAGGCCTCAGCAGCGCCCGTGGCCTAGGAAAAGATGTGCTGGTGTCACCCTCCATTGTGCATTCCTCCTTGAGGAGAGGGACCCCTCCGGGCGACGGGAAATTGGGGATTCCATGAGGTAGGCTGCTATGTGGACCTGTGGAGGGGTCAGGACTTGAGAGGGAGGGCAGATAAAGTGAGGCTACCTTTCATAAATTAGCAACTGGTTTAAAAACACAGAATTGCTGGAGTTGCACCAATTAAGGAAATAAGCAAAATCAAGACCCCTGCCAAAATGTATCACAACTCTAAGTGCTTAAATTGATTACTCCAGTATAAAACAGTCATAAAACTTAAGGAAATTTAAACTCAGAACCGTGAGTCACCAAACAACACATTTTGACAGAAAATAAACCCACTAATCTGCAGAAAAATGCTTCCAACTGATATATTCCAAAGCAGTTTGAAACAAGAGCTCCAGAGAAACAGTGTCTCCATCTTTGTTTCACAGTCAAGTCCACGCCAAGGCAGGCACATCATCTGCATATCAAATTATTACCCTGCCTCAAGTTTAAAGAGACCCACCAAGATAAAAATACAAGCCCCTGCACCATATATATAAGTGCCTTGCCACCAAAGGTTCCTGATATGCATAATATCCCCAAGAAGTTTTTTATTAATAAAAAGTTATTTAACTCGTAAAATTCAGAATACCGGTCCCAAGGACTTCCGGTTTCTTTCTACACCGACGCTGCTCTGCTCACAGACATGATAATGAGATGCCAGTGAGAGCATGGGGATCCGTATTCTGAATTTTGTAAATTAAATAACTTTTATTAATAAAAACTCCTCAGGGATATTCTTCTTGTCGAACCTTTATGGTAAGGCACATATATATATATATATATATATGGTGCAGGGCTCATCGTGGTGAGTCTCTAACAAGTTTAACAAGCAATAATCAAAACCGTGGTAAAATCACCACGATGTGTGCCCACAAACAAACAAACTATTTATTTAGTTTTTGTTAACTGGTAAGGTGTCATAGCCAAAATGTGACTATTTTCAGACATGACCCGGGAGGTTACAAACAATTTGGCAGACAAGCAATATACAGATACAATACAGAGATTAGCAGCCAAATAACAAAATATCAACAAGGCATTTAGGGAACAAACAGTAAATCAGCATGCCAACAAAAGTCCTTTATGAGCTTAACTTGTGCCCTACTGGAAAGTTTTTAAAATCAGTATATTAAAAAAATAAAAATCCAGCTATTATTCAGTTAACCAAATGTATTATATAAACTAAAAGATAGGAAATTGCTATACACATAAAATAATTCCATCTTATGGGTCAACAAACTAAAGGAAGCACATTTGACCCATTCAAATGGAATTATTTTATTCAAACACTACCACTTTCCAATTCTTTATTTCGTATGAATGTACACCATCAAGGACATACCTAAAAATAACACTTCCTATGTAGAAATGTCATCAGCCTCTTAAACCAATCAAAATCAAACGTCTGTATAAAACGCTTTTACACTTAGCCATTCAAAATTATTTGCTCAAAATTTAAAGTTTTTAATTTTCTAAATTGTATTTTCTTTATTTTCTCTGTTTGTAATTTTAATTGTATTGTACGATTGTATATCACTCTGATATTCTGTGAACTGTGCTTTAATAAATAGTAATAATAAAAATAATACACTGGCTCTGACAGCGTAATCATATTTATTTTGACTCATGCTCATACACACACACACGATGCAGAGAGTTAAGATATAAAGATGCAGATATTCTTCATGTATATAAAAATAAACATACACTCATGGGTATAAGCGCCTCCAATGAATACACTAAAGACAGACATTAAATCAGCACAACATAAGTTGCATCATTTTAGCTTAAACAATGCAGACACTTTGGGTTATGATATCAAAGTAAGCAGAAGCACAGATTAGTAAAATACAAACCTGACATCCAGCTTTCTCTAAATGATAACATGTTGCATGTGAAGAGAGAAAGAGAAGAGGTTTAGGCAAGGAGAAAGAAACCCAACCCAACACTGACTGAAAACAAAAAGGTTCTGTCTTGGTTTTGTACTTAATCATCTGAAGAACTGACATTCTGCCCTGTCAACTGGTTTTGGTGCTTAACAAGGACACTGTCAGGCTCCTCATGCCTCAAATTGCTTCTAGTTAAGACTGTTCCCCTGCTGTAGAATTTCCTGATGAAGATGAATGTATAGGCTATTGCTGTCATCATAATAAGTTTTCTGTGAATTATCCTCGCTGTACCCTTTTATGAATTTCAGAGGTGGCCAAACAATCCAACCACTCATGATGCAGAAGTCTCGTCCCATTGTGTCATCATAAGTTTCCAAACTTGTATATGTATCTGTGTTGGAGAAGGAATGAACATGTCAAAGAAATGCCACAACTTTTGAGTTTTATGCTACCAGCTTCTCTGCACTTGTAAGGTAATGCTATATAGAAGTTACATGGTTTCACATGGGAAATCCATAGCTGCCACTAAGTCCAGATACACTAGCTTTTTACAGCTGTGGGTGCAGCCTACAGCCATTTTGCTTTCTCTGGCTTAAAACGGCCAATCATGGTATTCCTTCCGCTGGACTTTTGAAAGTATTCTTCCAAAATCCAACAGAGCTTGTAACACTCTGCCACAGTCAGCCACTGTGGAGAAACAGCCACACTATTTCGCCTGTTACTTCCACTTTCCAGGACAAGAACTGTGCATGCGCACTTTGCGCAGTTCTGCTGGCACCGCCATTCACCACAACTATGCATGTCCGAATGCTGTGCATGCGCAGATGTGTCACCACTATCTTGCAGATGGCACTTGGCGACTAGCTTTGGAGGTTTGCCACAGCTGTATCAGCCCTGGCTAGAGGCTTGTTAGGAATGCTGTAGGTCAAGTCTTTTAGATATTTTGTACACATGGAGATAGTGTACTGAAGGGGTAGTGTGCACGATTAGCAGTGTGCAGCATCCATAAAGGACGCTAGCAGAGGAGAAATTTCCAGTCTGGTTTATTTCAGTGCATCTCCAAAGCACTCTAAAGCCTCAACCTCAGGTAAGGCATTATGGGTATGCAAATACTCATGCAGAGCAGCCTAACAAGGTTCACCTGACCAAAAGTCACCTTTAGAAAGGCTTTACAGCTAATCCAGAGAATGTTAAAAACTGCAGACATGCATTTCAACTTACCGGAACAGATCGGTGCACTCACATGCAACAAACATGCATCTGTGGTTTGACATTCTCATACTGGACCTGTTGTATAAATCTGTTTGCAAGGTAACTTTTGGTCTAGTGAAGCTTTGTCAGCTTGCCCTGCATTAGATCTGGTTACCCACGATGCCTTGCATTAAGTTTGTTGTTAACAATAACCTGATCTGTGTTCTCTACATGTCCGATGATTGCAGTGGGTGTTACTCCAAAATACAGGCTGTCTCCTGTCTAGATTTTACTGTTTATTCTTACTGTATTAGATTAGGACCATATTATGTATCTGAATGTTGTGCAGTCTTTCATTTTCTCTGCTCTTTTACCCAGAATGGAGCAGCTGACCTGCACTACAATATAACGATACTCGGAAACAAGACGGATGAAGGCTTTTTCCCCATCTAGCCCATCCCACACTTCTCAGCTGTTGTATCCACTATGGAATCCCCAGACATGCTCATCTAATTTCTTTTTAAAAATATCCATGGTCTCCAAATGTTACTATCCCAGAGTAGGTTGTTCCAAACCCTCCCCCACCCTATGTGTAAAGAAGGGTCTCCTACTTTCCTTCCTAAATTGTTCTGCTGCCAGTTGCTTTTACCCAGTTTTACTGCTAGGTGGACTGAAGCACTAAGAAGTTAAGTGATTTACTCAGAGGCATACAGCGAGTACCTGACTCTGGTGAGACGAGAACCTAGTACCACAGACTTCCAAGCTTATGATGGAGCCAAGTTTGTCATTTCTCATGGCGTAGTCAAGTCAGAAGAGTTAGGAGCCCAAGGCTGAGAAATGCTCCTATGGCAGTGCCTCCAGCTTGGGGCAGTTTGACACCGTTTTCACAGCTGCTCTGACCCTTGAGATGGGCTGGGCTGCTTGCTCCTTCAAGAGGGACAGTGGGAGGTGAAAGGTCACTAACTGGGTAAAAACCCTGATGCCATTTCACAGATGGTTGCTGGTGCTCTAAGGGCCTGTACCATAGAAAATCAACTGCCTAGCTGCTGTTGTGGGATGGGATATCATTGTGAAAACTAAGACAATTTTTTTTTTTCTATGCAAATAGTTTTTGTTTTTTAAGTGCTCGTGAGGGTGTTGGATTGATAGCACTGGGACCTGAAGTCCTCTGATTTTCCACATAACAGGTACAGCATAGGAGATCACAGTGCAAACTTCCTCACATTGCCCCACCAATGTGCCTCAACCCTGCCAAGCAGAGACTACGACGTGGGTGAGAGGGTAGTTCAGACTTCATGCCCATTCAAACCTTGGTCTCTCATATGAGACAGAAACAAGGGTGCCAATTAGTGCCAACTGTGTTGGTGGTTTTCTGATGCATACACCTGCCACTGGGAACTGGGCTGAGACCACCACAACTTATTTCACATAGACCATTGAAAACCTGTAAGTGGTATGGCTTTTGTCCACTAGCAACCTTGAATGAATGTGAACCACGGCTCTTAACGACTGCCATTCACTGAGCCATCCAGTTCTCCATGACTTGAAGACTTGATGGACTGGGCTGGGCAGCAGAGCAAAAGTTTGGATTCAAAATAAAAGCAAGGGCTGGCCTGTTCGCGAAGCGGAGCACTACTGTTTGTGTCGCCGCAATCCGGGTTCGAATGAGCTTGGCCATCAAGGCCAGTCGGGGGGGGAGGACTGAGCATCCCAGAGGATGCTGTCCTTCCCGGGAGGGTGGATCCCATCTGCTGCTGCTACACTGCCTTCTAGATGCAGGGGACAGCAGGATTTGCATTACTCAAGATGGAAGGAACCGCTCTGGCTGTGGATGACATCACGCTTGCGTGTGTGCACCTTGCAGCATTTGGACATATGGCTCCTGAGGGCTGTCGGGAGAAAACATGAAAAAGAATGGACCCTGCAAGCGAGCGCGAAGGGCTCCTGGCACTGTCAAGTCCGTTCCTCACCATGAATGCCTCCTGACGAGTTAGGGTAAACCCCTCCACCATGACCCTAAGCAGGGGCGCAAGCCACGGCTCTGAGGAGGATGGCACTGATGGAGAGAGGTAAAAGGGACTGGAGGTAGCCATGTGGGCCTGGAGGGAATTTGGGGCACAGTATAGGGCAGGAACAGAAGTTACAACTAAATGAACAAATAAATAAAAGCTAAGCTGTCCCAGCTGGGCAGCGGCAGTACTACTGCTTGCCAACAAGACAAGTCGGGCTCACTGCCCAGGACCAGGACATCTGGTGCTGACTAGTGAGGCAAGGGACAGGCCAGGTTAGACAGCAGTACCAAGGGGCCCCCATGAAAAGTTAGTTTTGGGGCTCACCTTGAAAATGAATGGTGGGGGATGCAGGGGTGACAAACTCATATCAACATTGTACTTAAGGTTTGTACACTGGCTCTCTGTTTCATCTTACTTTTATGTACAGTGATCAGAAAAAAACTTTTTATAACAAAATGGATTTTATATGGAAAGAGTCCAGAGTGGGGCCAGCAGGGGATCAACAGGAGGGGTATGCACAGCCAGTCTCTTCAATGACCCCGAACTGCCAAAGTCACCATGCCTCCTTAGGCCATGACCTTGCAGAGGGAGAGATAAAGGGAGGTACTTTAGGTCCTAAAATTGGATGGGCCCCAGGGAACAAGTTACAGGTTATTAGCCAGGAAACAGAGTGAGAGTTGAGTGAAGGCAGGTGGCAAGTGCCAGACCATAGGAGACGATGGGAAATGGGACCAGGGGAGGTGGAAGGTTTCCCTCACAGGTGCCAAGGACCAGAAAAGTTTTTGAAACAAAGCAAGGAAATCAGAAGGGATATAAAGTTTTTCTAATTTTTTTTTAAATTATCCCCTTCTCCCATCCCACACACCAAGTGGGTAACCTCAGCTGTAGCCTTCCTCTGTCTGGGAGGGCAGGCAGTCAGCTACCTTCATAGCCAGCACCAATGTTGATCCTTGAGCAGCCTGCCAAGTGGAGCACAGACCCTCACCAGGGCGAAGCACCTGGCCCATAGCTGACAGTAGCATGAGATTCTGTGGGTCACATGCGAATCTCAGTCTCCTATGGGGCTAAGTGAATCACTGCAGCCAGGTCACTGACATGGTCCCCATCCATTGCTGCATGGTGTATATTTATTTATTTAGTTATTGTTGACCGGTAAGTGCACTAGACAAATTCTGTCTATTTTCAGGCACCCGGGGTGGTGGTGGTGGTGGTGGTGGGTAGTACCGATGATTAGCAACTGACTTTGAACCAGATTAAGCCGCTTGGTATTTTAGTGAATGAGGGACATTTAGCCAGAGCACGGGAAATTCTCTTTACTCTTTTTCGAGAAGTGCCATGGGAGCTTTAACATCCACCTGAACTACAACCAGAACAGGCAGACGGGACCTCGGTTTAACGCCTCATCCGAAAGACAGCACCACAGGAGTGCAGCACCCCACCCTCATGCTGCACTGCAGTGTCAGTATTGGGATATTAACCCAAGTGCCTGTTGTGGGGATAGAAACAGCAGCCTTCTGATCTCCCGACCTCAGAGGCGACTGTGCTACCTGCTGAGCCACTGACACTGCCAGATCACAAAGTCATTCCTTTCCTAGCTGATGGCAGTTAGCCTACTCCTGTTCACTGCCAAAATTTATGACAAGACCTGATAACACAGCAGCTGGCTCTCCGTTTGTACTATTTGAAGTGCCAACATTAACGTTGTTTTATTAAAGGGTAAATATTTGACCAGGAGAGGGTTTTGCAGGATGTGCATTTTCAGGAAATTACCTGAACATTCTCTTCAAGAAGTCATGGTTATTTGAGTCTGGACCTGCACGACATTGCAAAACAAAAGAAGGCTTTATGCATGAAAAAAATTGAACCCGATACCCATGCTTCTTAGTGGAAAGTATTGTCCTCCAGAAAACATGCACATTGGAACAGTCAATTCCACAGTATTTTTTTTTTCTTTCAGGGTGAGGTTGTGTGTTTTTCTTCCCTAAAGGAGGATTAATAAGAAAAAATGGAACAGTAAGCAGCCTCCAAGGTTTTGGGGTGCTCCTAACACACAGCAAACAAGGAAAAGAGGAAGGTAACACTCTCCTGTACAGAAATAAAAGTGCACTCACCACTTGAGGATTTCTTGTGCACGGTTACTTCACTGAGTGCAGTTACTGTAATCTTAACAGTGTGCTCCACTGGAATGTCACACTGATGTGCCTGCTAGTTTGGCGTTCCTGGGGAGTACGCTTCACGACTACACTGACTGAGCTCGATAAACAGCCTTTTGCACTGGTAATTTTCAAGTGGTGAGTACGCCTTTATTGCTATGGGGGACAAATGAGTAGCCCACGGTTTCTGTGGTTGTTGATTTAATGATGTTAATACTGTTACTTTAGTGTTCTTTGCATTTGTTGACGATCTCCTGGTAAATCCTGCTCTTTGCATACTTGTAAAGCACTGCATTATCCTGGATGTACAAACCTTTAAATGTATGTTTGCACCTGGGTCACCCCTGAAAAGGACTCCACTGTCTCAGTGGGCTCACCGGTTACCAAAATTCAACTAAAGAATAATCCCTTCAGTGAATGAGCAAGGAGAAAACAGAACAAGTTGGCGTTTGGATGACAGAAAAAATACAAACTCTGCAGACAGATCTTGATGCAGAAAAGCACAGTGCCGACTCGACTGTAGGTGTCAAAAAGGGCTGCACAGGTTTTTCTTTTTAAGATTTGTTTTAATTATTTTAATATGAAATTACAAAAAACAAACAAAATACATTAGAACTAGTAATTTGCATAAATTAATGTACGATCTGCATGTCAATGAAACCCAAACCACTTGACTGTGGTGAACAGCAGTGACGTCATAACCAAAAGCTTTATTACATGGGGATTACAACTGATGCGGTGGAGCCCAGAGCATAGTGGCTTATTATATAACATAGGGGTCTCAGAACAAAGAAAAGAAATGCACATTAGAAAGCAACACGTTTTCTAAAATGCATGCATGCGGGAGAGAGTATAGTGAAAATTTACAGGACCCCCCAATTTCCTCCCCTAACAGGCGTGTACTTACCACGGTTGTGAACTGGCTCATTTGCATATTGTGATCTGATTGGCCACTGGGATTCCAACCCATGGTGATATCCAAGCAGAAACCCTGTGATTGTCTATTGCATATTGTCTTATGTTATCTACTGCAGGATTTGTAATTATGTATATACTAATCTATGCATGCAAGTATTATTTTAAACAAAATATTTAATCATAATGTTATGCTCCGTTGTACATAAGGGATGTGTGTCTGTAGTGTCTCTATTTATTTCATTCTGAACAGTTTAATAAAAGTTTAAATAAAAAACTGCACATAGTTGTTGCTGTTTTATAACAAGGATTATAGTGCAAGATGGAACATTTTCCACAATGGAATTCAGTGACTGCACAGTGGTTTACTGCTATCAGTCAGTCATCTGCTGTGCATAGGAGTGGTCTGCTGTTGTGCAATGGCATCTAAGCCAATCAGAATCACACAGCAGATAGTCTGCAGAAAATCAGTATTTCTTAGCATTCCACGAATTCTAAAGCTTACATTTAAATGCTGTGGTTAGATTATTCATTTATTGCAGACAGTTTGATCTCTCCCTCTCCCCAGTCTGGTCTACAAGAAAAAGGTAATTCAATAATGTTTAACATTTGTTAAAAATGTTCCACCTCACTATAAAAATAGTTGCTGGAGGAAAAAACAACAACAGACCTGTGATGCCACTTCAAAATTCTAAAGACATCTTGAGCTTTGCTCTCAAGTCTGTGAGGTCATCAAAATCTCTTGAAGGAATTACAACCTTGTTGAGCATGTTTCCCCATGAACTATTCTAGACATGTTTCTTATTTAATTTTTTTTACTTTTGAAAATGGGTTTATTTCTACAACCATACTAAGAGACTCTGTCCATGGTGAATGTCTCTGTGGGATGTCACCATTTCTAGGGTGGTAGCAGGCACTCAGCTTTGCCTTGTGCCACACCGCTAAAGGCATCGCGATAGTTAGCAACTCAAAACCCATCAAGGCCTTTGCTAGATAGCATAACAAGACAGAGATTATATATTTTAAATGAACAGCTGCACTTCAACTTGAAAATCCACTAGGTCATTCCAGCCTGTCTAACACACTCCAGAGTGACTGTTCCCTTCACCTCACTGTCATAGAATTGGTGTACTGTGAAAAGACTTAAAGATACTATTTTTTCTTTTTACTTAACTCTGTTTAGTAAAGATTTATTATTCCAACTCCATACCACAATGATCACCATTCTGGTGAAAATAGAGGTAAAGCAAATGTTAAAACGCCTATGGTTTGGTAGGATTCAAACCCAAATCACCTGGCTCACAGCCCTGTGCTCTAACCACCAGGCAACACCAGCTGCTGCTTTGCATGGTTGTGGAACATATCTTACTTCCAACACTTCTTGAACACAGGGCACAGATTGACCCTGGGTTAGTGACGCATAGTACAACAACCAGAGATCAACACTGCTCGTAAACTGATGTTGGCTCAGTAGTTGCTGAAACCCCAAAGACCAGGCCATTGGCTTCAACAGCATCATGGAATACTTAAGAAGCTGGCATCATAACTCAGAAACCATAATTCTGGGCAATTTTAACATTAACTGGCTCTCACCTGAGGCCTGTGTCTATAAGGATGCTGTCATGGCACAGGACCTCACAGCTTGTCCTCACCCCCACCAAAAACAACTATAGGACTGGAACTTTCATTACTGGATTGGATTCTGTCAAACTGCCCAACGACTCTCTCGTGTTTCAGTACTCCCTGATGCAATAAGTGACCACTCATTGTCATCTGTTCCTAAGTTAACAAATTCAACAACCCTCCCAAGCTAATCCACACCAGGGTTATTAAACAGGGCACCTTCAGCTGCTAAAATCCCATCTAAACAGACTGGACTGGGCAGTGATTGACACAATCAATAACACTAACAAAACCTTGAACTTGTTCATCAACTGCTTTTCTGCAGCCTGTGACATCTATGCACCACTGAAAAGATGAAGGTCAAAGGACGGTCCAACCCTTGGATACCGCTGAGCTTGTAACACGGCTCAAACACAGGGACCACCTCTGGCACCGTGCTTGAGCTATTCTGACGCAAGGAAACATATAAAATACAAAGCAGCCAGAAATGACTGCACTGACAGATATTGAATGCTAAAAGCAAATATTACAGGAGACACTTACCAACTCTTGGGAGATGGTAAAACTTCTGGAATAACCTGAAAGACCTCACAGGCAAGGCTCCTATGGCACCCCCACCATGCTCAACATTCTTGGAACTCCAATACTTGACCTTGGTACTATCACCAATACCTCCGACGATGCATTCTCTAACCTGGGCAGTGTCCTTCCACCTAATTTCTTTAATGACTCTTCCTCCAGTACATCCCATGAGACCCCCAACATGAGACACAGTTCCACAGTTCTTCTTCAAAGAGATTCCAACACACGGTCAGTACCTATATCCACAAGGCCATCCGCAAATCTGGGCACAGTGGAGACTTCCTTGACCTGAAACTGATTCAAGAAGTTCTTGATGAAATCCTTGAACCCTGACAAGGATCTTCAACCTCTCACTAAGACTGGGCCAATTCCTTCACTCTGGAAACTGGCGACTGTCACACGGTGTACAAAAGTGGTGACAGGTCTCTACACACCAACTACAGACCTATCTCACTCCTCCCCCTTATCTAAGGCATTGGAGCGAATAGTTTCGGACCAATTAGTTGAATTCCTGGATAATTACGAAGTCCAATGTCCAGAACAGCATGGCTTTAGAAAAGGCACAGTACCACCATGGCTCTGCTGGAATTTATGGGTTTCATCCACGCCACACTTGACCAAGGAAACTGTGGTGGGCAGCATTTACTGACCTAACGAAGGTCTTCAACAACATAAATCACCCTCTACTACTCAGGCAACCGCCCTCTATTGGGCTCTCCAATGATGCTCATCCATGGTTTGCTAGCTACCTTGGGAACTGGGTCCAATGGGTCAGGAATGCTGGTGTCTCATCTGATGAAAAGCCAGTCCTCTCCAGAATCCCCAGGGTCTATACTGGGTCCATTACTCTTCTCCTCTTCCTCAACAGACCCCTAGTGTCTGCCAGCAAAAAATACTACTCTCGCGGATGATGCAGTCCTGTTCACTAGCCACCACGACTCTAAAATCCTAGAAAGTCAGCTGCAGCTTGACTTCAAGCGTGTTGAAGAATGGTTCAGCACACATAAACTTGTCCTGAACTACAGCAAGACTAAAGTCATGACCCTCTGTAATGCACAGAGCAGGCACAAATCACTGTCCTCACCATCAAAAACTCTCTGGGACCTCACTTGAAAATGTCCCTGAGTTCAAGTACCTTGGTGTCACACTGACAATACCCTCTCCTACACTCGCATATTGACATTGTTGCCAAGGCCGCCAACATACTGATTGGATTGCTGCACAAGCACTGTATGACTGCTGATGCCCTTATATTGGCTAGCTACAGCTCTGTCACCTCTATCACTGACTACGGTCTTGCCATCTACGGCTCTGCTTCTACAACTGCCCTCCGCAGGATCTCAGTGACACTCAACAAAGCCTGCAGGCTTTTAACAGGTGCTGCCCGCCAAACACACACCTGCAACCTTTATGTCCAGGCTGGCTGACTTCCGCTTCTCAGTAGAATACAATATCAGACCTGCCTGTTAACCAAAAAGGTTCTCCTTGGGCTCATGCCTCCACGTGTTGGTATGCTCCTACGCCCACAGTGGTACTCAGTATACACGTAGTGCCCAATATCAAACCTTCGAGGTTCCCAGATGTCGGACCACTATGGGTTAGTGGTCTTTCACCCACAGGGCTCCACAGTGGTTCAATACCTCAACAAAGAAGCACTTTCCTCTGCACGCTTGGACCTTGAATGGATCTCTGACTTTACCTCACTCAACACCTCAATGTGACTGCTTCACCTAAAAGGACTGCTCCAACCTCCACCCAGTTGCTCATGACCAGTGATCCGTAATCTACCAGAGAATTATACTATTTGGCTCCCTGCTTTTTCTACGTGACACCGACCTTCTCCCTCCCTCCCCACCTCCCCTCACACCACTCACGGCACATCTCAGACATCGGTCCCTCACTGCCACATTTCCCTGCACTATTTCTAGCCACCCCTCCCTCCTTCCCTCCGACAGTGGCTCCTCAGCCTACCTACTTAATGACCCTCCTACCCTGCTCACGCTAACTGTCCGCTATGCCATAATCTCTCACTCTGTTACTTCATCTAGCTGCTTATTGTTGCTCTCCAGTAATGTCTGTAATTTGAAAGTGTGTTATGACTGTAGACCACTGCCAGCCTTTGTATGTATGTTACCCCCATCCTTTGACGTGGAACCTTTGTAAATGTGCAGTTCCTGCTCAAAGGTACTTGTAATCCTAGAGTCTAATAAATAAAAAAATGTATCTGTTGCTTTTATTGTTCTAAGTACACTAAGAACATTCCATACTGGCTATGTGGTGCCATTTCCAGGGAGGTCCAGCTTCTTCAATGATGTCAGCGTCTTACCAGCTCCCAATACTAAAGTTGTCTCCATGGGCATTGATAAGGCTCTGACATCAAAGTGAGCGCTTGGGCTTCAGAAAATGGCACAGCCCAGCATGAATAAGGAGCACTCCTATATAAAAATTACAGATTAAAGGAGCTCTTTTCCCTGCATGCAAGATGCTCTTATTCTATTAGGTGTCTCACTAAGTGCCCTGAAAACCTGATTGTTCAAGGAAGGGTTTAAAACTGTTACAGTGGAACCCTCTTATAACGGACACATTTGTGCAAGCAGGTTTTGTCCATTGTAAGGTGTGTCTGCTATATCCTAAAGTCTTAAAATGAAACTCTCCTCTACCACAGCTCACATACAAGAGTTAAAATCAGAACATTCCCTCCTCTGCCAACCAAGGGTATGGGAATTGCTATTTGCAGCTGATTGGGAACTGAGCAGTAAACAAGACTGGAATATTTTGCTGTACAGTACCTGTGCTGACTGGAGGGTCAGGGGATGAGCAGTAAATGCGATCAGATGACAGTTAGCAGGTAGTTTGCAGCATGCAACAGGGGCACAGAGGAGCTCACGGTGTCCGGCTATACAAGGGCTGCAGAGTATGATATAAATGTGATTTTCAAATATTACAGACATATGTTTTGGCTACTGGCTAGGCAGGTCCATCCGTTATAAGTGGATATCCGCTATAATATCCACCTCTGGCATTGGGCTCGCAACCTCACGAAGTAAACATACAAAAATACAAAGCAGCCAGAAATGATTGCACCCGAAAATACGGAATGCTAAATGCATCTGTTACAGAGAGGCTCTGACCAACTCTTGGGCCAGGGAAAACTTCTGGAACAACATGAAAGAACTCACAGGCAAGGATCCTAAAGCACCACCCACTATGCTCAACCTTCACGGCACTCCTACACTCGACCCTAGGTACCATCACCAGCACTTTTAATTATGCATTTACAAACCTGGACAGTGTCTTCCACCTAATTTTTTCGATGACCTCCCTCCAGCTCCTCCCACGTGACCCCCTACTTGATCGTACAACCCCACAGTTTTCTTTAAGGAGGTCCCACCACAAGTAGCTAGAAACTACATTAAAAGGCCATCAGCAAACAAGGGTACAGCGGTGACTCCTTGACCTGAAACTGCTGGCACAAGTCCTCGATGAAACTTAGACCCCTAACAAAGATCTTCAATCTCTCACCAGATTGGACCATTTCCTCTCTGGAAGAAAGCCACTGTCACACCGTTCACAAAAGTGGTGACAGGATGCTCCACACCAATTTCAGACCTAGGTCACCTCCCCCATTATCTAAAGCGACAGAGTAAATAGTGTCGGACCAACTAGTTGAATTCCTGGATAAGTACAAAGTCCAGTGCCCAGAACACCATGGATTCAGAAAACGGCACAGCACCACCACTGCACTACTGGACTTTACAACTTTCATCCACACAACGCTTGACAAAGGGAACTGTGTGGGGGGGTATTTATAGACCTGACCAAGGCCTTCACGACAGTTAATCACCCCTACTGCTCAGGCAACTGTCCTCCATTGGGATCTCCAGCGATGTTTTCCATGGTTCACCAACTACCTTGATAATCAGATCCAATGTGTAAGGATTGCAGGGATCTCATCGGATAAAAAACAGTCCTCTCCGGAGTCCCCCAGGGGTCTATTCTTGGCCCTTACTCTTCTCTCTCTTCATCAACAATCTCCCTGTGTCTGCCACCAAAAACATTACTATACGGATGATGCAGTCCTGTTTTCCAGCCACCATGACATTACAGTCCTTGAATCACAGCTGCAGCTCGACTTCAAGCGCATCAAGACTAGTTCAACTCTCATAAACTTGTCCTGAACCACAGCAAGACCAAAGCCATGTCCTTCTGTAACCAGCGAAGCAGGCACAACTCTCGGTCCTCACCATCAAGAACCATGCTGGGAACCCACTCGAACATGTCAAGGATTTCAAGCACCTTGGTATTACGCTAGATAGTACCGTCCTCCTACACTCAACATATTGACATTGTTGCCAAGGCCGCCAATATAAGGATTGACTGCTACAAACATAAGCACTGTATGCCTGTGGATGCCCTTAACCAGCCATCTACAGCTCTGTCACATCTATCATTGACTACGACCTTGCCATCTACGGCTCTGCCTCAACAAGTGCCTCCGCAGGATCTCAGTTTCTCTCAACAAAGCCTGTAGACTATTAACAGGTGCTGCCCGACAAACTCACACCTGTGACCTCTATGCACAGACCAGCTGGCTACCCTACTCAGCAGAATACAATAGCAGACCTGCTTACTTACCAAAAAGATTCTCCTTGGTCTCATGCCACCTGGCGTTAGTACACTCCTTACTACCTTCAGTGGCACTCAACAAGCGTGGTGCCCAATCTCTAACCTTTCAGGTTCCCAGATGTCGTACCTCCATGGGTCAGCGGTCCTTTATCTATAGAGCTCCTCTATGGTTCAATTCCCTCAATAAAGAAGTGCTTTCCTCTGCTACTCTTGGACCCTTTAAAAGGAATCTCAGACTTTACCTCACCACTTCCACTCAATGTGACTGTTTCACTGAATAGAGTTCTCTCTAAACACCTCCCAGCTCACTTTCGTATCCCACAGCCCGCCCTTTCCTAGTTACATTCTCTCTGGCACCGGGCCTTCTTTGTGACTCCCTTCCTGCTTCCCTTCTCCACTGGTACAAGACATTTTCCCCACCTACTGACAGTGGCCCATTAGCCTGCCTACTCCTCTCCCACCCCCCACCGGTTGCACACCTACAATATCAATTGCTTATTGTGTCCTCTATCTCTTATTGTTACCTCAGCCGGCTGCCTACTCAAGCTGCTCGTTGTATGCATATTATCTCAAAGTGTGCTGTTACTGTATATTTTTGTTTATTGTGCATTCTTTTACTACCTCTGTATGCAAGTTGCCCCTCATCCTCTGACGCTGAACCTTTGTAAACAAGCAGTTTCTGCTCAAAGGTATTTGTAATCCAGAATTTAATAAATAAAAAAATAAAATAAGGGTATCCATTATAAGTGAGTTCCACTGTAATATATTACTGATCGACTGTGATCAATATTGTTAACACTGCTGTAGAGACCACTCCTTGTATGAGTAGTAACACCTACATTTTTAGGGCAGCAGACTTTTAACCTTTGTTCTGTGGATCTCATACGCTAGGCATGCACAAGCCCACACATTCTGTAGCAGTAGTCTCCATGGCAGTATTAACATACAGAATATTTTAACTTGGCCAGCCCACTGGCGCAGAAGCAGAGCGCCCATCTGCAATGCGGATGACCAGAGTTCGGAACGGACTTAGGACGCCGGAGGGCCGGCCAGGAGAGAAGGACTGAACATCCTAGGAACTGCTGTCCTTCTCCAGGGGAGAGGAGGAATTGTCTGCACATCACAGACCTCTGGCAGAGGCTGGGGGTTCTATTGTGTCGCTGCGGTCACTTGAGGGGGTGGGGCGGACGGGCATCACTGCATGTCCCCGCCCCCAGGGTTCTGCCACACAAAAAGTCATGGAAAAATTTACCCCCCGAGCATGACACCCTGATCCACTGCCGCCCCTGCTGCCACCAGTGTCTGGCAGGGGGAGCTGCTCCATGGCCTCACACTGGGAGGTAAGCCAGGGCACAATACCAGTGACTGTGGGAAGGGATGACATCCAGGGGTAAGCCTGGGCATGGGGATAGCGGTGGGCATGAGCTAAGCTCACTGGGGTGGACCATAAATACAATATTTAAAAAGAAAAAATATCTGAACTTGCTGCCCTTAGAGGGTGATTGAGTAGTCTGAACAATGGAGACTTACACACTGGGATTCGACAGAGATGCCCAGATAATCTGAATTCAAAGGGATAACACTGGATATTGGCTTTTTGTAATTCGGAAAGGTCACATAATGCAATTTCAATCCAATAGAAAATAGGATAATTTGGTGGGATAGGATAATGATTATGTGATCTGATTATCAACCTCACTAATTGGTAGTACAGATGGACAAAGATGAGAAGCTGTTCACTAAATTCTTTGCAGTTTCCGACTTCAAATAGGCGCAAGTGCCACATCATGCAGTTCATCACCCACAAAGTGACCATTTCACCAGGTGAACACAATACATAATGGCATTTCACTGCTGGAAATCTCCAGTCACATTTTTTTTTGTCTAGCAAAGTGGCCTTCTATGCAGAAAGACATGCCACTTGTGAAGTGCCACTACACACACTAGCTTTTTTTAATTTGTAATAATTTTTCCTGCTCCTCTACCCGCTGGAGGGTATACTGCCAATGGCTAGATTTCCTGGCCATCACAGAGTTCAGGCAGAGGGATTAACCCTTAGTTTCCACTCAGGCTGCAAGTTCTCACTCTGTGGGGGCGCCCGGCTTGGGGAGGTAGGTCCCAGGTGACAGAACTATGTTAACGCATCCATCTGAAAGCATCACAACAGCACCCTTTCTGCGCTTTGGCAGTTGTTCTGCTGCCTATGCACCTACAGGTGGCAGCAGTATTGCAAAGCAATCAGTCACCTCCCCTCCCCAGAGGAGTGCATCCACTGGGATGCTGGTCCCACTCCCCAAGACAGCCCCGATTACTGGCTCGTACTCAGACCCTGGTCGCCGTTTCATGAGCGTAGCTCTAATGCTGCACCAATGGGTCAGTAAGCAGTTTTTTTTTTTTTTTTAATAGACCTACCCCCATGCAGGTATGTTCTTGACTTTCACCCTCCTACCAGTCCAACTATAAAACTGAAAGCCTCACCCCTGTAGCCTGATATCTCCCTCCTCTCCCAGTCCCAGTGAAGTTGCATATTATTAGTACCCCCACCAAATGTCCATTTTGTTGATGTAGTATACAATACAACACAACTCCATCCTCGCCTCCCCAACCCAATCCAACCCAGTACAATAACAAGTACAGACTCCCACCCCGCCACCATCCGGCAGTCCACCACATTCCCCACCATCCACTCATCCCAAAAGGGAAACAGACAATACAGCAGAGAAAAGACCATCAATCCATCTGGTCTGACCATTTTACCCACTGACCTATTGTCTAGATGAGGTTTCGCCCTCACCTCCTAAGTCCTAAGTGACATCTGGGTGGTCAGGGAGGTGTTTTGTAATGAAGACAACTGTCCCTCTCCATAGCAACTAAACACAGACAGCCTTCTGTCTTCCTAGGCTGGTCACCATCAAATAAAGGAAACAGGTGACGCCTCTCCGATGGTAACATCTGATTAGCTCAGTGGTTGGTGGTGGTCAGCCTAGGAAGACAGAGGGCTAGCAGTCACTGGTCACCACAGTGAGGGGTGATTTTCTTCCTTACAGGACACCTCAACAACCAATCTGACTTCACTACATATCCTTTTGGGGTGAGTGGTGAGGAGGGTGCCAGTGTGCTGAGGTTTCTCCATCTTGGTTTACTAGGTTGGGTTGGGAGGGGAAGGTGGGTGGCGGGGTTGTATGTTATTCCATGGCTATGATATGTTTGTACTGGGTGGATAGAAGGATGCAACTATGCAACCTTCCCGGATTGGGGAAGGAGGAGGGAGGCAAGGAGTGCTGGGGGGCTTGAGGCTTTCATTTCTATGGTTGGGGCTGGTGGGAGGGTACATGGTAGCTGGAAAAGATAGCTATGTGGAATGAGTATATCTTTAAACACTTTAAAGGAGCGATCTAAGCACAGTGGTACTTTGCCAGTGAAGTGCCTCTTCAACTGGAGAAGGACCTACTGTACTACTCAGAGAACTATATACAGAGATGCAATGAAGTTTTACTTAGCCTGCAAATTATCATGATTCGGCAAATTCACCTCTGCGGATCAATTCACGAAGTTGTCCCTTGAAGCAATAATCTGCCATTTTGTAACTTCACCTTGCTTTTTGGGTTTTAAGTGCAATTTTACTTAAAAACCCCAGAGGAGAAGTTACAATTTCTAAAATTCCTCAAATGGCTGGTGTCTAGTGCGTTCCCACCGATCGCTGGCCAAAAATATAGATGTAATGCCTCCTGGCAATCACTGCCCTGACGTAAAATATGTATGTTAAATCCTCAGACGATTGCTGGCCCCAATGTAGTTTTTATACATATATATTTTAAAGCCCATTCCCTGGTGTCTAGTGGCTCCCCCGGCCACAATGTTTTTGTAATCAAAATAAATCCTAGGTGTCTAGTCCCCCCAATCACAGGTCAGTCCGTCACAATGTAAACATACATATTTGAAATGAAATCTCTGGTGTCTAGTGGACCCCCACCCCATCAGGGAGTGCCCCACCAAACAGCTTCACCCACCCACCCTGACCGGCCATTGTCACAGCCCTCCATTCACCTCCAAAGCCAGCAGCCCAATGATCTCTTCTCAATGAATGAGCACTCTCTGAGGTTTACAAAGTTGTCATGGTAACCTCTCGAAGCAATTACAGTGTGGTTACCGATAAAAACCCATACATTATCCTCTGTGTAATAATGTGTGGCTTTTTCTCCATCTCACTGCTTTTAATATGTTGCTATACAGTGTGTACTGGTGACAAGTTAGATTTTGTTCCCTGATGAATGACACACTGGTGCAAACTGAAGTGCATATCCTATTTATATGCCAATTTCACTATTTTGTCTAGATCCGATTGAATACTGATTATTTTGTCTATGGGTCAGATGGTGGTTCACCAAGTTTGGTGTCATCTGCATATTTTATTACACAGTTTATGGCATTGGCATTTACATCAGAGCTGAAAATCTGAAATATAATGAGTCCCAGCACTGATCCCTGGGGCACTCCACTTGTCACACTGCCCTCACATAGCAAAACAAACAAACAAACAAAAAAAAAACATCTACAGATACTTTTTGAGTGCGACCTGTAAGTTAATTCTGAATCCACCTTACCAGGTGGTTTATTTTAAGTTTTCTCATTTTTTCAATTACTGCCCAAGGTGATATGATGTCAAAGGCTTTACAAAACTCTAGCAGTATATCTGTTAAGCCCTTACTGTCAAGGTGTTTACTTATCTTTTCATAAAAACATAACAGGTTTGTTATACACGAGCGGCCGGTGTAAACCCATGCTGCTCCCAGTCTTTGCCGTTGGTTGTCTTAATATGTTCAACCAGTAAGTCCTTTATCCCTGACTCAAGAATCTTCCCAGAGACTGACGTCAAATTAATCACCATAGTTTCCTACATCCTGCTTATCTCCTCTCTCTTGCGCATCTCCAGTCCTTTGGTACAATACCATCACTAAGTGATTTTTTTTTCTTTCTGTAATATTTGATTCATTAATGGTAATGTATTCAGTTGTATTATATTAAGCTGGTGATTTGATTTGTGTTATTCATGAATCTGAACAGAAATGCTTACTGAATGTATTTGCTATATCCTGTGGTTCAGTAATGGCCTTATTATTTTCAATAATGTTAAATAATTTTGTGTTTGCATTATTCTTTAGAAACTTTAAGTACCCATAGAACAATCTTGCTGTAATTTTTATTTGCATTTTTGCTCGTTTATATTCCATGTTTCTTTTACCCTTGTTATACAGTGTTTATATCTCGCTGTACTTTTTATGAAGTATTCCCAAGTCTCAGTTTATTTAACTTTTGAAGCTCTGAATATGCCTTATTTTTCCTTTCTTATGCATTTTGCTCTTGTTTTATTCAACCATTTTGGTTTTATTCCTTTACTGTTGTATTCTTTAACCTTCTTAAAGAGCACCGTTCTTGGCTGACTTACGATAAAGCAGTATGAATCCTATCTCTCCCAGAGTTCCTTGGTAGATAAATTAAGATTTTTTTTAGATGCAAGGTTTTCAGGAAGGAGAGACTGTATTTTAGTTCAGTGGAGCAGAGCTGCGAGCCATTCCACTTCCTATTTCAGTGCTGACATTTTGTGATGTAATTATATGAAGAGCACGGGGCGCCTCCATAAACCATTATAAGGGCTGGATGTAAAGTACTTTTTGTTGGTATTTGTGATCAGCATCCCAAGTCCGATGGGAGTTCTTTTTCAAGTTGTGCAGCTCAGTTATCTTGTACAAAGTACTAAACAGAAAGTCAATTCAGCACACAAGAATTGCTTTCCATCGGCGTCACTGACAGGGTGAGGGCTGCTCTCTTGTGTTTTTGAATTTACTTTTTAGTATTTATAGGTTCCAATTTGGATAAATCAAGGCCACTGCTCAACTAACAAGTTGGGGGTGCTCAGGACAGGGAAGCGGAATGATCATGGCATGGCTCCAAAGAGTCAAAATCGATCTCTTCCTCCCCAAAATCTTGAATCTAAAATTCTAATTTATTTAACAAGGAACTCCGGGGGCAGGGTAGGGTTGCACCATCTTCCCCCCACAAGGTTTATCCTCCGATGTAGAACAGGTGGCTATCAGGCCTGTCCCTGTGGGTCACAGCTTCTTCAGCCAGGGCCAGCTCCCCATGGATTCCCTATGTGGTGGAGCCAGGGAGAGGGCCATCCTCCTCCCTTCCCCAAACACATATCCAGAGTGCCCCTGGCCGGATGGTACAGTGGGCTGCGTCCACATGGGCAGGTCTTCATGAGGCCCATCCCCATGCTTTTTTCCACCTTGATTTTCTCCTCTATTACCGGGATATGCATGTGGAGCCACGCACGCACCGCCGAAATCCTGCAACTCTCCTTTGTGCAACTCCCACTGTCCTATCACCAGGCCTTCGCCTGGTGGCAGTCAAGCAGTGCAGTCAACAACCTTCCTCCCAGGAAAGGAGAGCAGTCCATCAGACTCTATCCTCACTCTCCTACTCCCTCGGTAACCCCCAGCAACCCGAGATCACCCCAATCCCGTGTTGTTAGCGTGTTGGGTGGCAGCACTACTGCCACACCACTAAATCCTAACCACGCTATGTTATATAAGCATTTCAGAAAAGGGCAGGAAAGGTGCTCTTTTGTTTTCCCCTCAGAGGTTTTCTCCCAGGTGGGTCGGCTCCAGCACCTCTCAGCCCCGTGCCTACTTCACCCACCTGGCATCTACCAACCCGACTGATCCCTGTAAGTCGGGTGATGGTCATATGGTAACGCGAGGGTGGGTAGGGCTTCAATGGGTCAGACCCTCTTTTCATCCCTTGTTTCCCACGCTGAGCATGCATGCAGACACGCTGCGGTGTATAATGCACAACACAAAGTCCCAGTAGCCCTCCCTTCCACTGCCCTCCTCGATCCGTACTACCACATGGCCACCACCGGGTGACAGTCATTTGGCGGAATGTACAGGTTCAGCCCCTGCAAAGGAGAGTAGCTGTTGGCGCTCAATCCTTTTCCTCCCAGCGACCACCAGCAATCCTCGTTCGTTACCGAACACTGGTCATCGGTGTAGCAGAAGGTAAGGTGCCAGCGCTCAGCCCTCCACTCCACTGGGCAGGCTAGGAAAGGTGCGCTTAATGTATTTATTACACATGGACATTGTGTTTTCTTGTAAGAAATGCCAACTCTCCTCAGTTGTTCTGTCCCTAGAATACAGCTCCATTCTATAGTCTCTACAGCGGAATCAATGGCCTCAATATTTGCTGTGTTTTATATATATGTATATCTCACTGTACCCTTAGTTTTGTTACAGTTTCCTGTATGTTGAACAGTATACAGGAGTGGTCACTATTGCCGAGAGGCTGAGTTACCAGGTAGCTGGTTATGGTAGTGTTGTCAGAGCTTTTATGTCCCCAAGTCGGCTTTGTTACAAATTCAGTTCAATGCAGGTTGTTATACATTTCATGCTCTGCCTGTGGGTTGCTTTCTTTGTGTGCCAGTCAATACCACTGTAATTAATGTCCCCAGCAACTACAATTTCTCCCATTTCACTTGCCATTTCAATTTCAGTTATGACTGCTTGATCTGTTTTTGTGGTGATGTTTGGGGTCTATAGCAGGGGCCCAGTGTTTTATTTTCGTTATTCTTTTCTTCTAATTTCAACTATGTTGCTTCCGTTGAATTATTTCTTCCTTTTATTAGTTCAGATATGTCTGAGATGTGATGTCATTTAACACAGATGGCTACTCCGCCTCCCTTTCTACCCTTTCTTTCTTGTCTAACCAGATAGTGTCCTGCTAGGTTCCCTCTTGCTATGTTCCCCAAGCGTTAATTTCCTAAATCTGCGTTACTGTAATATGCTTAAATGGCTCATACATCGTCAACTTTATTGTTCAGACGTCTGGCATTACATAGTATGCATCCGATTTTCTCTGCTTGTGCTTTTGACAGTATTAACTTCTATAGGCCTCTGTTTGGATAACGGTTTCTTGTTACATGCCTACCCCTTCCCCTCTGTATCAGTTTAAATACTTCCCTCCTACATGCTCCATAACAAGATTTCCTAGTACTTTGACCCTGCTTTACGTAGGTGCAGTCCATCTCTGCTGTACAGATTGCTTTTTGTTATTAAAATTTTCCACGACTCAATAAATGTTATGCCCCCAGTTGCTGAGTCTTGAGTTAATCTGCAGTATGATTTTGTTTTATTCTTTAGAGGATCATGGAATGGAAATAGCCTTGAAATATGTACAACCCCTCTCATCTTTGTGTCTTTTCCTATTTCTATTGGCTCAAAGCAAATGCATTTTATGGTCTACACCAGCGTTGTTAGTACCTACATGTAAGGCAACAATCGGATCACTACCACAGTTCTGCAAGATATTGGTTATTCTTATTCTGACATCATTTATTTTAGTTCCTGGGAGGCACGTTAATGTTCTGTTTTGTTTATCCTTGCCACATATTAATGAATCGCAGTGCCTTATTACAGAGTCTCCACCACAAGAATGTGTTTTTATTACCCTCAACACTGATCTGCCCATCTTCATTTGAGGTTCCAGGCTGCAAATCATGTTTACTTATTATTTTATTTCATATTTATTATTTGATGCTATGTGATTACCACTATTTTAATTTCTCTTATCAAGTAGGTTGATTACAACTGCCAATTTCAGCCCTTCCTCCTCTCCCAGCACATTTCTGGTACTAACGTATCTGACAGTATACCATTCTCTCTCATCTGAGTCGTGTGGGTCTTCCCTGCCTCTTTCAGTTCTGTTTTCCCATATATTAGTAGGGCTATTGTCCCTCTCCTCGTCCCTTGCTCTTTTTTTTGTAGTTTGTTGGCTGTATCTCAGTCAAGAGATTGGATTCACTTTGTAAGACTTTCACAAAGTGCGCACTGTTTTGAGAGTATTTTTTAGTTTGTGCTGTGTTTTGATCAGTTCTCCTCAACTTCAAAGAAGGCCTGGCATTTGTTACATGTGTAGCAGTCACCTGAGATATAGCAGGCTTTTTCAGTGTACAACCTGCATTTAGCACACTGCACTACTGAGCCTTCTTTGCATAGCAGGTTTAATAGACCACCAGCTGGGCCATATTTGCCAATATCCAGTTCTCACGAGGTTTTTAATCTCATAGTCGTACTTTCCAAGTGAAGAAAGCTGGCCTCCTTCTTGCCTTCCCGGCTGATGCCGGCAGACGACTTGCCTCCCCGCCCACCAGGGCTACAGAGTTAAGGCAAAAACTGGAAGTGGGTGATTCCCCATTTCCAGTCCAGCGCTATCTGCCCAGCAGTAACTTTAAATTAGATAAAGGCCTTTATAAGCCTTAAAATACACTACTTGGTACTTTAAAAGCACCACAATACACACAGGAATAGCAAACAGCTGCTAGCTGCTATCTAACAGCACACCTCATACACTCTCATCCTTCCTGGCTGCACAGTCCTCTGTATCCCAGCATCCCCAAAGCCATAGGGAACAGTAATGTAAGTGGAGAGGATTTTTTGTTTGTAGTTTTTTTTTTTCCATTTTTTCCTCCCAGTAGTTCAACAGGCAGGCGGATTTTCAGTTTGAAGGTAAACATTCCATTTAAAAAACTTTAGTGATTCAACAGCTAGACGTGAACAGTGTTTTCCTGTCCATGAACTGGCCAATATACTCTGTATGACTGCTCACCCACATTTATTCTCTGTATGTACTGTATGATGTCTATGTTTTATTCCGACGTGGAGCCTTTGGAAGCAGTCTATGACTCAAAGGGTTGTAATTCGATTTCCTAAATAAATAAATAAAATAAATTATGTGGGACTTCAGACCAGGCTCCAAAAGCCATCTATAGCAAACAATTTGGTTAATACAGACATTTCCAGATTTACCTTTGTTCCTCCAAACATCTTCTACAGTGTGCAGCCTACACTTGGGCAACATTTCAAAAGAACAAACTGAGGAAAACTTTATGATATTGAAAAATACTGTGTTCAAAAGCCCGTAAATTAGTGTTATTTTACAAACCAAATGCTCCACTTCTGGCTTGGTAGCGTGGAGAGCTGAGGCACTGGACACTTTACCTCCATCTACACTGGTGATCAGGTTTGGGAACGAACCAGTGTCACTCAGGGGCTGACAGGAGGGGGCAACTGAGTGTCCCAGGACAGCTTTCTTCCCTCGGGGTTCTGGCTCCCGCCAATAGACTGCCATGCTGGCAGAGGCAGGTGACAGTGCCGACAAGAGAAGCAGATGGGGGGGTGCTTCTGACACAGCATGCAGGCGTCAATGCACTTCAGCATGACTGACATCAAGTCGACTGCCCAGAGAGAACAAACAGGTGGAAAATGCCCCGCTCGCTCATCATCCCCTGCAGTCACAGCGTGACTCTAATGGGAGGCCATCCACCAAAAACGTGACTCTGTGCAAGTGGTGGCTAACCTGTAAGTCCACAAGATGGATCAGTGATGGGCTGGGAGGATGCTGCCAAGACCACGGAAAGAAGGCAGTTAGGAATAATTTAACAAAACAAAAAAAAGGAACACAATGCTTCAATACTCACCTGTCAATCTATAATAATGGACAATTTTATCAAATGAACAAAATCCTAAGTGGCTGGATTACAAGGACTTTTGATTGTGACTTTTATAGTCCATCTAGCAGCTTAGATTTCTATTAATTATTTTTTAACTCGCTTACTATACCTCCTTCCCATAGGGTAACCTCTGAACCCGGTCATTATTTCCTAGTGTAAGGGCTTGCTTCTATTTACAGTACCTCTGTGTTCTGCTGGGCTTCAGTTCTAAAGATCAGTATTTTAAAATCAATAAAACATACATTTAAAAAAAGTCTAAAATAAAGAAGAAATGGTACAAAACAAGGTAAAAGAGTTGTAGAAAGTTAAAAGGAGACTGGAGCGTAAAATCAAAGTCGAAACATGCAATAAAAGTGAAAGTAATGCAAGAATAAAACCAAAGATTAAAAGAATGACAACTGCATTTACTCGATGCCCACGTTTTCTATGAAAGCCGGGTTCTAAATACTGGCTCCTATTCTGTTACTGTCCCATCTTTTTTTTTTTTTTTAAACTGTGTTTTTTCCTATGTTCCTGTCCGAACCCATGGGCCATCCATTCCAGCCCACTGGCTCACAGCCCAGCCCCAACACCCTGTTATCCACCTGGGGCTTACCTACTGCATACCTCTATTGTGGTTTGTCCCCCATATGGTGCCTTCACGGTGGCCGCACATCTCTTGGGGCAAGTCAAGCTCTAGGTTAAGCTGGCCACGAGAGTCAACAGGAAAGGAGCCTGCAGAAGTGCAGAAGCCATCATCTGACTCCAGGAGGAGGATTGGCCACTTTTCTTCCCCGCAGAGCAACGCCAGAGTGACATTGTTAGGCATGCTTGCGCACTAGGGCACACAGCACGCCAATGTCGGCATCATTCTCCTCTCCCAACATATATCCTTGACTGTACCTCCCCTGTGATCAACCAACATCAGCGCCCTCCTCCTTCCTCAACATATATCCTTGACTGTACCTCCCCTGTGGTCACCCAACGCAGCTCGTCCTCCCTCCTCAACATATATCTTTGACTGTGCTTCATTCTATGGTCACCAGGGGCAGTGTAACAACAAGGATGTGAAGCTCCTCCAGAAAGGAAGGAGCATTCAATGGGATGCTCAACTTCCCTTCCGCAGCTGGCCTCTGATGATCCAAGCTTGTTCCCGAACTTGAGTAACTGGCATCGCAAGTAGTAGCCCTATCGCTGGGCCAACAAACTGGCAAATACTGTTCTATCGTTACTGGCTTTTCAGTTAACATAATGGCTGTTTCTGATTTACACACTGGTGGTGTCCATTTTAGAACTGTATTATATGCTTATGTCTTTGTTAAGCTCTTATAATGTTGTCACACTGCATCCATGCTCTATATAGACCTCTGTGGTTCACAGCAGGATAAATGACATCATACAGTTCCAAAGTCACACAGTGAGTTTATTAATAGGCCAGTCAAGCTGCAAAAATAACAGAATGGGAACCAAACCATAACATCTGCAGGAAAAAATGACAAAGATTCAACTTACTTCTCCTATCAGGGGTCAATATAGTTCTAAGTTGGAGGTCAGAAAACCATCAAGCTTAGACATCACTGCAGTCAGCAGTGATGATTCAGAGTTTTAGCCCCCAAAAAAAGGCAGACAATAAAGACAATGGAAAATAATAAACAAGAAATGGAGGGAAGCAAAGCCCCAAGGCTGGGAGCCAGGCAAGATGAAGCAATGGACACAGGAGGTGGATTTCTGGGGTGGGTGACTTTTACAGGAGGATCAGTGGTATCTAGCCTCTATTAGTGACCAGGCATGGGGGAGCACTACAGCGTGGTAGCCAGGGCACTCATGTATATTTGTGCTATAGGGTAGCACCAACTGAGGCATACTATTTTTTTTTCTGTTTTATTTTTAACTAGGTACGTGGCCTGGTGTGCCTTGGTAGAGCTTTATCATAAGAAAACCAATTGGGATTTATGCTTTGAATTAATTAATTTCACAGTTCTGCTCGCGCTCTGGCTCATTACTTTCATGCAGGAATCAGCTTGTCCTCAACTCCGTCACAACAGCAGCTTTAATGGCAGTTTTACTGAACATCAGCTACATAATGAGATTCTGTCAGGATTAGGGCGGGATCTCCTGAGTGCCAGCATCCTCGGCGTAACCCTGCATCGCACAAAGGAGCTGCTGCCAGCGGTAAATGCTACGTGTTGTTGACAACTGCAGCCGCCTTCTTAAAGGAGAGGTCAGACGAGGTCCTGGACTCGTAGTCGTATAAGGCCACAAATGTGGTGACGCCACCTGTGAGAGAAACAGAAGCTGCTGACGCTGCTGGCAGGGAGAGCTAGCTAGCCCAGAAAGTAGATCTTATTTCCCACAAATTAATTCATTTTTGTTTCATAACACTTTTCCTGGGAAAAACTCTGAATACTGCAACTAGCAATACCAATGGATGTCAGCATACTGAACAAAACGTAAAAGATCATTGTCGATTTCTCCAGCAGTAACTTCCATTACATTCTTCTGCATTCATATGTGACTTTTATTGCTTATTACAAAACACATTAAACCATAGTCTTGGACTCGGTTTTATTTTTAAGCATTCAAGGAGAATTGCGCTTGAACCTGTAAATCATTTTTCCCAGTAGAGGCTGGTTTGTAAGTACTGGTTTAAATTCTGTTATTGTTCCATCTACACAGGCCACTTCAGTGGTTGTTTCTGCTTTGCAGTCTGTTGGTAAGTACCATTTTAGAACTGTATGATGTAGTTTATGTTCCAAACAACTACAAAGTTCTGAAACAGAACATAGGTGCATTGTGCCAACAACAGAAGAGTAGAACAGGGACATAAACTACATCATACAGTTCTAAACTGGTTTTACCAGCAGCATAGAAGAAAAATTACTCACCTTAGTAATTATGTTTCTTCTAATGGAGTCTTGCTGTATTCTGACTATTGCAGTTAGCCCCAGCACTCAAACTGCCCCGAGAGTAGAGGATTAATTTTCTATGCAGAGCACAGAATGCTGAGCTCGAGCTCGCTTCAAACCTCTGTCTGCTGCACTTTGAAGTGTAACCGCCAGATTCTTATGAGCTAATACTAACTACTATGTGGAAATTGTAAAATTTTACTAGCCAAATGGCAACCAAATATTTTGGATCCCCAAAAGACTCAAGTCAAGATATCCAAAACAAAACCAGGTAATGAACAACGAAGACTATTAAATTAATAAATATAACCAACTCCCCTCTGAAAAGAGGGAGCCAATGCACCCTGGGGTGACACTGCACCTGCCAGCCCACTTCCCAAAACAGGTTCTGAGAGGAGGCGAGGAGGAGGAAGAATACAGCAAGACTCCATTAGAAGAAACATAATTACTAAGGTGAGTAATTTTTCTTCAAACAACATGAAGTCTTGCTGTATTCTGACTGTTGCAGAACACCAAGCAGTACCTCCATGGAGGAGTGATTCAACCTACTTTGGGAATAGGCTCTGCAGTACTTCTGTATTAAACCGAGCATCACTCCTAGCCTGGATGTCCAGGGAGTAATGCTTGGTAAATGTATGGACTGTTTTCCAGGTGGCTGCTTTACATATCTCTAGCAAGGAATATCCCTGCAGCCAGGGAAGCAGCTGTACCTCTAGTCGAATGAGCCCTCAGGCCAGAGGGGTGGTATTCTGCCTAGCTTCTCATAGCAGAATTGTATACAGGAGACAATCCACCTGGCAATAGTTATCTTAGTGGCAGGTTTGCCCTTCCCACTTCTCCATAAGTGAGAAACAACTGAAGGGAGTCACACCTGTGAGCCTTAGTACGCTCAATGTAGTAACTGAGGGCTCTTTAACGCCCAAACTGTGTAAACTTCTTTCTCCTGAAGAAGAATGATCAGTGAAGAACACAGGAGAGACATAGATTGTCTAGTTGAAAATCTGAAACCACTTTAGGTAAGACCCTCCTATTGGTTCTAAAGACCACCTTATCTCTATGGAATGAGATAAAATCAGGTTCCACTGACAAAGCTTGCAATTCACTGATACGCCTGGCAGAGGTAATAGCTACCAGAAACACAGTTTTCCAAGTCAAGTACTTAAGCTCTGCTGAAGACAAAGGCTCAAAGGGGGTTGCATAAGCTGAGCAATGCAAACATTAAGATCCCAAGCAGGGGTAGGATCCCTAAAGGGGGATTGGCATGAAGCAATCCCTGAAAAATTGACAGAATACAGGGTGAGATGACAGTGAGGAAGGCTTTCCTGCTGACAGAAAAGCAGAAACAGTTGACAAATGTACTTTGAGAGTAGCTGGTCTGAGGCCTAAGCCATTAAATGAACTATATAATCCAGAACTGTAGACAATTCAGCAGTGTCTGGGGATATATGTTTTGGGACACCAAATGCTGAATCTCTTCCATTTGGAGTTATAAGTTTTTCTGGTGGCAGGCTTTCAAGAGGCTTTGAGAATATCCAGAACCCTTGGGACAGATGCAAATCTGCATATTCTAAATCTTCAAGAGCCATGCCTTGAGATTGAGAGACACCAAGACTGGGTACTCAAATCCTCCTCTGAGAGGAGGTTAACAGGTTGTAATTCCTGGAAGATACAGGGAAGACGGACTGCTAGGGACAGCAACAGGGGTAACAGGGATGCCTGGCCCAGTCTGGAGCAATCAGAATCACTTTGCAGAGTCGTGACCTTATCTTGACCAGAACCTTGAACAGCAGAGGGAGGAAGGCATATAGAAACTTCCTTCCCAGTTCAAAATCAGTGCATCCAGAGGGACTGAGCCCAAGACTGGGGCTGCAACAAAACAGAAGAAGTTGGTGATTATCTGGGGCTGCAAAGAGATCAATCTCTGAGTGCCCCACCTTGAAAAAATCACTTTAACACCAGAGGTTCCAGGGACCATTCGTGATGGCCCTGGGAGATCCTGCTCAATGCATCTGCTAGCTAGTACATTGTCCTTTCCTGGAAGGTGGACTGCTATCAGAGAGGTCTGCAGAAGATAAGCTAGGACCACAATTTCATAGCTTCCGTGCACAAGGCCATGGACCGTGCCTCCCTGCTTGTTGATGTACCACATGGTGGTGGTGTTGTCTGTCCTGACCTGAACCGCCTTTGTTCTGCACTGACCAAGAGAAAACTTGCAGGCCAGAAAGACTGCCCTGAGCTCCAAGAGATTGATATGAAGAAGGATTCCTAATGGGACCACAGTCCCTGGACTGTGAGAGCCCAGATGGGCTCCCCACCCCAACAGAGAAGCATCCATGGTTACGACCACGGGAGGAAACTGAGTGACTGAATCGACTCTTGCCTGAGGTTGTCCTGATCCTGCCACCATTGGAGAGCCTGGATCAGAGTCTGAGTCACTGGAATTAGTTTGGTTAGAGAATCTTTCCTCTGAGACCAAAAGGACCTCAGGTGAAACTGAATGCCCTCATCTGAAATCTGGCCCTTGGACCACTGCTGTAGAAGCTGCCATGTGGCCCAGAAGCTGGAGGAAGTGCTTTGCTGGCTGAGAGACCAGAAGGTGGAATGAAGAAGCCAGCTCCACAATAGCCCTTGCCCTTTCCAGGGAAGAAAAGCTCTTGCATTGACTGTATCCAACTCTGCCCCATGAGGTGAGGAGCTGAACACAAGGGCGTAGCTACAATATGCCGGGCACGCCATGGCATGCTGCCAAAACAGCAGGAGTAGCAGATGTACGACCGCTTTACTCTGCTCTTCGTAGTTTTTTTTTTTTCTTTCACCATCAGTTGCAGTCTCCCATGGCTCACACATCCTTTGTGGGGTGGGGGTGAGGAGCACTAAGCGTGGACCTGATTGAGAAATACAAGTACAAGTTTTCAATCAGGTTGGCGGTACTGCTGCAGTTCAGTGATTGGCTGATATGGCAGAAGGAGGCATGGCTACATGGGGGCACTGTCTTTAAAATGTCTCGGCACACTAGTGTACCTTTCTACTTAGAGCTGAAGGGAGATTTTCCAGGTGACATGGTATGTTTCAGCATTGCAGGCAGCCAGATGTAAGCAGCTTATTTGGACAGTGTGAGTGCATAATCAAGAGTGGAAGCCAGGCCAGGTGCGAAGCTGGAGAGTCGGTCGGGAGTTGGGACGGATGGTCGGAGACAGAGAATGGGAGAAGAGCAGCACCATCCCATGGTCTGGACCGAGAGCACCTCTGAGCCATGGAGTCCAACAAGACTGACCAGCAACAGCACACTGACTGCAGTACAGTAGTAGTTTAGACACTGACACAGACTAATTCAGCGGCAGTCGGCAGAAGACAGTGAACATCTCCCTACTTGGCAGCCAGAGCTCAGAATGAACGAACCGCGAGTTGTCAGTGCAGTGGCAAAAGAACTGATCAGCTGTGAAGGCTACAGGCACCGGCAGCGCAAATAGAGCTATAATTCACTTTATTTTCTAGCTTGCTGTGGCGCTGCCTATTGCCTTGATTTCTTGCTGTTTTTCTGCCATTGATCGATTCTCTGTCTTGTCTTGCCTGTGCTGGATGCCCAGGTCCTCTTGCTCATTGCCTCTCCTAGTCCACTCCACAGCTGCCAGCCACCCCGGTCTTCTGACTGAGAAGCCAGCCGGCCAGGGTAGCCCAGCACTCTGTGAGAGTCTCTATGGACGGCTGCAGCACGCCATGGTGATCAGAGCAGCAAGCTACCAGCAGGCTACTGCTGGGACGGGAGTTGGAGTGGAGGGAACCAGCTGAGGAGGAGGTGAGGGGAGCCTGCCTGATGCTGACCGTGCCTGCTCCGAGTCTGTGGTCGGTGTTAGTGAGTGTTGACCACCGACTCTGGGACACCAGTTGGGCCGGGTCAGCCGTGGTGGGGAGTATCATCGCTGGCAGCATCGCTGATTCAAACACACACCACCAGCAGCAGCACTACAATACCAGGCAGCCGCTGAACCATTGACCGAGGACCACTCACTCAGCAATGGGAATCTGGAACTGGGACATCAAGACCACAACTCTATGTAGAGACTGAAAACCGACAACTGAGGAGGAGCCTGGGGTATGCAAATAATCCTGTATGTTTTCTGTTTTTCATCCTATTGCTGTTTTTTTCTGCTAAGTTAAATGTGGACTGGGGAGGAATATATACAGAAGAATGTTCAGAGTAGATGTTCTAACTTTGTTCTAAAACTCTTATTCTGTATACTTTTCACAGGGTAATTTTTATAATACCTTGAATAAATGGTCTTGTTAACTTGTTTTGCTTCTCTCCTGTTTAAAGCTTATGTGAGGAGACAAGTTACTTTGCCAAGTTGCCAGCCAGTAATGTAGTAGGTTGCTGCTGGAGGCAGTATTGAGAAGCAGAGGTGGCAGATTAGGATAAAGTTGTTTCACACATCAGAGATAAAGTATCCATGTGCAGGTTAAGGGAAAGCAGTGTGTTATGTTTTGTGTATTAATGTATAAACAGGAAATAATGGTGTTTCAGAGCAGAAAATTGCATGCAGTAGATTTTTTTCCACCACTACCTTTATTTCTTTGGAATTGAAATATTCAATCTCTTTAAACTGAATGCAACACTTTACATGTGTCTACACTGACCCATACTGGTAGGCTTCTGTTATTCACATCACTTTTTTCCTTAAAACTTAAAATTATACCTGCTGTATGCTCTCTGCTACTAGCTACTGGTAATGGTGCAATGCCACAACATAACAGAGCATACAGTAGGCATAATTTCATTTTCAAGACAGAAACGAAATGACACATCACAGATAGGTTATTTCTGCACTCCACTATTCTACTTAAATCCATAACTTACATGTGATTAAACAACCTGTGTACTGAGGCCTAAACTAGTGAAAAGTAGAAGCCTGCCGATATGGTGCAGTGAGGATAAAGGAAAGTGTTGCCTTTATAGAGATAGGAAATAAAGATGTACACATGTGAAAAATGTACTTTATGCAGTGCTTTGTCTGGAACCACCATTCTTCCAGAGTTATTTTAGGTGACAGAAAGAACTGGAGCGAGAAGGGGATCAGGACTCGACCACTCTGCCTCAGGTGCCCTTCAGTTTAATAAGAGATAGTGTGTGTGTGTGTGTGTGTGTGTGGCAAGTTGTGTGGTGGCATGGCTAGTGGTGTGAATGGACCTCTGTGGGACTGGCTAACTTGATGTGGTAGAGGCTTGTAACTAAAAGCCTGTCTGTTAGTCTGACAATTGTTGGCATGGCTAGTGGCGCGTGAATGTTGTGGGCCAGTAGTGTGGCTGCATGGCCAGTGGTGTGTGAATGGTGTGGTTAGTGGCATGTGAATGGACCTCTGTGGAGGGACTGGCTACCTTGACGTGACGGAGGTTTGTCATAATGTTACTGTAATTAAAGCCAGTCTGTTAGTGATAGTATGGCTAGTGATGTGCTGGTATGTAACACAGAAAATAACGCTTGCATTGGGTGAGGGGCACAAACAGGGCATGGACAATGGTGGGAAGGGGTAGCAGTGAGTCCACTTGGTGCAGATCTGAAATTCCTGGCTACACCCCTGGCTGAACAGGTTTGAGAACTGACTTGGGGTGATTGAGAAGGAATTCTAAGGAAGTGAGCACTTGCTGAGTCACTTGCAGGTCTGACTTGACTTGTTCTGGGGACTGACCCACAATGAGCCAGTCGTCCAGGTATGGAAATATGGAAATATTTTTCCTTCTTAAAAGGTCACTACTACTGCTAGGCATTTTGTAAATGCCCTTGAGCTGATGTCAGGCCGAACGGCATAGCTTTGAACTGATAATGGCCTGAAGGCACTCAACCTGAGGTACTTTCTGTGGGAGCACCTGATGGGAATGTGAAAGTAGCATCTTTTAAGTCCAGGGAGGCTAGCCAGTCCCCTGGCCTTAGAGAGGGAAGGATTATTCCCAGAGTCACCATTTTGAATTTTGGTTTTAAAAGATGTTTGTTCAGGTATCTTAAGTCTAGGATGGTGGCCACTCCCTGTCTTTCTTGGAGTAAGGAAGTACCTGGAGTACAGACCTTGCTCCTGTGCAATGTAGGAACCTCTCTATAGCCTCTAGAGCCAGTAGAGATGAAACCTCTGCCTTTAGGGCAATGGTTTCGGAGATGCTTGCAGGTGGAAAATATCTGGCCCTCAGCTTTGGAAACTTCTTGAAGCTGAGAACCAGCCCCTGGCTTACCACCTCCAGGACCCACTTGTCTGAGGTAACAGACATCCAGTCCTAGACGGGCAAGCCAGCCTGCCTCTTACAGGAATGGAGAGTCGACCGGCCTTGACACATTAGGGTGTCTGCTTGGCAGGAAGCCTTAGGCTGAGGGGTGGATGCAGCCCTGCTCATCCCCTTCTGCCTCTCCCTCTGGAGAACGCCTCTGATGAAAAGGAGAAGAGGCCTGTGCTTGGTAGAAAGGCCTGTGAAAAGGCCTGCCCCTAGCTTGCTGCTTTGAGGAGTTACCTGCCTTTCCTTGGCCTGTGCACTCCTACAGGTGGTCCTATACTCATCCATCTTTTTATGTAATTCTCTGTCTGCTCTCCAAACAGAGAATTACCCACCACAGGGAAATCCATGGCCTTAGCTTGGGTGTCCTGTGAGAGGCTAGTACATCTGAGCCAAGCCATTCTCCAAGAGCCAAGGATGTAGCCATGACTCTAGATGACACATCACTGGAGTCCACAGCAGCATGAACTTGTACTTTGGGTGCCTCAATCCCATCAGCAGCCACCTCCCCAGCTCCGAGGCAAGCTGGAGGAAGCCTGCTTAGCCAGTGCCAGTATAGTGTCCCACCTGGACTTCCGGTACCTGGCTGTATAGGCCATATAATTAGCCTGTCTGAGTCCCAGGTGGATGCCATGTACTGCTTCTTTGCCATGGCATCCAGCTTCCTAGAGTCTTTATCTGGGGGTGTGATGCCAAGGGTATATTAGCCTTCTCACAGGCTGCAGCCTGCATGACCCAACATGGCTGCATTGTTGATACAAGTACTCTGTACCTGAACCTGATAAGGTGTACCTTTGTCCATCCTTCTGTCGACAGGAGGTACAGAATTTGGAGTTTTAAAATCTTTTGTGTCCATTTCCCAAAGGACTTATGAAGGGAATAGACAGTCTCTTGGACTCTGGGATGTCCGTCATCTCCACATAATCAGGTTCCCTACAGCTTCTTCCATAGGGAGCTGGAGGTTGTCTACCACTTTCCTATAAAACATGTAGTGGGAAGGGACTCAGAAAGCCTAGGAGGAGAAACACCAGAAGACCTGTCTGGGGAGATGTCCGTTCAATGGGCTCATCCAGACCTTCCACACCATTGTCACCATCGTCATCATCATCCCTCCAAATCCAGTTCATAAAATCTTCAGGGGCATAATCCTGAACCGGAGGAACCAACCGAACTGAGCAGCCTGCCAAAGGCACTGGATCAAGACAGAACGGGTGAAGCGATTCCACAATCCTAATCGCTTTGGCAATCTCTTTGGCGGTTGGAAAATGTGTCTCTGGATCTGAACGGCTGATTTTTCTTTTCTTTTTCTTTTGTGGAACCGATCCTCAGGATGGGCTCTCCTCTTGCCCAAGGAGTATCACCCTAGTCAGAGGCACTCACTCAGGTCTGGTCGGAACCGAACAGGGCTGGCCATCCGGTCAGCAGACTTCTCCGGCTTTATCCCTAAGCCTACCTAACCTTTTTCCAGGGTACATTTAGGGACATTTTACAGATTTGGCAGTCTGAATCGAGGCGTCAAACCCCAGACAATAAACACAGGTGGTGGGATCAGCCTTAGCAAAGACCTCCCACACACACTGCTGTGTTGAGAGCAGTAAGCCCTGTTTTCTTTTGGGTTTCTCAGGCGTAGCCATCTAACCAACAAACTACCTTTTTATGGCAAACAACCAGGCAAGACACATATCGGTTTCTAAGCATATCGCGGGTATTAAACAAGAAAACATGTTTTTTTTTTTTTTTTTTTAACTGATAAGGACCTGTAACCACACTCTAAGTTTAGAAACAAAGACAGAAATATATAATTCACTAAACAGCTGGTTCAGCCGAACCAGTCGAAAATCAAGTTTTACAATTTCCACAAGTTTACTATGTCTAGTTCACTACCTAGTACTTACTGTACCACAGACAGAGATCTGAACCAAACTTACGAAAAAAATAATCGGTGAAACTGAGGACTTTAACCGACTTAGAACTGCAAGCAAAGGAGAAATCTCCGGAGCGACTGTTCAGTTAGGTGAAGTAAAGAATCTGACAGTTATGCTTCAAAGTACAGCAGACAGAGGTCTGAACCGAACTTAGGTTTCAACGCTCTATGCTCTGCATAGAAAAATTAACCCTACTTTCCGGGCAGTTTGAGTGCTGGGGCTAACTGCAATAGTCAGTGTTGTTTAAATCAGAAACACCCACTAGGATAACTAAAAAGCCTGTATAGCTAGAGAAATAACAGAATGTGAATAATATTTAAGAAGCAGTGTCTACTGTGAAAATGACTTTTAGATTCAGCACAGTTCTCCTTTAAGGTGTCACAAGTGTTTATGCTACAGTCAGTAATGTTTACCCTAAGGTGTGAGGGTTAAGAGGTATGAGGTGAAACAGACCCTAAGGGGTGGGGGTCATAAGAGTGAGACAAAACAGACCCCAAGGGATGGGGGGTCATGAGGTGTGAGGTATAAGGTGAAACAATCAAAAGGTGTGAGCGGTCATAATGCATAACATGAAACAGACCTAATGGGTTTGGGTCATAAGGTATAATGTGAGGAAGAGTGCCTGAAACCCAAGAAATAGATTAATAACGGTGGCTCAAGCCCGGAGTTCTCAGTGCTGTTACTAAATTATAAAGGTATAACAGTTTAAATTCCAAATGCCCAATTAGCACTTTTAGACAGTAAGGAATTTTTTAAGTACCTGTACAGTTTTTTTTTAAATCAGCGAAACAGCAGGCTGCAACTTTCAATTTCCATTGCTGGAAACCACCATCTCAGGAGCAGCTGTGCACTTCCCTAGTTCTTGATGCTAATATGCCCTGCCGACTTCAGCCATTGGTCAGCGGGCATATTAGCATAAGTAAGTGTAACCCCTTGTTACATGGGGTCACTAGAATCCCAGTAAGACCTAGAGGTAGGCAGGGAAGGCAGCTTGAAACTCCAGTTAAATGGGTTTCGCACTGTCTCACTCTGTTCTCAGTCTCAGCTGAGACTGAGGATGACATCACCAATAGAACTATCGCAGCTGCATGAGCCACATTGGAATCTGCAGCAAAGGGAGTTGTTAAGAACGTTGGGAGGTTTAAAAGTGAGAGTCTGCAGTTTGGCTTGAGGGAGTAAAGTTTGTACTCAAGTGGTAGAGACCGCTGTATTCGGTCTCAGTGCCCCTCCCTCCGGTGGGGAGAGGATATAATTCCCAGCAGATTTCTGGGGCAATCCCCTTAATTCTGCTATTGGAGGAAAAGCTGCCTGTTTAGTCCAGGATTTATTTTGGAAGATGGAAGATTTGTGAGTCGCCTGTGGGGCACAAGCAACTTAAGGGTGAGTGTCTGCTCTGGCTAAAGGGCATATGTTTTCTTCACCCTGGGACTTGTGTGAAATCTAGGGATTGAACTACATCATTGGCAAGCCTAGAGAAATGGGCCAAGCAAGGAAAGTAGTGTCAAATCCCAGAGTTTTGTGAGATGCAAATAATATGTAGAGAAGATGACAGACATCTACCCTTAATCTACATTTAGGAGTTCAGCAAATTAATTGTTCAGTTTTCCAGAGAACTGGCCGGTATGGGCTGTGAGAGCTGGAGGTGGGTGGCCCCATCTTTAGTGACCAGGTCCACCTCATGGATTTCTTCTGTGGTTTCTACTTTGCCTCAGGCACTTGGCCAGTGATGGGGAGTACCCAGGCGTGGGGTTGTAAGGAAAATTCTCTAGGCCCTGTACACATTACAACTGAAGATTTGTACCGTTTTAAATAATGGTATCAAAACGTTTTCAAACTCACCACAGCAGCCCGTCCACATTATTGTTCACGAGTTCGAACTCGGTTGTAACCTCGGTCAACTCCCGTCTGCACCAGCAAGGTAACGTTTAAACCCGTAATCCTCCGCGATTGTAGCACGTTATAGTGGCACTGTAATAGAGGGAAAAGCGACGCCCGTCCACACTACAAGGTAACACGCTTCCTCCTTCAAACCGCTTTTAAAAGCGGACTTGAGACTATTTCGCAGCAGGGTTCATACGGTTTCTTAACACGCTTTGAAACCGTGCTTAAATGCAAACAGGCGCCGAGTTTATGCTAGTTAAAACGTTTTAAACACCTAAACGTTTTAACTAGCCCGATGTGTACAGGGCCTAAGAGTTGCAGACTCCCAGTGTGGTGTGGGGAGCCACGACAGATAATTGGTTCATTCGTCCAATGGACCGCTGGATCAAGTGGCCGGCAGGGGAGCCGGGTCAGTGGGGAAAACCCAGGTGTACAAGTCGGGCTGTGTACCCAAAGCTGCGTGCAAGTCTGGGCTGTGTGCCTGGTGGGTTCAGAGCCTGAGGACTGGAAATGGTGATAAAGTGTTCTGTAGTCTCTAATCTGCATTACCAGGAAATGTAGCCCCATGGGGTCCGTCTATGCTTTGTTTGTTCAGCTAGTATGTGAATAAAAGCCACACTGAAGAATCCCATTCCTGGTTCTGGACATTACAGTTATTGCTTCCTGTGTTTGGATTTACTTGGGTGCCCTGTGCAGAAGTAGCCAAACCTAGGTCCCCTGTGCCGAGTAACCTCATCCTCCCAACCCAGGTCCCCACCAGGTACTGCTGTCAGCTTCAACACAGCATGCCACCTGTCGCTTTGGCAAAAGGCAGGGATGAGGGGTTACATAAGCAAGGAAGCGTGTGGCTGCTTGTGAGATGGTGGTTCCCAGCAATGGAAATCAGCAGTTGCAACTCGCTGTTTCGCTAATTAAAAAACATGTACGGGTACTTTAAATAATTTCCTTACTGTCTAAAAATGCTAAATCAGGCATTCTGGCACCCATGATAAAGCTGGTAGTTTTCCTTTAACATAAACCTTCATAATGCATTTCGCCAATCAGAATGCTCCATTTGAGCTGGCCCAATGGCATAGTGGTAGCGCTACCACTTACGATGCCGGGACCTGGGTTTGGGAATCAGCCTGAGTCATCAGAGGGCTGGGGGAGGAACGGCATCCCACAGGACGCCTCTCCTCCAGGGAGGAAGAGATTCCCTCCGAAATGTGACTGCCACCTAGGTGGATCATGGGTGGCTGAGTAGGCAAAAGCGTGATCAGTGAGAGGCAGGAACACATCGGGCCAGGCATGACATGGCTGCACTATATGTGCAAGTCTGCCTTGGCCTGCATCCTGGTGGAGGGAGGGAGAAACAGGGTGGAAAATACATCAAGCCGCTATATAAATATGGCCCCCGATGGCTCAGGGCTCCCACAACCACTGACCCAGGCTCTCTCCCAGCTATGCAACCTGTCTTTTCCAGCACAGTAATTACCTACATTTGCAAGTACACACCAATCAGGAATTAATACAGATTTGCAAGAATACATCAATTTCTATTTTGCTTGGGTGATCCATTTCAGTTCTCTGTTAAAGAGAAGCTTGTTGGTTCTAAATGTCCAACTGGACAAAGCGCCATCTGTCGGCACAGAAGCAAGATGCAGCTTGCAACACAGGTGATCTGGGATCAGGGCATCCAGATCCAGGTCTGGGGCATCAGAGGACTGACAGGGGAAAAGGACTGAGCATCTCGGAAGATGCTCTCCTTCTCCAGAGAGGGCTGACATCAGCTCCTGCTAGAAAATTGTCACCTGGGTGACCACAGGAGTGGTTCAAGTGAGCGAGGCTGAGGAGGTCAGGTGGCAGGTGGCACCAGCAGCATTATGTACTTGTGTGCAAATGTGCACACGAGAGCCCTGCACGTGGGCATCCTTGGAAGAAGAAGACAATCAGGAAATAACACTCTGATTTAAACCCGTTACACATCTGGGCCATGTGCAGTCCACTGTCCCCCTCTCATTGATACGGTCTCTAGAGGGAACTGGTCACTGCCTCGGGAAGGAGGGGCTGATGGAGGGGTGCAGTTTGAGAAAAGGCAGCAGTTGGGAGCAGTAGGGCTGGACACTTTCCAGGGGTTGATGGGAGCAGGTCCAGGAAGAAAAAAGTGCAAATGATACTAAACAAAAAAAATGGACAGGTTTGGGAGGCGCTATTTTCTGTTTTCTAAGAACTGGTTAGACCAGTTGCTGACAAGAGTTTTGGAAGCAAATCAAAGGTACTGAGCAATCAGGCAGCCTGCTGAAAGGAGTGTTGCTGCCACGAGCAGCACATCCCATCTTGGGGTGCAGTGACCCCCAACATTGGGCCAGGGAGCTTGTTCCTCTGTCAGGGCACCGCATGTGTGCCTCACCAGGGACTGAATGCCACCAACATGGGAGGAGGGTAAAATAAAGACTCATACGGGGGGTAGGCACAGTGGCATCTAAATGACCACCGCCAGCACTCCTGGGTCTGGCATGCCACAATGACCACCTCTGGCATGATAGGCTGATAGGGGCTGACTGGGCTAGGAAGATACTGGTGTATCGTGCCAGAACGCCCAGAAGAGAACATTCTGGAGGAGGCAATGTGGTCTTGTGGTTAGTGTACCAGCTTGGGAACCAAGAGACCACAGGTCCAAACCCCCACCAGAGCCAAACACTCACTGTGTGACCTTGGGCAAGTCACTTAACCTCCCAGTGCTTCAGTCCATCCAGCTGTAGAAACAGGCAGAAGCAGAATCCCACTGAAAACAAGATGTTATTTCTCAGCAAGGCTATTCTGGGAAAATAAACTGGAAACAAAAATTCAGGATGGAAAAAAAGCAGGCACTGAAGATGGGGGGTTATCAGCAAGTTATTTATGCAGAGTTATAGCTACATTAGTAAGGGCTCTGGTGCGCAGAAGACTGCAGCTGCCCTATCATTACCAGCAGGTGTCACTGTAACTGGCAGTGCAATTATCGCTAGATATGGTGAAGGAAATTTCAGGTTCACTCTCAATTGAGGTAAAAGAGCTTTCCAGTGTGTAGTGCTATAAACAACAGCCAATACTCACCTGCTCCATAGCGCTGTGGGGATGTCACTGTGTCAGAAGAATTGACACCTCCAAACAGCGTGATCTCTGCAGTGGCCCCAAAGGGCGGGTTCGAGGAGCGACTGCTTTCAGTTGTCACCGATTTCATCGGTGTCTGGAGACTCATGCTGGCCCAATGAGTGTTGGGTTTGAGATATCCACTCCATCAAGGCTCCTGCTTCGCTGCCCAGGTTCCGGGTCTACTTTTGCTGCCGCCATAGTAAGGCCTAAAAATAAAGACGACAAGTAAGACTCTTATTGGCAGGGGTGCTAAACATTTTGTTTTTGGCAATTTATTTATTCAATGTAGCCCAACTGAAATGAACTATCCCATTTTGTAGTGGTTCCCGCTTTGATCAATTTTTGGCTAAGTGGACTAAAGCAAAGGGAAGGTAAATGACTACACAATGAGCAAGTGGATCTGGTGGGATTTGAACCTGGTTTTACTGCTTCACAGCTCTCTGCTCGTGTTCTAACCCCAAAACTAAGCTGCATACCTTATCAACAAAGCAACTGGGCTCAAAAGCAGGAGTAGTTTTCCCACTCCTGAGATTAGGAAAAAAGTACTTTTTCAGATTTGGTGGCAATGTCTAATGAGGCCAACATTTGTAGTGGTCCCAGCTCCGGTAATAGTGGTCATTTCATGCACCTAGTGGCCATATAGTCACTCAAACATATTTATTTAGTGGTCACTGGTGGGGTTGTCTCCTTCCTGGTACCGCCCATGGCTGGATACCCCACCTTGGGCATCGTCCCAACCCAACAACTCCGTCTCCCACTACACCTGCTTCATCTCTCATGGACTGCCTCCCATGGCACCACTGCTGAGAAGTGGCCCTCCTTTCAGAGCACAATCCAGTGATAGCAAGGCAGGTGGGGAGCATGGTACCAGGACAGCCAGCACTGTCACATTGTTACATGCTTGTTCACCTTTATATGCAACAATACAAGTCATTTAAAAATACAATCAGGTGTACCATGGGCTAACAGAAGTGTCACCCCTTTACATATAAATTATGAGCCCCACTGACTGATTTTTCAGACCCGTAAGACCAACATTCCGCTTGAGATGCTTCAAAATGCAGTAGGAGATGTGCACATGACTGCTATGGGATAGGGCACGCCACACATATCTGCCATGTGACCGCTATGCACATAATGGGGTATAAGCACAGGTTTGCCCATGCCGGTGCGACAGGCATGTTGCCGATGGCAATTCTGGTTCAGACACCATGCCACCTGCCATCACAGTGCCGGGCATTACGCCTCCTGGGGTTACAGCACCAAAGCGCCGTCAGCTTTTGGGGGGCTAAGATCACCTATCACTCATGCCCTTATTACGGCACCCACATTACGCGACATAATGAAGTCGCCATTCTAATGGGATACCATTTACATACACACTGGTATAAAACAGACATTTCTAACTTGATAAACAGAAAACAAAAATCAAGGAAGATTCATTTTACAACCACCAGGAGGAAACATTATGCACCTTTACTGTTAAACAGCCACTGACATCATTGTTAAAACTTTGAAAACCATAAGATTTAGACTGCATTCCAAACATGTTTTATGTGTTTTCGGCAATTTTATTCTTTTTTTTTTTTCTGTGGACAACTGTATGAAGGAGCCCTATCCCCGTGATATTTGCTCTGGTTGCTGTACTCACCAGACATTATAATCCTCGGTTTGTGACATCATAGTTATCCCCAAAGCAGACTGTGATGTCATAAACAGAACTGTGATATCAGGTGTAGACAAGCAGCCAAAGCAGATATTCATAAGTATGGGTGAGAATTTGGGGGCTGCAATTAAATGCAAGCTGAACTATGTCTAAATATTACGCTTGCAATGTTGTCTCTATGGTGATAGGGTGTATGTTAATATGTCCCCTGAAGCCACTCTTTGCTGTATCAGAGTGGTTTCACACGCATTTAACTTGGCGAGAACAGTGGCGCAAGGCTGGCTGTTCTGGCTCAAGCTGAAGGCAAGTGAAACCACTCTGATACAGCAAAAGTGATGATGGGGAACATAATTTGGTATATTATTGATCGAGCCTGATCAAGTGCGATCAATAATATATTAAAAAACCTGAATGTGCTTGTTTCCAGGGCGCGTGCACGTGAGATGCTCTTCACAGAATAAGAGTGTCTCATGCATGGAGAAAAGGAGCGTCCGACTGGTCAGGAGCACTCCCTTGATCTATAATTCTTATAATAAGCAATAAAATAGGTTATTCACCCATAACTGTAGTTTTAAAGTGGTACATAGTTCACATACACACAATGGCACAGTCTGATTGGCCAGATGTCTTACGCTAAGCTCCTCCCAACACCCAGGTGGTATATGCCCCGACGCCACCCTGAGACATCAGATCTTGCGCTGGAAGCAGGGATCTGTGTGTCACTTTCAGAGGAGGTCAGGAGGGTGGTGGGATGTGAACTATATACCACTCCTAGAAAGTACAGTTAGGTAGAGAACTTACCATAACAGTAGATCTCTGAGGACTGTCTCTTGCAGTAAGTCATTACTTATGGGAGTATCCACCAGGTGGGCGCTGTCACACGGCAGCTTCTTCCATCAGTCTTCCGTGGGGCCACCACACAACATCACTTCCTGTGGATGTGTATAAGAGTGGGCAGCCCCAGTACCCTCTGTTCACCATCGGCTCGCGAGCATGGCCTGGACAGAGGTAAACAAGGAGCCAGAAAAAAGAGAACAGCGATCCCACCAATATCCTGAGTTGCAGATTCAAGGCAACAAGGCAGGGACAGAGGGCAGGGGACTTACTGCAAGAGACAATCCTCGGAAGATCTATTGTTATGGTAAGTTCTTACGTAACTGTACTATCTTCTACGGACTGGTCTCTTGCAGTAAGTCATTACTTTTGGGAGATTATCAAGCGGTAAAATCAAATGGGAGAAAAGCAAAACTGGAGCTGGGCCAGAAGGCACGCCGCAGTCGAGCCTTGCAAAACCCAGCTGTCCATGATGCCAAAGAAGCCAAATTTCACAGTAAATATGTCAACTGCAACCACACCCGCTCGCATATATGCCAAATGTAGGAAGACAACAGGTATGATATTCAGTAGAAATGTCAACTCAAACCTCTTTCATGCAGGCAGCTAGGCCAATGGTTAGACGAAGACAACTGGCATGAAATCATAAGAAATGTCAAGTCAAACCTCTTCCGTGCAGGCAGATAGGCCAGTGGTTAGGCAAAGACCACTGGCATGACATCAAGAGAAATGTCAACTCAAACCACACCTGCTCAGGCAGATAGGCTCAAAGGTGGGTGAGGACAGCATGCAGGAGGCATGATGTAGAAAGAACTGTAGGTGGCCAGGCACAGTGATTCATCCTGATGAGGCAGAGGTCGAAAGGCTCTGGCATAAAGTCAAATCCAGTAGAGAGGATCAGAAAGAGAAGCATCGAGGAAAAACACCCCAGATGGTCAGAGGAAGGAACAAGTGAAGGGCTCCAGCAGGAGAGCAGCAGGAGTTCCAATCAGATCAGCGTGGAGGAAAGGCGTCAGTCCAGGAACAAGCCTCCAAGAAAAGGTAAAGAGATCCCCAGGCACCTCAGAGGCCTGCAAGAGGAGCGGGAGAAACCCTGAAGCGGTTTAAGGCATAGAGCGTGGGTCCCGCTTCCGTGGGGGCGCTAGCGTGGAGGGGCAGACAAAGCCGCGCCCCTGGAGGCCCTACCGTGGTCCCAAGAGGCACCCGGTAGGAGGGCTGGGCATGAGGCGGCCCGGCCCACGGGGGCATAGGGGTGTGACCTGGGGTGTGACAAAGGTCCTGAACAGACCAGAGAGTATGCCCTGAAGCTGGAAGGGAATCCAGGATGGACTGAGCACCAGGTCCAAACAGCAGGTTCCCAGAAAAGGCATCAGCAACCGACAGCTGGATGCAGGGCGGCAAACCCGAAACCGCGCCAGGCAAGCGGAAGCGCAAGTGACATCAGAGGCTGAGAGACGGCCGATGCATCAACGCATCAAATGCGCATTGAGCAGGTGATGGGAAAGGGAGGGCATGGCAGACAGTGGCTGAGCTGATCAGGGCCATGAGGGGCAGGCTGAGCGTAAGCAGGGCGAGACCAATACGAGGGAGTGCGTGAAAATGCGCAGGAATCAAAGGCGGGACAACCATGGCAGGCTCCTCAGGAACATCGAGGTAGACAGCCATGTCCCGGCGAAAGGAGTCTGTTTTTTTAATAATTCATAATTTTATTGAGTTTTCTTATTAAGAATAAAATACATAACAGATCAGTGGAACAATACATATAAAGATATGTACAATTCAAAGCATTTTATCACAATAACACTTAACTCTAATAAAGAAGAGCATATTACTAACTATAAATCCTGACTTTAATTACAACGAGACCTAACTGAAATGTATATAAACTAATTATACTGTTAAACACTACTACAAACTAACATAAGCAGGAAAACTAAATAGCATTTAGAATAATACAAACCCTGTACTTATTAACAACAAACCAAATAATATTGCTTAAAGATTTAAATTGTTTAAGAATGGTTCCCAAATGGAGAGGAACTTATCTAGTCTACTCATATTTATGTAGGCTGCCCTTTCATAGCTAGCTCTACTGTAAAGCTCTTGTAGCCATTTCTTCACTGTTGGTGTCTCAGTGCTTTTCCAATGTCTCAGAATTATATTTTTGCTGTAATGAATGCTGCAGGCAACCATAATTTTGATGGTAAGAATGTTGTGAAAGTTCTGAGCAAATCCCCAAAATCGCAAACTTAGTTGTGTATAAAACATCATGTTTTGTTCCTTCTTACAGATTGACAGTATGCTGTTCAAGAAGGACAGTAACACTGGACAGGACAAAGCATGTGTGATAATGTACCGCTGCCTCTTGGACATCTCCAACATGTCATCTGTTGACAGGCCTAGTTTGACTAATTTACAAGGGTGTAGTGCCATCTCTGTACTATTTATATTGAATAAGTCTACCCTTCACTTCTCTGTATGCTTTTAGGTCATATCCCAAATTTCTTCCAATTCCTTCATACATATCTGAATCTGTAACTCATGTTCCCATGTGCTACATAATGCTGCAACCGTTCTGATTTGGAGTCTGAAATCATTTTGTATAAAGATTTGTAACCATTGTTAGTTGTACATAGTTTATCCAAAATATGAACTGGGGGATGAGACTTTGTTATCGATTTGAGTCTTGAGGATATTTCTTAATTGAAGGAAATTGTGAAATTTGGTTCTGAGCAGACTGTATTTAAGGGATAGCTGTGAGATGGATAATAGAGTAGCTGTGAATGGGTCTATAAGATCATCAAGAAAAACAGTGCCCTTTGATTCCCATAATGGCCATTTTATACATTTATTATGCAGTTTAGTAACTGATTGCCCCAAAGAGGGCAATGCGGTGAGAATTTGGGTTCCAACCTAGGGTAATGGCAGTTATTTCCAGGATTTATTTACTTGGCTAAGAACTGGGTTTGAATTAAATGTTCTGAGTCTGCAAACAGAATAGTTCTAGGATGATTCCCCTTCAGCAAAGATTGTTCCACTTGAACCCATGCCAGTGCAGCCTGGTCCTTAGTTAACCACAATGATCTAACACAATGAGCTGTAATGAAGGTGTCATGCCTAAGTTTAAAATTGGGAGACCAAACCCACCTTTCTCTCTTTGTTGTAGTTTGTCCAAAGAGATTCTCATAGATTTGTTACCCATAGGAATTTGCTACATAAGTTATCAATCTTATAAAAAAGTACTGGAATATGAATGGGCAGATGTTGTAGTAGATAATAGATACCGAGGGCAATCATGTTAAATGCCTGCATTTTGCCTCAAAAGACAATATCATCTTATTCCACCTAGCAAAATCCAATTCTGTTTTTCAAAAGGGTAGAAAAGTTCATGGATATGATATGATTTAAGAGATATTCTATGATATTTTAATACCTAAAGCGTTATCTTCCCGTAGCAATCTTTATATTGTTTTAATAAAGACTGTCTTATCTATCCCTTGATTAAGAAAAGAGCCTCCAACTTTTCAAAGTTAACTTTAAACCCAGAGATTTGTGAAAAATGTTGTATTGTTGTTAGTATATTAGGGACTGAAATTGGGGTTTGTTATGGATGGTACAATATCATCTGTATAGGCTGATTTTTTTGTTCTTTTCTGATTTTAATCCCATTTATCTTTGTAGAGGTTCTCAGACTGATGAGGAGAGGTTCAAAGCCAATAGAAAAGAAAGGTGAGATAGTGGGTAACCTTGTCTTGTACCTCTAAATATTGGAAACTTTTCTGAAGAAAACCCATTTATTTTCACTTTGGCATATACCTCAGCATATAAGATGTGCACCCAGTTACAGAAATAACTACCTAAGTTGCATCTGTCCAGGATTTGAATCAGATAACTCCATTCTGTTCTGTCAAATGCCTTGTTGGCATCCAAGGATAATAGGACTAGTTGAAAAGTATTAGATTTGGATGCATGCAAAATATGTATGATTTTCGTAGAAAATCTGAACTACGCCGCCTGGCACAAAGCCAACTTGATCCAGATGAATCAGTTTTTGGATACATGCGTTTAACCTATTGGCCATAATTTTCGCTAACATTTTACAGTCTACATTAATGAGTGAGATGGGTCTGTAATTTTCACATTGTGAAAGAGCTTTGTCTTTTGGGTAAAACAATTATAGTGGCCTTCTGCATGGTTAAAGGCAAAGATCCTGTATCGGCTGCATTACTAAAAACTCTTAAAAGGAAAGGTGCAAGCTGTTGGTTAGTAGCTTTAAAAATTCCCAGAGAGGCCATCAGGCCCAGGAGCCTTGGCAGATGGCAATGCATGAATGGCCTTCAAGATCTCCCTTGTGATATGGGTTTATTAAGAACTTCCTTGTCTTTAATGGAGAGAGTGGAATATTTAGGCCCTTCAAGAATGAGTCCAAATCATCTCTATTGGTTTGACCATCTGACTTATATAATGAGTAAAATTTACTAAACTCCTTCACAATTTGTTTGGTGTTGAATACCTGACGATTCTGTTTGTCTTAAATGGAGGCGATCTTGGTGACTTCTGCTAATTTCTTAAGTTTATACCCCAAAAGTTTGCCTCGTGCCTCTCCTGCCTCCCAATATGCTTGTTTCAAATGAAATAATCGAACTCTGCCTTTTGACTGAGTATGTTATTTATTTCATATTTGGAGGTTAACTATATCTCTATATAAGGTAGTCATTTGCACTTGTGGACTTAAATAAGTCCTCTTTTGCTTTCAGATCCTGTTCCAAATTTTTGAGATCAGCCTCCTTAGCTCTTTTTATGTGATGAAAATGCAATTAATCGGCCTCTTATATAAGCTTTAAATGAATCCCACAAGGTTGATACTGTAACCTCATTGTTGTTGTTTATTATAAAGAAAGTTTTAATTTCTTCTGTTAGCCAACCTAGGAAGTTATCATACCTCAGCAGGCTGCAGTTAAATTTCCAATGTCTTTCAGAGGGCAAGGCGTGTCCAAATGAAATCCCCATGGATACTGGGGCATGATCAGATGTGATTATGTTGCCAATTTGGCTAGAAGATAGGCCCAGTAAAAGTGATCTGGAAAGAAAATGCAATCTAACCTGCTATCGAGCCATGCCTATTTGAACAAAATGTATAGTCCCTGCCTTCGGTGCATAAGCCTCCAAACATCAACAAGCCCAAATTCCTTGCAGAAACTGACTAGATGTTTAGAGGACCCTGAATGGTCAATGGGACTGGCATATGTACTATCAGTAAATAGATCGGTGACAGTGTTCATGTCCCTATGAGAATTATTTCACTATGAGCTCCATTGCTGATTTTATCTGCCATGTCAGTAAAAAAACTCATAGGGATTGCTATTGCACATAAATATTAACTAATGAGATTTGTTTGTTCACTAATCTGATGTAACAATAATAAATCTATTATTTGTATCTGTGATACTAGATTCAACAGTAAAATTTATTTTTTGTGAAAAAATACATATCCTCTGCTCTTTGAATTGAATGAACTACCGTGAACTAAACCCACCCATGACTTTTCAGCTTTAGCTGTTTCTTCAGATGTTAAATGTGTCTCCTGAAGAAAGGCTATATCAACATTTTAGATCTAAGGTATGACAGAACCTTTGACCTTTTACTGGTTTTACACCCTTGAATATTCAAGATACAATTTTAATAATCTGGTTAACTGAAGACATTCTGGACAGTGAAGGTGATAGCTAGTAGATATGTAATGAGTTGAGCAAACTTATACTTAAAAACTCTATAAGCTAAATAAAGTATCGCTTTAATTATTAAGAAAACACAAGCGAAGAACAGAATCAATATTCTCCATGACACTGTTGCAGTCTTAGAAGACAAATTTGAGCGGGCAGAACAAATCCATTACTTATTAAACAAAGTGGATGATTTAGAGAACAGGGTGGGAGAAACAATATTCATATTGTAGGTGTTCCAGAAGGGCTGGAGGGAAAGCGATGATACCATTTCTTCAATAAATGATACCAGAGATGCTGAACTATGAGTGGCCATGGCCACTTGAAATTGAAAAACCCACAGGTCCTTGTGCCCAAAAACCAATCGACTGGCAGGCCAAGAGCCATCATTGCCTATCTTTAAGATTTTCCTTAAGGACGAAATTCATAGGGTGGCTAGAGATTAAACAGTTGTACTGGCAGGGTAAGAGCATTTTCATGTTTCAAGACTTTTCATCAACTGTAGTGGAAAAAAGAAAATCTTTTTATGAGGTTAAGAAACAGCTTCAGAAACTTGGTTGATTTCCAATACCCAGCTGGTCTAATGGTTGCAGTGCCGGGTAACAGTGCCAAGCTATGTGATTCGCCTGACCAAGTTTGAGCTTCGATTAACAGTCCTATTTCTAGGCCACCATAACCAACCATCAACCAGATTACAACTCCTCAACTCGCGCTGAGGAGGCTCGAGATATGACCTCGCATCAATCGAACATTGGGCTTATATAAACAAAATGTACTTTAATGTAACAAAATGTTCAGTCTTACACATGGGTAAAACAACCCCAAACAAGTATACACTTTGAACAATATAATTATTAGGGCTTCTTAGCAGAAAAAGATCTTGGGATACTAGTAAATAATAAGCTTTCCTCATCTTCTCACTGTAATAAAATAGTCAATCAAGCTAATGCTCTTCTTCATTGGGATAAATAGCACATTTGTCTCTAAGTCTGAACAGTGTATCATGACCCTGTATAGATCTAATGTCAGACCTTAGATGGACTATAGCTCCTCTTTTGGAGTCCTTATCTAGTATCGGATATAAATAGAATGGAACAAATTCAACGTAGGAGCGACAAAAATTATTCCATATTTTGCTCATTTGGATTATGACTCTAGACTACAGAAGGCGGGCTTATACTTACAAACAGAGAAGAACTAGAGGTGATCTTTTACAACTATTCAAAATTATGAAATCACCCGTTCTGATGGAGCAATGTGGTATAACATTATCCAGCAGAAAAATTGTAACCAGGTTACATAATAAACAATTGGATATTAAAAAATGTTATACAAATAAAAGACAAAACTTTTTCTATTAGAACTCCTAGGTTATGGAATACATTACCTCAAGATATTGTTGATTCCCTACTGTTATGACTTTCAAAAACAAACTTGATAAATGGTTATTAAAATAGTATCATAAATAATGATCCACATGTGGAGGACTATCTCGATAGGCTATGGCCTTCTTTTGTCAATCAAACCAAGTAAATCAACACATGCTTCTCTGAGCCTCCCTGCTTCCTCACCCGAGGCAAACCCCACCTTGTAAACCAACAAAATACCATCACAAAGCCTACAACAGTTAAAATTTTCACCCCTCTTCCCTACTCAGTGGTTCTGAAAAATAATAAGTATACCCCAAAATCTGCAGGTATTGATGGTCTGTTAAGGAAAACAAGCCACCAAACTATTTGCTCATACAACTCAAATCACTCCAGTTTCTTCTTGAGTACAGCTGCAAAAAAACAAAAAACATACTCCGGTCTAGGGATGCATGGATTTAACTAATCTCTCACCTCAAACTTTACAAAGTTGTCACCTAATTATGAAATCAGCAGGGTCTGCAGAATAAAACTACAGCCTGGTCCAGTCAGTCGAGATGAACCCTGTGGAATGACCTTCCTTCCTCATATAAGGTTTCTGCAAAAGGTTACTGTGCAGATCTATCACTTCCTGAGGTTACCATGTGACTAGGGTCATAGGTCCAGATTAGTCTACTGCCTGCTATTCTGTTACGTCAAGTCTGTACTCGTGTTTACATGTATATTTAGCATCTAATTCTTTGGTTATTATAACGTTGAGTTTGCTTTCACCACATATTGCAGGAGCATCTAGTTGCAGAGTTGATCCTGGGTCCCCACATCGGAGTGATAAGCTGACTTTGTGACATTACTATTCAGGTCACCTGGTGAACATTCTACCTGTTTTTAATGTCATGTTTCTATTTAAGCACCTTTCCATTGCAAAGCTGTGTTCTTATAGTTGCAGTTAATGTTTTTTTTGTTTGTTTTAAATTCATCACTATATTGTATACTATTAATGCATAAGTATAGTGTGCATCATATTGTGGTTATATTACTACTTATTCGTTAGACATAACTTTTGACTTCCTACCCACTCTTTTGTTGAAATACTCAGTGCTTGGTCTGCAAATGTGTCAATTAAAGGTTTATATTAATGTGATTATTTACTGGTGACAGAACCCTTAACAATGTTTGGCTTTAGTCAGCTTACATTTGCCACTTCTTTTTTTTCCCCTCTCTCTCTCTCCTCTCTTTTCTCGATTTAGTTCTCCATTGATCTCTTCTTCTCTATTCATGGTGCAAACCCTTTGGGTGGAATGTAAGTACACAGTGTTAATTAGAGCTCATATAGCAAACATTGCTTGGGTCAGGAATGTAGTGGTGGCAGAATGCTCCGTATGCTACCTTATTCATCTACCGTTCTGTTTAAATTATCCATGACATGTGCCTTGGCTGTTAAGAGGGTCTTTGTGGCTCTACAGCAAGAAATTTGATATATTTATACAATAGTGAATTTGGCAAATTGGGGCCTAGCAGGGCAGACTGCCATAACAAGCATAGTCTTGGGGCAATCAACAAATCACTAAAAATAATTAGTCAATTTGACAGCCCTATGGGGCAGGTTGCCATTTTAAGCAAAGTTGCGGGCTTCAAATAATACAAAATAAATAAATAAAATCCAATGTCATTTGATGGCCCTACAGGGCAGAGTGCTAACCGAAGAGCAGGCTTAAGGCAACAAATAAAAGTATAAGTGATATGCTCCTTCAGGAACCATTATCTAGACTTGCTTTCTACTGTATGGTATACTTTAGGCTGATCAATTCCAGTTCCTATTTGGATGTTTATTTCACTATTGAAACATTTGGTGGGCCAAACTACTGTAAGATGCATAACAACATTAGTGGCTTAGTTGTTACTAAGTATTGCCATTCCATTAATTTAACTCTCTATTTTTAAAAATGGGGTTTATTATTAATACCAACCATTACTGTATTTACTACTTTTGGGTGCAGCAGAAGCTTTCTTTCTATTTTCTACTAGTTATCAACAGTGTGGTATCTTTAGTGTGCACGTTAGTGCGCTGTGTTCTTTAGCTTAATAGTTAGTGTTTGCATAGCTGCCAACAATTTAGCAGTTCTATTTCTCATACACATTGTTTACATTGATAACAGTTTGTTTTCTAACAAAGCTCATAGTGTTATTTATTTCTTTTTTTAATAAGTTTTCTGATGAAAGAGATCCTGATCCGCAGCAGGAAATAAAAGTGTGCTGGATCTGCAGCACGAGCTCCATGAAGGAGGGATCCGGGAAAAGGGGAGGGATCAGGGGTTCAGACAGGGTGCCTCCAAAAGAAGGGCGAGAGCGGGGGACCAAGGTCCCCATGGTCCAAGAGGTCCCGGCAGGAACATCCCCATGAAAGGATCCCCTATCCTGGAATCTCCATAGAGGAGTCCACATAAATGGGAGGAGGGGACCAGGCGGGAAGTGCCAGATCTGGGGGCACAGGTGCCTGGGCAGTGGGGGAGGCAGGATGATGCTGGACCCTGGCAGTGGACCATAGGACCTCCAGCACAATGCAGGCGATGCCCGGCACTTGTGATGGGGGAGGTCAAGCAGGGAGGGCTCCCAAGGGTGCGCTAGGAGGGAAGGCAAAGCCATCCGGGAACCGCTGACCCCGAATAGCGGGAGAAGGCACTCCAACCCTTGTGGTCCAGGACAGCAAAGGGTAAGGGACTCAGGTTGGGTCCTCTCAGTGGGGCGAAGGCCCAGGAAAAGTCGCATCCAAAGGGCACAAAATGGGCGATGGGGAGACCCCGAGGGCTGAAACAAGGTGCCGGACGAGCGGGGGGTCATGGGAGCAAAGTCCTGAGCAGGTGGTGTCCCGGGTAGGAAGCCCTTATTGCCAAGGGAAGCATCCCTGTCGAGGAAGGAAGGAAGGAGGAGGCTCCTCTGCTGAAGGTGGAATCATCCCTATCGATGAAAGACCAGAAACAAGCCTTTCCAATCAACGGTGGAAGCGTCCCATCATAGAGGCATGCAAAACACACTGTTTCGTCAATGGTAGAGGCTTCTCGTCAACGAGGAGTGCACCGTCGATGGAGAATAAGCCTCCATCGATGAGAGGACAGCAAAATCATGTCCTGTCGATGGGAAGAGCTCCCATTGACGAGGAAAGCAAAGAATATGTGTCGTTGTCGGGGAAGCATCCCCATCAACAAAGAATATTCCGTTGATGGGACAACACAGCCCATTGATGGGAGACATTCTGAAACAAGCTCAGTCGATGGGACGAGGCCCATCGAAGATAAAACTAAGCCCAGCAGGCTCAGTCGGTGGGGGAGCTGCCTGACATGAGGAACGCCCATCAATGACGGAGGAGCCACCATCGATGGAGTAAGGCAGAGGGTGTGGAGGAGTGTGAATCCTGCTCCCTTCACGCCTGGAATGAGTGCTCTTGACCGGGAACCTTAAGGCGGCCCCACGAGGTCTGTTTTGGCCTGGCTGGATGATCAGCCATGAGCAAGTCCCAAGACCCAGCAAGACAGCCTGGGCCAGGGAACAGCAGGGTGCTATGAGCAAGGAGGGCTAGGGGCACTGTGAGGAGCACAGGCCCGGCCTAGTGGAAGTAGAAGAGCCAGAGCCTGGGAGTAGTACACACCCAGGACCAGAAGCAGGAGCCGGGGTGCAGCAGTGGTGCACAGGCCGGTTCCTGAAGAAGAAGAGTCCAGGGCCTGAGAGTGTTCCACAGAGCCTAGCAGAAGAGAAGCAAAATCAGGCTGGGCTGTTAATAGCAGCCCTAGTGAATCCCAGACCCAGCAAGGGTGCCTGGGCCAGGAGCAGCAGGTGTACCAGGAGCTCTAATGGAACACCAGGCCTGCTGTATAAAAAAGAAGTCCGGGGTACTGTGAGTAGGTCACAGGCCCAGAACAGAAGGCAGAACAATCAGTTCAAGTTCAAGTCGAAGACTGCAACCCAGGAGGTCAGGAGAGCTGACTGTGAGAGCTGAACCCGGCAGGAAAATGAACAGAGGGTACTGAGGGCTGCCCACTCTTATACACATCCACAGGAAGTGATGTGTCGTGGCGGGCCCCACGGAAGACTGCTGGAAGAAGCTGCATGTGACCTGGTGGATACTCCCCATAAGTAATAACTTACTGCAAGAGACCAGTCCATAGAAGATCTGGGTTACAGGTGAGTAACCTGTTTTATATGGGCATGCATATAGTTCAATATCCACACTCTGGAAGGCTGTTAGCAGTTCTCTGGAAGAGGAGGCAAGATGCACAATCTCTACTAGTGAAAGAGACTGAGAAGAGAGGTTCCAAACCAGCATCTCGGCGTGACTCAAGGTCCATGATGTAGTGGGAAATGAAGGGTGTGCTGACTTCCAGGTAGCAGCCCTGAAGATTTCCTGGATAGGAAGTCCTGAAGCAGCCACTGAGGCACCAGTATGTCAGGTGAATGAGCTCTAAACTCTACAGGAGGTCCCTATCAGTCAACCTAAAGCAGAGTTCGATGTAGGATGTGATCAACCTCCCAATCTCCCTGCTTTGCTGCCAGTCTGCCAGGCGTGGCTTCAATGCAACTGATAAAGAGCTGGTGAGCCTCTCCTGCACTCCAGCTGTGCACTACACAATAAAGACAGCACCCTCTGTAGGTCCAGGGTATGGAGTCTGCAGTCGGCCTCCAAAGAAGAGTTGGTAAAGTATGCCAATAAGTGAATCACCTGGTTTAAGTGAAATGCTGATACAATCTTCAGGAGGAACTTCAGCTGGGCAAAGGACAACTTTGTCCCTGTGGAAGACTAGGTAGGAGACTCCACAGTGAGAGCACCTGGAGCTCCCAATCCTCCTGGCTGACATGATGATCATGAATCAGGCAATGAGGTACAGGAACTGCAGGTCTGGGTGCAGGACCTTCCTGTTGTCTGGTCAGTAGACCTGGGCAGAGAGGCAGCCAGCATGGAGGTCTGCTGCAGAGGCTGAGGAGATCTAGGTTCCAGAACTGCTGAGGCCAGTCTGGAGCTAACAGGATCATCCGCGTCTTGTCGTCCTGGGACTTGACCACTGCCTTGTGTATGTATAAAGGGAAAGGGAGGGAAGGCGTACATGAGGGCTGGGGTCCAGGGCCATATGAAAGCTTCCCCAACAGTGTTCCAGACTGTTGGGAGAGAGGGCAGGCAGAACACAGTCTCAGTTTGGTGTTCTCCCAGGAGGCAAACAGGTCCACCACAGAAGTGCCCCACAGGGAGAGAACAGGTGGTTTGCCACCTCCTGATTTAGGGACCACTGGTTCAATGTCTCTCCCTACCTGGCTGAGAGCATCCACCAGCTGACTGTTCTGTCCTGCAACATGGATCACCAGGAAAGCTGCACACAAGGATCCAGGTGCAGGGCTGGCAGTATAGCCTAGAGGTTAGAGTAATGAGCTGTGAACAAGCTTGGTAAATCCAGCAGACCAGACCTAGGTTTGACTCTCACAACCTTCACTTGCATAGTGTGCGACTCTGAGTAAGTCACTTAACCACCCAGTACTCCCAGGTCACCCCTGAAACAGGCGCTTGTGCCTAGTGGGCCTACCCAGTTACCAAAGACTAAAATAAATAAAGTGCAGACAGCCTCCCAACACAAAGAAAGGCAGTGAGCTCTGCCCTGGCTGTTCAGCTAGAATATGGTTGTGGTGTTATCTGTCTCCAACCTGCGACCTGACTATAGGATGGAATTCTGTCAGTACAAGCTGCACTGCATGGAATTCCAGCAGGTTTTGTGGTGAAGGGACTCAGGGTGACCACAACACCCATGGGCTTTGTGGTTTCTAGAGTGCTTCCCACCCACCAGAGATGTGTCCATCGTAAGTGTGATGGTCAGTTCTGGGTGGATAAATGAGATTCCTTCCTCCAGGTGTTCAGTGATCAGCCACCACTGGATGGCTGCCCACATCAGCTGGTCCACGTGGTCTAGATAATGGAACCACTGACAGCCCAAACTGCCACTGGAGGTGACGATCCACCAGCGTGCCCAACGGACCATGCTGGTGCAGGGCGCCATGTACCCCAGCAGCTCAGAAAATTTCAGGCAGGCAGAAGGGCCCAACCTGAAATGATCAGACAAAGGAGGTAAGATCCAGTGCTTTGTCCAAAGGAAGGCAGGCCTTGGCCTGCAGGAGTCCAGTTCTGTCCCAATGAACTTGATCATCTGTGAGGTACCAGTTCAGACTTGTCTGGTTTTGACCAGCAGGCCCAAGTCTAGGCAGGTCTGGAGAGTCTGATCTCTGGACTTCTCTGCAGCCTCTTTGGACAAACAAAGGACCTGCTTCCTGGAGGAGAAGAATCCAGTCCTTATGTGGTTGCCTGAGTCGACAGTATAGGGCGGAGAGGGGCAGTCGTCATACTGCTGCTGTGGTGGTTTTGCATCTGTTGTTCTCCCAGGGGAACTGTCAGCATGCAATGATGTAACGATGCATGCAGAGTTGTGCACTGCATGCGCCGGCCCCTGCAGCAGCCCCTGACCCCTGAGGCAGTCTCTACATGTGCCACCCAGCTTCTACTAGGCTGCAGTCAAGCAGAGGAGGATGGAGTTCCCTCCCAGAAGGTGAAGAGGTGTCCATAGTGACACACATGGCTCCTTCCCCAGCCAGTCCCTTGTAACCTGAACCCATTCCCAAGTCCAAGTCGATGGAGTAGCAAATGAATGTCTTACCCTTGCACTGCCTGGCCAGACCATTATGCTCATTTTTAAAGCAATTACTTTGAATTCCAACCCATTACCTACATTATATGTCATGCTGTATTGTTAATCAATAACTAGCACTCTGACCACCTTGACAATATTAAGACTCTCACAACAACGAAGAGCTTTCAACGTTCTTCAGGCAGCACGCTACTGAACTCTTCACCCTGCCAGACTTTAAAATTATTTCACATGGCCAGTGACAGTACAATAGCGGACGGATTGGAAAACATAAGCAAGAGGTCTCCAGAGATGCCAGTAACATCAGGACGTAAGTCTGCATCCTGAGCAGCTGCCAGAACATAAAGTAGGTGAGTATGAGCCCTACCATGTGCAAGTCACACACACACACACACACACACACACACACACACACACACACACACTTACTTTCCAACATCTTTGCTCCCACTTTACCAGGTCATCAATGAAAACAGTACCCAGAGACTAATATACAATTACTCTCTGCATTTTCTCTCCATCAGACACGTTTATTGTTCTCATGGGTAGTCGTACATACCCTAGCTCCTTCTGGCCTTGGACAAAACATGACATGTTTTTAACTGTGTGTTTAAATGGTAACTGAGTGTTTAAATAATTTTATGAAACTGTAAAGTTCATTCATTCACGGATTTCTCTCTGCCACCCGTGGCCATTAGTTGGTTTGACCCTTTTCCTTTTCAAACAGTAAAATCAGTATGTCCATTAGTCAATTTTCACTGACGTTCTTAACACTAGGCAAGCACATTTCTAAGAGCAACCTCCCCTCAAAAAGGGAGAGGGCATAAACCGCATTGAAATTACAAAAGCACATTTATTTCATCTTATGTCGCTTTGTGTGTCAGGCTGGTTAGCTTTGGTGCCTCTCTGTCCCAGCCATAATCACATATACTTTGCCTAAAGCTTCAAACCCAGTCTAAAACTTCATGAGTAGCAGCATTGGTCCAGCTAATATTAGGCCTGGGAAATCCAGTATTTCTGTCTTCTTCAACCAAGTAGTTCTTTTATCCTAAATGGTAGTAATGTCATTCACCAACCAGTCTTAGACCCCCTCGTCTCTGCTAAAACCGTCTCAAACACACCAGGCATCTGTAGCCACTGGCTTTCCTCACCTCATGCTGCATGGGGCCGAACCTTAGCACTAGACCTTATTTTTCCTTTTTTTTTTTTTTTTTGTAGATTCTGTTTTGCTCCTACCTTGTCGGGACCAGGGGTGTAGCCAGGATTTCAAATCTGCACACCAAGTGGACTCACTGCTCCCTCGTTAGGTTGTACTAGCATTCTGGGGTGTAGCCAGTCAATATAAAAATGTACACCAGGACCGTGTTTGTTGCTCATTTGGCACAATAAATACAACTTTTTAAACTTATATTTATTGTTTCCAATGTACATATACATACACTACATTCCAAGCAGAGACATTTCAGATGTTAATTACACTCTGGACATTGAGGCGCCACCCTCTAAAATTCCTATAGGTTACTTATTCTACTGCTTTAAGATACGTCCTGGAGGATACTAATTTAATATTATTAACAATTTTATTACAAAGTTGCTAGAAATTAAGCCCATGAGCGGCATGGAAAATACTAATCGATATTTAAGTAGGTAGTCCACTTATTCATATCCCTTTAAAGCAAGGGTTATGTGAGACGTCCATAACTGATATATATATCACAATTTGTGATAATTCAAAGTGGTCATGCCACGTTAAAATTAACATATCCCCAAATATGCAAGCCTCAATTAACTAACTCTGGGAGACCATAGTCATCTAGTTTACCCAAATCTAAACCCAAAGGTAAATAATAATCATAATAAGTCTGATGAGAGTAAATTAAAAGTTCAGGAATGACTGTCCCGGTATTAACACTGGTAAGGTACTCACTCGAACTTCTCTTTAGGCTACTAAATTTTTAATTACTTATAATCAAGGCCTCAATAAATACAACTTTTGTATCTCATGACAATGGTTGTTGCCATGCATAGGTAAATACAGATGCCATACATTGCTCCCTAAGAGAACCACATACCAGCCCAGAGCCTGTAAAGTGGTATTGTCCTTGGGATGCAAAGACAGTATTAGTGACCAGTCCTCCTAGTTTTGACTCTTATGAATAAAATTACAGAAAGGTTCAACATTTTCTTTGTTAGCTTTCATGGAAAAAGGAAGCAGTTCAAAGCCTATTTGCTACCCCTTAAATAAAATTGCACACCATGGAGTGCTTGGAGTATGCCTGGCTACACCCATGGTGGGACATCTCTGGGAATCCACACTCAGCACTGTGCACTTAACCACCCGCCTGAACCGTTTTCACCCGGCGGCTGTGATCGAGTTCAAGATTCCGGCTCTCCTGCCTTCTTGGAGAGGCCTGAAATCCCCAAGGGTGTAGTCGGGATAGACGGCAGACATTGGGCGGTGGCCCAGGCCACTCAAGTTCCACGCCTCCCTGAAGGTAGGGGATTTTTCTATTTACCCCAAACCCTGCCCCCAGAGTTCGGACATGCAAGGGCGCCTCGGCGTCTGCTGCAGCTCCATCCCATTGCTCTGTGCCCAGACATGCGCACACCCCTCCGGCTTCCACCATGGGTCACTGTTGCATCGGGTAGTCCCTGAATCCCTCCCCAGAGAAGAAGAGCAGTCTATGGACACTCCATCCTCTCTCTCTCTCTCTCTCTCTCCCCTGCCAACCCCGGCACCCCAGGCTAGTTCCTGAACCGGGTCGCTGGCGGGTCGCCAGTGTGGCATCCAGCACTTCAATCCTCAGCACTACCAGGCCAGACTATTTTACAGTTTTACTAAGTTATAACAGCAGCGTCAGGACAGCCAAGGAGCAACTGAATCTCTCTCCGAGTACTGTACACTATAAAACACTTGCGTGATTTCAGCCAATTGGGGCACAGAGCCACGGACCTCTTATCCTGCATACAGTGGACTCCTGTGCAGGAGGCGTTAAGAGTGGTGGTCCACTTCACAGCTAGGGGAAGAGTGGCTTCATTTAACTTTTGAAATAAATTTTTTTTTTAAATATTTAAAACTTATAATAAATCACTAACTCTAGTTACCTGTAATAAGTAGAGCCTCTGTGGGTGTCTCTTGTGATATGAGTTGAAACTCATCTTGTGAAGTTTAGGTAGCCACAACTGCTTAGCTTAGATTTGCGTCCTCTTGTCCAAACCCTACGCTTGGAGCCTCTTGTATCTTGATATACACCCTCACGGAGGCCCTATTAAAGGGAGCATCAATTTTCCTCTTTGTTTCTGGCCAAAATCAAACAAGTGTGCCTCTTGGCACAAACCTACTAAACATATGCTGCAGAATACCCATATATATATATAAAGGTAATGTTTTGTAACAGTTTGGCAAATTTTCAAATAAATACCTTATCACTCATCCCGATAGTAATGCCCTGCCATTCCGGAAGCACATCCAGGTCGGGAAAACATCTGCCACAGCGTAGTCCTGAAGTACAGTTTTTTCATACATAGCATATGAGGTTATAGTGTGCCTGTACCCCACATGATTCTAAATGTTCCATTTATCTGCGCCAGCAAATCGAGCACTGGGACTACTTTTAATTCATATTTTTATGTCGTGGGCTAAAATCCTGCTCTTGCGCATGCGCTGGATCTTTGGTCATGCCACTGGTGCACATGCCGATTTCAGCCACAACTTACAAATATGAATTAAAGTAGTCCTAGTGCTTGGTTTGTTGGGCAGATAAATGGAACATTTTAGAATCATGTCGGGTACAGGCACAATATAAATTCATATGCTGTGTATGAAAACTGTACTTCAGACCACGCTTGTGGCAGACGCCGAGTTCCGATGGAGGTCCTGACCTGATGTGCTCCGGAATGGCGGGGCATTACTATCGGACTATGTTAAGGTATTTTTGAAAATTTCACAAACTGTTACAAAGCATTACCTTTTTCATATATAGGGTATTCTGCACATATGTTTAGTAGGTCTGAGCCAAGAGGCACACTGTTTGATTCTGCCAGAAATGAAGGGAAAAAGCTGACAGCGCCTTTAACTTATATAACTGAAACTGCAATGCTTTTCTGTCCCCACCCTACTGCATCCAGCCTGTTAGTGCACGGTCCATGGAAGCTAGCATCACATAGTGCTGACAATTTTCTACAAACTGTATGTACTAAATGCATTTTAAATAGGTGGGAAATAAATTCCTAAAATCAACAAACTCTGGTCAGAGCTGATACAGCTCGCAGAGGTTTTACAAGCGCCACAGGGTGTGCTGCATACAAGATGGCATCGATCACAGAACTGCGCATGAGGAGATACCCGAAAGCATGCAGTCTGACTCAGTGGCCATTTTGCACGGCGGCCTTCACTTCCGCAGTTGCAGAAGAAAAGAAGTGGCCCATCAAAATGAGAGTGTGCTTATGCGGCGGGCACAGGGAAAGGGACAGATAAACACAACCACTGAATTAAAGACAGCACTGTGGGAAGCTCACTGGACAGTGGTCCAGTCACTGGCTTCCACAGTGCCCCTCTGAGTGATGACGCATAACGCCTGCGATAGCCCCACGCAGCCATAAAAGTGGTAGTAAACCATGCAAAATGTGAGTCAGCTGCAACTTTACTTCCCTTATCTATTATGATAGTTAAGAGTATGTAAATCTCTGTGTAGAGCAGAAGCCTATTGTGTGCAAAGGCTTGATGGGTAGCTTTAAACCCAGTAAAGCTGTATGGGTAACAGTAGGCACATCTTTTGTAGAGTCTGCATTAGGTTTGGGACTTTAAGTGTACAGTATTCCTGTAGTTGGGGACAACTGATACAGTAACCAAAGGATGTGGACATTGGTTCCTCCTCTATCCCTTTATGGATTCTGCACACTGGTATTCTTGCAAACTGTGGCCCTGTATGCTAACTGGTACACTTAAATGCCAGTTTTCCTTCAGCATTCAGTTTCATGCTGTAATACATGATTCTTGTGTTATGTTGTGAAGGTTTCTGTATGATAGCCCTCCCATCTCCGGGTAAGTCCATCCCTCAACTGCAACAATCAGACTCACCATGGCTGCACCCTTCTTGCAGCCAGGAGGGCCGACAAACAGCTGCTGTCACAACCAAGGCCACTGCTGATGTCAGCCGGCAAGGGATACATGAATGCAAAGCGGCCTGCATCTTCCCTCCCTAAGGAGCCAACCACCTCACCTCCATCATACCTTAGCACCACCACCCTCCCCACTTGCCTCCAGTGTTTTGTTCCAATGTGCCCACGTAAACCGCACTGACTAGGCAGCAGTGCGGCACACTAGCACCACCGCGTGCTGGCCCATTTGTCATATTTGTGGCTATAACTGGATGATCTGTTACAGAACACGAGGCTCAAAGGGGCATAAACTACATCATACAGTTCTAAAATGGTACTAATAGGGTGGGGCCAGGCAAGGAATTGGCTAGATGTATAAACACTAAGCTTCTTAGAGAATGTACTAAGCAGAAAAAATAACTATTATGTTTGATTTCTAACTGCAAAAAGGCAACAACTGGATTACCTCTGACTTTCTGCACTGCTGAATACCTGATCTGGGCACTGACCTCTATTCCTGGAGGTGTTCTCTGGTGAAACAAAAAGCCCAAATAAAAGGCCTATGCTGGACGGTCTGGGAAGGCAAAGGTACGTGCAGCAATGCAGTCGATGCAGGAGCACACGCCAACCCAGTACTTCCGAGGCCTCGACTAGTGAACTAACTCTCTAGAAAGTACTGAACGTGGTTCAAGTGCTGTATGGGTAAGTGGAAACATTCGATTAAGTGGATGAGTTTATCGCAAGGTTAAAGGGAGGGTCCCTCAGCCTTTTATTCTGTTTACCTGTGTGATCTGTAGGCATAAACAATGATTGCCTGTACTGCAGCCTCCTAATTTCATCAGGATTTAAATGTAAATGAAGGTACTTAAAGAGAACAGGAAATCATTTGTAATTGACAGCTTTTTATGAAGTTCTCATTCGCAGAAATGATATGCATTCCCTACATTATCCATTTTAACTGTTCCTGAATAAAAGAGATACAAAAACTGTATTTTGTATGGTTTTGTTTTATAAGCAGCATTCTGTAACAGTTCTCTTCATGAAACCAATAATTTGGGAGTTTTAACTATAACATGGTTTGTGCACAGAACTCTAAACATTGTTCTGCTAGGACAACGTACATAACTGTTGTTATAACCTGTCTGTATTACTTTCTGTCTTACATGTGACAGGTACCTTTGGAAATGAGCCTCTGGCTCAAAGGTTGTAAACCGATATACATAAAATAAATAAATAAATAATTAGCAATCTGTGCACAAATAATGACATAGTAAAACTCTGAATTACTGGATTCCATAAGAGAACTGTTACAGACTGCTGCCCATAAAATAAAACAATGCGCTGCCCAGTGGTGCTGGGCGTCTTACCTTGTGCTATGCGGTGACCCGAGTTTGGGAACAACCTTGGGTCATGGGGTGCCAACATGGGGAGGGAAGAGGAGTGGGACTGAGCAAGCCCGGCAGGCTGCCTTCCTCTCCGGGGGTAGTGGGGTGGGTTGGCGCCCCTCGTAGATCCACCCACTGGGTGGACAGGGCTGAGCTGGCTTCCGGTGTGCGTGCGTGCGTGCCTCCACATGCACATACAGCCATGTCAAGGGGCCTCGGGCGGGGAAAGCGGGAGAAAATCTATGAAAAATAACGATAAAATAAAACAATGCAAAATATGTTTTCATATCTTTTCTGTTTAGGTACAGTTAGAAATGGATAATTTGGGGATGCATATCATTTGTGAGAATAAGAACTTTATAAGCAGCTGACAATTGGCACACATTTCCAGTCCCTTTAAGCCAGATGTGAAAACCTGCTTGACTCCTTTGCAAAGATCATAACCCAATTCATGTAAGGCATCCTGGAATTGTATGATGTTTTAATGCTAAAGCCTGCAGTAGTTATTCTGTATTAGTCAGGGTTGTTGCTGTCTTCTGCAGTTCCCATGTTCTTGTCTCATGCTGGCCATGAAACTTTGCAAGACATAAGTGCCCTGCTGTTTCTGTAGCTTAAAGTCTATCTGAGTTAGAAAAAAATGCTTTGAGAGAATACCAGGACTTCACAAGACATGTAACAGAATTGAATGAGAGTGTAACTTCTGCTGGCCTGTGCAGGTATGCATCCTCAACTCCCATGATGCTTTACGAGTGGAGTCATGACCTTTGCAATGCAGACAAACAGGTTTTCATACCAAGGCAAAACTGAGTGAAGCAACCTCATTTATATTTAAATTAGGATGTAATTAGGGATGCAAGGCAGGAGTCATTGTTCATGATTACAAACTACACAGGTATACAGAGAAAATAGGTTGAGGGACCTTCAATCAACGCTGCTCAAAAACAAAATGGACTCTACCACAACTATGGCAGAGGATGCTCGGAAATGGCAGATGAAGCAACTGACAGTGCAAGAAAATAAAATGTTAAGATACAGACGTGGGCATTTGAAATCTTGTCCAGCACCATAAATCTGAGACTTTGGGACTACCAGTGGAGTGCGAGGGAGATGTAGGCGATTGGTGTGTTTAAGACTAGGGGAGTACTGCTGAGTGTTCAGCGAGCCAGCCAAGTCAAGTCAAGTCATATTTATTTATAAAGCGCCTTTCAAACCAAGGCCGCTGTACAGAAATAGATAAAACAGTAAAATCCAAACATATAAACAACTATAACTAAAGAGAATAAGCCAAATTAAAAAGATATCTTTAAAGCAATTTTAAAACTATCAATGGTTGGGCATTCTCTTAACCAGCGAGGTAGAGAGTTCCACAGGGTTGGGCCGAAGAAGGCAAAGGCACAGATCGCATAACTTTAATCGAACCCTGGGAATCTCCAGCAATCCTCGCTGGCGGAAGGGGGAGGCGGAGGGCAGTAGGGAATCAGAAGATCTTTCAGGTAACCGGGTCCCTGAGTCGTGTGGGGCTTTAAAGGTTAGTAAACCAACCTTAAAGGTGATCCACCACCGAACAGGCAGCCAGTGCAGTTCGCGAGCACAGGCGTAATATGACTGGTTCTAGAGAGTCCCAGTCAAAAGCCTGGCCACAGCGTTCTGCACCAGCTGAAGCCAAGAGAGGAAGATGTCCAGATTCGAGCCCCACTGCAGTCCCTCGAGTGAAAAGTGTGTCTGCTCCCTTGCGAAGGGTGACACTTGCCCAGAGCATGCTGCAACATTCAAGGCGCTGTAGGCAATGCCCAATATTAGGGTGGTGGAAGGAACTTACTGGGGAAATGGGAGGAAAATAAAATGCCAATATGCCATTTAAATGACAGTTGTGATACTCTAAGGCCCTGCTACATAAAGTTCCCACCAGCTTCAATGGTAAGAGAGCCACCAACAAGGCTGGGATAACAGCCATGCGAGACTGAAATGGAAGTGATGGCTTAGAAGGGCAGTGGCCAAAAAAATATTAAAAAAAATCAGGCTTGCTTTTACTACGTAGTCATTCATTAAAAGAAGCACTTCTAGTACTTTACAACTGTTTCCAAGTTTCTATGTGTGCCGGTGTGGGAAGCCTGATTTATTTGCTACCAATTTCTGTTTTAATCAGAGCTCCATTACTGAACAGTCATTTGAGCTCGCTTTTCTTCTTAGGTTAGAAGGGTAAACAGCTGGGGAAAAGTCTTAACCTTGTGCATGTTTTTAGCCCCAGAAAAACCTAGCAGCTCAAAAAGATACCTACTATGTGGCTTTTTTCTTCATTCCCTCGCATACATGGGGTAGTTGGCGCCAAATGGCCTGTTGTATTTTCATCTGTAACATGTTTGGATTTGCATACACAACACTGTTACTCTGTTTGATGTCTGTCATTCATATAGTAATCTGGGGTTAATACAGGAACAAAAACAAGAAAACCAGCATTCACCCTCCAATCCGATGGATCCTCTTTAGTTTGCCAGACAGCTTTCTTCCAAATGCTCCTTAAGGATTTCACTGACACAGGAAATTTGCATAAAATCAACTATTTATTACAGACCACACTGGTGCAATTCAAACAGGAGAGACGTGCTAAGCGGGTCACATCAGGAGAACCTAACGTTTTTCTGTGGTAACGGCACACTTTTTCAAAGGTGACCATGTCAGAGATTAGGCTAGGGTTTCTGTGTACATTTATGAACTTGTGCACCCAAATCCTGGTGCAGCCGTTTTTGTGGTGTTGTAATATATAAACCCTCAGTGTTTCTTTAATATTTAGGAAACCACGAAGGAGTATGGGCTATACATGCCTTAGGGCCACTGAACTATTTTTGGAATGATTTTCAGTCCTAGGACAAAGTCTCTGATCCTCACAAGGGTCTCATCCAGGACTGTATCTCACAGACACAGTAGGTACTAGTTAAAAACTCCCTTATGCTGAAACAAAGAAAGTTAGAACTGCTAATACTGCTGTCATTATTTCTAAGCTGTAAGTGAAATGTCTGCCTTCTGGTAGTAGGATGTCAGCCATTTTTACTCTTGCTGTTTCTGGTCAGTTAATAAACATTCATCTCCTATCCTTGGTGTGTGCCCAGTTCCTCCCTTTTTATCCACCTTCTGGTTATCACTACCAAAGCACAGAAATAAAATTTAACAGCAGAAAAAAAACAAGATCCATCTAGTCTGCCCTTTTACCTGTTTCAGTCTGCACCTGACCCAACGTCAGACTGGAGCTGCTTATTCAGCCGATAGCCCTAGTGCTGTCTTGGTACCCCTTTCCCTGGGTTGCCTGTCCTCCCTTCCTATGGGCCACGTATTTCCTATAGCTACTGGACTCTGTATGAACTTTATAGAAAAGCAATAAAATACAGATTAAAAAAGAAAAAGAATGATACAAACCTTCAGTGTGTACATCAGAAACATTCACTGAGTTCGCTAAAAAGTCACTTAATTGAGCAATAACAGAATGGAAACTGTATTTAAAGAAGTTCTACTGGAACACAGTGACTTACAATAAAGTTAATCTTTTATTATTTTACGAACGTCTAGTAAGCAGATAGGAGTTTCCATTTTGTTTTCAAGTACTTTTTGTCGATGCACAATTAATACAAGCAATTTCTTTCAACCACAGAAAACTTACAACATTTCTGTGATCCATTCCAAGAATAAAGGACCGCCTCAATCAAACCAATGTCTTAATTATATATATTGCAGCAGCGACTGATTTCTCTGTTTTATTTTTACTCCAAGATCTAGGTTTCCTAGACTACAAACCTCTGGATAAAAATATTTTATTCCTTCCGATTTACTACAGTCTCTTGGATCAAACAATGAACTCATTTTTTATTCTACCACTGAAGTTCAAACCAAATGTAATCAGTTAATTACCAAGCCTTAAGGCATTCCCTGCATCTCCCAATTGGCTCCACTCTCCTATAATGCTGTCAGACTTCGTAATAATACCCCAAACAAATCATTTGGCAGTCTCTTTTCTCAGACTGGTATTCTACCTTTAATTTTTTTTAATTTACTGTCTCCTTCTCCACCTACACGGTTCACCCCTGCAGTTTTCCTTCAGCCAATTTCCAGCGTCTTGCCCACTGGCCTTAAGTCAGTCCCCTAAACTCCAGCCAGACTGCTTACACCATCAACTGCCTGTGTGGAAAATCCTTCCCGCCAGCACCTCCTTCACAGTGGGCCCAGAGGGGCAGAGTTAGGGCTTGTTCATGTTCTCTGCAATGCCAGATTTGGGCTTACTTCATGTTCTTTGCAGCCAGGAGGAGTTGATGAGATGTAACTTGGCCAGGTGATATGGGGACCACACTGGTATCATCTGCATGCAAGGGATTCTTTTCCCTTTGTTTTCTAGCCTGCTCACTTCTGTGACTCAGACATTAAATACCACCCTAGCTCACAGAGATTCTGAAAGCACTTATCCCTCAGCACTCCCTAAGGCTCCAGCAGCCTGTGGCAAGGAGCTGGACTAGTATTATGATCCTGGTCCTCCTACATGGAAGAGCAAACTTCCAACACCACCAGTCCAGGCCCTGGAGGAGAGGGACTCGAGAGTGATTATAGCAGGTAACTAAAGGTCACAGCTCAGGCCACTAAGGCCTATAGGAGGGCAAGCAGAATGCTAGGGTGCATAGGGAGGTGGTTTTCCAGTACGAATGAGAATGTAATTCTGCCCTGTTCAGATCTCTTGTGCGACTCACTTGGAGTACTGTGCAAAGTTCTGGAACCCCCACATAAAGGACAAGGACAAGCTGGAGTCCCTGCAGAAAAGGGCAACAAAGATGATTCAGTCGTAGCAAGGAAATCTTATGAGGAGTGCCTCAGAAGCCTTCATACATACTCACTGGAGACCAGGAAGAAGCTAGGTGACATGACAGAAACTTTCCAATTTCTCAAAGCAATAAACTCGATTGACTGCCAGCAGCTCTTCAAATGTTCTGAGGGTCCATCACAAGATCACATGGGTACATGATGACTGGGAGTGGGGGCAAAAGATACAAGGAAACATTTCTTCACAGAAAGTGTGGTAGATAAGTGAAATGTGTCAGCAGGAAAGTGGCACAAGTGGAAACTGTGGGGGCTTCAAGAGAGGGTGGGACAAATACAAGGGGCTGATTAAGACTGGGAGGAAGGAAAGACTAAGGGAGGGAAGAGAGGGCAGAGCTATCCCTGGGAAGTGCAGCAGTTCAAGCACAGTGCTAGGCTGGTGGGGCACACTTAGGTAGGGACAGCACATATTAGATGGATGCTGGTCTTTCTCTGCCTGAAAACATTTTCTGTTTAAATTTTTGTTTATACCCAAGCAAGTATTTTCTATAGTCAGTAGCACTTCTATATATTCCTGCTGTACAACTGTGGCATCAGTTTTGTTAGTAATAAACCCCATTTGTAGAACAGTACAGCCGAATATTTTTACCCAGTGATTTCTAGATTCTTGACACACACCTTCATGTCCTAGTCCTCTGCTGACACAGATCCTTTAATGTTCCAAAGAGGTTCATCACACTCTTCTCGTAGCCTTTTCTTCCAAGGAAATGCGGCTTGCTTCATAGCTCAAGGCTTTGTGCTGCCCACCAGGATGACATTCTTTAATTTATGTATTTATTTATTTATCATGTTGCCCGCTAGGATGACATTATTTGTTTAGTGTTTGATTACTGCGTAAATGCACTAGACAATAATATGCCTATTTTCAGTCACAACCCAAGAGACACAGCATCTCCTTGTCATTAAGGCCCCTTAAAGAGGCAGGAACCACAGCAAATGCACAAGGTGCTTACTGCATGAACACAGACAGTACACTGGATGTGACAATACAATACAAAATAAATTACAGGGCAATGCTCTAGAGAGCTGTACCACAGGGCTGAAGGCAGCGTCAGGTTCATTTAAAAAAGGAGTCCAGCCATCAACAAAGTGAGTTCAAATCAACAATCCAAACACTACTGGGCATGCAAACCATTCCATTTTTCTGTCACACACACACACCCTTTCGTTTTTATGTGCCTCGTGCCCCTCTTTCCTTCAGGCCTCCACGGTGCCCTGCTGCCCTCCAGACTCACCTCTTACCTTTTGGTCTCTGCCTCAAGACTCCCCCACTTGTCCAATTTGCTCTGTGTTTCAGATAATCTGTGTGTGTGTGTGTGTGTGTGTGTATGTATGTGTGTGTATGTGTATATGGTGCATGTCAGTGTGCGTGGTGTGCTCTGCTACCACCAGAAGAGAAGCGCCTTTACATAAGAGCCACAGCCAGGGGTGGGGTCAATGCACAGAACCATCAGATAACATGGGATGTACACAGAATGAAAATTGTTCCAACTGCCCCTACACTGCAATGTCCCATCAAGTGTCCCACAAAGTCTCAGCCCGCAACGAGCACTAGAACCTGATAACAGGGTTTGATGCACACTGTCAGTGGTAAGTCACTGTAGAGCAGCCAGGGACCAAGGTGACATCAGGCAGGAGATGGGTCAGGGATTATGCCAAGGTAGCAGCCCTCCCGGGTGGGAGGTGGGGATGGAATAACCTAGTAATCTACTGATTGGATCACCAAAGCAGCCTTTGGGGGTTCTGCCATCAACAAAAGAAACATCTCAAATGACATAAAGCATCAGTGGGACAAACTGCACTGCATTACAGAACTTCACAGCGAAGTGGACAAAGCACATGACTAGGCTAAAACCACAAAGTGAGCCAATGGTTGCGGCTGGATTCGAACTTGGGATCTCCTGTCTAAAGGTACTAAAGAAGCACAGAACTTTGCAGACATTATTTCACATCCATTGCAGTCTTTTACCATTAGAGGACTCTTCCATCACTTACACGACAATAGCCGGGGCTCTGAAATAGACTCCAGGACACTGGAAGGACACCAGTTCAGTTGCAGGATTATCCTGAAAAGTTTATTTACCAGGTGCAAGCAGCAAACACTCCCAACATATGTGTTTGCTGCTTGTACCTATTAAATCTAGGCATAATGTGGAAATCGAAACTTGTTTTTGTTTGCAAATTGCTACTGAAATTTTGTAGTAAAATACCCAAATATGTAGCCAGATCCAAACCTTTCATTTAGTTAGACAAACGCACAGCAGCCATCATTATCAAAATTTGGAACAGGTGCTAGGCACACAGCATGTCGACTATTACAGCATGTCTTGGACACAGCTGGCCTCAGAATAGCAGAAACTGTGCAGTTTTACAGGCCTGCCAGAGCAGAGGTCCTTATGAAGCTTCAAATGTCTGTCTGTCTGATGTCATTTCTTCACTGTTTTCCGAGTCTCTCTGACCCACTTTCTTTTGCAATCAAGCTTTTCCCACCTCTCTCCACTACCCTTCAGATCCTTGACTGGCAACTCCCCAGCACAGCCAACCAAGGCTCAACTATTATGGCAAGAGGCCCCAAGAGTAGCAGTGGTCATCACACAGATGGTCCCCCAATCCCTCAACACATGCTCACATTCTTTGCCATGGGTGGTGGGAGGATTCAGAAGAAACAGGGTAAAAGCGTGGTAGAGGATGGGACAGATGCCAGCCGGTGGCTTGAGGGTTGAGGCATCTGTGCTACCTCACGCCACGCCAGTGACCTGGACCCATGGGCGACTGGTAGGATGGGAGCGCCTGCAGTGCATGGCATGTGCAAGCCTTCACAATCTGCACTCATGCCAGGGACACGCAAGTCAGCAGGCGAAAACAGGATAAACAGAATAATGAAGGAAAAAAAAAGGATGGGACAGATGAAGTACCAGGGTACTCCCTCCCAAACTGCAGCTGAGCCAATCAGGACTTCCTCACCATCTCCTTCCAGCTACAACTTTAGTCAGCCCCAGAAACTGGATATGGGTTTCTTCTTTGGCGGCAAGATGAGGGGAAGCAAGACCATGGAAAGTAAGCTGGCAGCACAAGCGGATGGAATTCCCTCTTGGGCTCTGATACTTGCACGTGTAATCTGAACCCTGCACACCCTCTTGCTAATCTTGAGCTCGTTTTACTTATCCTTGCTCTAACACTTGAAACTGTACTGCAATCCCTGCACAAAACTGTGTAATGCATTTGTATCCTGAAACTGATGTTTCTCTGTAAGTGCCTGAAAATAGGCAAAGTTTGTGTCTAGTGCACTTATTTGGTAAACAAAACTAAATAAATAAATAAATTCTGAGTATGTTGGGTTCAGGAGATGGGAAAGCGGGATCCAGGTACCAGGAGTTTCCACTCATCCCACACCTAGATTATCCTAGTCATCAAAACGGCACTCTTCCACCAGCTGGGAGGGTTGTGAGCTACTGTTTCATTTTTTAATTCAAAGTTTATTGAAACTTTTACAATCCAAGTACTTATCCACACCAGAACATTGTGCAGGCCATAAGCATAACAAATAAGGAATTATCCCTCCCACTAAATATAACCCTCCACCCTCATAACTGCCCCTCCCTCCACCCTCCCACCCCTGACCCAGCACGGCTGGAGCTCTATAAGACACCCAAAGAACAGCGATAAGTGACCGTGTAAAACAGATGGCAGGGAATACAGTGAATAGAGGGCCCTATACTTCCTCAAATCTTCTTAGTCGATTATGAAGACTGGCGATCATCTTTTCTGTTCCAAGGTTGGCTAACCATTCAGTATAAGTAATTATGTTGGTATCTTTCCAATGTCTTAATACAAGTTTTTAACTGACATTGATATAAGAGCCATATGGTATTTACGAATGAGAACGCCACCTCCGTAAGGTCCCCTAGAGGCAAATTTTTGCAATGAATAGATCATTTAGTCTTAAAAGGGGTCTACTTTTATTTAATGCAAGTCCACAGTGGGGCTATCTTGGGGCAGTCCCAGAAAATATGAAGCAATGTACCCTCGCCTGCTGGCACGTGTACAGGAGGAAGGGATTGCAGTATTAAACTTAGCCAACCTCTCCGGGGAGTAGCAAAGATTATGGAGGATATGAAATTGCATGAGACGAAGCCTGTCCCACGTTACAAATTTATGGCAACCTCTCCATAATGCAGTCCAATTTATGGGTGCGTCTGAAGGTGAAATGTCCAGTCACGTGAGTTGGACCCATGTGGTCTGGATAGACCCAATCATACATGAGACCAAACATCTGGGATACTTACTGCATGTGGGAAGCCAGCAAGAGGACCCAACTCCTGGCGGAATTTGTATGTTTGGTGGGTTCGGTCCCAAAAACTTGTACTAGTAGGTGTCTAATTGGAACATTTTGAAAATATGGGTACCTGAGATATCAAATTTGGACATAATCCTGGAGAGTTAAGACAAGTGTCGTCCTGACTCACAAAGTGTATGGGAGGATGGGAAGCCAGTTGGAGAGGCCAAGAAGATGGGAGCATTTTACCTTCAATTTTAAAGTTGGGGTCGCCCATGAGAGGTTGGGTGATGTCTTGAACATGATCATATTTGAGAAAAGCACATAGCTGGGTGTGAAGTCTGATGGAGGTACCAATTGGTGAGGCATGCAGCTGCGAGGGAGAGATTTAAACTTGTGTGTATGAGGGCAGTGGAGGAAAGACCTTGTGACTGGATCTGGGCTAGTTCAATACAAAGCCAGATAGGTGTATAGGAGAGTGAACTCTGAACCCATTTCTGGAGCTAGCCATCTGAGATACTTACTAGCTTGACTAGCCCAGTAGTAGAAACATATGTTAGGGAAGACGTAATCCTCCTTTATTTTTAGGTGCAGCTAGCTTGTAATCAGCCATACACAGCCTTCTACCTGCCCATATAAAGTCAGTAATGAGACCATGTACTTTTTTAAACCAGGAGTGAGAGAGACATAAATTTAGAAGATTGAGAGGGTAGAAGAGGCGAGGGAAGACATTCATTTTATCAGGTTGATCCTGCCCCAGTGAGAGAGAGGAAGGAGAGACCATCTATTCAAATCTTGGTAAGGCGTTTGAGGAGGAATCTAAGTTTGCCTTTCTATGGTGTGATTAGCTTCTAGTAAGCTCAATTCCCAAATATCTGAGGGTATTAGGTTCCCAGGAGAGTCAACAGCAGTGATTTCAGGTTTTAGAGTTTTATGGTTTATGGAAACACAACCATTTTATTGACATTTAATTTGTAGTTAGATAAGGCACTGAATTCCTTGATAATGTCTAACATGGGGGGATATAGGTAACGGATGTGCTATCTGGAGAAGGAGATTGACTGTGTCATAGAATCTTTAATTTCATGACCCTCAATGTTAATGCCTTGAATCAGTTGGCACTCCATCACTCTCCGTATTAGAGATTCTAAATATAGATTAAAAGGAGAGGAGATAAAGAAACCTTGCCTAGTACCAGACTGTAGTGAGAATGAGTCAGAAAGTTTCCATTACTGTCTATATGAGCAGTGGGGGTGTTGTAGAAGGCGTGGATCCATTGTAGAAACTTGGGAGGAAAACCAAAGGCATGTAAGGTTCTGAAAAGAAAATGCCAGTTGACTATGTCAAGGCCCTCGGCGTCAGAGAGACTAACACCGCCAGAAAATCAGCATTTCTGGACACTGAAAAGACATGAGCCAGAGTACGTAATGGTCCACAAAGGATCTACCCTTCATAAATCCTACCTGCTCTGGACTGATGAGGTCAGGTAAAACCTGATTGATGCGATCAGCCAAAGCTTTGCCAAAATTATGATATCTTGGTTGAAAAGGGATAGCGCCCGTAACCTGAGACAAATTCTACTTGCTTACCGGTTTAGGCAGTAAAATAATCAAAGCTTCAAAAGGACTGATCAACCTCCACACCTGAGAGGATGTATTGGAAAGGGTTGGAGGAATGGGACAGTTGTCCAGCAAGGGCTTTGTAAAGTTGGAGGTAAAACCACCTGGCCCTGGTGCTTTCTCAGTGGGAGATCCTTGATTACTTTAAGTGTCTCTGCCTCTGAGATGGGAGATAAGAGTGCTTGGGCCTGTGCCCAGAGAGAGAGAGAGAGGAGCAGAGAGTTTTTCAAGTAATCATCGAGTGTTTGAAAGGAGAGGGGTTCCCCATAGGCCCATACAGTTGCCTATAATATTTATTAATTCGACCACAATATCCATGGGAAGTCTTCAGGGAGCCATCTTGTGAAGAGCAAATGGCTGTGATGAGTCTAGAAGGATTCTTGTTGTCTAATTCTTAAAGCAAGTAGCCGACCAGCTTTTCCCCATGGTCCATGAAGCTGGCCTTAGCTTTCAAGATGATGATTCTGCCTTTCTTGTAAGAATTGGCGTAAGCATCTTTTAATTTAGTGAGTTCCTGCCTAAGCTGATCAGAGGACTGAGGAGACAGGCCTCCATGCTTCTAATTTGGGAGAGGACAGTCAGTAGGCATTTATCCCCTTTTTTTTCTGGGAGTAGGCTAACCTGATTAGGAGCCCCGCAGATATGCTTTCAGGGCACACCATTCTACATCCAGCTTACTGGTGGAGCCATGATTAACAGAAACAAAATGGGTAATATGATCGGAGATGTACTGGATCACTTCAGGATCTTTTAGAATCTGGTTATTTAGCCCAACACCCCGATTTAGGTAGGAAGGAGAGAGAGAGAGAGAGTCTGCAAAGGACTAGGGAGTGATCTGAAGGGGGCCTGGATGAATACCTGCATCAATTCGCCTGGGAGAAGTGAGTGGGAGAGGAGAATGTAGTCAATCGGGTAAGAAGTCCCGTGTACGAGGATGTGAAAGTGTATTCTCAGACCGAGGGATGGAGGACTCTCCACATATCTTATAAACCTAAATGGTCTACTAGGTCTCTCAGAGCTCTTTGGCTGGGGATAGGCCTTTATGAGAGCTACCAGAGCGGTCAAGGCTCAGGTCAAATGGTAGATTCCAATCTCCACCGAGAATCATTGAGAGGGTCAGAAATGTGCCAGAATATTTAGAAGCTGCATAAAAAGAAGGGGAATTCTACATTAGGGCATATGTACTGTCCAGCAGAAGCTCTGTGGTATGCAACTTGCCCTTAACAAACAGGTGCCTGCCTTGGGGTCACAAATGGTCTGGGGGATAAATGGTACTGACCTAGCTAGAAGAATCATCACACCGCAACTTTGTATATTACCTCCAGCAGAGAAGACCTGCCCAGTATATTGCCTCCTCAGTTTAGGTGCCTCTGAAATGAGAAGGTGGGACTCTTGAATAAATATTATGTCAGCCTTCAAAAGGTGTAAATGCTTTAGAGCTTGTATTGTTTAGTCTTGTGCTGTGGCCCCTGACATTCCACAAGTAAAAGACAGATTCCTAGCCATTCCTTCAATGCGGTTTAAGATGGAGTACAAAAGGTAGGAAACTGGTGCGCTATCCCAGTGACCATTAGATAGTTACAAACCATGTTATAATACCCTCCACCCCCCATCTTTGACCAAATTTTTCCGACCCAAATAATTCCCCAAAATACTAAGCATATTCAAGGATGAATCCCAGAATTAATGTGTGGGCCCTACCCCTTGCTGTCGCAGCCCATGATCGGCAGTATATCCATGAACAGTCCCCTCCAGCCACCCATCCTTCATGTATCCATTAGACAGTAAATACAATCAAAAATGTCTATAAAACAGAGCCATGCAGGTGTACTTCTCCCATAGTAAAAAGATTAAACTGGTAACATGTGTAAGAATAAACCTCTGCATTCTAAAGCAGGAGGAGAAACTCTCTCAACCCAAACCCAGTGTATAATGAATAACATCTGAGGCTTCATAACGCCTCTTAAAATCAGAACAACAGAGGCCCCCATTGTAAATAGAGGGACCTCTCTGTTTAATATGTCTCTCTTATAGGAGATACGAGAAAACAGTTATTTGAGTTATCACGGTGACTCTTTTAGGGAATATCATGCCATGATTAACCAAGGACATAACCCCAATAAGACAAAATAACTGCTCCTGTTGACATTTAATAGCCTGGATAATCAAAGAACATTTCAAACCCAACCAGATCGGAGCAAGAAAATAGCTGCTCCAAAGTAAACAAGCATAGAATAAACAAAACTGTGGTCAAATTTAAACAACAAAGTCAAAAATCTCCAATGGGGCTGAAAATCTTGCAGCGTAGAAAACCAGCCCTGCATCTGTGGTCTGCAGCATTAATTTTGTATTTGGAGAAAGCTCCCTCTAGTGGTAGAAGACTCACTGCTCATGTCTCAAAGTGCGTGTAGCACCGTCACGAATGTGTGCACATTGGAGAAAGAACGGCTGCACTGTTAGCTTCTGTCCAGATTAAACTACTTCCTGTTACAAAGAGTCTTTGCTGCTGGCATCTGAAGGTCTTGCGCTTACTTTACGTAGTAAGAAGCCATCACCACAATGATCGGGATCTGTGTGGGAAGGACATACCAAACCAGCAGCCTCTCGGAGAAAATCCTCAGGTCAGATTATTCAAGGAAGCCATGTAACTAGCTTCGCCATCAGGTTCACAGATACTTCATCCAGCTCCGTGATAACAACAGTGACTGAGGTTACTTGTAACCATGTTTTAGACCAGTTTACTTCAAGGATCTCTGAAGAGGTCAGGGAGGGCAGTTTTAGACCCGTAGTGGCTGAGTCGAGATCATCACAGGTGGCCCATTTATCTGTAATAAGAACCTGAAGCGCTGATACCCCATCTTAAATTTTTTTCCTGCGGCAATGAGTTTTGTTATTGAAGGTGAAACGTTCCCACCTCTGCCGCACTGTTGCTGGGAGGTCTTGGGCAACTCTAATCTTTACACCTTCCCATCTCATGTCCTACGTGGCATGGACTTTCAGCAAAAGTGCTGCCTTTCCAGGAAATTAAGGAAATGGAATATGAGGGGCAGTAGGGCTCCTGGTAGAGGCATCGGGCGTAAGCGCACAGTGAGTCCCTCAATGATGTATTTGGGTCCAATGGCGATGGGCCCGCTATTTTTCCACAAATGTCTGGGTGAAGAATATGGGGTCATGTCCTTCCTCCTTTTCAGGCAACCCGACGAGCACCACATTGTTCCTGCGGCTGTGGCCTTCAAGATCCTTGATTTTAGTTCAAGTTTGGAGACCCTCTGCCACACAGCTGCTAGCTCAGGGTCCAATTTAGCAGTTTTCTTTTCTAGCGAGTGGATGCGGGCTTCATTATCTGAAGTTCGCTGGGAGATGTCTTCCATCGCTTGGGAGAGGGATTTGAGCTCAGTAGTGATAGACTTAAATTTGTCTTTGAAGGGCCTAAACTCTTCTAGGAGCCATGTTAGGGTGAGTGGCTCCTGTTCCAGTGCACAAGCTGCCGTGGATTGGGTGTTGGAGGAGGAGGGCCTGATTTTTATGGGCCTTCTCCAGCATATTTGGAGGATGTTGTAGCTGAGCCTTCTTCATCTCAACATCCATAGGTCTGTTTAATCCCAACAATGGAAAGCAGTCAAGTTTATCTCCACACAGGACCAGGTTTGAGGCTCACAAAACAATAGTAAAAGGCAAATAATTACTTTTATCTGAGTCGGGCGTCTGGAGAGCTGAGTGGAGCTGCTAGCAGGCACTCTGCATCACTGTGAGCTACTGTTTTAAAGGCATAGTCATCGCTAACAACTCACACCTAAGTGTTGGGCTGGTCCCAGTTTTCACCTACTGTTTACTGCAGCACAGTGGACTATATCAGACTGATTCTGCAGACTTCCAGTCTTCTGCAGTCAACATCAAACAAGACTGCAGCAGTGGGAGATTCAATAGCCTGCAGTATATGTTAAGATTTTATAAACTCAGATGTCTGCCGGTCCTGCTGTTCCTTTAGGGCTAAGTGCAGTCCTCTGTGACTGCACCTAGCCCAGGCATGAAAGCGACTAGCTTAACAAAAGATCAGAGCTATAAAACTCCAACTTGCATTGCAGGCTGTTGAATCTCCCAACCAAGCGGCCTTTCTGCTGAGATTCTGGGATTTCTATTTACAGCAAATGTCCGCTTGGAAGTCAGCGGAATCAGCCTGATACAATCTACTGCATCCAAGGATGCTAAGCAAACTCAGGAGGTGCTTAATGCACCACTGGCAGCCTTATTCAACACATCACTGGAAACCAAAGAGGTTCCAGGGACTGGAGGAGAGCTATTGTAGTTCCGCTCCATAAAAGCAGCAGCAGGGAGGAGGCTCGCAACTATAGACCAGTCAGTCTCAAATCAGTGGGTGGAAATTAACGGAATCCCTGTTAAAAGAAACATCTAGTGGAATATCTTGAATCCAGGAGACCAAAGACAGCAGGATTCACAAGAAGAACGTAGTCAGACAAATCTCCCTCCGGAAGAAGTGGGAATATAGAAGTTCAATACTAAACTGGATAAATATTATCTGGATAATAGTAGGAAGGGTTATAACCACGGAAGTGATATGAGCAGTAAAAGGTAAATTGCCTATCCATGCTTGAAACGACCTATGAAACCTATGAAAGTGACCAGGAAAAGGATCACGGAAGGGCAGGACATGACTTGTCTGGACTTCAGCAAAGCCTTCAACACTGTACTGCACAGGAAACTGATAAAAAATGGATAATACTTGGGTAGGAGCCAAAGTTGTAAAATGGGTAAAAAAAAAAAAAAATGGTTAATGTGGGTGGTGAAAAAATAACGTCCAGCACGCCAGCAACCATAAGAAAATACAATACGTTTATTAAAGACCAGCACTAGGCACGCAAAAATGCATTTCACTTGGCGACTGCCGAAGCGGTTGGCCAAGTGAGCAGCTCAGCCTAATCAGTGATGTAAGCGATGGCGTATAAACCACGACATGGTTACTGCGTGCTGGGCGTCTTCACTGCTATTATTTTCTAAGCACGCGATTATTCCTGGTGCTCCTTTGTTTCCTCACTCACTGAGAGGCACATTCACAGTATTAATGTATGGGTGGCAGAGGGTAGTGGTACATGACACTCATTCTAATGAGGGAGAGTGACAAGCAGGGTGCCACAGGCTTCAGTACTGAGACCGGTCTTTTTAACATCTTCTTAAGTGACATCGCAGAAGAGCCTGAAGGAAAGGTATGCCTTTCTGCAGACAATACCAAGATCTATAACGGATAAGATACTCAGGATGGGGTGCAGAAAATGAGTAGGGACCTTAGGAAAATTTGAGGAGTGGTCAAGGGTATGGCAGCAGAGGTTTAATACCAAAAGTGCAAAATCATGAATCGGGGAGGGTGGGGGAGACTGCTGGTCACTATGATAAAGCGTGACCTTGGGCATGACAGGACAACCAGCAGTACAAATCCCTTCTTCAAGTTCCTGAAATCAATATAACCTCACTATAGAAGTTAAGGCAGATATGTACTATAAACAGATGGGACTAAATATATATATTTTTTAACAGCAGAATAAATTTTTCTTTTAACTCTATACCTTCCTATTATCATTTTGTATTTGCTGTTCTATGTCTCTATTCCGTCTTGGACCAAAGGAATTGTATTAAGATTGTTATATAGGAGATAATATTCAGGTAGAGGATAATGAATGAAATACTATGAGCTCTACAGTCTCCTTGGAAAAATTATTACTATAAAGTTTAAAGGATGTCTGCAGGTCCGTTAAATGTTTACACCGCCAGTTGTCATTGTCAAATGTTGAGAGGTACAGTATCCTTTCTCTTGTTCACTTGTTTTTGAAAATTCAATAACGATATGATACAAAAACAAAATAAAAAATAGGAAGGGGACCTTGGGGTTATACCATCTAATGATCTCAAAGTCGCAGGGCTGTATGACATACCAATGGGCAGAGCCAATGGAATGCTGGGTGCAGAGAAGCGGTATCACAAGCAGTGTGATATTATCACTGCATATATCACTGGTGAGACCACACCTGAGTACTGTGTACAGTTCTGGAGGTCATAGTTCAGAAAATGCATGGAGAGGTAGAGGCAGTCCGAGGATGGTAACTAAAATGTACATGCAATGCATGAGAAACTGTATGAGGAGGGGTTGAGGGATCTCAATATGTACACTCTGGAGGACAGGAGAGAGAGAGGGGACATGACACAGACCTACAAGTGTCTCACAGGAGTGAACACGGTCAGGTGGAAAGCCTGTTTCAAATGAAGAAGTGCAGCAGAACACGACGGCATGCAATGAAGCTGGAAGAGGGCAAATTTAAGAGGGACGTGAGAAAATATTACTTCACAGAAAAGTGGTGGATGCCTGGAACAGCCTGCTTCTAGAGATAGTAGGGGCAAAACAGTGGAGGTTTCAAACATACATGGATAGGCACAGGGAATACTGGTAAATAAAAAGGGGTCACGAAGACCAGTTAGTGTCTGCTGAGATGTAATAGGCAGGAACAACTGGACAGACTGGGTTAGTCAAGCGGTTCTTTTCTGCCAGCAAATTCTGTTTCCATATTTCTATGAAATTGTACTGCAGTAAACAGTAAGTAATAAAAATGTTTTAAAACAAAGTGTAAACTGAAACGGGTGAGTTTTTTTTTTTTTTTTTTTTTAATTCATGTTTTTATCCCCATTTTTTCCTGGAACTGGCAGGCAAGGTCCTCCCCCATTTGCTCACATCCATCTCTGGCCTGTGTCTCAATCACCGGGTCGCAGCCAGGACCAGCATGGAGCCTGCCAGCTCCATTTTCTCCCTCCCTGCTGCAGACACACGACATGCGTGGAGGCGCACGCATGCCGCGCTCCCACATCACCCTTCCTTCATGCCGCCCTCCATCCGGCACTGCCCCTGGGCCTCCATCCGTGGCAGTCACACAGCGGGAGGACAATATTCCTCCCGGAAAGGAAAGCTGCTTTCCAGCTGCTTAATCCCCTCTCCCCACTCCCCAAGCCGACCCCGATGACCAGGCTTGTTTGCGAAGTCACTGGCATGGCACGAGGTGTGGCATCCAGTGCCTCAACCCTCAGCACCACTGGGCCAGCGAACAAGTGAGGTCCTTAGTGCTGACTGTTCCCCTGTAAAGCAGATACCAATGCCACTCCAAGGTCAGCCAACAAAGGGCATGCAGTTGCCGGGCAGCCCACACTATCCCTCTCCAGCGCTTCACTTCCACAGAGTGCCTGGCACCCGGCATGGAATTCTAGGCAATGCACACAAACCAGTCACACTGGGCTATCCCTTTGGGGGAAAATGTTTAGCTGGACAGTCCTAGTTGGCTTTGACCCATTTCCCACCTACAGGTATAAATCCCTCTACAGCTCTATTGAGGATGTGCCTTTGGCTGATAAAGCAGACCACTGGGAAGCAAGTTAACTGTTCTAAAACCCTTCCATTATTACACTAGGTTTGGGTAAATTTATGGAGTAGAATAAAACAACTCTTGAGGAAGGAAACTGGTGGATTTTTTTTTTTTTTTTGTGGCACACCTCTGATTTCTTGTAAGTGAACTGTTACATTCCATAGTACGCCTGTAATTGGGTGGGCTGAACACTGAACAAACAGGTGCTATATGGACATATGCCTCATTGACTTCCTGTCCATGTCAGAATGGAAGCTGGTAGGTGATTTCAGACACAGGGTTTTAGTAGCAATAGTGGCATAACATTCCTGATCTTTAGATTAACCCCATCGTGCAAAGGCAGTGTGGCTGCAGAGGCAGTGGGTCTTTTGATTAGAGCACTGGCTTGGAAACCAGTATGTCAATGGCTCATACCCTACTAGCACCAAATATTCACTTGGTGACCTTATGCAAGTCTCAACCTCTCAATGCTCCAGTCCACCCACTTGCAGAAACGGGTAGAAGCAGGACCTCACTGGAAACAGGATGCTGCATCTCAGTTGGTCTATTCTGGAGCTTTGACTTGTAATTCAGAATGGTAAGTGTTAAAACCCCACTACCTCACTTTCCTTCCTTTCCACACCATTCTCTCAATTTTTCCCATCCCAATGGTCAGGGTCATGGAGGTGGCACTCTTCCTCCGGCCAGGAGTGCAGGTGAGAAGCTGCCTTCACAACTAATGCCAAAGTTGCTCCTTTGTTTTCCAGCAGGGGCACAAATGCCAGGCAGCCTGCATCCTCAATCCCCAGAAGCCAAGTGCCTCATCTCTGTAAAACTCCAGGCCCTCAGCGGCACTGCTTCATTTTTATTGAGAGGCTGTCCATAAAGCCTTATGCTAGCGGTCTGGTGGCACTGAGGGCCGAGGCACTGGACGCCACACCTTGCACCATGCCAGTGACCAGTGTTCAGGAATGGGCACGGGTCGCCAGGGTGGCAGGGGAGAGAAGGACTGAATGTCCGGAGGACTGCTCTCCTTCTCCGGGAAGGGAACTGCAGTATCAGTGCCTGTTACGCTAGCGGAGGCTGGGGACAAGGTGCCATGTGGCAGTTTGGGGGAGCCGAGGGCAGGTGCTTGGAGGAGAGCACGCATGGATGCATGCGTGCTCCTCCTGCCAGCGTCATTACGCGCCCTCGACTCCTGGGGAGAAAAGTAGAAAAAAATGCGGCTCCCGCTAATGAGCTGGCTCAGGTGCCGACCCCTCTGGCCACGACAGTTCCGCCTCGCGGACACACTTGGTGGGGGCCTTCCTGAGAATGAGGGAGTTGATCAGCAGAGCCTGGTGAGCCCACTATCCAGGGCTTGGGAGCTCGGCCAACAAAAAAAGCCTCATGCTAGCTCCATGGCACTGAGCAGAGAGGCATTGTCAACTCGGGTTCATAACCTAAGCCTGGGACATCAAGAGGGAAACTGGGGGAGGGCGAAAGAGCGTACACATGGACACACTCATTCTGGAGGAAGGTGCACAGTGCACCACCTGGAAAACAACACCAGGTGGAAGAACGAGCCTTGGTTTGCACAGGAGGGGAGGGACAGATAATACGAGAATTGTGCCTGGCTTTGGCATGCTGGATGACGGGGCCCTCACCACAACCTCCTATAGCATATGGTCGCTGATTACCCAGCCAGCATCCCTGGTCGAATCAGGGTGCTTCATTCAAACTCCACCATCTCCTTAAATATAAAAAGGCCCAAACTTCCTATCTCCCTTAAAGTGATCATCCAAACATCAGTCTCCCAACAAAAATGCCCCAAATGTCCTGATGTCCCTGAAAACAAGCCCCAAATGTTCCTCTGTTACCTTAAGCCAGACTTCCCAGTCTCCTTAAAGCAATCATCCAAACTTCCACGCTCCCTTAAAGCAATCACCCAAACTTCCCCATCTCCTTTAGAAGCAGTTGAGACCCACGGTCAGAACAGGCAGCTCACCTTAGGTTTCTACCTACCCCATGGTATAAGTAGGCAGTTTTAAAATTGTACAGTAATTAAAGAGCTACTAATGCCTCAAAAAACAAAACAAAAAAAAAAAATAATAATTAGGTACACTTCAGCTTGCATTCAGTTTATATTTTATATATTTCTTCTCCCCATAGTTTATTACTAAAGAAATGTGTATGGGTATATGAGTGTTGTCCCTTAAAGTTCATTTTGAGTTCATCTGTTTCTACAGCTTACTCCCTATTTCAAGTCATAATCCTCTGCTGTGACATCACAATTTGTTGCCATGGGAGTAACTGTGAGGTCACAAGCAGCGAGTGCTCTATGACTTGGTAGGAAGAAAGCAGCAGGAATGGATGAACTCTTCAGGAGCAAAGATCCTGTTTTCATGCAAATGACCTCACTACTAAATAATGGGGTGGGTGGAATACAGAACTAATGGGAAATACAAGCTGGACAATGCATACATAGTATGTTTGTTAAAGTTCTCCTGAATGTGTCACCAGCTCTGTAAATAAAATAAAAACTTTATAAGCCCACTTAGATTCAGTAAACTCTGCAGACTCGAGCTGTAGCTCCAGCCCCAAAAATCCATTTTAATAATGCTCAATGAAAACAGGGTTACAGCATGTTCAATGTAATGTGATAATAGAATTACACTTCATAATAATAGTTTATAGTAACTTTACTCAACTTAGCAGGCCACTTTTAATTTTTGGGCTGGTATATATATATATATATATATATATAGAGAGAGAGAGAAGGAAAATTAGTGAAAATCCACTATCCTCATTGGCTCAAAACATGTCACATGACCATGCATTATTCCACAACTACCGCAAGCCTTCCAGTATGACCGCACGCCTGAACTACTTTCCAGCCCTCAAAACCTCCTCACCAGTAGTGAGATCATTCCACACCTGGTGCAGCTAGGCAGTCATGTATACACACACACACACACACACACGCAACTGGCACCCACAGGCATAACTAAATATACCAGTAGTAGTCCCACACTTAAAAGCTAATGTGCTTGATCATGCCATCAATTTTAAAATAAAATGTAATGTAAAAATCAAATCCTGCCTGCCATTTTCACAGTCTCTTAGTGTAGAACTGCTAACTTTTATTACTGTAAGCAGTGTCACCAAGCAGTCTCAATCCTACAAAAAAAAAAGTGGTGGCAGGTGTTTAACAGAAACCTAGCTGTGTACAAAAAGCAAGACAAAGTACATTTCTTTTAGTTTTCTCTTCTACTTTCTGAGAAAAAGCCTCCGTCTGTAGGGCTAGTCGAGCAATCGTGGAGCAATTTCACTTTTCCTTGCTGAAATGTAGCGTGACTGAGCGTGCATTGTGGAAAGTGACAACCTGTTAAGAGTTCAAAGTAAGTCCCTCTCTTTAAAAATATGAAAATGTGTCTCCTGTTAGGTTGTCTTAGGTTTGAGTAACAGAAGCTGCAGACTGTATCCAGAAGGGAGCAAGGACACACCAAGTGAGTCGGCAGCTTTAGAAAGTAATCGAAGCCAGAGCGAGTGTTGCCATAGCAAATATCTTTGTTCAATGCCTATGTCTCAGATATAGGAGGGGGCTAGGAATAGGTTGAGTCTCTTTATGGATGATTCAAAACTGGGAGCTCTGGTGGACTGTGAAGATGCGAGGGAGGTGGTCCAGGGGATCTAGGGTCCAGGGGATCTGATACCCTGAGAGGTGGTCAAGGAGGTGGGGACTGAAATTTAATGCTGGGAAATGTAAGGTACTTCATTTGGGGGGTAAAACCGACATGGGGTCACACTGCAAGTCACATTGGGAGAAAGAGATTTAGGGTGGTGATAGACGCCAAATGAATAACTCTGAAAATTGTAGAAGAACTGCAGCCAAAGCGAACAGGATACTGGGCTGCACAGCCAGGGAATTATGCTAGAAGGAGGAGGTGATCCTCCCTCTGTATAATGCCTTAGTCAGGCCGCAGCTCGAGTACTGTGTACAGTTCTGGAGACCTCATCCGAAGAAGGACATAGCGCTGGAGAGGGTCCAGAGGAGAACGACCAGGATGATTCAGGGCATGGAGGGAAGCCTTATGAGGAAAGACTGAAAGAGCTTGGGCTTTACTCACTGGAGGAGAGGAGGACAGGGAGATATAATAGAGGTTTTCAAGTATGTAAAAGGAATAACCAGGAGTGGAACAAGGGGCTTTTAGGCTAAAGAAGGAGGAACAACCAGGGGCCATGAGGGAAGCTGGAGGGGAAAATACAGGGGGAAGAGTAGGAAAAAATTTTCACTGAGAGGGTAGTGGAGACGTGGAATCACCGCCTGGGAGGCTAGTGGAGGAGGGCGAGTGGAGGGATTCAAGAGGTGGGACAGGTACAAGGGAAACAAACCAAAGAGGAACCTCTTGGGGGTTGAGGGGGTGGTAAGGCAAGCAGCCATTAGGTTGCTGGCTTTCACCAGACAAGACAGACCATTTGGCCCATTCTGCTGGCTTTTCAGTATGTTAGTATGTTAAACCTCTGCCAGCATATCATTTAGCAGCTAGAGAAAGGGATTACTTTTCCTCCCCAAAAATGTGCTGGCCATTTTATAAAATAGATAACCTACTGTAGGGTGTGCGGTGGGTGCTCTGATATATACACGCCTTGTGAGTTGAATGCATCACTAACGCATACCAAGGCACGGTATATCAGAGCACCACCGCACAACCTAGAATGGGTTATCTATTACACAGACATACATATACATACACACACACACACACACACACACACACACACGTGTTCCCCCAGGGTCTGTGCTTCAGATCCACAAGCATGCCCAGCTCCCAGTATCGGCAACCACAGGGCTTGCTCTGCCACATACCTTTGAGCCAGAAATAATTTGTTTACTTTTAAATGGCAGTTTTAAATTGGTTCCGCACTAATATACATAGTTTAAAATAGGTCCTGCCTACCAGATACGGCACAAAAATATATATTTTGGTGAAGAGATTGGCTAAAAAAAAAGCCCAGAGCTAGCCTTGGTCCCAGGTCCAGAGCTGCTGCCTTCTCCGATTGTAGAGTGGTCCACACTCTTCCCAGGCCCGTTTCTATCCCTAATGAGCCTTCCCATATCGAGTGGGCAGTCCCTAGGAAGAAATGTGACATGGGAGGTAGGACTTTGGAAGAGGAGCACTCATGAAGATCAGGGATTCCATGGCAATGGCAGAGCAGCTGTTGTCTGATCAAGGGAGGACATTTTCACCTTGCGTTCCTTCCCCTCATACCAAGCGTTGACGGCAATTTGTTCCTCCATATGCAGGATGTTCTCGCCACTCCATTTCTAGTTCTAAGCCTTCATCTCCATTGCCTCTACCTAATGTTAACAAGCAGCAGTGGAGTGGGTAAACACCACCCCCGAAAAAGAGTGTCCGATAGTACGTTTGATCAAAGCATGCCAAGCAGTCCCCACTGCTTGGTGCCAAGCAGCCAGCCAAAGAAACTTTAAACAAACAAACGAAAAAAACACCTTTGAAGATTTATTCATTAAGGGGAAAACAAGAAAATGATGCTTTGTGTAAACTTACAGCTTTGGTTAGGGTGCCTGTTGCCTGATCTGCAGCTGGTACTGCCCCTGGAGATGGGCGGGTCGAGGCAGGATAGGGTTGTGCTGACTTCCTGACCTCCTTAAGCTGCTCCCACACAGGAAACCTGCAACAGAAGTGGAGGAAGGTCAGAGAAGTGAAGACGGAGAAAGAAACCACAGAATGTTGCCAGAATTAGGAGAGTGCACTGAGGTTAGTTCTCATACAAAAAAACAAACTTTGAGCAGAAGACAATGTTGCACAAAACACAATGATTCACATTTTCTTTTAATATTTGTTCTTAATGCCATTCCCCATCCCTACCCCTTTACTGGGGCTGTCATGCTGCACCTGTCTTAACTGGGAGGAGGGGCTAACTTCACGCTGATGACAAAGCTGCTCTGTAATTATCTGGCAGTGATGTGTGATAGACACTCCACACCCTCCTTCCCTGGAGCAGTCTACCTTGTGCGCACTCCAGTTGGCCCCAGCATATGAAAAATATACAGTCATAATAAAATCCAATGTATTTTACTTTTTACACACATATAGATATATATATATAAAATCACCACACTACAAGTAGCACACTGCAGTCCCATAAAACACTTTGTGACGCTTTGTAAGAAAGGTACTACCGAAATGCAAATTCTGCATCACGCTCACAATACTAATCCTATTGACAGGGTCCATTACTAATAGCCACCAGTTCAAACATTTAAAACTGTATATAAACCACTAAATCAGCTGTCCATGTTCACTAAATGAGTCTCCTGATTACGCGCTTCTGAGTACTCTCCACCCTACCCTCACGTTCACCCTACCTGCTGATTATTTTACTTCCAAGTCGATTTATATCATGTCATACTTCGTTTTGGTTTTCTCTTACATCACTGTGTTAATATTTGTTTTGGTGGTGGGAGGAGGAGCTGAGTTCAGCCCCCCCCGTGTCCCATAAGGTCTGGGAATTATGCCCATTGCCAAGTACACTAGCTAAGTCATTAGAATAGGAACATCAATCAGCCGCCATTCCAAAACAATGAACAAACACTGCACAAAACCTGTGGGCGGCCATATTTTATTTGAAAAGGATCGGAAGGGATAGAATGAGAAGGCCATCCAGCGGAAAAGAGACACAGAGATTTATGAGACATAGTTAGGGTCTTTTGCATGATATAATGAATCCAATGGTTCTACCTGTTACTGAATAAATCTCTGTCAAGACACAGCTTGTGTGTTGTCTGTTGCATCCTAAAGACCAGCTTGATCCAAGCATGCCACTGGCTCAATGTAGGTTACTGGGGGGTCAGCAGAATAGTCCTAGTGGCTCATGCTGTAAAAACTAATAACATATATATTGTGTACAGATTTAAATGAGTTATGTGTATGTTCTGTACTGCTTATTTTAAGTGATGTTTTATTGACTATAATTTATGAAAAATAAAGTTATATTACCAAAATAAAGGATTTTTTTACGTCATAAAGTTTTATTGAATGGAATCAAAATTACAGTCAATAAATACAACATCGGGGTGGAGGGCCTGCACAAGCACACCACACCCTGCTCAGTGGTCAGGCATTTATGGGAAAAACGGCTAAAAGGACAAAGTACACCACAAAAACACCACTACAAAACAGGAAGGCCTATATGGGCTGGAACAACTTAAGAATGTGCTGGATGTAGGAGCTGATAAGCAGTGCCATGGGAAGGCATTTTAGTTCCCTGGGCAAGAGACTAATTTGTGCCCCAAAAAAAGAGCCACGGGTTAGGCCCCAGAAGCTCTGGGGTGTTTACATGCTCTATGGTGGGTTTGGGGCTTTTCCTGAAGAGGAAGCACACTTTTGTTACATGTTCCCTACCCTGATTTCAGGGAGTATTTTGCCCCAAGGAATCAGATGTGGGAGACTCTGGCTGACTGGCATCACAGTGTGCAAATAGTTGTGGACAAGTGGCTGACCAACAGAGCCACACCACTGAACCACAAGTTATAGTAAGAGAGAGAGAGAGGATGGGTGAGGTGTTTACACTGGGCCACCAGACAGTCAAGCCACTAGGCCATGAATGATCTGGAATCAGTGACCCACAAGGGCCTCTGTTAGAGGATTATAGGTTTAGGAGGACTATGCTTTGGCTGATGCCCTGCACTGGTCCTTACACCTGATTCACAGCGTGTCATTCACTGACATTAGTACAATTCCAATCTGTGACCTGGTCCCAAGTGCAATCCAGCCTGTGTTTACACCTCTAACAACTAGATTAATTCACCCAGCACCGTGTATGGCATAATCATGGAAGCACAGTAGTGCAATCAGTTTCCACCCATGAAGTGGCTACCCATGGTTACTGAAAATTGGGACCCTGAGGGTAAAAAAACAAAAACAGACAGACTGCTGTGCTGCACCAAATAACCAGACGTGAAACTGATTTACTTGTTTGTAGAATTTGCTCTCCTTCACAGTGAAGGACTGGTGCACTGCACATTGCACAGACAAATAAATCTATTACCTCCCCACCCCAGCAGTTAATTTTGCCTTTTCTGTAGGTAGGTAGCTCATTTCAGTCAGTGCATACCTACCACCACAAATCTCTCATCTACCACAAGGAATCTACACGTTATCATCATTAAATAGCCTCACATCTTTTGCCGGATGGATTTCTTCTTTTCTAATTACCCTGAAGAAAATTCATAGTATGGTACAGGAAGACTGCAAACCGACAGCTGCTTTGTGCTAAGTTTCAAGCAGTGAGAGTGAATCAGCATTGAATTCAAGATCCCACTAAATCGCCAGCACTTACGAAATGTATGCCCACAAGGCCGATTCTTAAATCTTTAATTTCAATTTTCTGTAACACATTTATTAGCTATTATTACTGATGCCAAGTATAAAGCTGAACTGTTCAGCTTTTATAACATCAGTTAAACTAGACAAGATTTCTGCTCCGAGTACAAGCCTAATCATTTTATTCAGGAGTGGAACAATTTATTATTCAGAAGTTTCCATGTCTTTTACTCTTTCTTTCTCTGCTTTGAATGTGACATCTCTGAAGGGTCCTGTTTAATAAAACCAATATCTCTGATATTCTTGGCTTCACACACACACACACACACACACACACACAGGTTATTATTTACAGCTTGAGCTTTTGAAAGTGCTGTGTTCGTACTGAGACAGAGGAAATATGTAGACTCCTGAGGTCGGGCACCGCTCTGCCAGGCGCCAGGAGTATCAGGATGGAAAGCAGCGCGGGAGCCTACCTGACGAACTGGGTATAATTAAACAACAGCCTGCGAGGGTGTGTCGCGCTGGGATACGTCACGCCTCAGGTGGTTGGGCACCAGGCCACAGGCTGAGTGCATCCAACAACTGAGGCATGATGTTATCCCAAACGACACACACCCTGGAGGCATTATTACATTATACAATGGCTCGTTGTTATACAGAATAAAAACTAATTTTAAAGATGTTTTGTGTAGAAAAATATTTTAGTTTTTAAGAGAAGATGAAACAATCAATCAATCAAAAGCTCCATAAAATGCTCATCTGCAGGATCACAGTGAGGCTGAGACTAGACCTGTGATGTTGTACTGGGATAACAGCACGGGCCAGACCAAGACTGACCAATCAGAGTCCAGGATCTTTTCTTGCCATTGTATAATGCAAGATGGTCAAGAGGAGGAGAAAATGACATGGTGGCTGGAGGGATGGTGCCATGCGACTGCCTGTGCCATGGCAGTCAGTCAGCCCAAAGCAGCAGAGGGGGTGGGGCAGATGGCAGAAACTTCTTCACTCCCATCCCAGTCTCAGACTGGGCCTGCAATCCGCTTGCAGGTGGTGGTATGGCGACTGACTGCTCACTGCTGTATCACAATCAAGTCAGATTTCCCACTTCCCAGTCCTCCTGATGATTAGTGCATTTACAGTCGAGAAACACCTTCCCCACCACCAGATACACTCACATCATCTCATTTCAGACTCACTGACACAAAACCTAAATAGGACACAAATTTGAATTTTCTTTTAAAAACAGTAATACGAATTCAGCATCAGCATTCAGGTCACATCATCACACACGGGACGACTTATTTCTTTGCTTATGCATAGCTGACACTAAAATTCTTCAAGATGGACCTACCTGACTAATGGATGGATCTCAGTCTCATCTGTCTCTTGTCTCTCCTACTCCTTTTTCTCTACACTCACTCTAAGTTTATCTTCTATTCTCACAAACATTAACTGTAGTTACTAGTCTGTACTATGTCTGGCTTCACTGTCTCCAACTTAACTGCCCTCGCCTCGTCCACACGCCTCCCGTCCCGAACATTTTATATTAATGGCGGCAGCCGTGCACTGACCCGCCCACAGTTTATCTTTCTTTCTTGACTGTAAGCATCACCACATGATTATTTGCCTGCAGCTGATGTGAACCCTCCTGACTTGTTGGTCTTTCAGAATCAAATGTGCCCCTGCTGACAGCCATTATAATTCAGTCTCTGTCTGAGCAAAAATAAATAAATAATTTAAAGCGGTAGCGTGAGTGAATGAAAAAAATGAGCTCCAGTTTGAAATTGCTCCCTTTGGAGGCTTGCACCCAGTGTGGGCACCACCCCCAACCTTTCCCACGGTACTGTCCATGCCATATGGAAAAGTGTCCTAGTACTGGCCAGGGTGCCATGCCAAGGAAAAGAAAAGAATGTACCAGTTCTGGCCATGTGTGCCCAGATTCATTCAGGGTTCATAGTAGGAAGTGTGTTCTGTACCTCAGTAATCTGCATTATCAGTGAGAGTAGCCCTGTGGGGTCCATCTTTGCTTTGTTATTCTCTGTGCTACGTGAGTAAAAGCCAAACTCTAGAATCCCAACCTGGTTTGGACATTAGTTGTTGCTTCCAGTTCTGGATTTACTTGGGTGCCACTGACCAGAAGTACAAACCTAGCATAATGCTGAGCAAATGTTTCTCCCAGGGACCCAGGTTGATGGCCATGCTAAATGGTCTCCCCAGGTGTGAACTAGGTAGTTGCCACATGGTTTGCCTGTCTGAAGGATGGCAGGCTCAAGTAGAAGTAATGGGTGCACAGAGAAGTCTGTCAGATATTTGTAGTGACTACCCCACTCCTCTCGGTGGTGCCTAGATGTGAGAGAAGCAGCCCTGCTAGTAGAAAAAAGGGGGCGGTGGGGGAGGTTACACAAAAATTGTCTATTTCTTTTTTATCTGATTTGGTCATGCTATAATAGAATTTTCCAAGATGTTGTAATGGTTGTTATCAGTAAACTCTGGCAATGTCTGTATCGTCTCCAATGAGGCAGGTGGGTTTGAAACTTGTGTTTCAAATGCATGGTAATCAGAAATATATATACCATGCTCATCAAGCAGTGGCGTTCGCAGCAGTGCATACAGAATATCTGGGTCCCATTCCAACAGCCCACGGTCGGATGCAGCTGGAACTCCTTGCTAAGACTCTGCCCCTAGAGCGCATTACTTATGAATCCAAGGAAAGATGGGAACTATTTGAAAGGGGTGTGGGATCCATTTATGGACTCCTTCTCGCTCATGGAGGCCACGATGATACATATGGGCATTACAATTTAACTCCCCTTGGGGAATCTCTAACATACTATTGCCAGCAGATTAGGCCTTCCAGTCTATCAAGTCTGCTCGAACCTCAGATCCCATGTTGGGAACCTAGGCCTCCCCACCTTGTGTTCCAATACATCCCTTTCTGTATCTGTCCCACCTCTCTTGAAGCCCTCCACCATGGAAATCTGGACCAGCTCGCCAGGCAGCGCATTCCAAGGATCCACCACTCTCTCTGTGAAAAACCTCCTCCTCCATCCTTCCACCTTCCAACTTCAAACCATGCCTCTGGTGACACCTCTTTCCTTTAGCCTAAATATCCCCTCCATGTTTACCTATATATTCCCTTGAGTTACTTGAAGACCTTGATCATGCCCCCCCGTCTCCTCTCCTCCAATGAAAACAGGCCAAGCTCCTCAAGTCTGTCCTCATCACGTTAACTCCCCAGGCCTCGAATCATCCTGGTAGCCTCCTCTGTACCCTCTCCAGGAGCTGCATGTCCCTCTTCAAGCGCGAATCTCCAATACTGTACACAGTACCGAGGTGTGGTCTAACCAGTCCATTGTACAGTGGCAGAATCACTTCCTTCTCCTAGCAGTGATCCCCTTACAATGCATCCCAACATCCTGTTTGCATTGCTAGTCGCTCTCCTGCACTGCTCAGAGTTACTCATACATGCATCCACCTGGACCCTAGGTCTATTTCCCCAGACAAAGCCTCCAGTGCCTCCCTCCCAGGATGTACCTGTGTTTAGGGTCTCCCGCTCAAGATGTAAAACCTTGCACTTGGTGGTATTGAAATTTAATTTTCATGTGTGAGCCCACCTTTCCAGGGTGTCCAAGTCCCTTGCAGGGCCAACCTCCCTCTTCCCCTCAACTACTGCTCCCATCTTAGAGTCATCAGCGAAGAGCTCATTACCCACCCTGATGTCAGATATGTATGCATTAAACAGGATCAGACCCAGGACCGGCCCTGTGGTACCCAACTGCCGCTCTCTAGGGTTTGAGAGCTCCCACCAACCGCTACTGTCAGTTTCTCCCACCAGTCCATTGTGGGGACCGAGTCAAATGCCTTCCTGAAGTCCAAGAATAGTGGCATCCCCTGTCCAGTTCCGATGTTACCCATTCAGAACTCACAAGGTTGGTTTGACATGATCTACCAGGCACAAACCCGTGTTGTCGACTATCCAGCCCTCCCACCTCCTCCAAGAACACCCCCAATCGCTCCTTCAGTATACTCTCCATTAATTTTCCCACCACCAAGGTCAAACTGATGGGTCTATAGTTACCTGGTACTCCTCAACCCCTTATGGACTGGCACTACATGCGCCTCACGCCAATCCCTAGGTACCCTCCCTGTCTCAAGTGACCTGCTGAAGAGCTCCACCAGGGTGCACAGCCAATCGTCTGCCAACTCTCAGAGCACTCTCGGATGAATGCCATCCAGTCCAGGAGATTTATCTTTCTTCAAGGGCTTTAAGTGCACACCTTTCGGTGGAGATAGCATCATCCCCCCCACCTTGCTGGCCTTTCCATCCTTGGCCTGGTGTGTACCCTAGGGTGCCTCCCTCCCTTATGCTCCATTTCTGTGCCTCAATCCCATGCACTACTGCTTCTATCCCCTCATGCCTTACTTTGTAAATATACCATCCTCCCTAGTGAACACCGAGGCGTAAGTACCTCTGCCTAATACCTCCGCCTGCTCCCTCGCCTCTTCCACCCACCATCTGATCTCAATCTGCCAAGCTGGCCCTTAGTTTTTCTATGTCTCCATGTACAGGAAAACGCTCTTTCCCTCCCTAAACTCTGTGCTAGCCGCTGTTCTTTACTGACTTTTGCTCCCACACCATCTGGGTGACTTTTTTAGATGCAAGACGGTACGCTTCCATGTCCTTGTCCCTCTCGATGTTTTGTATTTTTGTAGGCAGCATCTTCTCCTGACTGCAACCTGAAGTTCACTGGTTCTTCATCCGCCAGAACCACGCCCAAGACATGTCCCTCCCTCATGGGCTCCATCACATGCTGTGTTAAGAACACATCCTGGAAGCCATCCAGCAGCCTCTGCTCCTTGGCCACCTTAGAGGACATGGTTCCCCAGTTAGTACCTGGCATAGTAATGTCACCCATCAACACCACTCTCTCCCTTTTGGTCCGCGACTGGGCAATAATGTTGTCCAGCAACCCATCCTCCAGAACCTCACCCATCCGGGGCCTATATACTACACCCAGCTTGACCTTACCTCCTGCCGAGGTTCATAAGGTGACCCATAAGGCCTCCACGTTTATCTCTGCCTCTTCTCGCTAGCAATTCTATGCCCTCTCTAAAGTACACAGCCACTCCTCCCTCTGCCCTCCTTTCTATCCTTCCTAGGCATAGTGTACCCCTCACGCTTAGGTCCCAGTCATCGTTATTGTTGGCCCATGTTTCCATGACCGCTGCCACATCCACACACACACCCCTCGAACAGTATGGCCTGAACTCTGGTAACTTGTTTCCCAAGCTCCTGGCATTTACTAACACCACCCCCACCCCTTATCCACTTAGTTGAACCCACCCGAGTTCCTTGTGCCTCCAGCCACCCTCTGCACCTCCTGGAACCTCCTCCCCAGTCTGTATCCCTCTTCTCCATGGGTTTGAAGGCTACTTCCCTCATCTGGAGGACAGGGCTACAGGCCAGCCCTCCTTTGTCCCTCCCGCCCACAAGTTTAAACCCCACTTTTCCTGAATGTAGTTCGCCACTCCTGCTTAAGGATTTCCTTAACGGGTAAGATGAAGCCTGTCCTGGCATACAGTCCCTTATCCTCCCAAACTCCCTCCCAGTTCCCATTACCCCAACCCACTTTCTTCCCCGCCTCCTGAGCCAGTCATTTACCTCTGTGATCTTCCTTTGTTCTCCACTGAGGTCTCTAGGTACCAGCAATATTTCCGAAAGAAATGTTGCATCCAAAACACTGTGCCCTCTATATTGTTAGTTCCCAAGTGCACCAGGAAATCTGGTTTTCCTCCACAATCCCTTACCAGCTCATACACCATGAACTTTTCTCTGTGCACCATAAGCCCAGAGATACTCACCTCCTTCACCTGGCCACAGCATCCCACCCCTTGTCCCACCCATTGAATACTCCTAGTCATTGAGTCACCCAATAACAGAACCTTAACACCGCCTTCATCCTTATGGTTACTTCCACTATGTGTCTCAACTCCCACCCCCCTTTATCCGTGATCCAAATTTCATGGAGTCTTCCTGCCTTTAAGAGAGACCCTTGTCACCCTCCCTTTCTGCCTCCCTTAACTTTTTGCCCACTTAATTCAGACCCCCTGTATAGGTGTCCCTTAATACCACTCACTTCTGGGCATTTTAACCTGGCCCTGTTCATATCCCTTCCCCACACGTCATCCTCACCCCTATAATGGTACCCCTATCTCCAGAGGCCCCTGTGGGTCCCTTTCACCTAGGGCTCCATCCATGGTATGGACCCCTCCTGAAGGGGGTCCCTCCCCACCTCCTTGTCTTCTAGTTTCTCTCCAGTCGTGCTTGCCTCCCCGTTTTGCAATATGTTGCATCTCCCCTTCTGCTTCACATTGAAGTTTCCTTCTCCCTGGGCTATTTCTACCCTTTCCATTTCCTACCTGCTAAGCCCTATGGGTATCCGGCTCCCTCCCCTGGCTCAGTCTCCCATTACCACTAACCCCTTTCTCCCCCAGGTTGCTTAGTAACTCAAATTTATTGCCACTCTATGCCAGCTTCCATTAAGGACATGGTTTCTCCTACACCACCAGATAATAGAGAGTACCAAGAAAGGTATTTTACTAATGATTAACTGTCAACCAAACCAAATCAATTAATACACTCTGATTTTAATGTGCCATTAAATTTATTGTAATCTGGTAATTTATTCTTGCAAGTTATTGTTACATCGTTAGTATTGTTGTCTAAACCCAAGGCCACAGCTCTAAACAATGGATACCACATACTGGTATTAAACACGGTGACTGAAGCAGAGCCTCAATGTAAACATGAAATGCTAATGTCAGCTTTGTGACCATGTTAAATGTTTCTTTTACTTACTGAAATAAATGCAGTGTAGTGCAGCATGAGAGGGTGCTGCACTTCTGAGGTGCCATCTTCGGATGAGACGTTAAACAGAGGTCCCATCTGCCTGGATTGGTGGTAGTTCAGGTGGATGTTAAAGATCCCATGGCACTTATCGAAAGAGTAGGGGAATTTCTCCGTGTCCGGCCAAATTTCCTTATTCACTAAAAATACCACCAACATCTTAATCTGGTTCAAGGTCAGTTGGCATTCATCTGTATCCCCTCCCTGGGTCGTTCCTGAAAATAGGCAGGATTTTTCTAGTGCACTTACCCAGTCAACAAAAAGACTAAACTAAAATGAAAAGAATTTGAAAAATAAACAGCATCAATAATCTAATTTTTTTTGCTCCTCCCTGCCCCCGGCCACTCCTTCAGGCCGCCAATGATCACCCCCTACCCTACAAGTTGTCCCTCTGCCACCATCATCGCTGTCCCGCTGAATCGTGTCCCAGTAGACCAGACTATCCCTTTGCTGGAGGCCCCTCCCCACAAGAGGGAGATGGATTCTGACACCATGCTGTGTGCATGACAGGGATCGCCCAGAAGGCTGGCTGCTAGAGCTGTGTGGGGGGAGGGAACCAGATGACTGTTATCTGGTCAGCCAAGTGGGCAATTTTCCATTTTCACCCCAACCTACCCCTTCCCATGTAGCAGATGCATACCACAGCATCCTGGGAAGGACGATGGCATGTGGTCACCCACTCCACAAATGCACTTTCACGGTGGAATCACCAGGAGCCACCCAAGTAGCGGTGCAGGCTGCACCTCCTTCCCAGGTAGGAGAGCATCCAAGCGAAGCCCATAAACCTTCGCGACTGGTCTCCACTCCTGTCATCCCAGGTAGTGGTGCACCCAGGTCGCCAGCATACCAAGCGATTTCCATTGCTCAGCACCACGGAGCCGGCAATTTGTTTTAGTATAAGTAACAATATATATGAGAAAATCTAATGCTTGATTACAATCAATAAACAACATCAATAATCTCAGTTTTAAATTAATTCAAATTGAAATAAACTGCTAAAACAAATTTGATAAAGAAAAATCAGCTCAAGGCACTGGCAAAGTGTGTCATGCACCCATCTGACCAGGGCAGCGCAGCACATTCAGGCTTCATGGCGGGGGGCTGATGTGTGGGCCTAGGCCTTGGATACCATGTTGTTTGCACTACATGATTTAATGTGGTACCCTGCTTCAAGTGCAGTTTCCCAAATGGGCAAATCCTAAATAGGAACATTTATTAACAGTAGCAAATACTCTTTTAAATAAAGTGTCAGGCTTCTCTGTAGCTGGTAGCAGTCCTGCACTGTCCATATCTAAGTCTGCCCTATAATGATATGAGGCACCACCTTTGGAACCGCGGATGTCATGCCAAGGGAAGCTGAACCTAACAATACTGTAGTCAGGCACAGCTTCCCACATGTGACACCACATGATTCCACACATGTTGGCAGCCTTGTATCAATATAGGGCCAATGTAGTCCTGGATTTCTTTGCATTGTTGCAGACACCAGTATGGTCAGCTAGCCCTCTAACGGATACAGAACACTGGAAAGAAGTTTGTTCCAATATGGTCACCAGTCACACACAAGTTACAGGTGACTCACTAACCAACATTCAAAATTAAAGCAGCAGTGCAACGAAACGTGTTTTCCCAAAAGCTAGTTTCACCTACAATTTAAAAAAGAAAAGGTGTTCAACCACCAAGATATTCGTGATGCACCAATCTCTGCAAAACTGATAAACAATCAATCAATCAATCTTTATTTAGCCAGGTGAAACTCCATTGAGCAAGCTCATTGTCAAGAAGGGCTGGTAGGTACAGAATAAATAATACAGTAGCACAATAGAACATATAGCACAAATGGGCATATAGTAATACAATACATAGCAATAAAAGCAAGGAACAAGGATAATCAATTAGGCCTGGTCGAAGGGGAAACCTCATCCGCAAACAGTACAGCAGAGAGGTGGAAGCAAGTCAGCACCAATGTGCCAAACCAGTGATTTTAGACACTGATAGCTCTAGTAGAGCAGAGTTAATGCTAGGGACAGTGCAAGCTGGGGCTCAGCAGCAAGTAGAAAGCAAGGATGAATCCGGGAACATGGCTTAGGTAATCCTAACGAGAGGATAGAAAGTGTAGAGGGTTGACTGTAAGAGTAGCAATGTATGGCTACAGTTTAGCGACAGGGAGGGCACTGACAAGGCTCCAGAAGTATCTCAAATAGAGTGACTTGAATTCCACAAAACCAATAGGATGCACCAATTTTAATGGATTTCTGGATGTTGTTCACAGGTAGGGTAGCACATAGCTGAAGGAGGCTCTGCCAAAACAGGAAAAGACTTTAGGTACAACTAGTGAGATGTACGGCTTCTCAATGTATAGTTTCGTAAGGCAGGAGGGCAGACAGTCAGAAATGTAGGAGGGTAGCATCTTGGACACAGATCTATAGGTCCACAGCATAAGATTCCTTTGCCTCCTGAACATAAGTGAAGTCCACCCTATCGTGGAATAGAGTACACAGTGATGGGTATTCTATGCCGCACCGGAGATGAAACATAAGGCCTTTTGATAAAGAGTGTCAAGCTTAGATAGGGTTGTTTTGGGACTTGGCCATACAGGAAGTCTGCATAGTCCAAGATAGCTAGGAACGTGGTTTGTTCCAAGCTTTTTCTGGCCTCCTGGGTAAGCAGATGCTTGATTCTAAAAAAAAAAAGTCCAAGCCTCTAAGTTTTTTGAGAGCTCGTCTATATGATCAGCAAAAGAAAGCCTGTTGGCAATCCACATACCCAGGTACTTTAACTTGGTCACATAGTCAAGTGACTCGCCAAGCAGGGTGGTGACAGTGGGAATATTGTCATGCTTAAGGGAGTTTATAGACTTGGTTGTTGGGGATAACAGCATAGCCTTGGTCTTTTGGTATTCAATGGGAGCTTCTGATTCAAGAGGTTTTGTTGCAGTGTAAGGAAATCTGTTTGCAAGTCCGAGCAGGCACTTTCGTAGTAGGCCTGGCAGTGTAAAGGACTGTGTTGTTAGCAAAGAGATGTACACTGGAAAGTTTGATTCCACAGTCGATGTTGTTGATATAAAGTGAGAAAAGTAAGGGCCCCAAGATGGAGTCTTAAGGTATGCCTCTGCTAATCTGTTTTAGAGTGGGCGATCTTCTACTGCTTTTACTTGCTACATCCGCTCTGCCAGGAAGCATTAGAACCATTTTAGGGAGGTGCATCCAGACCAATGTTGTGGAGTGTAACTAAGAGCACTGCATGGTCGGCGGTATTGAAGGCCTTGCTTATGTCGAGGAATACTAGCATGTACGGATTCTTTAAGTCAAGGGCTCTCTGCCAGTCGTTTGTGACTTTAGCCAGAGCTGTGATTGTGCTATGGCATGGCCTAAAGCCTGATTGCACAGGGTTTAGCAGATATGACGATCAATGTAGTTTCTAAGTTGGCAATTCACTAATTTCTCTGGCAGTTTTGATAGGGTGAGGAGTAAGGAGATTGGCCTGTAGTTATTTGGGTCTCTGGGGTCTCCTGATTTGAAGAGTGGTAAAACTTGGGCAGTCTTCCAGACAGAAGGGAGTTTATCCAAGCTGAGGGATATATTAAAGAGGTGCATTAATGAAGCTGCCAGCACTTGGTGATCGAGCTTTAGGAAAAAGGGCCAATGAGGTCCGCTCCTGCGCTTTTCTGGCATCCAGCTGAAGGAGCAGGTCATCCACTTCCTTGTAAGTTACCGGCTGGAAGGAGAAAATCATGACAGGAGTACTGTGGACAGGAGAAGGCTTGCTGGTCCTTGTGATAAGAACTGGGTAAGTAGATTATTCACAGGTGAAATGTCAAAAGCCATACCTACGGTAATAAATGATTATTAAAGCAGTCAAGGATTTCTGCTTCTCAGTAATGAGGGATCCTTTGTATAAGATCTTGTAGGGACAGAACCTGATGAAGCATGTCCTTGAAGATCTCTAAGGGTTTGCCAGAATGTGGCATGTCCTTGGTGGAGGAGTCCATAGCTGACCGGAAGTAGTTAGCCTTAAGTGTTTTTGACAAGCTTTGTGCAGAGGTTTCTGGCTGCCCTAAAATCAGCCCAATCTGACTGAAGCTTTGATTTACGTGTTTTCTTTCAGAGCTTGTCCCTGTTGAGCAAAGCTGACTTCAGCAGACGTGTAAACTGAGGAAGAGTCATTTTCTTGGTATGTGCTTTGATCAAGGGGGCATGTCTGTCAATAGCTCCACGGACAACAGTATGGAAGGTAAACAGGCAGTGCACTCACCTCCCATGGCTACGTATACACTATGTGCAGTATCTAGAGCCCATAAAAGCCAGCACTCCTACACAAATGTGAGCTTAGAAAATTTACTTATCAGAGATGACCTCTGATGAAACTCTGCCCAGCTGAGGCAAAACATAAGGTAGGGTCACCAGCTATGTTGGTGTAGCTGTGCTAGTAGGTGGGCTGCTAGTTTCTGACCTGAAGCTTCTTCCTCCCGTGCATCTCAGTCAGCCTACTAGCAAAACTGTATGTACTTTTTATACCACAGAAGATATGTTGAAGACATTTTTCTAAGCTCACATTGTGGTATGAGTACTGCTTCAACAGCTTCATCTGGTTCAAGGTCAGTTGGCATTCATCTGTATCCCCAGGTCGTGCCTGAAAATAGGCAGGATTTGTCTAGTGCACTTATCCGGTCAACAAAACTATATAAATAAAAAATAAATAAATATTTTATGGGCTCTAGATACTGCATAATGCATACGTAGCCATTGGGAGGTGAGAGCACCATCTACTTTTCTGTGTTTACTAATTAGCAAAATATTAGCATCCCCATAAAATCTGCTTTTCTAGGTACCTCCTATTACATGCAACACGAGTTTTTTTTTTTTTCACAATCCTAACTCTTGCCAGGGCTACAATGCTATTTCTATGCCAAATATAGAGGCCATCTTTTTTTTCTTGATTAAAAAGCTCAATTAAAACATTTATGAAATATTCACATTTTGGAGGAACTAGAAAATGTTAGCACAAAATAAAACTAGGAGATGCCTGGAGTCTTTAATAGTGAAAAAAGGGTAGGGTCAAATTTGTGCCCGATTTTGTTGCACTGCTGCTTTAATTCAAGTAAATCGCCAGATCAGACAATAAACAAACAAACAAAAAAAAGCATGTCCGAGCATCCCTAATATCGCTGGAATGCTGCCAGCTACAGTTAAGCTCGATATCTCATTTAAAAAGAGCCTTTCAAGGGCTTAAACATAAACACAGGTCACTGACTGACCTGACATTAAAGGTCCCTGAACTCTATAGATTTTTTTAATATAATGGGAAAGCTGCTGCTAACATAGATCACTGCTCTAAACGGCTTATGCACGTGTAGATGAGATACAGATTTCTAGTTTCACCCCAGCAGACTGTATGACCTTTGGCAGGGTAACATGACTTCCTGGCGTGGTCGATTTCCTCAACTGAAAACTCCAGGGCATGCCACACTGCAAATTAAATATTGTTGATACCACCTGGGCTATAAAACAATTCTTTGTGAAAAAGACCACAGACAAAGTGTGCAGAGTGGGCGTGCAGCATTTATTCCTAAACCTCCTTGGTACCAGTACGGGGTGGCGGGACCAACTCCAGAGGTCACTGAAGAAGCAGAAGCGCATCCAGAGGTGCTAGTTAGAGAGTAACTCTACTTCCCTTTCTCTGCATTTTGGACAAGTCTAAATGAGAACAAGTGCTGGAAAATCGTGGTGTGGAACTTGCTGCATCTGGTAGCATGATCATAGTACCTGTCTTGAAACCAAAGTTACCTATCCTCCCTGATGCAAAACTGAAGAATGATGCAGGGTGGGAAAATTTGAAAGCAAAGTGTTCATTTTAAAGCAACTCAACCTCTCTTACCAACCAACAAGTGCTACATAATCATGGTGTGGAACCTGCTGTCCATCCAGAATGATGGCCAAAGGGCTTGGTCTCGGAGCCCAAGTCGACTATACTTGGGGATCCATTTCTGAGCAAGTTTTTACTTTATGGCAATTCAGCCTCAACCAGACACCAACCTAGCCAAACGACCAAGTTGTGGTTAGATGTAATTAAAACGAAGCAGTGTTTTAGACTGAATCCAGCCAGAAGCTGGCAGAACTGCTTGCTACCACAGATGGTGGATGAAGTTGAGACAGACAGCCTCACAGGGAGGGTGAGATGGGATTAATGATGTGAGAAACTCACATGAGGTGGCTTTATACAAGGTAAACCTCATGTGGAAAACAGAACAGGGTCGCTGAAATAGACATAATGGATGAGGATGATGTTCTCAAGTTTAACCCACTGGACCCCCCCAAATATCCCCATGTCAATCTAGACTGCGCCACCTGTACAGAACGTGACAGCACAGCCACTAGAAACATGTCAGTTCTGTTCTGCCCAATGCCGACATCAAGTGCTCATGTTTTGACAAACAAGTGAGGATGAAGACTTCTCAAATAAAGGTGTCAGTTCTAGTCCTTTTCTTTATAACATTTTTATCACCACTTTGCATTTTACTGACTAAGGGGCCAGATCCCCTCACTTCAAGGTAATCACCCAGCTCTATGATCAGTGCAGCAGAGCTCAACAGCAACGGGGCGGGGAACCATAACTCATGCAGCTTAGTGGGGTTTATTCCCATTTTCTCCCATACCTGCCTCTCTCTCCCCCATGGCACAGCGACACACCATGACCACACCCCACACAACCACGGGCCCTGAGGGTCGGAGGGGCACCCGCACCCATCACAAAGGGTCACTGGTACAGCCAACCTTCTGGTCAAGCAAGGGCTTCTGTCCGTGGCACTCCCTGACTATCCCTTCTCGCCAGCACGCAGACTCACCTCGATCCCAGGCCACTGGCACTGTAGCACTACACGCTAGCACTGGGCCATGGGGAGGCCCACCGCAAGTCCCTTTAGGCGACAGTGAATGAAGTAGAAGTTCACTGGTTGCCTGTACGGTGAAGGATAACAACATAAGGCTCCGATTTTGGAAACATAGAAAGCAGGGTTTTATTTAACTCTAAAATTGATTAGCTTTTGCTCATAAAAGTTCTAAAACATTGTGAAAATCCATAGCACTTGCCTAACTGTGTTTAACAAACATAACACTTCTAGAAAACCTATAAAATGCTTTCTGTACAGTTAGTATTGTCCCAAGAAAAAACTGCTAATCGATTATTTAAAACCCTGAAAGAGATGAATTCTATCAAGTCAGTCTACCCTGAGGCCCTTATGCTAATTCTCAGCATTACCCAAACATACAAAAGAATTGGATGGACAGGGTCTCTCTTATTTCCAGACCTTCTGTGCCTCTTTGTCCTGCTATGAGCCTTAAAATATCCTGACTGAATGCTACTGTCCCCAAGACCTAATCCAAGCACCTTCCTGTGTGCAGTACTCAATTATAAGATATGGAGGGGGTGGTGGGGATTAAATATCACAAAGAACGGCTTGACCACAGATCACCTAACATTAGCAATGTAAACAGTAGGTACACCCCACCTCCGGAGGGGCCGAGATACTGCATTGCTAGTGTCTATCACCATACTTACTGCTCGACTGCTGTCCTCCACCTTCCACCACCATACTATCGGGGACAGCTGCTTTAAACAGAGAAACACAGAAAGTAAGGCCCTAAAGTCTGCCCTGAGACCTACCCACATTTAGGGCTGCTCAGTATCCGTACTGATGGAACTGATGGGTTGGATTTCAGGGTGTTTTTCCAGAATTTGGAATTTCAGTACTGAAGGCCAAAATCAGAATTTCAAAACACTCAAATTCAGAACTGGAATCTGATTCCACATCCAAGTCTGTTGTTTTAACCTCTGCCCAACAGAAACAGACAAACTAAAGTTCTCCTCCTTTCCCAACCCTCCTCCAATGTTTCTCTCCTCCTTACCTCAACTGCTGCAGGTCTGCTAAGGACCCGCTTAGTCCATGCTCCATCGTTGCCTCCTGGGTGGTGGGCTAACTAGCCCTAGGTATACCTTTCTGGCTAGCCCCTGACCCTAATGATGAAAAGCTTCCCCAAGCCACCACTGCCCCAGCTCTACAGCGCTCATTTCCAGCAGTCACTCTCACGATTCCCTCAGCCCTGTGCTTCTGCCCATTACTAACTAGTTATCCCTGCCCTGAACAAGAGACTCTCCCTACTTGGGTGACAGCAGTGCAGCCAGCCCAGGCCTGGGTATCAGAGTCGACTACCAGCACCAAACTCTTGGTTTCTTCAGTCAGTGTCTTTTTTTTTTTTTGAATGCAAGTTTTTATCCCCAGAGCTGGCAGGCATGGCTCCCTCAGGTGACTCACATCCATCTCCAGCCTGCCCCAATCACCGGATCATCAAAGAGCCTGCCAGCTCCATTTTTCTCCCTTCCGGTTGTTAATACACGGACAGGTGTGCACGCCGTGCTCCTGCATACCGCCTCTATGTGATACTGCCCTTGGGCCTCCACCGAGTGGCAGTCACACACACTGAACAACAACGGCCCTCCCGAGACAGAGGACAGCTGCCTTGCTGGCACTCAGTCCAGCTCCCTCTCCTCCCAGCCAACCCACAATGACCCAGGCTCATTCCCGAACCCGAGTCACCGGCATGGTGCAAGGGAGATCCAGTGCCTCAACCTCAGCGCCACTGGGTTGAGTCACTACTTTCTTGCAGCAACAATGTCTTACCAAGGATTTGGTGCTGGTAGGTCATAAGGCCACCCACAGTTTCCCAGCAGCATACATTGCTTCTGACTAGACACACGGCACAACCGACCTATTGTTATACTTAGCTGGCTGATCAGGACCAGGGAGGGAGAAGATCTGAATTTGTTCCAGGAGCAGAAGCAGAGGTGATGGGCAGGAAGGTTGGGGGCTATGTGAGGAACTGTGATTTGTAAGACTACGACTGATGGACACTGACAACACAAGGAGCTACAAAACTTCACCAGACTTACTGATCCATCCTTGAGAGCTTCCAACTAGTTCCAATTTATTAAGGTAAGGGAGTGGAGGACTGAGAGTACAGTCTGACACAGACTGGGGAGGAGTGTTACACAGATGAGGGTAGGACTGGCAGTGTGAAACAAGTTCCACTTCACTGGCAACACATAAACGGTTTTTTTTAGATGGTAGAATACGGATTGCAGAATCAGATATTACAATTCTGTCCCAGATTCCGCTCTGATTTCTTTAATGGAATTGGACTCGAATTTCCAAACTCTGGTAACAAAAAAAAAGTAAAGGATTTTAGAGAACTGCAGCACCCTTACTCACATACCGTGACCTGCCCTACCTACCACCTTTCCTGAGACTCAGTTTCATTTGTGCACCCCGGTGCTAATAACCCTGAACCACCTAGCCTTAAACCCCGCGAATGGACTCGCTTCAACCACATCACTGGGCAGACTATTCCATTTATCCACCTGTGTGGATTTCAGTGAAAAAAGGTTTCTTATGTCCTTCTGGAACTTACCCCTTGGAGGCTAAGAGCATGGCCTGAAAGTGACAGTTTTGTTTCGAGTAAGTCACAGATGTCTGCTGCAACATCTGCACTCAGTGTAGTGATACTTCAATGCTTTTTAAGTATAAAGGCTGCAAGCTTGAAAGAAGTGCAGGCATGTAATTATGGACACATAATTACACAGCTCTACTGGTGTTCTGACCAATCAAAATTCTTGATTTTCTTACACATATTATGATGACCATAAATTCCAAATACCAGTTAACCAGCATAATAGGAATATGCATTATGCATAACTGTTACACTGAGAATCAGAACTTAAATTATCCGGGTCAAGAGTTGTTTCTAACACACTTCTGTAGTGCCTGCAGATACATAGATACATACATAGATACATAGACAGTGTTGGCAGATAAGGCCTAGGCCCACCCAGTCTGCCCATTTAAGTTTGTAAGTTCAGTTTATGTTTTCCAGGAAGTCTGTTGCCCTTACCCTGACCTCCAGAATTCCTTTATGTCTATCCCATGCATTCTTAAGTCCCGTGATTGTTTCAGCCCCACCACTTCCTCTGGCAGGGTGTTCCACTTGTCCACCACCGCTCTGTGAAGAAATTCTTCCTCACGCTTCCTCTGAATCATCCTCCTCCAACTTCATCCCATGCCTCTAGTCCTGGAACATCTTTTTCGCTTAAAAATAGTGCATTCCTGCACCCTGTTCCTCCCTGTAAGATACTTGTATGTCTCTATCATATCCCTCTCTCCTCCTCTCCTCCAGGGAGTACATGTTCAGTGCCTTCAACCTGTCCTCATAGGACTTGTGATGCAATCCATGCACCATCTTTGTTGCCTCCTCTGAACCTTCTACTCCTGTCTATGTCCTTACGTAGGTAAGGTCTCCAGAACTGCACGTGTACTCCAGGTGCGGCCTCACTAGTGTCTTGTATAGTGGAATTATGACCTCCTTTTCCTGCTGGTGATGCCCCTGCCTATGCATCCCAGCATCCTATTTGCTTTACCTGCTGCCTTGTTACACTGTTTCCTGCCTTGAGGTCTTCAGCTAGTTGTGTACCAGCACAACCACCACCACACAGGAGAGGCACCAAAGGTCAAATCTGTTCATTCCTCCTGTGAAGGAATGTAAACTGATGAAGGGGGAGGGTTAAAGACTGAATCCTGCAGCTTTGGAATGTGTGGAGTGAAAAGGCCCAAGAGGGCTGAGAAAGCTGTGTCTGTCTCCTGCATTTCTCTTAATGGAGCAGATGAACCACATGGGGAAGCCTAAGTGATGGATTTATCCACACAAACCTACCAGGTTCAGTGCAATGCAGTTCTCATGAAGTTTTAAGATGCAGGTGGTAATCCAGTGAAAATTATTTGACGTTTTTCATCCATGAAGAACACAGTGAGCTGAACTGGTGGGGGGTTACAAAGGGCAGCGTTGGACAAAACGTAGAAGGAGTTGATACAGTGATTATACAGTACAGGTAACCTACTTTTTAGCTGCACAGAAAAATGAAGAAATGCAAATTTATTGGGAGATTCAATAGCCAGCAGTGCATGTAAGAGTTTTTACAAGTTTTGATGTTTGGTTCGCTATTCTACTGTCCTCCTGCTGCTAAGCGCTTTAACAGTCACAGAGGACTGTACTTAGCCCTGAGAGAATCAGGGACTGAACGATCTGAGCCGAGCTTATAAAATCTCTAACATGCACTGTAGGCTACTGAATTTCCCACTGCTGCAGCCCTGCTCTGCTGTCAGTTGCAGGGGATTCTGGGATTTCTGGTTACAGCAGATGTCAGCTTGGCAGTCAACAGAATCAGCCCGATACTATCCTGCAGTAAACAGTAAAGTAAGTAAAACAACATTTTTGTACACTAAGAGCAAACTGACCAGCCCACACTTGGGGTGTGGATCTTGGTGTTGACTGTTCCCTTTAAAACTTATAATTTGCACTGCAACTGCATAACACCACCTCAGAGCTCCCGAGGATCTCCCCATGTTATTTTCAGACTCATGATGGACATTTGACTGTTTTTAATCACTGCTGTGACAGAAATATATCTGTATATTACATTTATCCAATCTTGTGAGGATATTTTCTGGCACTTATCACAGATATTTTTGTTCCTCCAGACTAAGAGTAAGAATATCAAAATAGTCTCACACTAGGTCTCCATGAGCAAAACTATACTCACTCTAGGTCCCCACTGGTTCACACCAGCAGTGCGGACGGCACAATTAGAACACGCTGCTCACTTATTCACTAGCCCCGCTGACAGTTTTACAACCTTGGCGGTTCCACACCACGCTTTCACTTTCTCCCTCTCTCATTTGCTCTATGTCCAAAACAAAACTATTACCACTAAAACTTCTTCACAGTTATCAAAACTTGCTTGTTTACCCAATTCGCTGAAAACCTGCCTTCTCCATTCTTCCCTGGAGGATTACACCTTCCATGTGCCCCACAAACAGTCCCTCTGCTCCACCATCTCTCCTGCACAATTAAGTCAAACGTGAACACTCATTCCAGTGTCACTGTACACTGTGCCTGTTCACTGACACGTCAGACTTGGAGCATCTCCAGACACTTTCACAGATGTGGAGATGCATGACACACATCATGCCAGCACAGCATCATGTGTACTGCGTCGCGAGCCCCTCAGCCATCTGAAACCCAACAGAGACTCATTCATTCTGTTTGACCTTTGGCACACTTGGCTCTGCCACTGTGATGTCATAAGGTCAAACAGCACTTGTGAAAATATCAGCGATATTTCATGAGGCCATGGTGTGTGTGTGTGTGTGTGTGTGTGTATATGTGTGTGTATCTAGGTGAGTTTACAGGAAATAAACCCATCGGAGAGGGCTAACCAGATCGTAGCCATGAGCTCGCAGGATGAATGGCTTTATGATTTAGACTCCGATGGGTTTATTTCCTAGTATACCACACTTACCCATCTTTAATTTCATCTAATGTATTTGAATGGTTACTGTCAGTTTGATATCAATTACATAAACAAGGAAAGGTATACAGAGAAATAACTGCTAGCCTCTTCTTTGGGGAAAGAGTCCCATCCATGTACACACTATATGCAAAGATTATGCAAACACACACATATATAGGGGATGTGCCATGGCACTATCTTAACTGTCGCCATATATTGGTTTGAGTGAAGACTGACATTATGAGATCACAAATGGCCAAGCCACGAGTGATGTCAAAGGTCAGTCTACACAAGGAAAAACCTGGTGACATTTAAGGTAGAGCCATGGCATATTCCATTTATACAACACACTCTGTGTATTGCTTCAGTAATTAGCCCATTTTTCTTTAATTTTTTTTTTTACTTTCAGGGTGAAAGAGCATGATATTCGGATAACCGAATGGATCCCCAGCTTATGTTTGTCTGTGCATCATGGACACATTCTGAGTCCTGGATTTGATTAGTGTTTGGACCCAGAAGAGAAAACGGCTTATGACCATGGAAAGGCCAGGAAGGAGCCTCATTGCTGGTACGGAGGCTGTGGGTAGGACTGGTGGTCAGAGGGGAGGCGTGCTTCTGGTATGGTGTGGGAGGTAAGGAAGAGAGAATGTGTTGGTTGTTGGTTTGGGAGTCAGGGGAACAGATTTATTTGAGAAATACAGTGTTTTGAGGTTAAGTCAATGTTTTGGGAGGGATTTTGACAGCATGGGAAATCGAGGAAGAGAAGAAAAGTACCTGTTCGTGTTACAGAGAAAGTGACAGTGGGAGCAGGCACACAAGAAAGCAGCTGCATTCTGGTTGTGTTGCTCGTGTTCCTGGCTCCAGCCAATGGGGATCTACAGTGAAAATATTTTTCCTTCTGGGAACCTAGAGTGAAAATACAGGTTACTCACCTGTAACAGGAGTTCTAGGAATGGTATATGTTGTTCATCCACACTTACTGGCAGATTCCTTGCCACTTTAAATCTTGCGGACGCGTCTTCAAGCTGGCTCCTCCCACCCACCGGGTGGTAAACTCAGCTCAGCCCATGAAGCCAGATCTAGCCAGCTGGAAGCCGGGTGCGTCAAGCTGGGAGGTCTAGGTGGATCGAGGATGAACAACAATATACCATTCCTAGAACTGCTGTTACAGGTGAGTAACCTGTATTTCTAGGATATGGATATGTTGTTCTATCCACACTTACTGGCAGACTCCTAGCAGTTCTCTGGGAGGAGTGAGGCAAGGCACATACTCCCTTCTCAGGAAATAAGGACTGGAGAATCGAGGTCCCAAAACCAGCATCCCGCGTGACTCAAGGTCAATGTGGTAGTGGGTAATGAAGGTGTGTGCTGACTTCAGGTAGCAGCACTGCAGATTTCCTGGATAGGGATGCCCTGGAAGCAGCCACGAAGCAGCGGTATCATGGGTAGAATGAGCTCTTATCCTCTGGGAGGCTCCATGCCCGCCAACCTATAGCAGAGATCTATGCAGGAGGTGACCCACCTGCCTCTCGTTTGCTGGCTGCAGGTCTGCCAGGTGCGTCTTCAGCGTGGGTGACAAACAGCTGGCGAACCTCCCCGAACTTCAGCCGCCTGCTCCTTATAATAAAGAGAGCTTCTAGAGTCCAAAGTATGGAGCCTATATTCGGCCTCCGAGGTGTGACTGGGTAGAACACCGCAGAGTCATCTCCTGGTTAAGGTGAAACTCCGACACCACCTTTGGAAGGAATTTCGGTGGGGGCACAGGACAACTTTGTCCCTGTGGAAGACCAGATAAGGAGACTCGATGGAAAGTTCCTGGAGCTCTCCCATCCTTTGGCTGACATAATAGCCACCAAGAAGGCGGTCTCCCATGACAGGTGGGAGATATCGCACCTGTGCATCGCCCGAAGACTTGCCATGAGCTTAGCCAATACTAGCAGTAGATCCCATGGAGGTGGAGGTTCTCGCACCGGAGGGATATGTGATCAAGGCCTTTGAAAAGCACCGACCACCTTCCCTGTTACATCGACGCTTCCCGCCCACGCCTGTAAGCAGAGATGGCTGCCAGGTGCACCTTAAGGGTCGCCGACCAAAGCCCTTGCTCAGAAAGGGACCCTAGGTAGTCCAGAATGCTGGCCAAGGAGCAGGAGGAAGGGTCCAACTCTTATCCTGACACCAAATGGAGAATCTCTTCCATTTGAAGGCATAGCATTTTCTGGTCGACTCTCACGGGATGCCTCAACAACGCTGAGGACCTCGGAAAGACCCAAGGCCTGGAACTCTAGCGCAGGAACCAGACCGTCCAGGTGCAGGGATTGAAGGTCCAGGTGGAGCACCTTCCTGGTTGACTGAGAAGCTGCCTCGGGAGCCTGGAACTGAGGCTGAGGAGATCTGGATACTAGAACTGACTAACAAGGCTCTTGTTAGTTGACCAGTGCCTATATTTCATTGTCAAACAGCTATTATAATATAAAAAACGATCGTAAAGGTGTCCCCACAGATTATAATGCGCATCTCGCGCTCTCCCTGTGATCACGCCAGAAAATGTGCTGAGGCAGGCGCTGGGGTGGATCCGGAACCGAAAGTGCCTGTGCCCGTGTGGAGGATTTTACGAGTGATTTTACTAAAATACCATTGCATATTTTTGGGCAACTATAGATAAAAGCATTTCCAGGAGGTAAGGCACCGAACTACATGGTGCATGAGGCTAACTTGGTAAGTCTCTTTAATAACACAAGTAACAAGCTCCTTAATAATACATGTCACAGTCTGTGGAAGGGTTGTGGGATAACAGATGGAGCAGACACTGAACTTTAAGTTCAACACACAATCTCTGTGTGATGTTTACTCAAAATAGAGGTGATAACCTTAAGCAATGACATATCCTTTTTCAGTACATCAGTTTGCAGCAACAGACTACGTATGTCCTTTTCCTGCACTTACCCAGCACCTACTGACACCGACCTCTGATCTAACTCCAGCAGTTGAGATTCAGCCTCCACCCCTATGCGGGCCCTGTTTGCTTGGGTAGTGGGGTCTCAAATTAAAAAAAACAAGCTAAAAACAAAGAATCTCAGTGCAGAAGCACTGAAACATGGATTACCCAAAGGGCACTGACAATAACCCAAATTTCAAAGAAACACAACATCATACATACTTCCATAATACAAAGCATCATGGGATATATGTAAATCACCATGACATTTCAGACTTGATCAACTTACAGCAATTTACACGCATTTTAAATAGCACAACTAACTTAATTTCTATAATATACAGTCACCTAGTACTTTTTACCTTTATCAAAAATACCTAGTGCCATGGTATTTTCAACATTTACAGGTTTCATAAACATAAGGTATATACATCAAGGTATTTTATGACATAGTGCTATTACATACTAAATCCAACAATGATAAGCACAACCTGTTTTACATACGCTTGGAGGTCACCACAATAACCTCCCTGTATGAGCATCTCAGAGGGAAAAGGAAAATTAAAAGAGGACACTAGTCAAGAAAGGAAGGAGGTGCCCATAGGTGGTCAACCTTATGGATTAGAAATTGTAAAAGATAGATTAGGCTAAGAAACAGAAGAACTGTCGCAACAGATTTAAGAAAAGGTTGGTCCTCAAGAGTGGCAGGAGCCCCTGTTACCCAGTCACTCCCCAACACTATGGTAAAACATAGGACATAGCAAAGTTTCCAATCTATTTTATTACATAAAATAAAAGATGGCAAAGTCTGGCATACTCATGAAATAATACCATCTCATGTGTCAAACAAGCTCATAAAGGTCACTCACCCTTTCGACTCATGGCTTATGGCTTGTTCAATCCCTTTGATAGTATTTCCTCATACCACACATCACCATGATTATCTCTCTCCTTCACACACACTTTTACGTGTATATGTGTATATATACAAACACACACACACACACACACACACACACAGACACATATACAATATAAGCTGACTCAACGTATGCAATTCCAGGTCGTGCCTGAAAACAGGCAAATGTCCGCCTAGTGCACCTTACTTAATTAACAAAAAACTAAATACATTTATTTTCTTATGTGAGGGGCAGGACCATAATTCACACCGCCAGAACCACAAGTGAGTTATGAAAGTCCTGCTCTTCACAAGTGATGATAAACTGTGTCTTTTGAGTCAGACCATTGTATATTTGGTTTACACCACATCAATTTACTAGTCATGTCTTTAAATTCTGCTGTTTGTATAAGATTTAACTGTTCTAGTGGATTGCTACTGCTGGTTTTTGCTGCATTTTGCTACTGTGATGTCATCAGAATTATAAAACTGCCCTCTGATTGGTTTAGTATGTTTGTGACATACCCTACTTTGCAAACTATTATCTTGCTATGTTGGGTCAAGTTAGTAGTAGTAGGTATGCATTTCTTAGGTGCCCAATCCCACAGGCTCTGGGTGCCTTATATAACAAAAAATACCATTAATAAACAGCAGCGAATAGTACATAAATATCTACTAAAATTTAGGTGTATTTGAAGAAAGTTTCGCCCAAGATGTGCAAGGTGTTACATCTTGCCGGGAAACCCTAAACAAAGGCAGTACACCTAGGAGGGGAGGCGCTGGAGGCCTCAATAGGGAAAAGACCTAGGGGTCATGGTGGATGCATGTATGAATAATTCTGAGCAGTGCAGGAGAGCGGCTAGCAAAGCAAACAGGATGCTGGATGCATCATAAGGGGATCACCTCTAGGAGAAGGGAAGTGATTCTGCCGCTGTACATGGGACTGGTTAGACCACACCTTGAGTACTGTGTACAGTACTGGAGACTACACTGAAGAGAGATAACAGCTCCTGGAGAGGGTACAGAGGAGGGCAACTAAGATGATACGAGGACTAGGGATTTGACGATGAGGACAGACTTGAGGAGCTGTGCCTGTTTTCGCTGGAGGAGAGGAGAGGCAGGGGACATGACTGAGGTCTCCGGCACCTCAAGGGAATAAACAGGGTAAACATGGAGGGATCTTGGACTAAAGCAGGAGGTATCACCAGAGGGCATGGTTTGAAGTTGGAAGGGTGAGGGGAAATGAGGAGGAGGTTTTTCACTGAGAGGGTGGTGAATCCTTGGAATGCGCTGCCTGGCGAGCTTGTTCAGAGATCCACAGGAGAGCCAAGAGAGGGTGGGACAGACACAGAAAGTGGATGTATCAGATGATGGCCTGCCCTAGGGGTGGGATGGATGATAGGGGTTTCTGGAACACATGGGGGGCTCTTACACCCAACTAGGGATCTGAGGTTCGAGAGACTCTATAGCCCATAAGGCTTAATCTGCTGGCAATTAGTATGTTAGTATTGTAGAACAGGCTCTAACAAATAACAGAATAAAACATGTTAACACATTATTTATTTATCAGTACCTCCTATCCATCTATCTGTCTAGCTATCCATCGATCCATCCACACACAGCGCACATGCACACACATGCACACACTGGAACTATGGGGCCCCACAGACCCATATAACTTTAGTCTAAAGTGAACCCCAGTATGTCATGTGCAATAGACCCATTTTCTTATAATGGAGAGGAGTCTTATTGTAAAGGCAGGACCCCATAGTTCCTAAAGCTCACATTCCAACATGCACATTTGCTCTATTACTTATACAATGCAAACACACGCCATGTAAACACATACCTCTTTTTAACCCTTTTATATGCAGCACACCCTAATCTGCTCCACGGTAGCTACTCACTGTCCCTTCATACTGCATTTCAGAGCAGGTTTCAGACTTACTGTTTAATGCAGTCAACAGGTTGTTATTGTAGGACAGGAGTTCTCACACTTTGTCATAGTGAGCCTCCCCAAGCCTTAGAAAAGATCTTGAGCCTACCTTACATAGAAATAATGCTGTGCCTCCCCATAGTTAGAACAACTATTATACGTTGTACAGTACAGGAAGAATACAATGAAGTGCATATGAATAAGTGTTCATTTTTATTTTTATTTTTTCTTCCCATTTCCTCCTGCAACCTTAGATAACCTGCTTTATCTTCCATACACACTTCTATGTATGTAAATACCTGTAATCTGTACAATATCTGTATAATTCTATGTACATATGAACTTTTCTTCCTCTCTGTAAAGAGTATTATCTGTATTGCCTTATAAATACCTGTGTTGACCTGTATATACAATTGTTCATGCTCCACCCAGGTCCATCTTGCAAATGAGCTTCTGCTCAACGATGAACGCCTGGTTAAATAAAGACTTGATTGATTGATTGATTGATTGATATGAGTAGTTGAGTTTATTCTCATTTTATTGACGCTATTATTCTCCCTCCATAACCCCTCCCAGGTCAGCCTACTCGCCCCACACTTTGAGTTTTGGCCCTATTTCCCTTGTTGCAATACCTCCATGAGTCAGACTATTTTCTTTGTCACTTTTACCCTGCCCTTAAACACCTTCTCGGGACCATTCTGCTCCCTCCTGGCCTTGCTCCTAGTATCTCTCTGCTCAGCCTTTGTATTTGTGCTTTTCTGCAGCCAGTATAATGGATTAATTGTTATCTTGTTCCTATTCATTTGTATTATTTTGCATTTTGTTTTACAGTTTCCAAGAATTGTATTTCCTCCATTCAGATGTTCCCCAAGTCATACCAAGAAAGAAATGTTTGTTGAGTGTGTTTTCCTGGTAACCATTTTGTACATAAATTCGCATGCCATTATTTGCTTTCAGTTTGCTGCAGCCTTTCACAAAGCATCCAAAACCTGACATTTAAATATAATACATTTTAAGGCTTGCTTGAGCCTCCGCTGAACAGGTTGGGGCTCCCAGGAGGCTGGCCTCACCATTTGAGAAACCCTGTTCTAGGAAGATCCCCATCACCTGCCTCAGCCCATGCTCTGCTGCATTATTTCTCAGGTGCTCCAGACATTCTGAGACCCTGCACATAAATTACTATTTCTAGGCGTGTCTGCACGCACTTGCTCAGACTCGGGAGTTAACTCTTTAACTGAAACCTTTGATCTGCTGGAGAGGGAGAAACTGGATGACCTGCAATCCCAGTTCCGCTTGACTTACAAAGGGCAGAAATCTTGAGTTAAGATTCAGGTTAGACAGGCATGCATGTCACAAACACCCCTGATGTCCAACTGAATTGGAAACAAGTTAGTTAGGTTGGTTCAGAACAAGCTCCGAATCAGACCACACATGTGGCTGCAATTACACTTTCACCTTAAAGAGGGCAATCACTTCCAAGACGCTCCACACCCAGCTAGCTGGCACCTCACTAGTGCAAGAGAGGTAAGACAAGTGGACGCCGGGTGACGGGCTGGGGAGGCCGGATGGAAGGGAGCCGCAGCAGGAGCAGAAAGACAGAAGGAAAAAATAAAATGCATGGGCTGACTCAGCAATGCAGCAGAAATTACCCTGTCACCAGGGAAGCCAGAGCTCGAACACCAGTATCCCGCACACTGGGGTCAATTAGGGAACACATGTATTACAGAGGTGAAGCACTCTGCTTTAGGGAGGGATGGGCATGGGTGCCCATTATCTGTACATTGGTGGCAACAGTAAAGGTAGTCACCCAGCCTCCTGACCGGAAGAAGCATGCAGCCATGGTGACCCTAAGCATCGGAGCATAGAGAAGCAGAAAAAAACAGATAATTAAAATTACCACACTAAAATATACATGCCTGTTGTCGCTTTTCTTGAAATGCTCTGGTGTGCGATAAGAGTTCCACTGCTGCCAGCCCCAGTGTCAGTGGGACTAGTAATGTGTTACGCTCCATACTGGGCCAGTAGCTTCACAGGCAGGCTGCAGTAGCCTCGTTCAAGTTCTGGGAGGTCACAGCTGAGTGAAAGCGATTACTGGATATGCACCTCCCTGCCGCAGCAGGTTGCTTGGTGCAAGGTGACACGCTGGAGTCACCTCCCAATCAGGGTGGGACAGGTAAAGAGGGGAGTACAAGGAAAATCTTCTGGCCTGACAGTTTGGATGAAAGCCACCATGCCCTTCAAAGCCCACAGACCTTGAGGCCTCGGAGAACTCGGGACCATATTGATTATTATTATTGTTGTTTTTTTAATACAGTGCATTTTCTCCATGTTCCCCATCCCCAACACTGTGGAAGGTGTTGCCATGACTGTACCTTGCAGTGGATGAAATAGCAGGTAAGTGGCCTCTTCCTAGCTGACACCCACTGCCACTCCATAATTGGCTAGCAGGAGTGTATAAACTGCTTACAGTCTGCACCAGCCCTCCCTGAACAGAATGACTCACCTCTACCAATGCACCTAGCACCCAGAAAACCTTAGTGTGGGATTCTGGGGCTCACATGCAAACCTGGTCTCCCAGGTGACTGATCAATGCACTGTGGACACCCCACGGAGCCGGCCCAGGAAAATGCCTGCTCTCTCTGGAGCTCCACTGACCTGCTAACTCAGAAATGTAAGCAGCACTGTATGACACATCTGTGCTCCCAAAAATCCAAAATGATCCTAAATACACTGTGGAAAGTCACATGACATGGTTCATTTACTCCAATGGACCAAGGCTGCTGCTATGTAATAGCAGAATGATCGTGATCCCCGCAGAAGAAAGGGATGTGTTTGGGGTAGTTCCATGGAACCATGAGGGAGATGCAAGTTCAAGCTGTCAATCAGACTCCCACGCCAGGCCAGAGGAATCTAGGGAATGCTATAGTGCATTAGTTCTCACACTTTGTGATGGTGAGCCCCCAAGCTATGAAAAGATTTTGAGCCTCCCTCAAATTTTGAAAAAAATCTTGGGCCTCCCACAGGAAAAAAAAAATCTACTTTGCACAGTACACCAGGAATAAAATGAAACTAATAAAGTTGACTGAGTATATTCTCTTTTATTCAACTTATTGCTCTCCACCCCTAATGCAGCACCCCAGGTTATACTTGTCACCCTTTTGCTGACTCTTGGGTCCTTACTCTGACTGGAACAACCACCCTAGCAATTCTATATTTCTCTTACCCTGTTAAGCAACTTTCTGTACTCTACCTCAGGTCACACCTGAAAAATGCATCGGATCTCTATGCTTTTCCCAGTCACTAATTTACATATAGCTACCTACTATAGAAATGAGCCTTGACTCAGTGTGCCTTTCAAGGCACTAATTTGCATATAAATACCTATTGTAGAAACGAATCTCGACTCAGCAAGCCTTCCCAGGCATTAATTTACATATAAATACACACCTATAAACATGCTTTGGCTCAATGGGGACTTCCTGGTCAAATATTTGTGCATAAGTAAAGTAATTCACCTGCAATTATCCATATTTAATTTGTTTTATCCTTTCGCACAAAACAGCCAAAACTTAAAATTGAAATACAGTACATTCTCAGACTTGACTGGGCCTCCCTGAAAAATTTGGGGCCTCACCATATGAGAACCACTGCTATAGAGGTAGCGGTTCTCAGGCTCTAAGACTTTCCCAGACCAGCTACCACAGTGCCTCATCAAGCAAGCAGGGCGAGAGTTCTGACTAGGCCTCCTGCCACAACTCCCCAACCTGCAAAGACGGCCAAGAGCAGACAAGATCACCGAGGGATGGGTTAGAGGAGGAAGCGGGCATCAATACCCCAGCCAACCATAGATGATGATCCCAATCGGGGACCCACAAGCTTTCAGGCTGCTTTGGCGCTTACGCTGTACAGTACATCAGGGCTGAAAAGTCACAGGGAAGACAGCCTGAGATGGACAGCAGGAAGGTAATAAAGAAAGTAGTGAGCCGGCCCAGTGGCGTGAGGGTTGAGGCGCTGGCGCCTTACCGACCCACGCCGTGACCCGGGTTCAGGAGCGGACTCAGGTCGCCAGGGGTCGGCAGGGGAGGATAGGACTGAGCATCCAATGGACTGCTCTCATATTCTGGGGTGGGTTAGGGACTGGCCTCGCTCACGTAAGCGGCCCCAGTGGAGACTGGAGGCACTACAAGTAGCACATAGGGAACAAGAAAACCGGAAAAGCACCGGAATCTAGCCGGATAATGGCTGCTGGCCTAAGGCACCTCCCAAGACTCCCTAGAGCCACAGAATACCTCAGCAGCTCCTGGGACTGAGAGAATAGTGGGCTGATTCCTCCCGCTGGAGGAGAGGGGACCCACTGTGAAGGATTACACTGGCCACCGCTGAAGGCTGCAGATGTGAGGTAGTTGGTCAAAGGGGAAGATAGTAAGAGGAATTCCGTGGACCATGGCGGCTCAAAGGAGAGGCAGCTCTGGAGCATGTAGGGGTATAAATATATAATGCAAAAAAAAAGTAGTGAAACAAAAGGTTTAAACAAAAAAAAAAAAAAACATTTCTGATGAGACGAGTCCTGGCTACCATTACTGTATTGTAGCTGCTGAGCAAATACATTTGCCTCAAGCTATTGACCCACTGTCCTATTCAACTACTGTGCACAGAGTATTGTAGACAGAGGAGAACAAACTACTTAAATAGGGTTGCTCAGAATCAGAATGGAATCGAGTCGCCTAATTCTGATCAGATTTTCAGATTCAGGATCTTTGGAACTGAAGTCTGAAACACCTGAAACTAAAATCAAATCCTAAAACCTGTTTTTAGATAGATAGAGTTTAGGATCTTGGATTCCAAATCCAGTTCCAATTTTAAAAGAGGCTCACCAAGTTCAATAAATTGAGCTATGCACCACATACTGTATATCGGTTGCCTTACCTCATTGAAATGCTGTCTATGTACAGTGCCCTATAAATGTCCAGTACTTTAGATGATGATCTGATAACTTTTATTGACCAGCAGTAGATGTACCAAAAAGAACAAAGTGCTTTAGCTTTCGACCAACAAGTCCTTCATCAGAAGCGTAATGAATGTTGGTCCGAAAAGCTAAAGCACTTTGTTCTTTTGTTACATCTACGCTGGTCCAATAAAAGGTATCAAATCATTTGTTTCTGAATCTGTTCTTACAAGGACCAATACGGCAAATACTAAATCTAGATTTCTGTACTTTAGATGCGATTTCGCTTATAAAATTTCATACTGCAGGTTACATTCACTTCGGTCTTGAGATCCTCCCTGTGCTCAGCCAAATTATGATGTGAACCTAGGGAGAGCGCGGGTCCCTATTAGTAGCGTTGGCTTTCATTTCCCTCTCGGATTGCTTGCAGATTCATAAAAGCGTCTTTTACAAAACACCCCCAGACTTATACAGGGCTGCTTGGCATCTCCTGTTCACACGTCACAAAAACACAGAGTGTGGGGGCGGAGCAGAGCCAGTGGGAAGCTGAAAGGGATTGGCTGGTGGTGGCTACAGAGCCAGCTACGATCCCTTCATTAAGTCCACGGGTGAGTAAAAAATTATTTTAGAAAAATTCAAGTTTCATGCTGCTATAAGGTAGTGGGCTATGAAGCTCAATACCTTATGCCAGAAACTTCCTTTAAGAATACCAGGTTTGGCCAGAGTTCTTCCACCCCACCCCATCTAAGTGAGAACACCTTGTCAGCACTTTCTTCTAGGTAAACACCACTTGTTCTGAAAGTCTGTTCCAAGTGTTTACCACTCTCTGTGAAGTAGTTTTTCCTGATATTGCCCTTGAAAATTCCTCTTTTCAAGAATTCTAGATAAATAGTGTTCGACTGACACCACTGCTCTGAAAGTCTGTTCCAAGTGTTTACCACTCTTTCTGCGAAGTAGTTTTCTTGACATTTCCTTTGAAAAGTCCTCCTTTAATGAATCATGGAGTGTCCTCTTGTCATTTTGCCCTTGTGTATCCTAAAAGGCTGAATTTGCTGCAATTGTGTTGCCCGCTGAAATACCTGAATACTGTAATCATGCCCACCTACGTGAGTCTGCAGTTTTCCATGAAGAACAGACCAATTCTGCCAGTTGGTCCCTCATAACCCAGGTTTCCATACCTTCAACTGCCTTGGTTGCTCTTCTCTGCACCCTTCAATCCTGCTCTACTTTTGCTCAGATGGGGTGAACTGTACGCCACACTCAAGCTGGGGTCTGACTACCGATCTGTACAGGGAATTACATGTTCTCTTCACATGGCACTGGAGCTTCTTCTCTTGATGCACATCATGATTTTACTGGCTTTGCTAGCTGCTGCTTCACACTGCCGTCCCCATTTGAAGTTGCCGCTGATCACTACTTTCCTGTTATTTTTCCTGCTGAGGGTTAGAGGGTTTGCTCTACAGTGCTATTAAAGTTGGTGTAAGAAATGCCAGTCACCTTTAAGAGAGCCTGTAAAATCTGATTAATGGCGACATCTTGGGATGGTGGGGAAAACAGAAGAAAACTGTCCCATCTCAATAAGAGAACACCAGCTCCCCACAGGCCCAGCTCTGCCGAACTGGCTCTCCTGCCACACACTGGATTTTGGTCACTGAAGGAGTCTCAGCCACCCTCAGATGGCCCTGCTGTGGGAGGGGGCAACATGGGGCTGGCGGCATGCATGGTAAATCTAGGGAAGAAGGCAGGTATTGTGGGTGGTGGAAGAGTTCCTGATAGGGTCATGGGGCAGAGGAAGGATAAACAGTTACAGGCAAAAATAAAGTCAACTAGGGTTTGAACTCTGTATGGCTTTGGGTTCTTAAAAGAGAAGCTTATTCCTCGGAATCAGCACCAAGGAACTTCCGAACGAACGGGATTGCAGAGGGCATGTTTTTGATTAAAGCATGTGTTCACTAGCTGTAAAAAGTGCAATGTAAACCCACAGGCAACAAATAATTAAATCAAGCACCCCGAGATAAGTGGAGGCGGGAGCAGGAAAGCTACAGGGATCAAACACATGAGCTAAGGCATGCAGACCACCATTAGGAAGAATTAATGAGGCAGCCTTCTGCATAATATTTAGCATTTTCTCTTGGAAGCAATTAAAACTACAAAGCAGATGGATTCTTACCATATAAGCAGATCAGATTGCTGATGGCGTTTTCATGACTCTGATTGGAGCATCAGATGAAAGGACCAGCAGAGGTAAGCTCAGTCCTCAAATGGCTTTTGCTCACAATTTTAGTGAGCACAAAACAAAGATTTTTTCATTTAGAGTCGGAGAAAGATTAGATAAATGCATGTCTGAAGAGAATTGTATCAGCAGTGGTCAAGGTTTAAGCGGCACTTCAGTGAACTTCTGCCTGTGTGCTTGTGGGAGGAAGATAGACACCCAAGAGAAGGCATTTAACTCCTCCATTTCCTGAAAGGGACACAGTTTGAAAAGCAGGGTCTCCAAGGCATCACATAATCTGGTGGCCTACATTGGTTACAGAAATTAGGCAACAGGTAGCTCTCCTTGCAGCATGGCATCAACATGTTGTGCTGTGACCCGAGAGATGTGGCTTCAGTAACAGACTTGGGTCCCTAAATTCCAACAAGGAGGCTGGCCCAGTGGTGCTGATGGCTGAGGCACTGGACGTTTCACCTCACACCGTGCCATTGACCTGGGTTTGGGAATGACCTTGGGTCGTCAGGAGCAGGCGGTGTGGGGGGGAAGCGGGACTGGGTAGCCAAAGGTGGTTCTCCACTCCTGGGGTGGTTGTCCACCCCACCACATAGTTCCACTACCATTGGGTGGAGGTCCGATGGGAAGTGTAGGCGGGGAGGGGTGGTGGCGACTGCCAGGGGTGGGGTGGAAAGGCTGAGCCACTACCCGAGTGCGTGTGTGTGCCTCACATGCGTGTCTGCTGGGCCTGAGGAGCAAAAAGGGGGACTACTAATGGAAAAATTCCAGAAAGGAGACATTCAGTCACATTCTGGAGGTGAAATGCCTAGTTTACTGGATACATATGAATATGCCAGCAGATAAAGGTCTTACAGTCTATCTAGTCTACTCGAGTGTGCAGGCTCCCCTCGTGTCTACAGAGGAATGTGCTCCCTCCAAATCCCCCGACCCTCAAGTCCCCCTCCAGCAACTTTTCCCTTTACTCTACCCCATCCTCTTGAAGCTATCCACTATTTTTAAGGAGACCACCTCCTCTGGCAACTTGCTCCATCTGGCTACCACCTCTCAGTGAAAAAGTGCCCCTTCCCTCTACCAGCATTAGGCTATTCCCCTAGTAGACTTGTTCCTACTAAGGCAGAAGAGGTCCTCAGTATTAACCCTGTTAACACCTTTCAGGTACTTGAAGATCCTGATTATATTCCCTTCTGTCCTCAAGAGAGTATATGTTGAGCTCATTATGCCTCTCTCTTCATGCAGGCCCAGTGGCGCTGAGGGTTGAGGCACTGGGTGCCATACATCGCCACATTGGTGACCTGGGTTCCGGAATGGACTTTGGTCACTGGGGGCCGGGAGAGTAGGATTAAGTGTCCCCATGGATGCTCTCCTCCTCCGGGAGGGTGCTACAGGCAGCATGCCTGCGCGCATTGCCACCGGCGAAACACGGGTGGGAGGCGAAATGACTCCCTATAGGGGAGCCAGAGAAGAGGAGGTGCTGCAGATATTTGACAGAGATGTGAGTGAGCACGCCTGTCTGGACTCAAGTCCTCTGTGTCAGTGCCCTCAGGGGGTTGGGACCGTGAGAAAACCAAAGGCAAAAATCTCCCAGTCTCAATGTGGAATGGCGGTGGGTCCATGCTATGTTGGGACCCAGCCAAAAGACCCGAGTAAGGTACGGTAATCCTCGGGGCAGAGACCTGGAGGAAGTGAAAAAAAAAGCCTCTCTTTGTAGGTGCTGCCTGACCCTGGATCATCTTGGTCGCCTTCTCTGGACTGTCTCTAGTAAGTTAACATCCTTCTTAAGATAAGGGCACCAGTACTGCACAGTGTAGTCCAGGTGCAGTCTTACCAGTGACCTGTGCAGCGGTAGTATGACCTCCACCTTCCTGCTGGTAATCCCTTGGCTAAGCAGCCCAGCATCCAACTTGCTTTTGGTGCTGCTCTCCTGCAGCGTGCAACTACTTCAGATCACTCTTGATAACCCCAGGTCCTTTTCTTCTTCTGACTTGGTTACCTGCATGCAACTCAGCCAGTATTTGGTCTCTGGGCTCCTTGATCCCAAGTGCATAATTTTGCACATTTTGCATTGAACCCCAATTGCCAAATGCCAGACCATTTTAACCTAGCCAGGTCTTCCTGGAGTTCCTGTCTCCACTCATTCGGGTCCACCCTCCTATAAAGCTTTGTCAACCGCTTGCACCTTGTCCGTGGTTCTGGTCACCCAGTCGAAAAAAGTCAATCAAATTAGTCTGGCAGGATCTTCCCACACAAACACCCACAGTTCACCCATACAGACCCATGCTGCCTCTCATCCTGCAGCCCATTTTCCTCGAGAACACTCACCAGTCTTTCCTTCAGGATAGTCTCCATCAGTTCCCCCACTGAGGATAGATTGGCGGCTTGTAATTCCCTGGTTCATCTCTTGGACCACTTTTACAGAGGGCCAAACATGTGCAGTTCTCCAGTCCTGTGGCACTTATGGACTCCAGGGATGTGTTAAACAGTTCCGCCAATGGGCCCACCAGCACCTCTGCCAGTTAGGACCCTTGGGTACCGCCGCCTGGCCCTGGGAATTTATCCATCTTCAGGGCCCTTATGCACCCTGTCCACTTATATTCGCTGTTCATGACTCCCCGTCTTCTCTGCCCCACTGGTTCGTCCTTCTCTCCGGTGAGAGATGGAGCAGAAGCACTTATTAGCACCTATACATTCTTTTCACTTCCTTCTGCCCAACTCTCCTTTTTCAATCAGACGATCTCATCTTTAATAGCCCTCTTTTTCCTTACGTATTTGAAAAGGCCTTCTCACTCAATTTTACTCCCTGTGCTAGAAACACAGAAACTGATGGCACATAAGGACCGCTAGGCCCACCCAGTCTGCCCATTTACCCTACATGTTGCAAAACCACAGACCCTACTTGATATCCGGCTTTGTTCTCTTTTCTTCCGCCAGGGCTCCCCATTCCTATCCCATGCATTTTCCCCACGGAATTTGCCTCCACCACTTCCACTGGGAAGCTGTTCCATGCATCCACTACCCTTTCTGTGAAGCACTGTTTCCTCTCATTACCATTAGTCTACCTCCCAGCCTCAAGTTGTGACCCCTTATTCTAGAGCATCTCTTTTCTGAAAGCTGCTTCCCTCTTGTACCTCATTTATGCCCTTGAAATATCTGAAGGTCTCTATCATATCCCCCACACACACACACGCACACCAAGGTATACATATTGAGGTCCTCCAGTCTCTTCTTATATAACTTTTGGTGCAGGCCCTGCACCATTTTGTAGCCCCTCTCTGAACTGTCTTTACCCTGTCTATGTCCTTATGGAGATGCGGACTCCAGAACTGGACACACTAATGAGTTGTACAGAGGCATCACCACCTCCTTTCTTCTGCTGGCGATACCTCTCCTATGCACCCCAGTACCCCAATGGCTCTCCCCACAGCTCTGGCACATTGTTTGGCCACTTCGGGTCATCTGATGTAATTATCCCCAGATCCTTTCCTGCTTGGTAGCCATCAATATCTTCTCCCCAGTATGTAAGCCTCCCCTGGGTTCCTGTGCCTCAAATGCATGATCTTACTTTTTCGTACTGAACCTCAGCTGCCACACTCTTGACCATTCCTCTAGTTTACCTAGGTCTCTACTCATTTTCTACCCTCCATAGTGTCTACCCTGTTGCAGATTTTATACATTCACATTCCACCCTTTTAGCCTTTGCCTCTCTAACCATTCTGCTCCTCACCATAGATTTTGCACTATAAACCTCCCTATTCACCTCTTTACTGAGTAGGTTTATACTTGTGGAATGCTGCTTTCTTCCACTTATCACAATTTCCGCTTTCCTTCTGAACCAGATGGGCTTTTGGCCTTAGAGTTCCTGCATTTGAATTTGGCACACCTTAGTGGGTGCTATCAAACCCTCCTTTGTTATGGCCCATTTCTGTTTCACCTCCATCTCCTTTATGATCCCAGCAAGGTGTCTCACCAGAATTTCTCCCATCCTTCCTAAAGTCCAAAACCTATGTCATGGCTCTGATCATCCCTTTGCCCATGTCCTGATGGAACCACACTATGTGGTGGTCACTTCCGCAAGTAGCGCTTCCACCTTTACTTCCCAAACATGTGCACAATAGATACTCCATGGAATAGCAGTGGTGTAGGTGGCATAGACAGTAGCTTTTCTATCTAGTCTTGAAGCCAGCAGAGGATGGAACACAGGGAAACAGCAGGTCACCAATACCACTTGACTCTTGAACAAGGCTGGCCAAGACATTGGTTACTGCCAGTCTACTGCAAGTTCTGGCCTGGTGTCCACCATATGTAGGGTCAAACTGGAGCAAATCTGACAGATACATGGGTGGGGACAGGGTGGGAGGGCCAGCAAATAAGTCCAAAAACACACATGGAAATAAACAAGCATTTGTCAATGCTGAATGTTGTCTGGCTGGCATTGGCATTGGTAGTGCAGGAGTTAGAGAGCATAATAGGAATGGCAGCAAGTATTGAACTGACACCAACCTCACCCTGCAGAGACTGACAGTGGCACTGCGATTTTGTTAATCTGTTCCAAAATTGATTTCTCACAGCGACCACGCCATTGTCGCCGCGTGTGAAACACATTTGGGCAGGCTGTGAAAATGACACTGCTGTTCTACATAAGGAGGTAGAAAAATTGCCAGTGTTGAAAATATGGCATGAAAATATTGCAAATTTGCGGTTACAAGTGTGCGTGGAAATCGCTAATGCACGCTTGTAACAGTCATTGTATGATCGCTCATCAACAAATTTTCAACCTAGTCATTTTAGGACCTCTTCATGAACAGTGTCACCATCATTTTCTCAAACTGTCCAAAAACTGATTTAGCACAATGACCGTGCTATTCTGTGCCTGGACGATGCGAACACACATTTCAGCAAAGATATGTGGAATGACAGCTGTACTGTTCATAAGGAGGTGTGGAAAATGGCAGTTTTAAATCTGGTGTCATATCAAATTCATGAAGTTACAAGTATTGATGAAACTGCTGGCCTTGCGCTCGTTAAACAGACATTTTGGATTTTTCCACGAATTTGCAACAAAGGCTTTTTGAGAGCCTCCTTCATGAACAGTGGCACTGTCGTTTAGTCAATCAGTCAAGAAAGGTGATTCCACCCAGTGACTCGCGGAAATCACTTTTCGGCCCGAATAACGCCATGACAGAGACTGAATTCATGAGGAGGGTCACTAACCTCATGTTAAAAATTTGGTACAAAATTCCCAAAATGCCCAAGATATACACCAAAGTTGAAAAAAACCCTATGTATGCCATTATACAGCTTACCAGCATTTCTTCAGTTCGCGGTCAGCTTTGAAGAATGCAGACATGTTCCCGTCCACCAAAGATCGAGTGCGCCCGTGCTCTGGAGGCAAGTATGGGGGTTGTGGGGAGGCAGGGTTCACAGAGGGTGGGTGCGGGTTGGGGATGGCCACTGGAGTCAAGGGACCATTTTCTGCTTTGCAGGTTTAAAAAACAAAAAAACATTGCAGGACAGTTTTCTTTTACAGGGCATCTGGCTTGCTGGGGTGGGCTCCCAGCGTACCACCTAGTGTTTTGGCGGGAGGGGTTCTGTAGCCGAGGGGATTGGGCACCCCATCACACACAACAAATGGGAGGGAGGACAGTATGCCGATGGGGAGTGGGCTCCCATGTCGGCAAATTAAACTGGGAAGGGCGGGACATGATGCTGAGGGGACTGGCACCCCTCGGCACCGCTGAAAATGGAGGGGTGCATAATGCTGACAGGGTGGGCTCCCGTCTGCAAATGGCGTGGGTTGGGCATGCTGATCGGTGATTGGGCACCCGTACGCCGGCTCTCACGTTGCGGCAGTCAGCACACCGCCATGTTAATTGAAGAGCTTCACCAGGAAAGGCACATAGGAAGGCGTGTTTTGGTGCCGCTGCATGACGAGCTTGGCCTCATTGCAGCGGACCTTTCTTAGATGTGCTCACCACGTTATGTATTCCTGGTGTGGCGCCTGCATGCTGGCTTACTGGAATGAGGGCGCACCTACTGATGCATGCTCTGCATTTACCCAACAGTGACCCCGCTCAAATTCTACACTAATGCAATATGTTGGCAGCGTACAGGAGCCAACATAAAATAAGTAACACTACCCTAAGATAACCAAAGGGACACCAAAACAGAGGAGCAATAAATCTGTTTTACAATATTCTAACTCACTGATCTTGTACATGCATGCCATTTCTTTTAATAGCTTTTAATTTATGTAAATTTGGTGACTGGATATGCACACTGTGTTCAAGTTCATTTCTAGGTGTGACCCGGGAGGTGGGGAGCAGGGAAGATGATACAGACTAAAACATATCAAGTAAAAATATACACAGAGTGGTAAAAACAAGAAAGAGTGCAAATGCAGCACCACAAGCGTGGAGACAAAATCGTTAAAACAAGGATGTGCACAAAACGTGAACTGTAACCAAAGTAAAATTAGCAATGTTAAGTAGTTTGAGAATCAATGAGCAGGAAGCCCTTGTAAAAATTCTTATACAATAATAATCAATTAATCAAATTGATATGGGGGTAGAAAAGTGGTGGTTGACAAGGGAGGGGGTAATAATTACAAAGGAGAGACTGGATGGAGGGAATAAAACAGGAGACACAGATACATAGAGAGAGAACTAATTCATAGAGCAGGGAGGTCCTTGATCACTATTCCAGTTTTCCAACATCACCCTTCATTTGTTCCACCCCTCAGGGTGTCTACACTACTGCAGATCTTGGGCTCATCTGCAAACAGACGCACCTTCCTTCCCAGTACTCGCAATGTCACTGATGAATATATTGGCACTGGTCCACACCCACTAGTTACCCCAGTGCCCACCTCTGAATGCACTACATTTATCATTAACCTCTGTAGTCGCTCCTTAGTAGAGCTTCCAGAACTTTGTCCAGGACTGAAGTCATGATGAGTGGCCTATAATCACTAGTTTCTTCCCTGCTACAACTGTTGTGCAGGGTGAGCACTCAGCTCTTCTACAGTCTTCCAGAACCACCCCAGTTTCCAAGGACAGGATGAAGAGGTCAACAGAGCAGCCATTAGCACCTCCACTTAAATCCTTCGGCACTCTGGGGTGTACCCCTCTGGGCCCATTCGTTATCTACTTTTCGGCATATGAACTCCTCCAACACCCTAGCTGCTGTGAATGGCCTGTGTCCATCCCTATTGCATCTGTTCCACTACCTGCCAGTGCCAGACCATTACTTGTCTTGTAGCGGAAACTGTACTGGCTATAAAATGCGGACTGTAACCTCACACTGGGAAGGGGGAACTGAGGCTGTTGTGACATACGGACTGTAACCTGACAATGGGTTGGGGGCAGCAATAGCACTTGTGGCATAAAAGCGGTCACTTGTCTCTGGTGAAGTGAGAAACTGTGGTTTGTGGTATGCACAGGGTTACATGACAGTGTGTGTGTGTGGGGGATTGGGCCAGTGCACCCAGGGTGATATGCACTCGCCAACTCCCCTTTACAACTATCAGGTTGTATTAGGCATATTATATACAGTGACCTACCCACTTCCACACAAATATTCCAACCCCATGTCAGGTCACAGTTGTCTTGTCAGCAGTGGCACCCTCACAACCTCGTGACAATTTTCTTTTCTTTCTTTTTTTTTTTATTTATCATTTTCCCAGGCCTCTGTCCTGTCTCTGCCCTGGTCACAGCCCCGAAACTCCACCAACACGCCAAGTGCTGCAACTCCCAGTTACCCCAGCTTGCCCCGGGCAGACCGAGCGCGGTTCCCTAATTCCGCACCGTGGAACTAGCATCTGGTTGGGAGACGGCGGCAGTGGCTAACTGAAGCCCAGGAGGGTTTCATGTAGAGGAGGCTCTCCTCTTCATTTTCTTAATTTTCCTCCAAGGCGGGGATGTGCAATGGCGTCCACCATCCGCCCCGCCTCCACTGAATCGGCGCCGGTATTGTGGGACCCTCGGCCTCCGCCGAGGTAAATCACACACCAGGCACTTCCTCACCCCACAGGAAGGAGAGCTGTCCATAGGATGCTCAATCCTTCTCCCCAGCTAGCCCTCCAGCAACCCGGGTCTGTTCCCAAACCGGGTTGCAGCGTCGCAAGCGGAAAATCCAACCGCTGCACCAGCAGGCTAACTCGCAACCTTGTGACAATGATGGTGGACTGCATATGAAGACCATTGCTCTTAACCACCCTCCACTCTGAGAGGTCACAGATTGCCCGTCAACATCAATGCAGTTGCCGCACCTGACAGAATGTGACATGAACCTATAGAGGAGGAGTAAGTGCAACAGTTGTGATATACAGACTGTTAACTGACAATGGGTATGGGAGGGCAGCAAGCGATAGGGGCATGCAGACTGTGACTTGACACTAGAGGGAACAGTGGTAACAGTGGCAGTTTTGAAATCGGACTGTGACCTGATCCTGGAAAAGAAGGTGCAAATGCGACGGTTGTGACCTGACTGGGGGGTTGGTGAGAAGGACAGGTAAGACCTGACACTAGGGTGGGGTGCCAACTGTGCTGATTGTGAAATGTGGACTGACCTGTTCCTGGAAAGAAGGCGCAACTGTGATGGTTGTGTCATGGGGTCTGTAACCTAAAAATGGGAAGAGGAAGTGCCACAGTGGCATGCAGACTGACCTGACACTCAAGAGGCAGGGGAGGCCAACTGCATGCGGTTGTGACATGCCTACTGTGACCTGACACTGGGAAAAGGGAGGCCAACTGCATGCGGTTGTGACATAAGGACTGTAACATGACACTGGGGATAGAGGGTGTGCAGCAGAGTCAGTTCTGCCATGCACACTGTGACCCGACACTTTGGATGGGGCGGAGGTGGCCACAACGCTTATGACATGCAGACTGCAATCATACATTGGAGCGGTTGTGACATGCTGACTGTCCCATGCCACAGGAAAGTTGGGCAACATTGTCTGAGGTGACATGCATGCTGGAGAAAGACACTGCACCAGAGGTGATATGGACTGGCTCCCCACCCACCTTAGCTAGTATCAGGTAGCACTCTGAATGTTCGCTACAGTGGACTACATGACTCCAACCCAGACAATCCCCACCCTCCAACAATTCCTCCAATTCAAAGTCCTCTTGACAGCAGTGGCACACTCACACCTTCTCCACAGTGACAGGTACTTGTCTGCATATCAAGACGGTGTTCTTGCCAACACATCACAGTGTAAGGTCACAGACAAACTGTCAACCTTCCCTACAGTTGAAGCACATCACCAATTTCCGGTCACAGACTGCAGATCCAACACGTGGGAGTTGGGGCGAATTAGCTGGTGCTGACATCAAGACTGTCACCTGCCACTGCTGGTGGTTACAGCACCGATGATGATACACAGACTGTGACCGGACATAGGGAAGGAGACTCTACCTCTGGTGATATGCATACTTTCTTGGACCTGACCCCGGGTTGATGCACCAGTGGTAACATGCTCTGACACCCACTTTGATAATATCACACCATAACATGCATGCCACCTTCACTGCAGTAGTACCATACCACCACCACCACAGGTCAGGTCACATATCAGCAGTCGTACCATATGAGCACAGGTCGGGTCACAGTGCACATATCAGCAGCAGTACCACACCACCACAGGTCAGGTCACAGTGCACATATCAGCAGCGGTACCATACCACCACAGGTCAGGTCACAGTCGCACACCAGCAGCGGTACCACACCACCACAGGTCAGGTCATAGTGCACATATCAGCAGTGGTACCACACTACCACAGGTCAGGTCACAGTGCACATATCAGTAGCGGTCCACACCACAACAGGTCAGGTCACAGTGCACATATCGGCAGCGGTGCCACACCACCACAGGTCAGGTCACGGTGCACATATCAGCAGCGGTACCACACCACCACAGGTCAGGTCACAGTGCACATATCAGCAGTGGTACCACACACTGGTCAGGTCCAGTACACATATCAGCAGTGGTACCACACCACCACCACCACAGGTCAGGTCACAGTGCACATATCAGCAGTGGCGTACTACAGCCCCCTTGCACATTGCTAACAGTTTGCATGTCAACATTGTCACAGTGGCTCCCATCACCACATGTGATGCCAAACCCACGGATGTGAAAACCGCTGCTCTTGCACCATCCAACCACCCTGATCAAGTACCAGTATACATGTCATAACCAGGGCACTTGTACCCATCACTTGTGGCATGTAACAATCTGCCTCTCAGCATCACCATAGTTGTCCCCACTAATAGCACCAGGTCAGTCTGCAGATATGACAACAGGTAGTGGGTACAAGTGAACCATTATTGACATCCAGATCATATTATTACACAGGTTAGGGTGGGATGGTGGCAACTTTGCCAGTTTGGACATGCAGACTGTGACAAGACACGGTGGTAGAGCAGTGGTTGTTGCACGGTGTTGACAGGCTGACTTCTGGATGACACTATGGTGGGGGGTTGAAAAAGTGTGCCACTGGTGCTAGCAAGACCATTACAAGTACAGGACTATATGGCGTGTGATTTGATAAAGATGATGAAGACATTCCCTAACAGAATGTGATTTGATTATACATGATGATACTTAACGGGTATGTGTGACGTTACAAAATGCGTATTGTGTAGTGACAAGTTCTCATGATTACTTGTTTACAACATGTGTCTGATAGGCATGTGTGGACAGTACTACCAGACTTACCTCAGCAAGCTGGCGCTTATGAAATGCACCACCACTTTTCTTACTCTTATCCATGGGCTCTGGCAGTACGAAAACATGACACTGTCTGCGATCAACAGGTTCAGTACCACTGAATTCTGCCACTGTACACGAAATGTTTGAAACGGCCTCCGTGCACACATGGATGGTACCACTGCTGGTAGCAAACGTAAGCACTTGGCAAACTTCATTTGTACTGCATCAATACTGAAAGTTCAAAGCATGTTTCTTCAACATGAAATGAGCACAAAACCCTGTACATGCTGGGACCTTTCCAGTCTGAGCATTTTGTGCCAACAAATCTATTCCATAGCTTCTGAACATGTGGGTCTTTAGGAAAGGTACATAATGAGAAAGCATCTTTATGTGTGTTACTACAATTTCTGGCCACGTGGCGAGATGACATATCTGCAGTAAATTAGTACACGTATCGCTGATGTAGTACAAACACAAGATGATAACTGGTCAACACAATGCAACGTCAGACTTCAATACTGACCAGATATCAAAATGTAACCCCTAGGCGCTATCCCAAAGGCTATTACCCCTGCCTGCGTGACTATTTGCAGGTTAAGTGGCCTGGGTACTGAAAGCGGGTGCCTCCACCCAGAGAGGACAGGGTTAGCGGTAGCATAGCTGACCTGGTATAGCCCTCCAGGACACTGTGACCCCCTCTTTCCCTTCTAGTGGCAAAGTTGAACCAGCATAACATTCTGTGGTGATTTGCATACGCAGCCCATGATGCTTTGCATTGTGTGGGCATGTGTGATTTTGTATTTTCAATGAACAGCATACACAGGTACAATAGCCCTAATCAGCATACAAATCCCACTCTATTTGCACTTACCACAGGGCTGGTTCCATCAGTCTGACCCTGGAGACCCCTGTAAAATAAGGTTAGACACAGCAGGTAACAACAGTACAGTGCTTCTGGTACAAAATGGAACCACAGTCAGATTAAATGCAAAAGAATTAGATCTGATTTATTCAGGGGAATGAACAAGGGAGGCGTAATTTGGTTGATTAGTTCTGTAACTGATTCAGTCAGGCAACCATGCAAGTACTTTAGAGTCCCTTCACAGTTACACACTCTGGGTACCCAGTTGGAACAATGGTGGGCTAGCCTAATTAGTTGCCCCGAGTAGGCAAGTCAGCTGGTTGGGGCCTCTGTGATGAAAGAAGAAACATGCACAACCACATACAATTGGTAATCAGAGCCTGGTGACAAGGAAACAACAAATGAATCAGATGACAACACTTTTGATTTAGCTGATGTTGCAGAGACTACCCTGGGGTTTACTCATGCTACCCAATATGAGACACAGGAAGGACAAGATGAAGACTGCAGGTTGACAAGCTGGTATGCCAGGAGAAGCAGGGCCCACCACAATCACGAGGTGTCGTTCCTGTTCGAGATGGTTGAGCAGGAGGCTGATCCCAGGCGAGTCTCTGTCGTGGTAATCTCTGCACCTGGGTAGCTGGCTGGGCCAAGGTGGCAGGGCCCAGGCCAGGTGAACGTTGGATTCAGTCCGAGTAGCGCTGGATTCAGCTTCCAGCAAGCGTGAAATAAGCAGGCAGTGGGGAACCAATTCGCGACCCACTAACAGCATTCGCATACTTATAGTACGACAAAACACAATACCACAGGTTGGAAGACAGTCTGGTTACAAATTCAGCTCTCCTGAGCAAAACCGTGCTCTCTGTGGTAATTTCAGACATCATGACAGGCCGATTGCGTACAGCAAATCTTCAGTCTTCTTCAGGCAATGGTGCAGTCACAATTCAGTGGCTTTTTGTCACAATTGGTTCGGATACAGTCCGGTTATTTAAGCACTCTCTAAAGATCCCTTCGAGGGACAGCAGGCAGACAGGCCAAACTCAGCCATTCCACCAGTTTCCTCGCGCGATCTACAGCAGGAGCAGCTGCTTAAATGTCTCGAGCTGTTCACTCTCACTCCAACCTCAGACTGACTCTCTGCTGCAGGCAGCTTGGGACTTTCCCTCTGATACAAAAGGTTTGATTAGTTGATTCATCTGTCTGTCACAGCAAGGGCTCCCCTCCAGGTCCATTTAGGCGCCAAAGTGGAAAAACTACAGTTCCAACAGAAATTCACTCCCACAAGACCCCTGGGGACAGGCTCCATGTTAGGGCCCCAAAGATACTGATTGGTCCACAACGGCAGTCCAGAACCAAGATGATGGTGATTAACAGAACTGTCCATGCTGCAAAGAAGGAAGGTTAGACAAACTACGATATCCTTGGCAAGGTTGGAGGAATGGTCAAATGTATGGCAGCTTAGATTCAAGCATAAAGAAGTGCAAAGTAGTGCACCTGGGAAACAAAAACCCAGGGCAAGAGTACACAATGGGGGTGAGATACTGACAACAACAAAATTGGAAAGGGACCTGGGGTAGTCATATCAGATGACCTAAAGGTCGGCCAGCAACGTGAGAAGGCAGTACAGAGGGCTGGGGGATACTGAGATGCATAGGGACAGGCATCACCAGTAGAAAACAAAGTTGTTGGCCCTCTGTACAGACAGTTAGTAAGACCACATCTGGAGTACTGTGTACAGTTCTGGAGACCCCATCTCCCAGAAAGACAGGGTGGAGGCTGTCCAGAGAGGGCAACCAAAATGGTGTAGGGTCTGCACCAGAAGACATGTGAAGAAAACTAAAAGAGCTTAAGATGTATAGCCTTGAGGAAAGGAGGAGAGGAGCACGATAGAAACTTTCAAATACCTCAAGGGAATCAATAAAGTCAGAGGTAGCATCTTTCAAAAAAGCTGTACAGAACAAGAGGCACAATTTGAAGATAGAGACAGCTCAGAGGTAATGTGAGGAAGTATTTCTTCACAGAGGGGTTGTAGATACATGGAACAGCCTTCCTGGGAGATCACAGAGTCAAAAACAGTGGGGAATTCAAGAATGCATGGCACAGACAAAAGGCAATTCTAGTGGGGGTAGGAGGAAGTAGGCTGTTGGTTAACTAGGATCTGCAGCTTACCATTAGGTAGGAAATGGGCAGACTAGGTGGGCCAAGTGGTCCTTATCTGCCATCAAATTCTATGCTTCTATCCTTACTATTATAACACATAATCAGCAAATAAGCACAGCCTCTAGCAGAGCTCCTCTGCACAATTAGCGATGGCTGAACAGAGCAATTATCTGGCAGCCCAGGCGGGACTCAAGCTTAGAAACACTCATCCCCACCCAGATTAATTATACACTGTGATACAGGCAGCTGTTAAAGAGACAGAGCACAGAGGCTATAAAGGTACTCACATGCAATAGCTTTTAAGCAGTTAAGACACAGGACACCAGCCTGGCAGTGGGCATTTAGGTACACCCAAGGAAGACTATCGAACACCCATTAGGTTACAAAAGAAGTCATAGTAAGCGAGTAAGCACACGCAAACTACAAAGAAACAATTGTTTGTGGTACAAACAGCAGATAAAGTTTGTAGGTGCTAGGATGAACAAATTATCACATGGTAAAATTCAGCTATTGCAACCCCTTACAGCACACACAGTGCACTGGCCACTCAACGTCACAGATTTGTATAAAGATAAATGTGGCAGCACAGTAATTCAGTGACTTTAGACAAACAAATACTAAACAATATATAATAATAACCAGCAGTATGACAGGGTGCCTGTCAAGCAAATGGAAATTAGGTACTCAGCCGTGAAAACGCTAGAGAATCACAACTATGAATAGTGTAATACAACACAGTGGTATCAGAGTGCTTATATAAAAAATGTCAATCAGACCACAGTACAGCTGAAATCTTAAATAAGGTGTCAATAAGTATTAAAAACAGCAGTCACATACTACTGCCAAGCAACTGCTGAGAATAAACCAAGTGACTCACTGCCACGATTGTCTGTAAGTGTCCAGGGAAAAGAAAGACAAAACACAGATAGATTTTTTATTTGCTGGTTATTAAGGAATGGCAGCCGGTGGCGCTGAGGCAGTAGATGCACACCTCGCACTCACGCCATGACCCGGGTTCAGACTGCCAGGGCCAGCTTGGGGCGAGAGCGACTAAGGTAGCCCGGCAGACAGCTCTCCTCTTCAGGGAGGGATGTGAGTTTCCCCGACGCTTGGCTGCCTCCCAGTGGAGGCTAGGTAGCAATGCCACGCTGAGGGGAACCTAGCAATATGCCCAGCGGGCAGAAGGGACGTCACTGGAGCTGTGGTGCACATATGCGCTCCACATGCACAGGCAACCACAATCTGAGGCCTCGGGTAGGAAGGGGAGAAAACTGCCAAAATTGGGGCCACACCTGGATGAAGCCCCAGGCTGGCTCTGGTGGTCTGCTGGGGCACAAGAGGGAGGGTGCCTTGAATGACTGCGGAGTCCAGTACAGTCGGCCAACATGGGCCCACCACCCACCATCGAGCATAAATACCTGATGGGGAAAAATGGTTATTAAGGAAATACATATATAACATATAAAAGCAGGGTTACTATACAAATGTAGCAAAGCAGATGCAGTATTCCACAGAATGCACAGTCAGTGACAGGAGAGCAGCTATAGGCAGATCAAGAGTATCGTCACTTCTGGTCTAGCGCTCCAATCCATCAAGGAAAACGCGAGCCTCTGCAGCAATAAATCTGTAACAAAGGTAAGAAAGAAAACTGTAGATGGCTGAAATCGAACCCAGGACATGACAAGGTAAGTCGAAAACTAGAATGTATGAACCTCGGGGGTCCCTCTTTAAGCTTGGACTACCATAAATTTCAACCCATTTGCAATTCCTTGGCACTGCATTTCTGTTGCACATCCTCTCAATTTAAACACAAGCTTGGTTCTTTCTGCAGTGCAGGTCGTAATGACAGGTCAGTTAATATTAGGAGACCAGGTTATGCTTGAAGGAAGACCTATGAGATGGCCCAGTCTTCTGTAACTTGACCCAACAGTTAGCTCTGTAGCACAACACCAGCATCTGCCAGATGCACACATGTAGGAGCCCTGAAATCCCACCCTGAGAACAACTAGACCTGGGATTTTATGGAAGCAAAATGCTCGGCTACCAGGCACAGCAGGTGCTGGCTACCACTATTCCCACACCCTCTGCCAGCCGAACAAGGTGCGGCAATGGTGTCCACTGTGAGCGGCCACTCACCTGGCCAAAGGAAGAGTGCAGCCTCAGAGACCCCAACTGTCAGGGTGGGAAGACGTTTCCGTTCAGGTTCTGAACAGGAGCACATGAAGCATACTGATCCTGGCATTCCAGGTCTGGTCAGTGCTGCACAAAGTTTCTGCCAGTTATATACTCGACCTTGGGGCGCCCAGCATTTAAAAACATGACTCGAGGCTTTGGGATTCTGAAAACATGCATCCTATAAAACCTGACATCTTAACTTTGATTCGTTATTGAAAGAAAACAGCCATAATCATAAGCCCCCCCAAAGTCTTACCTCCCGATTAGCTGTTTCGCAAAGAAAACACCTTTCACGGTGTTTTAACACTTATTTTATTGATTAAAAGTCCGGGATTCCACAAAATGGTGCAGGCTGTGCGGATACATTTCAAGTGAAAGTATAGGGCCGCACTGCTCACTTCAATATATTATTGCAACAAGCAGCACAGCACTTTCACCTGAAATGGAACCGCACAGCCTGCGCTATTTTGCGGCATCTGACTTTTAACAAAAATAAAATAGTTAAAAGCACCGGAAAAAGGTGCTTACAAACTGCTAATTGGGGGTAAGGCTTTAAAAGTGGGGTGTATGATTATAACCGCTTCTCCTTTTAAAAAAAAAAAAAAAAAGTTTTGTTCAGCAAAGAAAAAGAAGAATCTTCAAGCAGTCTTAAAAGAGCAGAGTACCTACTGTCTGGCACCCAGCTCCCTCAAACATATATAATGGTAGATCTGCTCTACTGTTGAGGGCATTAAAATTTCTATGTGCATCCTTCTGGTTAAAAGTTATAGCACCGAAATTTGCACCTCCATAAAAAACAAAGCCTTGTCTGACACGCCTCCTTTTATGATGTCAGAAAATGAATACTGAGGTGCATGTCATTAACCTGCATGTATCGATGTCTATAGCATTTAGTACTATTTAGAGGTGCCATGCAGACAAATCAAAGCAGCTGCTGGAGTAACAGTCCCTATTTACTGGAGGGTCACTTTCATTGTTCCAGGTGGCAACTCTAAATAGTACTAAACGTCATTGACAAATGGCACCAATATAGATCTATGGAGCACACACAAGCAGCCTTCATTTTCTGACATCACAAAAAGGCGTGTCAGACAAGGCTTTGTTTTATGGGGGTGAAAATATGGGTGCTATTACTTTTTAGCCAGAAGGAAGCGCTTAGTAATTTTAATGCTCCTCAACAGTAGAGCAGATCTACTATTACATATGTTTGAGGGAGCTGGGTGCCTGACAGTAAGTACCTGCTCTTTAAGAACATGCTTTCCACACCCTCAACACCAGAGCCAGCCTTAGCGCAGTGAAAAACATTGCTGTCGAAAAGGGCCCCACAAGGAGCTTCAAAGGTCAACGGACCTCACTTCTTCAGTTTTTGTCTCTGTCCCATTCTCTGTGGAATTTACAGCTAACGCGGTTATCTTTGTCCTGGCAACCACACTGTAATTCAGGTGACATGGAAGGGCTTCTGATAATGCTCTTTAAACAGAACAGGGAGCAACACAGGGTGAGGATATTTCTCAGGCTCTTCTCTCCCCTTATGGGGCCTCCAGTCACAAGATCCACACAGGGACCCTGAATTGCTAGGGCTAGCCCTGACCAGCATGGCTCCCTTATGCAGATGCAAAAGGCTGCCAACCCTCTTCTGCAGAAAGTCATGTCCCAGTTAACAGCCTCCATTCACAAGACACCCTCCTGTGTAATCCTCTCGAAGAACAAAGCTCTTGTTATGCCCTGCACACTAAATCACTTTTCTGGAGTGGCTTTTCATGAACTACATTGGAGAGCCCCCCATCTTGAGCATATTCAAAGGCGCTTACTGCTCTCCTTTTTCTACAGCACATATAATCGCAGTCTGTTGGAAAGGCAATCGCTGCAGAATGTCCCTTAAGGCTATGGCCTGCACAGCAGGGCAGCTGCTAGCATGCCAGCTAGAACAAAATAACACGTGAAAGCAGTTTGGCAGAGGCAACCTGGCGTGCATATGTAACTTCTAGCTAGAAGCCCAGCATCAACTTTTGTCATTTAGGTTCCATATGATGGAAAAGAGGTTGACTCCTATAAAGCCACCTAAGATCAATTACAAAACACTTGATCCATCAAGGTGATGGCCTGTAAGGAGTCCACATCCCTGGGCCAAATCCCTAAGGCCATGGGGACTCCACATTTTATAATGGAAAAGGCAAGGAGAGGTAGAAATGTGGCATTCTGAAAGACTTTGCTATTTCAGTTTGAATGGATTAGGGGTTACATCAACATTACAGTAACTTAAAGAGCCCCTGACACCACTATGAAAACTATGAAAAATGTAATATTCAGATATAATTCAGTTTATATTTCACATTTTGTCTGCAATCCTCAACCTTATTTCTTTATTTCTATAGACATTTGCATGAAAACAGAATCTCTGCCCTGTTAACACCATCTACCTTAGAAATATAGAATTTCATGGCAGATAAGGCCCACCTGGCTCACCTATTATTCGATTTGACTGTACTGTCACCACAGACTCTATTCGCCTCCGCCCACACCCCACTTCCCAGCCTAAGACCCCTAGTGCCTATCCCATGCATGCTTGAAGCCCACACGGTTTCTGCTCCCACTACCTCCACTGGAAGTCTGTTTCAGGCATCCACTGCTCTTTAAGTGAAGAAGTACTTTTTGCAGCCCTCCTAAATTTCCTCCCTTTCAGCTTCATCGCATGTCCCCTTGTTCTCATGTATATTTTCCTCCAAAATACTCCCCTATAGTGCCTTTTATCCCTGTAAGGTATGTATAGGCCTCTGTCATGTCCCCCTCTCCCTCCTCCCTTCTCTAACTGCTTGTCTATGCCAGTCATCACAATACTCTGTTGTTCCTGCCCTTGCCCAGTGGCATCCCATTCCTTCCTGTCCGGCAGTGATCCAGTCTGCCCGCCAGGACTCACCAGTTGCTGCTCCCCAGGTCATTCTATGAACAGTCTTGTCACTGTCAGGACCTCTTCTGGCCTAGGGGAGGATTAATGCCTATTCCTGCACTCCTCCAGTGTCAGCCTGTCCCTGCCGAGAGGGCCTCCACTGTCTAGATGGAGGAACTGCTGTCTGACAAGGTGGCGTGGGCTGGAGGGATCCTCCAGTGGTGCACTGTGGAGGTTCACTGACATGAGCAGGGAAGCAGACGGTCATCTGTGTCGTATCACTGTAACATTTCTGCCATTTTCTCCATGTCTCCTCCTTTTTTCTTTTTGTTCAGTTTTCCTGGGATGTCTGGGTCTCCATAAGTATCAGAAGGCCTGGTGAGAAGCTGAAGTAAACATGACATTTGCACCCTGGTGCTACTAGTGTCCTGTAAATCAAAGGTCCACATGATTTTTCAACTGAGTGGGTCCCACAACAGTCGTGATAAATCAGGTGCACTTTGCCAACTATACTGTATAACAGAAAGTTCTGCATGAATGTAAAAATGTTCAGTGGCTACTATGTGGATTAACTTTTAGAAACTCACAAATTTTCTAAACGCAGTATCTGACACGCTCAAACCCCAAGTTGGCAGGTTAGTAGTGTGGAGGCAGCTGTACAGCACACTGGAGAACTGTAATGGTAGCACTGGGTGTGGATGTGTTGAAGGCATAGCTAAAGCAAACTTCTATGACTACTTATGAAATTCTGTTTAGGCAGTCATTTTGAAAGCAATGAAAATGGGCAAAGTTTATTTATTTATTTAAGTCTTTGGTAACGGGTAAGTGCACTGTTCCAGGGGACTGTTTTCAGGCACGACCGGCCACACAGGCGGCAATTACAGAGGTAGTGACAAGTTATACAATGAGTACAAGCCATGTGGATATACAGACATTGGTGAACAAAGAAAGTGACATAGGAAAGTAAAATTAATTAAATGCTGAAAAAACAATCAGTACATCATGATAAACAACAATTATTATACAATTATTTACTAACGGTAAGTGGCCAGTGCAAATTAATGCATGATGTAAAACAAACAAATCGTTGCTAAATAATTTTAAGTGTTACAGATATGTAGTTTTTCTCCGTGAGGGCGAGCAATTATTATGTAAACTAAGAATATTACAAAAATAGCTAAAATATTTTTACAACTATATTGGTGTCCCCAGAAGAAGCCTTAATGGGAAAGCGTTGGGGTCCTAACATATAACATTGCCAGCACTCTTTAAATATATGCACACGTTATTTATTTGGCTGAGAGTGGCCTACTTCAGTACTTATTGGAATTTGTAACTAGAGCAACTTGGCATTTCTCACCCTACTTGTGTCCCACTTTCAATATCAGACTCGTAAGTTAAAAAAAAACTACTGAAAGTTACAGGAACATTTGTACTTGATCTGTTTCAGTGAAAGATGAATGTGTCTTATCACAGAAGTGGAGATCTTGAAGAATGACTCACCTAGAGCTGATCCTACCTCATTGCAGCAACAGCTTAATCCATTTCAATTTCAGCTGGGTTGAATGTATAACACACACGTGCAAACAGACTCACACACATACACAGATACACACACAGAGGATAAGGCTAAAAGGGCAGTATTGTAACTGTAAAGCCCTCTTTTCCAGTCAATAAAAACATAAGTATGAGATGACTCCTCCTGGGTGACTGTAACAGCACTGGGCTGCCTATAACATATCCAACTGCACTACTTACATCTGCTTGACATATAAGCTTATCAGATCTGCAACCCCTGCTCCACTTGCTGACTTACTCAAGCACTCTATCAAGTTCTCTAAACAGTCATACCCCCAGGTCAAATGATACAGCTTTGCTTGTTGTCCCTAAAGCCAATACCAATATGAGTGAATCAGGCCTTTGCTACAGTTAGGACCAGTGGCATTTCGTTTTTCTGATGCATGGCCGTCATGGCAGATTATGACATGCTGTGGCACAGGGCAATTAAAGAACAAAGGAATGCCAGTCCGGTGGCTTGGAGGGCTGAGGCAGCGATGTGTTACCTCCTGCCACGCGGCGACCCATGTTCATGAGTGCAGTGGATCGTCAGGGGCCAGCCGTGGTGGGAGAGGATCGAGCATCCGGAGAACAGTTCTCCTTTCCGGGAGGGTGGGAAACTGAGGACAGCGCTTGCCTGACACCTAGCGGAGGTGGGTGCTGGCACACCTGGTCCTGTACAGTGGGGCACAGAGGTAGAACAGTCGGTAGGTGTGCAGGTGTGTGGACATCGCATGTGCGCCCACTGTCAGCACTGCACGCTCCGCCTAAGAAAACCAGGAATGTTGCAGCCTGGTCGAGTGGCTTGATGGCCATTCAATTAACCACCTCCTCCAAGGGCACTGCCTGTACTGGATTTGGGGGAGGAGTTAGGGGCTCCCCCACGGGAGTAAGCTGTGGGGTAGCAAGGCAGTGGCCTGATATGGAGATGTGTGGGACAGACAGTGGCTGGAGGAATAGGATTCCCAGACAGTAGGAGCCACCAGGTGCCAAGGGAGTATAAAGAGTAAGTTAAAAAAAAAAAAAAAAAAAAGGACCTTATGTTCTTTTAAATATTTGTCGCATTGCCTCTGATGTGGTCTGCTGATTGGCCCTAAGATGAAAAACATCCTGCCACCCCAGACTCTGGAACTCACTATCAGTGCTGGTTTGCAGCTGCTCGTCCTACTTTTTATTCAGGAGATCTCTGGGATGACCTGAAGGCTAGCTCTGCCTGCAATTGAAACTGACCTAATTGCCTAGTTTTTCTCTCAATGTCTACTGTACGTTTGCCTTTATTGCTAATTGTATCCTTCAGATACGAGTCCTGTTTGTGCAGAAATGCTGTGTACTCTTCTAGTTCTTTGGATGTTGCATTACTCTATTTATTTATTTAGTTTTGTTGACCGGGTAAGTGCACTAGATAAATCCTGCCTAATTTTAGGCACGACCGGGAGGGATACAGATGAATGCCAACTGACCTTGAACCAGATTAAGCTGTTGCTCTGGATTGTTTATGGACATCACTGTATTTGATCTGACTTGATTTCATGCCGTTTGTTTTCCTTCGATGTTTACCTAATTTCTTGGACTCTGACTCCTAATCTGACTCTTGCTTTGCATGCTATGTTCCTCCTTACAGTCTGCTAACTTTGTAATCGCCCAGGTCATAACCTAAAAATAAGCATGTATTTATTTAGTGTGCTTACCTAGTCATTAAAAAATAATAAATAAATTACTGCTCCTGGGTGATGCCAGCACTATAACAGCACATGTCCCCTACAATTAATCCAACCTCATCACCTGAGATGACTCCTCCTAAGCGACTATGGCATCGTAACAGCAGTGGACTCCCCTACAGTGGTGCCTCTGGATCAAGAAAAGCAGGAGGTGGTGAGTTTCAAGCCCCACAGTAGGCTCTTTCTGCCATACCCAGCCATAATCGACACTACAGTGCAGTACAAGGGTGTGCTTCACTACTGAGGTGCCATCCTCCAAATGAGCTGTAAAATCGAGTTCTCTACTGCCCATCTCTGCACACTGTCCAGGTGGAAGTTAAACATCCCATGGCACTTACCAAAGAAGGGTAGGGGAGTTTCCATGGTGTCTCGCCAACATTTCCTTCGTCAATAAAACAGATCCTTTAAGCAAAACCACCCAGGATGCACCTGAAACAAGCTATTACAGCTCAGTGTGCCTTTCCTGGTCAAACACTGTAAAATACAAACAAAGCGCTCCTCCTGTGGGGTGCAGTCAGTTTAACAACAGAACCAACTCCACTGCCCATAAGGACACTTCCTGGGTGAACTCATCATTGTAAGAGCACGGGTTTCCCGAGACTTTGGTACAACTGCCTGAGGTGACTCCGGAGTCCAGCTGAGAGAGACTGCTACTGGAATATCCCAAGCTGCCCTGAATCCACGCATGTCAAAGCAACTGACACACTGCCAGCTCTGAAAAGAACGCTCTGCAAGTGATAACAGGAAGTACCTGGGTAAAATGGTAACTATTTGCCCTTTTTGAGCTCCCCCTAACCCCTGCCCTCCACAAAGTCGTTTGACAAGTTAAAAATTGATTTGAACAGCATTATCACGAGATGCACCAAGGTAGGCAGTTCCTGTGCTATCATCTAACATTCTAGTACAATGAATGAGGACATCTATTCTGCAGAGTTAATTTATTCCCCCTTTACCCCATCACCAAGCCAGCATGTCAATATGTGCTCAGCCCCTCCCCATGGATGATTACTTGGCCAAGAATGCCCAGCTGTCGCATGCGGAATGAATTATTCGTCCAGTCAAAATGAGCCCAGCTGAATCTTCTGATGATCAATAACAAAGCCGTGAGTGCCTCATCGACTGGAGTGTGACACCAGTACAGATCACAGCGCAGGAGAATGAATCAGAATTATTAACATGCCAGGGGAGGGAGGAAGTGTGTGTGTCCGAGTCGTCGTTGGATCCTCTGACAAGCCAGCTTCTGATCTAGGCTAACAAAGGTCACAATGCAATAAACTGGTTCTTTATCTGAGGAAATATGCATCCCTGATAGAAACAAGCCCGTTCTGTCCGAGCAAACTCTATTAAATATCACACAAAAATAAGTCATTGCTACATTTTTTTTTTTAGACACCAATCTGTGTTGCAGGCCTGGCGGCACACAGTGATGAATGTCAGTGTTAATTAGAAAAGGCAGCGTTGTTCCTTAATGGAAGAGCCACTAGCATCTTCCAACTAGAAATGTAATATATCTGCAATCTTCCATAACGAGGTTAGATCATATTGTATTTTCTCAACTATCATTCTATAGCTCTATATATGCCAACAATACTACAGTTTTAAAAGTGTATTGATGTGACGTGTTATCCATCGATACATCAAACGGCATCAGTATGATGTATTCAAATCAAACTGACTCCAAGCCTTTTTTTTTTTTTTTTATTATAAATAAAATGGTGTTTGTAGCCCTAATGGTTTCAAAGTTGGACCTCTTGAAATAAAATTCTTTAAAATGGCTAACTTTGGAACAGGGCAAGGAATTTTCTTTTCTGAAACTCTGCTTTATTCAAAATAACAGGATGAGGAAGTACAAATACATCTTATTGTTTGATCACAACATTTGGCCCACTGACACTACATAGTAAGTTTGGAATCAGCTATGTTGATATATCATGCTGCTACAGCATAAGAATTTATTTACAATTTTTATACCCAATCATTGTATAAACGGATATATAAAATATGACTGATTACAAAAACACATTTTAAGTTTTCTAAGATTTCTGATAATACTACACCTTATTGGATTAGGAACTGTAGTTTGCAGCCGCCTGTGCATTTATCTTTTGCTTTAATTGTGTTTGCAAACATTTTACTCTCCTTTCTAGTAACCCTAATCTTCCTCGCGTTTGTGTTTGAAGATAAAAAAAAAAAAGGACAAAATACATGAGTTTGCTGGGTCCGCTCAACATCTGGAGGACAGCGACACAGAGCGAATGAAGCTTGCAGTTATCTGTGACAAAGGCCCAAAACAATGGTAGGTGGTGTGTCTAGTGCTTAGAGCACAGACTTTGGAACCAGAAGAGCCAGGTTCACTTCCCACCAGAGCCACTTACTTGTAAAACCTTCAGCGTATCACTCGACCTCCTGTGCTTCCTCTCTCCCAGCATTAATAATACAGCAAAGCAGACGTGCCCTCCCCAAAAACTACTTTTGCTGCTTCTCCTCTGGGCTATAAGGGTTGGGGCAAACAATAACTTCTAAAATAAGCAACCTTTGATTCCTCTCAATGTCAGCTTCCATTAGCTTCTCCGTGAAAGTTTCAAGGTCCTTATTGGAGAAAAGGGCTCCAGATGGCATACGCACCTGGGCTGATTTGGGGCCTCTGCAGAGCTATCTCCCTCATTCAATCTGATTCCAATTACTATCCTGTTCACGGAGAGGCTGGTCCCGTTAGGTTCCAGAGCAGGGTGGGAAAGCATGGGTGACACCCTACCTCTCCTGCACTGTACACATTGAGCTGCCAATGCACTGTTAGTCCCTTGCCTTACATCAACAAACGCGCCGACACTAAATTAAAAACTGCTATTAGGTGTCACTATCCAAAGAGCAATCTGATCGGACGAGAGGCGCATTACCCCAAAACTGAACGCAGTACAGTCCATAGTGTACGGCACAGTTCTCAAATGCAGACACCTCTTTTTAAATTTACCAATTATCCTCCTGCCACCTTGCAACCCAAACTGCACCCTACACTGGTGTGCCCATCCCATCACTTGACCCACCACCTTTTTAAGCTTCCTGCTCTCATCACTGTAACAGCACCAGGCTCCTCTCGAAATTATCCAACCCCATCATCTATGATGTCTCCTGGTGATACCAGCACTGTTACAGCACCAGGTTCCTCTCGAAATTATCCAACCCCATCATTTATGATGCCCTCCCTTGGGTGACACCAGCACTGGGCTTCCTGCAATGGATTCAGTCATACGATCTCTCATCATCCCCTCCCCCACCCATTACCTTCTGGCCCTCTACTTTTTCTGTTGCCATCTCATCCCTCCCTGCTTCGCAAGTTTAAAGTGGAATGCCTGTTCCTGCATAATAACAATACCATCAGTCTTAGCCCTCTGGGGGCTCCTTGCCGCCAACTCATAGCACAGACCTATGCATGATGTAATCCATCTAGCAATAGTCCACTTCGCTGCAGGTCTGTCAGAGGCGGCTTCAGCGTAGGTGACAAACAGCTGGCAAACCTCTCCCAAATTTCCACCATCCTCTCCTTATAGTAGGAGAGAGCACGCCTGAGGTCCAGAGCATGGAGCCTGTACTCTGCGCCTGAGGTGTAGTTATGGTAGTATACCGGCAGAGTCAACACCTGGTTAAGGTGAAACTCTGACACCACCTTCGGAAGGAATTTTGGTGGGGCGAAGGACAACTTTGTCCCTATGAAAGACCAGATAAGGGAGTCCACTGAAAGCGCTTGAGCTCCCCTGTCCTTCTGGCTGACTTGATAGCCACCAGGAAGGCCATCTTCCATGACAAGAACTTTGCCAAAACCAGCAAGAGATCCCACAGAGGTGGAGATTCATGCGCGAGGGATATGTGATCAGGCCTTTGAAGCACCCGACCACTGTCTCCTGTGCCAATGTCAGCTGACCGGCCTGTGCCCGTAAGCAGAAATGGCTGCCAGGTGCACCCAAAGGGCCAATGACCACAGACCCCTTTGCAGAGAGACCAAAGGTAGTGTAGAATGTTAGCCACAGAGCAGGATAAGGGTGCAGACTCATTTCTGACACCAAATGGAAAACCTTTTCCATTTGAAGGCATAACATTTCCTGGTCGATTCCTTAAGAGAAGCCTCCACTACAGTGCAGACATCCTCGGAAAGACCCAGAGCCTAGAACTCTAGCCACTCAGGTACCAGGCTGTGAGGTGCAGGGGTTGAAGGTCCAGATAGAATACCTTCTCCTGATTCAATATCATCAGGTCCGGCGTACAAAGCCGCTCCAGGGCCCTGCAGCTGAGGCTGAGGAGATCTGGATACCAGAATTGCGAGGCCAGTCTGGGGCTACCAGAATCACCTTCGCCTTGTCCCTCCTCACCTTGAGTAGCACCTTGTGGATCAAGGGAAATGGAGGTAAAGCGCAGGAGGAAGCCTGGGGTCCATGGCCTAGAAGGTATCCCCTGCAGCGAGCCCTGCTGAGGGGCAGGCATGGTACAGTCTCAGCTTGGTGTTCCTCCCTGAGGCAAACAGGTCCACCAATGGTTTGCCCCAACAGGAGAACAGATTGTAAGCTACCCTCAGGATGGAGAGACCACTGTGAGATGTCTGGCCTAAGCGGCTGAGAGCATCCGCCAGCTGGTTCGAGACTCCTGCCACATGGATGGCAATGAGGTCTGCCTCCAACTGGTTGACGAGGGTCCAGATCCGAGTGCTCCTTGCACAGAAGACGGGAGTGCATGCCGCCCTGTTTGTTGCGGTAGTACATGGTCATGGTATTGTCCATCTGGACTTGAACCACTTCACCCGGAGCTGAGGGGCGAAAGCTGACAGCACCAGTCTGACTGCTCTGAGCTCCAACAGGTTATGTGGCATAAGGACTCCTCCTGGGTCCACAACCCATGGGCCCTGTGGTCCCCATGTGGGCTACCCAGCCCATGAGAGAGGCATCGGTCGTCAGGACGATCGTTGGCTTAGGGTGGACAAGCGGGATTCCTTCCTGCAATCGGTCCAGGATGGTCCACCTTTGGAGGCGTCCCACATCTTCTGGGTTACAGTGATCAGCTGGTCAAAGTGACCATATCACCGAGTCCACTGGGTGGCCAGCTCCCATTGGAGGGGTACATGCCACCTGGCCCAACAGACCACCGAGGTGCTTGCCGCCATGTAACTCAAGCTCACAAAGTCCTGGGCAGGGTGCAAGTGCCCAACCAGAAATGATTGGGCAAAGGAGGAGCGGACCGCCACCCTGTCTGCGGGAGCTGGGCTCTGGCTTGGCGAGTCGAGCTCTGCCCGATAAAGCCCATCACCTAAGAGGGCACGAGTTCGATTTGGCCTCATTGATCAGGAGGCCTAGATGGGAGCAGGTTCAGAGGGCCAGATCCTGGATCTCTCCACCTCCTGAAGGGAGGAACCATGGAGCCAATCATTGAGATAGGGTATATTTGTTCTCCTCGCGCGAAGATGGGCTGCCACCACTGCAATGCACTTGGTGAAGACCCGAAATATGACAGGTCGGAAGGCATGGCTCAGAACCCAGCGGGTCCCTTTGACCCTGAAGGAGGAACCACTGGTGGGATTGACGGATTGGGACATGAAAGAATGCGTCCTGTAGATCCAGTGAACAGAACCACATGTTTCGCTCCAGGGATGGTATGATCTGGTTGAGAGTTACCATCCGGAAGGTGCAAGACCTGAGATATTGATTCAGGCCGTGGAGATCTAGGATGGGGCATCAACCCCCGGCCAGCTTGGGCACCAGGAAGTACCTGGACAGAAGCCAGGGTCTGTAGGAGGATCTGGCACTGGAGCTACCGCCTCCTTGTGGAGGAGCTGGAGCAATGGCGTCGAAGGGGACTGACTGAGTGAGCTGAGATCCTTTCCTCCCGAGTGCAGGCATGGCTGGGAGGGTACTGCTCAATTCTAGAGGCAGTCCTGGCCGACCACTTCCAGAACCCACCTGTCCAAAGTGATACCAGACCAGGCGGAAAGAAAGTGGCAGAGTTGGCCCCCATGGGAGGACCCAGAGCTGACATTACGGGTGTAGGGGTGGCAACCCTGACCCGTCACTGAGCAGGCTTAGAGGAGGAGGAGAGCTCTGGGACCAGCACATCTGCCTCCTTTACGGGCTATTGAGGACCCTGCTTGGGCCTGGGGCACCAAGCTTGAGCCTGCTGCTGTTGCTGCTGACTTCCTTGATAGGAGGCTGTCTAACCACAGGGCAAGAGTGCCAAGGGCTTCTTCTTGCGCTTCTGCTGGTTCTTGCCCGAAGAACCCTTTGCAGAGCAGCATCCAAGGTGGCACTGGACTACTCTATATGCTGGAGGTGACCTGCCACTCCCAGATCGAAGAGGTTGGTGCCGAGGAAGGGCACATCAGCTAACCTGTGCTGAGTATCCGCCAGAAAGGAGGATAACCTCAGTCAAACCCCTGCAGCAGTGGCCACTGCGGCTGCTAAGGAGGCCGGCACAGCAACCTCAATGTCCAGGGCCATCTGAGTTGCTGTTTGGCAACAGCATGGCCCTGGTCACGGACCTGCTTTTACCGTGGTCTGCATGTCTGCTGGAGATGAGGAGGACTTTATCTAGTGACCCCAAAAGGGCATGAGAGAAGTGTGCCATGATCACAGCTGAGCAGGCCTGACTAAGGCCCAAGGATGAGGCCACATAAACCTTCCGGCAGAATGGTCCATATACTTAGACTCCTTGTCCGAGGGTAGTCAGCGTCAGCTGAGCTACCCATGCGTCTAAACACAGAAGCAGTCACAAGGCTCTCAGCCGAGGGATGTTTTGTGAAATCCACCAGGGATCCCATGGGTACTGTGATACTTGCGGGCCATACGGGCAGGCGGAGCTGGGCAGGAGGCAGGGGCACTGCCATAGCTCAACAGCCAGGCCAACAATGGCCCGGCCACTGGAAGGCCTCAGTCGGGTATTCCCCTCTTGAGGATATCCGTGAGGGTACTCCGCCTTCTTTGGATAGGCTCCAAGGGCATTCCGGTCGATTCTGAAATGAGGTGGAGGATGCCTGAAAAGAGGAAGGGCCTTCCTCCAAGCTTGCCACTGATTCGTCATCCCGGATGCGAGTGCAGACCAGTGGCATCTGAGACTGAAGAATCGGTATAAGGTCCCCCACCTATGTCTCCTCGATACACCAAAGACGATCGGGGACCACCATAATGGACAGACAACGGGGAGGCCAGTGTCTGTCCTATCCTCTTTGAGGCCTCCTGAGGCTGCTAAGCAGTGGTTCCACCAAAATTGGTGGGGAGACTGAAACAGGCCGAGCTGGAATGTGTCGGCCCTACGGGTGGAGGAACGGGATCTTGGTTCCCGGAGGGGTCGGCATTGGCCTAGAGGCTGAGGCAAGTAATGGCCAGTGTTGCGGCGGCGACTTCTGACTGTCAGAATCAGCTGTTGCCACATGACATCCTCATAACGTTGGACGGGCTTCCGCCAAGTCTCTCCTCGTCTGAGAAGGATGAGGATCGGTGGCACCGCCTCTTCCTAGAGTGCTTGTGACCTTCCTTCTGTTTTTCGACTGAAGGGTCCTGTCCTCCATCGACACCAACGGGTCGGCTGGATCAATTGGAGGAAGCCGAGTCGGGGAGAACGAGGTTCGCACCTTTCCCTTGATCAGGATACCAAGGCTGGGTCTCCTCATCGGGAAGGAAAGGATAGTGTCCTTTCCAAGGAGTCGGTGACGGTCGGCGACTAACGGCTCGATTGGGTCGAGAGAAATCTCGGCCGGTTCAGCGTGTCCTCGGCCTCAGTGTCTTGGCCTGACGGAAGGTCCGAGAAGCCAGTGGTCAAGAAGCGATCTCAACCGAGATAGAGACTGCAAGGTCCTGAGAATCGGACCACCTCAGTCGCAGGAACGCCTTCTTCGGGCAGAAGATGATTTAGGGTCCTTGTCCCTTTCCTAGGGTGGGAGAGTGCGGGCCCAAGGTGCCTCACCCTGGTGGGAGATTCTGGCACAGCCCCGAAAGGACCCAGTGAAGGTAGAACCCAGGTTAAGCGGCACGAAAAAACTTGGCTGGCTGAAGCTTGAGCAGCTTCCTCTTGGCCGCCATCTGGTCGAGCTGCTTGGCGGATCCTGACGCAGAAACCACCCACCTGGCCTCCTTGATTTCACCGGTGGGTTGCGAGCTCCAGTCTCCCCAGTTTTAGGCGCACCTTGCGGTCGTCCAGGATGTTGGGATGGAAGGCCAGACAGACAGTGCAGAAGTGGTGTCATGCATGACACCCACGAGTAGACACACAAGAGGTGGGGATCGGTGGTGCACATTTTCGGTCCGAGAGGGATACTGGCGAATCTGGGGGACAACTTGTCCTCCATGTCCGATGCGCTTGGATCAGTATCATAAACTCTGATGAGTTTAAAGAAAGTGATTGCGGTGAAAACCATCATTGAAAATCCAGGGCCTATGAACTGCAGAAGTAGCACGAGGAACCTGAATCTTCCAGCGGAAAGGAAGATCTGGCGTCATGGGCGGGCGAGGTATTTACCAACTGGGTGGGTGGGAGAAGCCAGCTTGAAGACTTTCCGGTGAATTTAAAGGGAAAGGGACATGCCAGAGTGTGGATGAACAACATATCCACGCTCCTAGAAGCTTAATTTCCAGCCTTAATTAATTTATTCGACAATTTTATAGAACTGCACTATTTAATAAACACTCATATTGCATATAGTCAGTGTATATGTTCGGTTTCATTTTGGTTAATACATCTGCCTACTCGTTGTTTATTGTCTGCTCTGCAAGCCTTTTGCAGTGAAGTTGAATCTTGTTGTGGCACTCAGCAATAGTCTGACCCTAGCATTAGCTTGGGGTGGGGGTGGGAGGCGGCCAGCCAGAGACTGCAGGAACAAGAGAACTGGGAGAGAGGCAGATGCTGGTGTGTCAGCAGTGGGAGCATGTCTGATGTCACCAGGACATAACTGCATGTCCTCTCCTCCAGGGTGGAAAAGAGCCGTAAGGTGAGAGGGTGGCGCTGCTCCTGCACTATGTCCTCCGCTGGATCCAACCTGCTCTGGGCTGGCAGCCCTGGCCTTCACTTCCACTTGTGGCTACTTGGATTGTGTGAGGAGTTTGCCAAGGCACTGAAGGCAACCCCACCTCTGGGGGCAAGCCAAGGGTCTGGCCACCAAGGTGTGTCACTGGTGGACCAGGGTAGTCCAGTACCACAAGAAGGAGGGTCTCCGCCGGATGGGATACAGATGCTGGAGATGGCTGAAAGAGGTCTCATCCAATGGTGTGAGAAGGGATAAACAAATTTAAAAACACAGAAACACAGAATGTGACAGCAGATAAGGACCACTTGGCCCACCTAGTCTGCCCATTTCCTACCTGATGGATAAGCTGAAGATTCTAGTTAATCAACAGCTTACTTCCTCCTACCCCCACTAGAACTGCCTTATGCCTGTCCCATGCATTCTTGCATTCTCCACTGTTCCTGACTCCACAACCTCCTCAGGAAGGCTGTTCCATGCATCTACAACCCTCTCTGTGAAAAATACTTTCTAACATTACCTCTGAGCCATCCCCATCTTCAAATTGTGCCCCCATGTTCTTGAACATCTCTTCTTCTGAAAGATACTACCCTCTTGTACTTTGTTAATTCCCTTGAGATACTTGAAAGTTTCTATCATGTCCCCCTCTCCCTCCCTTCCTCAAAGGTATACATATTAAGCTGCTTTAGTCTGTCTCGTATGTCTTCTGGTGCAGACCCTGCACCATTTGATTGCCCTCCTCTGAACAGCCTCCACTCTATCTATGTCTTTATGAGATGGGGTCTCCAGAATTGCACGCAGTACTCCAGATGGGAACTCACTAACTGTCTGTACAGAGGAAACAACTTCCTGTTTTCTATTGTTGATGCCTCTCCCTATGCATTCCAGTATCCCCCAGCCCTCCTTACTGCCTTCTCACATTGCTTGCCCACCTTTAGGTCATCTGATATAATTACTCCTAGGACTCTTTTGATTTTTGTTGTTGTTATCAAACCACCCCCACTGTGTACTTTTCCCTGGGTTTTGTTTCCCAGATGCATTACCTTGCACTTCTTTGCACTGAATCTGAGCTGCCACATATTTGACCATTCTTCCAACCTTGCCAATTCCCTTTTTATTCTTTCCTCCCGCCTTGTGTATCAACCCTGTTGCACATCTTTGTGTCATCTGCAAGAGAAGCCTTTCCTTCCAGGTGCTCTCTAATGTCACTTATAAAGACATTAAAGAGGACGGTCCCAGTACTGAACCTTGCGGTGCCCGCTAGTTACCCTCCTTCCTTTACTGTGAATTCCGTTTACTATTACCCTTTGCGTCCTGTTGTCCAGCCAGTTTTTATCCAGGCTACCACCTTGGGACCCACTCCAAGGCTGGCTAACTTGTATATTAATCTTTTGTGTAAGACTGTGTCAAATGCCTTTCTAAAATCTAGGTAGGCCATATCCACAGCCCTCCCTGGTCTACTACTTTGGTTACCCAGTCAAAGAAATCTATTAGGTCGTCTGACATTACCTTTCTGCTGTGAAACCATGCTGCCTTAGTTCCTGTGCCCCACTGGCCTCTAGGTACTCAACAATTCTTTCCTTCAGAAGTGATTCCATCATTTTCCCTACCGCTGAAGTCAAACTAACTGGTCTGTAGTTTCCTGCCTCTGCCCCCCTGCTCCACTTTTGTGAAGTGGAATCACATTTGCCCTCCTCCAGTCCTCAGGTACCACCCATCCTCCCATGATTTGTTAAAGAGAGTAGTCAGTGGTGTTACTAGTTCTACCCTTAGTTCTTTTTGAATTCTTGGGTGAATCCCATCAGGCCCTTTGCTTTGTCCACCCTCAGTTTCAAGAGTTCTTTCAAAATCCTTTCTTCTGTGAATAGACTGGTATTGACCCCACTATTCAGAGTGTCACCCTTGTTTGGTTAGGTACCTCCCCTCCTCTTCTGTTGTGAATACTGAGCAGAAATATTTGTTCAATATTCCTGCTTTTTCACTGTCACCTTCTGCCCACATTCCTCCCTTTATCAAGTCTCTGTATCCTCCTTGGTATTTTTGCTCCCTAATGTACCTATAAAGGTTTTATCCCCTTCTCAACAGAGTTGGCTATCTTTTCCTCAGTTTGTGCCTTTGCTATTCTGACTGCCTTCCTGCCTCCTTCTGCTTTAACTGATAAAGTTCTCTGTCCTGCTCCTTCTGTGTTTCTTATATTTCCTGAATGCTATCCTTTTCTCCTAACCATCCCTGCCACCTCTTTTGAGAACCATAGTGTTTTTCCTTCGTTTTGTTTTGTTGATTTGCTTCACACAAAGGCCTGTTGCCTCTCGATGGCTTTATGATTATTCCCCATTGGTTAGGGATGTAAGTTTGTTATGGAAGTCATACACCATTGATTCCATAACGTTTGATCTTTATTCAGGACTTCCATGACTTTCACTAGTGTCATCAGAATGTAGCAATGATGACAGTGCCAAACATTTACTACTGTTTACTAATGATGTCATGAACAATGAGTCATTAAAACCTCATCCATGACAAACTTACATCCCTACCCATTGTTCCTCCACCCTCCTTCTTGCCCGTTTGCTAGTGCTTTTCTGAGGCACTCTCTCATTTCCAGAGTCAGCCTTCCTAAAGTCCAATACTCTTGTTTTGTATGGCTTGACTCTGGCTGTGTTTACTGTGAACCACACAGTTTGGTGGTCACTTGTTCCCAGATGGCTACCCACTTCTAAATCTGAGATCCTTTCTCCTTCCCCATTTGAGAGTACCAAGGCTAAGATTGCTCTCTCCCGAGTGGGTACCAACACTAGCTGTCTGAGGAATGCCTCCTGCAGGGCATCAAGAATGATCCTGCTCGTGGATGTGCCTGCAGCAAAGGTACTCCAGTTAACATCTTCATATTCAGGTCCCCATCAACAATATCTCCCTTTTTCTGCCATTTTAGGATGCATTCTATCATTTCCTTGTCCATTTCCTCCCCTGAGATGGGGGTCTGTACACAACCCCCATGCGGATTGTGGTGCCATTTCCTGTCTCCAGGGTGACCCACAGTGACTCATCAACTTCCTGTTTACTCTTTAGTTATGTTGTTTAATCCCTTCCCTTATATAGAGAGCTACTCCTCTTTCCACCCATCCCTCCTGTAGACTGTGTATCCTGGTATGGTGACATCCCAGTCATGGTTCAGTGACTGCCACAATATCCAGGCATCCCTCTTCCATCAAGGCCACTAGTTCAGGGCTTGTTGCACAGATTGTGGCATTGGTACTCATCACCTTCCACTTATTTTTATGGCCTTACCCTTTTAGCCCCATCCATGTCCTTATCGCCTTTTCTGCATTTATCATTGTCCTGCTCCCACCGACTTCTACCTTGGTGTTTACCTCACTAACTACTGTGTTTTTGTTGGGGGAGGCTGAAGTTTTCCTTGTCCTTTTCAGTGCCTCCCCTTGGCTAGTCTAAGTAGCACCAAATGAGCATTTAAACCTGTCACCTAGGATCCTGGCTCCCCCTGGACAGATGCATCCCATCGCGCCAGTATAAGCCTGCATCCTCCAGGTGGCTCCCAGTCCCCAATGAAGCCAAAACCGAGCTTCACACCAGTTTTCAACCATTCATTGAATCCATGGTGCGGAATACCCTAGCATCATCCTCGCCATAGACAGGCAGAAAGGCAAAAAATAAAAATCAGCAAAGTAGGGCCACCTGGTGGCCCCGGCGTACTACGCTCGTGATCTGGGTTTCAGAAGCAGACTCCAGGAGGGCTGGTAGATGTGCTTTTCAGTCCATGGAGGGATGGTGCTACAACCATATCACTGCGACCCTGTGGAGGGACAGGAGCTTGCTGCCCCAGGGACCCACTAAGGCATTCAAGACCAAAAGTTGGGAGATGGCACCATCAAGTGAACGAAGGGTAGGGGACAACAAGGAGTATAACCATGGGCTGCCAGAAAGATGGGCTTAAGCACTCTCAGGCCTTGCTCCTCAGGGACCCTCCTCCAGAGGAATGGTGTGTGCTCTTCAGCTGACGAGGATGAAGAGTGTCGGGTATCAGCAGGTGCAGCCCTGATGCTGGAGGGTGCATAAACTAAAGGAGAAAAGCTGCATAAAAAATAAATGAGCAAAGTAATAAACTGCTATCCCAAACTGTTCCCCTTTAAGGATGGTCTCCAGACACCAACAATGATAGCTGGCATAACCAGAAAGGTTACAAAATATTCCCACATTTTTATTTTTAATTTACTGTACTTTTGCCCCTAACATTGACAATCCTCTTCACTTCACTGCCCTGCCCAACCAGTTACCTACCTTCCCCAGCACTCAACTCTCTCTCTCTCTCATGTTCCATAGGCCACCCCTTACTCCTGAGCAGAGTTGAAGTGTCAGTTTAAGGAAAGAAAGGATCGGCTGGCCATGCGGGACCTGCGGTATGGCAGTGGGTGGCATCCTGCATGGTCGAGGATGTTTCCATTTTCTCCCTCCCTGCACATTGCGAGATGTTGTGTCTGATGCAGACATGTCAGAACACCGATGCTCCCCTCCTGGGCTCTGGCTCCACGGCACTGCCGCCTGTGGTCACCTAGGTGGCAGTGTTGTGATGGAGACCAGGATACCACCCATTTCAAGGAGGTGAATGTCCATGGGATGCTCAACCATCCTCCACACCCGCCAGCCCTCCAGCAACCTGAACCCAGGACCCTGGCATACGCGGGCAGCAGCGCTACCTCAGCATCGGTGGGCCAGCTATTCCCAAACTTTAATGATCTGGAGCTTGTTTTCTTTATTACTAAGGGCATCCATGTGAAAACTGGATCTTTGCCCCTCAAAGTTCACCTACAGCGAGTCTAGCTCTGAAGTCATAATCCCTAGTGTGTGACATCACACTCTTGCTGTGGAGGGTTTGTTTTAATTCTTTTTGAATGTAGCATAATTGAGTTCCACTGAAGCCCTTTTTTGCTGTTCCTACCCCTCCCCCCAACCTCTTCTCTCTCTGGCTTTCTGCAGGAAACTAGTGCCCATTCTCTTCTGTGTTAACCAACTCATATAAGTCCGTTTACTCCTATACTTCAATTACCGTTTATTCCAGCACTGTGTCTTGACTGACACATTTAACCTTTTCCTGCCAGACTGAACCACACATCTCATATGATGCTTTAATTTGATTGTAATCTCTATCTATGCCTGCCAACCATTTTATGTCTTACTTATAACCCCAACAGGACATATGTTCCTAGAGAATTAAAGTAGGCCCCAGATGCATTGGAAGGCATGAGGCCAACACCGAGTGACTTTCAGTACACCTGTGGAAGTGCATTCATTCTCAAGCAACCCATACCCTGGACTGGGTTACTGCACTACAAAGTGAAAATGATAGGGTTTTTTTTTTTTTTGCATTGTTGTTTTCCCCCACATGCTCCAGGACCAGCTTCTCCTTCAGGCCACCATGGTGCCGACATACCTCCTACTACCCCCTTGAGCCTCTTCACCTCATATGCAGCCTCCCTGGGGTAGCCCAGCATAACCCTTAGCCGGGTGGGTCCCTCTCCTCCGAGGGGAAGGCATTGGTGGGGCAGCCAGCACACTCTCTCCTGGCCCTAGGATGCTGCTGAGGCAGACATGGCTCCTTCAGGGGCTCAAGCGTCGGCAGACCAGCAGCAGTCATCCGGCGATCCTGAAGCAGTTTCCCCTTTTCTGGTGTTCCCCTTGTTCGTCGCTCATGCAGTGCTCTCAGGTCTCCACTAGGGACCGCTGCAGGTGATGCACGACCCTGCTACTCACCATGGGAAGGAGAGCAGTCCAACAGGCGCTCAATTCTCTCCTCCCCTGCTGACCCCAGTGCCCCAAGTCTGTTCCCGACCCGGTGCGTCGGCGTGGTGCGAGATATGGTGCCAGCACCTCAGCCCTCTATGCCACCGGCTGGACTGATATTTATTTAATGGAAAAAGTCTTTCTTTTTCTGTAATTTCTTTATTGCCAAGTACTAGAAGATGCCAGTTTGGTAGAGAGTGCCTTTGAATGAAACTGGGAAGTGCATTTATTTTAAAGAAACCTATGCCCTGAAGTGGGTTTTGCAGTTAAAAAGTGAAAAGTTTAATATTAACAGGAAAATGTTTCATTTTATTTTGTTAGGATGTTGCTAGGTAGATTAGGGTAGGTTAGTTACAAACTGTGTGTAAATTAAAAATTATAAAATGAGCAAGAACAATCCAGCGTCCGATTGGTTGGTTGCTGTCTAGACGCGTCGCGATGCTTGGCGGTAACGCGGGTCTGTAAACTTGCACAATGTAACTGCCATGGCGTTACAGCACTCTATACAAATTTACCATACCCACAAGGACTCCAGAACTGGCACACAGAAGACCTCGGGATGTGTTTAAATACCCACCACGAAAAGTTATTTGTCTTTTGTGTGTGTCTGTGTGTTTCCCTCAGTCTAGAAGTGGGCACAAGAATCACCATGGAGACTGCATGCTCGTCATTCAAACTATACAGCAGCACAGGACATCAATGTTATTAACCATATTTTAAAAGTGTACAAGTGTTATCTAGTTGGCATCCCATTTTGTAAATGCTATAATACACTTCATGGTGTGCAGTTACCATGTAATTACACAGACCACCCCCATCGAAAGCACTTGGCTAACGCCCGTGCCTCCAACCTGAGGTGGGAGGTGTGCGGTACTTACATGGTAACTGCACATCCTAATATATTATTGCTTACTTAATCGATGGTCAGGAGATGTATTTAGACCAATGAAGTTGCTGGTATTCTGAAGGATTCTGAAGCACATTTTATAATTCATCAGTCTATACTTAGGACCGTGACCTCTTGCTATGATTACCGCTTGCCTTGGGTATATGACACATGGCACTACAAACCCATGGCATGCAGTGATATAGCTTAATGCACACCTTGTGGTGTGTTATGCTTACTTATTTTAATACAGTAAAGCATACAGTAATATATGAACAATACTATACAAAACTGAATTACAGAAATGTTTTATGCTGCTGGCTCAGTGGTATGGCAACAGTGTGCTTATTGACCACCTGGGAGACTGAAGTTCACGGTCAAGCTCTGTTTCTTTTCACACTGAAGCCAGCTTTTTTTTTGGGGGGGCAGGCATCACACTGCTGAGGCAGCACTCAGAGTGGCACTGGTGGCTATTTAGGGAACGCTCACCCACCCAACTGGCCAGGAGGAGGGTAGAGCCACATCAAACCTGAGTTGGGAGGGGTCGAATACAGAAACAGGAAACCAGGAAATAAAATTAAACAAAAAAGTTGCATGCCTTTAGCTGAGATCTACACAAAACCAGAGCTGCACTCTAAAATTCAGTATTTAAAGAACTTAAATAATTAACTAATACAGTATATTAATAGATGTCCAACTTGTTCAGAGGTTACTAATGTTTTATTAGCTAGTAATAAACCACCTTTGAACTCTGAAAGCTTTATAGAGATGGCAGGTGCTGCTTTCTGGCATCTGTTGACTTTTAGCCCATGAGACAGGGTTGTATAAGATCTGTCCTATTTGTCATACAGAAAGGGCTGGTAGAACCACAACAGACAGGAAAATACAAATTTTAAGTAGTAGTCAGTTGTAACTTTATATATCTGACGTATTTTTCTTTCTCTTTGCTCATTAGAAAGTTTTATGAGACAATATTATGCGGAAGGTGTGAAAAATACTCAGCTGAGCAGCTGACATATCTATCTGTAGTCTCCACTACATCATCAGCATTGTGACCTCACTGACAGTGATGTCACAGGTGACTGACCCTAGTTGCTACTGGTGGCTGTTCCTAAGCAGCAGTGATGTCACAGTTAGTGGGGTCACAATGCTGATGATGTAATGGGTGGAACAGAGCTCGATATGTCTGTTGCTAAGCAGAGTGCTGTTCCACACAGCACACCTACTAACATCAGGTAAACAATCTTCTAACTAACCAAAGGGAAAAGAAGAAGTCGCTCATATATAAAAGCTAACGGCTGACTGCTTTTAAAAAAGCAATATTGGGGTGTAGCCTGCAATCAAGAGAACAGATGCCTCCAGAGGGCTCCTACAATAGCTAGACAAATTGACTAAACGCTCTTATTTTTGTAAAGGTCAGTGTTTTATAGCACCAACACATGCAGCTTGTGCGAAGAAACAGCCTGATATCTTTTCTGGCGTTGGCGCGATGGGAAACCAAAGAAAAAGGTTCCACAGGACAGCGTTAGCACCATGTCTGCAAGCTGGAGCATCAGCCATCATCCACGTGGCGGAGGGATCTGCGGAGTGATCGAACAATGCATTTCTGTAGGTCATAAGGATCGAGATAAAAAGATGGCTAATTTGGCAGACAGAATTTCTACCATGGATAACAAAATTACAAAGGCTACTGTGACTACTGATACAGCTGTGGAGACAGCAAATAATACAGCTACAGTGGAGGCGGGCTGCCGGCGAAAGTTGTTCCATCTATGAATGGAAAGTTGGAGAACACTGTGCACTCTACTAATTTACATTTTCTAGGAACTTTGAAACAATCAGAAGATCAAGATCTAATAGCGTGCTTGGAAACATTCATTAGAACTGTCTGGGAATGAACATAGTGGGACACATTGTGAAGAGTTATAGGATTACCCCGACGGTGCCAACTTCTGGAGATCTACCACATGGTGCTTGCGGTTACAAGCAGGATGCACAGATAGAACAAAGTTCATTCAGCCACTAAAAGAAAGGTCTGGTCACTCTGGACGGTGGCTTGCAGATCTACTGTTCCTGGACATCAGTTTTCCTACCAGTCAGAGCGCAAGGTGTTCGATGCAGTACAGTCTGGCCTCTCGCACTGGGAGTTGTCCATGCTCTTCAGCTCCCGTTCAGACATCGAATCTCCTATGCGGGTAAAACTTTTCTTTATTCCAATCCTGTCGAGCCTGGGAAAAGACCTAAAATTATACGGAAGGACTCTGCATACAACAGCCTAGCGTTCATGCTGCAGAGGAAGGAGACTGAAGACCTGATTTTAAAAATGTCTATTTTCTAGCTTGATGCCACCGATCCGCTGACATAAAACTGAGACATGTTATCAGTCTAAAAGGGGTCTGCGGAGTTATTTTCCTGAATGTTTTATCATTGGCCCTTAGGCGGGGTTTGCTGGTCTTCAAATATTAATAAGCGTATAATTTGGTGGTCTTGAACGCTTTTTGGGGTTGGCGAATAGTTGGAATCCGAATAGCTGCTTCTATAAACAAGCGCTATATGCCTGCATGACAGTAAACCTCACGGAGTAGTAGTTTTGCAGCCCTGATATGCGTTTCTAGTGGACAGTTTTCATCGATATTATGCATTTCATAATTGGCATATTTCCTTAATTGCCACAGTTGCTAGGATGAAGTTTTCATGTTTTCTAACGTTATTAATGGCTGTGTGACATGCCTTGCTTACGTGTTTAATGGTTTCGTTACCTGGATCTAGTTTGATTTGTCTGGAGGTGTGGCGGAAGACTATTGAGGGCCTCGCTGGGAATTTCCAATAATTTAAAACACTGTAGTGATGCATGGACTGAGCTGCACACTGCAGCGTTTTTCTCAGGTACAATCATGAACTTCACAGGGACCAAGTTTCGGTTGGCACTCTGTAAATGGCGTCCATGTTTCTTGCTGCGACGTGATTAATTGAAATTGACTACTTCCCTGTTTCACTGTATACAGAAGCTGCCTCGCTATGTGTTATTAGTTTCGAGACGTACACTAGCTCTTTAAAAGTAAGGATCTATTTTCTGTCCTCTCCTATTCTGTCACTTGTCTATCTCTTGTCTGTCTTACTGCACAATCAAATTTTCCTTGAGGAATTTTGGAACTGGCCACTCTGATGGTCCCAAAATTTATCCCCATTATCTCCCTGCCTTTACTTGCCATTTCTTTCTTTCTTTCTCTCTTGCTACTCTGTGGTTAAAAACCTATATGTGAATCTTTGTGTGAAACGGAGATCCCTTGGTTTGCAAGTGTATATATTTATATTGTTGAAATGAATTGCAAAACCTGTTTGGGGTTTGTTAGAGATGATAGCAAGCTTGAACACAGGGTTGTCTTCAACTCATTTGCTCGGTGGCCATTTGGGTCAGATCTAGCAATGAATGGTTCCGACGCCATATGGCGTCTATAGGGAACAATGGAGTTAAGAAACCTTTTAACCTTCCACAAGCTTGTCTGCAGGCTATCAGTAGGAAAACCAGCTCTGGCCAGAATGTCTTAATTGGCTACACCTAGAGAAAACTGGATGTACTGGTCACAGCAAAAAATGACAATGTTTGGTACACTGTGTGAAAACAGGAAAGATAGCTTAATGAGAACAGGATGCAGAATTTAACTGCCAGGTGAAACATCTTATAAAAGAGAGCAGTGTTTGTTTAGAGAGCAGAGAGATTGAAATTTAGAGATGCCTCAGATGAAAGCCTTTGTTTTGTCTGAAGTGCCTATATAAGAGCTATCCTGCACAGTTTTAATTTTTTTTATTGTTGTGGATAATAATAAAAGAACACTTGCGAATTTTATGACTTCTCCTGGTTTGCCTATGCTTCTGACCTGTGCCTCAACCACAGCCCCACCACACACACACACACACACATCATGGATTTGTTTTGTGGACACATTGGAGCTGGGATGCCTTTGGAAGAAAAAAAGAACAGTTACGTGCAGTAACAGTAGATCTTTGAGAGACTCTCCTCCATCAAGTCACATCACGGAATTGTAAGCCGCACCAGGACCAACCAGACATTTTTGCTGGCTGGGGCCACACATGCTGATGCACCTCATAGGCGCCTATAATATGGGCATCCCAAAATGTCTCATTTCCCCATGGAGACCAGCTCAGAGGATCATTGGACTGGCAGTGGTGGAAGCAACCAGAACCACACCAGGCACACAAGAAAGGATATGGAACCTGAGTTTGTTGCCATATGAGACAGCAGAGGAGAATCAACTTACGAAAGTAGGCAGCATCGTCACTCATCCCCTGAAGGGGCGGGGCAGGGAGGAAGGAGGTGTGGCTCAATGGAGGAGATTGTCTTGAACATCTACTGTTACAGTAAGTAACTATTCTATCTTCTTCAAGGGCAGTTCCTCCATCAAGCCACATCATGAACGATTCCCAGACAATACAAAGCACAGAGGGAGGACAGCAGGACCCAATGATCCTTTTTAAATTACTTAATGTACTTTACTGATGTTTAAAATATAATACACAAGACATTTAATGACATACATACAAAGAAGCCAGTAGAGAGGCCATTTGGTCTATCTGGACTGCTTCAGTACTACAGGATACACAGCTTGAGCTACTGTCCCTGCCTCCTCCCCACACCTCCCATCCTCCCTACCCATGATCCTTACTTTCCCCATGTCTGTCCCAGCCTCTTAAAGCTGCCCACTGTCTTCAATGAGATCACCCTCTTCCGAAGCACATTCTAAGTGTCCACCACCCTCTCTGAAGAAGTGCTTCCTGACCTCCCTCCTAAACCTCCCACCCTCCAGTTTAAGACTGTGCCCTGAGTTATGGTTGCCGCTCAGTTTAAAGACTCTCCTTAGCCACCTTATTTATCCTTTTAAGTACCTGAAGATCCCAATCATGTCCTCTCACTCTCTCCTGTCTGCCAGGGAGTACATGTTCAGTGCCTCAACCTCTCCTCATATGCCTTACCCTGCTGACCTGCTATCATCTTGTAGCCCTCCTCTAGACCTTCTCCAGCAGGTTAATGTCCTTTCTGAAGTGTAGGCACCAGTAGTAAACCCCATACTCTACATGAGGCCTTACCAGGGACCTGTACAAGGCAGTATAACCTCCTCTCTCCTGCTACTGATCCCCAGATATGCATCCCGCATCTTGTTTGCCTTTGCTGCTGCTTTCTTGCACTGCGTGGAGTGTTTCAGATCACTAGAGATCATCACTCCCAGGTCCTTCTCCTCTTGATGCAGATATTCAGACTCCACCGGGTAGTACTCTATCCTGGGATTCTTGCTCCAATATGCATAACTTTGCATTTCTTGGCATTGAGCCAAGCTGAGATCCTGGACCACCTCCCCAGCTTTTCAAGATCATCCTGTAGGTCCTGTATCCTTCAGCTGTGTCCACTCTCCCACAGAGCTTGGTGTCATCCACGAATAAGCACATTTTGCCCTTAATGCCATCCCCAATGTCACTGATGAAGACAATGAACAATGCCAACCCCAGCACTGAGCCCCGCGGAACCCCACTGGTTACCTCTCTGGTGCCAGATAACTCTTCTCCCCACAACCACCCTCTGGTTCTGTCCCATAGCCAGTTTTTCACCCATCTGGCCATCTTTTCCCAACCCCCGAAACTTCCTCATCAATCTTTCATGGAGCACAGAGTCAAAGGCCTTGTTGAAACCAAGACAGAGACAGTTCATGCAGATATCCAGGGTCCCCAATACAAAGCATGAGCTAGGACTACCTGGAAGGTCATCAGCTCCTTGCTCCCTCCCAACATGGATTTAGAACAAACCATGGTACTGACACTGCCCTCATTAACTTCACGGATGAAGTTCTCAGGGCAATGGACAAAGGGATACCCACTGGAGCAGTCTTTATAGACTTATCCAAGGCATTCACCGCCGACCACAACTTGCTGCTACAGAAGCTGCAAAATATAGGCCTAGACAATCATGCCCTGAAGTGGTTTGGGAGCTACTTATCAGGCAAGGCACACAGGGTCTCATGGAAAGGGACCATGTCTGACCCACTACCCCTAAACCAGGGTGTACCTCAGGGCTCAATTCTAGGCCCCTCCTGTTTTTCGTTTACCAACGACCTGCCTACCCACTGTGGGGAGGCTCAGTTGTGCAATCGTTGATGACACTGTCATCTTCCGACCCCTGCGTGGCGTGATTGCACTAGGCCCTCTACTCCAAAAGGATCTCACTTCACTAGAGACTTGGCTATGTAAAAACATAATGGTACTAAATGCGACAAGACCAAGGCAATGCTATTCAGGCCAAGATCCCTGGATTTGACAGGTCATCATCCTCTCCTTAACCTCACTCTCTGGTAAAGCCATTAATGTAGTCCCTCCCTGAAATACTTAGGCCTCACGTTGGATCAGAATATGACATACAAGGAACACGTGGACCAGGTCACCAGGACCCTACACGGAAACTTGGCACCCTGTGCCGACTCAGGGACCAACTCATCCCTGAAGCCAGTCTCTCCATAGCTACCAGCGTCCTTCTACCCAACCTGACCTGTCATGCCCTATTATACAGGGCATGGCTAAACAAGAGATTACCAGGATGCAAACCCTATATAATAAAATAGCTCGTTTGCAACCTTAGACCACGACGAGGCGATCACCACTGTGACACTTTGGCCAATCTCCGTTGGCCCACATTGAGTAACCGCCTCAACACCCTTTTGCTTGTCCAGGCCTACAAGCTCTCACCCCACACTCCGCCAAGCATTGCCGGGACCATAACCCTCAAAAACAACTCCAAGAAACCTAAGGACCTCAGATAGAATGCTATTAGAAGTCCCTAGGGTAAGGACAAATGCTGGCGGAAGATCCTTTTCCTCCCAAGCAGCCTGCCAATGGAACAAGCTCCCTCCCCAGGTCCAGGCCTCCTACTCACTCATGAACTTCTGCACCAGGCTTAAGTCCCATCTGCTGACCTCAAGCGCATGCCACTGTCATGGCACTCCCTCTTCTCCAACTCCCGTCTCTAGCTTAACCTTCCTACTACCTGCCTTATACAGACTGCTCTCCAGAGGCCATGTAACCCTGAATAAACTACATGCAAAGTACTACCAATTGCTTACATGTCATGATGATAACTGTGCCTCTAACCATGCCTGTATCCACTATTTTCTTTACTGTAACCACGTCATGATGTAACTCACAATACCTCAAATGTTCCTTATGTCCTTGTTCATTCTTATAACTTGTATTGTTATCCCGGTCGCCCTGAAAAAGGGAACTGGGGCTCAGTGGGCCTACCAGTCACCAAAATTTAATAAATAAATACATAAATGACATTCATTTCACCATTCTGTTTGATTACATGTAGTTACAATAATTGTAATAAAGTCTTGACACTGCTGTTTCCTTATGCATATCTAAGTGAATTATAACCATGAGGCATATAACGTATCTCCTTCATGGGTGTATATTTCATTTGGCTAGTTGTGTGCAGGCCCTTGGTGAAGTAGGCCTTAGTCCTTAGTTTAATGTTATTAGAACATGTATCATTTCCCATTTGCTTTCATAGCCCTTCAGTCTAGTATTCACACTGGCTATGGATTTCTCTGCCTTCAGGGTGAACATGAGCTCTGCATGCCACTCCTGACAGGAGGGTGTATCTTGGTCTAGACAGTGTCACAGCAATACTTTGTTTTGCACATGCAGCAATAAGTGCTATGTGAAATATCTGTGCCCTGATAATCCCTATAAGGCATATGGAGGGGTTAAAGCATCTTCAGTCTAACAGAGGGTCAAGCTTTGATTTAATGACTTGCATAGAGGTTGTGCCTTGAGCAGCGCAGAGGATATGCAATAATGTACCCTGGTGTCTTCCACCTGCTGCATGCATTTGATTGCAGCTTCTGTATTTAATGGCTTCCTCAGAGTAAGGTACATGTTATGTAATATCTTGAGCTGCATGAGCCTATCGTTGTCAAATTCAGCATGCTAGTATAAATATTTACAGACTTGAGGAAGGAACTGCACCTGAGATGGTCATGCCTCGGTTTGGATAAGTGAAATAGCAGTAAAGTGAAACCAGCACCGACCAAAACCCCAGGACTGCTGTCATAAAATCAGCATGAAAAAGAAAAGATATGTTCTAGATTTGAAATGCGGAGACACCGGCACTCCTTGTCCTGGCCTAGCTGCAGAGAATTCGGTGGTGGGCGGATGGGCGATCGAGGTCCGGAGGATGTATCTCTCGAGGAAGGGGTCATAGCCCCGTCAGGTCTGCGGCAGTGAAGAAAATACATACGAGGGAAAAAAAGAGAAGATATTCAATACCTGTAATCCAACATCAGTATATCTTTACTGAAAGTGCTCAGTGCAGGGATTAACAGGTTTGTCTGTACAAATGGCAGTCACATCTATGACATAGCAGATCCCCTTCCACCATGGTGGCTTACACGTTCACGCAAAAATGCACTGTCTCAAAGGCCTGTTAATCAACCTGCATTAAGCACCTGCAATAAAGACATGCTGATGTTGGATTACAGGTTTTACGACAACAGTCCCATGGTTTGGGTCGACGCCAGTTTCACTTTGACTGCTATTGTATAAATCGTTCCAGATTTGCTGCCAATCATATTCTCTCTCTCTGTCTTGAGCAGTGTGGCCTGGCCTGTCAACATGGGGTGGATCCATCCACCATGTTAGCCATTAGGTTTACACAGACTCTGCTACAGACTATAGACTGGATGTCGTATGATGGTCCAACTAGAGGAGTATTGCTTTACTGTAATTAGATGCCCATTGCTGGCCCTTTAAATGTTTAAATAGAGGTGGGCAACTTGGAAAAGTGGGAACATTTCTCTGTTTAGCTTATTGTCTATGAAAGTGTTTCATCTTATCAAAACACAACTGTTCTATTCTGGTAATGTTTAGATTCTTCTAGGGGTGGTGTGTGTGTAAGCGATTGGTTTCCCATTTATGAGGACGTTGTGGTTGTGTCAGGGGCCTCCATTCTATCAGTGGAGGCTTGTAACTTTTGGAGTTTACAGAGTTGGTTATGGCTGTACACTGATGCTGCAATAGGTGTTCCGTGTTCCTTTCATGTACCTGGAGAGATGTCTCACCCTGTGTAAATGAATGTCTTAGTGCTAACATCTGCCTTTTTATATAGGTCGATTCTATCTGAAGGCACAGTGGCAGGTATGCTGTCTTTTGTTATGAAGGGTTTCTGAGCCACTGCAGACATCTGCTACTACTGATGGCCAGATGGTTCAGGTATAAGTTGGTAGTTTTAATCCTCCCAGGAATTTAGGGGTGGCTAGTTTGTGGTAGGCACTCCACACTGCTTTACCTGCCCAGATAAACTTAGAGATGTGGCTATGCAGAATGTTGAACCATCTTATAGGGATTACCATATTAAACATACCTAAAAGTTACAGGACTCTGGGCAGTAGGCTCATCCTGATAAGACTGACTTTGCCCAAAAAGCGTGAGGAAATGCACCCACCTCACCATGTTTTGTTTAAGCTGTCTAACTGGGAAGGGTCCAAGTTTTGTACAACCATTTCCTAAGGGTTTCTCATCACCAGGATGCCCAAGTACTTCAATCTATCAGCCTACAAGGCCCTATCACGGCTGGGTCCTGGTTATCTGGCTGATCTCCTAACACCTGTCTCTCGTCCGTTTCCTCCGCTTCTCGACCTGGGGCCTCCCTGATGCTCCCAGGGTCAGGCTAAAACATCTGGCGCCAGTGCCTTTAGTGTCGCCGGGCCAAACCTGTGGAACACTCTGCCAGCTGCTATCAGGGAGGCCCCAACAGTTGAGCTGTTTAAAGGGGCTAAAGGACACCTTTTCTGTTAGGCCTTTCCTGACAAAGGTGACTGACCTGTATATATTTTATGAAGTTTTAGCCATGCTGAGAATTATTCATGTATTTTATTGTATTTTTATTTCATTTTTTCTTATATTTTTCTGTGCGGCTCCCCAAGCCCAGATGGGCTCGCCAGGCTCCAGCAGTTGCCCCTCATGCCGGGCTTACCCCCCTCCAGTGGGGCCGCTGAAAGGTGAACTCTGGTGGCCAGAAGGAGCGGCAATGGAGTCGGCTCATTAGTGAGGGCCGGCATATTTGAAGGCTGTGAATCCACAGGGGCGTGCAATGACGACCGCATCTGCCCCGAGCGTACAGGCGCCGATGGCAGCTGAACTCCTGGCCTCCGCCAGAGTCTATCGTGTGTCGGACACTCAACCCCACCTCCTCCAAGAGTAGGAGAGCAGTCCACCGAACACTCAATCCTACCCCTCGGCCGGCCCTCCAACTCCCGGAGTCCGTTCCCGAACCGGGTCGTCGGCTCCACAGGCAGCGATCGTGCCTCTGCACCAGCGAGCTGGCCGTATTTACTGTTTTTAAATTTTTACTGTGTTGTGTTTGTGCTGACCTCATCCTTTAATGTAAGGTGCCCAGAGCCTCAGGGATTGGGTGCGGATAAATAAATGCGCCTTGCCTTTGCCTGCCATTTGAGCCCAAATATAAATATACATTGTGCAAGATCTTAAATTGTAACAATCTATCTTGCCTGAGATATTTATGAAAATCCTTCCAACGTTTAGATCGGCAGGAGACCAACCAAGTTTAAGTTCAGCCTCCCAATAATAACAAATCTTCCTTTTTCTTTTTAAAAATGAGTGGGAACCTCAATAAAATAACTATAATGCAATGGGTTGTGCTTATCAGTGGTGTCATTACAGCAGAATCTTAGGGGTTGCAAAACTCCCCCAACCATCCAAGCTTATATAAATAAATGCTAGGAAACTTTCTTTTAGGGCTCTTATGGGTTGCAGTGGACATCATAGGGGTTGCAAAGAAATCACAGGTGTCTCAATTGCAGCCCCTGGCTACCCCTGGCGCTTATGACCTTGTACAACTGCCAACCACAATATTACTGCTATACTGTTGGCCACAAGTTAAAGAGCACCATCCTGCTCTTTTAACATAGCCCCAAAAAGCACAAGAACCCTTACCTGCCCATAGTGAAATGGTCCTAAAGCAGCGTTTTATATTCCCTCATTTCAGAAGGAAGGGATCGTATTTTTGCTGTGAAGCCAAACCACGATCCCTTCACTTCCTAATAGCGCAATCTGCCCACTTTTCTGATGTAATTATATGGAGGCGTGTGTACGCTCCATAGACATGAATAGGGCTGATTTTTAAAATCTGGTTTTCATGTTGTAGATGGGCACTGCAAACAAATCATGGGCACTGCTCAACCAACAAGGTCCTTGTTAGCAGAGCAGTGCCCTTGATATGTTTGTGATGCCCAGCTACATCATCAAAACCAGATTTTAAAAATCAGCCCCATTCATGTCTATGGAGTGCCACCGCTTCCATAGTAATTACACTCAGAAAAGTGGGCGGATTGCACTATCAGGAAGTGGAAGGGATCGGTGGTTCAGCCCACAGCAAAAATACGATCCCTTCCCTTCTGAAATGGGGAATATAAAACACTGCTTTTAGGACCATTTACCTGGCAGGTAAGGGTCCTTCAGATTATTTGTGTAAGCACCATGAAAGGTGCTCTTTAAGGTATTGCCTGGCTGGTGTGTTGGGAGGAAGCACTACAGATGTGGGCCACTGTTCTCGTATGGCTGAGCAGATAGTCAGATGGGAGGCACAGCATCAGTAGTAGGTGGTCCTAGATAGTATCAAACTCCAAATGCTTCATGGTTTGCCTGTACTGTATTTAAGACAAAATGGTACATGTATCGCATAATGACACATACAGCACAATATTTACTTGTTAAGATTGCTGTGTAATTGGTTTGTGTACATGAGAAACCTTGTACAGTTGCTTTGTGATGTATTTAATTGTTCTGTAGGAGACAGCTGATAGTATTTCTTCAGCAATTGTCTGCTTCATGACGACATCCCCATGGCGAAAAGAGTGTAGTGCTATTGTTCTTCTGCCACACCCATCCCCAACATCAATGATCAGGGTCAATACAGTTGCACCCTCTTCTTGCTGTGGGGCTAGTGGGCAAGAAGTTGACTTCACAGCCAGCACCAATGCTGCTCCAATGACATGCTGTTGGTGGGTGGGTGGGGGGTTGAGCAAGAACTCCAAGCATGGCCCTCCATCACTAGGAACTGAATGCCTCACCTCCTGCAATGCACTCTGCCCCTGTTAGCTCCAGCCTGGGCTTCTGAGCTTGCACAAACTTGGTCTCAGGTGACAGTGCGATGCACTGCCACCACACCACTGGGACAGCTAGTGTAAAATGTATGATAAACTACTAGTCCAATTCGGATTATCTGGGGATGCACCATTACTGTTTCAGCTAGACTCCTCAGATATAGGAGGTTAGAACTTTGTTATTCATTTATATTTTCAGCCCTTAATAGCCCGTCCCTGGTGGTAACACAATAGCATGCTGTCCCGCCACCTAGCAGATCGGGAGTTCCTTCCAAGTTCCACAGTCCCAAGCCGAGGTCAGCTGGGAGCAAAGCCTTTGCAGAGGTGAGATGCCTGGCTCCCGTGAACATGGTGGAACAAAACAGGTAGCCAGGTGGCAAATAGTCACTAAAACTAGTATGGCTACCAGATTCTGAAAGTTAGTGGCCAACTGGCCACCTGCCCACAAAGTGATTTATCTCCCCTCCCCAACAGTGAGAGTACTGCTAAACAGAATCTTTAAAATGATGGCCACCAAAACATTTTGTTTGGCTATCAGATTTTAAAAGCTATTGACTCACTGGCCACCAGCCCATAAACAAATTTGTCCCATTCTGCCTTTGAATGATGTCAGGTGCTGTCACACTGGGCAGAGGTGCTCTCTGTTCTGCCCCCAACTGACAAACTCAAAATGAAAACTAGGCACAGTGACTCAGTGGTGATGTTCACAGGATGCTGCATGCACAGCACTCACCAGCCAGGAAATAATTTCAAAGAATTTATTAGTGCAGAACTTAAAGTCATCAAGAGCAGGACATACCCAAAAGGCAAAAAAACACCCAGACCAGTTTCAGACGTAATGCCTTCCTCCTGGGATTTAAATAAATAAATAAAGGCTCCCAAACTCCACCATGATAGCCACAATATGAGGGGAAGGGCCCACCATGCCGTGGGGTGGTTAGCCACAGGGAGGCTAGTGGGGCTGACACAGGATGGCACCACCCAGACAGCGTTGCAGAAGCAGAGGGAAGCAAACACAGAGGAGCTTCTGGGGGTGATCACTGGGGAGAAAACACGAAAATGGTGAAGGATGAATAGTAAATAAAAAAAAAAAACATGTTGCGATAAATACAAAAGCTGTGGCTGTGGGGTTTTGCATAATAATTTAGTGAGAATGTGGAGTACTGATAAGGAGGCAAGCCCTGACCTTTGTGTAAATCTATGAGGTTAGCGTGCGATAAACAGAAGCACATAAAACGTGCCAGACTCACAGAAACAGACACTGTGGACATATAAAGACCAAGGCTCTATCTTGTCTGCCCAGAAAGACTCCTATTCCATGACAACTTGTTTTCCAAAATCCCACAGACAGCAGATACCATTATCTGCCAGGGCTCGCACAGACATTTTAATATGTTTTCGTTACTGCACAGTGTGGACTGTTATGGATATGAGTACAAGCAACATTTGCTGGGGTAGGGTAGAATCAACAGATAATTCAAAACACCTGGAACAAGTGAGCTGAGTATAATAACTGCAATCATGTGTCATTAGAGAATCACTGCAGGCTACCAAATCTCCCACTGCTGCAGATCTGTCATGATATCAGCTGCAAAGGATTCTGGGATTTCTGGTTGCAGAAAGTGTTAGCTTGGACATCAGCAGAATCAGCCTGATACAATATTTTATACTGCGGGACCATGTCTTCTACCATGTTTGTTCAAGCTGTATTGATAGATGGAATAAGCCTTTGCTTTCTACTGGTTGGAGTTTGAGAAACTTTTGTGGTACACCATGGGAGGGAATACAAAGGGCTACAGAGCTGAAAGTAAGTCTAGGAATGGCAGCCTGACAGGGCTGGGGTGCATGTTGAATGGGGCGTTGGCTGGGTGTGAGGTACAAATAAAATGGTTCCACCCATTGAGAGCATGGTATTAGTGCACCCAGTCATCAGAGCCAAGTCGGGATTCGCCCGACCCTGTTTTACAGGGCTCTGCCCTGTGACCCCACACACCCTTTCTTAGTATTCTAACCCAACGGGGGCAGACCTCAGGAGGGGACGCGAATCCCAGCATCGGGTGCCCTGATATGCCAGCGCACAAATGCTGCCGCTCCAATGGCAGGAAGGGAAATAAAATACATATGCATCCTATATTAGCCTGTAAACCTACAGTGCCATTCAGTCATAGGGCTTACCTACCAGCTCAGAATGAGACTAGATGTGGTATGACATGCAGTCATTTCATTTAAACTGCAGTCTAGATACTGGCCAGGAGCATGGCTGGTCACATGAGTGGGGGCAGCTCATGCCAGTTTAGACCACATATGTCACAGAGGTCTTCTTGCACCTGCAGACCACCATCTTCCTCATCTGCCCTTTCATTCAGAACTGGCATGCTGTTTTCCCCACTTTGTTATGCAGCCTGTTCCCAAACCTCAGCCGTAAGCTGGTGACCCAGTGCAGCATACTGTAGTGCCCCAGATAGTTGCTATTTATGACAGCATTTCCATGGAGCTTAAGGGTGAACATACCAGTCTCCCTCGAGATGCCTGTTGCCAAAATCATATAGTTCATCAAGAGCATTTTTAGGCCACTCCGTCCTTCTTGAGACACTGAAAGTCAACAGCTGCAGAGGCACAGGAGGCAGGACCATGGACAGTTAACCCACAGCCTGCATCTCAGATGGGAAGTTGTCAGCCAAAGGACCACCAACCTGTGGGAACTCTCCATTCTGAGGGTGTCCCATCCCAGTCCTGCATGCTTCCCAAATAGGACACATTCACTGTATCCAAAGGGAAGCCCTGACTGGTGTTCAGCCCTGGTCGGTGGTGCGCCTCCCTCCTTTACCAGCAAGGATCAGCATCATGTAGCAGTAGGATCTGGATATTGAGACTGCCTCATGACCTCCTGTGCCAACTCATTTCTTAATGGGATGTGTCGACTCGTTGGCCCAGTGTTTGCCTTGACTGTCTGGTGCTCCTGTCGGAGGGGATCTTCCCGATGTCTTGAAGGAGGCATGGGTGAGACCGCTTCTGGGAAAAAAAACAAAAAAAAACATTGTTGGACCCTGATGTCAAGGTAAATTACCGTCCCATTTCCAATCTTCCATTTTGAGTAAGATTGTGGAGAAGGTGGTGGCGCTTCAGCTTGAGGAGCACCTCATGGCCCATGATCCATATGAGTCGCTCCAGTCTGGGTTTCATGTGAGGCACAGCACAGAAACTGCATTAGTTCAGGTGCTGAATGACCTCCTTAGAGACAGAGATCGAGGAGAGGGACAATTCTCGATCTCTCTCAGCATTCGACACGGTAGACCATCGAATGTTACTTGACCGCCTAAGGGAATTCTATGGACTTGCCAGCACTGTCATCTGCTGGTTTGAGTCTTTTCTATCTAACAGGAGGCAGAAGGTAGTGATGGGGAATTTCTCCTCCTCCTAGCCTCCTGTCGTGCAGAGTTCCCCAGGGATCAGTCTTGTTGCCGATGTTGTTCGCGTGTATATGCTGCCGTGGGAGAGCTCATTAGGAAGTACAGTCTGGCTTTCATTGCTATGCTGAAGATACCCAGCTGTATCTTTCCTTTGCTCCCTAGAACATCTTGTGCAGTGGAAGTGCTTAACAGCTGCCTCACTGAGATCAATGACTGGATGGCCTCCAGCTGGTTGCAACTGAACCACAATAAGACGGAGGTACTGGTGGTGGAGTTGAACTGAGAGCATGAAAGGTTGGCCCATGGTGCAGAGATAGGGCTTTTCTTGGCTCTGTACCATTGAAGGCCTCCTCTAGGGTGCATGATCGGGGCATTTTTCTTGACAGCGGACTGGCCTTCCGAGTTTCAGGTGTCGTCTGTTGTCCGTACCAGTTTTTATCATCTGAGGAATATCGCCAGCATAAAGCCCCAGTTCTGCCGCTGGACCTCCCCACCTTGGTGCATGCCTTCGTGGCGTCCAGGCTTGACTACTGTAATGTACTCTATCTCAGGGTCTCTGGGGCACCCTGTGCTGACTACAGCTGGTGCAGAATGCGGCGGCTAGGCTGTTGACAGGACAACCTAAGTACTGTCACATCACTCCAGTGCTGCGTCAACTGCACTGACTGCCGGTTAGGTGGAGAATCCTCTTCAAGGTGGTCTTGCTCACCTTTAAGGCCCTACGGCCTGGGCCCTGGTTACCTGAAGGACCTTCACACCTGTTGTCTCGGTCCGCCCTCCGCCTCCTCCTCTAGGGGCTTTCTTGCCATTCCCAGGATGAGGCTAAAACAGCAGGTGACAGAACATTTAGTGTCGCCACCCCGTCCTGTGGAATTCACTTTCTCCAGCTGTTAGACAGGACCCTTCTGTCTAGGTATTCAAAGCCTGCCTCAAGGCCTCCTTGTATAATCAGGCCTGTGCTTTATAGCCCTACCCTGATTCCTGAATTCTATGTTCCAAGTGGCCCTATGCTATCTTTGAGTTTAGCAGCTGTTGCTGAAGGTAGTATTTATAAATGTTATAATAATTGCTGTAATATTATATATTTATGTCCAATAGTGCATTGTCTATGTATTTATAATGATTTTGAGTTTTGTATGAAATTTTAATATGTTCGGCACCAGAGCCTCAGGAATGGGAATCTTTTAAATAAAATTTGCCTTGCCTTTGTCTGTTAGATGTAAATGGTGAACCTCAACAGCAGGAACTGGTGACACTGAGGAGCCCCAGGAAGATCTTCAGGTGCACCATGATATGGGAGATGTAGCCAAAGTCCAGACCGTCCAGAAACAACTCTGATCTGGTGATGTATGCCTCTCCAGCTCCTTGTCATCTTCTGAGTTGGGCTGCATGCTGAACAGGGACTCAAAGTACTCACTGCAGGGTGCCGGCATGGGCTTGTGCGCAGTGAGGCTCTTGTTGCCCACTCACAGCAGTAGCCACTGCTCTTGTGCTGCCTGGCTATCTGGTAGAGAAAAGAGTGGAAAAGTGCAGAAAGATTTGGAAATGTGAAATCAATGGAAGCCTTTCCACCTGTGGACCCACGTCATGAAATGTCATTTTCTGGTGGCTGGTGTGACAGGGCTACTATGTGAGACTCTAGGAAACTCCCTTTTGTATGGCTGCAAAAAAAAAAAGGAACCTGGTTTTATTGAGCTGCAGGAATGCTGGACAAGACACCAGGGAAGTCCCCAAGTCTATTCTTTAAGCACCATGGAATAAGGAACTGCTAAAACCACAGTGGGAAGCCAATAAAATGATGGAAAATCACTGGGGCTAAATTAACTTACAATATATAAATGAGTAACAATAAAATGTCTAGGGACAAATTAGAATAAGGTCACAATTCAACAGATAAAAATGTAATTTGTAGGGACATAACTGTGTGTCAGGGAGTGCTCATAGGTTCTGTGCAAGATATCAAACGTATTCATTCTCTGTATTGAAGATATGACAAAAATGTAATCTGCAGGTAAAATATGAATGCTACTTTAGCAGCTTTAGCAGTTGGCTGTTGATTGAGTGAGAGTAATACTCCTGCAGAAACATATTTCGCCTTCTGAAGCTCTTGCTGTCTTGGATAATTAACTGCTAGAACTGTTGACGTCTGAAGAGCAGTTGTTGGAAGATCTATTGGACATTTTCTGGGTTCCCATGTTTGCAATTTGAATAATTTGATTTCTCTCCTGAGAACTCTCTGACTTTGCCTGGATTTTATGGTTGGATTATCGGAGAATTGTTTTCTCAGATTTTTAGTGATGTATTTTATTTATTTTAATTTTATTACAAATTGATTTATTTATTTAACTCCCTGCCATGTGAGAGGTGGTATTGGGAGATTATTACATAACATTTTAGCAGTGTTGCATGTGAGAGGTGCTACACTGTTTAAAACCATAAATTTGTTTAATAATTGATTCGTTATTTTATTGTGTTTTAAATTATTGTATTTTATTTATTTTTGCCTTTGTATTTGAGCTGGGGTTTATTTTGGTTTATGTTAGTTTATTTTGTTTTACCTGTCCTCCCTCAGTGAGAGAGGGAGGAGAGTGTGTTATTAGTGTGTTATTTATAGGTTTGATATTCTTGGTTTTTAGTTTTATTTAGTAATGACGGTTGAGACTTTCTCCCCACTAGGCTTAGGAATTCGTCCATTCAGTGCCACCATTGTCATCCGACACCTATTTTAGGTGTCGAGCATTGGGCATTTTGAAGAGGCGAGGACGAAGGTGGAAAGCTGGGCCTTGTGGGGACAGAGAGGGGAGGATGGATTGGGGTTCTAGGGTCCAGAAGACGTCCTGGGGCGAAATGGGGTCAGGATAGAGGTTGCTCTTATCTTGTCCCATACCCAAGAGTCCCGAATTTGGACAGGTACCGGGTCTTCCCAGACATCTCATCCTGCCTTGGCGGTGTTGTGCAATGCCAGATCTATAAAAACAAGACAGCTATTATAGCCGATCTTGTTGGGTCATCTGATCTGACTTGCATCACCGAGACCTGGCTGGATGAAATCCTAGCCCTATATTGGCCTTGGCAACTCCAGCGGGTTCTCGGTGATACACCGTCAAGGCTGGATCGTGAAGGCGGAGGTGTGGCCATTATGTTTAAATCTGAACTGGGCCTTGTGGATGTGCCATTGGGGAACACAGATCTTTTGAATATATCCTGGGTGAGGGTGAGGTTGTGGGATTCTCCGTCTACCGTCCACCAGGTGACGGAGGCTAATTCCTACAGGAGATTGCAGACTTCATTGTCGACCTGGTGTTGAGGTTTCCCAGATTAATACTTCTGGGCGACTTCAACGCCTGGGTCGACGATGAACTCTCTCATTTGGTCAAAATCTCCTCCAGTTGATGAATACATGGGCCTGACACAGGTGGTTACCACCTCTACCCATATAGGGGGCATTCATTGGATCTGGTCTTTCTCTTGGGTATGGAGATCACTGATTTGGGTGTGGAACCAATCAGTTGGTGGGATCATTACACCATAAGGTTCAGTTTCAGGGCCCTCTAATAGGTCTGCCCTCTGGAGATGGTCAATACCGCCCTTTAAGGGGTATCGGCCCCGATGACCTAATGGCGGTGCTGGATCTATTGAGTTTGTCGGGTGAATGCATGAGTCCAGGCGATCTTGTCTCTGCCTATAATGAGGCTGTGAGAGATGCTCTGGACAAAATTGCTCCTGTTCGTGTTGGCCTCTCACCATCCGTCCAAGGACCATGGTTTGATGGCTCCTTGAAGGAATTAAGCGAGTAGGCGAAGGCTGAGACAGCCTGGTGGAAATCGGGCCTTGATGCTGACAAGCTTAGATTGCTAGCCCATTATGAAGGCTACCAATCAGAAATCACTCGTAAGAAGGCAGAATTTCTGTCCAGAGAGATTTCTGCTGCAAGGAATCGACCGGCTCAGCTTTTCCAGACTGTGGACAGACTGTGCAATCAGTCTGTCTTCAGCCTAAAGCTTTTCTCAGCTTAGATGCGAGAGTTCGCTCGCTTTCTTGCAGATAAGGTTGCCAGCATCAGGTCCGTATTGGTCCGGCCTCTCCTTCGAGGATTGTGGTGGACGACTGGTGGTATCTAATCCTCGGCCTGTTTGGTTGGATTTTCACTGCAGGAATTCATGGACATTGTGAAGATCATCCAAACAATGCGACCAATTAGTTGTAGTTTGGATCGGGTCCTACACACGCTGTTACTAGGTTGTGTAGAAGTTATCTACCCTATCCTTGCTGACATTGTCTGGAAATCCTTGGAGATGGGGTTTTCCTGATCCCTTAAGGAGGCGTGTAATTGACCACTCCTTAAAAATCCTCCTTGGACCCAGACTGTCTAGCTAACTACCAGCCTATCTCTAACCTGCCATTTGTTGGTAAGGTTATTGAAAAGGCAGTTGCATTGCAACTGGATGATCATCTCACCTCTCATAATGTCTATGATACTCTCAGTCTGGCTTCAGGAAAAGGCACAGTACGAGACTGCCCTTGTTCGGGTATTGAGCGACCTCCTAATGGCCAGAGATCGAAAGGCTTGTACCATCTTGGTCCTTCTTGATCTTTCTACGGCATTTGACACTGTAGACCATGGGGTGCTATTGGAGCGACTATGGGTCTTTTGTGGGCTGTCTGGTACAGTCCACAAGTGGTTTCGTTCTTACCTCACTGGTAGGTCTCAGAGAGTTATCACTGGAATTTATTCCTCTGACGCTTTCTCCTACCATGTGGGGTACCACAGGGCTCCATTTTAGCTCCCATGTTGTTTGCAGTGTATATGCTGCCATTGGGAGAAATCATCAGGAGATACAGTTTGAGTTTTCACTGCTATGCAGATGATACTCAGCTGTATATGTCCTTTCTCCCGATCAGAGTGATGCACTCTCTGTACTTAATAACTGCCTAGATGAGATCAGAACTTGGATGAGTTTGAGCTGGTTAAAACTTAACCGGATAAGACCGAGGCATTGGTTGTGGATTTGATTAGGTCATCCTTGGGGGACTAGGTGTTGGAAAGCCATCGAGCTTATTACTTGGTGGTGTACCGCTCTCTAGTTCTTCACAGGTTCGGAATCTGGGCGTTATTTTTTGATGACGTCTGACCTTGAAATCACAAGTGTCAGCTGTTGTCAAATCCTCTTTTACCATCTGAGAATATGCCGGGTGAAACATCTGATTCCCGGAGGACCTTCCAACTTTAGTCACGCCTTTATTACCACCCGTCTGGACTACTGCAATTCCCTCTACCTAGGGCTACCAGGGGTTGATATCCGCCGCCTTCAGCTGGTGCAGAGCGCTGCAGCCAGGCTTCTGACTGGGACTTTAAGAACCAGTCATGCGCCTGATAGCCCATGAGAACTGCACTGGCTGCCTATTCGATGGCGGATTATCTTTAAAGTTGGTTTACTAACTTTAAAGCCCTAATGATCAGGGACCGTTACCTGAAAGATCTTCTGGTTCCTATTGCCCCTCCGTCCTCTCCGCTCCGCCAGTGAGGATTGCTAGAATTCCCAGGTTCGTTTGAAGTTATCGGGATCTCGTGCTTTTGCCTTTTCGGCTCCAACCCTGTGGAATTCTCTACCTCACTGGTTAAGAGAATGCCCGACCGTTGACAGTTTAAAATTGCTTTAAAAACACATCTTTTACTTTGGCTTATTCTTTATAGTTATGGTTGTTAATGTTTGATTTTCCGTTTTGTTTTATTTATTGTTGTACAGCGCCTTGATTTTGAAAGGCGCTTTATAAATAAATTTGACTTGACTTGACTTTTTACAATGGATGGCTATCCTTTACAGCAGCGTGACGTTAGACAGAGCCCAATACACCTTTTAAATAAGCAACAGCAATATGATGCTATTTGGGCCCCATGGAACTGCCCTGGGCAAACCCTGCTTTCTAAGGTTTTAAACATCCTCTCTTGGGTGGGATTCTGCCATGGAAATACCAATGTGGTACTTAAATTCAAATAAGGATACAGAGGCAGCTGCATAACAGGGGTCATACTGTACTGTAAAGGGGGCATTGTTTTGCATCCAGTATATGTCCATGCATTATGCTTCTATAACATATTGGTTCGGGGCAGGAGGCCCCAGCTCCATCTTTCCTGTTCTTTTCCTCTTCACATACTATATATTGTAAGTGATCAACTGCTTCTGGATTTATTGCACCGACTTTTTCTTTGCCAGTAAAATATATTACAAAATATTTATATAACAGGGTGGAGATAAATGCAGTGATATATATATATTTTGTTTTATCACAACATTATTTTAGCACCTCCAGCGGACCTGGCAGGGCTACACCCCCAGAGGATAAGTCCTCCAGCCCATTGGAGCCATCATGGGTCCTGCCAGGTCCTGGTATTTTCCTCCATTTCTTTTCTCCCCGCATCTGTGCAATGGGCTCAGCAGCTGTCTCCACCTTCCATGAGGCAGTCAAGCACCCTGGGCATGGACCAAACCCTTCTTGCTGTGATGCTGCGCGCAGAACCCCTCCCCGAGGAAGGAGAGCAGTCCTCCGGAAACCTCAATCCATACCTCTCGGCCGACCCTGAGCAGGCCCAAGTCCATTCAGTAACCCAGGTCGCTGGTGTGGCATCCAGTGCCTCAACCTCAGCCCACCACCAGGCCGGCTATTGCAGTGTGATATTAAATGTATTTACCAGGCGACTATGCATATAAATCAGAGACCCACTGATTTTTACATGTAGTAAGTACATAATCGCTGATTTATAAATACAGTTAGTATGTCATCACTGCCCCACAACTCACTGGATTCCCTCCTCCACTTTCACAATCCAAAGACTCCCCTTGTTAGCAACTCCTTTCAATGTCCACATGGCAGCAGTCACCTCTCCTGTATAAAGTACACTCACAATAAGCAAAAAACCTGTAAAGAGATGTATTTTGTTTTAAACTTCCGTTACAAACTGCAGTCACACACTGAGCCTCCCCACACCCCACTGCCTCAGAGCTCCGGCCAAATCTGCCATTCCCAAAACCTTTTCCAGCTGCTCGTTCCACCTGTAAGGAAAACATCACCTCTGGAAAAAGCAGCAACTTTTCACATTTTCATTTACCTGCCTGTAACCCCTTGTTCCCAGGGGTTACTAGAATCCTACTTAGAACCAATGGCAGGCAGGGAAAGAAGCATGTGAGATGCCAGATAAATGGGTTTCACACTGTCTCACTCTGTTCTCAGTTTCGGCTGAGCGAGAGTGATGATGTCACCATAGAATTCTCGCGAGCAGCATAAGCCACAATGGAATGCTAGCTGAAGGGGAAGCAGGTAGAACGTTGGGAGAGTCAAGCCAGTCTGCGTGGAGACTCAAGAGAGTGAGGAGTGCTGCTGTGTGCAGCTCCTCAGAGCCAAGCTCTGCTATAGAGCTACCTGAGAAAAGGGGTTGTGTGTTCTCACCCTAGAGAAGGACACAGAAGAAAGTGGTAGAGACTGTTTCTAGAGTTGTTCCAGTGCCCCATCCCCAGAGGCATTGGGGTGAATTTCAGGAATTCAGGGGCAATCCCTAGTCCAGCCTGGAGAGGAAGAAGCTGCCGGAGGATAGAGTTTGTTCTGTGAGTACAAGAGTTTGAGTTGTGGAAAAGAAACCTGGGGCACCTGCATACCATGGTGAGTTCTCCTCTGATAAAGACACCATGTTCACCGAGACACTGTTTAGAGTAAAAGTGTCTGCCTACTGTGGGGTCAAAGGAAGACTTGCCAAGTACAGAAATTTTAATTTGTGTATGACTTAGAAGCATCTGCAACAGTGGGGGCCTAGAGGTAAAGACATAGCCACTTACAGAACTTTTAAAGTCAGGACACCTCCAGAGTGAAGTGTAGAATGTTAAATGTACTAAACATTTAGAGAGCATCTACAGACAGTGTTTAAGAAAGGTGTTGTAATCAAATGAATGGCCAAGTATAGATTTGGGAGCAAGAGGTGGAGACCCCCATCTGGCGTAACCAGGTTTACCTCTCCGGGTTCAGTCTGGGCACCTATGTTTTCTTCTCAGGCACTTGGCCAGTGTCTGAGAAAGCACCAGATGTGGGATTTAGATTTTCTGAGAGCCAGAAAGTGCCCGTGGGTGGTTCAGGGAGCCACCATCAACCTCCATACCATATGGAAAAGTGTCCCACTAGTACTGGCTGGGGTGCCATGTCAAGGAATAGAAGTGGAGTGTACCAGTTCGGGCCAGGTGTGCCCAGATCTGTTCAGAATCTGAGGGTATGCAGTGAGGAAGTATGCTCTGTACTTCAGTAATCTGCATTACCAGTGAGTGTAGCCCTGTGGGGTCCATCTTTGCTTTGTTATTCTCTGTGTTATGTGAATAAAAGCCACACTTTAGACTCCCATTCCTGGTTTGGACATTTCAGTTACTGCTTCCAGAGTCGGATTTACTTTGGTGCCCTGACCAGAAGTACAAACCTAGCATAATGCTGAGCAAACATTTTCCCCAGGAACCAGGTTGATGGCCATCTAAATGGTCCCCACAGGTGTGAGCCAGGTAGTTGCCACACTTGGGTTGCCTGTCTGAGGATGGCAGGCTCACAGTAGAAGTAATGGGTCACACAGAGTTTTGTAAGATATTTGCATTGCGACCCCACCCTCTTGGTGGAGCCTAGATGTGAGGAGCAGCCTGCTGATAGAAACAAAGGGGGCGGTGGGGGAGGTTACATACCTCTCGGACACAAACTGCTTCCTTTCCAATCTGCAACTGAAACTGCCTGAAACACAAGCCGAGTCACTCTCCCTATCAGTAGTACAGCATCCCCTCCAAGCCGTGCTGTCTTAGCAGTCCACCCAGGAGTCACTTTTCCCCAACTCCCACATGCCTCAACAAATGCAGTTTCAGTTTCAAGAAAGGATACAATTCTCCCGTAATTTTCCTTTTAGGCTGTCTTCCACTGACACTTAGACTGACCGCCATCTTCTCCTTGAAATTTCGCAGACCACTGACACCAATGACCGTGCAAGTCAGGAGCATCACGCCTGTCAGGATGTCCAACCGCCCTTATCATCAACACCTAGCAATCAGAAGCCTATGAACAGCTACACAATAAATACACCACAAAGTCCCACACAACTATGTAAAAATAAAATACTTTTTACTCGCTCACAGTGAATTCACAGTGAACTCCGTAAACTCACTCATGGCTCTGCTATGCCACTTGTGAGGTAACCCACGTTAACTGTGAGCTTGTAAAATAAACTGTTGAGTTCCCTGACTGGATAAAATAAACCACATGACCATGCATTATTCCATGACGACTGTACACCTCCACTACAACCGCATGCCTGCTCTACTTTCCATCCCTCACAACCTTCTCACCAGCAAGTCAGATCACTCCACACCTGGGCACGCACACACACCACAGTGCAAAACATTATCTGGTTGATCCTGCCACCTTTAGGCTGTTCTAAAGTGTGACTTTCTCTTTCCTCCTTTAGTGTAGCATCACCAAGCAGTGTTCAACAGGGTAAACAACATATTGGCAAAGATTTTCAAATGAGGATCGTTTTGTTGAAAAAGGATGTCAAGTCTGGGGCTGACGGTGAGCTTTTCCCAAACAAAACTGCCGACTGTACAGCAAGGAAGCGAGTGAGTCAGCGGGTTCAGGCGAGTAGTATCCCGTTGAACACTGCTCAGTGACACTTCACTAAAGAAAGAGAAAGTCATTGCAGTTAAAAACAGCCTAAATGTGGGAGGATCAACCAGATAAGTTTTCTTTTACTTCTTAGCTATACAAATCGTGGCAGGATCACCCAGGTCATGTAAATGAAACACTAATTTCTGCCAGACAGGGACTACTTTTTAGTTTTGTCTTCCTCGCCCCAATATTTGTGACCATTCTATAAGATAGATGATCCACTACAGGGTGTGCAGTGGTGCTCTGATATCGTGCGCACTGGGTGGTTCAATGCACTCGACCTGCAGCCTGTTCGTCATCCTGCATACCAAGGCATGTGTATGTCAGAGCACAACTGCATGCCCATATTCATCCACCTATCTATTTATCTATACAAAACATGCATGGCTGGGCCCTCACCCCATAGAAAATGCCATATATACTTCACCATACATTATGGTAGTCAATCAGCATATTATTATGCCAATTACAGTGTATTAATGTGTTATTAACTCCTTAATAAATATCAATACGTAACAAGCACTATATGTGTGTGTGTATATATATATATATATATATATATATATACACACACACACGATACACAAAAATTGAAATTTAAATATCTGTACATTTCTTTCTCCGACTGCTGGTCTCCGGGCTCATAACTACTGGGAGGTCCTTCCTGGTACCATGTGACAGGCAGGATACAGATCTCTGTAGGGAGACTACATCCTCCCTCCATTTCCTGTAGTCATCAGTGCTTCCTAAAGCAGTTGTCCCCTACAGTACTACAGAACTTGGAAACAGAAAGAAGAAACGTTAATCTGAACATGCAGCTAGATGGCTGACTTCAAACATTCTGGGAGGAAGGAGCCGGAGACCAGCAGTCGAAGAAAGAAAATCTACAGGTATTTAAATTTCTATTTCTCTCTCCTAAAAGCTGGTCTCGGGCTCATAACTACTGGGATATACTAAAGCAGTACATCCCCTTGCTTCCTGGGTGGGAAGAATGTCAACAGCCTTTATGGGTCCACCACTACCTAGAGGACCCAGCAGCCAAAGGACACCTCCGCATGAGGCGGACACATCTAATTTGTAGAACCTTGCAAAGGTATTGATGGATGACCAAGTGGCCACTCTGCATAAGCCTGCCAGTGAGGGCTTCTCAGGGGTCACAGCATCCACCATTGCTCTGTGAGTGGGCCCTCATTGGACCTGGTAGGGCTACCCCACTTTCTGGTAGGCAATGGATATGGTGGAATGAATCCATCTGGCATTAGTGTCTTTTGATGTTTTTTGGCCCATATTCTGCCCAGTGAGAATGAACAAACTCAAAGTCTTGGGTATAGAATCGGTTCTTTTGATGTACTGCCTGAGTGCTCTCCTAGGGTCCAGTGTCTGAAATTCCTCTCGTTCTTGTTCTCAGGGTGAGGACAGAAAGAAGGAAGGTTCAATTCTTGTTTGTAGTGAAAAGGAGACATCACCTTGGTAAAAGGAGGGAGCTGTTGGCAGGCCCACTGAGTTGATGAAACACAGTGTATGGCTCTTTGGTTGACAGGGCTCCTATCCACGGATCGTCATGCTAAGGTGACTGCTGTAAGAAAACAACCTTCATCATCAGGTGGAGAAGGAAGTTTCTTAAGAAGCTCAAAGGGGCCTTGGTTAGGGCCTTGAGGACCAGGCTGAGTCTCAAGGTGAGATGATGTGCTTGATTGGGAGACGTTTTAGCATCGCTGCTCTCAGGAATTGTCTAACATGAGGGTGAGCACCCAAGAACTCCTGCATCCACCAGCAGAAGTGTGCCCAGAGCTGAAACTTGGACTCGCAAGGTTGCTAGTTGGAGACCCTTGTCAAAGCCTTCTTGTAGGAATTACCGTATAGTGGGGAGAATACCTTGTTGTCTGGTACGTTGCTGGATTGTAACAGAAGAAATCTTCACCATACTCTGTAATAGACCTTGGAAGACAAAGGTCATCTTGAGTGGATCATCATTTCAATAACAGGTAGAGTATAACCTAACTCCTTAGAGTCTCCTGCTCAATCTCCATGCCGAGAGGGACAGATTGCGCAGATTGGGAGTGCAGTGCGGACACTGATGCAGCAGGTCCTGGTTGGCCTGAAAAATCAGAGGAGGCTGTGGCGACATTTGAACTGGTCGAGGAACCATGGCCAGCCAGGGGCCAGTGTGGGCAGATTAAAATCAGCTCTGCCTGATCTAGAGTGATCTTAGCAAGACCCTTGAGATTAGTGGTATTGGGGCAAAAGGCATACAGGAGATCGTACTGACCCCAGTTTATGGAGAAGGCGTCCTGTGCTATTGCAGCTCATCCCTGGTTAGGAGCAGAACTTTGTAATTTTGTCAGCAGATGAAAAGATCTACCTGTTGGAGGCCCCACCATGTAGTAAAGAGGTGGAAAGCACTGTCCTTCAATTCCCATTCTCCTGGAAGAACATCCTTTCGACCGCCAACCTGCAGTGATGTTCTCCTGGCTTGGGATGTACATGGCCATTAGGCTTTCCAGGTGGTGCTCTGCCCACTGGAAGAACAACAGGGTTTCTTGTAATACCAGAGAGCTCTTGGTGCCTCCCTGGCGATTGATGTAGGCCATGGTCATTCAATTGTCTGTGAGGATGAGGCACATCCCAGCTGGATATCTGTACTTGGAAATGTTAAAGTGCCGGGGACTGCACACAACTCCAGAATATTGATGCTGCTTGAAACATGTTTCTGCCAGTGACCATTTCCCTGTGTTGAGAGCTGATCTATGTGAGCTCCCAGCCCTGAAGACTGGTATCGGTAGTGATTCTCATCTGGTAAGGATGCCCTATTTTGAGACCCTTCATGATGCAGGGTCGCCAAGTCCACCAATGAATGAGATGCTTTCACCTGGCGAGATTTGTATCCGTTGCCCAGATTGTCCCTTGGCTGGGACCAAAGTTGGAGAGTTCAACTGAGGGGCGCATGTGAACCAGTGCCCAGGGAACTGTCTGCCAGGAGACCATCATCCCTATGAGCTGCATGAAGGTGTCACCTGGCAGGTATTGTGCCGACTGGAATTTGCTGATAAGGACCCTGAGTCCCTGAACTTTGATTGTGGGAAAACCTTGTTCTGTAGTGTTTTAAAGTCCACTCCTAGATGATTCAGGGTCTGGGACGGTATTAGAGTCAATTGGAAGTGTGTTTCCCACCCTGAATCTGAGGAATTGTCTGTGAGCCCTTGGATGGGGATATGCAGATAGGCATCCGCAAATCTATTGAGGCCAAAAATCCCCTGATGGAATTTCTGATGATGGATGAAAGGGTTTCCATCTTGAATGTTCTATCATGAACAAAGCTGGTCAGAAATTTTAGAACTAATACAAGCCTGAATCCTCCTGAGCGTTTTGGGACTATGAAAATAGAGAAAATGCCCTGTGCCGTTTTGAGATGAAGATTTCTTGATCGCTTATGCCTGGATAAGGTCTGAGATTGCTTATAACTCGCCACTTTCTTTTCCTGATTGTTGGATATGGGGAGGAAACAACGCATGGGTAGCGAGGGCTTTGATTCAAACCATGAAGTAACCCGCGTACTATATCTAGCACTCAATTGTTCTTGGTGGTGTGGACCCTCCTCAAAAACTGGAAAGCCTGCCCCCATACTCGAGGATGGATCCAGGAATCCTCATTGAGACTTTTGGCATCGCCTCCAGCGTCCCAGGAGCCGCCTCTTCCTCCACTGAAGCTACGCTGGTTCAGGGAGAAGAACTAAGTTCGCCTGCCTGAAAATGTTTTATTTTGTCCCTTGAATAATTTTGGCCCAGAAATTCTGCCTGGATCCCAATGACCAGGATCTGTTCTTGCCCCAGGATTGTGGCATGCAAACTTTTGCTGTTTCTACGGGTTCCTTGACCACCTCCTTTAGAGCTGATCCAAAAGGAGGCCTCCTTCACATGGGGCATTCACCAAGTGCACCTTTGAGGCAGTCTGCCTGCCATGCTCTCAACCACAGGATACATCGAGCCAAGGTCTGGTAAATGATTTTAAGTCTTCTGGCTGTGGCAGAGGGAGGTAGCAGTTGAAGTTTGAAATTGTGGTGAGGTTCTGGAAAGCTAACTTTGTCATACGTTTCTGTAAGTTTTATTGCTTGTAAGTTGTGTTTTAAATTGGCCTAACTCCTAAGAAACCCTCTGAAGCCCTCCCACCACCACTTGCATTTGCCTTTGCCTTTCTTAAATACAGGAAGAGTCACTGGGGTTGAGCTTAAAGGCTGGGAGGGAGGAACCTAGGAGTTGCAAACTTCCCTGTGAGCAAACTCTTAAGGCTAATAGTCAGGTGGGGAAAAGTTCAGCCACTCAAGTGTTGAAAGTTTAAAAGTCTTGGACTAGCGGGGAACTTGGTGGCTTACCCAAGAAAACCTACTTGGAGGGATGGGACCACATGTCATTAGGGCTGGCATCTTTGGGAGGGTGGTGGGGTGCACAGGGTGTCGCGACAGCCATGATACTGGACTGGGCTTGGAAGCTCGGTGGTTGCCCAGTGTGCTACCAGCTGGCACAGCTTAGGGAGGAGGTTGAAGGGCTTAGGAGACAGCTGGGGAAGGGGCGAGTACGGTTGGGGAATAGGGCAGGGGCTCTCCCAGGGTTGCACCAAACACTAGGGAGTAGGGGCATAGGGAAAGGAGTGCAGGAGGTACTCTGGGGTGCATAGGGACCCTGGCAGATGGGGCCCAAAAGGAGGATACTACGAAGGAAGCTGGCAGGTAATTGGGGACCCTCACAGACGGGGCCAAAGGAGGACATTCTCAGGAGGTAGGAAGATGGCTGGGGCTGGACAGAAGGAAGAAATGGGGAGGTGGATCGGACCGTAGCTCAGCAACCTGATTCTCTTCTTCTGCTTGAGGATGAGGGGTGATGTAGCCATGACAGGGGTGGTTTGAGAGGAAAGGAGTAGGGGCAGGAGGTGGGGGCTGGATAGTGGGAGGAACAGGGGAACTTGGAATCGGGAAAATGGAGGGAGCAAGGGATCAGAGCAGGAGGATGAGGGGTAGAGGGAGAAAAGCACAAAGAAAAGGACCAGTTGGGAGGAAATGGCAAGGAGAAGGACCAGAAGTACAAGGAGGATACAGTAAAGGGAGCTGAGGATTTAGGCCAGGGTAGCACGACAAGCAAGGAGGGGCTGAACAGAGATGGGTTGGAAGGGAGGATGAGCCAGGCTAGTTTAGCAGATGGGGAAGGACCAGTCGCGAGCTGTAACGGTGAGGGTAGCAGTACAGAAGGATACTCAGTAGGACAAAGGGTCATCGGAGGGAGGGGTGGCCAGGTTAAATAAGGAGGGCATGGCAGGTGGCACCCAGATAGGGAGGAACAAGGAGCCGGCTGAGGGAGGGGCTGGTAGAAAGGATGAAGGACATGGAAGGGGAAATGGAGAAAAGGGGCAGCCAGAGTGCTCCTGTTGGGTGAGTCCATGATCAGGGGTATCAAATGGGACAGGTAGGAGAAGCCTGCCCGTTAGAACAAAATGTTTCCCTGGACTAATGGTGTACAGGGCCAAGCATGAGGTATATCAGCTGGCAAGGATTGTAGAGGTTCCCCAGACATACTGGTCCATCTGGGTACCAATGACATTGAGGAAATAGAGCTAGAGATACAGGCAAGATTCAGGGAGCTTGCCAGGGTCTGTCATGACATAGGATGCACAGTTCCTTCTCAGAAATCCTGCCGTGCCAAGGGCTGAGTGGGGAACACAAAAGGAAGATCAGGGAGATAAACCAGTGGCTCAGGGAGTGGTGTGAGGCCAGAGGGTATGGGTTGATGAGGGATTGGGGAGACCTGGGAGGATAGAGGGCTGTATGCTAGAGATAGGCTCCATCTCAATTGGAGGGGAAGGAAATCCTTAAGTTGAAAATAGAGGGGTTCATTGGTGAAAGGTGGGGTTTAAACTTGTAAAGGGGGAGGGATGGGAGAAAAGGCTGTCAAGGGGGTCTTATAAAGGAGGGACTCTGTCTCCACACCCCTGGAGAGCTGGAGGAATGCAGGAAAAGGCTGACTGGTAATGTGCAAACCAGGGAAGACAGAATCCCCACAGGAGCACGAGCAGGGAAATGGAAGTATAGGGAAAGGGTGGAAGGTAGTCCTGCTAAATGCCAGGAGCTTTGGCAATAAAATGCCTGAGCTCCAGGTGATGCTAACTGAGGGAGAGGTGGATGTGGCAGTGGTCACTGAGACCTGGGCCACCTGAGGGCACAACTGGGACCTGAACCTGGATGGTTACACCATGTTCAGGAAGAGGGGAGAGGGGGAGGGGAGGAGGAGGGTAGCAATAATAGTCAAAACTGCATTGCCATAGGAGGAGTGGAGGAGGCGGAGGGAACTGTGGAGGCAATTTGGGTACCTTGATAAGAAGGGGAGGCAAGAGTGAAAATATGAGTGATGTATAGACCCCTGCGCTGGTGGAGGAGCTGGAGGAGAGTGTGGTGGCAGATGTTGGGAGACACTGCAGAAGGGAAGGGTGGTGGTGTTGGGCGACTTAAACATGCCGGAGCAGACTGGGAGACTATGACATCCTCGGTGGCCAGGGAACAGAGGTTGTTGGATGTCTTTCAGGGACGCGTTCTTAACTCAACAGGTGGGGAACCAACCAGGGAGGAGCGGATAATGGATGTGGTTCTGGCAGACAGTGACCAGATTGGGGCCTGGAGGTAAGGGACCCGTTTGAGAACGACCATGCCACGGTCTGGTTCTGCCTGAACCTAGGAGGGTAGAAAACTGCACAAAGACGGAGGTAACTGACTTCAGGGGCGGATTTCAAGGAAATGGGAAGGATCCTTAAGGAGTACTTGGATGGGACTGGGCCAGACATGGACGCTGACAGTAGGTGAGAAATCATCAGGACGGGGTGCAGGATGCTACCAGCACCTGGCAAGAGTAAGACGAAATGCGGCACGGCCCGAAAGCCCTGCTGGTGGACCGGGAGGTTCAGGAGGTGGTGAGGGAAAGAAGGCGGCCTGTAGGCAATTCAAGTGCTCAAGGAGTGAAAGGGAGGAGTACTGAGCTGATGGCTGTCAGAAGGGCCACTAGGGTGGTGAGGGCAGCTAAGGCAAGGAAGGAGCAGAACCTGGCCAGGGAAATTAGGAGGGAACAAGGGTTATTTAGATACATTGGGGAAAACAAAGGGTGAAGGGGCAGATTAGCAGGATTAAAACAGGGAGAGATAGGCACAAGACCTGGGGAGCAGGCTGAGGTACTAAATGAGTACTTCACCTCAGTTTTCACCAAGGAAAATGGGGCTGCATCATACATGGGATGAGATGGTGAAACTGGGGGTGGGACCCTTACCAACTGGCAGGTCTGGGGGGCATCACTGGCAGGTGGGGGAAGGCAAAGCAGGGGGACGAGGTAGCGGAGGTGGAAATCACGGCACAGAGAGTGAGGAAGCCCTCCGGTCCCTTAAGATGGAGAAAGCACCAGGGCTGGATAAATTACATCCCAGAGTGCTGAAGGAACTGGCAGATGTCCTGGCGAAACCCTGGCGGAGCTCCTCAGCATCTCTCTGAGGACAGGGTGGGTGCCCCAGGACTGGAAGGTGGTGCATATGTGCCTATCCACAAGGGGAGTTCAAGGAGGTGGCAGGAAATATAGGCCTCAGCCTGACATCGTGGTGGGCAAGGTGATGGAGGGCATTGTCAGGAGAGACTGGGGGGACCTGGAAAAGTTGGGGTGCCTGGACAATAGACAGCATGGATTCGTCCGGGAAATCATGTCAGACAAACCTTGTGGAGTTCTATGACTGGGTGACTAGTGCCTTGGACCTTGGTAGACATCCCTTTCTTGACTTCACAGGCATCTGACTCTGTTCCTCATGGGGGCCTGTTGGATAATCTGGGAGAAATGGGGTGAGAAGCAGATGATCAGATGGATAGAAATTGGCTCTAGAACCGACCCAGAGGGTCGTGGTTGACAGGATAGTCTCATCCCCAAGGAGGGTCAATAATGGAGTCCCTCAGGGATCAGTCATTGGGCCCCTCCTGTTCAACGCCACATCTCTGACATAAGGAAGGGTATCAGGAGTGAGATGAGTCTCTTTGTGGATGACTCAAAACTAGGGGCGGTGGTGGATGGGGAGGAGGGAGGGTGGCCCTACAGGGGACCTGGAGGCTCTGGAAGGTGGTCTCGAAAGTGGAAGCTGAGGTTCAATGCAGGAAAATGCAAGGTACTGCACCGAGACAAGAAACCCAGGCCAAGTGTACACCCAGCCGGGGATGCTACAAGTCTCGATGGCTGAGAGGGACCTGGGGGTGGTGGTGGATGTCAAGATGAACAACTCGGAGACTTGTAGGAGGGCAGCAACAAGGCCAACAGGATGCATGGATGCATCGCTAGGGGCTCACCTCCAGAAGGAGGGAATGAACTCCCACTGTATAACTGCTTGGTGAGGCCACACCTCGAGTACTGCATGCAGTTTTGGAGGCCATTTAAAGAGGGACATTGAACTCCTGGAGAAGGTCCACAGGAGAGCAACCAAAATGATTTGGGGCTTGGGGGTTAGGACCTATGGGAGAGGCTCAAGAGCTAAATATGTACACACTGGAAGAGAGAAGGGACCGTGGACATGATAGAGGTCTTCAGGTACATGAAGGGGTAAATGGGAGGAGAAGTCAGTGTGTTCTGAAGGAAGGAGGGGGGAAACTAGAGGGCTTGGGTGGAAGCTGAGGGAGATTCAGGGAGTAAGGATGAGGTGCTACTTCACTGGAGAGGGTGGTGGAGCCATGGAATGCGCTGCCCAGGGGCTGGTGGAAGCAGAAAGTGGAGGGGTTCAAGAGGGGCGGACAGGTACAGGGAAGGGTTCTGGAAGCAAAACCAGTGCAGCAAGAATATCTGGGACTGGCAAGGGAGAAGCCAGAGAGGAGGGGGCAGCAAGGTCAACTCCCAGGGTGGGAGCTGACCAAATGAGCAGACGTGAAAGACCATTAGGCCTATTCTGCTGGCATTTTAGTATGTTAGTAAAATATGGCTCCTGCTGCCCATCTGACTGCCTCCTCAGATACGTCAGCCGAGTAGACAGAAGCTAGCCCCATTAGTTGTAGTTGCTGCAGGGCTGGTTTGTTTCATCTGGCTCATCAGCAAGCTAGAATGCCAGGTAAGTGGCCCATGATAGTGCGGCTCGTGCCGAGAACAGGTTGGCTGTAGCTGCCTTGAGCGGGTTACGGTGGACTGGAACGCCTTCTTGAGGATGTGTCCACCTTCCTATCCACTGGGTCCCGCAGGGAGGCCCCACCTCTGCTGGGATAACAGTTTTTTTTTTTTTGTTAAGGTTTGAGGCCAATAGTAGCCTGAAAGCTGGCTTTGAGTACTTAGCAGCTGGTTAGGAGGGTCCCAGGTGAATCTCTTCGCCGCCTGTTCAATGAAAAAAACTAGCTCATCCAAGTCAAGGTTTGTGGATGGCGAGGTGCCTGAATCAGAGTCATCATCTGGATGTTCCCTTCTTTTGGGGAGGAGTAACTGGACTCCGATGGGTCAGGGGACCTGTCTCATCAGCATTTCCCTTGTGGGCATCATGGATCTGCTCCTGGATCTGGATCTCTTTCTCCTCCTGTCATGTCATGAGGAGGGTACCCTACTCGTCTAAAGATGGGGAGGGTTCGACTTCAGGTTGCTGTCCTCTGTGTCTTGTGATCTGGGAATTGTGCAGGATATCAAGGGAGATGGGATGCGGGCAAAAGCCTGTTAAGCTTTCGATGAGGCCTGGACGAGGAATGCGCCTATCTGAGGTGGAGGTCTGGACAAACCCCATCACCAGGGTTTGTTGCTCCTGCAACTCTTTAATGGATGCATCTGTGGCCTCCTCCAACCTTGGGGCTATGGCATTTTCGCACTTTAGCAGAGTGAGCCCCAAAGGTGGCCAGCAGTGGGGATCTACATTTGGGGCACTTTCTGCCCCTAGAGAGCTTGTCCATTTCAGCAGAGGACATACTGATGCTTGTGGTGTCCCTTGGGCAAGGAATTTAAACTGTGACTCTGTTCCAGCCCTTACTGACAGACCCACGATAGCCTCTTTACAATCCCTCCTGATGACATTGACGCTTGAGCTAGGTGCTTGAAAAACCGCCGCTGAGCAAAGGCCAATAGTGAAGCTTGGAGCCAGGGACTTAAATCCATCAACGAGCAAAGACCAGTAGATGCTCGTCGACATGCTAGAAGCGTTGCCCCCCACCCCCACCGCGCCACATCGAGACTGGCCTTGCCACTTGAAAATGCTGTTGACGACCTGGTCCATTGCGGATCCCTTATGAAGCACAATAGTGCTGACTGACTGACCTCCCTGCTGCTCTGAATGCCATAGACAAGCTGGTTTGTTGTGAAACCCCTGCTGGTGGAGCACGATCGCTCGACTGACTTCCACTGCTACTCTGAATGGAGCCTGCGTGTGGTACAGCACATCCGTCGATGAGCCGAAGGGGAAATGTGGCTCTTCCACTGCCGGGAATAACTGTTGCAGTTTCTCCCTGTTGCACCTGAGAGTAACATAGTCGTTATTTTGTGTCCCTTTGTAAGCCATGCTGCACACCGGAAGAAGCAGACTCTGAATGGGGAGGGGGAGAAAAGGCGCACTGTGGGAACTCCTCAGAGTGCAGGAAGGTTGGGGGAGGGAACCAGTCTGTACAGCATGCACGGCTGAGACTGGTGTCCGCAGTAAGGAAAAGAGGCAAATCCTTAAGTAGAATTTCTTGATGAAGCTGCTGAACCTCTCTTGCCAATAAAAATAATCAGCACTTACAGTCTGATGTCTTCAGCTCTGTCACTCCGGTGACAGAGCCTCTAAAAACCTGCCTCTTGTCAGGCAGGAAGTAAACTGATGGCTGCAGGAAATGGAGGGGAGGATGTAGTCTCCTACAGAGATCTGTATCCTGCCTGTCATATGGTACCAGGAAGGACATCCCAGTAGTTATGAGCCGGAGACCAGCTTTAGGGAGAGAATCACACATACCCCTATAATGCAAAGCATCATGGGCTGTATATGAAAATCACCACACAATGTTATGCTGGTTCAACTTTAAGCGAATTATCAACTTTTCCCCATTAGATGTGTTTCAGTCACCATCTCTCCGTTGAGTGCATACATTCCTTTCTGCCGTAGAGATAAACATTTATTGTCTGGATATACCAATTTTATTTTGTTTTTCCGCACGTAGTCGTCTTGGACACTTTTTTTTCTTTGCTCGAATCTTGCTCATGCGCTATGCATCCACATGCATGAGTGACGCAGCTCAGGGAATCCGTTCCCACTGCGCCGACTCTCGCTCTTTTCGTCCCATTCATTCATTGTTTTTGGGACCCAGCCAGAAGGGGCATCTGCATTTAGTTCAGTACAGACCTGAAAATAGACCGCATCCAACAGGAGCACTGAAGACTTCAATTTGTGAGTTGTATGGAGGGCTAAGGGGCGACTTGCTCGCAGTATTGCAGACATTGTAATTTTTCCGACTTCAGTCATTTTGTTGGCTTGCTCTATGCTCCATGTCCCTGTTCCTTTGTTCACTGCTACCACGCATGTAATGTAGTAAGTGCTGCAGGTACATGATCGTGAGTTCGCTTTTGTGAACTGTGTGCAGCTGTAATCTCTGGATGCTGGTAATATTAATTGGCTAAATTAGTATTATCTATGTCTTGCAGCACCACATATTGCACTTAGACATTTTATGTGAAGCTGAGGTGTGTTTTACATGCATGCCTTTTTCAGCAGTTCAGAACTGGGCTGTTTAGTAGACAGTTTAGTCGTCTGCTTTATTATTACATTGAACAGACCAGTCCAGGCAAACAGTTCGCTATGCTGTGAAAATATTGGCAAGTGCTGCTTACCCACTGCAGTGCAGATTCTCATCATAACTTTAAGCAATTTATAAGCATTTATGGCGTGACCGTTGGCAACAGTAAAATGACAGCCTGGAGCGGCATACATCAATCATTGATGGACCACTGCCAGTGCATGGATGGTAGACAACTGGTGCCTACAAATCACATCATGCGGTCCATAGTGGCGACCACAAAATGAAGGGGCGGGTGGCCACTACTACCTAGCACAGAAAAGCCAAGACAAAACAAGCCAGGTGAGGCTTGAACTGGAACATAATTGGTCCTCAGCCGACTGTTCCGCCTCACTGTATAAGCGATCCCGCACTATGTATGTATCGTCTAACTATACTTTCATCATAGGTATGTAAGAGACATACAGGAGTCACCTGAATCTAGATGGACCTACTGTGACCTATTAACATAGACTCCATCGATATCATACAGGTGTTTGAATGAATACGGCACAGATGGCCAAATCATGGCACCACCGAACAAAAGAATTGTGAATTACCAAATGGTGTTGCCGATTCTGCCATCGCTGCTGTATTGGAATGGATCAGGACTGCTGCTGCCTGATGTGCTGCCCGTCGCCCTCAGTGCAGGCAAACGGATCATCCCTATATGGGTCCATTATGTAGCTAAAGTCAAATTCGGACACTATCACCGTCCGAAAAATCACTGTCTGTGCAGGACAGCATATCACTGTCATAATCGGATCCAGCAAAGGAACTGTTTGGAGTAGACATCGCCCGACTGAACTCTGTGCCCGAGACCTGGGACAGAGACCACTGTGCCCAAGACAGGAATAACAGAAGTGGAGCTCAGATTCCCTGAGGTGACGTTGCAAAGCAAATGAGTGCAAAGGTCAACAGATACAGGCTCCAATGCACAAAAATACACTTCCTGGTTTGCGATCAAGAAAAATGTTTTATTTTGCTAAAATTAGTAGCGCATGTAAAATATACATAGCAATTCAGTTTTATATGCAGTCAGCAAGCAGTAGATGACTTCACTTAGGTAAACTTGGTAAATCACTTTAAGCAGGAATGCATGGTGCTGAAAGGCCTCTCACACAGTCTGCAAAGGTGCCAACAGAAGACACAGATACGTGTTTCGGCCCTACCAGGACTCATCAGTGTGCCACATCTGTATGACACCCCAGTGGAATGAACCAGCTACCCTAAGATGGTCTGTCTGGGTTAGGTTGTGGCAAGCCCAATAAAAACAAAAACAAGCTGAAAGACCAAGAACCTTAGTGCGTAAGCACTTGTCTTCTATATATATAAAAAAATCAATAACACCTTAATAACTTAATACTACCCAACACACTACAAACCACCTCAATAACACATGTAACAGCCCCAATAAGCATGTAACAGCCCCAACAATGCATGTAACAGGCCCAATAACACATGTAACAACCCCCAATAACACATGTAACAGCGCCCGATAAACATGTAACAGCCTCCCGATAACACATGTAACAGCCTCCCGATAACACATGTAACAACCCTCAATAACACATGTAACAGCGCCCCGATAACACATGTAACAGTCCCCAATAACACATGTAACAGTCCCCAATAACACATGTAACACCCCAATAACACATGTAACAGTTCCCCAATAACACATGTAACAGTCCCCAATAACACATGTAACAGTCCCCAATAACACATGTAACAGCGCCCTAAGCTCCCCAACATTATGGTAAAACATAGGGTACAGCAACAAGTGTCCAACTAATGCATTATATAAAATGAAGGATGGCAAAGTCCAGCATACTCGTGAAATAATACCATCTCAGGGTCGAACAAGTTGTACAATACACTTATATCTTTCAATATATCTATGAATGTTACCAAGAGCACACAGTGCCTGAAGGTCAAATGATGTCTGTCTGTGTCTACAGAGGCAGTGAACCCTGTAATCACTTTTGCCACTAAAAGCCTCAGTGAGTGCTAAGGATAGCCACAGAAGCCAACAGCTAATGAAAATCAAATATGGCTGATAAAAACCAAATGCAGCTAATGAAAACTGCTGCAATGTACTGTTGATTTTATTACAAATAAATACTGCACTTTGCAGTATGTGGCTAAACATTTTCTCCCTAGCACCCCATAAGCCCTGTATAATCAACATTCCACGAGCTCACAGTTACAAAAACAAGCAGTCTGGGTCTAATGAAGCATTCTGTTGTTCTGTCATTTTCTTAAAACCTCTCTATAATTTTTGTGGGCGGGGTGGGGAGGGTGGGAAAGGAGTGAGTGTGGAGCCGAGTATACATTGCTAATTTTACCGTTAATGGAAAGCAGATCTGAAGTGTAATTAAATAGATCTGCAGTAGAACTGGCAACAACCAATTCTCCAACGTGCTAGCCATCAGCCCTCCGCAGCAGCTTTCTGAACCAGCTCCTGCATATTAGCAGTCGGGAAACTAGAAAGTCGATCCAGCTTGGCATGCAGACCTATCATAAAGATACTGCATATTACAATCTCTCAGATATAATATTATCTCACCCTCCCCTCTTCCCCAAAAAGCCACCAGATGATGACAGTGCTGGGTAGCGGAGGATCCAATGTCACAAGTTAGTGGTCTAAAAATAACTGAAATGCTCCTCAGATCAGCAAACAGCAAGTCACACACAAGCTGCAGTAATCCTGCTGGTTCCTTCTACTCACAACCGAAAGCAAACTTTTCTTTTTTTTATTACCCCAACTTTGCTTCTTTTCTCCATCAGATATGAATGCCCTTAAGTCAAACTACCCTCTTCCTCCCTGGGTTCCTCCATCCATCACACAACTCCTCTTGGATTTACCTCCACACCCTTGGATTACCCCTCCTGACAGGGCCAGAGGGTGGACAATCCCCTCGAGCACAATCCAGACACAGAGGGGCACAGCCGGAGGCACAGAGCCTGTAAGGGACCCAAGAAGGAATTAGGGATTTTCCAGCAGTTTGTTTCCCATGAGGGCTGTCAAACATGCAGTGGTACAAGTGGCATGGAGATGCGACACATGTATCAGCACAGAAGGCAGGCCCCCACCCCAAGACTGCAGAGAGCTGACAGTTCAGACATCCTACCTCCACTGGGTGTCAGGCAAACCATGGCACCGACCCCCCCCCACCTGAGGAAGGAGAGACGTCCTTGGGATGTTAAATACTACCTCCCTGACTGGCTCAGGAGTGACCCCAGCCCATGCCTGACCTTGAGTCATTGCCACAGTGAATGGAAGCCCACCGCTGCACGATCAGGACAACCCCACCTCTTTACTTCAAAAAGCAATGTTCTCAAAGGGGTCAACAGACACTTTCATTTTTTTTTTTTTTTTTATGTTTTATGCTCCACACAGTATTCTCATCCCCAGCTCCAGCAATCGGTGCTGCCACAGCTGCACCCTTATTCCAGTCAGCAGAGTGAGCAAAGACTGCCTTGAAAGCCGACACAACAGCCACAGCTGGCAGAGGGCATGTAAATGCCAAGTGGCAAATGCCCTCCTTTCCCAGTAGACAGGCTACTCACTTTAGCGACATCAACCCGCCCCAGCCCCCAGCTGGCATCCACAGGGATTCCGGGACTGGGATGTGACACCCGGTCTCCCAATGGTAGAGCAAGGCACTGCCACCACCCTGCCACTGGGAGCGCCCATTGCATCACTTTTTTCCCAGGTGCCCCACCTCAATCTGTCACCCAGCAACCTCCCAACTAGCAATCCAAAACTCCACACCACTGGTCCCTTACAGATTGACCAACATGGCAGGTGACATCAGAGGAGGACAGGGGGGAGGAGGAGCCCCCTCCCACTCAGGTACAGGATCAGGTTGGGTGCAGAGCGAGAGTGTGCTGGAGCAGTCACTCAGACAGTCACATTAATTTTTTTTTTGTCCCTCACCCTCTCCCATCCCTTCACCCTCCTGTCAGTGTGCTGACCATCCTCTGTGGCCTTATTTTATTTATTTTTATTTCAGGGAATCAGAAATACCTTTGAGTCAAAGACTCCTTTACAAAGGTTCCACGTGCCTTACACACACACACACACACACACACACGATTCCTGTGTGAGAAAGCTCCCAACATACCAGAGGGGTTACTGTGGTGGCAGAGCACAGGCACTGCACCCAACCCCCACCCAACCCCGGCTGGGATGCACTATTATCAGCAGCAGCACTGCCCAGCCCTGGCTGCCCGATGATAGCAAACAGAATCTACTCCCAAGTCCAAGACACCTAACCTAACGCAATACCACTGAGCCACAGAAAGGACCCAGTGAATCAGATTCGATTCTTAAAAGGAAATTTCTAACTTAAAGCACCCCAAGTGAATAAGGGTGCCCCCAGGCAGCAATTTAGTCTCTCTGACACCAAACGATCTATGATTTCTTACATTTTGTATCTATGACTGTTTTTGGATCAGCATTCACTGAATCTGCAACACCGCCTGCAAGCCCCACCACTATTACTTCCCACCACAGTTCTGCAGCTGCAGCCCTTTTCTGCCCAAAGTACCAGGCAACTGGTGCCATGCCATGGTTCAATCCTGTCGCAATCCAGTATGTTAATGGGCTGCATCTCAATTCGCCTGCTAACATCAGGATCAAATCATTTGCATTTTCTGCCGTGCAACATTGTCACGAGAGGAGGACTCCACCCCTGCACCATCCTTTGGGCAAAGCACAAAAGTGTGGCAGTGCTGGCACACACTTTTGCCACTTTGTATCAGTCCCCATATTTTGTGGCCGGACGTTAGTCCTGGTGCCCCAGAATCCCATTAGGCCAAGGAGCCATGCCTGTTGCATGCTAGTTCACCACAGCCACAAAAAGAGTGATGTTAAACAACAGGTGCTCAAAAACAGCTCAGAAGAGGATGAGGGAAGCTGGTGGCTGCATAGGGCCCTTGCTACCACGTAGCGTGAGAGTTAGGGCAGACTGGGTGGGCCTTGTGGTCCTTTTTGCCAACAAAATCGTTGTTTCTATGCAAACCTGGGGTGTAGCCATATTTTAAGAAGCTCTGCTTTAATTACTTCAATTCTAAAGCTAATTACTGAAATGCTAAATCCCATTCAGAACAGGGAGAAAAGGCTATCTTATAAGACTGGAGAAAAATGTTCTCTAAAATGGAGTAAAACAGATGTCGGTACATCGTTTCCATAACACGAACTACTGTTTTAAATAATACGGAGGACTGGAAATGTTCACGGTCTTATCAGAGCTAGTCTCTACACTTTGTTTTACTGTTGTATTCTCTGTGCATGTGTAACCCATAGGTGGCGCTATCCCAAGGGCTACTACCCTGCCTGTTTGACTATGGATGGGTTGAGGGGCCTAGGTCCTATGGCAGATGCCTCCACCCAGAGGTCAGGGTTTGTAGTGGTTAGACTAGCTTGGTCACAGTCCTCTGGGACACTGAGACCCCCTTTATTCCTCTGTAGTTGCACACACAGTACACGGAGTTACAGCCCCAATACCTCACGATACACACTGTTCACTCATAGATACCACTTACCCCTCTAGACTGATTCTGCAGCACGCCTCTGAGGACCCCTGTAAAGTAAGGTTAAACAACATACAGCAAAACAAAATACTGTTTCCATAAGTACCAACACCACAGACAGTATAACAACAACAAATCTGATTTATTTAGGGACAGTAACAAAGAGGGGGCAATCAGGTTGATTTGGTTTGGAAATATTCAAATCACAGTACGCACACATACAGGGTCTGAAAAGTCACACTCTGGGTACCCAGGTTGGGGGCCCTAGCCAGGTCCATTGCCCAGCAGGTGCAGATGGATAGGGCCCTGTAGAAGAAAATATATGCACAACACCCAATTGTAATCCGAGCCGAGGGCTCAGTCCATGAAACTGTGAAACAACAAGAATTAGGTGACACACTTGTGATTGAAAACAAGCTGCAGGGGAATACCCTGATTTGTACTCACAACACCCAAGCTGAGGATCGGATGGAGAATGTCCTCTGGATTGCCAGAAGAGCAGAGCATGAGGACAAGGTCCTTGTGACTGGACCCCACTGCAGCTGATAGCAAGCGGATAGTCGAATTAAGCTGAGGGGTTTACTTCCAGCTTCAGCACACAATTCACTGTACAGGGATTTGAAATATGATTCCCCACAACGATACGCACATTTATATGTAAAAGGAAAGTACTATACCAGGCAGGCTGCTCCTCGATCCTGATCGCAATTACTGCAAAATACCGGGAGCACACACAGCAGCTTCAGTTCCTGACAGACAGAGCGCACTTAGCAATTTCTTCAGTCTTCTCACGGGTGAGCCTGGTTTACACACTTCTAGTGCTTCTTTCTCTCACAACTCGGATTCAGTCCAAACTGGCACTCACAAAGGCTGCAGACCGAAACTCAGGGCCTCACATGCGCTTCCTGCGCAAACTATACACATAGAAGCACACAGCTCCTTCTCTCTTCACTGCCACAACTGATTTGATCTTTCCAGTCACAGAGCAGCATACCTCTCAACTGTACCACATTCGAGGAGCGTTCCTCATTTTACTTCAAAAAAAGCTCCATGTTCCACATTGTGAGGACTTGTTCCACATTCAAAGTCAACATTTTAAAGCAAAATCCATAGTAAATGATGGAAAAATAAACTATTCAATTAATAGCCGACTTTCTGAACATAAATGCAACATTTTAACAGTGTTTTGAGCTTCTTAGGCAAAGATTTGATTAAGTGTTCCACATTTTACCCTTGTGTTCCACATTTTGAGAGGCAATGTTCCACATTTGGGGACAAAAGGTTGAGAAGGTATGCAGAGCAGGGCATTTCCTTTAGCTCCACACTATTCTGTTGGCTGATTCACTGTCACTCACAATAAGACTCCTCTGTGGGTAGAAAAAGGCGCCAAGGTCAAAACTACATTTCCCAGAGTCACTGCCCATACAATCCCTTGTGGCTGGCTCAAAATTAAGAGTCCAAGTTCTGATTCGTCCACAGGCTCCATTTTAGGGAACCCTTAACCTAATTGGCCCAGCACAGCAGTTTAGGTCCAAAATGGAGGCGTAACACACACAGAGTTCCAGCTGCAAGAAAGGCAGGTTAGACAAACTGCATTTTACTTAACATTCTAACTGGTTTCAGGCAAACAGTTACATCTTTCATTTAGGCTCCCTCTGCACTCTTAGCGACTGCAGAAATGGAGCGATTTCTCCACATTTCGGGCGGGATTCGAGCATTAAATACAGTCCCCGCATACAAACTAATTAAGTCTACAAGCAGACAGCTCTTAAAGAGACAGTACGCGAGGCTCAAATAGCACTCACTGGAACCACATTTAAACAGCTCAGACGCCGAACACCGCCCAGACTTGGAGCATTCAGGCAAGCTCCTGGAAGACTTTTTGAACCCCCATTTGCAGGGTGGTTACACATATCCTTGCATCTGGCTTTATTTGGGAATCATTTTGCCCAGAGTGACTCAGTTAAGATGCAGTTGTCCATGTACAGAGAAGCTGGTCTCTTCCCAGCCTTAAAACTGGGAAGGCAAAAAAAAAAGAAGCAGGAAGGCCATGGCTTCCACTAAAGGCACACAGTGAGCCAGTGTCTGGGCTGGGAATTGTACCTGGATTCCCTTGGCTTTCATGCCTGTGCTCTGAGAAGGATGGAAAGGAAAATAATTTGGTTTCATATGACTCCTTTCATGCACACTATTCCAAAGTGCTTTACAAGTCAAGAGAGAAAGGGAGAAAACGTTGCTGTCACTTGGCACAGGGACATTCAAACAGCACAGGGCAGATCATTAGAGTGAGATTAAAGAGGGTTAACCACAAGGAGGATAAAAGACTTGCTTAGGGGTCCACCAGGGCCCTGGTGCTCTGTGGCAGAATTTTCTGATTTCTGCAGCAGGGCTCCTTGGCTTCTAAGTGCAGCATTTTCTGATTTCTCATGCATGATTTATTCACTTCTCTGGCAGAACGCAGTCCTGTCATTGGCTAAATATGATGTGATGTCTTCGATGACATCATATGCTTAGCATAGAGGAGGGTCTTCAGGATATACAATGGGACAGAAAGCCTGACACTATGGAAAAACAATACATTTATATGAAAATTCACCAAAACAATTAATTATGCGGAACTATATATATTCTGAGGCATAATGCAAATTCTGCTGCAATTTCCAGTAACTCAGAATTCCAGGGCCCTTGACCATGACTAATGCTGAACATGTGATCTCCTAGTTCTGCGAAGCCTCTGGTCTTATCACTAGATCACACAGCCTTCCTTACTGTGGCATCACTACAGACTAGATAATTTGCCTTAATCACATGGAACATAAAAACTGTGAATGGAATCCACTGACTAGTAATGCATCAGTCAGTACTGACGCTATACATGCATTTTAAGCTGTTTACACACACACAAAAATGTGTTTATATACTAGTCCTACTGCAGTCTTGGAATATCAGAGCTGTCAGTCTCTTTTTTTTTTTTTTCGAATATATACTTTTGCATTCTGGAACTGCTCTCCACCTGCCCCAGGCAACCACCCAGCCTTGTCACCCTCAACTGCAGCCCTCGCTTTCCAACCTCTGGCTTACCACACTGGGGCAGAGTCCAAACAGGGCTGGTCTCCCTCTCACCGAGCACCTAAGCATACTGAAGGGTACAGCGGGCTACACAGGGCCCAGGTATAACGGGCATCATGCTGCTATCCAGGGAACTGTATTCCCTTTTATCCCTCCCTGCAGACGTCTGCCGCGGGGGCGCCAGTGATACACAATCACACACAGCTGCGTATCGCCCAGCAGAGCCATCAGTATCCGCCTTCCCCTTCAGCTCCGCCTGCACTTCCACCTGTGGTCACCCAGGTGGCAGTGCTGGTGGAAGATTAATACTACTTCCTCCCGGAAAACAAGCGCATCCTCTGGGATGCTGATATTCCCGCCTGCCATCTGTCCACCCAGGCTCGAGTTGTGAAGCTGGATCACCGCTGCCACGAGTAGCAGCCTTGTCACTGTGCCAACAGGCTGGCCACCAGTCTCCATAACGCAGGCTATAACACATCTGAGGGTTTCACACCAGAAAAAGGCATTTACTCAACTTATACTCAAAGCAGTGAGTAACTCACTCCCGGCATTTTCCTTCTCTGGAACACTGCAATAACAACAACAGAGTTCCACTGAAATGCACACCTTGTTTGCACAATGATTTTGATACACTCGTGGGTTGTGCCTTCAACCAATATTTGCCTTTGATAAGCAGGGGTACTGCTGGTTGTTACCAGGTATTCTAGGCACAGACAGGTGAAAGAAGGCGTGTTATGTGCAGATTACAGATTGTGGGAGCATAATGGAATGCTCCTGACCAATCACAGCCTCCGTCCAATTGCAAGAGGTACTCTTACTCCCATAAGTGTTTCACATGCTGTTCCTGGCTAACAGGCTTCTGGCTAATGCCACTTGTGCCACACAGAAAGGGACTGCAAAAGGGTATTTATAAAAATAAATCATGGCATGATCCATACTGTAATAAGTTTACTGGGGCATTAGGAGGGCCTCATTCATGAGTGTAAGTGTGTCCCTCCTGTGTCCTTAGGGCACCAAAATTACCTACCTTGAGTCACAGTTTTCTTGCCCAAACAACAATGCACAAGGCAACACTCATATCAATAGGAGGCACTTATAAACTTATATCATCATCTGCTCACAGAGACTTTGGCAATTTAAAAGTTTATTTACACGTTTTCTGAGTGAACTGAAGAAGATACAAGTCATACTGGACACCTGTTCAACAATTAACACCTTGTTGCAAAAGGATAATATGCATTTGTGTGTGAAGGGAAATCAGACAGAGTGAAAACTAGTGTATCTATGTGGTTGCTTGATGGTGCGATGGTAGCATCCTGCCCTACCAAACATGACCCAGGTTCAAGAGCAAATCCGTTGGGGGGATGCTGCCACTGGACATATCACACTGTGTTCCCATGTTGCCCCATATTGCCGCCTTACCATTCTGATACGCTACGGTAATTGTTTTATTTTTGTGAAACTGTTTTATTCCTCATGCTGATCTTCAATTGTACTGAACTTGCCTGTGTCCCTGTTGCAATGTATTACCCAATTGCTTGAGTTGTTCTTACAGTTTATTCCTTTGTATGTAATTAATCCTGGGTCGCCCCAGAAAAGGGACTGTAATGGTCTCAGTGGGTCTACCGGTTACCAAAATTTACATAAATAACTAAATAAATGTAGAAGGCTGTGGCACTGTGTTCCACCACAGCAACCCCTGTGATGGGCCGAGGACTTTGCTCCTCCACACAAGGTTCTGCATGCATGTGGTCACAGAAGGGTTGGGCATGCAGTGCCAACAGGATGGTCTGAGGGCCCAGGATCACAAAGGAGGAAAAGCGAGATCGCCATGATGCCACTGATGGCGCCTTGGGCCCACTCGTCCTCTTTGCTCTCCAGCCAAACTGCGTAATGGAGGACGCCCTGACAGCCTTGCTGTGGGGTGGAAACCTATGGAGAACCTCCAGAGCAAAGTAAGGGGCTGTGGGTGCTGGAAGCAACCACCCAGAAACATACACATTGTTATTTACAAAAAGTGAGTATTTATTCGGATTTGATTTTACATAATGTTTGGTGTAAAATTATTTTTCATAGACCTTTTATCCTCAGACCATGGTCATCTCAGGGACATACCTTGATCAGGCTTGCTTGTCCACATGCTCCTCTCCCCAATCAGTTCCCGTGGCTTTTCCTCTGTGTCAGGGGCTCCAGGGAGAGCACAGTTCCCCCCCCCTGGAAAGGCTGTCCATCTGTAAACTAGGGTCCTTTGCCAGCCCCGAGGCTGGGACATGACAGCTCCTGGGGCCCAAGGCCATCATGAAGGCAGCATATGGGTTGTTCCTCCATCATATTCCACCCTCTTCCTCCTCCTCTTGGATGGGAGAGCCTCCTGGTGTCCTCAGCTGCACACAACATATGTCCTGAGGAGGGCTCATGCTCCCTTGGCCCACCCAAGGATTGTTGCAGCATTGATGCCCGATGCCAACTCTCTCAAACACAGGCTTACTGCCAAGGCAGCTGCTATTGTCTCATCTGCCTTCAGATGTGGTCTCCCAAGTTTGCTCTCTCCCAACATGGCTTCCCATGCTTGCTTCCGAACACAGATCACCTACACAGGCCACTGAGGTGGCTATTGAAAGGATTTTTTAACACAGATAGTATAGAAGGGAAAAAAAATGGGATGAACACTTGCCTGATGTGCACATTCACGGGCTTCCTCTATATGCCCACGCGTGATATTTATCTATGAAGGGCAGCCGAGCCCGAAGCGCAGGAGTGTTGGTTTCTTTTTGTATGGCCTAAATAAAGATGACATTAATCACTTCTGCATAAATTTACCTTGTGTGCACTGTCCTATTTTTGGTGTCTTGGTCACAGTACTGCAGAGATAGCTGCATCAGATTTTCCTGGAGCACATGTTTTTTTGTTCTGTGATATTTTATTACTACCCTTTTCTTTCAGAAACAGTTTCTATATTTATTATTTTGCAAGAGGAGAACCTCCTGAGCTGCAGCAGTCTGGCAGTGGTGTGGTCTAAGAATGGGTTTGAAGCCAGGTTGGACTGATTCAGAGGACTGGTAGCATAGAAAGTTGGAGTACTAAGCGAGAGAGGAGGTGGGAGGGGTCAGCTGGAAATGGAGGGGAAAGAGTAAGGGTCACAACCTTATTCAATCAATAAGTGAGGATGAGAATGGAAGCAGGGGCAGGCTGGATGAACCTTGGACCTGTTTCTGCCATCACGTTCTATGTTTCTGTGCTTCTATCTCAATTTCAAAAGCATCCAAAGTCATGGTGTGACTGTAGCTGGGCGCCAGGAACAGTGATCACAGTTTTTAGTGGAAGTTTATTATTTATTGTAAACAGTACAGAATGCAGGATACGTGGCAGGCTGACCAATGGGCCAGCAAGCGTGTGTTGCACAACTATGACCTGCTTTTTGGAGCAAGTTCGGGGTATAGTCGGGTGGCCGGAGTGTGCCGTGCTCGCCGGCATCTTTTCACTTTCAGACAGGGATTACTGCACGCTGCTCGTGCAGAGAGCCCCTGTAGCAGGCCAGAAGCACATGACACACATGTTAAAACTAACTCCATGGAGATGCTACGGGCATAAGGTGGAGAGGCATGTGCTGGGAGGCGGATGGGACACGCTTGCTCAAGCAGCAAGTGATCACCCAGCCCCGCTGGCTCCCAAGGACTTGGAAAGAACAGGCAAAGAAGAGGGTAGGATGGAAACTGCTGCCACTCAATACCTGGGCTCTTCTCTACACAACGGATCCACCCCCAAAAACACCACCACGGAAGCCCCACCACTGGCAGCAAGTCAGAGGGTAATGTGGAGGAGTGTTGTTCTAGGGAGATGAGTTGGTGGAGCCTGAGGATGGGTCACCATTCCAATCGCAGGAAAAAATTTAAGTAAAAACACACACACTCTCACACACACACCAATATGCAATCAACGTCAAGAAACAGAATACTACAAGCCTTCATTTACAGTTACATCTTTTTCTTCCCTAATTATGCTTTTTTCATGTAAGTTGCACTGCAAACTATCTCATTTCACGCCCTGCTGCTTGTAACCTACATTCATATCTTTTTGCCATAAAGACAATTAAAAAAAAAAAAGGACTGCCCTCCCCATTTAGTTCAGCCATATTTAATTAAATTACACAGCCCTAATCCACAGGGCTGCCGGCCTGTATAAAAGGTATTTGTTTAATTAACTTTGAGGAAAGCCTCCCTTAGGGAGTTCAGGCAAGGCAGCTGCAATAGAGAGGTTAGTGAGATTCCTTTTAACATATCTGGCTGAATGGAAGGAGGTTGGGGTGGGGGTCAATCAGATTCTGCTCAGCTCCGTATTAATGCTTCACAACAGGAAGAAGTAGAATCTGTGAATCTGCAAGAGCCTCTACATCTCGAGGAAAGCTTTACAAAAGATCATTTTGACCCATTTCAGCTTACATTTATTTTCTGCTGTTAGTCTCCTGTTGTTCTTTAACTATATACATTGCCTCTTCAGAAGCCCGAGTGGGAAGGTCCTAGTGGGCGCTGGAGACTGTGCTAGAAGAGAGAAACCAGATCACTTTCCCCAGACTTCACTGGTTCTGGCTGCTTGTCTACACTTGCCATCATAATCCTCTGCTAGTGACATCATAGTCTTTTGCTGTGGAAGTGATTCAGATGTCACAAGCAGAAGATTATAAAATGTAAGAGAGAAGCGAAGCTGTGATTGGTCAGATGTGATCACATGTCCATGCATTATTCAGCACAAAAGCACAGGTTCACAAATACTTAACTTTCTGAACCTCATTACTCAATTTTAAAAATAAAAGTCAGAAGACCCATTTTATAACCACGCAATAAGGCATTCCAGGTGTGCTAATTATGGGATAACTGCACTTCTCAGGTATGTAAGGCACTCTGTGTTGCCTGGGGTCTCACTTACTAAGATGTGCTGTTATCCCAAATTATCAGTGAAACCTAGCAGTCACTCAGTCTGCTTATTTACAAGGCATTGTGTGGTGACGATGCCCTGTGAAATGGCAGAAAATAGCCAAGGCCTTATAAATATACAGATTAGTCAATAAAAATCTAAGAAATATGCAAATTAGTCAATAAATGTCTCAGAATATGTAAATGAGGTAATAAACTCACATGGACTATTCAACTTAGCACTGAGTCATCTCATTACTAGCTTTCAAGCAGTCTCTGATCCAATGTTCACCTCCTGAAAGTTCTGTGGAACATAAACTTGTGACAACAATGGCCTTCCCATTTTAGGCTCTGTCTCTTTTTGTTAAATTAGCTCAATATAATAGTGATAATCGAGGGGATCAGTAGGTCGGTCCTTGGTAATAATGTCACAGAGCACCAGAGATAGTCTGTTTGGCTTCGGTCTTGGTCCATGGTGCCCCATTATTCCCTCATACACCAGCTATGCCCTCAGACTATCGCTTAATAACGCACACCCAGCCAGGCCTATTGCTTAATCATGTCAGATGCAGGCACGCAGCCAGAGCAGGTTAAGTCTACAGGACAGTAATCCCTGTTTTATGGCAAATTACATAATTATGAATAAGGGAAACTAAAACAGAAGAAATATTAAAGATCAGCTGAAATATGTCTTTTTTTTGGTCCGTTCCCTGAACCTCCATTCAGAGGTGAGGTCAGCCCTGCCCTGCCCTGCCTGCCGCCTCCCCATGCCCAGGCTTACCCTCCCTAGGCAGGGTCGCTGGCGGGGCCCTCCCAACAGACACTGTTGGCAAGCCCCGACTCACTCCGCCCCCAGGGGTTGGGGCCACGGATTACACCCCTCCAAAGACACTGATGGCAGTGGAGACAACGGCACAGCAGGACGCCATGCCCTGGGGCTGGCTTTTTTTCATGAACGCTGGATCCCTTGGGGTGGGATATGTAATGACGCCCAGCATCCACCTCGCCCCCAAGTAACAGCACCAACTGCAGTGGTACCCCCAGCCTCTGCCACTGGTCCATAAAGTGCCAAGCACTCTTCCCCTCTTCCCCGGAGTAGGAGAGCAGTCCCCAGGATGCTCGATCCTTCTCCCCTGCCGCCCTCCAACTCTCAAGTCAATCACCGAACCCAGGATGTTGGTGCTGCAAGTGGATGCCTTGTCGCTGCGCCGCAGGCCGTCCAGCTGAAATGTGTCTAAAAATTATATTTCTTTCAAGGCACCAGGGCTCATTAATTCAGGCAAGGTCTGCTGGAACTTATTTATTCAGGTTTTATTTTCAATTAACTGGTATTTGTATTGTCAGGGCGGAGGTTAATGGGGGTGGGCAGATTTCAGTTTGACAGGAGGTCATAATGCTTTATGTGAGATCCAAAAGTCACAGCTGCAGCCCAGGGGTGGTCCAAAGCTGAACTTCAGCGATACAGCCTTTGGGTGGGTATCTGCCAAGGATGCCACTGGAGTTCACTTGTTTTTTTGTTGCTTCCTTTGGGGCCCAATTCACTAAGCACAACAGCTGTCTCCTTCTCCAGTCCACAAATACTGTACCTGCGTCCCACTGCTGTATCTTGATGCTGTAGGAACCCCAGGCAACAAGAACAGATCAGCAGCAGACACAATAAGCTGGTCCAGCTGTTAGAACATCCACAGGCTGGACCTTGAAAAATTGCAAAACAAGTCTAGTCTTAGGCCCAAAACGTGATTTGGTTAAGGACAACTGAGTGCATCTCTTGTACATTTTCCTCCCACTATAAGAATCTGCGTCACAATGTAACACTTAGTCTGGTATTATAAGCTACTGAACCTTGAATAGGAACAAAACATAACCCTGAATAATCCGACCTCCGTCATTTAGCAACTGGTATGTGGAACTGATAGGATGCAGAAATACTTGCTTTTTCTTCCAGTCTTGCATCTTCAGCTCTATGCAACAGCTGTCTGAGGCGAGGGTCTTCGCTTGTCCTTTCCTGTTTCAGTCTGTGCCACTGTCAGGCTCACAGCAGGCACTCAGGATTTGTTTATTTCGCACTTTCTGCTGTACCCTCCTTGACCAGTGAGCCAGGTTCGCCTGCAGCCCATTTGCAAGCCTTGGATCCCACCCTTACTATATCAACTTATGTACTGCTACAAGCAGCCAGTGTGGTGGTGGTGGTGGTAGGGAAAGAGAAAATCCCTGCTATTGAGGATACATTTCTCTGTTATGAAGGGTCCAAGACATACCTGGCTAAGAGCTGGGGACATTCAGTTTGACCACAGTGGGCAACCACCAGACACCTTAGGAACAATCTTCCAGAGTTACGTGCACTAGTTAGAGGTGCACAGCTGGGCACAGTGGCTGTTACAGACATGTGGGCTACACTGAACCACGACTGGGATATGACCATTACGGGCTATGCATTATTCAGGAGGGATAGGGAAAAGGGAAGGGGTGGCGACTGGCACTGTATATCAAGGAGGATACAGTGGCCACAGGGCAGAATAACCTGGTGGAACCAAGGGATCAGAATTCCTTTGGGTGCAGGTGACCATGGGCAACGGATACATTAAAATAGGAGTGGCATATAGACAATTATAGACAACGATCCCAGGGGCAGGAGGCAGACAGAGAACTAGGGAGGTTATCAGAGGAAAGCAGGATTCAGGGAGGTGCTCTTTAGGGATTTTAATATGATAGACAGACACTGGAGGATCTCATGTTTTTGTTTTAAGTTTTAAAAACGGAACTTTTTACTCACTGTCAACTTTCTACCTTAGTTTAGAAGGGCTAAATGTGAAATTTTGCTGAGGGGTGCTGTTAACAGCATAGTTATTAGGAGAACTGCACAAATCAAACAACCCACTGAGCTGGTCCCCGATTAGAGTTCAAAGCAGTCAGTTTTTCACAGTACCTTAATATCCAATTTTTATGTCTGTAAAAGCACTTGTTGCTTCCAATTTCTCTGTAAATATATTTTTACTGAGAACTTTATGCGCCAACAATACATTCACTTACAGATGGATGGTCAGCCGGTCTCCTGGGATACAGAAAGGAACATTTAATACTTAACAGTGATAAGGCGGAAGTACCTCCCATACAGTTGCCACTGTAACACTGCAATTCTTATTCCTGTAATAGACATACATATCAATCACTGAAAATCTTCCAGGGTAGGTGACACAACTGTGAGGTCATATAAAATGACAGCTTCCTAGCGCCGCCAGCGCAACAGCAGGTGACTGGCTAGCACACCAACGTCCTGGGTTTGGAAACAGACCCGGAGTTGGAGGGCCAGCAGGCGGAGAAGGATGGAGCATCCAAGGATGGCTCTACTTGTCCCTGGGAAGAGGGGAGTGTCCGCCAGCAACCTCTGACCACGGGAGAGCTGGCACCTGACAGAGTGGGAGGCGGGACAGACGCTGCGGCCGCTGCATGCCCCGCCTCCCTGGGGATCATTGCAAAAACCTCCGGTCCCCCAAGTGGACGCCTGTCCTGACACCTTTCCCACTGCCACCAGTGCCCAAGGGGAGCAAGCCAAGGTATACCACTAGTGTCTTTCAGGGGTGGGGTACCTGCCTGGCGCCACACTCAAGGGGAGTAGCCTGGGCATGGTGGGACGCGCTCAGGGCACAGGCTGAGCTCCCTCCTCGGAGGGAATTGGGGTGTGGGGCTGGAAGAAAATTTAAAATAAAATGATTGCTTCTGTTTCAAATGTTACCTGCCGTGATCTCCCAGGCAACCATATGCTTCTGTCACTCACTCTATGGTATAAATGTCTCGCTGACCTCTGCCATCACCCGACAAGGCACATAAGAGAGAGCAATGGCATGCATGTCTGCCTATTAGATAGCATTTACAAGCAGAAATTGCTGAGCACTTTGTATAAACAACAAAAAGCAGGATGATGAGGTGCTGGAAACACTGAATTGACTAAACGACTAATCAGAGGTTAGGTACCAACCAGGAGGGCTACAACAGCTGATTTGTAACTTGTTTTATTTGATTAAGTTTAATGTGAAATACATACAGACATACATATACATATACATACATACAGCCAGTAAATCAACAGAGAACCATATCAAGCCACAATGTCTCTGTTCTTCACATCTATTATGTTAGGCATCTACCAAGAACTGGTATGTTAAGTCTATCTCCTCAGGCTCGGAAGTGGCCTCTGTGATATTTGTATACATAATCTTGACGATATAATTTATACAGTAAAATGCATATACTCTCTCAAACCATGGTCATACGCTCCTGGGTCCATTTAGGTGTCTTTTATTTTATGAAAGATCATAACATTAAAAACCTAGTTGTCAATGACACCAGTGTCAGATTATACCAGATCAAAACAAAAAACAATATGGTTGTCCTATCGCTTTTAACAAATTAGTGTGTCTTTACTTCACCCAGTGATCAGTCGTAGTAGGCAGGACCAAGCTCTCATATCCATCTGACTGATGAGAAAGAACTAAAGACCCTCTGTCTCTTCTATGTAATTCACGTAAAGGTAACCATGCCCCGTGGAACTTTTCTACCTTAAGTTTTAGTTTTGTTGCAATCCTTTCTACCTGATACATGGACTTAATTATGGTGATCCAATCTATTCAAGAAAGCATTGTCAGGTAAGCTATTTTCTGGTAATGGCCTTGTGCACTGCTGCTAATAAGTCCTGCCAAACTTATTTGCTGATCTGTCATTCTCCCTTTGTTAATTTCCCCATAATCATGTGTGAGAAGTCAGCTCAGATTTGCAGCCCTATCAGCTGTTGGTAAATCATACTCACTCTCTCAGAAAGGCTGAATAATAGGACAGCTCCAGGAAATGGAATATGGGACCCTCCTCCCCACAGTTTCTCCTTCATCTATCTAGACTTGTTTCTGAGAAACGTAGTTATAGGGTGAGCCAAAAATATTGTCCTACCACTTTCCAGCAAAATGCTCTCCAGTGATATAAGGCCGAGGCAAAAGACCCTTCCCAGATTCCTGCCACTCTTTCTTTAAGTGGGTATTGGCCTCCCTTCCCACGCCTCTTGACTGCTGACAGACTGTGCACTTGCTGCTGGTTTATAACAGAGAACCATATTCAAGATGAGTTTTTTCATGTGTTGCCCCAGCCCTGCCTGTTCAATGAAGCCAATCAAGGATGAAGCTCGTTTTCAAGTCCTGTAGCCTAGTACCTTTCTTAATAAAGTATACTACCTGGAGGTATAAAATATATCTGTCCTGCAAAATTGATACCCCCAGCATAACCCCAAATGTCTTAAAATGCTCTTCCTTCACAAACTGTGCAACAGCTTCTAACCCATATGTTCCCCACCTCCTGAAAGCTGCATCTGTCCTGGGAGTGTGAATACCTCACAATCATCCAGTTTGGTATAGCTGGTGACGTGGCTGTAATCCCTTGCACATCCTTTCCCATGTGCTGCACATTTGTCTAAGCCAGGGTTACCAGTTGGATTGGTATGGGGCCATTGTAATAAACAAGCTTCAAACCTGCATAGGGGCTATGCTACCCTATCACAGTTCTTTTCTATGCTTAACCAGACACTGTCTCGCCTGCCCTCTTACAGGTTACCCAGGGACTTAACTGAGCCATCTGCTAGTAGAATTTTAAATTCAGTAATCCCCTCCTCCCTCTGCTTTCAGTCTGTGAAGATTCTTCCATTTAATCCTGGTTTTCCTTTTTTTCCACACAAAGAATGAAAGGCCTTATCTAACATGCACGAACATACTAAAAAGTCAGCAGAATAGGCCTAATGGTCTGTCATGTCTGCTCGGAGGCCAGCCACCTAGTGGGTGCTCGCTTCCTGTCCCCCAGCCCCCCGAGAGGGTCTCTTTGACTTGTTTCCCTTGTACCTGTCCCCCTTCTTGAAGCCTCCACTGTGCCCTCCTCCACCAGCCTCCTGGGCAGCACATTCCATGGCTCCACCACCCTCTCAGTGAAGTAATGTCTCCTACATTCCCCCTGTAATTTCCCCTCCAGCTTCCACTCGTGCCCCTGGTTGTCCCCTCATTTAGCATGAACAGCTCCTTGGTTCCACCTTTGGTTACTCCTTTATATATCTGAAGATCCCTATCATGTCTCCCTGTCTCTCTCCCTCCAGTGTGTACAGCCTGAGTTCTTCCAGTCTCGCCTCATAGGGCCCCCCAAATGCCCTGAATCATCCTGGTCGCCTCCTCTGGACCCTCTCCGCAGTGCTATGTCCTTCTTCAGATGAGGTCTCCACAACTGTACACACTACTGGAGTTGTGGCCTGACCAAGGTATTATACAGAGGGAGGATCACCTCCCTCCTCCTGGACGTGATTCTCTTGGCTATGCAGCCCAGTATCCTGTTTGCTTTGGCTGCGGTTCTTCTACAATTTTCAGTTATTCATTTTGAGGTCTACCACCACCCTAGATCCTCTCGCCCAATGTGGTTTGCAGTGTAACCCCCAAGGTATATACATGGCCTGGGTTTCTGACCCCAGAAGCAGCACCTTACATTTCCCAGCATTAAACTTCAATCCCCACCTCCTTGACCACCCTCCAGGGTATCCAAGTCCCCAGACTGTCTCTCTTGCTTCTTCACCGTCTGCCAGTGTTCCCAGTTTTGAGTCATCTGCAAAGAGACTCGGCCTACTCCTAATCCCCACCCTATATTTGAGACATAGGCATTGAACAGGAGTGGCCCCAATACTGAACCTTGAGACCCCACTGATTACCTTCCTGGGGAGGAGACTATCCCACCGACCACTACCCTCTGTATTCGCCCTGTAAGCCAATTTTCACCCACCTGAGCAACTGCCCTACCACCCCAACCCCCAGCTTTGTTATAAGACCATTATGGGGTAATGAATCAAATGCCTTGCTGAAATCCAGGTACAGGATGTCCACCGCCTATATCAGTCCAGGGCCCCATCACCCAGTCATAAAACTCCATGAGGTTGGTCTGACACAATCTCTATTTTACCCAGTCTGTTCTCAGGATATTAAGAAGGAGGGTCTGAAATAAAAATAATAACTGCACTAATAAGGTCATTCTAATTAATTCTGTCTTGCCAAACAAAGACAGGGAAGTAACTGCCACGGTTATCAAATCAGTTATCACTTTGGTAACGAGTTTCCCAAAATTTACCTGATACAGCCTCAGAGGTCTACCAGAATTTGGATGCCGGTTTCACATCAAGAACGCCATAAACAAAGATGGTGCCATCAATAACATGAATGAAAGAAAGAAGCACATCCATGTAAAACAGAGACAAATAAAACCACATCAAGGGAACATTCTTTCACATGTGGCAAAACAGGCACCCATATAGTGACGCCGCCAGGATGAAATCGATTCTGCAGCATTCTGCAGCAGAGTTACTGTAGGAAACAAGGCAGTTTCAATGAGAGCTGATCCCTTTGTCATGCAGAAAACTAGGATACCACACTTCATTCTGGTGAATTTCACTGTACAAAGTCATGTGTTGTATAATGTCGCAATTAAATGCAGTCACTATTTGTTACATTTCACTTTTGTTCTTGCGATTACAGCAGAGTGGTTTTGACCACGCTTTTCTTGATGATGCGTTTTGACGGGACACGTGGATGCCAAGGTAACAAATCTTGGTGGCAAACCCAGCTATATGGCATGTAATTTTTTCGTTAAGGGACACCTGTCCACTTAACAATATCACCCTCTGTTTTTGTTTCATTAATCTTAAATCCTGAGATCTGGCCATGTTGTTTCAGTACGTCTCCAGAATCGGACGGTCCTAAGATATAACATAGTATCATCCACACAAGGGGACATTCTGGCTTACACCCCCACCCCGATGTTCCTAGCTCTTCATGAGACCTTATTGTGGCTGCCAGTGGTTCTACACTGAAGGCAAGTAAAACAGGTGACATAGGACAGCCCGTCTTGTTCCTCTTTCTATAGTAAGTGGGTCAGAAACGTACTATTCACCTTGATTCTAGCATGCCAACGCTCATATTCCTTAATCCAATACAAAATCCATCCCCAAAACCAAATTTCATGAGTGTGGCAAATAGAAAATCCACCCAGGTCACAAAATGCTATTTCTGCCTTGATGGTAAAGGCACTTTGTGACTGCTGAAATGTTCTACTTCCATATTCATATTCATGTGCTTTCCTGATGTTATCTGTGAGATACCCGCTTGGATTTAGCATGTTGATTTTTGTAGAATTTTATTTACCCGGTTTGCTAATACTTTGGTAAAGATTTCATGCCCATGTTTACTGATGATACTTGTCTAAATGACTATATTGGTTCATCAGTTTGCCAGGTTTGGGATACCGTGACTAATGCACTACACCAAGAATCTGGACAATCACCCTTGTCCTCCCCAATGAAAGAGCCTAGCTAGCATTGGAATCACCTACTTTAAATGTTTTATAGAATTCTATTATAAACCCACCTGGGCCCAGGGATTTAGCGGTCTTCATATCTTTCAGGACTTTACCGATTTCTCTGCAGTAATGAGGCTATCCACTATCTGATGGTCTGCCTCACTACATTTAGGAAGTTCTGTTCTATTAAGGAAGTCCTGAATTCTGTCCTTCCTGTCTGCAGCTTCCTCTATTGTCCTGATGTAAAGTCCTGTAATATTCCCTGAATTTATTAGCCAGGTGTCTAAGGGTACAGGCTGATGTGTCACTATCATTCTGTCTCACGACTTCCTTTCGCATATCTTTCTGCATGTGCTTTCTTAACCTGAAGGCCAGAAGGCGCCGTCCTATTACCTTGTTCATAATATTTCTGATTTAAGTAATGTCATTTTCCTTCAATCTGAATATCCAATAGGGTTTGTAATTCTTTACTGACCACTTTCATCCTTTCTAAGTTCTGGCATGGAGAATTTTTATGTTCGTCTTTAACTCACTGAGGCTAATGACTAGTGTTGTGTAAGTTTCTGTCCTCTGTCTCTTAATTTGGACCAAATAAGTTATAATTACCCTCCCCCAGTTTCACTTTCAAAACACCTGCACCCATTTATCCTTTGACTCTGCCCCTGCTGGACCCTCTTATGTCCCTCTACTGCCTTGGTTATCCTTCTCCAGAAAATCTCTTTTTCAAAAGGAGGTGTTAATTTCCGCAAAGGTGCACCTTGACCAATTCCTATCTTAAGTTTAACTGTTACAGCAGCATGGTCTGTATATACCATTGGTTGTATCTGGCAGTCTGAAAATGTGTGTAAATCCACTATGTTGTTTAGAAACGAGTCTAATTGTGGATTGGCCTGGTGGCACTGAGGGCTGAGGCGCTGGACGTCCTTACCTCGCGCGCCCACGACGGCTTATTATGGGTTCGGAGCCTACTCGGAAGTCGGCGAAGTGAAGAGAGGATCGAGCATCCAGAGACTGCCTCCCTCCTGGGGAGTGATGGTTGTGGATCCTGGTGTTCAGCGACTCCCAGTGGAGACTGGGGCACTGCAGTCGAGGAACATGAAGGAACTAGTGGAGGCAGAGGTGGATGTCCTGTGGGTAGGAGCATGGATGTCACTGCACGTCTGGCGTCTCCAGGGGTACTGAAAAAAAACCCTCCAGCTGGCACAAGGAAGCCCCGATGGACTCCGCTCGTCCCAGTCCCAGCCAAGCCCAGTATAAGTCAGAGGCGGGGCTTCAGGGTGCTCTTGGTCTCCAGGGCCTCCATGTGGGGTAGCATAATCCTCCCCTGCCCCTGCAGCTGTGGCAGAGGCCGGGTTGGGAGCAAGATAGGGTCCATGTGCAGGTGAATAGGAGATTAGGCACCATCCCTGCCACCCAGAGGAGCAAGAAACAGAGCTGGGAAAAAACAAAACAAGTCTAATTGTGAATATGATTTATGGACATTTAAGAAGAATGTAAAATCTTTATCAGCAGGGTGGAATTTCTCCAGATATCAATGAAGGCTGCCTCCTCCATGCCACTCCGTACTGCCCTTTCCATTTGTTAAATGGTAACTGCATTACCTGAAGATCTATCCACTTGAGGGTTAATTACACAGCTGAAATCTCCCAATCAATATGGTGCCTTCTGGCAGGGAATTATCTTCCTAAATACCCTGTTACTAAAGGGAGGGTGTATTTGTTGGGAGTGTACAAATTAATAAAATGAAATCTTTGACCAAAGGCTTCCCTGACACCACTGCCAACCTATCATTTCAAGGGTTTCTGTAGTTGTGATGGCAAAGGATTATTTTCCGGAAAAGAATGGCTATGCCCTCCCTCCCTCTTGTCCGACTTGTGTGAAGCTGCCACTACCTTTCCCACCCATGCCCAATTAGTTTCATGCTCTAGGTCAGTTAACCTGGTTTCTTGAAGAAACCCCCATCACAATGTAGTTTTAGTTGTGTGAGAATTTTGTCCTTTTGACCACCAAATTAATCCTTGAACATTCAATGAAACTACTGTGAGGGTACCCATTTTTATGGTGTGTTTTACCTAGCTGGTACTCTCAAGAGCTGCAACTGAAAGCATAATTCATTACGGAAACACCGAAAACCCAGTTCCTTAGTATCTCTAAACCTTTGACTGACAAACCCATTGTAAACAGAATATAGCCTTAACTTTAACAAACCGAATAAACTGGCATGACTGGTGCTGCATTTAACACGTGAATCAAAACTAGTAATAACTTTTACTTAGGCAAACTTGTTTCACTTCCAAGGTTAGATAACCTCATGACAATCAAGGGAGCAAACTGTATATAGTTTGTTAAGCGTGCTTGTGATCTTAGGAGCGTAACCTGCTAACACGTAGGTCACTGAAGTGTCACCTCACGAAGACTGCTTTCCCAATCAAGCGAGGCTGTAACTGATGAAGAATGCGTGCCCACCATCGCAGGCACTCCAAGAACTGCAGCTGCCATCGTGGTCAAGCTGCTCTAGTGAGAGAAAGGACTGCTGCCTCAGCACCACCCTCCCATCCCAGGAATGTCCCACTGTTGTCTGCTGTTGTGCCCCAGCCGTGATCATGATCACCACCCCTTGCATCCTTGAACCAGGTGATATGGTTTAAAGTGTATTTTGTTGTTTGTGTGAGATCCCATCATGTCCCTCCCCAACCAGTCAAGCCCCACCCCGAGGTCCTTCTCAGGCTGGCCTAACTAGCCATAGGTTAACAAAGGTTAACAACCCTGAACTAGACAGAGATAATAAAAATGAGTGCAGACCAGATCCCCCACCGTGGTTCAAACTGCATCTTTACACGCCACCTCAGCTGCCCATCCACTGCCACCATGCTTTCATAGCAATCGTTTTTCACATCTGTTTTGGCCTGTATCAGTGATGCAGACTACCATCTGCCACCCTTTGTTGTGTTCCCTGACAGTCTCGCTAGCCGACTCTTACAAGCCTCTCAACTGGTGTGCCAAACCAGGTCTGCAAATGCGTTGCTGTGCAGTGCGATACCACTGTTGTCCCGAGTCATGGGAGACATCATAAGATGAACCAGAAAGAGGAAAATTCCTAAGCGCTGCACCCATCCGCCCCAGTATTGCCTGTCTCCATTAAACCCCACCTCATCAGGTACACCACCCTGAAAGGAGAGCAGAAATACAACGCTGTTGGGTGGCCTGGGAGGTTGATCCCTCCCACAGGTACTCAACCCAGGGAGGGAACCCCGACGGACTCCCACCACCATCACTTGCTCTGGTTCATTAGTACTGCTGCCTTTCCAAATTGTTGGGTCCCACTGAGGCCACCTATGTTCCAGGGTGAGCTGTCACATGCCCTGTATAACCAAGTTGCCCCACCCCTGTATCCGAGAACACTCTAGTTTACCCAGAATTTACTACTTCCAATCCTCCCATCCTCCCATAATTACTGTGAGTACACCCCTTCAGAAAATGAGCTCCTTGTCTCCACAATATGCTCTGACCCAAAGTGGAATTCTGGTGCATTCTATCCCATTGTTCCCTACTCCCAGGTTGCACTGGGAGACGAGCAGCTTGTTGCTCAGCGTGCCTTCCTGGTGAAACATTTTAATAAATAAAATAAATAAATATATATTTATTGAAAGTAATGTATACCAGTTAGGAATGGACCCCATCAGTAGGACTAACATAAAATCATAGAAATGTGGCAGCAGAAAAGGACTCTCTGGGCCACTGAGTCTGTCCCCCTTACTTATTACCTATGTCACGGACATCCCTTCCCCACTTGCCAACCTATATGTCTGCCCCATGCCCTCTTGAATCCTCCACCGTTTCTGCCCTCACCACTTCCTCCAGTAGTTTATTCCAGGCCTCCACCATCCTCTCCATAAAGTAATGTCCCCTCACATTGCCCCTAAATCTTCCTCCTCCAATCTTAGACTACGTCCTCTAGTTTTAACCCCCACCTTCCTCTTAAATAAGTTCCCTCCTTACCTTATTGATCCCTTCACATACTTAAATGTCTCTATCCTGTCCCCCTCCCTTCTAGTCTCCAATGGGTACAGATCCAATTCCTCCACCTCTCCTCATATGACTTTCCCTGCATACCGTGCACCATCTTGGTTGCCCTGCTCTACATCCTCTACATCCTATCTATGTCCTTGCATAGGTGTGGTTTCCAGAACTGGATCCCATACTCCAGGTGCGCCTCACCACAACGTAGCACAGAATTTGGATTTATACTGCACTTTCCAGATAAGGTGTCGTAAATGGGTTACTAACAGAGTTTAGCCAATTCTGTGTACTTCTTTGTCCTTAATTCAGAACTTGGTACAAACTGCTGTTAAATGAGCAGGAGAACTGGCGAGCAACTGCACAGGGCTCTCAGGGAGACAGGTACCCCAAGCCTTTACACACAGTGGGCATGTATGGACACGCATGCAAGTCCCAGAGAGATGCACAAGAACAGCAGCCAGGACCTCTGAGTCAGGTGCCTTATAACCTTCCCCCTTGTCTGCTATGCTTCTCCACTCAAACCTGCACTCCTTGTAGCACGTCATATATTTATATTTTAACTTTTCAGTATAGTTTAACGCTGTGCACTGATCTTTCCTTGTCTTTCTCACAGCTGGGACTGAATGCTAGTATTTTGCCCCAGTAATGCTCTGCGTGATATGGGGAGATACCAGCATTTGGGCCGGGAGGGTTAAGAGAGCTTCATCTTTGTCATCACACAGCACTCCAGGTTACTGAAATAATTAAAGTTTAAATATATTATAAATAGATTCATCCTGTTGTCGGAGGTGTGAGTGTGAGTTGGCTACGCATTCACATATTCTAAGGTCCCGTTCAGTCCTCTTCTCATTTTGGGAATCGGTAGACCAGTTCTTGGAAGAGATATTCCCTAATTTGGTTCATTAACCCCAAGATAGTTTTATTACTCCATTACCCTAAACATTTCCGAGACAAACAAGCGATCTATCTACTTAACATATTGCTTGGGGCGCAAGAAAGCAATGACTCGATTATGGCTTAAACCAGAATCACCTAGCATTTCCAATTGGGAAAATATAGTCTAGGATATATACATAATGGAAAGCCTACTGGGCAGACTACAAACACAGCAGCGGTGGTGTCAACACATGGGCTACCTGGTTCTTATATATTGCCTCAGCTCGCCCAGACCTAGTTCCTAGACTGGGTCAGTGAGACCAGAACTTAACAAACCCTTGTCTCTGTATGGGTGTGGGAGAGGCCCCAGGAGGATCAGCCCATCATAAGAAAGCTCCCCACCTGAACGTATCTGGACTGAGGAGGAAGCTCATAAACATATAGAAGTACCTTAGAAAGAGACCCTCCTCCTAGCTATTTTGTAACTGTCTAAATAATTTATCTCCCATTTCTTTTACCAAATAGACGGTGTATTAGCACTATGTGATGCAATTTATTACAGCTATCATATTTTATATTGAAAGTACCCAATTTTATAATGTAAGATGCTTTATCCATAATGTGTCTACAAAACTCAATAAATACAAAGTTAAAATATATATATATATATATATATATTACAAACGAAATCTATGAAGCATTGAAAGTGATAGCTAAGGACTAGGTTGGGAAGGTGATGGGGCTCAGATGGATGGGGCTAGGGGTTACCATATTAAATTTAAGAGTCTAGAGTAGGATGGAAGTGTGCTGGAGGGGCCACTCAATCCGGGAGAAGGAAGGGAGCATTTCGCAGCTGTCTGCATCCTGGGAGAAGACACATGAAGGTAACTTAAAATTGTGTTGGGACCCTTAAAAATTAGATAGGAGTCTCAAAAGTTTTTGCTGAAACCAGCATTTTTTCCCCGAAGGAGTCCTGGACCCTAACAATGAAAACCCTGCTGCAGGCATGAGGAGTTTATTGGGTTGTTGTTCTCAAAATGGGGACCACAGCAAGGAAGTTCACACAAGGCCCCTGGATTGTGAAGGACTACAATGTATTTGGCCCTGAGGAGAGAATGCTATGAAAATAAGGAGGGATGGGGAGGAAAGAAAGAAAGAAGGAAAGAAGGAAAGGAAGGAAGGAAGAGAGAAATAAATTTGGTTTTCTATAGTGCCTGTTATACAGCATATCTAAGTGTTTTATGAACTTTTGGCATAGTCATTAGGCAAGGCAACCACAAATGGTTAAGGAAGGATCAGGTACAGAAAAAGACAGAAAATTAAGCAAAGGGAGCACATGTGATTTGCTCAGGTGTCACACAGTAAGTAAGTGACTGCTCTGGGATTCAAGTCTGGGTCTCCAAGTTCCATCTCTGTGATCTAAAACCACTAGGCCAAACTGCCTCCTCTCTAGGAACTGAGACACTCTGGTTTGAAACGTGATCCACCTTTCACTTTTCCACTTACTGAACATTCTAATCAATAAAAACAGCATGAATCTAATTTGTTGTAGCAATGCCTCCAAATTTTGAGCAACTGGGGTCAGATGGAGGCAGGCTGCCCAATCCAGAACAGATGGAGAAAATGATACTATAAAACCACTAAAAAGTCCTCTGCATTTTATGCTGGCTTGCTTAGCACCAACATCGTGGGACAGTGCAGCTTTGGGGGCGGGGGGCACCGTTGGGCGAATGCAGGGCACGCACCGGTAGTCGCGTCCCTCATTCCCCAATCAGCCTACATGCCAGCGCCACACCATGCATACAAAATGTTGCGAGCACATATAAGAAAAAGTCCGCTGCAATCAGAGCAAAGCTGCGTCATACATAGCCGGACCCTTCCCCTTCGCCGACATTATGAGCATGACCGACAAGCGAAGCGGCCGCCCAACTACTAGCCGACTCATTGCGCCAATCCCCGTCAGTTAACCCCCCGCTGTGTGGCCGACGGGGTGCCCAGTCCCCGTCGGCATTACTTCCTCATCCCTTCCCCATGTTGTGTGCTGACGAGGTGCCAATCCCCCATCGGCTACAGACACCCCCAAAACAGTTAGGTGGCACACTGAGGCCCACCCCAGTGTGCCAAATCCCCAAAAAAAAACAAAAACTGTCCGCAATGTTTTTTTTCCTTTTCCTGTAAAATGAAAACAGTCCCTCATAGTCGCAATGCCCCCTCCCCCACCCGCACCCACCCTCTGCGCACTCTGCCTCCCCTCACCCCATACTCACATGCGAGTCTGGCGCGATGATCTTCGGTGGACCAGGAACACCTCTGCACTCTTCAAAGCTGACCGTGAACTGAAGAAATGCCGGTAAGCTGTATAATGGAATGAATAGGGTTTTTTTTGTTTTTTTTTACTTTAATGCATATCTCAGGCATTTTTGTGAATTTTGGCCTCAGATTTTCAACATGGGGTTTTGGGACCCCTTCTCATGAATTCTTGCACTGTCATGGCGTTATTCGGTCCCAAAGGTGATTTCGCAGTCACTGCATAGAATCACCTTTTGAGACTGAGTAACGAATGACAGTGCCACTGTTCATGAGAGGGCTCTCAAAAGCCTATGTTGCAAGTTTCGAGGAAAATAAAAAATGACTCGTTTTACGAGCGCAGTAGTAACCGCGCCAACGACGCTCGTAGAATTAGCGATCAAGACTATATGCCACAGATTTTCAACATTGCCATTTTACCACACCTTCTTGTGAACCGTATAGCTGTCATTTTTCACATCCTGGCCGAAATGTATTTTCGCACTTCCAGCGCCAGAATAGCACAGTCGCTGTGCGAAATCAGTGTTCGGGACACATTACGAAATGACAGTGACACTGTTCATGAGCAGAGGTCCTAAAATGCCTGTGTTGAAAATCTGGTGACAATACTCCATAAAATGTTATGTTTATGAAAGAATCATGCATTTAACGCCGTAGTGTGCATTTGCAATACTGTCATGCCGTGATTCTCAACACTGTCATTTTACCACACCTTCTTGTGAACCATACAGCTGTCATTTTTCACATCCTTGTCGAAATGTGTTTTGCACTTCCGCCGCAGAATAGCACGGTTGCTGTGTGAAATCACTGTTTGGGACACATTACGAAAATGACAGTGACACTGTTCATGAGCAGAGGTCCTAAAATGCCTGTGTTGAAAATTTGGTGACAATACTCCATAAAATGACTGTTACTGACGTGCATTGCACAGTTTGCACACACACTCATAAGTTCGCAAACTTATAATGTTTTCACTCCACATTTCAACAGTGTCATTGTTCTCACCTCCGAATGAACAGTACAGCTGTCATTTTCACATCCTGACCAAAATCTGTTTTCGCAGTTCCGGCGCAAAATAGCGCAGTTGCTATGGAAAGCCTGTGTTAGACACATTATGAAAATGGCAGTGACACTGTTCATTAGCAGATGTCCTAAAATGCCTATGTTGAAAATTTAGGGATGAAAGTCAATAAAATGAGTGTTTCTGGCGTGCATTGCGCGTTTGCATGCACGCTCATGACTTTAGTGAATTTGTAATACTTTCCTCCAGCTGTTCATCATTGGTATTTTTCCATACCTCCTTATGAACAGTACAGCTGGCTGAACGTGTTTTCGCACGTCGGGCAGAATTGCACAGTCAATGTGCGAAATCACTTTCGACACTTTGAGGAAATGACGGTGACACTATTCATCAGCAGAGGTCCTAAAATGCCTATGTTGAAAATCTGGTGGTGAAAGTCCAGACAATGACTGTGTTGCAAGTGTGCATTGCGCGAGTTTCCACACACCCTTGTAACTTTGTCAATCTGCAATATGTTCATGCCACATTTTCACCACTGGCATTTGTGCACACCTCATTATCAACAGTCTAGCTGCCATTTTCCACAGCCTGCCCAAAATGCGTTTCCCCAGCTCTGCCTCACAGTGGCATATTCGCTGTGCAAAATCACCTTTTGGGATACATTAACAAACTCACAGCGCTATGCCTCTCCACCTCTGCCAATGCAGCGTGACAACATTCGGCATTGACAAATGCTGTTCTTTATCATTTGCAAGCTGTGCAAACCCATGTTATTCCACTAACAAACTGAGCAACAGAACTACTGTACCTGGGACCTGGCAACATCTGTTTAGAGACCGAGTCGAGTTCTGACTTGAACCCTTCAGGAAAAGGAGGACTTTCCATTCACTGTAAGGAACATTGGCATGCCTTCAGGTTTTTTTATTTTAATCCCTTTTCTGAGTAATCTTTGGGCTAAGTAATAAATTATGTACAGCGGATCTGTAGGCTACACCATGCTTTTCCAAAGCAGATTTACAATTCATACAGCAGTAGAGAACTTGCAGTGCCCTCAAGGTTCTACTCCTGGCTTTAATGTTTCTGGATCAGTCACCAGCATGGACTCTGCACAGACATTCATACTACCACACTCAGAGGTTCGTTTTATATAGTTGGGAAGGAAATCAAAATTTCTATAAGACCATATTTGATAGTCACTATTGTCAAAGTCTAACCGATTTTGAAGCTAATGAATATCACTGGAATTTCTCCTTGTTTCAGGAGCGTCAGCTTTATCCATTTGTTTGTTAAATCAAGTTGTTTGTCCCTGTACTCTCCTTCTCCTGCTATCTGGCCATTTTAGGCGACATTCCAGCCCCATATGATGCTCCCTCTGCTGCCGGAGCCAGCGGAGAGCCACATGGTGTGGGGCCCACCAGTGACAATGGATGTCATCCAAGCAGCAGGGAAGACATGGGATTTTCTGTTTGTTTGTTTTTCATCCCGTTCCAAAAGCACTCCCTCCTCCCTGATGTTGGGCGTGTGGTGTCAGGCCTTGCACATACCAAAGTCCCTGTGGAGGGTCAAGCTCCCAGCCCACCACTGAGGTCACTACAGCAGTGGTGGAACCAGAGTGCCATCCTCCCCAGCTGAGAGTGCAGCACCATCCCAGCCCCTGGCTGCCCAATTCCACTGGCACGTCAGCTCCAGAACCCAGATCACCAGGGTGCGAGTGTGATGTGCTACCCCTAGGCCAATGGGTGGCCCTTTTTTGTTTTTTGTTAATATTCTTTTATTGTCACATCCATATGGTACAGCTTTGCTTGTTTCAGTCACATAATAAGCAGATGATTCTGAAATCAGCAAGTTACAGATAACATAGAAAGGACGAGGTGACAGTGCTTAACCATGTGTCAATTTATCCATATACCATGTGCACCAATTTGATTACTTGTAATAGCTCCTCTGTATGTAATGGACTCGGAAAAGGAGACAATACTGTCTCAGTGAGCCTATCCAGTCATCAAAATCCAAAACTAATGACATTATACTGTTTATTTATTAATTTATTTATTTATTTACTACTCACCCTTTTACCCAGCACGGTGGGAGAATGTAGGCAAGACTACTCCTGCCTCTATATACCTGATGCATAATAAAGCTACCACTTGTGGACTCTTGAGGAGGGGTAGATACTTGGCATGGAGCAGAGGGCAGCCAAGCACTCAAAGTTTCTCTTGTGAGAGGTTTCCCGCTGCTTAGAAACCATGTTGTGTGTCACTAAAGGTCTCAACCATCCCACCTATTAATTTCCCTTGGCTAAGGTACAAAGTCTCCACCCTTCTTCAGAACTTAAATCTGTAGTCAGTGTAGTAAGTCATATAACAAGGCAAAAAGATGTTGGGGTGTATAGGCAGAGTCTTTGATAGTAGAAGAAGTAAGTTAATTTTACCACTGAACACACGTCACTAGTGAGGCCCCAACTTGAGTACTATGCCCAGTTTTGGAATCAGCAAATGCAAAAGACATGGCACAAACTAGAGAGGGGCACTAAGATGATACAAGGTCAGAAAGATCAGACACACAAGGACAGCGTTGCAAATCTCAGTTTGTATTCACTGGAGGCCAGGAGAAAGAGACGTGACATGACTGAAACATACAAGGGTCTGAGGGGTGTAAATAAGGTCACTGCTACTAACATGTTCATGGGAAATGCGGATAGTGTTACCAGAGGGCCGAATGGAAACTTGAGGGGAAAATACAAGAGAGGTGTCAGGAAGTATTACTTCACAAGAGTTGTGAAACAATGGAACAGATTGCCAAGGGAGGTGGTGGAGGCTGAGACAACATATGTATTTAGAGGAGTGGAACAGATTTAAAGGGATAGCAAATACTGTACAGAATGATACAGATAACAAGCAGTATGTAGTCACAGGTTTCATAAGTTAAGGGCAGACTAGACTGGACTCTTCAGTCCTTTCCTGCTACCACCTTCTAAGTATCTATGTATAACACAGATTACCCAATTCACCCATTTATTTTCTTTCTTGACAGCAAAATGAGAAGCTGATATGTTTTTTTGTTGTTGTTGTTTTTAGGAATCAAACACCTCCTCCTCTGTTATTCTGCAAATCTGTACCTTATTTCTGGAAGTCAACTACTCCCAAACTGAGGTAATCAGCCCTGGGCGTACTTGTATAAACCTTGAAATGTATTGCAGTCAGTCAGTCAGTCAACCAGGGCATTGTATAAAGTAGAACAACACAACCTGCTGGAACTTTTGGTACCTGATCAGCTATTTGAAGTTTTCTACTGTCCATGTTTTTCCCCACCCCACTTATAGGCCTATAGAAACATAGAAGTTGACAGCAGATAAGGACCACAAGGCCCATCCAGTCTGCTCATTTTTCTGCCTTATGAATGTGCCATTGGCCTTTGCTCTGTCAGTGGCCTATCTATCCATACTCATCTGTATTGCTCCTTATGCCTATCCATGCCTGTTTGAAGCCCTGCACTATATTCATATCCACCACTTCCTGAGGTAGGCCATTCCATGCATCCACCACCCTTTCTGTGAAAAACTTCCTCACAATACCCCTTAATCGGCCTACCTCTAACCTCATGCTGTGTCCTCTTGTCCTGCTATTTTTCTTATATTGAAACATGTTAAGACTCTTTCACCTTGTTAATGCCCTTAAGATGTTTGAATGTTTCAATCATATCACCTCTCTCCTTCCTTTGCTCTAGGGTATACATATTGAGCTCGTTAATCTGTCCTCATATGTTTTCTGATGCAGTCCCTGCACCATTTTGTTGCCCTTCTCTGGACTGCCTTCATTTTGTTAATGTCCTTGTGCAGGTGCGGCCTCCAGTACTGCACGCAGTTCTCCAGATGGGAATAACCAGTGTGTTGTAAAGAGGGATTATAACCTCCTCTTACGACTTGTGAGACCCCTATTAATACACCCCAACATCCCCTAGCCTGACCTACTGCTTTAGTCACAGTGGTCTGCTTGGATGATTTCAGGTCTTCTGTGATGACGATGCCAAAGTCTCTTTCTTCCTTGTGTACCCCCTGCAAATGGGGTTCCCTAAAAGACTTCCAGGAGCTTGCTTGAATGCTCCAAGCCTGAATGGTGTTTGCGTTAAGCCATTTATCAGTGAGTGTTTTTAGAACCTCTGGTACTGTCTTTTTAAGAGCTGTCTGCTTGCAGACATAATTAGTTTGTATGGGGACTGTGTGCTTCTCTGTTTGAGTACCACTCGAGCTGCTGCCAATTCACTCCATTTTGCAGTCACCAGGAGTGCAAAGGAACCTATCTGAAAGATGTAACTGTTTGCCAGAAATCATTTAGAGTAATAATGAAATTACAATTTGTCTAACCTGCTTTCTTTGCAGTCAGAACTGTGTCTGCCTAGTTCCTCATTCTGGTTTTGAACTGCTGAACTGGACCAATCAGTGTGGGTAAGCTAGCTCAAAATGGTGCCTGACCTAATCAGAACTTGACTCATAATCTGAGCCAGCCACAAGAGGATTGTATGGGCAGTGACTCTGGGAGATGTAGTTTAGACTGTCGCCTTTTTTGGACCAATAATAGGAGCAGTCTATTGTGAGTGACAGCCAATCCAGTCAAGAACTGGGAGGAACTCAAAGGAAGTGCGCTGTTTTGTCTGTTGGAGTTTCAGTTTTAGCTCTGGCAGTGAAGGGGAAAGGAACCCTGTGCTCTTTCAGTGCACAGTTTTAGTCGGGGAAACATGTGTAAGGTCCGGAGTTCCGTCTGCAGCTTATGTAACTGCTTGTTAGGACTGAATCTGTCCTGTGAAGAGAATCAAAGAATATCTGAAGAGTAGAAACCAGGCTCACCCTGTAGACTGGAGAAATTGCTGAATTGCACTTGGTCTGTCAGGAACTGAATCTGCTGTGTGTTCTCCCGGTATTGTGCAGATTCGCGATCGGGATAGAGAAGCAGCCTGCCTGGTATAGTACTTTTTTTTTTGCCATATAAATGTGTGAGGAGTCTCGTGAGCTCAAGAGTAGCCCTGCTGACGTTGAAGGACCCTATCTTGTTTGGAGGTCGTGAGTACTAATTCATGGTCGCTCCCTGTTGAATTGCCACATTGAATCCAAATAGAATCACTGTACTGCTGACTGTTTAAACTAATTTTCTTTTCTCTGTGGGAAAGGGCCCCTACCAGCTGCCACGGTTTGGACTAGCCACTAGGGCTTGGGTACCCAGGGACAGTAACTGGTAGGGATAGGCCTGTGCACAGAGCCATAGGTAGATGAGTAAAGTGATGCTAATTAACCTGATTTCCCTGTCCTTGTTATATTCCCCTAAATAAATCCGAGCTGCTTGTTTCAGCAAAGTTATACTGCCTGAGGTATTTGTCCATGTTAAAGTATTGTACTGTGATTGTTGCGCTGTATCTTATTTTACAGGAGGTCCCAGTGCCTAAACCAGCCCTGGGGGTAAGTGTATACTGTGAAGGTAATTCTGATATATTGTGTGGGCCACTAGTGGGAAGAAAGGGGGTTGCAGTGTCCCAGGGGCTGTGACCAAGTAAGTTTAACTACTGCAAACCCTGACCTCTGGGTGGAGGCCCCTGCCTTTGGATCCAGGCCCTCAACCTGTTAGTGGCAAATCAGGCAGGGGTAGTAGCCCCTGGATAGCGCCATCTAGGGTTACACTTGTAATTGACAGCAACTCCTCCCAACCTATAGGTGGCTTCAGGGTTTCTTTTCCCTATGCATGACCTTGCACTTCTTTGCTACACCCCAGCTACCACTCTTCCGACCACTTTGCCAGTTTATCCAGATCTCTCTCATTCTGCCCACCCCATCTGGATCATCTACTCTGTTGAGATCTTTGTGTCATCTGCAAACAGACAAACCTTACCCTCCAGTCTCCTGTAATGTCACTGATGAAGATATTGAAGAGGACTGGCCCCAGGACTGATCCCTGAGGTACCCCACTTGTGACTTGCATCTCTTCTGACTGTATACCGTTTACCTCCACCCTTTGTGTTCTTCCCGCCAGCCAGTTTGCCACCCAGTTGACCAACTCTTGGCGGCTAAGGTGGCTGACATCAGGGTGGCACTCCAGCCTGCATCCTATGGGTGAAGCTGTGGATCGTGCTCTGTCATGGTCCCAGCCTTTCCTGGAGTTCCTTTGACCTGCTAGAGTTCATTGATGTCATGAGGATTGTCCAGGGTATGCGTCCTACATGCTGTAGTTTGATCCAGGCCCAACTTCCCTGATAAAGGGTTGTTGTGATACTATCGGTCCAGTCCTAGCACGGATAGTCTGGTGCTCCTTGGAGACGGGTGAGTTCCCTGGTTCTTGAAGGAGGCGGTGGTAACACCCCTCCTGAAGAAAGCTTTCTGGACCCAGACTGCCATGCTAACTACAGACTGATCTCTAACCTTTGTGGGGAAGGTGACTGAGAAAGTAGTGGCCATACAACTGGAGAACCATTTGACCATTTTCATTTCATTTTTTTTTTTAGACTTGTAAGCAGGATGAGCAAACTGCCTGTTTTCACCAGCACAAGTTACAAATGACACAAACATACACATCAATACATACTAACATGAAAACATTATATAATGTACAAAATACAAAACCATAAATAACATTACAAATACTCAGTAAGAACATGTGCAATTATCATTATCCATCAACCAATATTTTAGTGTAGATTTAAAAGGCCATATAGTCTTACTTGTACAATAAATGACATCTATGAACCACTCCAGTCTGGTTTTGAAAGAGGCATAGTACCGAGACAGTGCTGGGTTTGGGTGCTCAATGATCTCCTGATGGCAAAAGACTGAAAGAGCCACTCCATCTTGGTTCTTCTCTATCTCTCTTCAGCTTCTGACACTGTGGACCATGGTGTACTCCTCGAACACCTGAGGTTCATCTGTGGCCTGTCTGGTAGAGTCCTCAGGTAGTTTAGATCTTTCCTTACAGGCAGAACCCAGAGGGTGGTATTGAGAGTAATTCCTCCCACCCAGTCTCTCTGTCTTGTGGGGTTCCTCAGGGCTCGGTGTTGTCCCCATGCTGTTCACAATGTACATGCTACCCCTCGGAGACATTGTAAGAAGGTATGGGCTGAGGTTTCACTGCTATGCTGATGATACCCAGCTCTACCTATCTTTGCACCCGACCAGGATAGAGCCTCTCGGTGTTTAACAACTGCATCACTGAAATCCAGGACTGGACGTAATTCAAGCTGGCTGAGGTTGAACTCGAGAAGACGGAGGTGATGGTTGTGGACCCAGGTCACCGGACAGAGGGACGGTGCTGGTTTACCCTCAGGACTTTTCCTGGGAGGTGCTCAGCTCTCACATCTGAACGGTGTGGAACCTGGGGTGATATTTGACAACAAGCTGATACTACAATTGCAGGTGTCAGCAGTCGTCAAATCATCCTTTTACCATCTGAGGAACATCTCCAGGATTAAGCACCTAGTTCCATCCACTGATCTGCCTACATTGGTCCACGCCTTTGTGACTCACATCTTGATTACTGCACTCCCTTTATATAGGGCTTCCTGGGTTGATATCCACCGCCTGCAGCTAGTGCAGAATGCTGTGGCCCAGTTATTGACGGGTACTCCCTGCATCGTCAAAATACTCCAGTGCTGCAATCTGCACTGGCTGTCAATACAGTGGCGGATCACCTTTAAAGTTGGTCTTCTGACTTACAAAGCCCTACACAGACTGGGCCGGACTACTTGAAAGAGCTTGGTACCTTACTGCCCTAGGCGATAGCTCCTCTCGTGGACAAGGGGTTGCTAGAGATTCCAAGGTTTTCTAAAATCTTTGGGGGCCCGATGCTTTATGTACGCTGCCCCTGCCCTTTGGGATTCTCTACCCCGTCCACTCGCAATGAGCGTCCATGGAGGAACTTAAAAGGCCTTGAAGACCTATCTATGGCTAAAGGCATATACTTGACGATGATATTTTATGGTACTTTTGAATTCAGAGTTTTAGATTTGTGTTTATTTTGTCTTGTGTGTGATTTTGTAAAGCGCTTTGGTTATAAGAAAGGCGATATAAATAAAGATTATCATCATTTATTATTATAACTTACCCACCCTGAGCCCACCCAGCTTATTAATCAATCTTCTATGTGGAACAGTATTGAAAGCTTTATGGAAGTCAAGGTAGGCAACATCAACTGCTCCCTTGGTCCACCACTCTGGTTACCAAATCAAAGAAATCTATAATATTAGTTTGACAGGACCTTCCTTTGTAAACCCATGCTGTCTTGGATCTGTGCTCCTATGGATTCCAGGTGGTGCACTATCCTTTCCTTAAGGAGTTGCTCCATACTCTTGCCCACTACTGAGGCAAGACCGACTGGTCTGTAGTTCCTGCCTCCTCCTGCTACCACTGTTGTGCAGCGGGATCACATGAGCCCTTCTCCAGTCTTCTGGGACCCTCCAGTGCTTAGAGACTCACTAAACAGTTCTGATAATGGCTCTGCTAGTTCCACCCTTACCTTTTTAGTACCCTGGGATGTATGCCATCCGATCCCATTGCCTTGTCCACCTTGAGCTTAGCGAGGCTCTTGTAGGACCATTTTCTTCAAGGGACTTGTGCAGACCTCCATCCCCTGTGTCCATGGTACTGAGCTGTGGGTCTCTTGCCCTACCTTCTCCTCAGTAAATACTGAGCAGAAGTATCTATTTAGGATAGATGCTTTTCCTTGGTCCTCCTCCACACACCCTCTTATCCCCTTTGATCTTAGCAATACCCCTCTGGACTTTTCTCCTTTCACTAATGTATCTATAGAAAGTTTGGGCCTTTGCCAGCCTTACTGCCTTCCATGCTTCCCTTAGGGAAGTTTAGTATGCCTCCTATCTTCGTCCGCTGCATTCCCTTATATTTCCTGAAAACAAACCTTTTGGCTCTGACATTTTCTGCTACCGTTTTGAGAACCAAAGTGGTTTCCTCCTCCTTTGCTCTTGCTTTTCTCCGTAACACAATGGGATGTTGCTTCAAGTATTGAATCCTTAATGCTTGCCCACTTTGTTTGTACCCCTTTACCTGTATTTCTTTTGCCAGGGCTAGCTTAACTCTGTTGGCCATCTTATCAAAGTTAGCTCCTCTGAAGTCCCATATTTTTTGCCTTGAAATGGGATGATTTAGTTTTAGTGGCCAAATTGAACCATACCATGATGATGATCACTGGCCCCAGGTGACCTACCTGGAGATCTGTGATCCTTTCCCCATCAGTCAGTACTAGATCTAGAATAGCCCCTGCCTCTTGAGGGTTGTTGTACCAGTTGTTTTAAGGCCCTCCCACTGAAGGAAATCCACTATGTGTCTAGTTCTGGCAGAGTTCCTGCTGGTATTGACCAATCTGTATTTGGCATGTTGAAGTCTCCCATTATCAGAACCTCCCTTTAGCTGTCATGTTTTTATATCTTCTGACAGTAATGTGTCTATGTCCTCCCCTGGTCTGGAGGCCTGCAGACAACCCAGTTCGTATGGCTGTTCCATTTCCTGTTTCAGGGTGACCCACAGTTCTTCTGACTCCTTATGTGTATTATGAGTTTCAGTAGCTTTGATATTTTCATTGACATAAAGTGCTACTCCCCAAACTTTTTGGCACCCCGGCCTGTTCTGAACAGTATGTAGCCGGGTACTGAAGTCTCCCAATTGTGGTTACTGGTGGAACCATGTCCCTCGGGGACCTTTTTTAGCTGTTTCCATGCTCTAATGATTGTTCCCCACTGACCCAGGATCAGTTTACTACCAGCACTGCTCTGGGATCAGTGTATTGTGAGAATACTCTAAGAGGTAATCTTTCTGGCACTTAAAGGTAAACACCACTTACCTTCCAGCGCTATCCTGTCGTGCATATACCCCCAATTAGCTGTTCTGTGTAACAAATAAAATTAATAAGTTTTTGAACTGCATTGGTATTAAAGGTACTTTTTAAAATGCTGAAAAACTTCCATTTAGCAAGAGTACCGGCAGTTATCTCAGTGGGAGGCTCTTGCCCCGGACATCGCCCACAAGATAGATACTGGAAGCTTCGCTAAATGGAAGTTTTAGCACTTTTAAAATGTAACATTTAATACCAAATGTAGATTGAAAATTATATATATATGTATATACATATACACATACACACACACACTGTATTTTTACTTTTGTTTATACAGAACTGCTAATAAGGACCATATGCATTGGCTGGAAGTGGCAGAAAGAGCAAGGGGTTTCCTTCTTCATCAACAGATTTACCATTCCAGCTACAGACTGCTGCAGAACTTTTATTTATTTATTGAGAAGTCGGAATTACAACCTTTGAGCTAAGAGCTTGTTTACAAAGGATCCTTGTCAACAGTTTTTAAAAAGATGCACTTTGTTACAACAGCAGAATTGCAGCAGACAGTTTTGACAAAGTAGCAACACAAACTAACACAAAGTTTATGTAGAAAAGGGCAGCAAATACAGGATACAAATTTTACATATCGAAATATAAACAGAAGCAGCTGGAGGCATTGTCAATTTCCCAGTAGTACGGTACAACGAGCAACAAACTGCGGTTAAGTGCAAAGACCAAGCTGGAGGTTTTGGGCAAAGGCAGGTGGGTGGTAATGGGGAGGGGGAGTTTAGGTGGGAAGGGCGTGTGGGTGGGGGGAATGTAATAGTGGGACACGGGCAAGAGGCAGTGTAGGGTATACTGAACAGGAGAAGGGCAGGTGGTGGGGTGGAGAGGAGAATAAGAAAGGGGAAGGTGTAGGAGGACAAAAGCACTCCGCCAAAGCAGGGAGAGGCAGTTAAATGGTAAGCTGGTATTCAGGAGGCGTTACAGGAAAGACTCTCAAAAGCCAGGGATGCCGAATGCACCTTCAATCTGTCCCCAGCCTCTTAAGAGTTTCATTTCACTGCCTCCACAGGCTGATTAGGCAGTATGTGCAGGAACTACCTCCTCCTCCAAAGCTGTAACCCTAGAGAAGAGCACCTCACAGCCCCATAACTGACTACCTCCCCACTCTATCTCATCTCCATGCTGATCTTACGATGACCCCAGACAGCTGTTAATAACATGCTTTCCTCTATCTGCCTAGTACCCTTAGACTAGAACCAAAACGGCACTCTACATATGGAGTTCTGTTATATATGGAGTACTTCCTACATCTCCTTTACTTCCTTCCTTCCCTTAACCTTGCTTATTCCTTAACATATACATAAATACACAAAACAATTTAACTATTTCACTTGTACCAAATCTTACTATAATCCAATGATTTTTCACATAATTAACTGCCCTTCCATCTTCCTTTCCATGCCCGTTATGTGTGCTGATATGTGTTGACCAATTTTGATGCATAAATAACGTACAGTAGTTCTGGGATGCCCCCAGATATACATAGTTTCACTCTCCTCATCATCTACTGCTATTTCTTTTGTATTTACATACTAACAAACTAAAATGCCAGCAGAATAGTTTCTGAGACATTCTATGACATCAATAACTCCCATTCCATTCCATTCATCTGGAAGTGTGGGAGTGGTGTTTGTGATGTCACAGAATGTTCAGGCAGTATGAGAAGAGAGAGAAGCAACTACTGAGGCAAGAGGATTCAGGATAGCTACAAAGACAAAAAAAATAGATTATTAATTTTAATCAAAGGTCTAAAACCTATCAGAATATTAGACAGACACTAAATGGACAACGGAGGTCATCTAGAGATGTAAAAACAGTATCCTATCACCTTCCAGAGGCAGTCTCAATATTCTAGAAGTCAGTGGGCTGCTCCTTCAGTTGTTCTACAAGAACCAGAACACTACACCAGGAAAGCTGTTTTAGCAACAGCCAGATTCTGGCTAAAAAATAATGCCTTTAAGGCCACCACAGCAGCAAACCCAGTCACAAAGACAACCCCACAAAAAGCACACACAAACTGCCAAACTATATACATAAAATTAAACTTGCACTAGAAGCGATTCACTACATAGAGGATAATGTATAGGAACAGTTAACAACAAAGCTGTGTACACTTCGAGAGTTTGCACATGACAATCTGATTGACCTCGAGAGCAACAGTTACGGTCCTGAGGTTGAGCAAGTTTAAAATCAAACAGCACATTTGAAGCTCCCGTAGTCTCTTACTGTACACAGATGCACTTGGAGAGGTGGAAACGTGCCATAAACTTCTTTATTGTAGTCAGTCAAATAACAGTTAAAAAGGCAGCTACACTGCAGTAAGACTAACAAAGAATGAAATCACTCTCTAATTAAATTAAACAGAAACCAGCAAACACTGTTTGTCAGTCACGTCGCGTCCTCATGCAAGGAGAAAGCGCCATGATGCAGGGGAGTTCAACTAGGTCACCGAGCAGTCAGGCTGGATAGAGGGCCTAATCCTACTGCAAAGACCAGGTACCTAACAAAATAAAGGGCAACACAAAAAAAAAAAAAAAAAAAGTACTTGTAGGTGGCTATGAGGGCAGAGAGTCATTTTACATTTGATTCAGTTTTTTTTTTAATTCTGCGTTTATTTTCTGCTCCTTAAATGCTCTGCAGTCTGACACATTAGGTTTGAGAAAACAGCGTCCGCCATCACGATCACTGCTTCTGCTCACAGGAAACTGTCAAATGGTTTCAAAAGTGGAACACACAAACAAGCGATCACCGAGGATTCAGTAACAGTGGCACGAGATGGCATTCTTGAGCTGTTGTACCATCGTGAGACGTACCAGGATGGTACAACAGCATTCTGACATCATCTCAAAGGTACAACAGGCCTGTATTTTACTTGAAAACAGTGTGTAACAGCCCTTTCCCATACACTATTGAAAAATGTAGTTACCTCCTGCTCCCAACCAACACCAAACACACAAATCCCACACCATCCTGTAGGCAACAATTCCTCCTTCTCAATCCACCAACTGTACACAAGAAAAAATACTTAAAATGAGAAAAATATCGACATTTTTCACTTCCCTATGGGAGCTCCAGACAGACACAGACACTACTGCTGCCACCATTCTAGCATATGCAGCGCATGTGGCTGGCGTGTCACTGACGCTTCTAAAAGTCATGTTCTGGTGGATGGGTTTAGGACTGAAAATAGAAGGACCAGCAGCAGATAACTCCCATCCCCACATCTGCTTAAGCTCATCCATACAATGTCAGGCCGCCGCACCCTCCATCAACAGATGTTGTACCCAGCCACCTACTGAACAAGCTGGAACTTTTACTTTTCATCCTTCCACATCATCTCAGCGTGCCGCCGTCTAGACCCTGTTAGCAACTACCCTGTCTAGCCCGGTCAGCCCCACAACTCCACTTGCACCAGAGGCTTACCCTACAGAGGTGGGGCCTGTAGCTATGGCATATCCTCTGAACCTCACAGTAACATGGAGTCACCCAAGTGTGGAGTCCAAACAAGTGTCAGGCCCATCATCTTTCCACCAAGCCAGTTTGACAGAAAACCTGCCAACCAGCTTTACAGCGTGGCACAATGTCGACTGCGATCATGGTCCGCATTATGCCATCGGGAACATGAATGTGTGCTGTGGGGGCTATGCCCTCCACACTCCCAAGAATTTATTATAATCACCTCCAGGGCAGAGGTGTTTCTGGAAGGGATGCAAGACCGGAGAAGCTCTGCCGGGTCCCACGCGACCATTACAACGACCAATCATTTTGTCACTGCAAACGTTATGTGCTACGGTCCCCAGGCCTGTGAACATTATAAGGTGCTCAGCCCAGAAGCAGTCAACCCTCCTGAGTTGCAGTTTGTCAGATGCACAGCCTACCAGTGGCCACCAAGGTGGTGGTAAAACAGTGAAACCTGGATCCTCCCAATCCCTGAGAAGAGGGTCTGCTGAGACATGTGATTCTTCTCCCTGCTAGCCTTCTGTCTTTACAAGCTCAGACATGAACCCGGGTCACCAGCCTCACACGCTGCAGTGCTGCCATTGTGTTGACAGGCCAGCTTTCTGCTGAAGTGTTTTGGTACTCCTGTGGAGGCAAGCCCGGGATTTAGAGGAGGTGGGCTGCCCCAATGTCCCAGTAAAAGAACACTGTGTTGTTGTGCAGACGACCCAGGCTTGAAAATGGACTTGATGCATTCCATTACACCAGGGACAAGGCAGCCGCAGCTGCATCTTAGCCAGGAGGGTTGTGCCACCACAGCAACCCCTGCAGCTGGGCGCAAGGCTTGCTCCTGCTGCGAGTGGGGATGCTGTACGTGGCAAGGCCAACAAAGGATTTGGCCAATACCTGGGGAAGGTGGGGTAACTGGGGAAAACAAACAAAAGAAAACACAGCTGCTGTCTACATTTCGCCTGATCAGGTATATCCCTGCAGTGAAGCAGCTGGCTGGAACATAAAAATCTATATGGAAAAAAGAAAAGAAATACATGGGTGCTGGAACATAAGGAAAAGTAGGAGTGCTAAAGCTCAAAAGGGCACAGGGTAAAAGGTAGTTTGTGCAAGCAAAGGGCACTCTGAATGTTCATGAGCAAAAGTGGGGTGCCAAAGCCCCTCGCCCATAGGTTCTGGCATCCCCAGTCTAAAAAAAATTATATCTGCTTCTATCGTTCCCCAAGGCATCAAGGGCTCTTTACATTCTGCAAGGATTTTAAGAAAGAACAGGAGGCTTACGCAATGCTTGGAAGAGTTAAAGAGTGTGGGGGAGGAGATGGCGTCAGTCTAGTTCTCCTTTGTGCAGATGCTTTTGCTAACAAGTCTCTTTTGTTCACCAGAGAGGAAAAAAATAAGGTGTTGTTTCGCACCCCCTTCCCCATTTTTAATAACACTGTGTCAGAGCTGAGAGCAGTTCTGTGCTAAATGGTCTGTGACCCAGCAACAAGCTTGAAGTGACTGAACCCATGCCAGCAGCTCTGAGGCAGTTGAATCATGATGGCTTGTGCTCCAAAGGTACTGCATTCGCAGCCCTCATTAAACTGAAAGGTCTGCAGTAAGCAGTGGCCTGCAGTGGGTACAACATTCTTTCAAGGAAGACTGCCATCCTTTGGGTAGGCAAAGAGACAGTCTTGTATGTCAGATCAGCCACGGATTGCTGAACTCTTCAAATAAAGAAAAAGATCATGCATTTGAGGGCTAAGTTTTAGATGGACACCCTCTAAACCTTGAATGGTTAAAAATATAACAAGCAGTACAGCAGCACAATATGCAATTGTGGAAGGGTGTTGACTGCCCCCATGCACACACTCAGGGGCACCTGTTTGAATTTCAGAGCTGCTGGTTGTTTTGGGCTATGAGATTGACTGCGGCTGCCAGACATGGATTACCGACAGCTGACCTGTGTGTAACACAAACAGAAAGGCCAGCTGTGTCAATCTTTAGCAATTCCAGTTCTACCTATGAATTAAAACGCTCTTAAAAATTATAATAGGACAGACTGAATGAACGAATACATGAAAGGACTGAACTACACCCAAACTACAGAATATGGCTGACATTCCATCGAGGCCTGGTGCCGGAGGCATCAGTTAACTCAGGCAACAGTCTCTGTAGCAACTAAGATAACTGAGCCCAAACATCCACACTGTCCAGGCCAACACAAACAGATGCAGCCATGTCGGTTAACACACATGTCAATTTTGCTCAACTGTGGTTCCAGCAATGGCGAGGTCTGCATTTTCATAGAACTCACAGGTTGCTGCAGCACCAATGGTGTCGTGCAGCCTTCCTTCCAGGTTTTTTTTTTTATTATTATTTCTTTTTATTAGTTGAGACAGCATTTGTACATCTGGTTAGTACAACTGAGCTTCTATCATTGAACATTTCTAGTTTGTTATATGTAAGTCATACAAAGAAATGGTATCCGTCACAATTGAACAACACTGTGGTAATGAATTTCAATTAATACACACATCCTTTTTATTCATGAAGCCTCAAAAACTCCCGTCTGTCTACCCTGACTGTTAGCAGGCAGCTAAACCTCCTTCAACTTATTTTTATTGAAAATATGGGTCATCGAGAAGAAAGAGATCCTTCCCTATCCACCCAAAATGGGTGGTGGGGGTCCTGAAATAGAGGGGAAGGCCTCACCCCATCTCTATATCAACTATGGTCAACGTCCCCATGGGAACTAAAGGACAAAGGATGGGTCCTTTTTGAGTAATATAATATCCAGCCCTGTCATTTCCTAAGTAAGGCCTCCTGTTTATTGTGGAATGTGGATGTCATGTATTCTAATCTGTAGATGTCCTTTACTAAAATATGCCAATCTGAAATTGTGGGAATAAGAGGAGACATCCATTTACAGGTAATGTTTTTTTTTTTTTTTTGCAGCCAAAAGGAAAAGAGGGAGCAAGGTTTTAAGTCCAGTTTGGTCTGCGGGGTTAGGGCTGGGGGATGGATAGTATTACAGTTTCAGCTGTCAGTTCAATTAGTTCACAGAGACACTCTCTAACTCTACTTGAAGTGCTATCCAAAAGGGCATTAGGGCTGGACAATAACAAAAATATGGCCCAGGTCGGCCAATGGGCAATGACAATTCCTCCAGCATCTTCCATATGAGGCTGGCAGATATTTTACTAGTACTGCCAGGAACGGAAGTACCAGGACCAAAACTTCCAGGCAAATTCCTCCATATACCTGAAGATGTAATATTAAGTGCTTGTGGAGTTGTTTCTTGCCAGATTGGGAGGAGATCTCAAGTTGTACGAAATCCTTATTCCAGGCTTCCAGTATCGACAGAGGAGTCTCCCAAATTATCTCTTAACATTCTGTATAGATGACCTATAAGATTTCCCAGGGTTGCCTGTTAGAGTGTCTCTGAGCAAAGACCACAGGACCAGTAAAGGACTAGGGGCACAAGTGGAAAAGTCCTCTGTCGAGAATAAAATTTCTCACTTGAACATAACAGTATTTGACTCCTCCGAAGGGAGTATTTACGCTTGTAAATCTAAAAAGGGTAAGACTCTTCAAGTATTGATTAATTGATTGTAATAACCCAAGCCCAACCCACAGACACCTTGAATGTGGTATCTAGATGGGGTGGATAGAATCCTTCATCTCTGGAGGTCAAAGTAAAAAGAAGAAACATTGTTTAAAGGTTTTCTTCCTCTTAAGATTCCTCCAAATTTGTAAGATCTGGGACTGAATTTTGAAAAATCGGTCAAGGGTGGAAGTGGGCAGGAGAGGAGAAAGACATTTTTCTATATCATAAAGGTCATTTATTGAAAATTCTGTTTCCTTCCATCTGGAAAAGAACCAGGTGAAAATCAGAGACAACAATTTTTAGGAAAGCTGCAGTTGCATATTATTTTAAATCCGGGAGATTGATCCTCTGATCCTGAGACAAACTTAAAAGAGACTGCTGTATTCTTGGCCTTTGATTCTCCCAGATAAAAGTGGAAATTAATTTATTCCAAGATTTAAAGTAAAAGCAACCGAAGGTCGGGACATTCTGGAATAAGTATAATAGACGAGGCAAAATATTCATCCAAATGGTTTCTGTTCTTTGAAAGAAGGTTAATTTTAGATTGCCCCACCTTTTAAGTCTTCTTGAATTTGAAGATAGATTGGTTCGCTATTTATTAGTTCCAGATGTTTCAGTTTGAAGGGTATATGGATTCCTGGCACTTAAATTTGATGGATCCCCATCATTTCAGGGTAAGGATCTTTAGAGGGCTAACGCTGGAATAAAATATAACATCATTGCCTCTGTTTTTGTTAAATTTAGTTTAAAGTTACCTATCCGCTCATATTTATTCAATAATTCCCACACACTAGATATTGATAATTGGGGAAAGGACTGACAGTAGGATGTCATCTGCAAATAAGGAAACTGTAAATCTCTTGACCTTAGGGGATTCCTTCTATCCGAGGATCTTGCTCAATGGCTATGGCTAAGGTTTCCCAAGTAAAGAGCAAATACGTAGGGAGAAGTGGACAGCCCTGTCTTGTACCCTGTTATAAAAGTATGGGGAGTATTATCATTCCATTAAGACAAATATATGCTTTGGGTTGTGAGTATATTGTTTTAAGCCAGGATAGGAAGGAGTCAGGAAGAAAAAGCATTTAAGGGTGTCCCAGAGAAACTCCCAGGAAACTCGGTCATAAGCCATTTCGGCATCAAGACATTCCCTTCCTAGGTTCTGTTCATTTGGTGGCCCAACCAAGGAACAGCACCTGATGCACAGCATTGGCCCAACCTTTCTGTCTTGGCTGCAGGGGCCGGACTGAAGTCTTTACAAAGCAGCACTCTTCTGCAGATGATGACTGCAGTCTATGGCCCAACTGTGTTGTCGCTTTTCTGACAGTACGGTGCAGCAATTTGTCAACAGTGTTGTCAGCAACCTCTGACCCATTACTAGAAGAGAAGATGTTTTATGCATGTCAGCAAAGTCCTTCTTCATATTCTTCTAGAGAAATGACTCCAGTGATTTCCAGAGGTCTCTGTGCAGCCTGACTGAATCTCAGGCAAACTGAACACAGCCAAGTGCCATGACCATACTAGGCAGTTCATGAAATGATCATGATCTTCATCGTGGAAGATCTTATTACTGAAAAACTTACTAAAAGTGGCACTCTGTTCGCAACAGTGCACTCAACAGCACAAAATGGGAGATGACGCACAGATACGGTTGGTGCAAATGGTACAGTGAGAGCAAGAAGTTACTGCAGGAGGTGGTTACTCCTGAGAAACTATAAAGGGTTAGGAGCAGTACACACTGAATGTGGTGCAATAAATGTAAAGACAAAATGTCAAGATGCAAAAGACAATTTATTGAGTATACAACTCAATGCAGGTAAATGACGGACATACCACCCACTGAGCAGGTGCCCTGGGCGCTTTGCTTGACAGAGCTTCATCAGTGGCACCTCCATGGTGGCGTATGTTTGTTATACCCTGCCTATCAATATACCCTGATAGAAACACAGAATGTGTTGGCAGAAAGACTGGTAGGTCCATCTAATCTGCCCTATTTTCCTTGCCTATCACTACACTATGATAGAAACACAGAATGTGTCAACAGAAAAGGACCACAGACAATTAACAGCTGATGGTGATCCTGAGGACGGCGCCATCTAAATCAGATAGAAACGATAAACCAGAGCTGACAAGAGAAAATATTTCAACGGCATAATAAACTAAGCAGGAGAACTAGTCTCAAATGGTCCAGTACTCACTTGACTGTAGGTGAAAGGAGTTGCCTACATTATGTATGTGTTGCTGAGGCTTCTGGAGTCGCGATTTACTTAGCCAGGGTAGCCTGCTGAGATGTAACATCTCATTTCCAGTGGGGTCCAGCTTCTGTACTTTCTTTTTATAATCAACTATTCTAAAAGATAATTTCAGGCATCACTGGTCCAATATTATTGTTGTCATTTTAATGAAATAAAGTAGCGCTTTGGCCTATGGGTAACAGCACTGTATTATAAAATAATTTAATGCGAAGTCTTCCATTAATTCAAAGAACCACCATTTTTACTTTTGGCTCTCAAGCATTTATTGTTAGGACTGGACATTCTGATCAAGTACAAACAGGAACGTCAAAACCAGATCCGAACCGTAATACCAATTATATCAGTTACATGACCCTTTGGTCATATGCTAATGCTCTATGTTGGTCCCCTTAGAGTTTTAGTTTGGGGAAAAAATGGAGAAGCATGAAACAACTAACGTGAATGTTATTCTTCACTTGGAATTGGGATAAAGTATATGGAACTTCAAGTAGGTCTTCTAATTTTTGAATAATCAGTATTACTTATTCTGATCCACGGTCTACACTAAGGAATAATTATGATTGTAACTTTTTCAAAATATAAACATAACTTTTTATTTGACTAAAATACCGCCTACTTCCATACTGACTGTCACTCCTAGGAAAGTTGAAATCAAAACTTTTAGGACTTGCCCAGCCATGACTGTAGCTGAATTTTCACATGTTCCTATTCATTATATACAGGATAAAGCACGGGAAGAGTGTGTTACGAGAATTTAACACGACACTGAAGTTGTTGATGGCACATAAACCCGAGGGCTAAGTCCGAGGGTTTATGAGTGCCATCCAACAACGAGGGGTGTTAAATTCAGTTTGACACACTTCTCCCATATTTTATTTTATATAATTGAAGGGTTCGCTTTTAATAAATGAGCTATTTCCGACCGTCTTGTTTAGGGGTAGCTGACGAGAAAAACACTAACTTCTCTGCATTACCTCAGTTTACCAGTGAGCCTAGAAGCACAAGAGTGTGTTTGGGATGGAGGTAATGCAGATAATAAAGTGTTTTTCTCGTCAGTACTGTTTGCGGAAACAGGGACAGTTGGAAGCTCCCGCCTGTTTATTTGCTTGTCTCGAGTTGCTATATAGAAAGGAGCGATGAATGCCGTGAACACCTACTCAGGTGTTATGGTATTTAACACACGGTTTTGTCTATGGCAAAACGGAGACCGCTCATTATAATGAAATTTGCTCTTTTTGTACTTGCCCCAAGGAAATTTACTTGCCCGGACAGGGGCAATGGGATTTGCACACCCGCTCTATAATGAAAATAGATTCTTAAATATCAGTAATAGATTAAGTGGATTTGCTTCAAAGACTCGCCTTTATTTAACATACTGACTTAAAATTATTATGTGATATGCAAGTATTTAAGTACTTCTGCTTATTTTTCTGTAGGTAGAAGGGCTCTGCATTTCCTTACTTTAGCGTTGAAAGCGCCGATGAGGTGATTTGGTTACCCAGAATCTTGTAAGTAAAAGTGTTTCAATTTGGCAGACACCTCTGAGGCATTAGTGGAGTTTCTCGATGGAGAGCGAGAGTTCCAAGATGGCCACATGGTTGAGAGGTTCTCACCATTAAATATGTCATGGCTTCCAAAATCAGCGAAGCTCCAAGGGATCAGTCAGCACTTCCAGCATATTCAAACTCTGATAAGCAAGTAAATATGGCGATATATCGCGTTGTTTATCGTGATCTCTTTCTTCCGCTTGATGCACAGGAGATGATTCTGTTCTCTATTACTCCAAAATCTGGCCCCTGTATCTGTTAGCCAAGTAAGCTTCAAAGTATTCTCTACCCAGTGTATGCACTTACATTTTATACCCAGTGGTTTATTTATTCACCAAAGCTGTGTAACCAGTGTTTTATTTCAAAGCCGTTGTTCATTCATTTCTGAGCAATGTTATTGATGGATGGGACTGAAAAGTGGTACTAACAGAAGCAGTAGACATCACATATGTGCTAGAAAATGGGCACGCTGCAAACATCAGAACGCAGCATTCTGATTGGCTGAGAGACGCTGGCACCGGGTTGTTATTTTTAACAACGCCCGGCAAATAACAAGTTCTCTTTCCACCACTTTACTGCCTCAATCCTTGTGCCCACCGGAAACATCTCGCAGTCACTTCTGTGTCACTCGCTTAGCCAGACACTGAGACAAAGCCCCCCATGCAACTCATTCCTCTCTGACCAGTCCTCACACCAGTTACACACGCAGCGATCAAAACCCCTAAAGCAGTTTTTTTTTTTTATCTTACAAACACGACTCGCTGCTGCCAATCCTATCTCATAATCAGCACCCTGATCTCGAGAAACGCTACACGACAGCGCCACTCCATCTCCGGATTCACTGCAGGAAAATACCGCTTCAGTCCACGACCCACCATGATACAAAAGCAAGCAGCTGATGCTTACCCCAAAACAAATTATCAGCAAAAAACAAAATACCTCATTTTGTTTTACTTCCACACTGCATCAACCGACTCGATTTATATATTCCCTGTCCAATCAAGTGTAACAGATGTTCACGTACTTCGCCCACCGCTACCACACGTGCTCCCGCTCATACTCTATAAAACAAAACTTGTTTTTTCCCTACATAGACAGTACTGTGATGTGACAAGCTGTGCTACCCGATTTTTCACAAAAATACCAACAATAAGAAAACACTGCACTGTGTAAGTAAGAACACAAAACCTGCCTTCTCATAACCAGCAGCACCTCTAGTGGCACTAACGAACTATTTTACACAACCATCCATTTCTATTCATTTTTAAATATCCCACCTTTTTTATAAACATTATTTAAAAAAAAAAAAAAAAAAAAACAATGTTACCCCATTTTCTAAGTGTAATAATACCCTCCAGGATGAGCGTTATGGGATATAATGGACCTTCCAGGGCTATAAGCCCTCCGCCCGCGCGCCGGGCCCCACATTTCTAAGTGTCCATTATATCCTAATAACGCCCACCCTGTCGGGTATTATTACTTACTTACCAGACCTCAAGGATTTCATGGACCCCAACAATCACTGTTTGACTAAAATGAATCTCATACTAGGGATATTATCAAGACTTTGCAATCTTCCATCAAATGTCCATGGTCTTGCTATGCTACAGTCACAAGTCTGTTAACTGTTCTATCAATTTCTGGATTTCTCCACTTGAGTGATGAAGTATGACAGGAATTGCATCTTTGTATCAGAATTGCGTAATTGCCATTACTATGCCTGAGAAGCAAGCTATTTTACTGTATGTTTTATTGTATACGTAATAAAAATAAAGTTTAAAGAAATTCTTACAAACTTGTAAGGCAGTACTCAATACACACTGCACAATTCGTTCTCCGTGTTTTTTAAAAGATTATATTTTATGTAATGATTTTATAACAGTCATTAAATAAACCTAAAATAACCTATTATGAATTGTCATTATTTAATATAATTACAGTAGTTGTAAAAATCATGCACTCCAATTTGCTGCTGGTGCACAAAAGAGTCTGTTTATGCAAGCACAACCCACAGTTTCTAAAAGCATTTTACTTTCAAGTTGAAAACAGTGGTGTGATTTCTTTTACCATTTCTTTACATTTTGTTTTTTATTTTTGATACCTATTTTATAAATATAATCAATCACACACTTCAGAGTGTGTGGGGGTTTTGTGGAATAACCCATGCCCCAGGTGGAAGAGACCACTGAAACATAGAAGGGGGGACAGCAGAAGAAGACCAATGTCCACCTAGTTTGTTTATTTGCCATCCAACTACTTGCTAGAGCTCCTGTGCAATGTGGTTTCACTTGAGAATACGACTGAGAAGCCAGTAATTTCTGAAGGATTAATGACCGATGGGGATGCGAGCCAGTGGCCATCTTCCTCCCACCAGTTGTTAATCCAAGGAAATGACTTAGTTTAAGATCGTTATTGCAATTATAAGTCTAATCACAATAACACATTTTTGGCGGTTTTACTTAGGTTTTAGCAGGTGGCGGAAGCCATGCCACACAAAGTCAGTTTGTAGCTGGGTCGGTCATTTCCCAGACTTTAAAGGAGTACTACTGGCTGAGGTGAAGCCCGACTGCTGCACAGATCGGGCTTGGCCTCAAAGGTTCCCCTGTAGGCACCTTATTATATTGTTTTTTTGACCTGATAATTCGTAAAACTTCCTGATCCTTTGGTGCAGCGGCATTTTGGTATGGCTCTTCTCACATTGCCCCCACGGGATAGCCCTGGAAACACTGTGATATCATGACAACGGCTTTTGCCTCTTCTGTTCTTTGCCCATATGTATGGAGATTTAAAAGTATCGGTATATCCCATGCCCAGCACTGTTTTAACAGAATTCGCCTAAATACCATGTGTATGTTCGGCACAGACATAATATTTAGGCAAATTGAGATCACAAGTAAATGCAATATATAAGATGAAGACCCTTAAATATGATCTCTTGGAACAGACAGATAAGGCCCAGAACAGATGGAACCATTGGGTCATTTCAGTTATGGACTTGGACCCAGACTTTATCCCTTAGAGAAGCTGGGACACAGCAGCGAGAGAGGAGGAAGGAAAGAGAGGGAAAATAAACAACTGTGGAGTACTGCCTTTAGGGACCCGGCAATATACACTGCATATAAATATACTGAAATTATGAAATGACTGTTCATACCATTTGTAAAAGCAAGACTTGGTTGTTTATGTTACTGTATTGTCATAATAAAAGGAAGAAAGATAGGAAGATTAATGCTGCAGGGGTGTGAGGCAGGAGGCTGAAGGCAGAGTGTCCTTATGCCTCTAAGAAGTACATCTCAAATCCTTTAAACCACATCCTGAAGTGCTTTATTACACTTATAAATGGCACAAATGGCTTGTGTGCAACTTGTGTACACAGCAGACTTACTAATTTGGCAAACACAGCATGACAGCAACAGAATTGTGAATTTACGTTATAGTGTAAGAAGTGATTAAACAGGCTACTGTGGCCTCTTTAAGAGCAGTGCGACAGGCTCTGGCTGATGCTATTGCTGCTGATTAGAGCTCAAACATAGCTAAAGGGCTTTAGTGAGATAGACAGACAGGCAGCTAGACAGTTTTAGAGAAATACAGCCAGTCAGACATAGCTAAATAGCCATAGACAAGTTAGACAGTTAGGCAGACATAGGCAAACATAGCAAGACAGTCCGAATTTAGCCTAGCGTTAATGGTAGAGATCTCCTGAGAACTGGCTAGGATGATGAGGTCATCTCATATAGGTGGAACGCCATATGACAGAGCATGCCAGTTACATACACATAATAACATAGCAAATAAATCAGACATATGACATCTTAACCAACAATACTTTAGGGAGAGGTGGTAACAGCAATATGCAGGATATATTGCCAGCCGGGTAGGCTGACTGCTGTGGGACAAAAAGTTTCAGCCACCAAGACTAAGTTCTGGGCTAGTGGTTACAGCCACAGAGACTAAGCTCTAGCAGGTATACTCTTCAGGCCCGACTTAAACCCTGACTAGTACAACAATTAGCCAAGTCAACAGGGAGAAGGTTCCATAATGTGGGCAGCGCACTAAAGGAGCGCTTTGTCATAGTTAATTTGGACATGAGGGATGTCTAGGGACGGCCAGTGGAGGATCTCAGGCACCAGACCTGTACTTTGGGGATTTAGCAGCCCATGCAGGTGAGGAGGAGGGCCAACAGCGTAAATTTGAAGGTCAGATTCAAACAGGAGTAGGCTAATTTTTGTCGCATAGAAGGCCAGTGGAGATCAGCGAGGACCTCGCAGTGGTGCCTTCTTGGGGGGTTGGTGGCTAAAACGAGCCACCCTGTGGTAGAGCGAGGCCTTTCTGTTCGGCCTCCTCCCCAGGGGAATGCAGCAGGAGCCCATAGAGGAGGGAGGGGAGTAGAGTGCAGTTAGATATGGCAACAAGCCTCGAGAGAGAGAGAGAGAGTCACCAAACCTATAGAGAGGTCCTAACTCTGGTGGGTGGACTTAACAACAGAGTCAATATGAGGCTGGAAGGTCATCGCCTGATCAAGCAGGACTCGATCTTGTCTGTGACTCTATTTTATTCCCTTGGGCAGTATGAAGCTGAAAGATGCCATGACGGTCTCAGCCAAGGCATCTGGACCCCAACAGGACTGCCTTTGTTTTTTCTTCATTCATTATAAGTGAGTTTATGGAGAACCAGGCTTCCAGTGCAGCAAGACCGCCTGGAGGTCGGCACTGATTACACTAGGAAGCGGATCACTGCAGTAGACAACAGTGTCATGTGTATAGAGGATAAGGTTGTTCCTCCTGCCAACCCTCTATATCATTGACAAAAGGGTAAATAACAGGGGACCAAGGATCGAGCCCAGGGGTACCCCGGAGATTATCGGTTTAACACTAAACTGGGTTTCTTCATAGCATTTTTGGGTTCGTTGAGCAGATAGCTCCCAACCATGTAGCAGAGAGCCAATCCAGTCCAAGTAGGTGAAGTTTAGTGAGGAGAAGTTCATGGCTGAGCAAGTCAAATGCCTTGGATAAATCAATGAATAGAGTCCCGTTGGGAACCTTGATCCACTGAGTCAAGGATGTCCGATGAGAGCCGGATAAGGGTTGTATCAGTGCCGTGGCCTTTTCTAAAGCCGTGCTGAATGTCAGCTAGAGTAGGTGCCTTCGAGGTAGTCCTGTATTTGATCGAGACCAACTCTCCTGCACCTTCGCTAGTGAGCAGAGAATGAGATTGGCCTGTAGTTCCCTACATTGTTCCGGGGCCCTTTTGTGAATAGGGACAATGGTTGCCACCTTCCATTTATACGGGACCTTTCCTTCGAGGAGGGACCTGTTGATAAGCAGGGCAACTGGGCAGGAGATAGCCGGAGCTGCAGCCCGCAGGAATCTAGGTTCAAGCAGGTCTTGTCCCGGAGAGGAGTCCAGGTTTATACGCTGCAGAAGGGGAAATACCTGCGGGCTTGACCAGCTTCAAGTGAAACTGGGGTCAGGAGTGTTCTGTTGCTGGGGCACCTGAGGGCAGGTGGGGTTTGGTTCCTCCAGGACTGGAGAAAGCAGCTGCCATTTCTGCTCTTTGTATGTGCCTGGCTGTGCACTCAAGACATTTTTCTAAGTCTGTGGCTTTGCGCCTAAGGAGAAATAAAAAAAATAAATAAAGAATTGTATTTTTTCCTTCTGTAACTTTACAAGTCAGGCTGGTGGGCAGATTTGTCAGCTCAGCACTGCTGTGGTGGGTGAATGACGATGTTTTATAATATTATACTGTAATTTAAATTTAATATCAGAGATCTTCCTGTGAGGAACCCAGGCTCGGGTCCCTCCATAGACACTTGTGTAGCTGCAAGTGCACTGTTGCTGTTAGCTGCCTGGTAGGGTGGGACTAGTCAAGTGACTCCCACCACTTCAGATAGCTGCCATTTTTTCTGTGTGCACACAGCTGTGCCCTCAAGACATTTTCTAAGTTTGTGGCTTGTTTTGTACAAGAAGAAATTATAAAAACAAATCCTGAAAAAGTTTGTGGCTTTGTGCCCTAGAATAAATAAAAAAAAAAAATGTTTTGGTTTTTTTTGTGAGAATTTACTAGTCAGGGTTGACTACAGTGAGGGAGACTTGCCAGTTCAACACTGCTGCAGTGACTAGTTTAGTGATTATATTTCATAATAAATATAATTTAAATGTAATAATTGACAGTTTCCTGTGAGGAATACAACTATGGCAGACAGAGGACATAGTACCAGAAAATGCAGCTGGTCCAGCAGCCCCAGTGAGCTGCAGCAGGAGAGGTGGGTGTACTGTAGAGTGACAGGGGCTATTCGCTGCACAGAATTATTTTTACCCAAGCCTGCAGTCTCCAGCACCAGCACGACATTGACTACTATTAGTGCTGCTAGGAGGACACGGTCATAAACTGCCACTAATACTACCAATGCGAATGTGTTCTCTTCATCCCTTACCACTGCCTCCAGTACCACCATCACCTCATCTCTGATAACCACTGCGGCTCTGATCCACCACCCATCCACTGCTACAGTAGCCCTCCAGCCACTTATGCCACTGTGACTAAGAACACCGCCACTGTGACCACCCCTGCTACTGTAACCATAACGACTGCGACCCCAAGCATGTTGCCTAACTATTTCCACTACCGTGTCCAACCTACTGTGACACCTCTTGTTTCTCTCTGCCTGTTCCTGCACTGTAGAACTTGTCAGTGCAGATGAGGAGGAGGCAAACTCATCCAGGTCAGAGTACTTTCCACCAGGAGATGAAGTGCCCACTGACAAGTCATCGGAGAAGGCTAACCTATGCGACTTTGATGATGAGGCAGAATATGGGGAGTACCTCTGATAGCCACAAAACAAGTCAGGGTGGCGAAACACCTCAACCTTTGAGGTTGCACTGGCAGGAGAAAGGAGAATATGACCCCCAAAAAAAAAAACACTGCAAGCTACCCTTCAGCACTTTATTCAGCAGGCTCTATCCCTGCCTGAACAGCCAAGTAGAGGGTACAGAGGCACCAGTGGTGCCAGGAAAACCCACAGATGCTGGTCCAAGCAAGAAAAGCTAGTGGTGGTGGTGGGGGAGGGAGAAGAGTTGTGGTGGTGGCACTGGTGACACTAGCTACATGAGTGGTGTCAGGAACAATAAGCGCAAGGTATGACTGCATTTCATGTTACTAAAAGAAGATAACAAAAGGCAGTGCACACACTGTGCAGTACCACTATCAGCAGGGGAAACTCTGGCCAGTTTAACAACCTCTCTTAATGAACCCCCAAAGGTAAAGCATCACAAGGTTTTAAAGCGCCAGGTCTGTGCCGTGGCTCCATCAGACCTATCTTGTAGTGATGGTACAGGCAGTGGTGCTGGCAGCACTGGCAATGCCACAGACCGTTCTGCCTCTCAAACAAATGCTGCTGCTGCTACCACTCCTTCACCTTCCGCACCAAAGAGTCCTCACGCACTCGCAGCACCTCGCCAGGCACCAGTCCCCTGCTATTTCCACACCATCTGACAAGTGTGGCCCCCCAAATCCATGGTCAATGACAACAGTGGAAGCTTTCCATGCCAGAACCAAGTATCTGCCATACCATCAACAGCTCGGCACATCATACAGCTCACAAGTGAAATGAGGGCACTGGACCTGCAAACCTTTCATTTGTGAAGGCACAGTCGGCCCGGTGGCATGGAGGGTTGAGGCGCTGGACGACACATCTCACACCATGCCGGTGACCTGGGTTCAGGAACGGACTTGGATCATCAGGAGGATCAGGATCGAGTCTGTGAGACTGCCTCCTGATCCTGGGGAGGGGTTGGGAAATCCACTCTGCTGTAGCAGCCCCTGAGGATGCCCAGGGCACTATACATGCCAGTGTGCATGTGGGAGCACGGTGGATGTCGGCACATTGTGCCTAGATGTTGTTTGTCTGTGCTCCATTGGGCACAATCAGGTGGAAAATGGCTTGGTGCGATCGTGCGGCTTGATGGCCGTGCCTCTGCTTCGCTGGAGGACTCTTGTAAAATCGCAACTGGAGGGGGTCCGGGCAGGCCAGCTGAGCAGGGTACGGGAGGCCCTCCAGCAGACTGCCGATGGTCGCATCGATCCCCATCATGTGAGTGAGCCTGGTGCCTCCCGCGGGCAGGGCTGGCGACTGGATGCCTCTGCCGTAGTTGCCGCAGTGAGGTGGAAAAAAGAGATGTGATAAAAAACTTTGTGAAGCCATGGACTTTGGAGACCTGTGCAGTACTTTCTCCGCCACGGTACCAGCTTCCAACACGCTTCACATTGTCATGGACCACTATGCCAAAGACTTATGTGAGTGTGAGAATGGCAACTGCCACACTATTCTTGGAGGCTGTGAGTGGAGTTTTCCACTGCACTCGGACATCTGGAGCAGTACAACTCCATGCATGCATCTCTTTTCTTGCCTGCACACTGGCATGTGCAAAAGCCATGTCTGCTGTTGTGAATTCTCCTTCCTCTGTGTCACTGGCTCTCCTTCATCCTTACACAATCTGGCAGTCACTCCAGATCTGCTCTTTTAAATGTGAGGCTAACAGAGAAAGACCAAACCTCATCAAAAATCATGGCATTCATGCAAGAAATGCTGCAGTCATGGCCAGCTGGTACCAATTTACATGTTGTGTTTTTTGCCACAGATAATAGGGCAAATATGATGAAAGCAGTCAGTGATGGGAATGTTGTTTTTGTTTGGTGTGCTTTTTCATCTTCTTTGTGATCCGCCCCCAGTTGGTCCTGACCCACTCATGCAGTCCCATCACCTGCCTTCTCCAGGACTTACCTCTTGTCCATTCCACCCTGGCTTGCCCCCAAGATGGGACCATTGGTGGTGGACACTGGCCCCTGACAGATATCTGGTAGGTGCACTGGAAAGAAAGAGAGACGCGGTTGCAGTGTGGGGCCTGCAGTGAGGGGCGGACATCCTCCTGCAGTGGTCGGGGTGGTTCATTTTTTTTTTACTGGTTCCCAGCCCCTAGGACACTGAACTCCTGCTGCATTGCACATACCATGCACGCCATTTATGTTGGACTGCACGGACATCCTCCCACCGAGATCCTCGTGTCCCCAACTGTGTCTGACTCCTCCTTCCACAAGGTGGAAAGTGTTCTCTGGGATGCATGTCATACCTCCCCAATCAGCCCTCTGATGACTTGAGCTCATTCCCAAACCAGGGATGTCGGCATCACAAGCAACAGTGCTACCACTGTGTCAGCAGGTTGGCTAGGTGATTGGAATTTTATCAGCATTTATTGCTTTGCCCACACCTTGAATCTAATGGTCACATCTGCACTACATCACAGTTCTAAGGCTAGCAAGACTGTCTCCACAACACACTCCATCTGTGCTCATTTTCATCGCTTCCGCAAAGGCAAATTCAACCACCTAAAAGAAATGCAACAACACCTTGGCCTGTCTCAACACCACTTGATACAGGATGTAAGTAGCAGATGGAATTCATCATACCTGATGCTGGCTAGAACAGAAGCATGCGCTTCCTGACATGTCAATGGAGTGTAACACTGAGGGTCCCAGGCCACTATGAGTGGTCAATGACCACCCTGGTGAGAGTACTTGGGCAATATGAGAGGAGCACCTGTGATCAAAGTACTCCACTGTCATTCTGAGTCAAGTGATCCAAGTAGCTAATATACTGAAAACATCTATGGTGTTTTTACTGCTTTCATCAATTTGCTATCCCTCTCTTGCTTGCAATTATTTATCTTAAAAATACAAAGGCTGCCTGCTTTTATTGCTCTTTTAAAATCCTTTCATTTTATTTTTCACACATCCATTTTGCTGCCACCCAGCTTATGCTAGGCACTGTGGCAGTTCCGTAGGGGACACTGTGCCCCAGCTTCCCGAGAGAACTGCCATCTATGGGATTCCCAATCCTCCCTCTCCGGCTGGCCCCCTGACTGACCATGGTCCAATTGTAATCTTGGTTTATCCGAGTAGTTAGCAGTACTGACAGTACTGTAGTTCTGTGGGGTTGGGTTTTACTTTAATTTTAAGAAATAAAACCTTTTTTTTCCCTTATATAGCCGTTTTCCTCTTGGGAGCCCTGGCAGGTGGCTGTGGTCTCTCCTGCAGGAAGACTCACTCTCCAACTTCTTCCTGCATCCCCATATTGTCGACCCTGGCTAATCCCCATGGATTACCCCCTGCGGCAGGGCCAGGGAGCAGGGTGCTGACATCCCCGAGCAAATCCAGACATTACCGAGGCCGACCTTGCAGAAGCAGGAGCCATCACGGAACCGGACAGGCTTTATTTTCCACTTTTCTTCCGCTTCCTCCCCACCGATGTGGTGACGTTGGCACATGTCTCCCGACCCATACTGCCTCCAGAAGGCAATCAACAGTGGAACGACAGGTCTCCTTCCCAAGAGAGGAGAGCAATCCTCCAGACGCTCGATCCTCTCTCACCCCTCAACCCCTGTTGGCCCGAGCTCGCTCCCAAACCTGGATCGCTGCATGGCACAAGGTGTGGCGTCCAGCACTTCAACCTCAGCACCACCGGCCAACCCATAAAACTTTTAAAAATCTATTATTTCCCTATGCTGTTGTTCATCAAAGATATACCCTGTAAGAGACAGCGATGTACCATCAAATCAGACAGGGATATACCCTGTCCCGTATATTAGACAGGAATGGATTATATCCTGTTCAGGTTCTATGAGCCATCATTGAGGTAGCAGGGAGTTTTTTCCAGTTAGGTCCATTCCTCGCACGGCACCTGCCACGCCTCCTCCTGAACCTGACCCATCGGGTGTGGTCACACAACCAAAATATTTAATAGTGCCATGTTGGTTTCCTAGTAGGCATACCCAACCAACATGGCACTTAAAGGAGTTCTACAGGAGAGTTGAAGCCGACCACTGCACAGATTGGGGCTTCACCTCTGATTCTCTGGGCACCATAACAAATTCATAGATTATTTACCTCATCCCTCAGAAAAATTAGCCCAAGCTCCGCTGGCACTAGCATTTTGAGAATGGTGCTCGGAACCCCGGATCTCGCTGGTAGTACTATGAGATGATGACGTGCCACTACCCTACCATTATAATGCAGTTATGTACAGAAATAAATGATCTATATAGCTGATGTTACAAATATTTTTTACGACACCAAACCCATGGGCATGACTGCCATACCCATCGGATTTAGGCAAATTAAGAAAATGGCACTTGGCATCCAAATATATATAGATATTTTTATTTCGCATATAAGTGCCTTTATAATGGTAGGGCAGATTGCTGCTTTTTGTCTAATTTTAACAAGAGAATGGACGTAGCATGCTCTTTCACAGCAGCTCAAACATCTGTCTCTCTTGCCTGCAGCTTCTGCAAGTGCTGGGTCACATTACCTGCCTTTAGTCAGCTTCCAAAGTGGCTTCTGATTAGAAAGGAAGTCTCAGGAGATCTAGAAGTCTCATACACTGTTCCAGTGGCTGAATAACAAATAACTGCCTCAATACAAATATTTGGTAAATATTTGAAATAAGGTATCTGCACACCCTAACTGTAGTACAAAAGCACAGAGCAATCCAGGCTCCACGGGTCTAATAATTTACCGGAAACTTTGAGAATGCCCTTGGAGGTTACAAAAAATAAAAGATGGCAAACTGGTTGGGGGTAAGACCCACCTCCAGTGTAACTTTAAGTTGTCTAAATGTTTAAAGCCTTATTCCAAAGGTCTCTTGGATTAGATCTGGATTTATGTTTTAAATTAGTCTACTCTTACTGCTCTGTGCAATTAAGAGGCACTGACCACTAGTTGGAACTTAAGTACCTACAGTTTAATGCACATTTTTACTTTTTTAAAGATAGGTTTGTTATAAAAGTACAATACATGTTGTCTACAGGTTGTGAGTTGTTTGCATAATCTCGATGGAGGCAGCTGTCACATTCTATGGCAATGTCACACTTGTATATGTTGAATATGCTAGTGTCTGCCGCCGCTTTCTTTTTCTAGTGGTGCATCTTAATGCTGTGATGAAAAACAACAGGAGGCTGCCAGCCCAGATGGTAGCGCTACGCTGCAGGTGACAAGGGTTCCTGCCACAGGCCCAGGTTCCTCTAATGCAGTGGCCAGGATTACACAGCAACACGCCCTTCCTCAAGGGATGGGGTTAGGTACAGCTGCTCTGCAGCAACTCCTGTGAAAAGGCCAGCACCATCTGATCAATTAGGCACCAACGCTCTTTCAGCAGGAACATCAGACAGCAGGCCAGGCTGGATAACGGAGGGATGAACGGGGCTAGTATGTATCGGTGACTAGAAGCATGCAACAGAATCAGACAGCTTGCTAGAAGGGGGTAGAAAACAGCTCCAAGCCAGGCTCTCAGTTCAAATACCATGCCGTCATCACAGACTCCACCTGTATCCCATCTCAACATGAACCCAGCCTGCCTCCAAGCCATCCAGATAGGTGGCTCCACCATGGGGGTAAGCCACAGACCGTCCACAGTCCAAAAGAGGTCTGAATTGTGATGGGTGCAGGACACAGGGCCCAGAAGCAAGTCCAGAGTGTTGGGAGAGGAAATGAAAGTCATTACAAAACCTCACTCCCATTTCCAGGGGTGTTGTGTTGTGCCTGGCTTCCAAACATCACCTCACAGTATTGCATGAACTTCTCAGAGGGCAGGATCCTTGAAATCAGCAGTTTGCCAGGAAGACTCAGAGCTGTCAAAGGTGCAACGTCAGAAGTAGCTCTAAGCTAAATGCATCCCCAGGTCACGTCCAGAAAAAGGCAGGGCTCAAGCTTACTGATCTAATGCTTGTGTACTCACGACAAAACAAATCTGCTGAGCAAGTGTGGATTTTCCACTGTGACCAGCCCTGCCCATTTTTTTTTTTTTATGATCCAATGCAATAAGAAACCAAGCAGACACACATAAATCTGGTGCTGCTTTCGTTCACTGTGCACGTGGCTTGAAAAGACATGTCTGGCTGCTGGGAGTTACTTTATGCTATGAAGCTGCACTGATTTATATACCACTGCATGTCAGAACAAGGCAGTTTTCCTCTGATCATGTCTTGCCATATTAGTGTCCACTAGTAACATCGAGTTGCACTGAAGGCTTGGACTCAGGTGTACCTTCTCCCTCCTCCTGAGCTCAACTCAAACAAATTCAAGTGTAAAGTGAAAATTCCTGCTTAGGACTAAAAGCGGCAGTACTGTCTCTCCCACAGGGTTTCTACACCTACTGCCCATGACTCACAACTACATCAGTGGATGCTTACTTTAAAACAGCTGCACCAGTTGGGGCAGTGGTAGCACTATGGCTCACGACAGAGATGTCCCGATTTTGGGACTGACTTCAAATTGTCAGGACATGACTGAGTGAAGGAGGATGGAGCATCTGACAGATTGGTCCCTCCTTCAGGACCGGGCAGGAGGTTTGCGTGACCCACCACCTGATTGCCACATAGCAAAGGCTGCAGAAGAATGAAAACAAACTAATAAGAGAAAATTCAGCCCACGTTGCTTGATCTTTGTCCCTAGGAATTATTTTTTTCCCTCAGAGTCATATGCAGGACTTTAAATAGCTGGTATAGCATCGAAAACGTTACGCCAAAATGGGGTAATGCTGACCATTTTCAAAAATGCGTAAGCAGAGACTGCTAAAAAGTTTCAGTGAGTCTATGAAGCAGTAGACAAAATTTAAAACATACATATTTTTAAAATTTTGATAACCATTCTGTGCCAAGTACTATGCATTTTACAGCTGATTGGCACTTTCACTTGCAAAACTACTAATCAGTTTTTTCGCTTATTTAATACCATGATATGACATTCTCGTCCCTCTACTTGTGACGTCAGTTTGCTGCTATGTGTAACCCCTGAGAATCCTGAGGATTCCTAGATTTACTGAGGTAGGGCTGCTAGCAACTCAGGAAAAGATAAGACTTGGCTAAGTCAACAAGGTTTGCTTTTTTTGCATTTTACACACAGAAAGGATAGGTGTGTAGCACAGGTTCATGTAATGAGTTAGTAGTGGTGGGATTCAAACATGGCTGTCTAGATATGCAGCTTAGCACTGTAACACCACCATCAATGTCGCCACTACCACCAAAGTGACGGTCACAGTCGCAAAGAGTATGTGGCGGGGGTGAAACCTGGGTCTCCTGTTTCATAGCTCAGTGTTTTAACACTTCCCCTCCCACCAACGTGACTTGCTCAGGGTCACACTGTGAGTAAGAGGTGGAAGGAAAAGAGTGCACCCATGCCTCCAGGCAACACACATGTGCACATGCAGCACAGACACACACACACACCCTGCTCAAAGCACTCCTCACAATCTATGTATTATATATATTCAGGAGGGGGTCCACAACTTAGTAGCAAAATATGCAGATGAAACAAAACTACCACCTTCTAGCCAGATGACCTGGGTGTGCACCTCGAGCCTGGGATGTCTGGTGCTGACCAGTGAAGTGAGGTTCTGGCATCCACCTCTGGAGGGAGGGCACCTCTTTCCACTGTACAGCTGCTCCCTGGTGGCCAGAGGGTGAGCAGGTTATATGGAAAGGAATGATGGTCCCTCTAGAGCGGTCTGATATTGGCATGCACCTGCCCACCTGATGAGCGATAGAGATATGTCACCTCTCATAGTGGAGATGGCAGGGGAGTTTCAAAGGTTAGGTGGGCTCACCCACCCTCCAAACACCTTAATAGACATTCTGCTGATTGCTCCTCAGGAACCATGCCTTGAGAGGGACAGGGAGGCTATGGGGAAAAGAATACTCCAGCAGCCCCAGGCAGATAAAGCCACACCTCCATGCACAGTATGGCCCTACTGACTCCTCCCTTGCATTGCTGGCTCTTCCTCCCAGACCTCGACCATCAAGTGATACATGCTCCTAGACTTAGGGAACAGGGGAGTCCCATACCCATGGGACAAGCTGTGGGCTACAGTTCAGATTACAGAGAGGATGAGTAGAGGCTGGTGGCGGGTTGGCGGAGAACTCCTACAGTTGGCTGATGGGCTTGGACTGGTAGAAGGTAAAGGGGAAAAATAGAAAGTAAGGTGTGTGTGTGTATATATATATATATATATATATATATATATATATACACACACACACACACACACACACACATATATATATATATATATATATATATATATAATATACACACACACTTATAAATCTATATGTTAAACACCATTTGATGAGTTGTAATACAGGACCGTCCCTTATAGCTGTAAGACTGTCACCCCTGGTCCTCAGGATGTGAGACATGCAAACCAAACAACATGTGATAAGACACAGCTGCATGAGATGGTCTTGGTGTTCTGTAAACATATACAAGAAAAAAAGTGTATTGTTCCACTTTTTCCATCGGATATTTGTGGTTTGTTCATTGCCCTCAACAGTCCATTTTAAAAAGCATTTTTGATTATTGTATGCATTAGTCAAAGAACGCACAACGAGCTTACTGTATTGACATCCGTGTCTGAATATCCACATGGTACTTTCAACAGGAGTTTTGCTGTTTAGATAATAAACAGAAAATTGCTAGCATAGGACAGCCAGTTGGCGTAACTGTAGGTCACCTCGCTTATTTTAAACCACTAGTATCCCCAAAACGTTTTGGTAATTAAAACAAAATGCCCTATTACTTTTTCTTTCTGAAATGTTTTCCTTATTCTATGTGCTCATTATATGGCTGTTTACCTACCAGTATTGGATGTGATGTGAAAAGCAATAGTTACCTGGAAGCAGACACCTCTGGTTCTGTTCCCCCACTACACCATCAGCATGTGACCTCGTCTCACGGTGACACCACATCACATGCTCTGCTTGGGAGGCACAGAACTGACTATGTCTGCCTCCAGGTAGAGTGCAGTTCCACATATCACTGTCACATAGAAAACATTCTAATTTGCCAGCCCGGTGGTGCTGAGGGCTGAGGTGCTGGATGCCACACCTCACGCCATGCCAATGACCCGGTTCGAACGAGCCAGGACCGACGGGGTCAGCAGGGGTGAGAAAGGATTGAGCATCCGGAGGACTGTTCTCCTGTCTCGGGGAGGAGGGACTGTTGTCCCACCTGCTGATCGCCCTTTCAGCGATGGCTGGAGGGGACAGCTGATGGCACGCCGTTGATGTCAATGTCAGACGGGAGGAGGGGATGGGCGGACAACTTGAAAATGCAGCTGGCAGGCTTCCATGATGGCCCCGACTGCACCTGCACCATGCCCCGGGTCTGGATGTTGGCTACGAGAAAGGGAAACCCATGGGGATTTCCCTGAGGGTCGGTAGTAGATCGGGGCCGAAAGATGAGCTTCCAGGGGAGCCATATCCACCTGCCAGCTCTGCCAGAAAACTTCTATTGAAAAAAGAAAAAGAAACATTCTAATTTGCGCAAAAAGAAAAAAATAATACTTCACATATAAGAAGTGATAGCTGCCTACTTGTGAAAGTTACTATTAATTCCTTGCAGTACACCAGCTCTTTAATGTACAAGGAAGTGTAGCCTAGTGGAACTGCAAGTCTCATTGAAAAATTCTCCTTAAGAGTGTCTGAAATGACCGTAATTACACTTTTTTAAAGCCCCAGCAGTTTCCTAGAAAGGTTTTAAGCAGCAGTCCAGGTTACCTCAGAACTGAGGTCATGAGCCTATTACGGGTGGCCGCCTCCTTCACTAGAATTGACACCATCTGAAGAGTTTAGACTGACCGATTTTTGTGCAACTATTTATTTTTAACTTTCTATTTTGTCGTCCCTTACTGAAGGGGGGGCGTTATTTGGTAGCCAGGCGTTCAGCCCATCCACAAGCCCAATGTCAAATAAGATGGTCATCACTGACACCCAGTACTGTTCCCTCATCCACCATCCCAGACTTTCCCTCCAGATGGAACGAGCCCACAATAAAGAAAAACAGCTAGCATTTTCCTAAACAGGGTGGGGGATCCAAGAGGTTCCAGCAATTCTGTTCTCATTAAAATATCTGCAGCAATAAATAATTACAATTTCTAGGACATCAAACTTTGCAGAGGGGGACGTGACGTAATTCTACAAATGTCAATAATTGTTTTGTTTTTTTTTGTAACCAGAAAACCTTTTACAAGGACCCCTCTTCTTTTCTTTTTGCTCATCCTAGTGACCTGCTACCAGCTGGATTCCTCCTGCCCCTCACCACAGATGACTCCCAGATCCTCCATATTCCTCTGATGTTTCAGGGTCTGGCAATCTCTGCTGGAACGCCCAGCAGCAGTCAGGTGACAAAAGCACCTCAGTCCTGGAGCAATAACTGGGGTGTCCACTGTGTGTGCTGGAGTGGGCGGGGAGAAATCAGGTAGCATGGGGAACTTTTGGGGCATTCATGCAGGTGCTGGGAGTGGCATTTTCATTTGTTTTCATTCCTTCCTCTCCTTTCACCCATGTTGACATGCACCATGTCAATGACCTGGGGTAGTGGGTGGCCATGCACACAGGTTAAGGTGTCGAGTCGCCAGGAGCAGCTCTCACAAGCAGTGCACTGCTGTACCTCCCCTGGACAGTGTGTCCATCAGCAGATGTTCTGTGGCCCTCCTGCCAGTCTCGGCTCCTGTCATCCTGGACTGGGCGATGAAGACAGTGCCAGTATGCCAAGGGAATTACTCCCCACCGAAGCCAACTATAAAGCACCATTTTGCAGTTCTTAACCACTGCAATACATAACTTGAATCCAGATTCATAGTTTTTTTTTGCTGGAAAACAAAAGTCTCTTTACAAGGACCTTCCTTTTCTTATGTTTCACAGAATAGCCTGCTTTGTGTAGGAGGTACCCTATAGAACCCATAGGTGCATACTGTATAACAATCTAAACTGGTCAAAACCTTTGTTCGTAGGGAATTTACATCTTCTTCAATTCATGTTTAAAATCTGGAAAAATGAGGTCCCCACTTATATTCTTGACCTATTCCCACTTAGATTTGTGAAAGACCATTTAAGATCGGCTCAAGGTATACAATATTCCACTGTCAAATGTAATTTGAATATGGACAGGTCATCTGTTCCTTACAGAGAAGCTGCTCTGTGGAACAAAATTCCATTACATTTACGTGATCTGGTCAACTGATTCACCTATCTGACTTGAACAAATGGTTCCTGACTTGGTCAAGTAGTTTCTTCCACTGTAGTCAATGTAATGCTTGTTAACTCATGATTGTTTGTGTTTCTAGATACTTTGTATGTCTTATTTATAATACTTGACTTGTGTATCTTTTTATATTGTAACTTGTATTTGTTGTTCTAATGCTTGGGACTTTTCACGGAAAATGAGCTATGCTCAATTGAACGTATTTCCCTTATTCCGATGAATAAAAAGATTTACTTCTTAATACATGAACTACTGCCAATCCTTGCTCTCAAGGTGTGGCCACAAACACAGAAGGCAAGATTTTACAATGACCCAACACTGACTAGAAATGGTCAGTCCATTGGCAGAAGAATGGCTGCAATTTCAAGCCCTACCATTCTGCGATTTGATAGGCGTTGTAAACAAAGTTTTCCATCTGCTGTATAAGCAGCAGGGCTACGATAGGAAGGTATCTACCAGCAAAATTCACCATGGGTGGTGGTATATATATCTAACACCATGTGCGTGGTTATACAAGCATGGTGGCTGAAACAATTGACTACTGTGTTAACTGCAACTAGGCAGTTAAAGTTTATTTAGTTTTTTAGCTTTGTTTTTATTTTTAACCAGGTAGGTGCACTAGACAAGAATATGCCAGTTTTAGGCACGACTAGGGGAAGTACAAGAGGAGCCATTAGTACATCAAAACGAAAAGGAGATGCATTTTATTTGCTTTTGTTAACCGGTGAGCACACTAGATAACCAAGTGCCTACTTTCAGGTGTGAAAATAGGCACTTATTGTCCGTACTTGTATTGTAATGACTTACTTTGCTTGTATTTGTACACTTTATGTAACCCCTTCCCTAGGTCGCACCTGGAAGCGAGCCTTGGGTCAGTGTGCTTTGCTGATCACCAGGGTCACTGGAACATTTTCCTCAAAATATGGAGACTTTTTGCAGAACTTTGGGAAAATTGCATGAGTTCACTATGTATCCCTAGTGTCCATAATAAATGTTTCGCTTGCTGCAGCACGTGTTGATGGCATAAATTGTTTGACAGATATATAGAAAATAATGCATATATAATCCATAAACCTCGAGAGTGAAGCTCGAGGGGTTTATCAGGTAATCACACACAGAGGTGTATAAAAAAACAAAGGAAAAAACTCATCACACACACCTGCATAGGTTTTATTTTTATAATAACTGTGCAGGGTATCTGGCTTTTTTTCCTCTGCTTGTAGTGAGTGAGCGAGAGAGTGAGCGGCACCTGTAAAAGTCATATTAACTTGCTGTGACGTTGAGCTGGGTTATTACAGCTTTTGAAAACTAAATGAAATGAGCTAGTATAGGGCTCACCAGTTATTATCGGACACGTGTATATTTATTTATTTAGTTTTGATTACCGGTAAGTGCACTAGACAAGAGTATTGCCTATATTCTGGAGCGACCAGGAGAGTTACACAACAGAGAAGCAGGTACAAACAGGAGTGACATTGTTTATGGCGCAGTATGTGGAGAACAAAACAGCAATGTTTACAGATTAGGAGCAAGCCAATTCTACGGAGCCAAACAGATAAGTTACACTAACTACTTAAACTAGACATAAAGAAAATACTAACAGTAGTCAGGCAACAGGTATTGAAAACAATAAACTGTTCTAACAATAGGATAAGTGAGGAAAGTAGGACTGGTGAGTAGCAGAAATGTAGAGACAGTAAGTGCCATAATGATGAGGAAACTAACTAGGAGAAGTCTCAAGATTCAGAGCTGGAGCAGATGTTAGAATCAAGTAGGTAGGTGCGAAGGCCCAGTTTGCAGATCTGGTGGGATTTGGAGAGTTTGTCCTGTTGGGGAGAGAGTTCCAAAGGTGAGGGACAGATGTTGCAAGGAGAGTTCACCCTTTGGTGAGACACCTAGGAATTTCCAAAGGCGTTTGTACGGACGACCTAAGGAGATAGGCATGGGTAGAATGGGTAAGCAGCCTGGAGAGATATACAGGGTCCCTGTTCTGATTATATTATCAATCAGGCAGCCAGCAGAATAGTCTATATGACTGAGGGAGAGCCAGCCCATGCTGGAGTAGAGTTGACAACGATAAGTTAGCCTGTGGACAGAGAAACAAATCTGCATATGTTGCTGTAGCGGTGCTCCACTTCTGGAATGCTCCTTTGCTGACAACAAGTTAAGCTGGGGAACAATATGTAAGACAGGGAAGGAGAAAACCTTGCACAATAGCAAAGCCTAACAGCGTCACTGAGGTGGCAGCAATGTGCAGGTTAAAATTCGAGATGGGTTGAGTGCAACTCTTAGATACCTAAAAGATTCAACATGTTCCAAAGGGTCAGGAAGTCATCAAGACATAGGACTGAAAGGACCATGGCATAGGATTTGATTCTCTGGGGGAGCCAAAAGCATTGCTATGGTTTTCTGGGAGTTCAGTAGGAGCTTGTTTTATAGAAGCCAGCCTTGTAAACAGTCAAAATCTGCCCAAGATTTGCCTGTATACTGAGAGGTTTCTACCACTAGAGCGAAGCACCATATCATCAGCGCACAGGATAATAGAGGAGGAACTGGGCAGAGAGGCAGGTTGTTAATAAAAGAGAGAAGAGGAGAGGGCCAAGAATCGATCCCTTGGGAACCCAACACAGGTAGGGCAAGGTCAGAGACAGTGGTATCAACTGAACAAACTGCATTCTCCCGTGAGACAGTTATCAAACCAGAAGATGGCAGTCTGGGAGAAGCTCAGGGATGATAGACTGGAAAGTAGTACAGGGTGATCCATAAGATCAAACACCTTTGTGAGGTCAATAAAATGCACCCCTGAGCAAGCCCTTATCCATGGCCATTAGGACATCATTTGATAGTTAGAAGAGCGTAGTTGTGTTGTTGTGACCAGTTGGAACCCATGCTGAGTGGGAGATAGGAGATTTTGAAGATGCAGATATTCCAGGACCCGGAGGCAACGATCTTCTCAAGTATTTTATTGAGAGTAGAGAGAAAGGCAATCGGCCGGTAGTTTGCCAGGTTTTGGTGTCTCCTTTTTGTGCACAGCAACCACTCGAGCGGTTTTCCATAGCGTCGGCATTGTCTTGGTTGCAACAGATAGATTGAGAATTCTGTAAGTGAGGCAGCAAGAGCAGGAGCTGCCGATTTAATAAAATGGGCAGTAACCCATCAGATCCAAGAGATCCATAGGAGGGGTAGTGCCAAGGAGACGAGGACCTCAGCAGTGGAGACCGGTCTAAAATTAAAAGGAGATCTAGGATGTAGGTGCTTCTCGAAAGAAGGAGAAGGGAACTGATTAAACTTTTCTAGGTCCTCTGAGAGGTCAGAGAGAAATGAACGTTCAGAGCATCAGCAATAGTGGGTAACTTGTTATAGTGTGTACCGTTTAGCGTCATTTCAGGTATGGATGGCTTGTGCCTTTGGCCCATGAAAATGTTTTTAAGTGGTTCCAAAACCCAGGTATCTCCAGCAGAGGCTTGAGTAGTTTATGACAGTAGTCCTTTTAGCCTTCTGTATATCCTTCTTGCAAGCATTCCTCAGGTTTCTATATCTAAACCAGTCCTCAGTCCATTGGGACTTATTTGCAGAGACCCAAGCCTTCCCCTTCTTCTCACAGCACTAAGAAGATCCTTGTGTAACCATCTGTTTGCAGAGCCCCTTAATTCGCCTCCTTTTCAGAGGAACATGCAGATCCTGGAGGAAGGGTAGCTTAGAAAGCGGTAGTCCAGGGCATTATTTACATCCTCAGTGATATAGATGGGAGGCCAGTCAATATTCTTTATGTCTTCAAGTAGAGCTCTTGGTTTGAGCTTAGTGGAGTCTTGCAACTGTATTATTTTGGGTGGAGGATTTGGACAGTGACCATTCAGATGCAGTAAATTGGCAGGTGATCACTAATAGAATCAGAAAAGGTGCCTGTAGCCATGATCTTATGTGCTCTGCTTGTGGCAATCCAGTCCAGAAGGGACTGGTGAGTGCCATTCACAGAGAGATAGTAGGGCTAGATATCACTTGGGATATCTAGCCCTACTAAGAAGAAAAGTTTGTTTTTAAAATGAATTGCAACTTAATCATTTTGTAGTATACCTTCTGAAATTTAAAGACATCTACCTCACGTAGTTTTAAACTAGGTTTTATTTAGTAAGTCACAGTCAATATTTGATAAATCCTGAAACAACGTATTTTGCCAGTTTTAGATGTAAAATAATGAAGCCTGTTTAACAACTACTTACTTTGGTGCAAGAAAAACCAAGCAGATAACCGGGTGCCTTATCAAGTTCTAGTAAAACACAATGTTTATTTTGTTAAAATAACTGCTATTCTTAATCAGCACTGCAAGTATAAAAAAATTAAAATCACATGATCCCGGTCGCACCTGGAAGCGAGCATCGGCTCAGCATGCCTTTCCTAGTTACCAATTTGAAATAAATAAAGTATTGCAGGTCAGTCGTGACTAATTGTGCTATATTAGTCTTGGGGAATTCTAGTGTACTTTTTTTGTCGTAATACCTTTTTAGATTAACTGAAAAATTTTTACACAAGAAAACTAGCACAGCTGGATAGTGCTGCACCTGATGAAGGGACCTAAGAGGTCTCGAAAGCTTGTGTAAAACTTCTTCAGTTAGTATGTTAAAAGTAATAATTTATACCAATAGCTTTTCACTACATACAATGGTTTATAAACAAACAAGCACTGCAGTTAATGTTCCATTTAAGTGAATGGAACAATTGGCACTTTCTCACATCTATTGTTTTAATCTCTGTGGCAGCAAAACCTTTCTGATAGTCTGCTTCAACACGTATTTTAATGCATGGCCAGTGGATTTGAAACCAAACAAGGAAGTGAATTAGATGAAAGCGGAGTTACACTGGACCCTCTTCACATACCTCTGAACTGTCCCTGATTTTGCCTCAGAAATTCCTTCTGTCCCTCCTAAATTTGGCATTTGTATAGCTGAAGAGTAGGGATTTGAATCACAAAATAATGCCAGCCATTGGTGTTACAGTCTAGTTCTCAGTAAGAAAACGCTATTCACACTAAGAGTATGCTGTACACAGCTTCTGGAACTAATATTACTATATTTTTAGATGTGTACATGATTTTGGTAATTTGTCCCTGATCATTTTAAGCCTTGTCCCTGATTTGTGATAAGGGAGGTTGAGAGGTATGCTTCTTCACCTCATACTGTATTGTTTTGGCCAAATCCAAGTCAGCCCACAGAGCTCCCTGCAGCACTGCACATGGCTGCTCTGCTCCTCACAATACTCCTCTTGGCCCACAGAGCTCCCTGCAGCACTACACAAGGCTGCTAGCTCCTCACAATACTCCTCTCGGCCCACAGAGCTCCTGCAGCACTACACAAGGCTGTTAGCTCCTCACAATACTTCTCTCAGCCCACAGAGCTCCCTGCAGTACTACACAAGGCTGCTCGCTCCTCACAATACTCTCCTCGACCCACAGAGCTCCCTGCAGCACTACACAAGGCTGCTCACTCCTCACAATACTTCTCTCAGCCCACAAAGCTCCCTGCAGTATTACACAAGGCTGCTCGTTCCTCACAATACTCCTCTCGGGACCACAGAGCTCCCTGCAGCACTACACAAGGCTGCTCGCTCCTCACAATACTCCTCTCGGCCCACAGAGCTCCTGCAGCACTACACAAGGCTGCTTACTCTTCACAATACTCCTCGCGGCCCACACAGCTCTCCGCAGCACTACACAAGGCTGCTCGTCCTCACAATACTTCTCTCAGCCCACAGGGCTCCCTGCAGCACTACATAAGGCTGCTCGTTCCTCACAATACTCCTCTCGGCCCACAGGCTCCCTGCAGCACTACACAAGGCTGCTTGCTCCTCACAATACTCCTCTTGGCCCACAGAGCTCCCTGCAGCACTACACAAGGCTGCTCGCTCCTCACAATACTCTCTTGGCCCACAGAGCTCCTGCAGCACTACACAAGTATGATCGCTCCTCATAATACTCCTCTCGGCCCACAGAGCTCCCTGCAGCACTACACAAGGCTGCTTCCTCCTCACAATGCTCCTCTCGCCCACAGAGCTCCCGCAGCACTCACACAAGGCTGCTCGCCCCTCACAATGCTCCTCTTGGCCCACAGAGCCCCTGCAGCACACACAAGGCTGCTAGCTCCTCACAATACTCCCTCTCGTCCACAGAGCTCCCTGCAGCACTAACAAGCATGCTCGCTCCTCACAATACTCCTCTGGCCCACAGAGCTCCCCAGAGCACTACACAACTATGCTTGCTCCTCACAATACTCCTCTCGCCCACAGAGCTCCCTGCAGCACTACACAAGGCTGCTCACTACTCACAATCCTCCCTCGCCCACAGAGCTCCTGCAGCACAAGGCTGCTAGCTCCTCACAATCTCCCTCGGCCCACAGAGCTCCCTGCAGCACTACACAAGGCTGCTCGCTCCTCACAATACTCCTCTCAGCCCACAGAGCTCCCTGAGCACTACACAAGGCTGCTAGCTCCTCTCAATACTCCTCTTGGCCCACAGAGCTCCCTGCAGCACTACACAAGTATGATCGCTCCTCATCACACTCCTCTCGCCCACAGAGCTCCCTGCAGCACTACACAGGCTGCTTCTCCTCACAATGCTCCTCTCGGCCCACAGAGCTCCCCTGGCAGCTACACAAGGCTGCTGCTCCCCAATGCTCCTCTTGGCCCACAGAGCTCCCTGCAGCACTACACAAGGCTGCTCTCCTCACTATCCTCTCTCGGTCCACAGAGCTCCCTGCAGCACTACAAAAGTATGCTGCGCTCCTCACAATCCTCCTCTCGGCCCACAGAGCTCCCCAGAGCACTACACAACTATGCTTGCTCCTCACAATACTCCTCTCGGCCCACAGAGCTCCCTGCAGCACTACAGGGCTGCTCGCCACTACTACACTCCTCTGGCCCAGGAGCTCCCTGCAGCGCTACACAAGGCTGCTGGCTCCCTCACAATCCTCCTCTCAGCCCAGAGAGCTCCAATGCAGCACTACACAAGTATGATAGCTCCTCATAATACTTCTTAGCCCACAGAGCTCCCTGCAGCACTACACAAGGGTGCTCGCTCCTTACAATACTCCTCTCAGCCCACAGAGCCCCCTGCAGTATACAAAGGCTGCTCGCTCCTCACAATACTCCTTTCCTGCCAGAGCTCCTGCAGCACTACACAAGGCTGCTAGCCTCACAATCTCCTCCAGCCCACAGAGCTCCCTGCAGTACTACACAAGGCTTGAGCGCCTCACACTCCTCTCGGCCACAGAGTTCCCTGCAACACTACACAAGGATGCTAGCTCCTCACAATACTCCTCTCAGTCCACAGAGCTCCTCGCAGTACTACACAACACTGCTAGCACCTCACAATCCTCCTTGGCCCACAGAGCTCCTCGCAGCACTACAAGGCTGCTGCCTCCTCACAATACTCCTCTCGGCCCACAGAGTTCCCTGCAGCACTAGGCAAGGCTGCTCATTCCTCACAATACTCCTCTTAGCCCACACAGCTCCCTGCAGCACTACACAAGGATGCTAGCTCCTCACAATACTCCTCTCAGCCCACAGAGCTCCCTGGCCGCACTGCACAAGGCTGCTAGCTCTCACAATACTCCTCCTTGCCCACACAGCTCCTGCAGCACTACACAAGTATGCTCGCTCCCTCAATACTCCTCTCAGCCCACAGAGCTCCCTGCAGCACTACATAAGGCTGCTAGCTCCTCACAATCTCCTCTTGGCCCAAAGAGCTCCCTCAGCACTACACAAGGCTGCTGGCTCCTCACAATACTCCTCTCGGCTCACAGAGCTCCCTGCAGCACTACCAAGGCTGCTAGCTCCTCACAATACTCCTCTTGGCCCACAGAGCTCCCTGCAGCACTACACAAGGCTGCTGGCTCCTCACAATCCTCCTCTCGCTCACAGAGCTCCCTGCAGCACTACACAAGGGTGCTGGCTTCTCACTATCTCCTCTCGCCCACAGAGCTCCTGCAGCACTACACGAGGCTGCTCACTCCTGACAATACTCCTCTCAGCCCACAGAGCTCCCTGTAGCACTACACAAGTCTGCTTGCTCCTCACAATACTCCTCTCAGCCCACAGAGCTCCCTGCAGCACTACATAAGGCTGCTCGTTCCTCACAATACTCCTCTTGGCCCACAGAGCTCCTGAGCACTACACAAGGCTGCTGGCTCCTCACAATCTCCTCTCGGCCCACAGAGCTCCCTGCAGCACTATTCAAGGCTGCTAGCTCCTCACAATACTCCTCTCAGCCCACAGAGTTCCCTGCAGCACTATTCAAGGCTGCTAGCTCCTCACAATACTCCTCTCAGCCCACAGAGTTCCCTGCAGCACTACACAAGTATGCTAGCTCCTCACAATATCCTCCTGCTCTGCAGCACTACACAAGGGTAACTACAGCAAACACCTGTGAACTGTGTTAAGAGAAGATATCTGGACTTTCAGTAGGCTAACATCTACTGATAGGCTTTGTCTGTGACAGTCTTACCTGAATCGACTCCCTACAAGGAGACACCTTAAGAGCTGCTCTGATATCACTGTGTGTAGTGTCGTTTTGCTGGGTACTTTTAAGGCTGCTTTCTCTGCTGTGCTTAGTCCCACTGCATTGTTAGTAGTGTTAGCCCTGCCATTTTGTACTGCTGTTATATCTGTAATATCTGCTTACCTCGTTGTGCTGGGTGTGGAGGGTATGCTTGCTTGTTCCCCTGTTTCCTGTTACAGGCGCCATTGTTGGTGAACCACAATGCACATGCTAGCTTCTCCAAGGTCAGGAGCAAGATCCCCTCCTCTCTCCCTTCTTGCCTCACTTCCACCCTTGCCCTGTCTGTCTCTGGATTCCTTTGTCTTTGTCTCCTCCCTATCTAACCTGTGTATTGCTTCTCCCTTGCAGGCTGCTGGCTCCTCACAGTACTCCTCTCAGCCCACAGCGCTCTGCAGCACTACACAAGATAACTACAGCCAACACCTGTGAACTGTGTTAGCCCGTCACCAATTACACAGCAACTGCCACACCACCTCCACCCTGGGCGGGCTCTACCCTTATAGGTAGTCTAGGTCCTACAATTGCTTTCCTTGAATTTTGGCTAAAGTATACTGACCTCAGACACTGTATCCTCTGTTTGACCTCCACTGACCCCCATGTGTTTTTACTCATGCTTATCCTCCTTCCTCCCTTCTCCATCTTTAGTTGTTCCGTAACCACTGTCCTTCCCTGCATGGTTGCCCACACTGCCTTTGTTCTGTTGATGTGTTCAATGCATATATTGCTATGTGACTGCTATCTATAAGTGCTGAACTCTTCGTGTACACATTTACAAATGTATATTATTCTATTATATGTAATGCCTTTATTTTAATTTTTGTAATATTATTCTGTGTTTGATCATGTATCTGTCCAGGTCCATCTTGTAAATGAGTTTACTCAAAGGTGTTGCCTTGCAAAATAAAGATTTTTGATTTGATTTTTGATTTGACTGAGGTCACGTGACCTGACCCCAAACCAATCTCTCTAGTTTCTGCATTATTCATTACACTGCATGACCACTAGGAGTCACTGCCGAGTCCCTAATTACCTAGTATCCTTAGCATAATTTAACTCCTTTCTTGCTATTTCTGAGCCCTTCTCTGATATCCTTTCAACCATATCCCGAGTAAATTTTATCTACCTTCTACATGATTTGAACCGCTGACTCCTTCTCGGCTGTAGTTGGGGACTCTAACCTCCAAGCCATCCCATCGGCCACACTTTTGTCAAACTTTTCTGCTCCCTTATACCTCATCTAGCCACACTACCGATGTTGGAAGAGACAGGCAGATGTCTGGTGGAGCGCGATGGAAGCATGTGTGATGTCGCCGCTGGTGTAACTGCACGCTCCGCCTCTAGGGGAGTACATCGGAGGAGAAAATAAGTTGCTTGGCAGATGACAGAGGGCACCTGCAAGTCCCACCTGAACAGCCATGGTGCTGCCAAGCGTATCTGGTCTTCGGCGGGAGTTGGGGAGCACCCTCGGGCGAAGCTCTGGGGATACTGGTGTCGGCGACGCGGTGGATGTCAGGGGACAGAACGGAGGGTTCCCTCCAGAGATAGGGCTGAGCAACAGACGATAAACTGAGAGCTAAAAAAAAAAAAAGGAGCAGCAGCAGGAAGGAGGCTAGCAGCTACAGGCCAGTCAGTCTCACATCAGTGGCGAGGAAATTAATGGAAACCCTGTTAAAAGAAAGGTTGGTAGAGTATCTTACTCCAGTGGCTTACAAGACCAAATGCAGTTTGAGCAGTGGTCAAGAACATGGCAGCTGTGGTTCAATGCCAAAAGTGTAAATCACACCTAGGACAGAGAAACCCCGGAGCGAGTATAGTATGAAAGGTAGTGACAGTCACTAAACAGGAAAGGGACCTTGGGTCCTTGGAACCTTGGATGACCTCAAAGTGGCGACAGTGTGACAAAGCAGTAGAGTAGGGCCCTGTGGGATGCTGGGATGTATAGGAGAGGTATCACCCACAGGAATAGGGAGGTGTGTTGCCACAGAGTCACCACTTATGAGACCTGAATATTGTGTCCAGCTCTGGAGGCCACACCTCAGAAAGGACACAGACAGGGTGGAGGCAGACCAGAGGAGGACAACTAAAATGGTGCAGGGTTACATCAAAAGCCCTATAAAGACAAACTGAAGAATATCAATATATACACCTAGGGAGAGAAGAGAGAAAGAGAGGACATGCTAAGAGACCTACAGTGCAAGTCCCTCACAGGGTGAACAGGGTGCAGGAGGAGTCTCTTTCAAATGAGAAAGAACACCAGGACCAGAGGGCATGCCAAGAAGCAAGAGGGTGGAAGTCTAAAAGGGATGTGAGGAAGTACTGCTCCACTGAAAGAATGGTGGACACTTGGGCGTACTACCAGCAGAACTGGTGGTGGTGAAAACAGTTGAGGGCTTCAAGCATCGTGAGACGGACATAAAGGAATATTAGTAAACAGGGAGGAGAGAAGGCCACCATAGACCAGTTAGGGTCTGGGGAAACAGACTAGGCAGAGGCTAACTGGGTGGGCCAAGTTGTCCTTTTCTACTGACAAATTCTATGTTTCAGATGGCCCATTGGCACAGTGGTAATATCACTTGTGATGCTGGCAACCCAGTTTCGGGAATGAGCTTGAATCAGGGGCTGCCAGGGGAAAGACCGAGAGTGCCAGATAATGCTCTCCTTCCAGGGTGGAAGGATTCTATCTGCCAATGTCGCATTGCCCCGGATACAGGAACAGCAGGGTTTGGCAGGACCAGGAGTGGGAGGAGCTGCGCTGGCTGCATGAGCGTCATGCATTAGTGGGCGTGCACACTTACAGCCCTTGCATGCATGGCTCCTGAGGGTTGGGACATAAAACATGAAAAGTGTAGCCCTGTTACTGAGGATGACAGTCTCCCAGCACCAGCAGATCTCCTTGCCTGACATCCGAACAGGAGACCAAGAAACCTGAAGCCCTTGAGGGACAGTGGCCCTCACCTCATCCCCAGGGTAAGCTACAGCTCCATGAGGCTCAGGACTGACAGGTGAGGGAGACAGATGGCTTGCCTTGTAGGACCTGAAGGAGTTCAGGGACAGGGAGCATAAAAGAAATTACCAGGCTGATCCGCTGGTGCAGTGGCAAGCGTCCGCCTGCGATGTCTACATCCTGGATTTGGAAACAGACCTGGGAGTTGGAGGGGCGGCCAGGGGGTCGGGAGAAGGCTACAGTGGCAAGTGACAGCTTGCCTTCTCTAGGGGCATCCCGGACACCTAGCAGAGGCTGGGGAACTGCCATGGCCAGCGCCCACATTGCTGGGGAGGTATGGCAGACACACCTGGCATCATTGCACATCAGCCTCCTGGGGATTGCAAGCATTCAAAAATACTGCTGGTCCCTCACAGGATTCCCCTTCCCCTTCCACTAGTCCCCTCAAAATGCCCAACCCCACTGGGACAGTGTTCCATTGAGCGGCCATCCCGTGGCCCCACCTGGGGGTAAGCCTAGGAGCCCTGCGGTCACAGTGATGTGGCCGGTAACCTGGGCGATGTTTCCATATGGGGGTATCTCAGCCCCACCTTGGGAGGTAAGCCAAGAGGCGGATTGAGGTCGATCATGGCAGTGGCCAGAGGTCAGGGCCGATGCGTCCGAGATGAGCGGCGAAAAAAAAAAAAAAACTCCATGTTTCATCCGATTAGACAGCAGTATCTGTCTCCAGTAGAAAAGTAAATTCATAGTTTGAAATCTTGATCGTGTCTCTTTTTTACATCTACAATGAAGGACCAATTTATAAGTGCAGTAACACACTTCAGGGATGCATAATTATGGCAAATAATTGCTCTTTGGGTGTATGTTTTTGTTTTAGATTTTTTTTTTTTTAAGAAAAACTTTGGGTGTGTTTAAGGGCACCTGGTGACAATGCCTTGTGCCCAGCACCCTTCAAGGCATGCAGTTACTGGCCCATACATACATGCATACCCTGGCATGTCTTATTGCATTTATAGGGCCCTTTATGTTTTCTATATATAATTTTAGGTTTGTACCCCATTTTCCTTTCCCAACCGGGACCCCAGCAGACATGTACATGCGCTTGCGTGGATGCCCACATCAGGTACCGCCTCGCCCTACTCCACCCAATCCTCTGACTCATCGCCGCCGCACCTACCTGCCTACACTTCCCACCGACTCCACCCGCTGGAAGCGGAATCGACAGGGGGTGCGGCAACCACCCTGGGAGTGGAGGGCTGCCTTGGCTGCTCGATCCCACTCAGTCCCTCCCCCACTGGCTCGATGACCCAAGGTCATTTCCAACCCGGGTCATCGCGTGAGCAAGGTAAGGTGTCCAGCGCCCAGCGCCACTGAGCTGGCCTATAAGTCCTTTATTATAAAAGCTCATCATCATTTTGTACCATCTTGATATACATTTATATGTGTATATGTAAAAGAATCATGAACAGCATACCAAATAAACAAGTACACTGAAATTTGCTGGATGAGAGTTCAATCAAATCCTTTCATTACCCAGGGAGCAACAATATTACATCTCTTGGTTTTAAAAAATGGCTGACCACTCGCACTAGCTTCTAGTTAACATACCAAACCGGAGGGTCTGGTGATGTCAAATCACGCAGCCGTCAGTGGACAGTCTTCTCAATCCTATGAAGAACTTTTTCCAACAGTGCTTCCTTCTATGACAAATTAGTGTGCAAAACAGGAGCGACTCACTCTGATAACAGATATGGTGCCAAGTGACCCAGCTGTTGATTAATGCTCCTCTTCTTGCAGAAGCTTCATTGAGCCTGGAGGCTGCATATGTCAAGGGAAGAGACATGTTCAGACCATGAGACAGGGCTTATTCTGTGTGGCACAGTACCCTGACAGAAGACATGCTGCACTGGGCTTAGCACATTCCACTTGTGTGGGTAGAAGAGGCTGATAAATCATTGCTCCACTTGTTCTTCTGCTCCTCCCTCACTCATCATGGAATGAGTTCTAGACTCCCACCACAACCCATTCATTAACTGCCTAGCTTTACCTACAGAACATACAAGTTTTCTTTTCATTTTTACTGTCAGTCTTGGCAGTTGGCAGGCCCTCATTCCTTGCCAGCTGGAATCCAGATGAAAGCATTCCTTACTTGTAAAATTACAAGTCTCATCCCAAAGCGTGTTACGCTATGAGCTGGGAACAGGAGTTGACAAGCTGTCTTGTTTCATTCTCACTCTAGAACAGTATCTGGGAGAATGTTATGGCCTAACACCATCTCCCTCCCCGCACTGACCATTAGGGGTGTACAGTGGATCGGCAGTCCAGGAATTATACTTTATTTTGTTGATCACCACCTGCCGCTCCACTCTTTAGGGCTTTTTCAAAGAGCGAGCACACACGCACACTGCCTACTGTCTCATAGTCTGCTTCACAACTCCTACCTCGCAGATACCTCTAGTCATCACTGCTGCCTGCAATCCAGCATGACCCTGCTGGAGGGCTCGCTGGAGCCAACAAGAAGCAGTGAATTGTGAAAGTGGAAGCACTGACCAAGGGATGACTTGAAGGGAGCGATGGCAGCAGTCATACAGTGTGGCAGGGACTCATTTTCCTTGTTTGTGTGTTCCCTCCTACATACCCCCTAGTGCATGTATGGCATCCTATGGAGGAGGGAGAATCTGGCAGTGGCGTGGTCACCATGCTGCCAAGGACACCTTCTGAGCCGCCACCACCAGCAGCCCCTGTTGGAAAGGCACAATGCAACTCACTCTCACAGGAAAGAGCATCCAAGGGACACTCTTCGCCCTCACTTGTTGGCCTCTTCCACAGACATTCTGGGCTTGGAATGCAAACCCTGGCTGCCAGTGTGCTAGAGCCTCTCCCCACTGCTTGTCAACACAGAGCCAACCCAAGGGTCAGGTTACAAGGCACTGGGGAACAGTTACGACACTGGATCATAAAGAAGGATGGGGCACACAATGCCATGCCCTCGTAAAGGCCAGTCCCAAATTTATTTTTCAAAGTATACCCACTGTGGGTCCTCCCCTCTTGTAGGTGTTCTCCCATCAAGTATGCGGGGAGGGGCAGAGGATGGAGCAAACCTTGTCTGAAGACATCAATCTTTCTGTTAAACAGCAGCTGGTGTCTTTTCGCAAACGTGGAAAACATAATATTTAGTCAAATTCTTGTATTTCATATATCTTCTATAGATTTATCCTCTGTTATTTATAACTGAAAAATTCCTCCCAAAAATACGATCTTTATCCTTAGAGCTCATCTGTCTATATAGTTTATTCCCTACTGGAAATTACAATGTTTTTTGTGACATCACAGTAAATTACCATGAGAATAACTGTGATGTCACAAGCAGAGTATTATGGCATTAGGTTGGTAAGAAGCAGTAGGAGCAGATGAACCCTCAAGGAACTACTATCCTCCTTCTGATGCATATGACCTCAGTAATAAATAATGGGGATAAGAAACACAGAGCTAGTGAGGAATATAAACTAATGTGAGTCCAAATATTATGTTTTCAAAGTTCTTCTCAAAGGCATCAGCGGCTGTTCAAGAAAGGGGTTAGTATAGGGGCTGGTTTACAATGGAATAAAGGGTATTTTTTTAAACCAAGCTGGAGTCGTGCTGTGGCTTATTAGCTCTGGGGAACCACTAGTCACTGGGGACATGCAGGCACCTCAGTAGTGCTTTACCGCCGGCTGGGGAGCTGCCAGTCCCCTACTACTGTGTCCTTAACTAACCCTAAACCATTCATCTGGTGGGAAGGGGAGCCTTCCGACAGCCTTCCAGACTCCTGCACTGCCATGCTGTTGACTGTCCTGAAATGGGATCCCTATTTACAATTCCTGGGAGAAACCTGAAATGCCCCATCCTGATGCTCACTACGCTGGCATTTTTTAAACATAATTCTAGATCCCGTGCAATCAATACTCTTCCCCTATTCCAAGGTGCCATCAAATGTCATTAGGACTGAGGGCGCCCCCAACCTCATATACTGGTGGTGCTTGGCCAACCACCTTGGCATAGGGGCTGTTAATCTCAAAGAACAAGGGCTCAAAGGCCCCACCTCCACCATTAAATACCAGTCATGCGATTCAAATGGAAGTTTTTAAATTAATGAGAGTCCCATGTCGTAAACTTCAAATAGGTTGGGTGGGATCAACGTATCACAGAAGGGGTACAGGTGAAGTTACTGGTTTACCCTTGGATTTTTGTAGTGCAGTACAAACCAGAGCTGCTTGTTTTTATTTTAAATTTAAAGACATTTTGTTTATCCCCATCTCTGATGTGGCCCTCCTCTGCTAGCCCTGTCCTTATCTTCTCTGTCATTTATGCCACCTTTGAAGGGATCTTCCTCATACTCCCTATATGGTGTTTGGACAGCATCCCCATGGTGTTTGGACAGCATCCCCTAGGTCATTTGATGTGAAGGCAGCAAGGTAGTCGGCAGGGCCTGGAGGCCAGCATCAAACTGCACGATTCAGGGTGTTTGTGCCTCATATCTCACCCGCCCACTCAGGGATGAGAGCTGCCAAGGGCTCTAAGGTGTGTGCCCATGCAGTGAATGGTGGAAAAGCCAGAGCCAGGTAATGTCCCTCCCTCTCAAGTAGCTCAGCTGTACCACCAGCTGTGGTCACCCAGGTGGTGGTGCTGCAGCAGGAATGCTGCCCTTCCTACCTTCCCCTGCCCGGTCCGGACCCGTACATCCCAGGCTCATTCCCGTACCTGGGACTGCAGCAGCACTGTGAGCAGCAGCCCTGCCACTGCACTAGTGGGCCAACCTAATTGTGCTTTCTTATTAGACTGCAAGCATACACCAACCCATCAAGGCAGCGGTAGCACTATTGTATGCAACATCGGCAACCCAAGTTCCAAAGCGAGCCCAAATCGTGGAGGGACAGCTAGGGGAAGGAGGACTGAGTAACCCAGAGGAAGCTCTCCTCCTCCAGGGAAGGAGAGGAGGTCTGTGAACTCTGCTGCACTACTGCCACCTGGGTGACCACGTAGTGGTGCAGACTGGAATCGCGATGGGCATGGCAGGCATCTCCTAACTGGGATGTAGGCATCAGGTGCATCTGCCCAGTCCTCAGCCCTCGAGGCACCCAGGGAGGAAGCAAAGCCAGAAAAACCTCAGCGGCAGCAGAATAATGATGTGCTCCTAGCATGCCCTCCATCGCTCACTGGGCCGCCTGCCACAGCAATTGAACTAAACTCTTTTGTGCCTGGGGACCCAGGAGGCGCTGTCACAGGGGTAATCCATGGAACACTTATGGTAGCAGGCTGTCGCCCCAGAGATGACAGGGATAGAGGGTAGCAACAGCTGATCAGAGCAGACCAAGAAAGGGGAGTATAAAGCTTACTGAATCAAAAGAAAAAACAGATTGCCCCATTTCTGTTTAGTACATGTTACATTTCTGGTTCTGGTTCGATTTTCCTTTGGTGTGGGACTGCGGTACCAGCACTGTCTGCAACATTCGTCCTGCAATACTAACCCCCCTTTCCATCCACAACTCACTACAGTCTGTCGATTAACATCAATGTCCCCACATCTGATTCCATCGTGGGCCTCAGCTGCGGGTGTATGGGCTACTGATGACATCTGGATGGTGGGAAGATGGCTGCAGGATCAACCAGATAAAACCGAAAAACTACCAGAAAAGTTAGGGATACAAACATTACTTGGGCTACTGATTTTGCTAATCAGAACTTCCCAGATTAACTACTTTGACTCTGGGTGGGGGGTCCATCTTCTTTAAACCGTGTTTATTATTTTCAAAGAACATGAACATAATACACATGCCCATATAGGGTATTACAAAGCAAACAATATGAATTCAGAATGGCTGTTATACACAGGAGTTCCCCTGTATTCTGGTACCAAAAGAGTGGGAGGAACCTAAAAGGCCTACTTTGTAGTCCATGGGTATAAAGTCCAAGAATGTTAGCTGTCTCAGTGGCCATGGAAATCCAAACACAAGAACTGACAATGACAGATTAACACAATCACTTGGATTGCTATTTATCCAGTTCTACAAAATGTGAAACATGGGTAATAAATAAAATGTTTTCAAGAACAGCTCTGCATGAAAATCATGGCAATACAGTAAAAAAAACAGTAACTGCTATACAGGAATCTCTAAGTAATGTTTAACTGTGGCTTGAAATTAACTGTCTTGGCACGCAAATGCTTCTTCGGACTTTACTAGCCACTGACCCGCATCTGCTTGGTTGATGAAATAGGTAATTGGAGCTTGGTGGGAAGGAGGAAGGAATGAACAACGCTCAGGGCTTTCAGGCAGTGTCTCACTCCATTGAAGCACTTTTGCCTTGCCCTAATTTGAAAGGAGAGGTCCGAGAAGGCTTTCACATTGAGTTCATTAATCAATAAGGGTAAGCTGCTCTCGTGGCAATGAGCAGGAGGTCTCGAGTTTCTACCCGAGGTGTGCAGCAGAACAATCCTTGGTTGTCTGTTGCTTGCTAGATGGACCCTGGGTTTGACCCTATAGACTCTTCTGAGGGTTTTCAAGTCAACATCCCCAGGGATGGCTATGGAGGACAGCAGCCAGCGGGTCAGGAAAGTGAGAGATTGGACCCTTCTGCGCTCTCCCGTATCCCCATGAACCAGGGATTACCAATGAACACCTCATTCTCAAGGTCTTCCAGATGGCCTCTCAGTTGTGAGTTCTTCTCGTCAGTGTAGACGGCCACCTGAGTAGTTGTCACCTTTCTGTCTGCTTTAGCAACAGTCCTGGTAAGGATTTGTAAAGCTGCATCATGAGTTTCCAATTTAGTAAGGGTCTTCCCTATTTTAGTGCAAACGGATGCTATCATCTGCTGCAACAGTTCAGTGGTCAGGCCTGCATGACTGTCTGCCTCTTGGCTGGTGTTGCCTCTGGCCTTCTTCGATTTCAACGCCTGTTGCTTTGGCGCCCTGGCTGCTGATTATTTGGCTTTACCATTATAAATTAGGTATCAGTCGGGTCAGCTGGCACTCAGGAGTAGTACTAGTTTATTGTTTGATTGGTTGTAAGGAACCATTACAAATATTTTAAAAAGTCTAAAGTATCCACTGCATCAATTTTAACGATGACAAACCACAAAGACCAAGGAGAAACCAGACAAATAAGTCATAAATTATAAACGACCATGAAGTGGCACAATGGCCTACCTTTCCATATTATACCGTTAAAATATGATTTCAGCCGCCCGGTGGCACTGAGGTTGAGCGCTGGACGCCACACCTCACGCCACGCCGCCACTCGTTTCAGATATGGACTGCTGCCTTGGGGTCGGCAGGGAAGGAGAGGATGAAGCATCCATAGACAGCTCTCCTCTCCTGAGGAGGGTTATGGGGTTGTCTGGCGTCCTAGCAGCCCCGATGGAAATCGGGGTATTACAGGATGGCTGACTAATGTGAGGGCAAGTGCAGCAGACAACGGCAGGGTGTCCGTGCACCAGGGCATCATTGCACGCCATTTGGGGAGGGAAGCATTCAGGAACAAAAGCGGAAACACCTCCACGGACTTGTGGAGATGATGAGGGCTCCAGTGGCAAGGCCCACATCCCATGTGTCGGCTCAGCACACCGAAATCTCCCCAGGTGCCAACCCAATGTCCAGGTAGGGCCTTGAGTCTGCAAAGTCGCCATGGGTGGTCGGGCCCTCTCCTCCCTGGGAGTAACTTGGTTGTCAGGGATCGACCTGGCTGGACTTAGGTGGGAGAATACCAGCAAGTGTGGGTTCAGGCAGAGAGTGAGAGGCATTAGCCGGTGAGCACCTTGGAGGATGTCCAGGACCATAGAGTGAGAAACAGAACTAAAAATATATATATATATATATATATATGTATGTATATGTGTGTGTGTGTGTGTGTGTAACCCCTGTTACCCGGGGTTACTAGAATCCCAGTAAGACCTAGTGGTAGGCAGGAAGGCAGCTTGTGAAACTCCAGTTAAATGGATTTCACACTGTCTCACTCTGTTCTCAGTCTCAGCTGAAACTGAGGGATGACATCATAATAGAACTTTCATGCTGCATAAGCCACACTGGAATGTTGTAGTTGGAGGTTAGAGTAGAACATTGGGGAATTTGAAGCCAGTCTGTGTGCAGTCTGAGTAAGAGACTGTAGTGCAGCAGAGTGTGTGCAGGCTCTCAGAGCTTTAAGCTCTGTTTAAGGGCTACTTTTGGAAGTGTGTGTTTCCACCTGAAGAGGAACACAGGAAGTGGTAATTGAAGTGGTGGAGACCGCTTCAATGAGCTCAGTAGCCCCATCCCTGAGGGATGGGGGAGGTTTTGCCTGTTTTCCAGGGGCAAACCCCATGGGTCTGGCTAAGGGAAAGAAGCTGCCTGTTCCAGTGTGCTGAGGCACCAGAAGCTCTGAGAGGAAGATTCCTCGTGGAGGAAACGCCTGTGGGCACCTGCAACCAAAGGGTGAGTTCATTCTGAAAAAGGGCCAGTGTTTTCACCTGAACAGAAGGAAACTAAAGGGGCTGTTACTGTGGGGTCAGGAAAAGACAGTCAAGTACACAGATGGAAAGTGGGGATTGGACTGCTTAATCTGTGGGAGGTCTAGAGTAATGGACAATGCCACTTAAAAGCATGTTTAAGTCCAGCACAAATGGGAAGCAAGACAAGTAGATGGAATGTGAAATACATTTAGCAATAATCTCATTGCAAAGCTTTACAGGATGAGGTGTTTACTGTTCAGAGAAATGGCGGGTATGAATTGTGGGAGGCGAGAGGTGGAGACCCCCATCAGTAGTAACCAAATTCACTTCTACAGATTTTCTCTGAGACACCTTTGCTTTCTCTCAGGTACTTGGCCAGTGCCTGAGGAAAGTACCCAGACGTGGATTGAAAGGAAGATTCCCTGATGGAGCCGAGGTGCTCTTAGGTGGTTTAGGAGCCACCAGAAAATGTTTCCATGAAATATGGAAGGTGTCCAAGTGGCTGGCAAGGGGCAGAGACAGGAAAACCCAAAACAGTGTACAAGTTCGGGCTGTGTAACCCAAAGCAGCGTGCAAGTCGGGCTGTGCCCAGTGGGTTCAGAGCCTAAGGAGCTGAAGTGTTGAGAAGTGTTCTAGTCTCTTTTAATCTGCATTACCAGGGTGTAGGCCCCATGGGAGTCTATCTATGCTTTGTTTTTGGTTTGGATGTGAATAAAAAGCCACACTTTCGAATCCCACTTCTGGTATTGGACATTATAGTTATTTAGCTCATAACGTTAGGAGTTACTTGGGTGCCCTATGCAGAGTAGCCAAACCTAGCCTATGTGCAGAGTGACCTATTCGTCCCTGAACCCAGCCCACCTGGTATTGCTGTCAGATACAAATGGCACCCCAGACTGGAGTTACATATATGATTCTTAATTAATCATTTGTCATTCTTAACTGTGTCACCATCCACATTCAATAGTCATTCTTCAAGCTATGAATTTCTGTACCTTAAAACTTTCATATTTTAGCAATACAGTGCCACTATAATCCTGCAGTGGCATTGTTGTGTCAAGAGTTAGAGAAATGTACCTTAATGGCCTCATAATGCTAGAACATAACAATTGGGATTTGGAACAGGCCTGAAGGAAGCAACAAATTAGGCCCCACAGTAGACAAAAAGTGCTGCCATGCAGAGGGCCAACTGACTATCCCAAGGTGCATCCAGCGGTGCTAGCCAAGCATTTCCCATGTAATAAACCAACCTACCCTCACCTGGGGAAGAAATCCTGCCACAGTATTAGGCCTTGAAAGTAGGCATAGGGTCAAATCATGAGGCTACTTATAACCCAGATGAGAACCACCAAGATCACAGTCAATTGCCCCAAGACGAATCAGCCTATACTGCCAGAAAGCCCACCATCCTTGGTGAAACTCCAACAGCACCATACAATGCATGCTGCTCTGTGCCCTTAATGTCACCACCCATGGTAGGCATTTCATACCAGCCGCATAATGGACAACTAATATGGTTTGCTTCAAATTGTGCCAGCTTCCAAATGTCATGGGCATTTTGTCCCATTTTCAGACCCAATGGCCACCATCAGACACCAATCATGGACTTCCCTTTCAGAAACCAATAAGAACATAAGATGGTTTTTGCAAAGATATGGCAGAAAACCCACTGCTAGTGCTCCAACAAGCTATCCTTTGAGTCCTCCCCAAACCTGCTGCATATATTCCCCATAACTGTATCCATTATTTTGTTACTGAAAATAGCTTTACAGTTCTTTTTTTTCCCTTTGGCCAGCCTCTGATCCTTACTGAGCTCAGCCCTGCCCTGCCCTGCCAACCATACCCTTATGCCCAGATTTGCTCCACTCAGGGGCCACCGGGCGGGCATCCCTCTCAATGGACACTATTGGCAAGCCCTGGCTTACCCCCTGTCGGGCAGGACCCCCTGGCAGACACTAGTGGCAGTGGAGACAGCACAGACAGGGTGTCATGCCTGGGGCAGACTTTTCCTGAATGCTGGACCCCTGGAGGAGGGACGTGCAATGGTGTTCAGCGTCCACCCTGCCCCCAGGTGGCCAGGCGCTGACGCAGTGGTACCCCCAGCCTCTGCCAGGGGTCCGTAAGCACTGGACACTCTTCCCCTACCCTGGAGAAGGAGAGCAGTCCTCGGGATGCTCAATTCTTCCCCAGCCAGCCCTTGACACCCAAGTCCCTCAGCGAACCCGGGATGTCAACGCATAGCGGATGCCTTGTTGCTGTGCCGGGCGGGCTGGCTTTTACAGTCCTTACAATTACTCCAACGATGCTATGTCCATCATTCAAATTATTCTTTACCATATAGCTTCTCCATAATATCATGTAGGTCATTCCATTACAACACCGCTACAAACAGATGAGAACATGGGATCATGGGTCAGACAAAACAAGCAAACAATCTAGAATTATATATAAATTTATAACAAATGTACACAAAATTAGTGCCAAGAAAATTAGTTGAATAGAACAGAATAAAATAAATTGACATTACAAAAGTGCCTAAACAGATTTAGGTTAGTTCTGTCTAACCTGAGTCCAACACGTATATTGAATTATGTTCATTATAAAATTGTTTTAAAGACACCAGATCAAATTCATTTGTTTCAATATACTGAAGAACAAATCGTATGTCTCTTGAAGGCTCCAAAAGGCAGGATTAACAAATTCAATAAAAGACCTTGTAAGGCACAGACCTGAAGCTGGGAGTTCCACACCCACAAGGGAAACAATTGTTTGTAAATGAATCAGAGTCACACGTTCTCTTACCAGTAACTGGGTAACCTCCCAAATAAAATCCTTTATCTCCAGAAATGATTTTCTATTGCAGTCTGGAGCCCAAGAAAGCCATAATACGTTGGGATTTGCTCAAAACATGTGAGTCGTATTCCAACACAGTACTTTGTTCTAGTTCCTGGGCTTTGAAGGGCCTTACATCCTTCAGTGTTTTCTCCTCTTTTAGCGCAACCTGTTTGAGAGAAAGAAATTGCTCGATCTGAGCATAACAAAATACATATTTTTCAGGGTCATCCCTAGGAACCTAGGCAAAGCTAGCATACCTTACGCTTCCTTGATTTTCAGCATATCAGCATGCAAGCACTCTAGGAACTGTTGCAATCCACAAAGACCGTAGTCTCTAGGGTTCTTTACAACTCTATGCCTTCCTGCTAGAATCACTATTATAGCCAAGTGAAAAACAGTACAAGAGGTAAAGATGAAGTCTAGCAATCAGGGGCCTCCGCCAGGCTGAATGGCCACAGGCATGGGAAAATGCCAGCTCAGTCATCCAACCTGGATCCCTCCGGAATTGGGCATTGGGAATTAGGAATTAGGCAACAAGCGCAACAGAGCCTCTCAAACAGGCTCACAAGTCCATATGAAAACCATAATAAACTTCACCACCAGAGTTCATCTGGATGGGGACAAAATTCTTTATGAATAAAAGAACCCTCCTTGGCTATGCCAGGGGGTTGCTGTGGCTGCAGCAGTGAAATGTTGTTCTCACCTCGTCCAGTACTTGCTGCCTCCAGCAGTAGTCCTCGGCCATGGACACCCAATCCTAGACAACCCATGCTTGCTCTCAAACTCCGTCACCTGCATAGCAGTATAATGCGCTACCGCTGGGCAATCGGGCAAACCTAACCAGATATGTGGATGCACAGCTAGTGGTCCAAAAATAAGTGCATCAGCCTAGAAGGACAAGCCTCCTTCCTTTGCAGCCCTTAAACTAGATTACCTTGGTCTTTTGTCTGCATACAGGTATCTGTAGCAACACAATGATATGGAAAAGCTTTATTATAGGACGGTCAAAGTTAAGAAGGCTATGTCTAGCCAGCCCACTGGCATTGCTTCACAAGACCAAACTGTGGCTCCAGCACAGTGGAGTGCTGTCGTGCTCTCAGACTCTGGAGGGTGAGGCAGGGTGCCTGCTCGCACAGCCCATTCTAGGAGTCTGTAATAAGGCCTTGAAGAGTCAGCCCAGTGGTGCAGTGAACTGAGGCACGGGGTGCCACAACACCACTATACCAGCGACTTGGATTCTGAAACAGACCAGGGTCGCTCGGAGGTCAGCTGGGGATCAGTGTCTCCTGACAGCTCTCCTCCTTTGAGGAAGAGAGATAGCACGGGCCACTGCTTGCCTGATACTCAGCGGAGGAAGGGTGGTACAGCAATAGTGGCCACTTCGGACGGCCAAGTGCAGGCACCTAGTACAGAGTCTTCCCACTGTGCCCCAACACTGGCGACCTCAGGGACAGGGAGAAAAATCGGAGGACCCCCGAGCAGAAGGATTATGGTTGGCAACCCGCTCCGCGCCTGTCACCCTACACACCCACAACAGTAGTAAGTAGCTGGGGTAAGGCCTGGGACAGTGGGTGACGGACTGGAAGTCGCTGTCGGAAAGGGGTTGTTTGAGTGACAAAGGAGAAAACAAAGGATGGGAAATAACAATAAGGCCATGACTGATTCAAGAACCCTGCATCAGCAGCCAGAGGCAGGTGTTGACAGGATGAGCATCGTGAGGTACCTGCACTGTATAGGAGGAGAGAGGAGAGGAGTGGAGACAATGGGAGGAAATGGACATAGGACGTGGTTGTCTGTCATCATGCCAACTAAGGCCTCTCCTCAAGGTCTTTTGCCCCCTCCCTGGCATGGAGGTGTTTGCCTTCATGGATTCCAACCCCAGAAGCGGAGCTTATCCTGCCTCTTCAGGGTGTGGAGTGCAACTAAGTCCCCAAGCGGTCCACCTTCATGGAGTTCACCTGGCGAGTTGTTGAGTTGACTGAGGGCAGGAGTGAAAGCGTGGAGGTTCAGAGTTTCTTAGGGAAGTAAGTCCACCCAGGTCTGGCACTGGCAGATCGGGAATCTGGATGGTCACCTTGGCGGGTACAGGCTTGCAAACCAATGAGGAAAGTCCTAGCCTCAGCTGTAGGTGTTCAAGCGAGGACAAAACTTTTTTTTAAATCTTATTTGGGTTAAAACTTGACATTAAAACCTACACGACTGCCTCTGAACTCCCACTACCTTGTGACACTCAGCCATGCAGCCACTCCTACACACACCCTCTGCATGTTCTGACAAAGGCCATACAACGTAGTTGGAGGCTTATTTGTTACTAATGAATGCACATGACTGGTATTTCTGGTTTCAAAATGAGACAACTGCTTAAAGATCAAAATCTCAGTGCCATACATCTTGATTCTTCAGGCTATGAATACATGGAAATATTTAGTAAAGCATAAGGCAGCTCTGGATTTGAGGCCGTTAAGTAGAAGGAAAAAGGAACTTGGCACAGAGATGGAAAACAGTCTGAAAGGGCAGATGCGATAAATAACACAAGACAAGAATGGGGAAATGAGGCGTGCCAGCAGGGGAAATTGGAAGAAAGAGGAGCTAGGTCTACAGAAAGGGAAGAAGGGGAAATTCAATGCAAAAGAAGGGAAAATAACCAATAGCCAATATAGGAAAATAAGGGAAGGACTAAAACAGGAAAGACGAAAGAAATGAAAAGAAAACAAAGAGGCAACAGGTCAGATGAACCAGTTTATTCTGGGCTTTCTAGTTTTCCCATACTCCCCAACTACCTCAAAGCCCTGCCAATCAAAGTGCCACCTTCACTCTGAAAGTCGTCTTTTCTTGCCCCACCATACCACCCTGTAGTTTACCCCACTACAGGATCCCCTCTTTATCAGTATTATGGAGAACTGGCAGGCCAGAGCTCATCAAGACTTATGGCAGGGGCGGGGCAGGGACAGAGACAGACTGCATCTACAATCGTTCATGAAGATGAGCCTCACGTGTTGTTCATCAGAAAGCTGCAGAAAGGCTCTCTGACATCACAGCTACCTCCCCCAGGCTACCATGCAGTGGAGATGCTCTGTTCCCTCCCTGAGGTCTTTATGTCTAATAGGACAGCAGCAATCTTCCTTGGCAACCTGACTTGGAAGCCAGGTTAAGGGAAGATGAACCAGTTCTGAACCACACCACTTCCGAGACTGGGTTCTGCACAGCATTTGTCTGTAACTAACCCCAGCAATCTGTTAGCTGTAGCCACCTTCATAAGGTGCTTACTGCTGCACCAGAAGCAAACACCAGCAACTAACTGGGATTACCTATGAAGATGGACAAATGAAATTCTAGCAAGTAAATATGGTTATTAGCGTAAGGCATGGCGGAGGTTGTGGTTACTATCAGTTATATCCAACCACAGGGGCAGGGCCTTAAAATTTTAAGGTAAGAAGGTAAGTCAACCTGCAGTGCCTTAATGCTACCACTAAACAAAAATATATATATTTTTAAATGAATGCCTTTATAATTAATATTCTAATTATTCTATCGTACATGAGGGTTTCCAGCTATTACCATAACCCTGTTAAGAATCTTGTCAGTCAATCAGAATGCTCAATTTACAAACACTGTTTTATAATACTGCATAATTATGTACTATGTACAGTTCAGCATCTCTCATGGTTTGAGCATGTTCTCGAGTACTTTAGGTGCGAGGCACAAACTTTGAGCAATTCTGGCACACAGAGGATTTGAGATGGAACCTTACCACCCCAAGAGATGCTGGAACTGAATTTATAATTAAGCAATAAAGATGACCAGGTTGCATTAACCATATGTTAATCACACCTAGGGATGTAATGTGGCGCAACACTTGCTTTGTGCCACAGACCCTAGGGTGTGATTAACATATGGTTAATGCCATCCTGTGAGCACCTCATTGCTTTATAGCAATGTAAAAAAAAACTTTCAACTAGCTGTCTTTCTTTTTTTATTCATTATACCTGTTTTTAGAGTTAATAGTCCTTCCGCCATCTGACTATCTGTCTGCATTCTGCTGTGGTTTCAATTCAGCTTGCAGGAGTTCTGAGAACTCTACTCTATGGCAGAGCTGTGGGCATGTCCCGAATGGCAGCACAATCGGAGAGAATGAGGTCAGTTCATCACTGTATGCTGCCTTGACTATTAAACTAGTCAGTGACTTTCTCTGATGGGCTAAAACAAATTGCTGAGTGAGCTTGCGGCTGTGTAGTTTGTTTTCACATGCTAATGTAATTTGGTTAGAGCTGCCACCAAGTCTGGTAGTGGATGTGTGTTGTCTCCATGGATACATGTTCTATCACGTGACTTTCACGTTCAGTGCGCAGGGCAGATGGTTGTCATGGTAGGGTGAGTAAAACATTGTTTCTAAGGTGGTTGCCATAGTAGCAGCAAACTGTTTGCAGAATTAAACCCTTTTTACCATGATAACACTGCAGGCTCATGTGATTTTTTTTGGCTAGTGAGATACACAGATACATAGACAGTGTCAGCAGATAAGGACCTATGGCCCACCTAGTCTGCCCATTTGAGTTTGTAACTTCAGTTTATGTTTTCCTAGAACTCTGTTGCCTTCCCCGACTTCCAGAACTCCTGTGTGTCTATCCCATGCATTTTAAATCCTGTGATTGTTTCAGCCCCCACCACTTCCTCTGGCAGGGTGTTCCACTTGTCCACCACTGTTCTGTGAAGAAATTTTTCCTCACATTTCCTCTGAATCGTCCTCCCTCCAATTTCATCCCATGCCTTCTAGTCCTGGAACATCTTTTTGCTTAAAAATAGTGTATTCTTGCACCCTGTTCCTCCCTGTAAGATGCTTGTATGTCTCTATCATGTCCCTCGCTCCCTCCTCTCCTCCAGGAGGTACATATTCAATTCCTTCAACTTGTCCTCACAGGACTTGTGATGCAATCCATGTACCATCTTTGTTGCCCTCCTCTGAACCTTCTCCACCCTATGTCCTTACGTAGGCAAGGTCTCCAGAACTGTACACTGTACTCAGGTGGGACTTCACTGGTGTCTTGTATGGTGGAATTATAACCTCCCTTTTCCTGCTGGTGATGCCCTGCCTATGCATCCCAGCATCCTATTTTCTTTATCAGCTGCCTTGTCACACTGTTTCCCTACCTTGAGGTCATCAGAGATGATAACCCCAAGATACCTTTCCTGCTTTCCTGAGATTGTCTTTAGTAGCTAATAGCATACTTTTCAATAATGATTTCATGAAATAAAACATCTGGTGCACTCTTCTAGCAGAAATCGATAGCTGGTAATTATAAGATTTTTACAGAAGGGGATTGGGAGGGGTCACCTTCACTTCACTAACAGCTGATTCAGACAGCCGCCAGCTCCTGCCTATCTTGGTGGCAACTGAAATTCAATGCCAAAAGTGTGCTGTGATGCACTTGGGCGTAAACCCACTAGCAGCTTACACTCTGGGGAGGGAAAAAAACAGAGCAGGAGAGGGATCTGGGATTAATCAAGCAACCTTAAGGTTTTTAGCCAATGCAGCAAAGCTGTGGGAGGGCAAATAGAATGTTGGCATGCATTGGGAGGGCATAACTAGCAGGAGGAGGTGGTACTGATGCCTCTTTACAAAGCCATGGCGAGGCTGCACCTGGAGTATGGGGTCCAGTTCTGGAGACCGCACCTATGCAAGGACATAGAATGGATAGAGGTTCAGAGAATGGCAAACAAGATAGTGCACAATATGCAGGGGGAGCCATATGAGCAGAGGTGTGGGGAACGGATCTGTAGCCACTGGAGACCAGAAAGGGGGACATGACTGAAACTTTTAAATGCGTGAAGGGGATCAATAAGGTGAAGGAGGGAGCTTGTTTAAAAAGAATGAGGGGCTAAAACTAGAGGGCATAGCCTAAGATTGGAGGTGGAAGATATAGAGGCAGTGTAGGGGTAATTCTTCACAGAAAGGGTGGTGGAGACCTGGAACAAACTACCAGAGGAGGTGGTGGGGCTGAAAGGGTGGAGGGATTCAAGAGGGCATGGGACAGACATATGGGGTTGGTAAGTGGGGGAAAGGGAAGAGGAGATGAGTTGGGGGAGGGCAGACTCGATGGGCGTTGGGGTCCTTTTCTGCCATCGGTTCTGTGATTCTGTCAGCAAGAGGAACAGCAGTTCCAGGTTGTTGCAATAGTAATTACCATTAGGTCAGCAGCCATGTTAGTGTTCTGCGCACTAGTAATACACTGTTTTAAGTCAGACTGTAATTGCTGGCTGAAAATGACTATATCGGCAGGATCGGTGGCGTGGTTTGTTGTCCGATGCTGGAGTGGACTCAGCAATGGCAGCTGGAGGAAACGGTTATGGAATGCTAGCCAGCACTTAAAACATTCTAGCATTCCACGACCGTATTTCATGCAGAATATTAGTGTGCTGGTGAGAGGGCTCTACTAGTATATTAATCAAAAAATAGCGCAATGTAGATTTAAATTAACTGACTAATGAAATTACTACTACAGTGAAATATACATTGCTATAAATCATATAAAACACTTGTTTAGAAATAAACAGTCTTGATTGTCTAAACATGAAGTCATGATTTATCATCTACATGGCAGCTTCTCTACAAATCACCGATCGCAGATGATATGGTAGTGCACTTCAGTGGACTGGGGCTGCTATGAATAATGCTCGTAGTCCTGTTTTCAGTTAAAACACAGGACTGCCAGCACCACATCAGAGGAATGTTACCCGTGTTTCATTCACTCGATCCAGAGAGGGTGTGGCAAGCTTAGATCAGTCAGCGCAAAGGAATGTTTGAGTACACGTGCACCATGATAGGGTGGGGCTTCACTGGCTAAGTAAGCTGTCCTTACCTCAACTTGAGGGGAAGAACTGTCTCACTGGATCAGCAGGACTCGTGAAGAACAGTGGTTAAAAATAATAAGCCACCTTCAGAGCCGACTTTACAGATTCTATGTCTACACACCAGGAGAAAGTGGTCTCCTTTTCCTTCTGCTCTGTGGCTTTTGCTCAGACTAGCTGCCTCAGTTCAAACCTCATTTCCCCATACAGTAGGACATTCACCAAAAATGAGATAATGAGATGCTACATCTCAGCTGGGTTATCAGGGTTTAAAAAAAAAAATCTCGAATTCTTTTTGTTAAATAATAGTTAGCCAGGAAAGCGCACTAATCCAAGGCTTGTTTCCAGGGCATCCTGGGAGCACAGAGAGTTAAGTGACTTGCTCATGGTCACCCAGCATGCAAGTGGTGGCTGTGGGATTCAAACCCAGTTCTTCAGGTTTGCAGCTCTGTGCTCTAACCACTATACTATACTGCCTCCCTTTAGCTGAAAGGTCAGAGTTGATACGTTTAGGCCCACTCAGTGGAAGCACCCTGCACCTCTGTGCTGAGGACATGGATGTGGGAGCACACAGGGAGCTGGGGTCAGGTTGGCCAGGGATGGGGCAGTGCTGCTGCTGGTAGCACATTCCAGCTTGGGAAGGGTCGACACAGAGATCCTTAGCCACAGCAGTGGATTGGGGAGCTGGTTCATCTGCAGGGCTTTGCAGTGCATGCGCAAGGCCCTCGAGGTACTGGCTGGCGTGGTGTGGATGGATGGATGGATGGAGGCTCAAACTGCAGCAGGGAGAAAAGCAGTCACCTCCATATAGGCCCTGGCACTCTCAGACTCTGCAATGACACTGCCACCCCCATGCTGGATTGTGCTTGGTCAGTGAGGGATGCCTTTCGTTGGGGGAGGGGCAAGCCATGGGGATCTTGAAGCTGTGAATGTCAGGTGAATGAGTTGAGAGGTCACGGAGGATCTAGCTTGATGTGGGGCAGCTGGCCAGGAGGATAAACAACTCTATATATGCCCCCTTGATGAACCAGCAGCGCATTGCATTGTGCAGCCAGCAACACGAGTTTTGGAGAGGACAAAAGCCATGTTAGGGTTTGTCCATGGGCAGAACCCTGCCAAGAGTCAGAGCCCTCCACCTGGGGATGGTTGACAACAGGTTACAATGACACAGCGACACCAGCAGGAAGGTCAGGAGGACCATCACCCATGCACTGTGCACGCACAGCGTCAGATGGCAGCTTACCCACCTCATGAGGAGAAGGAGGAGTGGGAAGAAACAGAAGATAAAATCCCCAGCTCACTGTCTACACGATGGTCGGTGCGCTTGTACCACCAAACTACTGGCCCTAATTTCAATTCTGACCGTTAGGTGGTGGAAGGGGAGGACAGCCTCCTCCCCCAGGACCCCTGCATCGAGGGAACAACTATGGAGGACACAGGAGGTAGGTGGTGGTTGGAGCTGGTAGAAAGTCGAAAGCCTGCACAGGGTACATCTCTGAAGAAAGGGGTGTTTGGGTAGGGCACAGAGTTACGGCTGGGATCCAGAGTCAGCAGTCTGATTACCAGCAAGATCCGAGGTGCATCTAACAAAATACTGAGGAGAAGAATCAGACAGAACAATAATGTTAATTTATACTTTCTATTTCTAGTCCCTTGGACATGAACATACTTTTCCACTTCCCTCATGTCTTTTCCTTCTTGTGGAGCTCCTGGCAGACCAGCACTCCTTCTACCCCTGCTTTTCTCCTACTCTGGCCATGGACTAGTAACTGGCAGCTAGTCCCTCACAAGTGGGACCTTGGGAGTTGATCCCGCCCCAAGGAGATACTTAATTGGCCAGGAGATAGAGGTGGTGCTGGCAAAGGCTAAACAAGTCAGGTAACCAGAAGGACGTGGACAGATGAGGACCTCATCTGTCCCTAACCTATCCTACCCTCATTTTCTGAACATAAAACCCTATCTTTATTCTTACCACTACCAGGGCACAGCCTCAGGAAAGAAGACCATTTATTTATTTATTTGAATTTTGGTAACCAGGTAAGCCCATTGAAACAGAATGTCCCTTTTCAGGGCAACCCGGGGTAGGTGCATAGGGAGGTACAGAGAATACAATGAATAACAGTACAAGCATCGCTTACAATGACACTTTTACAAAAGATCATAATTTAAGAAAATCAAGTAGCAAGGAAAGATCAAGTTACAAATTCAATTAAAATACAAATAAAGGGTTGCAGCAAAGAACGCTACATATACAAGGCACATGAGCATTAGGTACAAGTGATACAGTGTATACAGGCACACAAGTAGTATTCACAACTGAGCTGGAGCAGGATAAACACAGCAAAACATGAGTGGCTGGCTCAAAATCACAGTGAGGTATGTGAGGCAACTTGAGAGTAGTGCAAGAAAAGTACCCAGGAGAGGGTAGGAGTGGAGGGTGGTGAGAGGCTGAAGGTGGGAAGACTCAGGAGCAGGTGCACAGCAAAGAGGAGGCAAGATGAGACTTAAGAGAATGCTTGAACATTTCTATAGAAAGGCAGGTCAACGAGACGATGGTAGAGAGTTCCGAGAGAGGGTCCAGAAAGGTGAAGGCACGCTGACCCACAGCGAGGCAGGGTTTAGGAATTATGAGACAAGGTAAGCCAGTGGACCGAAACACAGTTTTTGTTGGACAATGGGCAAGATCAGGGAGGAGTTAATGTATGAACTAGTTTGAAGGTCAGGCAAAGGGTGGAGAATTGCAGCCTAGCTTCAAAGGAAGACCAGCCTAGAGAGTCAAGGACAGAGCAGGGTGCTCCTAGCATTAGCGCCAAGGGCAAAGCGGGCAATCCTGTGGTAGGTTTGTTCAAGTTTGACAAGAGGGGAGACCTGAGTGAAGTGGGGGAGAGGAGCACCATAGGAGATAAGAGGGAGAAGGAGGAGGAGGAGGAGGAGGTGGCTATGGCCAGGTGGGAGGCAGTGGTTAGGTAGGGCTGAAGGCAGTACAACATACCCAGCTTCTGATGAAGGGTCTTGACCACAGTAGAAACATGGGTGTCAAGGTAAGTGGGAATCAAGGTGATCCCCAGATATTTAAAGGATGGTACCGCTTCAGAGGGTCACCGGGAGGAGCAAATTACCAGGGGGTGGGATTGCAAGCTTGGGGATCCGGTGATAAAAGAGTATGGATTTAATCTTCTTGGTAATAAGCACAAGGAGATTATTATGGAACCATGTCTCGAGGTGCTGAAAATCCTGCTGCAGTTGGTGGTTCAATGAGGTTGGGTGGGAGGAGGACATGTATAGGATGGCATCGCTCAAGCGTCATCTGGACGGCGCACCCCTGCAGTGCTAGGAAGCTCATTAATAAAAAGGAGAACAGGAGAGGCCAAGGATAGACCCTGAGGGACCCCATCCTTTATGGCACTAAAAGAGGAAGTATGGCAGGACCATTTAACACATTGAGTGCAGCCTGTGAGGTGGTTCGAGAACCAATTTAGAGACAGGACATCGAGACCTGTTGTCTAAACACTCTTGGTGTGTAAGGTAAACAATAAAAATAATAATAATGATACAGATTCTTGTGTCTCAGAGTCTGCCAAGAAACATTCAGAAACAAGCAAGGAGTACTAATTAGTTTATTATGCTACTTACGCCAAGCATGTGACAAAGAAAATCACAAGTAAGATGGTTTCTCACCACTCCTGAAGAATGTACACACTCTCCAGGATTGTAGGATCTTAGGTTCTCTAAGATCTTGTTTCATCTCTCCCACACTCCAGCTCTCTGCCCTTCTAGAGAAGCTACAGTAGTGTCTCGAGAGAGCTACAATGGGTGATGGACAGCTGAATACTACAGATAACAGCATAGCAACAGAGATTACAACATAGTTACAGATATGAGAAACAATATGGTTGTCCCAAGTCATTCTCCATTTGATAATGACTTAGGAGACAGAATTACTACTGAGTATCATATGAGACAGAATATGCTTCCATTAGCATTATAGCTTGGACAAAACAAATGCTGACAGTTCAAACTACATGCACATTTCTTACTTACGTATAATATAAAAACATAAAGACATAATAAAGCTGTCTCTCTCTGTGTCAGCTTGCTTAGACAAAGAGAATTGCTGACAGGCATATCTGCCTGAGTGTAAAATACATACTACATATAATTATTACTAAATAAATTACTGCTAAATTGTATCAATGTAATTGCAACTAAATTGTAAAATGTATGAAACCACTCTGTGTATCTCTAATGACACGGCTTTTATGCTGTAACCTAAATGTTTATGCTGTAACTAAATGTGTTTCTGTCTGTCCTCTTTGTGACGAGGTACCTTTGGAAATGAGCCTCTGGTTCAAATGTTGTAAACTGATGTACAAATAAATAAATAAATTATGAGAATATGAGTATACAATAATCACTGATGATCCCTCTGAGTCATCTTATTAATGATTAGGTAGATAATATATGGAATATCTATAAAAGACAAACTAATCTAGATAAATGTATTATAGTGAGGTATAATATATCATGCATGCCAATATTAGCACATCTTGCAACAAAGCACATTCTAGCACCCATGCTTATATGATTGGTGCTCATAACTATAGGTTAGTGCAAAATAGCAGTATCACAGTACAATAGACCAGGAATACAGTGTGAGGTGTATGTGAGGTGTATGTGGACGATAGGGGGCATAACAGACCAAAGGTGAGTAATGTATGCAGCAGGAGGTTGTAATTGACAAGGTCAAAAGCCTTGGTAAGGTCAACAAATATTGCACAGTAACAAGGCCCTTGTCCATACAGCTGAGGATGCCAGATGTTACAGTGATGACGGAAAAGTAGTGCTGTGGGATTTATGGAAGCCATGCTGGTACATAGAGACAGAGAGTAGTTAAGCTGTGTAGGAGATTGAAATTGAGTGTGGATGATTTTTCCTGGATTTTAGCAAGGGGCAAAGGATGGAGATGGGCCGTAGTTCTCAAATGCAGAGTTTGGGCAGCTCTTGTGGACAGGGACAACTATTGTGGCTTTCCACTTGCAGGCACAGTGCCTGAGCAGGAGGATTTGTTGATCAGGTCATGCACAGGAGAGGCAATGGCAAAAGCACCCAATTTTAAGAAGCAGGGTTCCACTGAGTCAAACCCAGGCGAGGCGGTATCCTTAATGCTCCTAAGATGATACAGAACCTCTTACTGGGTGGCAAGTTTAAGGTGGAAGGACAGTATATTAATAGCGGAAGAGGGTAGGAGGTGGTGGATCGTGGGCTGGGACGGAGGCCTTATGTTTTGATAAGTCAGTGAAACCTGGTTAAATTCTATAGCTAAAGAAGTGGGTTGGTAACCTCAGCACCATTGAGGTGCATGGTGTTTGCTATGGAACAGATTTACCCTTGAATAAGGAGTTTATCTGTCCTCAGAATTCTTTGAGGTTGGAGAGGTATTAGTTTGGAGGGTTCACAGGAATGCACGCTTAGCCAAGTGGAGTTTGCTCTTGCATAGATTACAAAGGTGTCTGTAGGCCTGCCAGTCAGCAGGCTGACCTGAACTCTTATACAACTTCCAGGCAGCATCTCGTGATGCCATGAGGCCTCTGAGTTCCTTAGAGAGCATGGGACACGAGCTCCTGGATCTCCGCTAACCAGGAGGGCATGAAGGTCGACTATGGAACTGAAGTTATTCATGAAATATTCTAGGTCCAAGTCAACATCTCCTCCCCCCACCCCTCAATTGTTTAACCAGGATTGGCACACTAAGCTGAAAGCTTGTTTACAGGTGCAACCTGGGAGCACAGGGAAGTTAAGGGACTTGCTCAGGGTCACACAGTATGCGAGTGGGGGCTGTGGGATTCAAACCCAGGTCTCCAGATTTGCAGCTCAGAGCCTTAAACCACTGCGCTATACTGCCTCCTGATCATCTGGCAGACAGCTGACCAGGGACCAGCCAGCCTGGGATAGGGAGGCTAAGAAGGCTTAGGGATAGAATAAGGACATGTCCCTGGATAACACAACTTTGGGGGTGGGTTAGAATGTTATTCTCGAGCAGAAGGTGGGCAGTGATCACTCAAAATGTCATGAAGTATACCAGAAGCTTTAATGTGAAGGGGGTTGTTAGTGAACCCAGTCAAGGAGGGTATGGTGTGCAGGCCCAGTGGTGCTGAGGGTTGAGGCGCTGGATGCCTGCCACCGCGCCACACCAGCGACTCGGTTCGGGAATGAGCAGTCGGTCGGGGCGGGAAAGGACTGAGCATCTGGAGGACTGCCTCCTTTCCAGGGGAGGGGTTCAGCAAGCTGCTGTTCCTGGGGCCCCAGCATTGACTGGGGTTACAGCAACCAGCGGCTTACAGTGCAGGGAGGAGCTGCGGTGGACGCCTTATGAGGGTGCATGGAAGCATGCACACTGCATGCAGGATGTCACTGCACATCCGAGCTCCAGGGAAACAAGCTAAGGGAAAATCCCGAACCCTGGTAGGCAAAAGCAGGGGCCAGGGACCACCCCATGCCCAACGTCGAGTCGTCGGCTGCTCCAGTGCTCCCTCCACTCCCAGGACACCAACCCACATTTCAGAAAGGTCGTCAGAAGGAGAGTGGCGGTCCGCCCGAGGTGTAATTCAGGGGCGGGCACCATGTGCAGTGGAAGCAGAGCTGGGGAAACCAGATGGCAGGACTGAGCCTTCAGACCGGGTGAGATGGAGGTAAGTCGAGCCCCACTGGAGAGAGTCTGGGGATTGGGCGTTACAAGTGGTAAACAGAGTCCACAAAACCAAAAAAAAAACGGAGGGTATGGTTTTTATTATTGTGCCTGGTTGAATCGCTAATGAACTGTCACAGATGTAGGTCAGTTAGGGCACTGTGAACCGAACTTAATCCAGGGCCTAGCCAACTGTTAAATCACCACATACTACTTAAATCTGTGGGCGGGAGACCAGCCCAGGAGGTAATAAGGAAATGAGGGATGAGGAGGGAGCACTGGGGGGTAGTGGGGGACACAGATGTACCCAATAAGCAGTTTTCTACTTGTCCAAGTACAGTGGTAATAAACACGGATTCCACTGAAGGGCATCACAGAAGCATGGTCACTTGACTGGGTGCGACTGGGGAAAGAGGCAGCAATGTTCCACTCCCTCTAAGAGTTCCCTACTGGCCATGTTTTGGGAATAAGATGGCTCCCCATAAATGTCACTACGACCTGAGCCACTAGAGGGTAGTTGTGCAGAGAGAGAACTATCCTCCTTCCTGAGGCATGGGGTTTCCAAAGCAGAAACCTAGCCCTGCCTTGCTGGTCAGTTCCAGCCATTCCAAGCTCAGGGACAGGAACCTGGGTTATCTGCACAAGTGACAATGGTACCGCTCTGCTGGCTGGCTGACATTATATACTCACCATCTCTTGATTCTTTTTTTTTTTTTTTTAAATCACATTTATCCTCCTCCCATCTCTCCCCCGGCTCCTTCAGAAGCCCCAATAGAGTCTGCCCCCACTTCAGTCACCTACCTGAGCCTCTCTGGAGTCCCCATGGAGCCATGGTTCTACCCCTTGGCAGGGATAAGGTGAGGCAGCTACACCCTGAACAATTCTACATTTCGTCGGGATCCAGGCCCGGCCTGCTCCAAACTCCGTCTGCCAGGTTGAAGAGGAGTTTCCCTGTTTCAATGGACGTCGCCAAGTACCCCGACGTCTGGCGCGCAAGCGCCGACATCCAGCCGACATCCTATCCACTGTATCTGCCATAGTGCATGCTGTGCCTCAGGCCTCCGCCTGGTGCCAGTCAGCGCTGAGGCACTTACCCTCCCTCCATGGAGGAGACTAGCTGTCCTTGGGATGCTCAAGCCTCCCCCGGCCCACAAGCTCCTGAGCTCACTCCCGAACCTGGGTCACTAGGCCATAAGTGAAAATCCAATCGCTGTGCCAATCTCTTTGATTCTTTTAATGACCCCTCAATCTACACTTTAGTCCTGTCTGACACACATTACCACTGGTGAACTTCAGCATTCTTCTACTAAGTGTATCATACTAACATACTAAAATGCCAGCAGAATAGGCCTAATGGTCTTTTGTGTCTGCTTGTTTGGTCAGCCCCCACCCTGGCAGCTGACCTTGCTGCCCCTCGTCTTCTCTGGCTTCTCCTTCCCAGTTCCAGATATTCTCGCTGCACTGGATTTTGCTTCCAGAACCTTCCCTGTACCTGTCCCACCCCTTTGAACCCCTCCACCAGCCCCTGGGCAGCAAATTCCATGACTCCACCACCCTCTCAGTGAAGTAGCACCTCCTCCTTTCTCCCCTGAATCGTCCCCTCCAGCTTCCACCCATGCCCTCTAGTTGCCCCTCCTCCTTCCTTTGAAGCACCCGACTGCTCCTCCCCTATTTACCCTTCATGTACCTGAAGACCCTCATCATGTCCCCCCAGGTCCCTTCTCTCTTCCAATGTGTACATATTTAGCTCTTGAGCCTCTCCCCATAGGTCCTGTCCCCAAGCCCCAAATCATTTTGGTTGCCCTCCTCTGGACCCTCTCCAGGAGTTTAATGTCCCTCTTTAAGTGTAGCCTCCAAAACTGCATGCAGTACTCGAGGTGTGGCCTCACCAAGCAGTTATACAGAGTGAGTATCACTTCCTCCTTCTGGAGGTGATCCCTAGCGATGCATCCCAGCATCCTGTTGGCCTTGGCTGCTGCCCTCCTACAAGTCTCTGAGTTGTTCATCTTGACATCCATCACCACCCCTTCCCAGGTCCCTCTCCACCATTGAGACTTGTAGCATTCCCCCAGGGTGTACACTTGGCCGGGTTTCTGACCCCCAGGTGCTGTACCTTGCATTTCCTGCATTGAACCTCAGCTTCCACTTTCTAGACCATCTTTCCAGAGCCTCCAGCTCCCCTGTAGGGCCACCCTTCCCTCCTCCCCATCCACCACCGCCCCAGTTTTCAGTCGTCCATAAGAGACTCATCTCCTCCTGATACCTGTCCTTATGTCAGAGCGTGGCGTCGAACATGAGGGGCCCAAGGACTGATCCCGTGGGACCCTACTAATGACCCTCCTTGGGGATGAGACTATCCCACCAACAACGACCCTCTGGGTCCGGTCCTGGAGCCAATTACCTATCCATCTGATCATCTGGTTTCCCCACCCCATTTCTCCGAGGCTTATCCAAGAGGCCCTCGTGAGAACAGAGTCAAATGCCTTGTTGAAGTCCTAGAAAGAGGGCGTCCACTGGTCTACCCAGGTCCAAGGCACTCGTCACCCAGTCATAGAACTCCACAAGGTTTGTCTGACATGATTTCCTGGGACGAACCCATGCTGTCCATCGTCCAGGCACCCTGACTTTTCCAGATCCCCTTAGCCTCTCCTTGACAATGCCCTCCATCACCTTGCCCACCACCGATGTCAGGCTGACAGGCCTGCAGTTCCCCTGCCACCTCCCTTAGTCCCCCTTGTGGATAGGCACTATATGCACCACCTTCCAGTCCTGGGGCACCCACTCTGTCCTCAAGAGGATGGTGAAAAGCTCCGCCGGGTTTCGCCAAGACATCCATAAGTTCCTTCAGCACTCTGGGATGTAATTTATCTGACCCCAGTGCCTTCTCTTCTTAAGGGACCTGAGGGCTTCCCTCACTCTCTCTGCTGTGATTTCCACCTCTGCTACCTCTTCTCCCTGCTTAGCCTTCCCCCTCCTGCCAGTGATGCCTCCCCTCTCCCCAGACCTACCGATTGGTAAGGGTCCCCCCTTCCTCAGTATCACTGTCTCCTCCACGTATGATGCAGCACCCATTTTCCTTGGTGAAAACTGAGGTGAAGTACTCATTTAGTACCTCAGCCTGCTCCACCGGGTCTTGTGCCCATCTCTCCGTTTAATCCTGCTAATCTGCCCTTCACCCTTCGTTTTTCCCCAATGTATCTAAAGAACCCTTGTTCCCTCTCCTAATTTCCTGGCCAGTTCTGTTCCTTCCTTGCCTTGGCCGCCCTCACCACCCTAGTGGTCCTTCTAGCCATTAGTTCATACTCCCTCAATCCCTTTCACTCCTTGAGCACTTGAATTGTCTATAGGCTGCCTTCTTTCCCTCACCAACTCCTGGACCTCCCTGGTCCACCAGCAGGAGTTTTCGGGCCCTATCACATTTCGTCTTACTCTGGCACAGGTGCTGGTAGCATCCTGCACCCTCTCCTGATTATTTCCACCTACTGTCAGTGTCCATGTCTGACCCAATCACATCAAATGCTCCTTAAGGATCCTTCCCATTTCTTAAAATCCGCCCTCCTGAAGTCAGTTACCTCTGTCTTTGTGCAGCCTTCTACCCCTCCTAGGTCCAGGCAGAACCAGACCGTGGCATGGTCACTCCTGCCAGCGGGTCTCTTACCTCAGGTCCCCAATCTGGTCACTGTCTGCCAGGACCACATCCAGTACCAGCACCTCCTTGGTTGGTTTCCCCACCTGCTGAGTTAGGAGCACGCCCTGAAAGACCTCCAACAACCTCTGTTCCTGGCCGCTGAGGATGTCATAGTCTCCCCAGTCTGTTCCTGGCATGTTTAAGTCCCCCAACACAACCACCCTTCCCCTACCCAATCTGCAGTGTCTCTCAACATCTGCCACCAGACTCTCCTCCAGCTCCTTGCCAGCACAGGGGTCTATACACCACTCCTATTTTTACTCTTGCCCCCTTGTTATCAAAGGTGACCCAAATCGCCTCCACAGTTCCCTTCGCTTCCTCACTCCCCTATGCCAATGCAGTTTTGACTATTATTGCTACCCTCCTCCTTCCCTCCCCCTGTCCTTCCTGAACATAGTGTACCCTCCAGGTTCCGGTCCCAGTCATGTCCCACGTGGCCCAGGTCTCAGTGACCGCTGCCACATCTACCACTCCCTCAGTTAGCATCGCCTGGAGCTCAGGCATTTTATTGCCCACGCTCCTGGCATTTAGCAGGACTATCTTCCACCTTTCCTTATACTTCCATTTCCCTGCTTGTGTTCCCATGGGATTCCGTTTTCTGGTCTGCACTTTACCAGTCGGCCTTTTCCGCATTCCTCCAGCTCCCCAGGGGTGGAGACAGAGTCCTCCTTTATCGGACCCCCCGACAGCCTTTCCTCCCATCCCTCCCCTTCACAAGTTTAAACCCCACTTTTCACCAATGAACCCCTCTATTTTCAACTTAAGGATTCCCTCCCTCCCTCCAAATTGAGATGAAGCCTATCTCTAGCATACAGCTCCTTATCCTCCCAGGTCTCCCCAATCCCCATCAACCCATACCCTCTGGCCTCACACCACTCCCTGAGCCACTGGTTTATCTCCCTAATCTTCCTTTTGTGTTCCCCACAGCCCTTAGCACCGGCAGGATTTCTGAGAAGAGTAGTGCCCTATGTCATGACATACCCTGGCAAACTCCTGAACCTTGCCTGTATCTCTAGCTCGCTATTTCCCTCAATGTCATTTGTACCCAGGTGGACCAGTATATCCAGGGAACCCCCACAATCCTTTGTCAGCTGATATACCTCATGCTTAGCCCTGTGCACCGTTAGTCCAGGGAAGCATTTTGTTCTAACTGGCCAGGCTTCCCCTCCCTATCCCATTTGATACCCCTGATCATAGAATCCCGCAACAGGAGCACTCTGACCGCTCTTTTCCTCCATTTCCCCTTCCATGTCCCTCATCCTTTCTACCGTCCCTCCACCTAGCCGGCTCATTGTTCCTCCCCTATCTGGGTGCCACAAGCCGCCCCTCATTTACTCCTGGCCACCCTCCTTCCTCCGATCCTATGCCTCTCCTCCTCCCGAGTATCCTTTTGTGCCTCGCTAATTCCCTCTCACTGCAAAACAGAATCTTTGGCAATAAACCTTCTCTTAAAATGACTTCCGTTACTTCTGTATCCATTCTTGACTCATACCAAGTTTTGCAACTACAGTTCATAATTTTGGTATTATTTTATGTTGAAATGACTCTACTCACACATACATACATACTGTATGTCCACTGTCAACAGTAACTCAATTGCAGGTTTTAAACATTCATTGTGCAATGTTAATTACACAACTTTACAATAATTATAAGTAGTTTTACGTTTTACTGTCCTTTCTTTGTATTCTCAACTGGACACATATGAAATGTGTATTATTTACGCACAATGTTTTTCCAGTACAATACATACAAATGAAATCAAAATGACATATGCAGAACCTCACCACTTACACAATATTTCAGAATTTGTCATTTCTAGATACTCCACCAACTGCAACACGTACTCTATACATACCTATCATCCCAACTAGACTACATCTTTTATGAGTATTCTTTGATTTCACTCTATATGTAATGAAAACCAGTATTTTATCAATGAATTAATAACTAGAGTGTTGATGATCATAAAGTCACTATGTACTAAACTAAATATTTTGCCACCTGTGGGAAAAGATGCCTGCAGTATAGCCTAGAGGTCAGAGCAATGAGCTGTGAATGAGCTTGATACATCCAGCAGACTGGGGTTCGATTCCCACAACCTCTACTTGCATACTGTGACTGAGCTGTGCGACTCTGAGCAAGCCCCTAAAGTTCCCCGGTCACCTTTGAAAACAGGCCCTTGCACCCAGTGGCTTTTACCCAGTTAAAAAGAATAATAAAAAAATAAAGGGTCTATGGAAACCCCTTAGACCCATTTCCACCACCTAAAATATACTGCTATTGGAGCCCTGTGTCTCTTGAATTGTGAAACATGTATAATTTTCTTAAGAAGAATCCAGAAGAGTTTATTGTAAAACTCCTTTAGATGAGTGATCTGTTTGAATTTATACTTAACTGACTGCATCAAATGAGTATTTAATTATTTATTTATTGAATTTTGTTGACCTGGTAAGCCCTCTAGGACTAGAAGTCCCTTTTCAGGGGCGACTGGGGAGATGGTAAGCAACTGAAACTGAACTAGACTAAGCTGTTGGTAGTATTTTTAGTGAATGGGAGAAGTTTGTCCTAGGACACCGGGAAATTCCCCTACTCTTTTCGATAAGTGCTATGGAGGAGAGCGCTTTGGAAGAAGAACTTGAAGAGATGCCACTGCTCCTAACTCAGATGAGGAGCTAGAGTTTTTGCATCAGTGCCAGCATTGGAGGAATCAGAGGAGGAGGATGAGAGGATATAATTAATGAAATTCATTTTAAATCAGAGGTGGTTCTGGTTACAACAAAGCAGGATAAAGAGTTCACGTCTGCTCACCTGGAACAGGCTATGGAAGAGAAACTGATGTCGGTTTTGTAAATTTTGGAGGAGGATGACGGGAACCGCTTGAAGAGCAGAGGTGAGAGCCTGGGAGGAGAGCTGACCTGAACTGAGTATGGCCTTGAAACAGAGGCGGGGCCCAGTCTAAAAGGTGGAAACGGTGAGGGGAAGAAAAAATCGACTTGAACGACTCTGTCGGTGAAGGAGGTGGTGGTTCATTCTTTGGCCTGCCTATGACTTGGGATGAAGAGAAATGGTCTCGGGACATTCCTGCAAGGGGCAGGTTGGATCCAGGAACCGGATGGGAGCTGGAAGCCCAAAATGGAGTGAGAGGATTTCTCCCAGAGTGGTAAGGGTACTGATGTTTAAAGAACAAAGCAAGCCAAAAGAGGGGAGCTGGACTTGTGAAAGAGGAAGGAGGTGTTTAACCCCTGAGTGACATTCTCAAAATGGGCCCTGTGTGTTATAAAGAGAGGGATGAAGTACAGCACACTGTGAGAGATTATCCCTCTCGAGCTAGAGGGTGTGACTATGCAAGGTAAATCTGTACCCAGGGAGGATAAGGGAGTCAGGAGAGGGCAGTTACTTGAAAGAAAAAGGAAATGCTGTGGCTGGTGTTAACAACCCCCCTCCGTTAAGACATACGCTGATACTGTGAAGAACAGCGATTCCCATCAGAAGCAAAAATGCTGGAGGAACCTCTTTTGAGAGAAAGGAGGAGACCTATGGAGTCTTCCCAGGTAGGATTTAGTGACCCCCGAAGGTTTGCAGTATTAAAAGTTCTATGGGGTTTATAACTACAGAGGTGTATGCTTTAATCCATATAGCGGGAAGATTTTTGACGTCAGCTTTTGGACAATGAAAGGCCTGGATCGCTTTTGGGCAAAAAATACAGGACCATCTTGAAAATAGGACTCTGTCCTAATGATGTGATGTTTTCCATCTGAATTCCTGTTTAAAAATAAAGGTTTTAACTAACTGACTAACTAAAATATGAGGCACTGAAAAACACCCTTTGTGGGCTCCTTTTCTTAGCTATCCCCTTACCAAACCTATAATGAAAACAGTGACTGTAATGTTTGGGTCACAGTGTGTGCATGTGGGAGATATCTTGCAATGGTTACAGCAGAGATGCACAGTTATGGGTCCTCCTGAGGCAATAATTGATGAGGAATTCTTCTGGACAGGTGGATGGAGGTTTAAAGTAAAACTGGACCTTCAGACTCTGGCATTGTCCACACCCCAAACAGCTTTTTGGGTAGAGACACGGGGTAGGTTTCTATCTGGGGCAACCCAAGGCTTGCTACAGGTGTGGGTCTCAAACACACCTTCCAACACATGTGATGTTATTAGATGTGGTTTGTGTGGGGAGTGGGGCACAGCAATTCATAATGTGCCAATCACGTTTGCTGCAACCTCTCTTGAAGAATATGGCACATGTTTAATACCTACCCATGGGCAGCCAAAATAACAGTAGAAGTATGGACCAGGAAGAATGGATTAATAAGGCCCAAAGAGCAGGAACAAGATGTGAACCTGCAGCCTCCTCTTCTCAGGAGCAGGGAAGAGGAGGAGGAGGCCCCATGAGGCTTCATCTCAGTTGGTGGTAACTGTGGATAGTAAAAAGAATAGAGTTTCAAAAGGGGGTGAAGAGAGTAAATGCCCCAAGAGGAAGTACCTTTAGTGGAGAGAGAGAGTTCTGGAACCAATGGAGGGAAGGAAGGAAGTGCTGGAAATCAAGAATGGGAGACTTAAGAGGGCAAGAGCTAAGGAGACTAACATGCCCCCCCCCGTACAACCACTGGGCAGCGCCCAGGATTCAAGAGAAAAATGGAGCCTGAGAAGCTGTAAGGGATCCGCTCCTGAACTCAAGATGGACAACCCTGTTGACATTCTAGGGGGACGGGGAGAGGAAGGCCCCTCAGGAGAGGAAGGGTCGGATGTGTCGTTAGGGTTACAGGTTGAATCCTGCCCCCAGGAGCCTGAGAAACAGTTAGTTCAGGCTAAGAAGAAGAAGAAAAGAGGAAGTGATGATTTCTGTGGGCTATTTTTGTTCCTAGTGATGGGTAGACTAAAAAATACATATATGTGGTTTTGTTCTCTATTGCGGCTATGTAATTTGAATAGTATTTTTTGAATGGGGTTAAGAGAGAGGCTGTGTGAGCTGATTTAAGGAACCTAGCATGTGAAGTGATATTTTTGCAGGAGACTTGGCTTAACTCGGTGCTTTCTGTGGCCCAGGCAAGAAAGGAATGGATTTTGGGACCTTCTTATTGGTCTTTGGGCTGATAAAGCGGATGGGGTGGGGATTCTGTTTTCAGGAAATGGGCTTAAACTAACAAAATAGCAGATCTGCAACCTAGAAGGGTGATGATAATTGATGGGATCTGGTATGGTCAGCCCTAGCAGGTTTACTTGTATCTATGCCTCATAATCCAAAGTGGAGAGAGTGAATGTGTTTAAGCTTGTTCAGCCTTTCTTATGCTCTTCAAGAAACATTTACTATGGTGGGATTTTAATTGTGCCTTCAGACATTGGATAGGAAGAAATGTGGTAAAAAGTGTACTGTGATTCAAATGCTTTAAAAGGAGTATACAAATAGCAGAACTAAGAAATATTTTGAATAATTCATTTTATTTATTTCTTTTTTTAAATGTAAACATATGAGCCAAGGCTCTTTTTCATATGCTAATCCGAGACTATAAAATAGTCACTAGATGTTATACAAAAAGATAACTTTTACATTCACTTAATACAGAAATACAAATACATGACATACAAGACAAACAATATAATACAAATGATTTAAAATAGCAGTGACATTGCAAGCTACTCAATAAATGATACTTCAATTTCTTTTTGAATACATTACAACTATTCATAGTTCTCAATTCAATTGAAAGATCATTCCAGTATTTTGGTGCTTGGATAGAAAAAGCTTGAGCACCTATTTTAGTTTTAGTGACTTTCAAATTTAAACAAGAAAGAAAATTTGATCTCAAGTTTCTCTGAGCTTCCCTTACAGATATCAGAGACTAGGGAGACAGACATTTTTTTGTCTCAATACATTTTAAGCAATATACCATGACAGGGAGTGGGTATGGGTGAGTTACCACGCCTGGTGTAGTTCGATCACGGCGCGGCGGTGACTCACCCAGCGTGGTAAATCCACTCCATATACCCACTCCTGGAGTGGTATATTGCTATTATACAATGTTTTAGTTTTTTTTTTTTGTGAGAAATTAAAAAAAATGTTTTTTTGTATTTTAAAGTTTTGTTTTAAATTGTTACTCCGTCAGAAAAAATAGTCCTTTGCTGATAGGGAGACTCTTGTTAACTTAGTCATTTAAATGACTGTGCGAGACATCGGGGTGCTGCAGAGTAGGAAAACACGCAAGAAGTTGTTCTGAGTAAAAGATTCATATTTCACGTAATTTCATTTTTTTTCTCTGACTCCGCTTCCTGCACGCCATGAATTGTGTCCTAGTTCACCGCTCAACCAAACGCGCGCTGGTAGTCCTGCCCCTCTTCAAATCGGTGATTGGAGTTGCTGGGGTCGATACTGTAATTTGATAGGGTGAGGCAGTTGTCCTTCTAAGAGCCCACATAGCAGAGAAGTGTGACGGAGTGTTGAAATGGCTACTGAAAGACTTCAGTATTGTTTAAAAATTGCGGTTTGCCAAGCTGCAGGCTGGATTAGAGCGGAGGCTGAGGGAGATAACATCGGAGATGAGGTAGCTATTTAAAGCGAATTCGGTAGCTTTGCACAGGATTTTGTTATTGTTAGAGCAGTTTTACTAAGAGTTAGTGAGTATGTAATATTACAGTCAGTTCTTGAGCTTGCCACTGTGTGTTTGCCGTGATCAGGGGATTTACGAGGGGTTATTGATGCTGTTGACCGGGTTGCTGGTACCTTTTCCAGTGGGTATATTAGAGGATTTATCACGCCTGAAAAGGTGCCAGCCAACCAATCAGAATAGAGGGATTTGTGTAGTTTCTGATGTCCATTGTATAATATCCGTTTACAACAAAGAAGAATATATGGAACTCAAGTTAGTGGTAGAAAACCCTGAAACTTGATATAAAATACAATGATGTGTACTATAAGGCAATCCATAAATAAATCTACAAATACTAGGAAAAGTCATTAAGTTGTTTACCACATGTTTTGACAAACTAGTAAACAAAATGAATTATAATTCAGTTGAGAAAGTAGTATACTTTGGGCTATATGTTTCCTTGCTTGTAAAGTTAATACATTCTGTAGTCTGAATAAAACCTCTAATTTTGATTTATTGATTCTGTTAAAGTCAATATATGATTTCAAAATGTTAAATGAGTCCAAATTCATTCCCAAATACCTAAAACACTGCACCTGCTCCAAATTAGTTTCATTTTACCAAAATATTCAGTTTCCCTAATTTAACCAACTTTTGTTTAGAGCAAATATACTCTTGGTTTTGAAATATTCAATGATAATTTTAAGTCCAACAAACAATTTTCTAGACTCTGAAAATCTACAGTCAAATCTTGAGCAATTTTATCTAATGAATTAGAGCTATTATATAATATTATATCATCAGCATATAAGATTATCTTAGCCTAAGAATTTTACTTGGTATAATATCACAAACATGGAAAACAACAGGGTCCCAAGATTGACCTTGAGGTACACTCTTTTCTAAAATTCTATCCTTTGACACTGAACCCTCATAAAGAACTTGTGTTCCCACCTGATAAATAACTCTCCACCCATTCTAATGACAATCTGATAATCCTTGGCAGCTAATGAACCTGGATCTAGTCATTTCATTTTTAGAAAAGGAGTGCTGTTTTCAAGTATCGATTGTTTTTTCCAGCAGGATTGAGGCACTGAAAGTATCTCTTTTACCCACTGCTTTATCAGATCACATGATTATTAATGCAGGCTAAACACTGAAGGGGGAACAACCTGTAACCAGGTGGAAGATGAACATCAGTATGCTGCTCATAAGGAACTTAAATTGTCTCTCAGGGAGATATTTGAGGCCAGGGCTTCAGTAACAGGGCTATCACAGGGACTTAGTGTGTTGTTGGTGGGACACGAAAAAGAGATCAGTAACTGGTTAAAGGGGTATGGTAAAAGGGCTAATGGGAACTTTATGAAATACATTACACTTTGAGGTAAGCTATATAGATTGTTAGAGATGGAATATACTGAAGGGGAATGTGGGAGACCACATTGAGGAAGGTTAAGGCGCTAGATGAAGGAAGTACAGTACAATAGAGGGGGAGTCCCAAAAAAGAAGTCTATTTTGGGATCCAGAAAACCCCGACAGGAGATCCCTGTGAAGCCTTTTAAAGAAAAGAAAACTGGTCTGGATAATGGCTCTGAAAATGAGAATGGGAGGTCATTTCTGACACAGATGGCTGAGGGAGGTAAGCAAGGATTATTTAGAAGGCCAGGGAGAAGGACTGAGGTGTACATGGAGAAAATCAGGGATTATTTGGGTAATTTGAATATCCCCAAGGTGGTCCAGTACTATCAGTTTGTTGAAAGGGGACTTTTGTAGTCTGAAGTGGTGGCTGTCATCAAAATCTGAAACTAGGGTGGTGCCTGGAGAGGATGGGATAACAAATGAGTTTTATAAGCTTTTGTGGAATAGTGTCCATGTGTTTGGTTAGGATGTTTAATTTCATGATGAGAATGAAAAACATACCGGCAGAGTTTACTCTTGGGATCGTGATTTTTTTTTTATATAAATCTTGGGATAAGGAGGTTCTTCAGAACTGGAGACCTATTAGTATTTTGAATGTGGATTTTAAGATTCTTACTAAGGTGTTACAGAAGATTAAGGAGTAGGGCAGGTAGGGTTATTCATGAAGCTCAGGCGTGTGTGGTATTCCCAGGAGAAATATTCAAGAACCTAGCGTTAATTAGGGATGTTACGGATCATGGGAGGAAAAGCAGTGTGGACCAGAATAAGGCATTTGACAGACTGAGTCATGATTTTCTAGGTTTAGTACTGGAGAAATATGGAATCCCAGTTGAATCTGTGTTGTGGGTTAAACTGTTATGTAAGACTTGATTATTGTACCGAGTTGGGGGGACAGGAAGATGAGGAATAAGAAAAGGTGTCCCCAGAGTCCTTTATTTATATACTTTTGCGATAGGCCCCTTGATCAGGAAATAGCAGATTCTACTTGTCTGAGGGGTATAAAAGGGGAGTTGGTGGGGGCGAGATAAAATAATGGCCTATCTGGATGAAATATTTATCTTTTAGAGTCGGAGGAAGAAATGAGGACACTAATGAGTATTTTGGGGAGGTTTCTGAGGTACTGGAGGCTAAAATAAATATGAATAAAAGTAAAGGAATGGTTTAAGAGGTCAAAAGGCTCCATTAGTAGGAAAGGGGATACCAATAACTAATGAATATATTAAACTATTAGGTATGGTTTTGAGGGAGGGGATATAGGGAAGGAGAACTGGAACATGGTTTTGGAAATTGCAGAAGGAAAGGTGGCTAGATGGAAATCATGGAAACTATCTAAATTAAAAAAGTATTTGTGGTAAAACAATTTCTGATCCCAGTTTTTATATGTGGCAGAGAGTGTTTCCACTGCCCGTGGAATTTGAGGGTGAGAATATTTAAATCTTTTTCAGCACGGTGGGCGCGGAGGCGGTGCTGGGCGCACACCTCGAACCACGCCAGTGACCGGGTTCAGGAACAGATTGAGTAAGTCGAGGCTGGCCAGGAAGGAAAGGTTGAGCATCCGAGGACTGTTCTCCTCTCCTGGGGTGGAGTTGGGTGGGAAACCCCGCTCTTGCAGCGTCCCCGGTGAGACCGGGGGGCTTTTCTCTGCCAATGACTGGGAGGACAGGAAAAGCCGGAAAACAACTTGATTGCCCGCTTGGGATGACAACCTCGCATTCTATATATCCTCGGAACCTCTGGGAGCCTGCTCCTCCACAGCAGCACCCGAGTCAGTAGAAAATGTGGGGTGCTAGGGTTCTTCCTTACCCTGGTGCCTTCCCCTCGGAGAGGACCCCCCAGAAGATAGGGTGCTCTGGGATAACGGAGGGCGGCTGCGTTATGTGGTATGAGGGCAGCGCCGGGAAGAAGAGATAGCCAGGAGGCGCGGAGATGCTGGGCGGCTCGAGGGAGGCGATCACGCGTTGCCGTAGGAGGAAAAAGATAACAAAAAAAAAATCTCTTTTCAAATGATATGGGGAAACAGGTTGAACCCTATTAAAAGAAATATTATATAAAGATAAAAACAGGGAGGTTTGGGGATGATTAACACGGTCATATTCTTTCATATAATCTTCTGGTATTCAAATTTGTATAAAATATTTGTAAAGCAAAATTTGTGTAGCAAGGTGGGGGATAAATGTTTTGGAGATCTGAATAAGGGATTGGTGAGAGGAATCCTGGGAAATTCAGTTTAGGAAGGTACCAGGATATTTTAAAATAGCTTTAAGGAAGATGGTTAAGTGGAAAGTTAATACAGCTCAAATAGGGAGCACCTCCAGGAAAGGGATGTATGGTAGGATTATTGAAGAAAGCGTGTTTAGGGGTTACTGAGTTTAAAGGGAAACCCTGGTGAAACAAAACTGGTTATCAGGATGTTAAATAACTCTAGGATACCACACAGGATGTGGGATATCCAGTGGCTTATGGCATATGGGCATGTGGGGTGAGGGCAAACCATAAGCATAAAGCTGTAGAGGAAAGGACATGCCTGTACCCAGGGTGTGGCTGCTCTGAAGAGACTCAGGAGCATTTCTTGTTAGTTTACCAAATATGCCAAGGGGCTCTGGTCCTATTTAGCAATCAGTGGAAGATGCCATGGCTAAAAATCTCTGTCTTACAAAAATTTGGTTCTGAATTTGTGTCTGAATTTAGAGTCAATATCATCTCCCACATTGCAATTACCGTTTGCTTGTTTAAAAGTATTAAATGTGGCAGAGTCATTGCCAACTATAGTTACGCCAGCAGGAAATTACTTTCAAAGGGTAGGTAATCTATGTGAGGCAGGCTTGAGAGAGTTTATAGAAATGATTGTCAATTACATCCAAGACAAAAGGTGATTATGTGGTGGAAAGGTTAACCTTTTTCGTTAAATATGCATAAAGAAGGGTTAGGGGTCGGAGATGAGAGTTTAAGGTTGGTTTGGGTATCTTCTATGTATTATGGGTAATTGTTTTTGTATAACGTTTTTTAATGTTAGATTTATTATTTGAAGAATATGTAAACTGTAAACCAACTTATGCTGGGGGGTCTTCTATTTTAGTAGGTATGATTTAGGTCCTTTTCCCTGTTGATGCAATACTTATTTTAGTTTGATGTTTCTTTTCTCTGTTTGCTTTTTGCATGGGTCAATACATTTTTGTTTATATTATTTTGTTTTATGAATAAAACTCCCTACTCTTCGATAAGTGCCATGGGATCTTTAGCAGCCACCTGAACTACCACCAATCCAGGCAGATGGGACCTCGGTTTAACGTCTCATCCGAAAGACAGCACCTCAAGTGCAGCACCCTCATCATGCACTACAGTGTCAGTATTGGGATATTAATCCAAGTGCCAGATGTGGGAACTGAACCACAGCCCTCTGATCTCCCAGCCTCAGAGAGAGTGTGCTACTTATATTAATGTGCTGCTTTCACATTGTATTCATAGAATTTTAAGACTGTAAGACCAAGATATTAATTTATCAATACAGAGTTATCTACTTACCTATAGAACATGAGGCAAAATCTCACTTATACACTTGTGTAACATCTCAAGAATTCATAATTTTTAGATACTCCACGAGCTGCAACATGCATTTGTACATGCCTTTCTATCATCCCAACCTGAATACCACAACTCTTCTTCATGGCTCACCGAGCTCCCAGATCTCTCGTTATAACATGTCCAGAATGCAGACGCCTGCCTTCTCCCACATACTAGGAAATGTTTACATCACTCTTGTTCTTTTTTGAAGACTTGTCTATTGATTTTCTAAAAAAAAATGCTCAACTTATAAATACACAAAATAATTTTTTTTTTTTTTTTTAAATATCGAGCAATGGTGCTATCCCGTAATGAAGGGGCTACCTTCATTCCCTCCTATAGGCTATACTCTGGTAGGGGACTGCATAGGCACCATACAGTCACTGTATGCTTCAATGGCACAGCCCATATTCAGACAGTTATGGCCCTCAGTCAGCGCCACGGTCAGAAAAGCGGGCCAAGTCAGGAATGCTACTGTACTGCTTATGGGTGCATGATGCAAACAGCTGGCTCTGAAGCTGGGGCCCCAATCTCCTTCTTGATCACTACGCTCTTCTGGCACACATCTTCACTTCTGCAGTACCATCCTTTTCCTTTGCTGCACTTACAGTTTTAAACAATGATCCTCCTGTCTCTTAAATAACTTGATTCTCTGCAGTTTTCATCTCTCAGTTAAAAGCCTGTCTAGTTTTACTTGCTTTTAGTTCTTAAAAAGGAAGCAGTCATTAATAGCAGCTCCCTCCCTGCAAGGCTTACCCTCTGGTTAACCTTTTAAAATATTCGGCATTTTTATTTTTTGCACTGCAACTTATCGTTGTTTTAATAAAGAAAGTCCAGCGACCCAGAAGTATGGTGGACGATGGAGGCTCACATTATCTGTAAAGGTGCGGTAGCACCCGTGTGCTTCAATACATTATGTACTGGAAGCGTGAGCAGTGCAGCACCACACCTTTACAGATAATGGAGTGCCTCCAGCAGCCGCCATACTTCCAGGTGCAGCTGACTTTTTCTTTATTAAAATAAAGTATGTTAAGTGAAAAAGCGCCAACATACTAAAAGAGCTTAACTGGAGGGTCATATGACAGGGCTCCTCAATGACTGCTTCCTTTAAGGCCTGTAATTAACATTTAGTGTCAATATTTAGGTAATACTTCATATGAAGTATTATTCGATGTAATACTTCTATAGCCCATGCATTATTATTGTATTGAACTACTCTGAAACCAAATTTGCTTTGCAAAATATTTTGTGATACTATTGTTTGAAAGACACTATATATAGAAACATCGAATTTGATGGCAGATAAGGACACTTGGCCCACCTAGTCTGCACATTTCCCTACCTAATGCATAGGCTGCAGATCCTAGTTAACCAACAGCCTACTTTCCCTACCCCCACTAGAACTGCCTTATGTCTGTCCCATGCATTCTTGAATTCCTCCAGTGTTTGAGTCCACTACCTCCTCAGGAAGGCTGTTCCACGTATCCACAACCCTCTCTGTGAAAAATACTTCAAATTGTGCCCCTTGTTCTTGCACATCTCTTTTCTGAAAGATGCTACCCTTGGACTCTGTTGATTCCCTTGATGCACTTGAAAGTTTCTATCATGTCCCTCCTCTCCTTGAGTGTGTAGGTATTAAGCTTCTTTAATCTCTCTTAGCATGTCTTCTGGTGCACACCCTGCACATTTAGTTGTCCTCCTCTGGACAGCCTCCATCCTGTCTATGTCCTTGCGGAGATGGGTATCACCAACTGTCTGTACAAAGGGATAACAACTTCCTGTTTTCTACTGGTGATGCCTCTCCTATGCATCCCAGTATCCCACCACTCTCTTACTGCCTTCTCCATTGCTTGCCCACCTTAAGATAATCTGATTGACTACCCCCATGTCCCTTTCCATTTCTGTAGTTATCTCACCCCCATTATGTACTCTTCCCTGGATTTTTGTTTCCCAGGTGCATTACTTCGCTTCTTTGCATTAAATCTAAGCTGCCATATATTTGACCATTCCTCCAATCTTGCCAAGTCCCTTTGCATCCTTTCCACCCCACCTTCTATATCAACCCTGTTGCAGATCTGTCGTCATCTGCAGAGAGACATACTTTTCCTTCCAGTCCCTCTGCAATGTCACTTATAAAGATATTAAGAGGACTGGTCCCAGTACTGAACCCTGTGGTACCCACTAGTAACCCCCTTTCTTCAGAGTAAACTCTGTTTACTATTACCCTCTGTATCCTGATGTACAGTCAATTTTAACCCAGAGTTACCACCTTGGGACCCACTCCAAGGCTGGTTAACTTGTATATTAATCTCTTGTGTGGGACTGTGTCAAATGCCTTGCTAAAGTCTAGGTAGGCCATGTCCACTGCCCCTCCCTGGTCTACCACATTGGTCACCCAGTCAAAGAAATCTATTAGATTTGTCTGACATGACCTTCCACTATAATTCATGCTGCCTTGGGTCCTGCCCCCACTGGCCTCTAGGAACACAACAATTTTTTCCTTTAGAAGTCATTCCATCATTTTCCCTACCACTGAGGTCAAACTAACAGGTCTGTAGTTTTCTGCCTCTGTCTTGCTCCCACTATTGTGAAGGGAATCACATCTGCACTCCTCCAGTCCTCGTACTACACCACCCTCCCATGATTTGTTAAAAGGGGAGGTCAGTGGTGTCACTAATTCTACCCTCAGTTGTTTTAGAATTCTTGGGTGAATCCGTCAGGCCCCATTGCTTTGTTCACCTTCAGTTTTAAGAGTTCTTTCAGGACCCTTTCTTCTGTGAATGGACTGGTATCTACCTCCCTATCCAGGGTGCTTCTATTCTTTGATTTAGGTACCTCCCCTCCTCTTCTTTTGTGAATACTGAGCAGAAGTATTCATTCAGTATCCCTGCTTTTCACTGTCATCCTCTGCCACCTCCCTTCCCTTTAGTAAGCCTCACTATCCCTTCCTTCATCCTTCTTAACTCCTTAATGTACCTATAAAAGTTTATCCCCTTCTTAGCAGTTGGCTATCTTTCCTCAGTTTGGGCTTTTGTTATTCTGCCCGCCTTCCCACTTCCTTCTGCTTTAACTGGTACAGTTCTCGTCCTGCTCCTTCTGTGCTTCCTTATACTTCCTGAATGCTACCTTTTCTCCCTAACCTTCCCGCCACTTCTTTTGAGAACCACAGTGGGTTTTTTCCTTCGGTTTGCTTTGTTGATTTGCTTCACACAAAGGCTTGTTGCCTCTGTGATATAGACTAGACTAATGCATAGGGAGGCGTTCAGCTTTTATCTGGTTACACACCCAAGGTACATGATGCCACTTCACTCTCATGGTTTAACCAGGCTTCATACACAGAGGATATTATAAAACAACACAAAAAGTTACAGTACGACTCCTATATTTATTCTTTATAATTACTGATTTGTAAATGATGCATTGAAGCTGCATGCTTGCCTATAAGATGAAACTGAAATTGGTTTGTTTAGTTGATGGTGCATGCTCTCCCCATTATAGCCTCCTCATTATACACGAGTGTGTATAATGGAAAATTTAAGTACTGGATTTTTTTTTGTTTAAATTTATATTATTGATTTCTCTATAAACATACAGATGCACCTCCAATCCTCATACATGGATTCAGTGAGAAGAAACTTTCACAGTAGTAATAGCTAATAATCATGTTATCAAACTCCATGTAATCAGTTACATTGGGGGATACAAGAAAAGGTTTTGGAAGTCCCAAAATGTCCAAATAACTGCCAGCCTCTTCCGTGGCTGTAGATACAAACTGAATGTGAGGATTACAAACATCAAAGAGGGAACACGATCAAGGAGATCACTAGTTAACTTTTATCAACATTAGGTAGGCATTCCCAAGTAGTAATCATACTAAGGCCCCACAGAACCACGGACATAAATGTTATTTAGTATTATAAACTTCAGCAACTTTCCTACAGGAAAAAAGAAATATAAGACATACTGCCCAATACTGAAGTAATTAGAACAAACAACAAAACTGCACAGTGATCTCCGTAGTACTAGTGGCGCATAGGACCATGCATTATTCAAGAGAACTCAACATTATAGGCGTTTCCACCTCGACCAAATGGTCCTAACTTTCAAAGAAAATGATCAATTGTACACGCTCCCCAACCATAACCCATTCCTGAAACAATAAGAAAGGGTTAGTGGCTTGCTTAAAATAAACATTCTCTCCCCTTCCTAATGCACAGTTAAATGCCCAAGAGCCAGCAACTAGTGTCCGTAACACCAAAATGAACAATGTTCTTATATATCAGTACTCTCCTGACTCAGACTGATACTTCTCCTGGGTCTCAGATTTGGCCACCAATTTGGCCTCGTTTTCCATCCACTGACCAGGGTCAGTGAACTGCAAGTCTTCCAAGCACAGATGATCCTGAGCCAAATGAGGAGGAGGAAGGAGTGGATGATACCTAGAGTCTGCAGCCTCTGTCAAAACTTTGTCAAATTTCTTACTACGGGCATGGGTCTGGAAGGACAAGTCTGGGTATAGTTTGATGGCAGACCCATTCACATCTATCAGGTATTTAGCCCTAGCTGCAGACAGCATGAGGTCCTGAATCTTCGTCTCCAAAGTCCGAAGCAGAATGGACCTTTGTTCAGAAGGTAAGTCGGTTCTAACACATGGGTTGACTCTATATGCTTTCCTCAGGGTAGACCAGTTGAAATCCTCCTGAAGGGTTAGTTTCTCTCGTAGCCACCGTCCCACAAATAGTAGCAGATTTCTCCCCCAGAGCCCTTAGCAACACCCACTACCCTGAGACAGCCAGCCAGCAATTCATTTTCTAGGGCCTTCACTGCCCTCTGAGCTGGCCAATTTTCTTTGATAAGGTGGTGATTACCATCAGCACTGTGAGTCGTTCTATGCCTGGAATCCACTACTGTTCCTGTGAGGTTTTGAATTGCTACATTGTGGGATTTGAGTTTGTGGAGTCTCCTCCAATTTTACAATCCATGGCCTACATGAACTCCAGCACAGTTTGCCATGGGGTTTCCAGCCGCGGAGCTCAGGGCTGGCGCCAGCACTGCTCAAGGTGTCTATGACCCTGCTCTCGTTAGGCTGGGGATCTTTCTTCAGTCCTGGAGTTAGTTCTTTGGGTGCCCCATGGCAAATGTCGTATCTCTCGACACAGACAAAGGTGATATGTGAATGCAGCTGTTTAAAATTAAAAGATTTTTCAAGTTTTAAATGCAAAATTTAGTTCCGTGGTGCAGAACTCATTCAAGGTGCTTCCTGCCATGAAGATGGCTGTCTAGCCTTGCCTACCACACACACACACACACACACACACACACATACACACACACAGATTTTGGGTTTTAAGCAACCCTTACCAGTAATAATAGAGAGAATAGCACATGGGTGGATGTGTGTAACCAGAATTTACACACACCTGATATGTAGGATGCCACACAAATCCCAACAGTGAAGTCTGAGGGGCTTATAAAAATACAGTTCTGGTACACACACACACACACACATGCACGCACACACACACACACACACACACACACACACACACACACACACCATGCCTTGATACTCTAAATTCCAAGGAACACACATATCTTTAAAACATCCCGCCCATCAAAGATCCCCAGGCTTTTAAAGCAATAACATTTTTCCTAACTAGGTTTATCACCTGCACTGATTTTTAGCAGGACAGTCCTGATTTGGGCAGCTGTGCCTGCAAAAAAAAACATGAAAAATACTACATGTCCTGATTTTATAGTAGGAAAAAGCATTTTAACTTTCCACTAAATGTTGCAGAAAACTACAATACCTAACTAAAATACCTTAAAATGATAAGAAACAATAGAAGCAACTAAGAAACTACAATACTTAGTTTCAATTCTGATTATACAGAGAAAACAAGTCTGTTGCCTTGGTTGAGGTTATGCATGGTCCTGCAAAAATCATGTTTCAGTAAGAAATGTCCCACTTTGGGCTTTTAAAAGTTGGTAACCCTATTCCTAACCTGTGTACCTTAACAGTTTATCTAGTATGTTAGCGAATGTAAACACAGTCAGAGCTGCGTGGCACCATTCTGCATTCACAGCGCGATTTACCACTGCACCGTATAAAGTGATACAAGTTAGTGACTAGAGCCACGCCAGAATGTTATCAGCCATGAAAGCTAGCTAAAGCTTATATTCAGGCTAAAGCACTGGATAAAATACTAAGGCACATAGGTCATGGAAAAAATATTTTATTGCGTTTTGAGGGGATTCTGATTTTGTAAAATGGTGGCAGTTGTGGGACAGGTGTTTGTGCCGCTCACAGTGCAAGTTTCATAGGTTGGTCTAAACTTTATAGAGACCAGGAGGTCCAGATGCTCCCGTAATTTATATGTACCCAGAGATCTTATTTTGGATCAGGTAATGGCCTAACTTGGCTTTAAACTCATCCATTGTTCTGCTCACTACAATTTCTAATGGTAGCCTGTTCCAGATTTTGGCTGCTCTTACTGTGAACCACTGCTTTCTTTTAGTAGTAGTATACCTTTCCCTCTTATTTTTAGGGATGGGCTCTTGTATTGTATGACTGTTCCTTTAAGTGTCAATTTAACTGTTCCCAAATGTCCCTCGAAGTCTCTGAAACTCTAGGGAGTACAAACCCAGGGATTGTAACCTCTGATCATAGTCCAAACCCTGAACCTCTACAATCCTCCAAGTTGCCGCCTTTGAACTCTCTCTCAGGAATTAATATCACCTCTGTAGGGTGACCAGAACCAGGCACAGTATTCCACATGAGGCGTACCAGTGAGGTGTAAAGTGGGATGAGGACCTCCTTATTCCTATATTTTATATGTTTATTTATACTGAATTGCATGCTTCTAGCTTTTTGATAATCTGGCTATAATGAGGCTTAAAACTTAGATTGTTACTAACTTTGATATCTAGGTCTCTTTCTTCAGTTATCGCCTTTAAGTGTTTGTTTCCCAGTCTATACTGATACTGTTTATTATTCTTACCCATATACATCACATTGCCCTTGTCGATATTAAAAGATGACCCTTGACTTCCGGTGGCGTCATGCCAGCAGCTGCAGCCTGATCACGTAACTCCGTCTCCCCGGGTATAAATCACTAATTCCCAGCTGATTAAGAAAGTAAAACTGGACAAAAGCAACTTTAAAAATGCAAAGATGCCCCAACGAAAGCCAGAAAATCAAAATCTAATGCCAGACCCTTCGGATCTAGGCAGGGGTAATCTCAGACAGTGACAGCTCACAGATATCTGGTCGAGGCGATCCCTCGAGGCCTGAAACCCTCAATTCAAACAATATCGCAGGCAAATGGACTTAGTCCTCAGAGAACTAAGGGATTTTCGGAAAGAAACTAAATCCACATTTGCAGCACTATGAATTGATGTGGGAAAATTGAAAGCGACTTGATGGTCTCGAACAACAGGTCATATCCACTGACCTACGGGTAGATCAAACTGAAAGACAATCCTCCAACTGAACCAAGAGGTGAAAACCTCAGAGACAGAGCGGATGATGCGGAGGCATGAAGTAGGAGAAATAATTTAGAATCGCAGGCTTTCCCAAGGGGTGAGAAGTCACCCTATCCCCTTCTTGCAAAAATATTTTAAAACCCAGCTGGACATGCGGAGGACTGCTCCTGAAATAGACAGGGCTCACCGTGCATTAGGGCCTCTGATACCGAACCGCCCACGTGCAATTTTAGTGCGCTTTCTGAGGTACCAAGAGAAAGAGATGATACTGCATAAATCCTGGCAAAAGGCAATTTAACCTACCAAGACCACAGAATTTATGTTGACAATGACTACCCTTTAACAATAGCTATGAATCGTAGAGCTTATGGCCCAATAATAGGAAGCTAAAGGAATCAGGGATAAAGTTTTGTATGCCATACCCTGCAAAATTGATGGTTTACCTTGAAGAAGGCCCCAAAAGCTATGAAACTGCAAAAGAAGCGCCTCGAGAACTAATTAAGCTGGGAATCGAGGTTCCGACACACCAAAATACCAATATCCCATCGTTAGCAACCAAATTAGCACAAAAGGCGTGGAGTAGAAGATCGTCACGGGAACAATGCCGAGAGAAGGAGAATCCACGATTCAGCAAATCGCAGCAAGTTTGAGACAGTAAGCAACACCTGAATCGGAGAGTAAAGCAACTAAACAGAACACCACATGAAGTGGACTGGCAATACTATATTTACCTACTAACAGGTAGGCGGGCCATACCTCCTCTCTCTCTCGTTTACTGAACTCCTTGTCAGCCTCTGTGTACCTCACCCCTTCCCGAGTATCTCCTTCTGGCGAGGTTGTACCAATAAGCCTGCCCAGAGGACTCCACTGAGCTGAGGCGCCCTGTACCATCGGAACCTGGGGAATCAGGCTAAGAGGGCTCCCTTGCAGTGACACCCCAAAATCGGGAGTTGAGAGAAAGGGTAGAGGCAAAGGAAAGGGGAGGGGCACGATTTGATGGCTTGGAGGTGAGAGGGGACAGGCCTGCCATCCGGCCACCTTGAGGTCCATTTAAGTATGAGGACTCATGCAACGCTACAGTCAGTAGCACCTAATTAACTCAGATGTACATTGGGACTTTGTGTTGGACTTTAACAATGTTTAACGTTAAAACTGTTTGCTCATGTGGATACCTGGGGAGACCTGAGAGCCCTCCATATTGTGGGGAAGGCAGAACTACGACATGGAAGAGCCGGGCTGCGAGACGGAGGGAGAGACCCGATTGCCCTGCCTTTTAAACATATCAACAGGTCCTTGACTGGGGTGTGGATTCTCTCGAGCCCCCCAACTACTCCGTCAATGCTGTACGAGGGAGTTGGGGCTGGGTGAGGCTTCCACCTCTGATCGGACCCTCAGAGCAGCTGGAATTACCTCCCCATGCAGAGTTCTACACTACGAAGGGGCCCCTGCATTGTGAAATGAGTTCTGCCCCCTAGGTAACACAAAGGGGGAAAATATAGCTAACTGAGAAACAATTATATGGAAACACTACTTTTAACAACCAGGGACAACCTGGCAAGATTATAACCCTCCCTTTCCCAAGACGCATCACGTCTGGTCCTAAGGTAACCAGGACCAAGCCATACTTGGCACATTAGGAGACCTGGGTGCGTTTTGCTCTCAATCCCATGGAAGCCGTTCATAGTTTGGCTGGGCAAACCCAGTTGGTAAGCCACTGCCTTCAGTTGTTCACAAGTTGTTAATTCACCAAGTTCTTTGAACTTTCTAAGTTTGAGGGTGGTTTAATACCCTCACTACCTTACAGGCAGTCACCAACCTATAAAACAAGTAACAAAATAACAATGTCATAGGACCCAGACACAGCAAAGGGGCCCAGTTAAAGCTCTCAATATCAGAGAGACTTAAATGGCTGATACACCTTTACAGATAGTGTCATTAATGGCTTAGGCAGCCCGATCAAGCGTACAAGAATGCTTACTCTATTTAGGAAGTGTAATGCAGGGATTATCTATGTACAAGAGACACATATGAATGCGAATGAACATAAAAAGCTGTTAGGGAAGGGTGTCACACAGGTTTTCTCATCCTTGCATGGAGGTGGTAAAAGAGAGGGGCCGCCATACTGATAACAGGCCATACCCCTTCCAGGCCATGATGTAGTGGGCAGACGCGGAGGGGCATTGGTAATTGTCCAAGGTAAGTTACAGGACAATGAGGTGACCTTAGCCAATGCCTACTTCCTCCAGGGTCAAAACACAGACAATAAGGTACCTATTGAGGATGGTGTTGGAAATGACTAAGAGGACCCTGATCCTCATGGAGACTTTAATATTGCCCCAAGCCCTCATCTGGACTCCACAAGTGTCACTAGGGGTAAACAACCCACCCCACATAAGTTTTTAAAGATTTACACAGAAGTTGGCTGGTTAGATGTATGGCACACCCTCCACCCTAGAGACAGGAGATGCACATTTTATTCAGCAGTCCATGGAGCGTACACTAGAATAGATCAGTGTTATACACAAGAAGAAAGCTTAGGACTCCTTCAGGAAGTCACTATAGGGGACATTGCACATTCTGATCAGCCCAATAACTACAACATAGGGAATGGGGCTTGAGAAGCGGACACCCTGTGGAGACTCAACCCAACTCACCTTAAAGTGAACAATTTAGGGAATTTTTAAAAGTTAAAGCGAGGATATTCTCAAATTCAATCCCGAAGGGGACATCCCCAGCAATTAGATGGGATACATTGAAGGCAGTCCTTAGGGGCCACTTAGTACAACATACTGCCTATTTAGCAAGACAACGCAGGGAAAAACAATTGCACCTAGAGCAGACCCTGGGTTTCCCCAAATGGCCCACCAACAAGGAGATCGGTCAGTGCTGGGCAGCTAAAACAGACCAAACAAGAACTCGATAGGCTGCATTTACAGCAAACAGAAATAGCCCTGGCTTTTTGAGGCTGCGCTATGGAGAAATAGGACCCTGGGCATCACGCCTACTAGCTTCCGCCTCCGTAAACAGAGACGACTAGCCACTATAGCTAGCATTAGGGACCCAGCAACCAATGCCCGAATAATACAGGTGAGAGGCACCACACAAGTTTTAGTGATTACTATAGGAAATTATACAATGGCAGGAAAAATTATGGACTCTGATTGGTCAGTCTTCGCTGGACCCATGCTCTTATCCCAGTACATCATCACGGGTCTAGTCTCAGCCTCACTGTGTACCTGTAGATGATCATTTGCTGATTGTTTCAGCTTCTCTTAAAAGCAAAACATTTTTCCACACAAAACATCTTTAAAATTATTTTTTATTCTGTATAACAACAAGCCATTGTATAATAGCAATAATGCCTTGCAGGGTGTGTGTTTGGGATAGCGTCACGCCTCAGTCATTGGGCCTTTTCGGCCGCGGCCTCATGCCCAACCACCTGAGGCATGACGTTATCCCAGCATGACACACACCCTGTCGGCATTATTGCTTAGTTATATACCCTGATCATCTGTCAGACTATAATAACATAGCAACCTTCCAACTCCCCTCGACCTCCCTAAGCTCAGTAGAGACCAAAAGAGGGACTGATCTCCCCATAACCCAGACAGAACTGCATGCAGCCATTGCACATTTAAAAACAATGAAGACCCCAGACCTGGATGGGTATGGTACGAGGTTCTATAAGCATACAGAGTCCTTACTCAGTCCTCTACTAGAACGGGTCTGTGAGGGGTACTGCAGGGCACAGATGGACCTCCTCCAAGCTGGTCCTATGCAGTGATCTCGGTCATTCCCAAACCTGACAATGACCCTCAAATATGTTCCTCTTACCACCCCACATCAGTACTAAATGTAGATTATAAAATATTTCTGTCTATAGTGGCCAAGAGAATAGATCGATTCTCCCTCCCTGATCGGCTTAGATCAAACGGACTTTGTTAGCTCTAGATCCACAACAGATAATACTAGGAGAGCCCTGCATTTGGTCCAGAGAATGCAAACATCTAAACCTCCCTCAGTCCTCCTCAGCCTAGATGCTGAGAAGGCCTTTGACAGGGTCTTTTGGCTTTTCCTATTCTCAGCTATGTCAAAGATGGGATTCCCTCCCCCCTTAGTTTCCCTGATTAGGACTCTGTATGCTTCCGCCAAGCCTGTATAAAGTTTCTGGTCACCACTCAGCCTATTTTCCCCTACACAGGGGCACCACCAGGGCTGCCCTTTACCTCGGGACTTTTTGCTATTTTATTGAACCACTGGCCCAGGCCATTAGGCAGTCCACCAGAATCAAAGGGATCAGTTTGGAGGGCAGAGAACACTGCATTGTGCTTTATGCAGACGATATCCTGCTCTTCCTCTCAGACCCCACACATTCAGTACCAGCTATATTTAAAATATTGGAAGATTATGGACAATGCTGAGGATACCCATTAAATACCTCAAAACAGATGCATTAACATTTAATTTTAACCCACCCTACAGTTTAAACACACCTATCCTTTCCGTGGGACCTAGAAAAGCTAAAATATTTGGGTATATACCTATCACATGATGTAAGGAAGGTAGTACAAAACAACTCTTCCCATTCTTCTCCCAACTTCAAACTGACTAGCCAGGTGGAGTGTTATCCCACTTAATCTGCTCCAGAGGGTAGAGGTCATTCGGATGGTGGTCCTTCCTCGGCACTATACTTTTTCAAAACAACCCTACACATATTCCAATTAAAACATTCTAAACATGGAACAAAGCCATAATGAGCTTTATATGGGCAGGTCATCCCCAGAATAAGGGGCCTCGACCCTTTTCCTCCCAGATAGATGGGAGGCCTCACCCTCCGAATCTCAAACTGTATAACTGGGCCTCACATCTTTTATTTATTGTCCTGTGACTTAAGCGTACTTACCAGCAATCTGAGAGAGAGAGAGAGACTGAAGAGGGACTGCTCCCATTTATGGACCTGAACAGGGCTATTTTCCACCAGACACAACATGTCAATCCGCAATTGAATCCAGGCCCATGGATTTCATACCAGGTCAAAGCTTGGAAATTGGTTTGTAAACAACTCGCTTTGACCCCGTATTTAATCTCTCTATACCCTTTATATTTATTACAGCACTTTCCTCCATCTCGGATGGACCATACATTCAGACAGTGGGACCACCTCCATCTTACCTTTACATCACAATTACTAAATGGGAATGATTTTGTTACATTTCAAGAAATAAGGAGGTCATATAGCCTGAGGCAAGATGACTTCTTCAGGTACTTGCAATTGAGACACTTTTACTCTCTCCACCGAGAGTGCGAATGCTAGAGGACCTTCCTCCTTAATAACCTTCCTACAGAATACCACCACCACTACTGAACCCCACACATTATTTCATATACATATAAGGCTCTTAATGGGACCTTAGGACAAATACACTTGAAATAATGGGGAAATGGAACCAGGAAAATAGGAAAGAGGCTGTCTCCTAGCCACTAAACTCACGTTCTCACATAGCTGGTATCTCTTCTCTTCTCTTGGCAATTAATAGTAAGATACTTCCGAACCCCAGCAATAACTGCCCATTATTCAATGAAAGGCACATCAGAATGCTGGCGCCAATGTGATGAACCTCAGGCATCATACCCATATTTTCTGGTCATGCCCACACTTCCTGACCTCTCTTTAGCAGAATTTATAGAACTCATAGGATCCCCCATTACCTTAGCACCAGAGTTATTTATACTGCAAATCTTCCCACATGATCTAAGGGACTCCCACTTTATTTACTGGGATAGCCCTCTTAGCTGCAAAAAAAGCAGTGACTAGACACTGGCTTTCACCCCAGCTACCTACAATACCTGAATGGAGGGAAATAATTACACAAATATACATAACAGAAAGGATATCATTCTATGTGAATGACCGCACAGACCTGGGCTTGTAGAAATGGACTAAATGGATAATTTACATAATGGCAAGGGATCCTGGATTTGTATCCTAAAAAGAACCATCACACAATTAATTTAAACTACAATAGGGGCCACTTCTAAGACAAAGAAAAGAATCAGAGTGGATTAATTGGTTGGGGCTGATCGGGGAGAAGTGTATCATTAATGTATGGTCCTATACCCATTAAGAAAATCTCAAATGGGCATGAAATAATAAAATGTTACATCCTATGTACTATGTGTAAACTGAAACTGTACTTGTTTTTTAAATCTGTCTATATAAAACAAATATAACGATGTATTTGTGACTGCCTTCCCCGCCCCTGAAATATGTGAAAACATCAATAAAACCATATTAACAAAATAAAAAAAGATGACCCTTACTGAGCCCAGTCTTCCAATTCTGCTAGGGCGGTTTGTAAAGAAGTCTGCATCCTCTTTACTCTTACCACCTTTCCAATGCGGTGTCATCGCAAATTTTGACAACCATATATCAGGTGTAGTACTCATGGACCCTATATATATATACACATTAAAAGACATGGACCCAGCAATCAAGCCCTTAGGCACCCCAGTCCAGTTGAAATAGTCACCTTTTATACAGACCCTCTGTTGTCTACCTGTCAACCACGACTGAATCCAGCAAACAATATTATGATGAATACCCATTTTGGCTAGGGCATCAATCAATTTATCATGTGGGACTTTATCGAAAGCCTTAGCGAAGTCCAAAAGATGACATCCACTGCATTCCCTCCCTTGTCGAAGGCTTTATTTACCTTCCTGTAAAAATTCCAGGAGGTCAGTTTGACATGACCTCCCTTCATGAAACCATGTTGTGTATCATCAGTGTTATCCGATTTATACTGATGCTCAAAGATTGCTCTTTATGCCCTCCAACACGTTCCCCAGGATCGAGGTCAGGCTTACAGGTCTGTAGTTACTGACCTCCTGCTTAGAATCTTTTGTAGATAGGTACTACCACTGCCTGCTTCCCACACCTCTGGCGCCACACCTTCATTTAGAGATTTTGGAAAAAGGCAAGTTACAGGGCCAAGAAGTTGTTCAGCCAATTCTTTTGATTACCCTTGGATTAAGATCGTCTGGGCCCTGTGCTTTATTCTGATCTAGTAATTTAATTTTTTTCCACTTCAAGACTATCTAGGGTGATGCTAGAGTCTACTATGGGTTTGCTATACTGGGACCTAGGTTTTACTGACCCTTGGTTGAACACTATGGAAAAATAGTTGTTACAAATTTCTGCCACTTTCTGGTTATCAGTTATAACTGCTCCTTCCTGGGTCAATAACGGACCAATCTTTTCGTTGTACCCTTTTGTTATTGATATAAGAGTAAAATTACTTGTAATTATCCTTAACTTTTATTGCTAGGTTAAACTCATACTTTCTTTTTGCACATTGGATACTTTTTTGGTAGTTCTTAGGCATTTTTTATAATTTGCCCAATTAGTTTAATCCTCACTTAATTTAGCCATCCGAAATATTCTATTTTTTCTTGATAGCCCTCCCTAATTGAAGGCGTCATCGGGGGTTAACTGTACTATACTTATTTATAGTAGGCACATAAGTCTGTAACAGGCCCTTCATTTTGGAGTGCAATTTGTTCCACATACATGGCAGAGCAGCGTCTTCAGACTGCTTTTCCAATTCCAATTGGCCAAGTCTTTTCTCATGCGGGCCAAATTTGCTCTGTCGTATCTATAGATTGTTGTTTTACTGGTATTGTCTCCTGTTTGACCCATATAGCTAAATTTAACAATCAAATGGTTGCTTGAGCCCAGTGGTAGCAAAACAGAGCAGTTCTGGATCATGTCACCCAAATTGCTTAGAACCAAGTCCAAAATATGATTGCCCTAGTGTTGCAAGACACATACTGTTCAAAACCAGCCAGGTTAAACAATTCTAAATACTTTGACTCGGTTTTTGTTTTATTTGGAGGGTTTACTGATTTATTCCAGGGAGATTAAAATCCCCAAAGCAATATAACATTTTTAAGCTTGCCAAATGTTCCAAAAGTCAGCTAAAAGAGAATCTTCTAGTGGAGTGATTGAAGGCTGTCTATAAATTAATCCTAGACTGATCTTTGTATTACGTATAGGGAAATTTTTACTCACAATACTTCACAACTTTCCCAAGCTTGATTATAACAGGGAGCAATTACAACCAGACAGTTGTAAGGCATAGCTACAACCAGGCGATTGTAAAGCATAAGCATAATCCATTTATCTGAGCATTAAAAATGCTCACTGGTATGAGAATAACTAACACCTAGGTTTTTTTATTTTTATATATTTATTTGTAGTTTTTGATCAGGAAAGGCACACTAGGATGTCACAGCTTGTTTCCAGGTGCATCCTTTTTTTTGGGGGTTATGGACCAGTTTATTGATGGGGGAATGTTGGCCATGATACCGAAACCTTCACTCTTCTTCGATAATGAGCCGTGGAATCTTTCACTTCCACCTGGACAGTGACCAGAGAGGGGCAGAAGGACCATCCAGAAAGCGGCACTGCAACAGTGCAGTACCCCTCATACTACTACAGCGTCATTTATAGGTATTACCACAAGTACCTAGTGCGGGGCTAAAAGCCAGGAACTTTCAATCTGCGGCCCCAGAGGTAGGCGTGCTACTCACTCAGCCACTGACACTGAATTAAGTCATAAGTGTTAAGAATAAGCTAGTTCACAGAGTTCACATGGTGACATCATGCTCGACTGCCCTAATGATGTCACCACACTAACAAGGTGTGTGAACCTGTGAGTTTTATCACTTGAGTGCTTTTTCTTTTATATAAAACAATAGGTAGCATGTTTTTCAAATTAGGGTCAAACTGAGGAGTGAAGGAAGAAATCTATACAAGTGCATCGTTTTTTCTGTTTGGACAGGCTAGATAACCAAGTCAACCACTATTTTTTGAAAACTGTATTTTGAGAACGAGCGGCAGTTTAAATCAGCACGAGAGGCAGTAATCTTTGCAGGTGTGCAGCTCAAGGGGCGTCTGCTGTACTGATTTGATCCACAATGCAAGACTGATTGCTGCACCTGAGAAAAGTTGTTCTGAAGTGCTGAGAATCATGTTTTGAAATACAGGAAAAACATGCTTTGAATTACATTATAAAACAATTAAGTTGCATTGTGCTGCATTACATTTCTTTGCCCTCATGTGAAACAACTAAAAATGTGTAGCATGTTAATACCAGCTATGTTGAGGAATTAGCCCTGTCAGGGAGGTCTGTCAGCTTCTTTGACTTGCTGTCACATGGGCCACCACTAGACTGATTGTCAATGACACCCAGATAAGGATCAATAGTTGGCCGAACAATGTGCATCACGTGAAATGACTAAGCATGTTGAAGTCTGCAATGTACTCTCTTCTACTAGAGTCAGGCTTTCCATAGCAAGGTAGAGGCACATTTTGGGGAAGCTGTATGGGAAGGTTGCACTTTGATCAAATGAACTGTACCCATCATGTGACTTAAGAGATGACTTCAGTCTCCAAGTAGTCAGTCTGACATGTTTCTAAGTATAATAATTCACTACACAAAAGTTAAAGGATCCCTGGTGGCACTGTGGAGCCCAAGAGCGATGGTGGCAGGAATCTACAGCTCCAATCCTCAAGTGAACTCAGTTGCTAAATTCATAACATCATTTTGAAAAGTGGGGATCTACTGATACTGAAAAGTATGCATCTCCCGACGAAATGGGTAAACCCTAAAAAGATTGTACAGGTAATGACCCAGCAAGAAGTATCGCTCTGCTGGTACCTCCGCCATGCAGTCAGGTACAGGCCTGCTGTGTGTGACTGGTGACTCACCTCACAAAGAAACTCTGCAACTGCTTTGCCTGAAGCTACAACGTTCAGTTTCCTGGTGGCAGATTTAAGCACCAAACTGGATGGAATAAACAGCATGGAGATTACCATGGAGAAAACAGTTGATGTTGTCAAATCCAACGCCTGAGGTTCCAAAGTAAGCAAACTGCAGCAACAGCCTCAGCTGCCATGGTGACGAAAAAATCAGCACCTCCATGCCAGGTTAGAAACGCCGGGAAATCAAGCCAAAGTGGTAAACGTGCACATCTTGGGTCTCCCAGAAGGAGAGGAGGATCATTCAGTGATTTCTGTCAAAGACCGACTGGCAGAGACTGTTACCAGAAGCAGACAGCAGAGCTTGAACTGTAGAAGATGTATAGAATCATGCCACAAGGGAGAACTCCTGCAGACAATGTCTCCAGAACCAGACTAGTGGTAGTGTCTGGAGAGGGCATGAGGACCATCTCTACTGAACCTAGCCAATCATCAGAGTCCACTGATTAGCGATGGGCAGCAAATTTTATTGTTTCTCATTAAAAGCTTCGCCACTAGGCAGCAGAATGGTGCGACAGCATCTGGAAAGCCCTGTGGAAGCACGAGAGTTAGCCACAGCATGCTACTCCAGTGAAGCTGAGAGTGGCACACAATAGCCATGTCTACATTCAGATCCAACAGATGCTGGAAAATGTGCAGAAGTAGTTCTGGTGACATCACAGAGCGAGAGAGAGACACAGGCAGACATAAAGGCCAAGATTATGTGACAGTTTCATCTCTGCTGACAACGCTTTCTGGGACTAACATATCAGATTGGTTCAGAATAAAGCTGCAATGCTATTTTGTTACCTGCACTGCTCACCTTGTTCTGCATATCACTGCTACCCAATGTAACATCATTTTTTTTCATTTTATTTGTTATTGCACTTTTGCCATGTTAACTAGGGAATGCTGCATTTCACTGTGTACTGAATGATTATTGCTGTGTATGCTGCTCTACTGACTGCCCTTCCCCCAAGATCACACGAAATGAGCTGCAGCTCAGTGTGTCTTCCCAGTTACCAATTTTCAAATATATAAATAACAACCTAGTATTTGCTGCCCTGTTTTAAAGGGCTGTAAGTAGATATCTCAGATTTTCCTTAAGGAAGGACAAAGAATATTAATAGTTTTGTAACGGGAAGGTTTGAATGGTTTATCATGTTCAGCTGAGTAATGACGGAATGTGGTTCTGTGGTCTCTGGTGCCTGTTTTAAACAGCTGGTAATCATAACCCAGTATTCCACCTAGGAAAAACCACAAGGACACTCAGTAACTCTAATATCATTGTGTTACTGAAAAACCATAGAGGTGGCTGTAAGGGTGACTTGTGCGCCTACATAATGACAGCCTAAGTTCTAAATGTTGTTGGTCCACTCGAAGTCTGAACAACCAGTTAGAAAACTGTTATTGGTTATTTGCAATAGTTATTTCTATTTTCGTTTTCTTATCACTGGAAGGATTACGGTTTAAGAAAGAAGAGTGTACCAGAAGGTGGGAGTGGAGAGATACTACATGTTACATTCTGTACACACCACACTTTACAAATAAGTGAAATACTAGATATGTATTACGTTTAGGTTTTAAGCAGGACAATCTCACTCCCATGTTGGGAAATTTGGACTTTCGAAGAGTTGGACTCCATTCCATAACAGACCTGGCCATGTGGTTAATGGACCCATTTCACTGCACATTTCGTTTTGCATTTATTTGGGTATGTTTTAATTTATTTATTTAAAAATTCGGTAACCGGGAAAAGGCACACTGAGCGAGCTTGTTTTCAGGTGCGACCCCAGGGACATGTTATACTACTATATCATAATTATATTAACCTTTGTTGTGTCTTGCACCCTGCAAGACTCCAACAAAGGGTTACAAATGCATGATAAAGTAATATACAATATACAAATGTTGTCCTAATACACAATTATATTACAACACAAATACATGAAGGAAAGAGAACTAAAAACAACATAACCAGAGCTTAAACTGAGTGCCAAATTTTCTTTTTTTTTTTTTCATTATTTTTTTGCTAAATAGAGGTGGGAGACGAGGAGGACAGGAAGTTTAATTTTGCATTAGGTCAGTGAACAACCCAAGATACAACAGGGGACAGTCTGAGAAGTCGCTGAAGTCCAGGAAAGGAGGAGTAGGGCGAGTTTGGAAGGGAGGTTATTCCAGAGGAAGGAGTCAGAGAGAAAGTAAGTTGTCCGCTGAGGTGCAGGTACGTGAGGAGGTGAAGGAGCAGAGGTAATTTGTGTGGGAGTGGTAGGGGTGGTTGGAGCTAGGAGGGAGGAGAGTTAGGATGGGAGAGTGCCAAACTAGTATTTAGAAATAAAGTCAAACAGTGGGATAATCGTCTCTGTGAGAGAGCTTGGAGATAAGGAAGTGTAGAGGTCACAGTGGTGAGTTGGGGTGGGAGAAATTAGAGCGAAAGAAAGCATGGAAGAGGACATCAAGTTTAGCAAGGAGGTGGCTAGGCCAAGCCACATACAATGTTGGCATAGTCAGAGACTAGGAGAATCCATTTGACTAGAAGATCACATTGGACTGGTTGTGAAGACTACCTTTATGGTGTTAAAGAAGCCCCAGCAGGCCAGACTTAAGTGAAGAGGCATTAAGTGGGAAGAGAAGTCAGCGAAGGCCAAGCCACACCCTAAGTTATTTGTAGGCAGGGACCCTTTTGAGAGGAGCGCAAGCAGGTGTAGAGAAGGCAGGAGGGAAAGGAGCCCAGGGGAACAGATAAGGGGAGTAAAGGAATATTTTACTACCATTTATGACTGAAATACTCTCACTTTCTGATTTTTAGGAATTTGTATCCCACCCCAAATTTACAATATGTGGTACACATGTACAAAGCTGGCAGTAACATGAATTGCTAGCAGCCATGGCACAGCACTGGAACCGTGGAGGGTGGGGACAAGAGTTGCTCTTTGGCTGGTTAGGATGACTGTTGAAACATGACAGTGTTAAAAGAAGGTCACAGAATGACTCCACAGCAGTATTAGATAGTCAGTGACTGCAGGCATCCAGTGGAATTTATACTTGTTTTAGATGTGGGGTGGAAGATGGGTTGGTGAATGACAGTACTATCAATTGGATGAAAATACTACCAGGTGAAAGAAGGTAGTAGTAAATACTTCCCAGTCCTAAAAATTATCTGGACCACTGAGGAGTCCAGCAAGTTTCTGCTTGGTGCTATAGGTCATGGCGACAGTAAATGTTTCAGATAGGGCCAAAATAAAATTAATAAATGTTTTAAGTATAGTTGCTCCCTGATGGTATGCTCCTCCTATATTGGAACTCCCTACCACTAGCTTACGTAATCACCATCCCATGACTCCTTTAAGAAAGGCTTATAACCATCTTGCCACTTCCTACAAATGCGCCTGCTTTGAAACCCCTAGCTCATACCTCCTCCCTTCCTCTCCTGCCACTACTGTTGTGCTCTTAAATGTATAGCACTTTCCCTGCCTCCCTTCAACGGCCCCTTCCTAAACCTCTACTCTGGCCTAAGATTTCCATCCCCCTTTCCCTCCCTACTACCCTAGTAAATCTTACAAGAATACAAGAGTATTATGGTTCTATTTTATCACACTGTTTGTCACTAATAGTACAATGTGTATTAGCCTTAGCTATCAAAATGTCTTGTAGTCACTGTTCTAGTATATTTTCTAACTATTACCTCACCTACTGTCCACTCGCTCTGTTATGGTATTGTTCACTATGACTAAACTTGGTCTGTATTCTACCATGAATTATATCAAAATTTTGTATTACAATATATGCCTGCTTGTATGTACTGTCTACACTATTTACCTCTCCACTGCCTACTTGCTCGGCTATAGTATTGTTTACTATGTCTATGCTTGCTCAGTATTCTACAATCAATCATGTCAAAACTTTGTATTGCAATATGTGCCTGCTTGTTTGTACTGTACCCTAATTCGTGCCTGAAAATAGTCATTGCTATGGCTAGTGCACTTACCCGTAAACAAAAACTAAATAAATACAATTTCTATTCCTGTTTATGGTTCATATAATACTGAACTAAGCTCTCTGGACACGAGATTATATTTGTTTGTTCTCCTTATGGAACTTGTTAAAACAAACAAAAAACAACAACAAACAAACACACCTTTTCTATTTACTATAGATGCTAGTAAGAATTCCCACACCTTGCTAGAACTCCCCAATGCAGCGGAGATCAGCCAGAAAAATCAGCTGATGAGAAGGAGCAGTCGTCCTTTTTCATGGGGCGTTGAAAGTTTCCAGCAGCAATGTCAATTCCTCTTTCACTCTGATACAACACATCCCAGTTCCTTATGCAGCTTCACACACGCACAGCAAGGACACTCTGTAGGATTTCACTCTAAAATTGATTAGCGTTTGCTCATAAAAGTTCTAAAACATTGTGAAAATGCACAGTAGTACTTGCCTCACTGTGTTTAACAAACATAACACGTCTAGAAAGCCACTCTAAATGCTTTCTGTACCGCTAGTATTGTCCTAAGAAAAAACTGCTAATCAATTATTTAAAACCCTGCTCTGAGAGACTCTGTCTGGTATAGTCTTCCAAGAAAAGGTTGAGTGAAAGATTAAAAGTGGCAAAGGAAAGCCAGTCAGTGGGCACACTGGCAAGGTTACCACTTAGGATGCTGCTGACCTATGTTCTGGAACAAGGCCAGCTCAGAGGGCTGCTGGAGCAGAGGGAAGATCACTGCCTTCACCACCATAGTGCCACCTGGGTGACCAGGTTGCAGTGCAGCAGAGGCAGAGTAGGTGGGCATATCTATGCCAGGCTTGTGGTACACTTGCATACCCATGTGCCCCTATGTGCCAATTTCAGATAGGGCCTGAAGAAACAAGCTGGGGAATAAAAATGCACCTGGCACACTGAAGTCCTGGTACACTCAGGCCCTATGCAGACATCGGTCTCCTCCTGTCAGGAACTGGCATTTCAGAGAATTAAGGCCCCTCCCGACTCTCCCGTGGGCAACAGTGGGGATCTTGGAGGCTGCAGGTCAGGGGACAGGGCTGAGTAGCTGCCTGGGAGATGAAAGGGCCAGGCTGGGAAACAAGAGGATAAACTGCAAGCTATAAAAAGTAAGTCGGTAGAGCGGTTGCTCACGATGCCTGTGAACGGGTTCAGAAACAAAGCCTGGCTACTAGAGGACTGGCAGGGGCGAGGTCTGAGCATTCTGCAGGATGCCCACCTCTTCGGATGGAAGGGAACCGATCCCAGTACAGAAGTACCACCTGGGAGCCATGGATGAAAGCAAACAGTGGGGATGGCAGAGTGGGTAAAGAGTCGCCAGCTGAGCTACATGCACACCAAGTGTGTGCATGTCGTAGCAAGCTGGAGTCAGCGTTTCTGTGACAGCGCATAAACAAGTGGGGAAAAGTGCAGTACAGCAGGATGATGCTTCGTATGTCTTTTTATTTTATTTTTTACTTTATTAAAGCAGCAGTGCAATGTAAAAAATCCAGGCCTTTCAACAGTTTATTCCTGAGCTCTATTGAGCATTTCCCAGTAATATTTCCCGCTGGCTTTGTACTATCACCCGTAATTTGCTCAGTTTCCCTTTGTTATTGTTGACATTTCTACTACCCACCATGTTGACAGCAGCAGTAAAAGATAGGCAGCCACCATACTTTCTGTAGCACTACAAACCTGAAACTGATCACTTCCTGATTAGGTAGTACTGCTGCTTTAACCAGGTTAGTACACTGAGCCAAAGGTCCCTTCTCAGGAACGACCTGGGACACTACATCTGTGGTAAAAGATGTCCAAGAGCTGTACCACCAGGCTGCCCAGCACAGAAGGCTACCCTGCCACCAAATTTGTGTTCAGGTGGGCAAAGGAGCCCATGGGGTGGGGGATGCTGCAGGGCAGGTAAGGCTATCCAGAGTTCTGAATGAGTGATGAGTCTGGACACTGGCCTAACCGCTATAGGGGACCAAGGCAGTGAGTATGGGGAAAAAATGGCAAGGGTAAACTGATGTGATATTAAGTATAATATTTCCAACAGTTAACATCTAAAACTGTCCAGGCGCTCCACTGGGGCTCCACAACTTCTATAATTTTTATTTTCAAGTTTCTTTATCATCTTGGGCACCTGGAACCTCTCAGGCCACTTACATCCCCAGCTCTATCACCGCTGTGGCCTCCACCAACTTCAGACATTACGGTACCCACGGAGGCCCCCGGACCAAGCCCCCGAGTTACTGAAGGGCGATGGAGGTCCAGCATTGACATGTGGCCAGTGGACCCAAGGGCTGGTCAGCCATCCAAGGCTGAAGGGTTTTGCCCTTATATGCCCTCCTACCCCTGCGGCGTGGCGCACGTCCCGACATTGAGGCGCATGCCAACCTGCCCGCGCCGGGCCACGCTGTCTAATGGTGCAGCGCCTGTAGTGCCCCAGTCTCCATCAGGGGCCGCTAGGGAGCCAGACATCCCAGTACCCTCCCCGGGAGAGAGAGCAGCCCAGTGGGTGCTCAATCCAATCCTCCCTGCTGACCCTGGCACCCGAGCTCACTCCTGAACCCAGGTCGCTGGCGTGGCCGAGGTGTGGCATCCAGCGCCTCAACCCTCAGCGCCACTGGACCAGCTCACAGCTTCTATTATAACACAAAGAGCAGCTGGAGTCTTCCAGAACTGCTGTAATGGGAGAGTGGAGAAAATATCCAATTTGTGCCTAAAGGAGAAAGTAAAGTTTCAGTGGCCATAACTAGTGGTGCTCAGATAATGCCCTGTGGGATCACAGTGTCCTCCAACGGACAGTCCCGCTATCCGCCTTCTGCCTCCAACCAAGCTAGAATTTTGGATCCCTAGTCAGATTTTGGGATGAGAGGCCAGATGGGTATCTGGCTCCAAAGTCAGGTTTTGATCTCGCCTCAGATAGTTGGGATCCAACTACATCCATATATGTAATCCGAGGTGATCAGATCCATGGTCAGATGCCATCAATATCGGGTAACATCCAGTGGTATCTAACTTTGGCAAATACTATTCGAGCATCACTAGTCCTAACCCGCTCCCCAACTGCCACCACACTACTGCACTTAACTCTGTGGAACAGGATACTCTTGGACATAATAAAACACAAGTGTACGCATTAAAGGTGAGCTCCAACTCAGGGCTTGGACTTCAGCAGGTACCTCAGTAGGACTGGAAGGTTTTTATGAACAATTTAGATACATAAATGGTTGACAGACAACTACAAGAGTCCATCCAGTTTGTCCTGTTTTATAGATCTAGGCTTAACTGAGCAGTTCAAACATCCCAGTATTCCCTTCATCCCTCCGCTTGTTTTATTCCTTTCCCCAAAAAGCTGTCCCATTGGGTTCTGAACACGTGCTTGTTCCATTTCTGCAACCCTTTCTGTAAAGAAATACTTCTTTATCCCTCTAGTTTGAAGCTGCAACTGCTGGTGGCTGTCTGCCCTTTATCTTAAATACATCTCTGGTGTCTAGCTTATGTCGTTGTATGTATTTCCAAGAGCATCCATGACAGTCGGTTGACAAATTCGTGTCACCCGGCATTACAGCGACACCTTTATGTCAACTGCATTTACGGTCGGCATAAACTGGTCACTTCGGACTGTCTTTTTTCTTTGTGGGGCTTTGCCCTAAACCTCCCCATGCGGGGAGGCCCCCAAAACTAAAGTAATCGACTCGAGCCGGAGTTGATTCATAGGGAGGGGCTACAAGACCCCAGAAAGCAGTGGCGGAGTCCTGCTGCCGACACTACAGCGACCTGTAGTGGGACTTGATCAGAGCCTTGCTTGATATGGGGAGGAGCAGTGACACTGGAAGACTGTGTCAGAAGTTAGGGAGACTGTAGCCGATGGAAGCTTGACCCGGGTTGCACTTGTGCCATGGGACATGGAGGTGGCATTCTGCCTTGGATCCGAGCACAGAAGAAGGGTTCAATGCAGGGGTGAAGAGGCTGGACAGATATCAGGGCAGTCTGCTGGACCAATGCTTGGCACCCAGGAGGCAGTATTTGGCATTTGCCTCTGGCGGGGTACTTGGGTCATCATGCATACTGCACTGGTGGGAGCTGGGGAGGGCAGTGCAGGCCTTTGAGTTTTTGACTACTTAATAAGGCAGGAATGGTCAGATAACTCGCCTCCAGGTGTGTTGAAGCATGAGGTGAAACAGAGTGCTTCCACCACTCAAGAAGGGAGTTAGCCCACCATACTGCAATCCCTGGAGTGCTTTACTGTGATTATGAAATGGGTCCTTTTAGTAAACTGAACTATGTTTTAAAGAGATCTACCAACTTAGACCTCTGCACACCCTAGTCGGTGCCTTACCTCTGAAGTACTGCTGAGGCTATAAGATGCAGAAATATCCATTAGTTTCCTGGCAGAACACTTGTAAAAGTTGTTTAAGCGGGACCCAGGCACTTCCTGGTTGAAGATCCGCCCCGTGCCACCCCGTGCTCAGGCAACTTTATGACGTAATCACAGGAAGGCATGGGGACATGTGACATTATAGTCTATGGAGGATAACAAACATTTTTATATATTACAGTGAGCATGTGGTGATTAATGAGGGCACCGGGCGAGTAACAAAGGCCTTGTTAGTCGCCCGGTGCCCTTGTTTATGTGATGCACTGTGAACAGACAATGGAAGGGAGTTCCATAGCCTGGGTGTACATACAGCAAAGGCCTGGTCTCAGACAGCTGTGCAGGTTTTGGACGCACGAGAGAGAAATCACTAGACCTGAGAGGTACAAGTTAACAGCCTTAAGTTGCTCCACCAGGATGGGAGGGGTGGCAGTTCTGATCATTTAGCAATAAAGCAACCCAGGGCAAAGGTGTGATAATTCCTTGGAGACAACCATTCAGATTCTCATAAAGCTCAGAGTGATGTGTAAGGCGTGCAGCTGAAAGGGCAAAATGACATACGTTGTTACAGGCTACGTCCCACTTAGATAAGGCAGATTTAGCAGGATGAGTAAACGTAAGGAGCCCCTAATTAAGGGTGGGAAGGAGCACTCCTCTGGCAAGGGCGAGACATGCTGCCAGGCCCAGCTTGTTATTAACTGCCTTACAAACATTATGGAAGGAAGGAGAGATCTAGCAGGGGGTCAAGGGTGACTCCAAATATTTGAAGGAGTCAGCAATAATAACAGAAGAGCTGTCAGCACTAGTAGCATCCTGGGATTCAGGACGTGCTCTGATTTTAGCCTAGAGCCAAAAATTATAGCTTGCATTTTATTTTATTTTTTAAGATTAAAGGTGCGATTTAATTAAAAAAAAACATTTTTGAGCTTCACAGCCTGCTACACTGGGGTGGCGATAGCCCCTCTGTGCTAAAATTAAAAATTCTAATGCACCTTATAAGGTTTGAGAAGGATCAGAACACTGGCCGAACTACCAGCCAGTCAATCCCTTCACACTTCCTTGGTCCGGCTTGCTCCATCCCTGCACGCCTCAATTTGTGAAGTGGTACCAGGAGAGGGTGGGGACGCCTCATACAAGTCTATGGGGCTCATTTTTAGAGCATTTTTCATAACTTTAAAGTACCTTTGATAAAAGTTAAAGCCACCGCTCAACTAACAGAGTCCCTATTAGTTCAGTAGTGGCTTTCATTTTAGAAAATGAGCTCCATTCACTTATATGGGCACATCCCCTCACTCTCCTGGTACCACGCCACAAAACGAGGAGCACAGGAGCAGAGCAGGCGATCAGGAAGTGGGAAGGATCGGCTGGCTGGCAGTTCAGCCAGTGTTACGATCCCTTCCCAGACTTTATAGGGTGCATTAAAATGTTTATTTTAGTACAGAGGGCTATCCCACCCTAGGGTAGCGGGCTGTGAAGCCCAAAATGTTACATCACACCTTTACTTTAAAGAGCACCTTTCCAGTATATTTTAAATATAGAAAACATTACACAGGAGCTCCTTTACCTTACTAGGAGCTCCTCTAGGATAATCTCATCTTTTTTTTAAATTTTTTTTTTTAATTCAGCTACAAAAGGAGCGGAATGGATCGTAATTCCACCCGGAGATAGGCCTACGATCCTCTCCACTTCCTTATTCTCCAATCGTACTCCACACTCCAACTTCTTTTGTTATGTTTTATAGGTCGAGGCGGGGACATGCTCCATTCATGAATGCAGTGTCTTTTCAAATGTAATTTCCAGATCGTAGAATCGGGTTTTGGTATTTATTGATGTTGAGGGACCATCATGTATGCTCTTGTTAGCTCTAACCTGGCATCAGTAAGTACCAAAACCAATTTGCAATCGAAATTACATTTGAAAAGATGAGTGCATCCTCATGCTCACACTATAAAAATGTCATAACAAGCAGGGGGACATCAGAGAATCAGGAAGGGAGAGGATCAGGCAGCCAGCCCCTCGGGGCAAATTACTATCCCTTCCCTTCCTTCTGTAGCTGAAAAAAGATAAGTAGCCTGGAAGGGCTCCTGATAAGGTAAGGGAGCTCCTGTATAATGTTTGCTATACTGAAAAAGGTGCTCTTTAAGGATTAATCCATTCAACATAAGCCAGGATTGGATCCTGGTGGGGACAGAATCCCAGGCCATATTAATAAATAGACAAGGGGAGGTGCTTGGAGGAAAGGGCACTGGTGCATGGATAGGGAAATCAGAGTCAGAACACCCTTCATATTAACTAGTAAGGGAATGGTGGGTGTCAACCATTTTTGACCCTGTCTGGAAAGAGAGAATACCTGATGCTGTAGGCCTGAATAGGTTTGAGGCATTCTCTATCTGTAGTCACCGTGGATACCCCTGTACATCTTAATTACAATCTCAGGAATAAGCTTGGACTGCTGGCAGCCTTCTGATCCACCTTCCACCACAGCACAATATAGAGGATACTAGTTGGACAACCAGGCCCAATCAACCTGTGCTGCTCCAGAGGTTCTGATTACATCAGACCTCAAGAGCTAAGCCTCGAGAGGTCCAATGTAATCAGAAGCACCAGGTGGCAGTACAGGCTGGTTGGGCATGGCCGTCCAGTAAGTATTTTTTTTTTTTATTTTAATAGTGTGTTTTTTATTTTCTTTTGAAAACAAAAGTTTTCACAGTGCTTCACAGCAGGATCAACCATGCTGGCAGTTTCAGTTCAGAACTTGAACTGATTACTGTGTGCCCAGCAGTGCTGTGCAAAACACCAGCTGCCACAAGGATTTCCGATAAGCTAGAATGCTGCTGTAACACAAAAGGATACAACTGCATTCCATGATCTTTGAACTCTGGTACAACATTTCAGCTGACATGGAAATACTGAAATACTAACATACTAAAAGCCAGCAGAGAGGTCTGATGATCTGTCGTGTCTGCTCGGAGCCAGCATCCTAATGGGTGCTCTTCCCCCGCTCCAGAGAACGTCATCTTTGGCTTCAGTTCCCTTGTACCTGTCCCACCCTTTCTTGAAGCCCTCCACTGTGCCCTCCTCCACCAGACTCCTAGGCAGGTGCATTCCATGGCTCCACCACCCTCTCAGTGAAGTAATGCCTCCCCTGCGTTACCCCCTGTAATGTCCCCCTCCAGCTTCTACTTGTGCCTTGGTTGTTCCCCCCCTTCTTTAGTCTGAACATCTATGGCTCCGCCTGTTTATTCCTTTTACATATTTGAAGACCCCTATCATGTCCCTCTATCTCTCCTCTCCTCTACTCCAGCGAGTACAGCCCCAGCTCTTCCAGCCTTTCCTCATAGGGCCTCCCTTCCATGCCCTGAATCATCCTGGTTGCCCTCCTCTGCACCCTCTCCAGCAGTGCTATGTCCTTCTTGAGGTGAGGTCTCCAGAACTGTATGCAATTGCCGAGATGTGGTCTGACCAAGGCATTATACAGAGGAGGATCACCTCCCTCCTCCTGGACATAATCACCCTGGCTATACAGCCCAGTATCGTGTTTGCTTTTGCACGCAGTTCTTCTGTAGTTTTCAGCGTTATTCATTTTGATGTCTACCACCACCCCAGATCCTCTCACTCGTTGTGGCTTGCAGTGTGACCCCCAGGGTGTATACATGACCTGGGTTTCTGACCCCAGATGAAGCACCCTACACTTCCTGCATTAAACCGCGAGTCCCCCCTCCTTGACCAACCCTCCAGGGTATCCAGGTCCCTCTGGACTGTCTCTCCACTCGTCCCCTCCGCCAGTGCTCCCCTTTGAGTCATCTGCAGAGACTCATCCACTCCTAACCCCTCCCAATATCCGAGACATAGGCATTGAACAGGAGTGGCCCCAATAACGAACCTGGTGGACCCCACTGATGACCTTCCTGGGAAGGAGACTATCCCACCAACCACTACCCTCTGTACTCACCCCACTGGCCAATTTTTTACTCATCTGAGCAACTGCCCCTCACCCCATCTCCCCCCAGCTTTGTCAGCAGCCCAATGTGGGGTACCGAATCAAATGCCTTACTGAAATCCAGGTATAGGACATCCACGGCCTATGTTTGTCCAGGGTCCCTGTCACCCAGTCACAAAAATCTAAGAGGCTGGTCTGACACGATCTCCCTGGGACGAAACCATATTGTTCATCATCCAGGTGCCCCAAACTTTCCAGCTGCCTCCCGGCCTCTCCTTGCTAATGCCCTCCATTACTTTGCCTACCACAGATGTTACGCTAACAGGCCTATAATTCCCCATTTCCTCTAGGCCCCCCTTTGTGGATAGGCACCACATGAGCCCCTCCAGTCTTGAGGCACCCATCCTGTCTGCAGAGAGGTGTTAAAGAGTGCAGCCAGTGGAGCTGCTAGCTCATCCGCAGTTCCTTCATAACCCTCGGATGCAGCCCATCCGGCCCCAGTGCCTTATCAGTTTTAGCATCCGAAGGCGCCTCCTCACCCTATCCACTGTGATTTCTCCTCCCAGCCCACCCCATCATTTGACCCCCATCCCTTCTAGACTTGGCCTGGCTTCTTCGGTCCTCTAGACTCCATCTGTCCTCTCACCTCTGTTGGCTCCTTCCTCCCTCCCATCAGGCTGGAGGGATCCCTGTCTCCCTCCGTAAATAGCAAGGCAAAGTACTCATTTAGCACCTCTGCCTGTTCCCTGCCTCCTGGGCCCATCCCTCCCAATCCTAATCCTGCTGATCTGTGCCCTCTTCTCTCTTCTCCCCATGTATCTATAGAATCCCTTCCCCCTCTGGATATCCCTGCAGGTTTTGCTCCATCCTCGCCTTGGCTTCCCTCACCACTCTGGTTACCATCCTAGCCATCAACTTGTAACCACCACTCTCCCTATCCCTCTAGAGTGCTTAAAACGGACAGGCAGCCTTTTTATCCCTCACCACCTCTTTCACCTCCCTGGTCCACCAACATCACTTGTTGGCTCTACCATGCTTATGCCTTGCCTTTGTACAGGACCTAGCAGCCTCTTGTAACCCCTTTTAATGGTCTCCACAAGCTACCAGGATCATTGTCCAGCCTAATCTTGTCCAAGCTCCCCGTAGAATCCTGCCCATGCCCACGAAGTCCACCCCTAAAGTCTACTACTACTGTATTAGTGTGGTTATCCTCCCCACTAGATACAGCAGAAACCAAGCGTGGTGTGGTCTCCACACCTCCAGGCCCTTTATCTGGTCACTGTCTGCTAGGACAATGTCCAGTATCCGCCTGCTAGTAGGTTCCCCACCTGCTGGACCAGGAAGGCATCCTGAAATACATCCATCAGTCTCTGTTCCTGGCCACAGAAGATGTCATAGTGTCCCAGTCAGCCCCTGGCATATTTAGGTCCCCATGAGCACTACCCTACCCTTTCCAAGGTCACAGTGTCTCTTGATGTTCTCAACTAGTTTGTCCTCCAGGGCCTCTTCCATCGTGGGGTCTGTACACCACCCCTACTTTCAATTTTACCTCCCCTCATTTGCAGGGTACCAACTCGCCTCCACCCCCCCAGCCTCCTCCTCCACTAACCACTATGCCATCTTTGACCATCAAGCGAACACCCCTCCTCTGTCCTCTCCTCTGTCCTTCCTGAATATTTTGTAGCCCTCCAAATTTAGGTCCCAATTATTTTCTGGTTGGCCCATGTCTCAGTAATTGCTGCCACTTCCGCTGCTCCCTCAACCAGCATAGCCTGGAGCTCAGGCATTTGTTGCACATGCTCCTGGCATTCATCAGGACCATCCTCCACCCGACTCCCTCCCTTCTCCGGTCATCTCGACCTCTTGCAATCCCTAGTTGCCCTTTCCTGTACAGCTCTGGATGGAATTGCAATGCAGTCACTTGCCCTCTTTTTCGTGCCTAGATCTGGACCTCGATCAGCCCTCCTGGAGCCATTCTTTTACTTACCCCCACAAGTTTAAACCCCACCTCTCCACTATGAATCCAACAAGTTTTAGTTTCAAGATTCCTCCTCTCCGGGTTGAGGTGTATCCTATCCCTAGCATATAACCCTTGTCCTCCCATGTAATCCATGCAGAACTATCCATGCTATAGCATTTGACCTTGAAATTCTTCAGTGGGTTTGTTTACAGCTCCTGATTATGTTTTTTCTTCATTTATATATTAAAATTGTTGCATAGCACCACGTAAATGTATAATTCAGACTTGTACCTCTCTGACATTGCATACACAATGTACTGTATGGACTGCTGTGTGTGGTGAAAGATATATATATATATATATATATATATATATATATATATATATATAAAAATATATAGAAGAATGATCTTGAGTTTTCAGCGGACCAGCTACGGGAAGAGGGCTGGATGTTCCACAGGACTCTCCTCCTCGATGGCAGACCGCGACATAGACTCTGCTTCATTACCACCATCTGAGTAACCACAGATGGCAAATGAAATCAGACCTGGTGGGGAGCGAGGAGGACGCCATGCCCACTTCACGACCTGCACGCCCAAGCGTGTGCAGGAGTCTGAGCTTCTATCAACGTCCTAGGGCTGAAACTGCAGAAAATGGAGAGGGACATCCACCCTCACCACAGACTCCCACACCGTCAGCAAGGCACTGCGCACCAGACCAAGCTGTACTTCCGTTGGGGACTGGATCCACCCCCAATGGTCCAGCCCTGCGGTAAGCAAGGGAGAACAAAGGTGCAAAGGTGAAGCCAGAAAAGCAGATAACAGGGCAGGGTGTGATGACAGGACCACTAAGGGCCAGCTGAGGGTGAAAGGGGTAATGTACAGTAAATAAAAAAAGAAAATCTGCAGCCAGAAAGACTCCACCCCTTACCTCTATAACTGACCTGTATACATATTAATCCTTCCTTACTTACCTGTCTCCCTGGTATCATCCATCTCCTCTAAACAGACTGTAGCCTGGAACATTTTTATCCCATCTGTTGCTCTAATTTGCCAAGTCTCTGTAATAGCAATGCCATCCAGATTTCCTTTGTAATTCTCACTTGTAATTCATCCATTTTATTGCAAATGCTTCTTACATTTATGTACAGAACCTTCCATGTATTTTTCCCGCAGTGTATTTTCTAGTGTGCATGTGTGGCTTCTTTAAATTCTGCAAATTGGTACATTTTCTGGTGTCCCTATGGCCTACTTGTGGTGGGGAGGGCAAGAAGTGTTTAACTTGGCTGGGCTTTCACTGTGCGTTAAGAGTGTAATCAATCAGTCCTACACTAACCCGGCACTCCCCTATCTAGTTTAGCAGCTGGCTAGCTATGACATCTAACTTGTGCCCTAGTGTATTGGTGCCACACTGGCTAAGACAAACTAGCCCCTGCAAATAGCTGCCTGTCCTGCCAAAAGGTACCCCAGTATCCTGAATAGCAGAAATCTACTCCCACCAGTTTTAGCATGTATTTTCTTCTGCCTTTGCTTACCTGCACAAGGCTTCTCCAGCACCTTCAAGAAGGCTAGGCTACTGATTCTGTTTCTCCTCGGCTGTCTGCCTAACTCCCTAAATGTCTCCTTTGCTTTCCCAGCACTGTGCCTTGCCAAGTCATTGGTATACAAGTGTAGCACAACTACCAGCTCCCCGCTTACTTGCTTAGTAGCCTCACAAGGTGGGCTCTGACGTTTTCTGCCATTACACCTGGAATCAAGGCCATCATGCCCATAGACTCTCGGGGGCATACTCTTCCCCACCCCCATCTCTCCAGCCTGAGTGACAAATTACCTTCTCCATCCCATGGACTATAAAATCACGGCTACTAAAAAGTGATTCTTGCTACTCCTTACTACCTGATCATCTCCCAACTGGCTCATCATTACCAAAACTACACCTCCCCTCTGGGCTTGCAACAGTTGCTTCTGTGTTGGTGCAGTCTTCCTGGGTAGATTCCGTGAGAGGCAAGCCTATTATGAGAAGTGTAGCCTGGTATGTCCTCTGCAGAGATGTCCTCCCTCTCCCTGCCCTCACTCCTGCAGTTCACCCACCTACCCGTGAAGGTGCAAAGTGCAGGTCACTGTGATGTAGCTGAAGTCCGCATTGCCCCATGACATTGAGCTCCTCAAAATTCCCCTTCATCCCTGAGGGCAGTCAGCTCTGCACAGACATCCATGAGTTCCCTGTGCACTGGTACCCCATCAGCCTGCCTGAATTCCTTCTAGAAGGTGACACAGCAGCAGCCACTACAGCTGACTAGCTGCACCCCATCCTCTCCTGAACAGCCCATCTGTTTACATACCAGCATGAGAGCAGTCGTCAGTGACAGTTTATACAGACCTTCCTGCCCCCTGCCCTTTTTTTGCCTTGTGTCCTCTTCATACATAAGCCCCAGCTTCCAGTCACTTACACTTACAGCACTTAGATGAGCAGCATAACTCGCTCTGCATGACTCTCCTCTGCTCGTGAAGTCTTACCCTTATATACTGGCTTTCACACCTGACCAAGAAGTGCCCTCTTAAGGCCCCTTTCTCTGTGCCTATAAAATGTCACTCTTCAAGCCCCCAGTATGGTTACTGTTACAAGTGATTATAAGGTTAGCCTGTTCAGGGCCACCCAGTCAGCAGATACTTCAACGGCTATGCATTTGTCCTCTAAAATGTACCCTTACTCCACAAAGATATACCGATACCCCACATAATGTTAAGAGTTAATTCTGGATACACAGACTATTACATAAATTATCTTGAAACATTCCTTAGCACTAAACATGGGAAGCCCACTATTAATAAACTTATGTTTCTTTAAAATAAGAATGTGTTACTTAAACTGGCCATTTGGTCTGCATTTTAATGCAGAAGTGCCATTCAGCCATCTGCTTCAGAGATACTCATTGACAACTAAGCCCACAATAGGCTGCAATATTCTGACCACTTTCTCACATGGTCTACCAAAATTTAAGGAACTGCCCCCCAAAAAACAAAACATTCAAACAAAGAACTTCAACCTCACGCACACTGCCCAGATACCTTTTCTCTTAAGGCTAGGTGCTTTATATGCTCAGTCAGCTCTCCCAGCCCTGGTCATCTGCTAACAAAGACTAAGGCAGTCGCATCACGACACTGGTGTGCTAGTGTGCAAACCCAGAGACTGTAGGGGTGAGAGTTCTGAAACCCAGACCCAGCAGCATTGGTCAGTATGGAATGAGAACCTGCCACAACACACCCAGGTTTCATATCCCAATGTACCAGGAAAGACACGGGTCACTGCTCACAGAATGGTTTCTTACAGGGCAAGTGGGTCAGTAAAATTTAAAGAGAACAAAGCTACTTTAGTGACCTTTGCACAACTGAGAAGAAAATAAATCCACAGCAGCACCCCCCCATGGCTCCAGTGGCACTGCCGTCAGAAACCCAGTTTCAGGAAGCATCCCGGAAGCCATGTTATGGTGAGGTCATGCGCTGAAGCAGCTACTGTGTGGTAGCGTGCTCCACCTGGAGAGGGCCGAAGGCAGGCGATGGAGACACCCCTGCAGTGAGCCATGTGCACACAGTACTGAAAGGCTATCACTCATGCCAAGGGGTGAAGGGAAGGTTTGAGGAGAAAACAGGGTGGGGATAGCCAGCTGCCATCAGAATGACAACTTCAGCCTGAGCGACCAGGTATATCCCTGGGAACCTATCAAAGGGTGGTTTATATGATTACATGAAATGTACAGGATTTCCCACTCATGGCAGCATTAGCCTTCGGACATTTTATTTTTATTTTACTAGAAATGTATAAGGTTATCCTCCACTTGATGTAACAAGATAGGAGTGCTAATAATACTGTATGATCAGATCTGTCATTTTATTAATCAACTGCAACTGCCTCAGGGAGATACTTATATCTATTGAAATGCAGACTCTATAAATATAAAGTGAAAAATACAACATCTGAAGGTGGACAAAGCAACGGGCAAGATGGAGTTCATCCAAGGTATTGGGGAGCTCAGGAGGTGCTGGCTACACCTCTGACTGTCCTACTTATTTTGTTATTTTAGTCTTTGGTAACCAGGTAAGGCCCACTAGGCACAAGTGCCTGTTTTCAGGGGTGACCTGGGAGCACTGGGCAGTTAAGGACTTGCCCAGAGTCGCACAGTATGCAAGTGAAGGCTGTGAAATCGAACTCAGATCTGGTCTGCTGGATGCTGGATGTATCAAGCTTGTTCACACCTCGCTCCTCTAACCTCTAGGCTATACAGCTCACCAGAAATAGATGTGGTTCTGGAGACTGGAGGAGAGTAAATGTAGTGCCACTTCACAAAGAGGTAGCAGGGAGGAGGCTGGCAATTACAGGCGGTCAGCCTGACATTGGTGGTAGGAATGTTAACAGAATAACTGCAGAAGGAAAAGACTGGAATATCTTGAATCCAGTGGGTTACAAGACCAGAGGCAGCATGAGTTCACCGGGGCGGGGGGTGGAGATCATGTCAAACAAACCTGATAGACTTCTTTGACTGGGTCACAAGGAAATTAAATCAGGATGGAGTGGTGGATGTGGCCTACCTAGATTTCAGTCAGGCTTTCAACACCATTCCTCACAGGAGACTAGTAACAAGCTGGGTAGCTTAGGGGTCCAAAGGTGATAAACTGGATAAGAAATTGGTTCTAGAACAGAGGACAGAGTGCGGTGGTAAATGGAGTTCATTCTGAGGAAGAGAGGGTGATCTATGGGGAGCCTCAGCGATCAGTGCTGGGCACGGCCCTCTTGTCTGTTATTTGTACAGCACTTTGGCTTTAGAAAAGTGCTAAAAAATAAATTTTGCTTTACTTTTTTACTTTAAGTGACATTGAAGGGGAGCTAGAAGGGAAGGTTTGTCTCTTTGTAGATGACACCAAAATCTACAATCGGGTAGACAGTCCAGGGGTGCGTGGAAAAGATGAGCAGAGACCTGAGAAAACTAGAGGAGTGGTCAAGAGTATGGCGGCTGGGTTTCAATGTGAAAACTGCAAAACAATGTACTTAGGACACAGAAACCGGGGGAGGGTACAAAATGGGTGGAGTGGTACTGATTACTACAAAGCAGGAACGAGACCTGGGGGTAATCATATATTTTATTTTTTTTTAACTTTGTATTTTCTGCACCTTTCTTACCCCTTCTCTCCATTCAATCAGGCTTCCTCATACAGACACACCTCGACCTCGGAGTCTGCCCTCAGAGTACTCTGCACACTGCCCTTGACCTCTGATGCCCGTTAATCCCCCAATGTGGGGTGAGGAGGGGTTCCCTAGCCCTCCCCAACCGCTATTTTCCCTGCAGTGTGTCCTGCACAGTGGAGTCTGCCCGATGAATCGCTGGGTGCCTGCAACGAGAGCTGTCATCTAGAGCGACAGGGGTTGTTTTTCCTGTAGCTCAGCCCCAGATCGTCTGCATGCAATGAGGGCCTAGGAGCAAGGAAACACGCTGAGATGTGCCTCCTGCTCCGCCTCCTGCACAGACGCCTGCCTGTCCCTTTCCACTGCTATCTCCGCCACCGCACCTTCCATCGCGACCCCAGGTGACGGTATCGCAGTGGGAGCTTGCAGGTGATCCCCCCAAGAGAAGGCGCAGCAGCCATCGGGCGCCCATCCTTCTCCTCCCCGCCGACCCCGGGGAACCATGCTCGGTTCCGAACATGGGTCACTGGCGTGTGCAGTAGAGGTGTCCAGCGCCTCAGCCTCAGCACCACCGGGCCGGTGAGGTAATCATATCTGATGACCTAAAGGTGGCCAGGCAGTGCAACAAGGCAATCGGGGGCAGTGGGACACAGGTACAGGAGGGCATCACTATGAAAGAAGGAAGTGTCATTATCTCTGTAGAGACTGCTAAAGATCCTTCCTAGAGTACTGTGTTCAGTTCTGGAAAGCACCTCTTCAAAAGAACACAGACAGAGGAGGACAACTAAAATGGTGCAGGGTCTGCATCAAAGCCCTACAAGGAGAGACTAGAGGACCCTCATTATGTATACACTGAAACACAGAATGTGACAGCAGATCCGGCAACTAGGGCCACCAGTCTGCCAATTTTAACCTTCATTTTTGCTGCAGCCCCTATTTGATCTACAGCAATCTCTTCCCCCTCCCCTTACCTCTATGGCTCCCTTGTGCCTGCCCCAGACTTTTTGAACTCTACCTGTTTTCCCCCCACCACCTCCGCTGGAAGGCTGTTCCAAGTATCCACCCTGAAAAAGAGGTTTGATAGGGGATATCATAGAGACCTTTAAATACCTCACAGTGGTAGATAAGGTACAGAAGGAAGTATGTTTCAGACCAAAAGGTGTTCAAGAACAAGGGGACATGCTATGAAGCTGGAGGGAGGTAGATTCAGGAGGGATGCAAGGGAGTACTTCTGCACAGAAAGAGTGATGGATTCCTGGAACAGCTTCCAGGCGGAGGTGGTGGGAAGTAAACGTGATGGGGTTCAAGAATGCATGGGATAGGCACAAGGGAATCATAGTGGAAAGGAAGGGGTGAGATGGAGAAAGAGCTTGTAGGTCAAGTAAGATCTGTGGTGATAATGTAGGTAGGGAAAATGGGCATACTGGGTGGGCCAAGCAGTCCTTATCTGCTGTTGAATCCTATAATGTCAGGGAGCAGGAAGCCATGTTTTTTGATGCATGCTGGTTCCTTTAGTCACGTGGAAAGTGATCTTAAACAATAGTTGTTCAAAAACACGGAGAATACAGATGAAAACCTGGACCGAGCCATATTAAAAGAGTGCTCTTTTATTATTTCAAATGAAAATAGTACTAAAACAGGCTCACAGTGGAGAAAAGGGACATCACACAACACAGTAGATAAGAGGCAATGTAAAATAGAATAACAAAGTACATGTCAAAATTTGTCACTGATGTTTTAACTTTCTCTCTTCCTGGTCTCTGCATTACCTTTGTGAGCTTTCCTTAACCTCCCTCAGTCTCATGTAACCTCCCTATGCTAGCTAATAGCGGATGCATCTGCTAACAACTTGTAAATGTTTTGGATACAGACCTTCCTTCCTTGTTTCACAATAAAATGGAAAATGTTAAATATACAGTATGTAGGACCAGCCTGCTGGCACAGCGGTGGTGCTACTGCTTGCAAGGCCAGTCAGTGACCCAGGTTCGAGAGCAAACTCATGGCGTCGGATGGTCGGTTGGGGGAGGAGGACTGAGGCATTAGGGGAACTGCTCTCCTCCTCCGAGTAGGGGGTGGCACGACAGCCGGTGCATGCCTGGCTCCTAATGGTGGCTGGGGTGAGCAGGACATCGGCAGCTGCAACATGAGGGCGAGGAGTAGCGGACTTTAGGTACATCATGTGCAGAAGCGTGCATGACATCACTTTAGACGCCACTGCATGGACGCTTCTTCAGGGAGGGTCAGAAAATTGGAAATCATCCTGGCTGGCAGGATGATCACTGACCCTCCGCAGACCCCGCCCAGTGACCCAGGCACCTCCTGAACTGGATCTGTGTTATGTGGGTTGAGAGGACTCCCATCATCGAGCTACGGGGGCAAGTCGTGGGCGACTCAGGGAAGGGTAAGACCATGAGAAGTGGGGCTGGGGCGGGTTGGTGTAATGGGGCCAGCCAGGATGGAAGGAGGATAAACAGAACAGGATAACACACACAAACATGCGTGCACACATGCACGCACAAAACACACTGTAAGTAGATGTAAGTACTCTAGGCAGCAATATCTTTAACACTCAAGTAAAGTAAAATATCTGCCCACAAGTCTTAAAGCAAAGCTGGTACAAAAGCTGTCTTTTTTTTCACGGCAGGGACACCAAATGGTAAACCCACTGGCGGTTGAGCTTACAGAAAGAGTCTTTCACACCTCAAGCACAATTTAGAGTGCTCAAAGGAAAATTAAAGTGATACAAAGCTTGATGGCTAAGGCTATTCCAGTGGGTAGAGCGCTCCTCATCTAGGATTACCCGTTTGCGATGCAGCAGCACGACCAGATACCCAGAGCGGACCTGATGGGTTTGCTTATTTCCATAGTCTCACACACACACACACACACACACACACACACACACAGGAGACAAGCTGTCAAAGAACTCGTGCAGTGTCCCGCAGATAACAGAATGACACAGCAAGGCCGGGATAGAGTTTGCAGGCTGATCATTAGCTGATTTCTTAAGCCACTTCCTTGATGTCAAAAATGAGGAAACACAGCCAATATGGTTTTAATTATAACTTCATTGTATTTTATACCCTGATATCAGTGCTCTCCACAACAACTTTTTGTATTTATAGAAGCGTAGGCTGAGAAAAGGAGATACCACAAGGAGGAGGAGAGTGCACTAGAAACCAAGAAAGGAGTTAAAATTATGCCACACCCAACAGAATTGCAATATTGCAAAATCACTTTTTGTACTTTGAAAGTCACTGCTACTGTAATATACGAAGTATAAAATCAATTGATATCGTACCAGCACAGTTATTGAAACGCTGCAGGTAGAATGGGTGATCAAGCATGATACAATGCAACAGTGTGTCTGAAACTAGATGTTTCAGCTCAGTATGTCTTTCCTGGTAATTGTTTTGAAACAGCTAAATAAATACATAACTAAAACCAAGTCTGTGTTTCCCACCTCTGGATTCTCTCCTCTCATGTCCCACACAACCACACCTTCCGTTATCTCTTATGATCCAGCAAGCCTAGCCCTCTCCTCCGACTGCATTTACGGACTGAAGAACACAGCTGGGAAATCAGTTTATTCCATCAAAATAAGAACCAGCGCAACTAACAGGCTAATGCAGTGGATTTTGGGAGTAGAATTTCATGAACAGGGGCACTGATTTAGTAGGACTGAGTATTCATAATCTGGAGATGGGACTCAGATGCAAACCCCACCTTGTTGTCTGTATTGTTGATCGCGTGAACCAAATCTGTTTCTGCAATCCCACGAGTTGGTAGATCTTGTTTTCCATAGTTCTGCCAGTTTTACCAGTACACAGTAACTGCAAACCAGTGTCCTTGGTTGTGAGCAACTCAAGAGTCAGTGACTTAGTAGATTACATTCCTGCCTCTGGGGACAGAAGATCATAAGGTCATGGGTTCTACTCCCATCCCATAACAGGAACCTTGGCCAATACCCAATACTGACACTATAACACAGTACAAGGGACTGGCTGCACTGCTGAGATGCCATCCTTCAAATGAGATGTTAAACCGAGGTCCCATCTGCTCATCTATGGTGGTTGTGCAGGTGGAGTAGAAGATCCCATTGTACTTATCACAAAGATGGGGATTTTCCCTGATGTTCTTGTCAGTGTTCCTTCCTGTCAAAAAACAGGTCCATGCGACTCCCACCCCAGGATACACCTGGAAATGAGCTGCACAGCTCAGTGTGCCTTTCCTAGTAAAAAAAAAATTAAAAATCACAAGGAAATAAATGAATGCTGGTCCAGTGGTGTGGAAGGCTGAGGTACTGGCTACCTCACCTCCTGCCGTGCTGTCCCTGGTTTGGGGACAGATCAGGGTGTGAGGAGGAGGATTAAGCATCCTAAGGAGTGCGTAGCGTGTTCTGCTGCTTGCCTGCCACCTGGAAGAGTCTGGGAGGCAGTACTGTGGGACCGTGTAAGGAAGTGATCCTACTCACAAACACTGGGGCATGCACATCACACCAATGCATGTGATATGGGCCCAGAGGAGAAAGGGAAAATCACCCCATCATGGGATGACAGCGCAACCCTCGCAGGCCCCACACTGGTAACGGGCATCACTGCAAAATCCTGTCACAGAGAACGAAGGAGTCAGGTAAGCCCCAGAGATGCTGGAGAACAGAGATTGGGGAGGTGGTCTTAACGATCAGGGCAACAGGATAAAATACTAAGTGGAAAAAAAAGACTTTGGGTTCAGAGGTCAGCACCGTACAGTGCACATAGATTCTAGGCCTGCAGAATTTACTGTACATATGTGGTACCACTAATGAATTACAACTTTTTTTTTGTTACTCTTCCCAGTGTTTCCTCAAATATTCACCCTCTTTGGTGCAAGAAAGAACTAGCAGTAAGCAATAAGGCATGACAGAGCATGGGTTACTGGGGATTTACCTACATCTCATGTAGCGTGTCAATAAAGCACAGTTGAGTGACTTAACCAAATGAAAACGGGTAATAACCCACCTCCTGAGTGCCTTACTGCGATTATACAATGGACCCAGCTATTAAAACAAATTTAAAATGTGTTTAATTATGTTTTCTATCAGTACCTTTTCTCAGCCAGGTATAACCGCAGGATTTACCCACAGGTAAAGACCTTAGTTGACAAATCAGGTTACAGGATTTTATATCTTCATTGTATAAGTAAGATTAATCCACGAGAGCCGCGGGTTACTGGGAAATTGATCCACGGCCGGGGTTGTTTCATGAGGCGCGGGCCGAGTGCTGACAACCTCTCAGTTGTGGATTAATTACCCAGTAACCCACGGCTCAATGGGAAAGAATCCACTTATAATAAGGCCAGGTAAAATGGGAATGTACATTTGTTCCCTGGCCTTGTTATACTGAAACTTTGCAGAAAATGGGGACTGTGCGTTGAAATCTGGAATCACCGTTTCTGTTCCCTGGCCATGTTATAGTGAAACTTACACGAGACAACTACCTGGTTGGCTATGTAACTCTGGAAACATGGGGCATGGATGCAGACAACAGATGCAGGACATGGCCAAGCGCAGGATGGTTTTCAACCACACTGGGCTAAGGGCCTTCTGCTTCAGGCGGCAGGATGGTATATTACTACTCACCACAATGCCAGAGCAACACACTGGGAGGACAGCGCAACCGCTCTGAGAAGCAGTTGGGGACCCCACCAGGAGCAACTCACAACAGGACACTTCAGGTTTTGAAACTGCAGTGGGCAAGGGACTTTCTGCTTGAGGCGGCGCGGTATTTCTGGAAAGTAAAACCCTTACTAGTGTTGACAACGCTGGAGCAACTGACCACAGAAGACTGCCGAGCACAGTGCTACTGCTCTGAGAAGCAGCTGGGGATTCCACCATGACCGACTAACAACTGGAATTGCAGACAGCTTAGGGATCCAACTCCGTGTGCCCTGCAGGCACCCACCCCGGTACACTGATGGCAGTGCTTCAGTTCATGGACACAACAGTAGGAGCTGCACTGAATGGCAGTAAGGAGGGGGGTACCGGGATTCGCCAGATGCAGACAGGATTTCGGAGACCACAAGCAGAGGAGGAGGAGGAGGAGTAGCAGTGAAGAATAGGAAGTAGCGATAGTTACAGATTCACTGATGCGTCGGTGCCCAAGATCCACAGGGTGGGTGGGGAGGACCACATTTCACACAACTACAGCAACAGACAGAGGTTGGAGATACCACTCTGAGGTATTCAGCGTGGTGCTTACACATAGGAGACACTTCAGAGCTAGCAGTTGGGAGATACTTCTGTGGCTGCTCCTGGTACTGCAAGAGCAACCATGGATTACTTGAGAATTAATCCACGCGTTGCCTGACACATCCAGACTAATGGGAGCACTGCATTCACACTGCTCTTCTCTGGCCATGTCATAATGGACAATACAACAGGTTCTTGTAAGCCACACCGGGATGCACCTGGAAATGAACCATCACAGCTCAGTGTTTGCCTTCCTGGGGAAAAATTACACATAAATAATCAATCATTAGGGCCATTGGACATGCTCAGATATTTGAATCAATCCATTTAGAATTAAAGCATGCGTAGAGTTCTCCATTTATGGAACTAGGGTAATTTACACATTTACTCCCACTTCTCGTTTCAGTCTCTCTTGTAACAAAATGTTTTCCGATAGATTGTTTCAACACAGGGGCCTGATAACAGCTGCACAGTGTGTTAACAGAAAAAGGCTTCCCCTTGCACCACCGACACTCTCAGAGTATACACTATAGCGGTGAACTGTGAGCAGAAACGCAGCCTCCCCAAACTGTATCACTCTGAATAATTCTACTAAGCTGTCAAGGGGCACACGTGGGGAATGCAACAGATATTGGGGTCTGCTTCATGCCGTAGTGCTAGCTGCATGATGTGACACTATGGCATGCAGTGAGCCCTGGCCAATGGTCAGACCACTGTAGACTTCCTCCACCCCCCCTAGTCCAGTTCCCTCCCCAGCAAATCTGAGCTGATGTGTATGTTCTAAACCCTACCCCAATTCTAAAAGGTTGAGATTAGTATGCCTTGTGATTGGGGGGATACCAATGAGCACTAAGCTTTATTAGCAAGCCAGCATATATATATTTATTTTTAAATCAAGCTTTTCTCACCCCTGCCTTAGCTGATGGCACCCCACCCACCCCCATCCCATCACTGACATTTTCATGGACTTACTGGTTATCCACCATTTACCCAGGACCACTATACAGGTGGGTAGCCTGTCATATCTGGTTTGTGTGGGCCTACAAGGATTGCTGGCGTAATGGCGGACCACAGCTTTTTCCTCAGCTTCTGGTCCCCCTTCCCCACCGTGGATGACTGCGTGCAGTAATGTGTATACATGCATGTGGCAGCACACATGCATACCTGGCAACAAGTGGCTGCCCTCCTCCCATCTAGGTACTCCCTCTGTGCCACCACCTGGCCTCCACCAGGTTGGAGTCAATTAGCTGGATGCTGCCCTTGGGATATTCAATCCCCCGAGTGCTCCAAACCCAGGCTGCCAGCACAATGAGTGGCACGCTCGCAGCACTAGAACATAACAACATACACAGAAACACAAAAGTTGATGGCAGATAAGGACCGCAAGGGCCATCCAGTCTGCCATTCCTTTTCCACCTTATGAATGTGCTATCGACCTTTGCTCTGTCAATGGCCTATCTAGTCATACTCATCTGTATTGCTCCCTATGTCTATCCCATGCCTGTCTGAAGCCCTGCACTCTATTCATAGCCACCACTTCCTGAGGTAGGCTGTTCCATGCATCCACCACCCTTTCTGTGAAAAATAATTTCCTCACATTCCCCTTAATCGCCTCCCTCTAGCCTCATGCTGTGTCCTCTTGTCCTGCTACACCCCAACATCCCCTAGCCTTACCTACTGCTTTAGTGGTCTGCTTGGATGATTCAAACAACATGAAGTCTTGCTATATTATGACATATGCAGTATAACCCCAGTTAGAACTGCTCGAGTGAACAAGTTAACTTTCCATGCAGGGCATGGAATCTTGAGTGCAAGCTGGTTGAACACACTGTCTGTTGAAGCTCAAACTTAAACTGTCAGATTCTTTACTCCGCCTCACTGAACAGTCGCTCCGGAGATTCCTCCTGCTGCTCAGTTTGTTTGTCGGTTTAAAGTGTAATTCTCAGTTTATTTTATCAAATTTAACCAGAATCGCCGGTTCAAGCTCTGTCTGTGGTATTGTGGGCAACAGATAGGCTTATTTATTATTTTTCTTCTGTGTGGAACTTGTAAGTGTCTTTTTTGGTTCGGTTTGAACCGATCAGATGGGATTTTAAAATGACCTTCTAGCCCTTTAGAGTGCAGTTCCGGTTCTTATCGGTTCTAAAAAAAACAGATTTTATTACGTTTTTCCATGACCGTGACACGGTTGGGAACCGATAAGAGAGTCTTGCTTGGTGGACTGCCATTAACGGGCAAGTTTTAGTTAGGCTGGCACTATGTCTGAGAAACCCAAAAGAAAAACCGGACCCACTGGGTTTCAGCATCAGGCTCTGTGGGGAAGCTTCCTTGCTAAGGCTGACCCACACACCATTTGTGTTTATTGTCTGGGGTTTGACCACCCCAATGCAGACTGCCAGATTTGTAAGAATTTTCCTGCTGCCAACGTGGAAAAGTAAGCCGGGTAGGCTCTAGGAAAGGAGGCCAAAAGTCCGCTGACCCTGATGGCTAGCCTGGTTCGGTTCCAACCGAACCTGAGGGAGTGCCCTCTGACCAGGGTGATGCTTCCTCGGCAACGAAGAGCCAGCTCTGAGAGCTGGTTCCAACTAAAAGGGCTAGAAGGTCAGCTAGTTTGGCACTGAGGAAATAGCCAAAGCTATTCAAATTGTCCAGTCTCTTTCCCCAGTTCCGTCCAAACCGGCACCATCAGGTAAGCACCAGTTCGGTCGGTTCCCCGGTTCAAGATTATGATTTTGAGGTTTTTATGAACCAGGGAAGGGGGAGGAGGGTACGAGGAGAGTGAGTGTGATTTTGAAAGTCTGGATGTGCCCATTGAACGGACATCTCTCCAGACAGACCCTCAGGAGTATCCTCCCAGGCTATCTGAGTCCCTTCTCATTTTTGTTTTACAAGAAAGTTGCTGACACTCTGCAACTCCCTGTTGAGGAAGCTATTGATGATCAAGAAGAGCCTGATTTTGTGGAAATGATGGATATTCCAGAGTCTAGGAGACTGTCTATTCCCTTGCATAAATCTTTTAGGAAACAGACAGTAAAAATTCTGAAAACTCCTCATTCAATCCTCCCTGTGGATAAAAGGATGGACAAGAGGTATGCTTTATCAGGCTCTGATACGGAGTTCCTATCTCAGCAGTGCAGCCATGTGGGGTAGTGCAGGCTGCAGCCTGTGACAAGGCTAATATTCCTCTAGCCTCTCACCCTCCTGAAAAGGATTCCAGGAGGATGGATGCCATGGCAAAAAACAGTACATGGCAGCATCTTTGGGACTCAGACAGGCAAATTATATGGCTTACAGCTAGGTAGCAGAAATCCAGGTGGGATACTGTCCTGGCTCCTAGCAGAACAGGCCCCTGAACAGCTTGCCAGGAGCTGGAGCAGGTGGTCATGGATGGTATTGAGGCATCCAAGGTGCAATTTCATGCTGCTGTGGACTCTAATGATGTTTCATCAAGAGTCATGGCTACATCTGTGTCTCTTCGCAGGATGGCCTGGCTCAGATGTACTGCCCTGTCACAGGATACCCAGTCTAAGGCTATGTATTTTCCTGTTGTGGGAAATTCTCTGTTTGGGAGCAGACAGAGAGAATTATATGAAGAAATGGATGAGTATAGGACCACCTATAGGAGTGCACAGGCCAAAGAAAGGCAAGTCACTCCTCAAAGGCAGCATGTCAGGGGCAGGGCAGGCCTTTTCATAGGCCATTTTACCAAGCCCAGGCCTCTCTTCTGCTTATGCCCAGAGGGGTTCTTTAGAGGAAGGGGCAGAAGGGCTCTAGTAAGCCTGCTTCTACCCCTCAACCCAAAGCCCTGCAAAACAGGCTCCCTGATGGGGTAGCCAGGGCCGATTCTCCACTACCAGTAGGGGCAGGCTGGCTTACTTTGTCCAGGACTGGAAGTCTTTAACATCAGACAAGTGGGTCCTGGAAGTAGTAAGCCAGGGACTGTTTCTCAGCTTCAAAAATTTCCGAAGATGAGAGCCAGGTCTTTCCACCTGCAAACCCATCAGAGGCACTTGCCCTGGAAGCAGAAGTTTCTTCCCTCCTGGCTCTCAGAGCCGTGGAAAGGGTTCTACCCATACACCAGGGCAAAGGGTTGTACTCCAGGTACTTCCTTACCCCAAAAAGACAGGAGAATGCGGCCCATCCTGGATCTCAGGTATCTAAACAAGCACCTTTTAAAACTAAAGTTCAAAATGGTGACCCTGGGGATTATTTTACCCTCTCTAAGGCCAGGGGACTGGCTAGCCTCCCTGGACCTCAAGGATGCCTACTTCCAAGTTCTCATCAGAAGCTCCCATCGAAAGTACCTCAGATTCGAACTGCCCTCAGGCCATTACCAGTTCAGAGCAATGCCCTTGACCTTACCTCGGCCCGAGGTGTTCAAAAATGCCTGGCAGTAGCAGTTGCTCATTTAAGAAGGCAAAAGATTGCCATCTTTCCTTATCTGGACGACTGGCTCATTGTAGGCCAGTCTCCAGAACAGGTCAAACTACATTTACAAGTAACCCAGCAGCTGCTTGCATCTCTAGGTTTCCTTCTCAGTCTTCCAAAGTCAGTTCTGAGGCTATCCAGCTTCTCACCTTTATAGGCGCAGAACTGAACACAAAAGAAGCCAGAGCCTTCCTTCCTCTGGAAAGAGCAAGGACCCTGGAGTCTCTGGCATCCTCTTTCACCCAGCAGGTCTCTGGACCAGCAAGGCATTTTCTACAGCTCCTGGGCACATGGCTGCTTCTACAGCAGTGGTGCAGGGGCGAGATTTCAGATGAGGGACATTCAGTTCCATTTGAGAGCCTTTTGGTCTCAAAGGACAGATCCCTAACCAAATTGATTCCAGTGACTCGAACCCTGATCCAGGCCCTTCAGTGGTGGCAGGATCAGAACAATCTGAGACAGGGGTTCCCTTCACTCCCCAGTCTCATTCCTTGACTCTTACTACAGATGCATCCCTCTTGGGTGGGGAGCTCACATGGGCGCCTTTCCACCCAAGGTCTGTGGTCCCTCAGGAATCTCTGCTCCACATCAATTTGCTGGAGCTCAGAGCAGTTTTTCTAGCACTCCAGGTTTTTCACATCTGTCCAGAACAAGGTGGTTCAGGTCAGAACAGACAATACCACTACAATGTGGTACATCAACAAGCGGGGGCACTCAGTCTGACCTTGTGCACAGAAGCAATGAAGTTGTGGTCTCTGGCTTATTCTCTGAACGCCTCCCTTATGGCAGTTCACCTCCCAGGCAAGGACAATGTCCTAGCGGATGCTCTCAGCAGGATTTCCCAGGGTCATAACGAATGGGCACTGGATCCCCTAGTACTGGAGGTAATATTTGCCAGATGGGGCATCCTGCAGATAGATCTCTTTGCAGCCCCAGACAATCACCAACTTCCCCTTTTCGCTGCAGGCCCCAGTGTTGGGCTCAGTCCCTCTGGATGCCTTCCTCCTCAGTTGGGAAGGAAGTTTCTCTATGCTTCCCCTTCCCCTTCTTTTCAAAGTGCTAGTCAGAATCAGATCTCAATCCTGCAAGATGATCCTGATTGCTCCAGATTGGGCCAGGCAGCCCTGGTACCCTCCTCATGTCCTTAGCAGTCCACCCTCCCTATGTTTTCCCAGGAATCACAACCTGTTAACTTGTGCCCAGGGGAGTTTGGTATCCGAACCTCAAATCTCTCAATCTCAAGGCTTGGCTCTTGAAGAGTTAGAGTTTGCTGACCTACACCTTTCTCAAGGTGTATTGGATATCTTGAAGGCCTCTAGGAAGCCTTCCACCAGGGCTACCTATAATTCAAAATGGAAAAGATTTTCCATATGGTGTGCTAGTAACATATTTCTCCAGAATCTGCTGGTGTTCCACGATCCTGGATTATTTGGTGCATTTGAATTCCTTGGGTCTGAGACCAGCTACCCTAAAAGTGCACTTGGCAGCTGTGTCTGTTTTCTTGTCAGCAGGTAAGCCTTCTTCTTTATCAGCTCACCCTGTGTTCTCCAAGTTCCTTAAAGGGTTGCTTCACACCAACCCCGTTCAGGGACCCTGCCTCTGCTTGGGATCTTAATATTTGCATCGCTCAGCTTATGCAACCCCTTTTAAGCCATTGTCTTCAGCAGAGCTTAAGTACTTGACTTGAAAACTGTGTTTCTGGTAGCCATCACATCTGCCAGGCGCAAGTGAGCTACAACCTTGTCAGTGGAGCCTGATTTTATCTCCTTTCATAGAGATAAGGTGGTCCTCAGGACTAACATGAAGTTTTTGCCTAAGGTGGTTTCAGACTTTCACCTTAATCAATCCATGTCTCTTCCTGTGTACTTCACTGACCATTCCTCCTCTGATGAGAGGAGATTGCACAGTTTAGATGTCAAAGAGCCCTTAGTTACTATATAGAACGTACCAAGGGTCACAGGTTCGAATCCTCCAATTGTTCCTCACTTATGGTGAGGTTGGTAAAGGAAACCTGCCACTAAAGATCCATTGCCAGGTGGATTGTCTCTTGTATCCAATTCTGTTATGAAAACTGGGTAAGGTTCCTCCCTCAGGCCTGAGGGCTCACTCTACCAGAGGTACAGCTGCGTCTCTGGCTGCTGTCAGGACATTCCTATCCTAGAGATATGTCAAGTAGCTACCTGGAAAACAGTTCACACTTTTACTAAGCATTACTCCTTGGATATCCAGGCTAGGGGTGATGCTCGATTTGGCACAGCTGTGCTTCAGAGCCTATTTCCCAAGTAGGTTCTGTCCCTCCTCCATGGAGGTACTGCTGTGTAGTCTGCATATGTCATAATATAGCAAGACTTCATGTTGTTTGAAGAAAAATTACTCACCTTAGTAATGTTGTTTCTTCTAATGGAGTCTTGCTATATTATGACCTCCCCAGCCTGCCCGCTCACAACTTCTGTTTTTGGGATGTGGGTGGGCAGTGCAATGTTAGCACTTCTTTGATGCCCACTTTATTTTCACCCTTCTAGGGTGCTTAGGTGTTATGCTTAATTTTCTTTCTTGAATCCACGACTTGAGTCTTTGTTTTGGGATCAAGAACAAAAGTGTTTTTGTAGTTAGTAGCCAGTGGCTAGTGTAGGTTCTGGCTTCCACACAGAACCTTAGTGAGTTTTGCTCATAAAGATCTGACAGTTTAAGTTTGAGCTTCAACAGACAGAGTGTTCAACCGAGCTCGTGCTCAAGATTCCATGCCCTGCATGGAAAGTTAACTCTTTCACCTCCAGAGCAGTTCTAACCTGGGGTTATACTGCATATGTCATAACATAGCAAGACTCCATTAGAAGAAACAACATTACTAAGGTGAGTAATTTTTCTTTCAGGTCATCAGTGATGATGATGGCCCAAGACTCTTTCTTCCCTTATCACTGCCAGCAACTCCCTCCTAACCTATAGGTGGCTTGAGGTTTCCTTCCCTATGTGCATGATCTTGCACTTCTTTGCATTAAACCCCAGTTGCCACTCTTCCGACCATTTTGCTAGTTTATCTAGATTCTTCTCATTCTGTCCACCCCATCTGGATCATCTACTCTGTTGCAGATCTTGGTGTCATCTGCAAACAGACAAACCTTACCCTACCGTCCATCTGCAATGTCACTGATGAAGATATTGAAGCGGACTGGCCCAGGACTGATCTGAGGCGCCCCACTTGTGACTTGCATCTCTTCTGACTGTATACTGTTTACCACCTCTCTATTTTCTGCCCGTCAACCAGTTTGCCACCCAGCTGACCAAGTTCTGACCCACCCGAGCCTACCCAGCTTATTAATCAATCTTCTATGTGGAACAGTATTGAAAGCTTTGCTGAAGTCAAGGTAGGCGTACATCAACTGCTCCCCTTGGTCCAACACTCTGGTTACCCAGTCAAAGAATTCTATGAGATTAGTCTGACAGGACCTTCCTTTGTAGAGCATATGTCTTGGATCATGTGCTCCAATGGATTCCAGGTGTTGCACTATCCTTTCTTTAAGAGTGCCTCCATAATCTTGCCCACTACTGAGGTAAGACTGACTGGTCTGGAGTTCCCACCTCCTCCTCCTGCTACCACTCTTGTGGGAGCGGGATCACATGAGCCCTTCTCCAGTCTTCTGGGAACTCTCCTGTGCTCAGAGACTCACTAAACAGTTCTGACAATGGCTTTGCTAGTTCCATTAGTACCCTGGGATGTGCCATCAGGTCCCATTGCCTTGTCCACCCTGAGCTTATCGGTGCTCTTGTAGGACCCTTTCTTTTGTGAAGGGACTAGTGCACACCTCCTCCCCGTGTCCATGGTGTTGAGCTGTGGGCCCTGCCCTACCTTCTCTTCAGTAAATACTTGAGCAGAAGTATCTATTTAGGATAGATGCTTTTACATGGTCCTCCTCCTCACATGCCCCCTTATCCCCTTTAATCTTAGCAATACCCCTCTGGACTTTCTCCTTTGCTAATGTATCTATAGTAAGTCTTGTCCCCTTCTTTTACTGTTTGTGCAGTGTTTCTTGGTTTGGGCCTTTGCCTGCCTTGCTGCCTTCCCTGCTTCCCTTAGGGAAGTTTGGTATGTCTCCTATCTTCATCCTGCGCTTCCCTTATATTTCCTGAGGTCAGCCTTTTGGCTTTGACCTTTTCTGCTACTGTTTTGAGAACCAAAGTGGTTTCCTTCTTCTTTTGCACTTCCTTTTCTCTCTCTAACATAATGGGATGTTGCTTCAAGTATTGCATCCTTGATGCTTGCCCACTTTGCCTGTAACCCCTCACCTGTGTTTCTTTTTGCTAGGACTAGCTTAACTCTGTTGGCCATCTTATCAAAGTCAGCTCTTCTCAAGTCCCAAATTTTGCATTGGAATGGATGATTTAGTTCTAGTGGCCAAACTGAACCATACCATGTGATGGTCACTGGCCCTCAGGTGACCTTCTACCTGGAGATCTGTGACCCTTTCTCTGTTAGTCAGTACTAGATCTAGGATAGCCCTGTCTCTTGTGAGTTGCTGTACCAGTTGTTTGAGGCCATCCCCTGCAGGGAATCCACCATGTGTCTAGTTCTGGCAGATGTTCCTGCTGGTATTGACCAATCTGTATCTGGCATGTTGAAGTCTCCATTATCAGAACTCCCTTTAGATGTCATGTTTTGTATATCTTCTAACAGTAATGTGTTTATGTCCTCCCTTGGTCTGGAGGCCTGTACACAACCCAGTTCGTATGGCTGTCCCATTTCCTGTTTCCAGGGTGACCCACAGTTCTTCTGGCTCCTTATGTGTATTCTGAATTTCTGTAGCTTTGATATTTTCATTGACATAAAGGGAAGGGACACGCCCCCCCTTTTTGCACCTCTCTTCTGAAAAGTACATAGCCAGGTACTGAAGTCTCCCAAGTTTGGTTACTGGTAAACCATGTCTCGCTAATGGCTACTATGTCCAGTTCAGCCTCTGTCATTATTGCCTGCAGGTCTGGGATCTTGTTTTCTAGACTACGAGCATTTGTGTACATGATTTTCCATTGGCCAGATTTCAGTGTGTTAGTTGTTAGGCGAGGTCTGGCGCTTCCCCTAAAGCGTATGGGGAGCCAGATCTTCTTCTTTACCTGGTGATGCAAATGAAATAAAACATGCTGAACTCCTGTTTGACCACTAGCTGAGGGGAGGGTGTTCTTCCCATTCGATGTACGGGTGCTGCACCCTTTCCCATTTGTTAGTTTAAATATTCTGCAAAGACGCCAACTTCTGCCTCAACGCACTGAATCCCACATAAAGTCAGATGCAGTCCATCAAATTTAAAGAACTTTCACTCCCAAAACTGTTGCCAGTTCCTACAAATTTGTGTCCTTTTTCCTGGCACCAGCCCTTGAGCAACATGTTTAGCTCCCCATCTCCCTTCTCGACCTTCCGTCCATCTTCCCCTCTCCCAGACTGGCAGGATCTCAGAGCAGTAGATGCTAGATGAAATGGATGACAGTTTGTCACCCAGCCTGGTCAGGTGTTCCTTGGTCTCAACTGACCGGCTGGCGAGATCGATAGTCATTATCGTACCAGGATGTCAATGTTTTCTCCTGCTTCCTGAACAATTTTAGCAACGGTCAGTGTCTTTCAATACTGATGTACCTGGGAGGCATCTGACCATACCCTGGCTGTGATACATATCAACTCCCGAATCATGGAGTCTCATGGAGTCTCCTATGATTAGAAGTTTTTGGATTTCCTTTTGCTTTTTGGTTTGGTTCCTGTTTTGGGCGAGTTCTGTTGTGCTAGCTCCTGTGCTGCAGTGTCCTCTGCCACTACTAGGCCAGGTCAGTGCCTGCTTTTACCTGGCTGCCCACCCCTTTCCCTTTACTGGCACAATGTAAATTCTTGCGTGCATGGCAACAACTCTGCACCACTGAACTGTGACTGTGCGTGAGCCCCTGAATGTTTAGTACTTAAGTATTTAAGGACCAGTGAACTAATTCACAGCTGACCTCGGATATTTAACATCAAGGGATATGATACTGTAATAGGTTTGACTGTGGCAGACACCAAGTCTGGCAGATATAAGTGACAGAATTAACATGGAGGAATATTGGTACAATGGAAAAAAACTGCTGAATGGTCAGGGTGGTGGCTAATCAGAGAGTAAATAATCCACAGAGCACGGTATACTTACAAAAGAGGTACCAACTTAGCACCTGTCATACAACGGTCTTGGCTTTATACAATGCTTTTTTCAGTACGATAAACTTAGAAATGGAAGCAGTGATACATTTTTGACTCTTCCAGGGTCAGCCACAGTAATATTAGTTCACACACCATGGGGAGATACCAGATGATTAAGGACCCTCATGTGAAACCAAAATTCACAGCATTACGGTAGTGACGGCTTTTCAACGTCGTGCACCGCCCCTCTCACAGAAAACTAGCATACAATGATACCCAACCATGACATGCTAATAAAAGTCTATTTATCGCACACGATAATAGAAAATACAGTACTGCAAAATCTGTGAACAAGACAGAAGGGTGTTTATATTGCTAAAATGCTTGAAAAACATTAAAGTCGGTACATTGAAGTTGTATTGATCGCACAATTATTGTAACCCTTTCTACTTGCACATTATTTGTACCACTCTCGGCTTTTGGCTACTAACCAACACTAACTTCACAAATTCATTGAAATAGAAAGACTTGCACTGTACCCCCCACTCCGCATTTCCGAGTTTCAGCATGTGAACAATATTTTCATGCAGCACTATGCTTTTTGCTTTATTTTTCTGATTTAGCTCTCACCACACCCCACTAGTTATGCATTTGTACCAACTGTGCTTGTTTAATTTTTATCCGGCGTTATTGATTTTGTTTCTCTTCTTCTACTACTACTACTACTAGTACTACTACTACCACATACTGTTGATCTACTTTTGGTATGTGACACCAGGTGGGCGTGTACTGATGACGTGATGTGGGCGACCTCCGATGTGGCGGTGGGTGAAGCAACAGCCTGCAACTACAGCGAAATTGATTTAATTATCCTTGCGCGCAAGAGGGTCCTTAATCATCTGGTATTACCCACCATGAGAGTCATGAACAGTTTTAACCTAAAGAGAAAGAAATGCTGCAATATTCAATCTGAACCACTCACCGTTAACTTAAGTCAACTACTCATCCATGCTGTGTAAAGGAAATCTGTAACAGCCAGTGGCCAAGTCTTTAAAATGGTTTCTCCCAGTTGGTTCATTAGTGCTACGGTGAGAGCTGCAATGTGATCTGATAAACACGTGCAAACAGTGTGGGACAACATCAGTAGCCAGGTGGCCAATAGCCCCTACAAAAATTGGTTTGGATACCAGATGTTGAAAGTCAAAGGCCAACTGGCCACCAACCAACATGATTTTTCCCCACAGTGACAATAATGCTGACTAGGATCTTAAAAATGATGGCCACTAGCTGGCCTGCTGGTACAGCGATCAGGCGTCCGTCTGCGACTACTGACACATACGCCACGGGTTTGGGAACGAACCCAGGAGTTGAGGCTGCTCGGTGGGGGGAGGACTAACATCCCAGGGATCGCTCTCTTCTCCTCCAAGGGGAAGGTGAGTTAGCGCCTGCACTTGATTGATCCCTGGCAGAGGCCAGGGAGCAGCAACCAAAGCAGGGCTCTCGGTAGGATTTTTTGATTGGGGGTCTGGGACTGTCCATGAAAACAAAAGGGGTCCACAACCAAAAGTGGGAGTCCTCAAAAATTTCTAGAGTCCCCATTTAAATAGATGAGAGCAAGCCCCTCGCCAGCACAGCTTTGCTGTAGTATTCTGCAGAAGCTCCATTAGTTTCTGTTGGGGCATTTTAATCTACATTATTTTATGTTTCAGAGGTATATCCAAAAAATTATGTCCACTGCTCAACTAACAAAAGTCTTTTAGTTGAGCAGTGGCCTAATTGTTATAACTCCCCTCTGTAACATAAAAAATCCTCAAAGTGACTCCGGGGCTTGGTTGCTGAGAGTCTCGGGGACTCTCACGGAAAAGTCTGAGCTGCCCAACACTAAAAGCAGAAGGACGCTGGCGCTCACGTCTCCCAGAGCCCTGCAAAGTTGAGCTGTTAAGGAGGTGGATGGAGGTCAGCGCCGCACCCTTATAAGACTGCATGCCACACCTCCCGAGGAAAACAAGCAGAAAATGACAACCCCACCAATGACGCCCCGCTTCCTGATCCTGCGCCCATCACACACTGCATTGGTGAGAGCGTTCTTTGTCGGGCATGGTCCGTTCGGCAGCCCGCCCTGGGGGTAAGCCAGGAGGAACACTGGCAGTGCTGGCTCTGGGAACCTTGATGCCAGTCTCCACTGGGAGTGCGCCTGCTCAGCAGCCCCACCCTGGAGCGGCAGGCCTGGGAGGATCGCCAGCCAGAGGCAAGTCTCAGGCGTGAGCCGGTATCAGGGACGCTAGGGGCTGAGCTAATAGGGCTCAGCACCAAAAAAGCTAGTAAATGAAAAAAAAGACAGTCACTGACAATAAATAAATAATTGGTTTGCCTACCCAACTTTGAAAGCTAGTTGCCAACAGGCCACAAGCCCACAAACTAATCTGTCCCATCCTGCATGCAAGCCATGGAATCCCACACCATAGCCAGATGGTGACCAGGTGAGTCATGGAGGTGAGGTGCTCAGCACCTGAGTAAGGTATGGACCACCCAGAATTTACACACCCTTTGCCAACTGACCAGGGAGTCCGCTGGTGTCTGCCTTGAAAGCAGATGCATTTGTTAGCAGAAAAAAAAAAAAAACTAAACTGTATCGTTTTAGTAATCTGTCACACAATGTAAGGGATGCCAAATGCCTCCATGGGTCCCTCTCTACCCCCTCCCCAGGGGCTTGTATCCCTCAGCCACTGCCTTCCCCTATATCCATCCTTCTCACCCCCTTTTCTTTCATGTAAGCACTTGTTTACTTACTAACCCGGCACTTATTATTGTTCACTTTTCTGCATATTATGTACAACTCTGTTTTAACACTGTTTGTAACACCTGCCTTACAACTGTATGTTAATGTTGATCTTGTAACTTGAATGTAATTTGAACATGACTCTTCCCTCCCACCTCACCCTCCCTCTCCATCCCCTCTCACCCCCTTTTCTTTTACGTAAAGCAGTTGTTTACTTATTAACCCAGCACTTGTTATTGTCCACTCTTTCTACCTATTATGTACAACACTGCTGTACCACTGCTTGTAACAACTGCCTTAGAACTGTGTGTTAATGTTGCTCTTGTACCTTGAATGTTTAATGTTTCACCCTACTGTACCCTTTCCCTCCAGGCTGCACTAGGAGACGAGCGACTTGTCGCCAGTGTGCTTTCCTGTGAAACATTTCAATCAATAAATAAATAGTAATAATGTATTTCTAGGAAAAACATCAAGACATCCATTCTTCTTGTCACTGTATTACATTCCTAAATGGAGATACGGGGTTTGAAGTTTGTATAAGTTCTGCTTTCTGGCCACACCCACTATGAATAAAATAAACATCTTGGTATGGTGCTTGTGCCGTTTACCTTCAGAAAAGCACCCTAGCACCATACTCATATAGCCACAGTAGAACTATAGCATGTAAAGTCAAAAGTAACCTACAGGAAGGCTTTTTGTTTGTTTTAAATTTCCGATTGTAGCTATCTTTAATGAACCGAGTCATTAATTACATATATTTATGGAACAACACCCTTTGATGAATGGTTTTACTACATTTATAAAAATAGATCCTCAATTGATTTGTGAAGTGTAAGAAGTATTTTTTCATATAATTTGTTATATTTTCAATGCTTAAATTGCAAAATACATACATGTATTACAGCATATAGAAAGATGCATATAGTTTATATTTCCAGTACCAAAAAAGAATATGGAACAAAATAAAATCCAGGAAGAGCTATATACCCACCCAACCCAGTTACTGCTTTAAATATATCCTGATCATAGAATTCCTCCCACTTACATACATATATTTTTCTAGAAACAATGAACAGAAAAAATGCATGCAAGAAGTCTTTTAGTTTTGAACTGTCTGGGTGTGCTTGATAACCAGACAGTCAGGTGATGCTTTCAGCCAATCCAACTGCTAGGATTTTGTCACCTATTTTATATAGTGGAAGCGCCGGAGTGGGCAGCCGGCACCTCCCAACCCAGGTGGGGATGGTACCACAGCGATCCTAGTGGCGGCAAGGAAGCATTCTCCCACCAAATGGTCAGCTGTAGTGACCAAGACCTCCACTAGACTGGCAGCATCATCTACTGGGTGGAGGCGGAGTGAGGATGATAAGAGGAAAACCTTGGTGCTGCCTGAATGGCAGCCAGGTACACACAAGCCCCACTCCATGGATCCCACTACTTCAGATCCTGATCGCTGAGGCCCCAAGGTGGATTGGAAACCACAGAGGAAGCAGGTGGAGGGCCAGTGTTAGATGAAGCTGCGCAACAGCACTTGCCAGAGAAAGGTGATGTGCAACAGTGAATGGAGAAAAAAAATTACAGTGCTTGGCAACTAAAATCATAGTATTAGCTAGCTGGATCATCACTGCCTAAGTGAACACCTCAAATCAAAAGTGGATACTCTTAAAACGTCACATTTTATGGTGAATCTGGGTAAGTCTCTATTCTTCAACTTTAAAACATGCATCAGATTAAACTGTTTTTGGGCACCCAGAGTTCAGATCCTGGCAGGCTAGAAAGAACATTGAGACGTGAACTAGCTGACTGGGCTGGTTGTTGTTGTGTTATGTAGGACACTGCACCCAAGATTTCCAAATAAGGGTACTGTGAGATTATGTTCTGTTTGTTTCCAATTTCACTTTCATATAGTATCATACGTACTGAGAGCTACAGTTCTGGTCTTGAGTTTTGAGTGTCATGTTTCCTGTAACTTAAGAAGAAGAAGAAGAATCAGTATTTATATAGCGCTTTCATACATCCAAAGCGCTTTACAAGCAATGCTAGACTGGTAGTGAAGTGACTGAATGTGTGGTGGTGGCCATATCGCACATCATCACCCACACACAGCCTGGATAATTGCATGAACCGGTTTATGGGAAGGGGAATGTTGGCCAGGACACGGGAATGTTCCTACTCTTTGCGAAGAGTGCCCTCGTTCTTTTACTTCCACCTGGACACCCACCAGGACAACACCAGGATGGGTAGAAGGGACCTCGGTTTAACGTCTCATCGAAGATGGCACACCCCAGCAGTACAGCACCCCCAATACTGCACTCGGATACCAGCGATTTTAGGTGCAAGTCCAATCCCGTGTGGGCGAGAACCCACGACCTTCTGGTCCAGAGGCGGATGTGCTACCAACTGAGCCACGCTGACAACTTAAAACAACAGCACATACAACGAGGATGACACATTGTTTATATAAAACAAACACACAAACACACACACACACACACACACACACACAACCCAGAAAGTCCAGTCCAGTCTCTGGCTGTGCACTAGAATTAAAGTTAGGAGTCCCTAGAATGCTGGCCTCCAAACATGTGCTATATCAAAACGCACCACTTCTGGTACTTTCCATTTTATATATTAAAAAATTTTATAATAAGAAAAACAAAAACAGTGGCTGGTCTGTTGGCGCAGCAGCGTGGCTGCTACTCATAACACCGCCAACCCAGGGTTTGGGAAGAAGCCTGGGACGTCGGGGCTGGCTGGGGAGGAGGAGGATCATGTGTTCCAGTGGACGCTCTCTTCCTCCTGACAGGGAGGGCTGCATTGCCTCATTGTCAGTACCACCTGTAGGAGCACAGGAAGTAGTGCAGCATGAGGACAGAATGCTGTGGAGCACATGGTGGGGCCTCTGTTGGGAACAGGTATCCAGGTGTTGACATGCCCATGGGGAGGAGAACAGCAGAGGGGGACCAAGGATAATATCCCTCCACCCCAGCACCATGATGGCCAATAAGGCAAGAAGGCTGTATATCTGCCCAGCCAGATGGAGAAGCAAAACACAGTAAAAAAAAACACACACATGATTTTCCACAATTCCTGTCCATCTTCCCTCTGTTTATCCTGTACCTCCCATATATTCTGAGGTGGTGGTGGGGTGGTCATCGTCATTATCCGTATGGTATGTGAGCCAAAAGCTTGGCAGAACTCTGCCACAGGTACAAATCGATTATGCCACTGTTTAAGAGCTCAGAAACCAGGGTTAAACTGAGCAGCAGCCCAGAGGAACTCTGTTCCACCACCTCTTACAAAACTGCATGAGAGTTCCAGCACCTCCGCCATCTTTCTATTGAATATTACAGGAGTTCCACCACAAAATGACAGTTCCTCACCTAAAATCCACATGTGAGAGTTCCTCCAATTCAAATTTCCATCTTAGCTGGCCGGTGGTGCGAAGGTTGAGGCACTGGATGCCAAACCTCGCACAGCAGCTGGTGACCTGGGTTTGGGAATGGACTCTGGCCAACAGGGGCTGGCACAGAAGGGACTGAGTGTCTGGAGGGATTGAGCATCTGGAGGACTGCTCTCCTTTCCAGGAGGGATCTGGGGTTGGCACTGCTCATAGCGGCTCCTGGTGGTAGCAGGGCAGCGCAACAGATGTGGGAATGGAGCAGCAGCAGATGTCGGCATGTCAGTGCCATGGACATCGCTGACGTCCGCCCAAGGAGGACAACCATCAAGGAAAACTCCCCGTGAACCAGGGAGGCAAGGAGGGCTCCAAGGACCAAACTCACATCCCCAACGCCAGACCATCTCTCCTGTGGGCACCCCTTGCGCCAACCAGGACCGACCCTCTAATTACTGAAAGGCCACCAGGTAGGTAGGCAGGCCCTCCCGGAGGGGGTGATCCAGGGGATGATCTGGGGGCTGGAAGATCCTGGGTGGGGCATGCCCGGGAAAGAGAGGTCTCAAGCAGGGAGTACAGGCTAGGTTGAGTGAGCACCTCCGAGAGATGCCCTGGCCAACTGAAGCAGTAAAATAAAATAAAATTTCCATCTTAACCACTGCCAAAGACAGAACTTCAGGCTGAAGTGGTGCCCAGAACCAGTAGTCCTGACTGCAGGTGCTGAACAGCACAGCATCACCTGAACTCCTGTGGCTCACCGATTCCATCTTGGGTGGCATGGGCAAGGATCACATCACCTCCTCTATTTCTGTAGACCTGGCCAAGGCATTCGACATGGTGTCTCCATGCCTCCTACTAGATAAGCTCTCCACTGCTGGGATATCTGCCAAGGCCACCAGTTGGTTCCAGTCCTACCTGGTAGGCCTATCCTAATCCGTCAGGATGGAGTTCGACCGCCCTCCCTCCCAGTTACCACCGAATCCCCAAGGCTCGGTCCTCAGCCCGATCCTATTTTCCATCTTCCTAAACTACCTGCCCACCACCTGCCGCACACATCCATACATATGTATGCAGACAACATAGTCTTGTATACCTCTGGCCCTTCACCCGCTGATGTAGTGACCAAGCTGCACCAGGACTTCAATGAAGTCCAGCTCTGGTTTGCGCTAACCAGCTATTCCTCAATGCAAAGGAGACTGTCTCCATGACCTTTGGCACACGGCAGAGACTCTCTCGGCTTAAAACCATCCCCTCCTACCACACTCTGGACGGGACTACTTTGGAGGCTTGCCCTCCTTTGAATATCTCGGTGTCTGGCTGGACCAGCACCTCAACTTTTCTGTATACATTGATGCCATACACAAGAAACTTCACTCCAAACTAGGTGCTCTCACCAAACCGTGGCTACATCCCCCTGCCAGCACATAGGGCACTTGTACAGAAAATGATTCTCCCCATATTCGACTATGGGGATGTAGTTTACAGTGCAGCTCCCAAGTCCAACCTAGCTAGACTGAACCCTCTTTTCCACTCTTTTCTGCAGATTTACCATTGACAGCATGTCCTACACACATATCACTCGACCTCTAATCAGTCTCTAAAACTGCCCTTGCTCCACGACAGCTGACAAGCCCACTGCGCCAAGCTCAAAGCAAAGTACTGGTCCCAGTCCTTGCCTCCGTACCTCGAGGCTGTGCTCACAACCCATACTCTGCCTGCATATTCCTGAGAAATGCTGACACCCGCCTCCTGCTGGTCCCATGTATGTCATCGTCAGCAGGACAAGTAGCTTTCAGACACCGCGCGCCCAAATTATGGAACTCCGTCCCTGCAAGCACCCGGCTAACGACCCCTCCCAGAACCTCAGTCACCTCATAAATGAACACTTCTCCACACCACGTGAATGTGGCTAGAAGTGTACATGAACAGTATCTCTCGGCATCCTGTGACATGTGCTATTGGAAAGTGGGTGCCTACCGAAACTGCGATCCACTTCGGCGCATGTGACGGAGGGCGATAGCGAAGGGAAGGCGCATGGATGGGAGGGTATGTGAATGGTGACGGGATGTCGCTGTATGTACTCGCACGTGGGGAGCGAGTATGCTGAGCGAGGGGCCGGAGGGTTGCTTGTGGGGTGATGCTGCTAAGCTGGCTCAGTGGCAGGGTGGGTGGGTGCTGGGATAGCCAGAATGCTGGGTTCGGGTCTGGGAGGCGGGTGTATTTGTTGCACCGAAGCCAGAGTAGTGTTTTTGTGGGAATTTGCACACACACACACACACACACCCCCCGACATGCACTCCCTGGAGTTGAGAATCCTAAAGTATGGGGTGCGGGGGCACAGCGCCCACATGACATAAGAATTCTGTGTCTGTTGCACAGTTTGTTTTTATGCTAGGTATCATCGCCAAAATTGAATTTTGAGATGTACACTCACCATAAGGATGATAGCCTTTTGGCAATCGCCTCTATGACATAGAACCATATCTTTCTTCAGCCTTGCTCCAGCTGACTATCAAAGTTTGTCACTGATCCCATTCCTGGATTGTCTTCTGTAACTGCCGTATTCTCAAGTGCTGCTAGGTATTATGTATTGTAACTTTAACTTACGTTAGCATAGCCACATTTGTACATACCTCCTTTATTGTGTTGCAATTGTACTGTATGAATTCTATGTCTGTTGCCATGTTCCTCTCCCCAGGATGCACCTGGAATCTAGCAGCACTCTGCTCAGTTTGTCCTCCTGGTAAAACTTTTGAATAAATATGTGTCCAAATGCAGTCATTAGAAAATGTCAACAGCTTCATCCTCACTACTCTAGTTAACTGGCGTGCTCTCAGTCTGGAAAGATGCTTTTTCCATTGTCAGTAAAACGAAAAGAGAACCGGAGACTAAACAGTTCTACAGTTCATGCTTCGCACTTTACTGAATTATTTGGTTTTGGAGGGTTGGCCAGTTCGCCTACCAGGACCTTTTATGCACAATACTAATACAAGACGTCCTTGCTAAAGTAGACATGTTTGAGGGAAGTCACTTGACACATCATCACTTAAACGTTACACCACACACCACTGCACTGGTCAGTTAAATTCTCACAAAGGGGACACATAAAGCACTAACAGCAGGGTTTTAAATAACTGATTAGCAGTTTTTCCTTGGGACAATACTAACTGTACATTAAGCATTTATATAGGTTTTCTGAAAGTGTTATGTTTGTTAAACACAGTGAGGTAAGTGCTATGCATTTTCAATATTTTAGAACTTTTATCAGCAAAACGCTAATCAATTTTGACAGTTACATAAAACCCTGAACAGGGAACCAGGTAGGCAAGAACATGTGGCTCCAGGCAAGGTGTTAAACCCTGCTGCTGGCATGATACAGGATGCTGGTGTATGATGCAGAGGCAGTATCTGTCCAGGCAGCCCTGCACCAGCGAATGCCAGTTGAAGTGTGGTGGGTGGGCCTGGTCCCAACTCATTTTGCCATTTTGGTCCAGTTTCAGGAAGTGTCCCAGTGAGGTTGGGGGAATTAAAAACAAAAAACAGGTGAAAATAATGATGGTGCTCAAACAGATGGCACAGCCATGCACTCCCTCCAAGCTACAATTTCCACACCTCTAGGTTCATCTGCTCCCTTCTCTGGTCCAAAAGGTTCTGACTAGGTCTACTCATGACTGACAATCCCCATACAGAGAGGCAAGTCCTAGTCAGTATGTCAAGGGACAGGTAGTGGGTATCTGATGGCCAGAGGTGAGGGCTCCAAGTAGGTATAGGACCCTTGACTTGCGAATGGGCTAAACTTTAAAGGACAGCCTCACCCACCAAGTAAGTTGGTAAAAACAGAACAAACAGCCGGCCGGTGGCACTGAGGGTTGAGGAGCTGGGCGCGCCTTACCTCACGCCACACCAGTGACCAGGTTGGGGAATGGACTCGGGGTTGGCAGGAGGAAGGATTGAGCGTCCAGAGGACTGCCTCTCCTTCCTCGGGTGTGGGATTTGCGCTTGCATACTGTCGGCCGACACCTAGTGGTGGCTATGGGTCACACGCACGCAGCCACACGAGGGGCTGGCCTGATGTCTAGGGTGATCAGCTGCCTCACGGAGGTGGAGACAGCCTGCTCACCCATTGCACAGATGTGGGAGCGGAGAAAAACTGAAAATTCTGGGACCAGTAGGACCCATGATGGCAAAAAGCTGGAGGATGTACCCCTCCGAGGGAGAAGTCATAGCCCTGCTGGTTCCACGGTGGCGGAGAAAAGAATAATAATAATAAAAAAAAAAAAAAAGAACAAGCAATGCAGGGCTATATAAATACAGAGATGGCATGGAACAGCACATTCAAGAAATAACACTGTATGTAATGAGCAAACCAGAATGCAATACCATGTAAACCAAATAACTATTTCTGTAGATCTGTGAATGTCAACCATGAATAAAATCTGCAATAAAATGTTAAATTAAAAAAAAAACAAAAAACATAAGAACAGTGCTCAGAGTAGAGCAGGTGCCGATATACAATCAATGAGGAAAGGCACAAAACCAACACTCTCAGTCAAATGGTCTGTTGCAAAAACACAGTTTATTGGTAGTGGAAAGGTGCATTACAAGCACCCCAGCGCTCACCTCCATGGAGTTCACGAGAGGCCGTGATAAATGCAAGGTACTCCAGAAGGACAACTATATATCTAGCTGTATACTAACATATGCTGGATATGCAGTACACCACATCAGTTGCATTGAAGCTTCCTAAGCTAACTGGTTTATTGCGCTAGGCTATATCACAGAAGGAAAGCAGTTTTATCAGTTAAAGGCCACCATAAGAATGGTCTTTTTAAAATGCATTTATTTTTCTTCCCCATCCAGCTATCCCTCAGCCTTGACCACCACCCTAACTCAGTTACCTAACTTGAACCCCAGAGAGCCCCTACATGGTCCCAGGTAGGGCCGGGGTGGCTGAACCTCCCCACCCAACTCAGAGTTCATAAATTCAGTAGCAATGGGGCTCCTCATGCTGGCGAGTGAAGCAGGGCCAGAGCATGCCGTCATCCTGGCACACGGAGGAATTTTCTCTGTATTGTCCCTGCCTAGGTGCTGGGCCATGAACGCATGGGCTGCTGCAACTGACCTGTGTGTCACAAGGCAACCTGTGTCTCCTCCCACTGTCGTCCCCGACAGGCTCATGCCTCCCGGCACCACCAGGTGGCACTCACACAGAAGGAGAATGGTCTGCAACCAACCCTGAGGAGAGTGCCCTCTGGGATGTTTGATCCTCCTCCTCCTCCCTCCTAGTCAGCCCACCAAGAGGCGACTCATTCCCAAACCCGGGTCACTGGGATCAAGAGCAGTAGCTCTACCACTGTGCTAACCCCCAGGAACTGGATTCAAGAAACAGACGGGACATGAAAGAGGTGTAGTGCAGTAGTTAGGGTTGCTAAATACTGGGGTTTAAGGGCCGGCCTGCCAGTGCAGCGGCAAGCGTCTGTTTGTGACGCCAACATCCCGAGTTTGTGAACGGACTCAGGGAGTTGAGGTCCAGCTGGGAGGAGAAGGACTGAGTCCCTGAGGGCAGCTCTCCTTCTCCGGGGAGGTGAGTGTTCTGACGGTTTCCTCAACAGCCGGTGCCTAAGTTACATGGGAGGTGGAACAGATGTCAGGCTTGTTCAGTGAACGCCACTGCAACATCCTGCCTAGAGGGGATCTCAGCATCGAAATAATTTGGTCCCCAAGCATGATGCCTTGCTCCACTGCTGTTTCCACGGCCATTGTCATCCACTGGGTGAGGTCCTGCTCCCACGCTGAGGGTAAGCCAGGTGTCACTACCAGTGTCCGTTGGAAGGGCTCTTGCCCGCGGCCTGCCAAGAAGGGTAAGGCTGGGCATGATGGGACAGTATGCGGGACAGGTACAGAGTCCCCGATGGAAATTGGGGCGGGCCACATAAAAAACAAAAATACTGGGGTTTAAACATTTCTGTGTTCCAAAGCAATGCCACAGTTCTAAAATTAAATAATGTCATGTCTTGGTGGACATAGAACACTACATTTAAAACTGAGTTGCAGCCAAGACCTATAAATACTGGTGATGTTCTGCCTGCCTGTCAGTCTCCAGTCCCATGTCATGTTGATACAAGATTAGGCTGTCTGATATCTGCTTGAGATACTGGATCGAAACTGGAGAATTAGACTCCGGTGCCCAAATCCCAAGGTCGGATACCAACGCCTGCCCGATGCCATATCCGGTATCCAAGAAAAAATAAATAAATAATCGATGGCATTCAACAGTATCTCGTTCCACCTAAACATCAAGAACAAATACACACAACAGCTTCCACTGTAACATGTATGTCACCAAAATATGCAAAATGTAGGATACCCAAGGACAGAACTGTAAAGCATAGATAAGCAATAACCCACTGCAGGGCATGTGTATCTGGAGAATTAATGCCTGCCCTGGGTGAACTGGAAGGAAAAGGCCAGCATGCCTGAGTAACTTTCATTGCCCTGGTCAGGTGTGGGTCACTGCAATAATAAAATGGAAAAAAAACTTTTGTTAAGGAAAAGGTTTTACTTTACTGAAGTTAGATAACTGCGTAGTTAAGAATAATGATTTTGCCAGCGAATCTAAGTGCCTTTTAATGAACCTGAGAATGCACTTATTTTGTATGATCTAATTTTTTTCCACCCGTGCTCGCTGGTCCTCCACTCCTTTGGGCTCTGCCAAGTTCCCCTGACCTCTTCTGTCCTTGCCTGGCCTCCTCCGATTCCCCAGATCACAGCCGACCACGGGATATCCCAGTGTATCCCTTCACCGGGCAGGTCCGTCTCCTCCGAGGGAAGGCACGGGGTGGTGGGAGGATAGCCCAGTGCACACTTTTAGGGCCGGGATGCTGCTGGAGAACAGGAGGCGCGGGAAGGCACTGGAGGCCCTCAGGAACAGAGACAGTCATCCAGAGGCCAGCGAGCAATTTTCCTGGCTTTTTCTTTTAGGTGCATAATGCTCCGGACGCCAAGGCGCAAGCCGACGCCTGTCACGCACTCACCCCACGACCAACGTGTTGTTCAACCACGGGCCTCGCCAGTGGTCGCCCAGCACCAGGTCGCGATCCTTTCCTCCATGGAGACAGCGAGCAGTCGTGGACACTCAAGCTGCCTCCCCGGCCGGTCCTCCAGCAGCCGGAGCTCGCTCCGAACTCAGGTCACTAGCATCATGGCGAAATCCAACCGCTCGCGATATTGTATAAATGCACTTGTTTTAAAGAAACTTTGTCCAGTTGAAGGTTTCTGCATTTAAAAAGTGGAAGCATTTCAGTTTTAATTTAGTTATGGACTGTTCCTATACCAGAGATTAATGCTCAGGTAATATGTTTAGACGAATGAAGTTGGTAGGATTTTGAATTATTCTGAATTCCCTTTTACAATATGGGTTATCTATGGTATCAAGCAATACCCCAAATCTGTCTCTGCACATATACAATACATAATGCTGTATACACTCATTGCCATTTGGCACCCATTGTAAGAAGGTGAATCCCTTTACTTGGTCTATACTAAGATGGAAGAAGCATTGCCCAGCAATTAGAACACGGCACTGTGAACTCTGTGGATCCCGGTTCAAATCCGCCACACCTAATAACTCACTAGGTGTCACACAGCAAGTCTTTGAGCTCCTGGGCTTTGGTTATCCCAAATGTGAATTTCTAGCCTGACCACTGGGTATTAGGAAGGCACGCCCCAAATAAATAGAATGTTGCACCTCAGTTTGAAAACGGAAATCAAGATCTAGCATACGAAAAATGGAGAAGCCAAAGTTTTACGTAAACACTGACCAAACAACGTAAGTCGATTCAAGACCTAAGTGGGAATTCAACTTGCAAAAGCTCCCACTAGCAGAGTATGGCCAAAAGTCAATACGAACCTCATAATTTCAGCCACTACTATATTTCAAGTTTCAGTGGATGGGAAGCATCGCTGCATTACCAATTCTTATCCACACACTCCTTGTTTTCTTTCTGTTTAAGTCTCTCTTTCCTGTTTTCCTCTCTTAGCTTTAAAACAAGATTAGTAGGTTACCACTGCAGGTGCTCAATCAGTGACATGATCGATTGCACTCAACTCAGTGGCTAAATTTAGACACGGATATAGCTACTTTCTTGGGCTGCTAGTCAGACTGTGAGCATCCTGTGGAGCTGTGGATACCTTATCATCAATATTTTTGCTATAGAGCTGTTCTCCCATGTACCTCTGCCTTTGGCTTTCATCAGGCTCATCTGTCCGTGACCACCCAGGCTCATCTGCTGCCTCGACACAGGAAACACAGAATTTGATGGCAATAAGACAGCTTGGCACCCAGCCTGCCCATTTTTTTTCCTGCCTATACTGTCACTGCAGACTCAACTTGACTTCCAGCTCCCTCCTTGCTTCCTATTAAGATTCCCTTGTGCTTATCCCATGCATTTTTAATCTCACTACTGTTTTCCGCCCGCCACCACCCACGCTGGAAGACTGTTCCAGGCATCCACCACTCTTTCAGTGAAGAAGTACTTCTTCACATCTCTCTCTCTTTGTAACCCCGTCCAGCTTCACGCATGTCCCCTTGTTCTCGTGCATCTTCTCCTCTGAAAAATACTCCCTTCCTGTACCTTGTTTACTCACTGTCCGAGTCACCCAGCCCCATTTGCTGCTCCCTGCACTGTCCGATCCAGTGGGATCCACAGTGTGTAGGCAGAGAGACCAGCAGCAGTCATACAGGTGCCAGGAGACATGGGTTTTCTCCCATTCCCAATCCCTCCCACCTCCACAATTCTGAATGATGCCTCATCAAGCCTCACACACAGCAGCGATGTCCTCGCGGAGGAGGCAAGGTATTGACCCAGTGCAGGGGTCACTGCAGCAGTGGAACCCCACATCATTCCTCCCCAGCTGGGTGCACTGCTGAGCAGTGGTACTACCCAACCCCTCTGCCACCTGACTCAGCTCCCAGCTCGTTCTTAAACATGGGTTGCCAGCTCAGCTGCACACCGTGCTATCTGTTGGGCTATCGGACAGCCCCTCTTCCCATACCATCGGTTTAGCAAGCTATGTTAGAAGCATATCAGCACTAGAAGCCATTGTCTGACTGCAGACAATAGTGTCACACCCTGGAGAACGCACACTGGCACAATGGAAAGAACAGGTTACAAACCCAGGGAAACAGGAAACTGACAGAAAGCTGTACAGAACGAGAACAGGGATGTAAGCAAATAGGATCTGAGAGATTACAGTGCTTCCCGTCCCCTTTAACTGCGAAAGCAAACAAAGGGACGTGCCCAGTGCAGCAGGTTCATGTGCACCTTCAGAGAAGCAGCCAGTTCGATCAACCAACGAAACAGAATGAGGGAATACAAATGATGAAAGACACCAAGACAAAGTAAGCTAAATTAGTTTTTAACACCGCAGCTATACGTCAGTGCCAAAACAATACAGGAGACAATACAGGCCAAACAGCAAATATGGGCATCTGGCCAGCATTGTTTCCTGAATTTTTACACAGACATGCAAGCTGCTGGTAAATAAAACAAATTATCTCTTTACGCTATGTCGGTGCCAGTTATCCTTTCCTGCTCTTATCATATATTACCACACACACACACACACACACACACACACACACAGAAACATATACAGACAGAAACACACACAGACACGCACATGCAGACAGACACAGACACACGCACACAGAGACAGACAGACACACACACACACACAGAGAGACACACGAGAGACACACACACACACAGACAGAGAGACACACACACACACACAGACAGAGAGACACACACACACACACAAGACACAACAGCACACACACACACACACACAGAGACAGAGACAGACACACACACACAGAGACAGACACACACGCATGCACACACACACACACACACGCACACACACAGACACACACACACACAGACACGCACACACACACACACACACACACACACAGACACGCACACAGGCAAGACACACACACAGACACACAGACACGACACAGGCAAGACACACACACAGACAAGACACACACACAGACAAGACAACACACAGAAAAACACACACACACACACACACAGAACACACACACACACACACAGAACACACACTTTGAAATGAATGAGGCTAGTAAGAAAGCCTTCCCGTTCTCTGGAAGCATTCTCTCAATACCACTTTATACTACTGCACTTGGTAAATGGGCTTGATTTATAAGTACACAAGAAATTGTACTGGGACACTGATGAACTGTCAGGAGTACTCACAAGTATCTCTTGTAAATGGACTGCAGCACTTGAATGACCTCGAGGAGCACTGCATCATCAGTGGCCTAACTCAGAAGTGAATTAGAAATGAAGGATACTGTAACCCCACGGCATGATTCTGGCTTTTTTAATCCAATTTTGAGTTGAGGGGTCTCATTAAATCTATGTCTAAGATGTCAGCGTTAAGGGCTAATTAGCGCATGGGCTAATTTTTAAAGACCCCACTTCCCCAAAACTAATTTAATGCTATTTGGTGTGGTAACACCAAAACCACTGGCATCCCTTAAATTGTATTAAATGGGCTGGACTGGTGGCGTTGAGGGTTGAGGTGCTGGATGCCACACCTCGTGTCATGCTGATGACCGGGTTCGGATGCGAGTTGAGTTGCCGAGGTCGGATAAGGAGGAGGAGTTGAGCATCAGAGGGGCGGCTCCTCTCCTGGGAGGTGGGGACTTGGATCCGTGGTGGTGATGGTCTCGGTGGCAGCTTAGCACAACAGCCACAATCCCTGTGCATGGGGGAGGCATTGACGGACATCTCCTGGTGGGTGCGGATCATGCTCACACTGCATATTGCATGTCCAAGCCTCAGGGAGGGACAGAACAAAGAAAACACCCAGCGCACAGGAGGATGATGGCGGCCTTGAGAACCAGGCCACCGCCTCATCACCAGACTCTCCCAGTCAGCTCTCCTGGACCTCTCCCCAGGACCTGGCAGTCTAGCTTCTGAGAAAGGGCACCCAGGTAAGGAGCACAGAGTGGCCCCACCCTGGGGGCTGTGAGCCTGGGCGGGGTCAGCTGGGAACCACGGTGAGTTGGAGTAGTCTGTCCCTCAACTTCCTGGTCGGGGAGTCGCAGGTCAGGCGGTAGGTCCTCCGCTGGACATGTACACCTGAGGGAGAATTCTGGGTCAGCCTGGAGGAAAAAGAAAAGTTGTATTAAATGTGTTCCTGGCATGTAAATAATGCCATTAATTCTGGTGTACTCAAAATAAATTCAGAGCAGTCTCCATGCAGTAGAATTAAGCTCTGAGCCTGGGACAACAGAAGCAGAGGCGAGCAGGAAGTATGAAGAAGCACTCTCCTCCTGAGGTGGGTTGTGCAGTGCACCACTCCCAAGCAACTGGAGGCGCATAGTGAAGGTGCCATTTTTGGTGTGGGTGGCCAGATGAAGAAAGGCAACCCTCCACCCAGACACCATAGTGGGCATACTCCTGTGGAAGGAGGACAGAGGGGAAAAAGCATGGCCAGACATGCTGAAAGATGGACCCCACAGCCCCCATGGTGCAGAGTGGGATCATGACCACCCCAACCATCTGCACAGACTAGAAACTATCCTCCCCACAGGGGTAGCAGAGGAGGCCACCCAGAGGAATGCTCTGGAACTCAGAGAGGGTGCCTGGAGGCAACACCTGGCAGCAGAGGCAAGTCCGATGGGCACCAGGAGCAAAAAGGAGTAGGCTGCCAGGGACAAGAGAAGCAAAAACAAATGAAGAAAAAAAAAAAAAAAACAAACACTCAGCCCACTGGCTAGGTGATGCCACATCTTCTACCACGCAGAAGACAGGCTTGTCACAGGGTAGGTGAAATCTCCAATGTATACAAACAGACAAAAGACAGAAAGAACAAGGGCCGTTATTGGGATTTGAACCCATGCCACTCTGAATACTGTCACACTGCGCCACCAGCTGCTGCCACCAAGGTAACTGGAAACCTGGGTCTCCCAGATGCACTTACTCTTTCTCAAATGCACAACCGGTGCTGCACAAATTACATTCTTATTCACAAGGGTACAGTGTGTATATTTAGCTATCTGTCTGTCCGTCCGTCCGTCCATCCACCTACCTACCTACCTATATGGGACACAGACAGACAGGAGAGAGAAAAGAAATAAGTGCCTTTAACTAGACCACATATAAGCACACCATACCACAGTGTATAAAGGTGGGCTGGGGGCTAGCTCCACACGTGGTGGCAGGATCCTACCATAACTGCCTGCAGCACTCAAGCAGCAGTCTGCAGTGCCACCAGGGTGGTTGGCAGGACAAAGGGCACACTGGGAAGAAACATATGGCAGAGACCAGAATGACGATGCAAGGTGTTCTTAGGACCGCACCCCACCCGTCACACGCAACGGGAGAATGGGGCAGGGATGTAACCAGGGGTCAGAAGGTAGGTAGGTCACTGGCCAGGAAGCATGAATATCTAAATAAATAAAAGTTGAGGTCAGAACATCAGGAAATTTCACGCTATGAAGGTGGGTTAGCAGGGTGGGGGAATCATGTTACCCTCTTCACCCTCCTGTTCCAGTCAGTGGTTGCACCCGTGCACTAGACCACCTCTGTTTTTCTAGCTCTGCTCTAGAAGACATCAAAGGGAATTGTGATTGTGCAAGAATGTAAGCAATGGCAACTCTTGTGCTGTTTGTAAATTACGGTAACAGACAAATAATGCACATTCCCTCTATCCGCAAGTTCACTGGCTCTGAGCAAACAGATGGAGTAATCCTGGTAGTAGATCAAAGAAACACACAGATAATATCAGCAGAAAAAAAAAAAAAACACTGGTCCATCCAGTCGGTCCTGCTATATCCTATCCTACCATGAGATCCATTATCTAGACAGGGTTTTCTCCTCCTCCTCCCTTGCCTTACCAATGCCCCCGAAAACTATTAAGCCTTTAACTCTCCAGCCATGCTTGAAATCATTAATGGTTTCTGCATCTACCAACTCTGCAGACAGGCTCTTCCTGTGTGTATTATTCTCTTATGACCATACACCCTGTCATACGTCATACACCATGTAATGTGTTATTCCATACTTAAAGACATGGCCAGTTTTAGACAAGTTTCAGCAGATACTAACTCACATGGACGTGCATTCCGCATATCCACCACTCTTTCTGTGAAATAATATTTCTGAATGTTCTATTCTAACTCTTCCTCCTTAATTGCGCACTTGTTCCCTAAATATGTTTGGCAGCTTTATCGGATATGATGGAGGTATTCCTTTCACCACACGAAGACTTATCATAGCTTAATTCTTAATCTCCCCCACCACCAGTGAGAACACCACCAGATCACGTTAGTCAGTCGCCAACATTTAGCCATGTCATCTGCTATTTTGTTGCTCGCTGAGCTTTTCTGTCATATCTACACATGCCCTCAGAATTATTAAAGGAAGGGAATAATAATTACAGTCATTAAGTCTCTGAGACATAAATACAGCAAACAGATGCCCATGTCATGGTTTCTTTAGTATGCCATCTTATTCCCTGATAGACTCCTGACTTTTTCAGCTCTGGAAGGCTTTTCAGAGATCAGTGGTATGTCACCAGGTCTTCAAAGTGAAGTCACAATAAACAGCAGAAACCATAAACAGAAAGAGAGCTCTTCATAGAAAATGACTGTCAGTCATCTGTACAACTTCCCCCACCCCAATTTGGAGTAGCAGGGTGAGATCAATCTTGTAGTTAGCGCAAGAAAGGCTTGTGACTGAGAAAATCATCAGTTCCATGGACATTCTACTGGCCCAACTGCTGCAGGGCTCATAAACTGAGTTTTAGTGACTCACTATAAAATCTACTAGAGTTTGGCAAGTGCCACTTCTGACCAGAGTAGAAGCGGAGTTAAAAAGTAACTCTCGACTCCTCAAAAATTTATAGCAACTTAATCCTTACATGTGTGACAATTTTGAAGTGCCAATATGTTTTTTTTTTGTTTTGTTTTTGTTAATGTATTTATTATATGCTGACGGGAAAACTCACTGGAGAATACAACCCCCATTTACAAGACCAACGAGAATGCGTTTGACAGGTACCGCTGCCGTACCAAAATCCTTGGGTATCCCACAAAAGGCTCACAACCAGTTTTGCACTTCCTATACCCCATGCTCCATTCTTGGCCCTTCAGTGCCCCCCTATTGCTGTCCATCAAGCTGGTACTTTATGACAATATATCAAGCCACAAGGCAGGCCGACATCCTCTGAATACCGGACCCTGAGTAAAGAAAGCCCTCTGTCTGTTCCTTCCTCCTATCACTTGAAGCACTCCTCAAACTATTGCTCTTTCTGCTTATCTGTGCTGGCACTGTTGAAATCAATCCTGGACCCCAGAAGGTTTCACCTCACCAGCAGATCTAGTCTCCATGAAAGGCCTAAGTTTTCTCCACATCAATGTATGCAGCCTTTAAAAAGTTCTCACTAATACAAGCCTGGGTTGCCCATACCCTGCCAGACTTTCTAGTATTCTCTGAAACATGGCTTAAACCAGCAACAAATGACAGTGAAATAAGTCTACCTAATTACCAGCTTTTCAGATCAGACCGTCCATCCAGGGGTGGTGGGGTGGCCATTTATGTTAAGTCAAATATCTCTGCTTCTTGCCTTAATATTTCATCTCGGCCTAAAGAATTGAATGCCTATCCTTAAATATCCCTTCCCAACATGACAGCATTTCAACTGGTTGGCTGCTCACAGGCCCCCTCTGCCGGCTTAAACTCCTTACCCATCTGGGGAATATAACTAAACTGGGTCCTGAGGATACTATTATTCTAGGCTATCTGAATTTTAACTGGCTATCCAATGTTTCTGCACCCTAGTATCTTTCTGTGACCCACATGGTTTTACTCAACTAATAAGCGAACCAACAAGGATTAACCCAAAAACAAAAGTAATAGCACCCTACTTGATGTTATGTTGGTTAATAAGCCCCATCTGTATTCTACGCTGGAGTGCTATTCAGTGATATAAGTGATCACTGCCTCATAGCTGGTATAAGATCTTCAATCAAGCCATCTAACCCTGCAAAATTCCTCCCAAGAAGGTCAAAAAGAACTTTAATATTGCAGAATATCTCAAGATCTGTGTCACTCTAAGCTGGCAAGAATTCTACCTTACAGTTTCTGTGGAGTTAGCACTGCAGGTGCTAAATGATATAATCTTAGGGCCCTCAATACACATGCACCAGTCACCAGTGTCAGAATAAAAGCGCAAATCTTGTCCCTGGTTCTCTGCTGAACTTAAATCTGCACTGCTTGCTAGAGAGACAAGCTCTGGAAAAGGGCAAGGAAGACCAAAGATCCAAATGACTGGTTACAATTCAGAAAAGCCAGGAACAGCTGCACTAAAAAGTGAGAGATGCTAAGGCTGCCTTCTATACAGCAGAGCTGGAAGCCTCCTACTATAACCCAGCCAGATTCTGGGGCACTATCAAGGGAATCCTAGGCAAGACTCTAGCACCTCTTTACCATCTCAAGTGAACCTTAATAATGTGATCATCACTGACAAGTATGAGATTTTAGATGCTTTCAATAATCACTTTACTACAGCAGGCCTAGCTTTGACTCTCTCCAGCAAATCTACTCGTTCACAACTTACTCTCCATTCTGCTGAAGTTCAGGAGGCTGCCTCTACATTTTCTTTCAAGCCAATATTATTAAAACAAGTAGAAGACCTATTGCTCCATCTGGATACCACTAAAAGCGCTGGTGCTGACTCTCTGACCCTTCTTTCTAAAAATTGCACTGCATGCCATTGCAGCCCCTAACTCACCTCTTCAACCTGTCCTTATCTACTGGCTCTATTCCTTCTTTGTGGAAGACAGCACAAGTGTTCCCCTCCTTAAAGCAGGGGACCCCATGGATCTCAACAATTACAGGCCTATTTCCATCTTACCAGTGCTGTCCAAAGTGTTAGAGAAACTGGTAAGCATCCAACTAAATGACTACCTCAGTGCTAACAACCTCCTTAATCCTGCTCAATCTGGGTTTAGAGCCATGCACAGCACATTTCTTCCTTAGCAAAAGTTACAAATGACTGGCAGACTGAACTAGATAAAAAAATAATATCTGTGCTGTATTTCTGGACTTAAGTAAAGCATTCGATACTGTGGATCATGATCTACTAATCTCCTCACTGCATTCCCTAGGCCTTGACCCAATCTCTCTTAACTGGTTCAGATGCTACCTCTCTGGTAGAAAACAGCAGGTAAAAAGTGAAGGAAACCTTTCTTCCTCAAAACCACTCTTAAGAGGAGTTCCTCAAGGCTCCATCCTGGGCCCTATCCTCTTTGCCATCTACATCAATAACATTGATTCAGGCCTCATAAAATCTAATGTTCACCTTTTTGCAGATGATACTGTCCTTTATGTAAGCAATCCATCACCAACAAAGGCCTATGATCTACTACAATCTGAATTCTCCTTACTGCAACACAAATTACTTGAAAGAAGCTTCTATTAAATGCCAAGAAGACTAAAGCTATGTTCCTCTCCACCAACACTTACTCACCGACATTCTTCCTCAACTTTCTACCGTCCTTGGTGAGAGCCTTGATTATGTAGATAAATTCAAATATTTGGGGTTTGGATTGACAACAGGCTTGATTTCACCCGGCATATTGAAGAGCTCCTGAAAAACTCAGACAAAGGCTGGGCCTATTCTTCAGGATCAAACATTTTCTAAACAGAGAATCTAAGCAGAGACTAATCCAGGCTTCATTTCTTTCCCTCCTCGACTATGCAGACTTCCTATATGGCCACTGCTCCCTGTCCTACTTAAATAAACTGGATACCTTGTACCATAGAGCTCTAAGGTTCATCACTGACCTTCCTTTCAGCACCCACCACTGCTCTCTCTATGCTGCAGTTGGCTGGACATCCCTACATCACAGAAGGAACAAAATGCTGCTCTTTGGATCTACAAAGCTCTGACAAATAAACTACTATCCTACATCTCAGATTGCTTCTCTCTTGTTACTCCAAGGCCATATGCCTAAAGCAATAGCCTCATCATGTTGAATTTACAAAGGCCAGTACCCGGCATGGAAGGGCTGCAATCAACTACTTTCTATCACTTATCTGGAATTCTCTGCAAAAGACCCTGAAGCTGAACACTTTCATTCCTATAGCCTCCTTCAAAAGCTGTACTAAATCTTTTCCCAGAGATATGCAACTGCTTCCACAATTCCTAGCCCTTCAGACCCATTTTCACCCCTGCCCCATTAGATTCCCCTCCTTATCTGTTTAAGCATTCATCCATTAACATCGATACTATTTGTCTCCTAAACCCTATACCTTACCTTTCTTCTATACTTGCTTTGGTGCCCAATATCACTGGGTATTCCCTTGTATATATGTGCATATTATTGTATCTGCTCATTTTTTTCTTAAAAGTCTTTGTTATTGTACTCAATCTGTATTTGTATATATGTGAGTTTCTACCCTTTGTTGTTTATGACCAATCAGGTCCATCTTGTAAATGAGCTATACTCAATGATGTTCAGCCTGAATAAATAAAGATTTTGATTGATTGATTGATTGACATGACCAGACAGGATATATTACAGAAATACACAGATTTCAAAAGCGGTGACTGCTTTACGTACAGGGCTGGTAATTATTATTTTTTATTTTTATTTTTTTAAATTGTTGCAAACTAAATTCCATTTCCTTACACATACAACTCTCCTCCGTCAGGCAGCATGGCCACTGTCCTGCATCACTGCCCTGAATAGGAGCAGGTTATAGCCAGGAAACTCCCATGTCTAGGGGTGTGAGGAACAGCAAGCTGGGATATCCTTGCACTCAACAATACAGGAGCTGCTTGACTATCTGCTAGAGTTGGTGGATGTGGACTCCTTAGATACAAGAATAAAACACACTTGACCACTAGACTTCATGCATCAGACTTCTATTCATTGAGTTTCTTTGAGAGCTTGCAGTGTTCATCTGTGCAGTTTGCAATCACAAGCACCAAGTGACTCATCTCATTGGCTTATACACAGATTATGATAACTCTGTTTTCACTGGAAGCCAATCCAACACTGTACTGCAAACCACTCAGCATGCCTGCTAACTGCGTAGCAGCTGCCTGCGTGTCGCGTTCTATCCCATCTTGTTCCCAGCAGTTCTCCCTGTGAGTACAGCCTCTGACACTATATATACTTTTCAATCTCATCATGCAAGGTGATTATGGGTGGCCCTACCCATTCTTCACAAGCAACATGGTACCCAGGGTTCCTTATCGTCATGTACACTAAAGTCCTGGTTTCTACATCTCTTTGTCTACTGGTGTTAATTGTACCTGTGGCCCATTGCTGGTTACAGAATATGGCACACCGCAAGGAGCCCAAACATTAGCATGGTGAACTCCATGATTTCACAAAAACAAGCAGACGCTGTACACCAAAATGACCTCACTGTTGCCAAAAACTAGGTGGAGTCCGAGCAGAGCTGCACAAAGATGCTCTCAGTTTATTAAACTGAATTTATAGCAAAATGAACAGGACAAGATAACAGTACTGACACTGGAACAAACAAGTCCAGCTGCCGTGGTACTCACTTATTAGAGCTCCCAGGCTTCTCAATACAGAAGGACACTGAGGCAGGTACCATGGGCCACCACAACCAATCAGGAGTATGGGGATGAAAGCTAGAAGGAGAGACCAGAGGCCCTTATGTTGTTCACCCTGGAAAATGAGCAGACTAGGTAACCAAGCGTGTCCTTATCTGCCAGCAAATTCCATGTTTCTGTGTAAGTTTCTATGTTTCTAAAAGGAGGTGGGGGAGGGAGATGATTTCTATCATCCTCATACTAACGGTATCGCCAAAGTCAATTAACTGGAGATGTTTGACCTGGTGCGCTCCAGCAGGATGTGAGGCGTGCCCTGAAAGTCAAAGATGTGAAATTCTGGGGCAGTGTTAGGGGCACTTCTCCCAGAAGGTGGCGAACCTATGGAACAGCTTCCCAACAGAGACAGTGGGCACAAAGATGGTAAAGTACAGCAAGGTAAGTCTGGATACAATTTACGCTCACCAAGTGAATCACCGAAAATTCTGTGAAGTAGGGTACTAGAACACGCTACTAGGGAGCACTCTCAAATTAAAAAAAAAAGTGGTTAATACTAACACATCTTTTAGGAGTTTATTTTTTAAACCCCACCCTGTATATGAAACCTGCTCGAGGCTTCTCTCTCTCAACATACATCACCAGACGGAGGAAGAATGGAGCTCTGTCCATACCATTCCCTTGAACCTCACTAGGCAGCATGCTTTCTCCCATCGGGGCCCCCTGATAAATGAACTCCGATGAAATTACAAACAAACAACAGCCTGTCTCAATTCAAAGTAGGCCTCAAACAGCACCTAATGTCTAACTCAAAATGCACCTGCTTCTCAGGTCCCACTTGATAGACAGGCCTACCCCCAGGGTAACTCCCAGCAGGGCTACCTAGAGAACCCTGCCTCCATTCCAGCCTAGCCAAGGGCTTAAGTAAGCTATCAGTCCTCTTTAAATGCACTTGGTACTGTCCTCCCAAATCCCCTCCACACACACACCATACTGACAAAGCCCTCTGGAGCTGCTCCCCATTTCACTATCCCCACCTCTCGCTCTCGCGGTTGGTTTCAAACCCAGTCCCCTTGTTTCACTGTCACCCAGCCTCTCAACATCTGGGATAGCAATAAACCCTATGCAGTTACTCTGCCATAGTCTAGCAACGATTCAGAGGTTTCCGGTGGTGTGCTGCCTTAGGCAACCAATTAGAAATAGTTTAGTATTCAATTACAACTGCTCAGTTTTTTCTCCTATTTGTCCAATTGCCATGTAATCGCTCTTTAATGCCTAATGATCAGGCCTCTGTGAAACTGAATATGTGTATTGTCTTACTGTCCACCCTGACATGGAACCTTTGTAAAAAGCTCACACTCAAAGGTCTTTCCGTAATACTAATTAAACTCGTTTTTTATTGAAACACAGACAAGACAGGAACCAGTTATACAGCAATACAGGAATGTAACACATGTGAGTTGGAGTCATCCACCATAACAATGATTAATAAAGTAGCATTTTAGTTACTATTCTCCACAGTTGCCATCATTACTGGTGTAAAATTAAAAATTAAAATTATATGTGTATACACACACACACACACACACACACACACACACACACACAAACTTCACTTGCTTTTGTCTCTCAGAATTTGAAATGGCCTCGCAAACTAGACGGTCTGATAGATAACTGTCAACATTATGTTTCTCGTTAAATGAAAATTCAAGCACTACCAACATGTAAACGAAGGGCTGGATTTTCAAAGGGCAACACAGGGCCTATCTCAAACCCTTTTGTTGGCACAGAGGTGACAACACCTTTGCCAGCGACTGCACCCAATTTTCATGGGTCGGGCGCAGTTAGACACTTACCCCAATTTACAGCAGCCTGCATCAAATATTTGGTGCAAGCCCTCTAAAGGGTACACAAGATTGCCGCAAGCTAGACTGGAAAAAGTTGGCCTGACTTGTGGCACTGGCACACAGGATCAAAAATCCCAATCGCCAGCCAGGAGAATGCCGTGAGCCCTGTAGCCACACATTCAGCGCACTCCAGCGCTATGCATTCTTAGCCCTTTGAAAATCTGGCCCACAGAAGTTAATGGCAGACTACGGCCCGCAGCCCATCAAGTCTGCCAAGCCTAACCTATCTAATGTGGCTTGTAAGGGCCTTAGTGGCCCTTCACTCCCACTCTCCCTCCTGTCACCACCATCTTTACCAGCCCACATATCTATCCCACCCATATCTGAATCCCTCCTGATTTGACACACACTACCTCCCTTGGTAGCCTTTTCCACCCTCTACCATCCTATGCATGAATAGGTGCTTTTGTGCATCCCTTAAACCTCCCACCCTGAAACTTAAAGGGACACTGTCAACCCCTTAGGTCTCAAAGTATCCCTAGTTTAAAAACAAAACGCATTTGATGATCGCCAACATTCTGTAAAGATTGCTGATGTAGCTGGTAGTTTGATTCTGACTCTTTTCTTTAAAAAGTCAAAACAGACTGCCCACCAACTGGTGTTACCACACAAACACAGGTTTGTTTACATTCCTTAATCAGCTCCAGCTGCATCTTTCCTAGACTCGGAACACCCACAACACAGTCTAGCCCCTCATGATGCAGTGGGAGTTTAGAAGGCTACTGTATCATGAGTTACTGCACTGTTTGGGGTGTTTCTAATGCTCAGGAAGTATGCAGTAAGAACTGATCCAGGATTGTAAACAAAACAAGGTCATTTATAAATAGACATTGCCATGCATTTCAGTTCTACTAAACAAGGAGACAGAACAAACAGCAAAATCAGTGAATTTTAGAGAAGGTAAGCAATCATAAAATGTGTGGTTTCAGCTAGAAATAATATGATGAAAAACATGTTGACAGTGTCCCTTTAACAGAGTTTCCCTTGTACTGTGTTCCCACTTAACTGAGCAGTATTCTGCTCTCTACTTTATCTTACAGAGGTATTTGTACATCTCGATCATGTTGCCCTCCTCATGTCTTGCCTCCAATGTGCATGTCTTAAGGTCTTTCAACCTCTCCATGTTATGTCTGTTCCAGTTGCCTCCGGATCATTTTGGTTACCCTGCTCTGCACCACCTCCACCCTGGCCTTGTCTTTCTTCAAGTCCGAGCCCAAAACTACACACAGTATTCTAGGCGAGGAGAACCAGAGACCTGTCCAGTGGTACAATCGCCACAACCTCCAGCTACTGATCCCCTTCCTGTGCTTCCTATGTGCATTACCTTACATTTTGTGTTGAATTTCAAATGCCAGACCTTTGACCACTTCTCTATTTTTCCAGGTTCTTCATCATATTTTTACCCCTTCCTTACTGTCAGGCCTTCCACAGAGCTTAGTACTGTCCGTGGAGAGGAAGACCTTCCCCTGGATCCCTATTCTAATCTCACAGATGAAAATGTCGGTGAGGACCGAACCCAACGCTGATCTCTGTGGCGCACCTCCTGTGACCTCCTGACCTCCATGTGTTCTTCATTAAGGACAACCTTTGGGTTCAGTCATATAGCCAGTTTCCTACCTATCTTGTGATTACTCCGCCCCCCACCTCCACACACCCTCCAGGACATTCAGCTTTTCAACCAGCTGCACGTGTGGAATATAGTCAGTTGTTTTGCTAAAGGCAGTTACAGTGTGTCCACTCTGTCCCTTGTCCACCACTTTCCTCATCCAAACAAAGTCATAGATCAGGTTCATCTAACATGACCACCTACCATGAACCTATGCAGTATGATACGCTGAAGTATGTTTGTCTCCAGGAAATACACTGGCTTCTCCTTTATTAAGGTAATTTCCCCACTATGGACGCCTGTCTGTAGTCCCTCTGGTTTGCTTACTTCTGCTTTTTGTGCAACTGAGCTACATCCTCTGCCCTCCAGTCCCTAGGTACTACACCTGCTTCTAGCAAGATGCTGAAGAGTTCAGCTAATGCCCAGCTAAGACTCGTCCCTTTAGCACACAGGGATGCAGTCCCACAGGCACAACAACCTGCCTACCTTCAATGGATTTAATCCTTAACACTCTTGCCTTCAAATCAGACCCTCATTGGGTAGGTTTACACTGCCCCTTTGCACCACTGCAACCCACACGCATGGGCTGCAGTGGCTGCAAGCGTATGTGGACACTTACCATAGCATGGTAAGTTGTCTACTGATCCCTCCCTGAGCCAGCACAGGAGTAGGATGTTCCGAATGAGTAGCTTGCTGTTACATGCACAGGCTATGCAGCTCACTCCAGTGCATGGCGACTGCAGACATCCCCAAGTTGCTGACTGCTCCAAGACTGATGGCCCCCTCTCAGCATGGCTTGCAACAACGCTGAGATGTACTGTGTAAATACTCTGCAGGACAGTTCTTGTGGTGCTGGAAAGACCAGCACTAGGGATCGGACACATTGCACCAACAGTGTAAACATGCCTATTAATACCCTCCTCCTTGCCTCAAGGACACAGTCATGCAATGGCCCCTTATTCTTGCTGAATCTCCAAGATTAATCAGTTTAAGAGATCTTTGTGGTCTGCCCTTGCAGTCCATTGCAACTGTAACTGTTAAACTGTTTTATTCGGATTCTCTCTGAACATATTCTGTGACTTTTCAGAACGATGTTTGTTTACAGTAGATAACTGATCCTTCTTAACTTATTTGCTCCTCATGGCATATTTTTGGTCGGATCCAGCAATCGATGGTTCCAACGCTATATGACATCTATGGGAACAAATGAGTTAAGTAGCTCGAGCATTTTCAACTGGATTTCTTCTGAACTCGCTTACTGTAATGTTTTTGTGACTATGTATTTGACATGGAACTTTTTGTAAATGAGCACCTGTGCTCAAAGACAGTCTCCAAAGTTTTCAATAAATGACTAAATTCTCCTCTGTGAACACCAGACAGAAAAATTGGTTCAGTATGTCTGTCTTTCCCTGTGGTCCTTTTTCTTCTGCCCTTCCCTTTCTTTAGTCTATCCCTCTTATTCTGCGTGCTTCTCCCTGCACGTAACTAAAGAACATTTGGTTCCCTCTTCTTCAGACTCTCAGCTATCCTAAACTCACCATCAGACACTACCCCTCACAACCTTGTTAGCCTCCCTCACTCAGTTAGGAAACACTACCCGTCCCCCTCCTGAGCCAGTGCTGTATTTTCTGAAGGCCTTCTTTTTCTCGCCCACCTCCTTGTGAACCACAGTTGTTTCTTACCTCCTGCTTTTTCCCTACCATCCTGTAAATATTTTATTTGTTCGCTGGGTAGGTGCACTAGTCCAGGGACTGTTTTCAGGCACACCCAGCCATGAAAAAGATAAGAACAAAACAAAATAGTAGATTAGAACCAAAATACATACAAGACATAATATATACAGTTAGTACAGTAATGCTGTCTAATTTTGTGCCTATTTTGTATGCTGTATTTTCATGTTTTTATTTATGGAAGGTGCCCAGAGCATCCGATATTGGGCACCCGTAGAGACAAAATTGCCTTGCCAGTCATGTAATTGACGACAGCAGAAATACATAACAGGCAGACAGTAATACATTCAGTATCACAACAGATGGAACTACCTCTCAAATGTTCCATATTATGAGCAACAACCTCTCTCATTTTACCCTTCAAAACCCCTCTGTCTCATGTGGTGAGGAGCTGTCCCACATGCCACACTATAATTTTACAGCAAACATCCACAGCTTTATGACCGCAAAACAAAAACAAAAACAAAAACAAAAAAAAAAATTGTTTCAACAGTAGTTAGAGCTTCTCTCTCTCTCTCTCCTTTAACGAGGTGCTGCATATTTACCTCCCCATTTTGTGGGACAATAAAAATGAAAACTGAAAGGAGTGTTTGCTACTTTTGGAAAACCTTAAAAAAAAAAAAAAAAAATCAGAATATTTAAACACAGTCTTTTTTTTTTATTTAAACATTTGATAACCGGGAAGGAACACTGAGCTGGGGCTCATTTCAGGTGCAACCTGGGGATACAAAGCACAAATACACAAGATAAATATACACTGCATAAGTTATACAGAGTAACGTTGTACATGCATTTGACCATACACAACTTATATCATACATTTCAGAGGATTAAGTTGCAATCCACAAATATTTTACATAAAGGCTGAGCCTTGAGCTGCTAGAAGTAGGTGCAGGTGAGGAGGAAGTTGATTAATTTGGTATTTGAAACAGCCGGCAAAGGCGAGTTTCTTAGGAGAGGTGGAAGTTGGGTCCATAAAAAGGAAGTCTGTAGGTGAACACAGACATGCCAGTGGATGAGGAGTTCTGTTTATATTTTGTCCACATTTCGCTTTCCTTTGTTCTTCAAGACTAGGTTTCAATTGGGCCAGCCTAGCAGTGAAGCAGTACAGGTACTGCTCATGATGCCGACACACCAGTTTGGGGAAAAGCCTGGCTGCCAGGGCCAGCTGGGAGAAGAGACAGAGTGTCCCAGAGGATGCTCTCTGTCTCTATGGAGGGAGGCGTGTGACACTGTTGCAGAAGTGCCACCTGGATGACAGCAGGCATGCCCTAAGGTGGGGAGACCGAGGCTGATGCCAGGGTAGTTGCACACTATGCATGCGTGCTCTTGCACGGCATCTCAGCTGCTGGCGCTTTAGGTGAGAGACTCAGAAAACCAGCGAAAATTGCCCTGCCGGTTGAGGATGACAGACCCCAGTATAAACAGACCCCATGCTTCCACCGCACCGCCACCCGATGACTAGCCACTGCTGGGGTGCATCCCTTTCGCCCCTGACCCACAGGGAGGGGTATTCAAAGGCCAAATTGAGGCCTAGAGAATGTGGGTAGATAAGGTGCAGGGCTTGGGCATGCCATGGTGCTCCTGTGGGAAGCCAGGCACCTGGTGGGTGTGTGTGTTTGTGTGTGTGCAAAACTGTGGATCAAAAACTAGGTTATAACTTTATTTGCATGGAAACTAGATCTTGCCCTTACAGTTTGTGTGCTTCTGTGCTACAACTTTGCCAATGTAATAAATCCACAGTTTGTTGCTGCAGAAATTTTAATAATGTCACCAACTTGTAACTTCAAAGGAGTAAACAGCAGTAGTAGACCAATTATAGGGGACATAGATCCAGTTTCCATGGAAATGAACCAAAAGTGAGAAATAAAGCAAAGAAACACAGAAATTCTATAAAATATGCCTGTGTCTAAATATGTTTTTTCTGTTGTCTATATAGCCGTTTGCTCCTCCGTGGCCACCTACTCCTATCGCCGGACCCCCTTCCACCCCCAACACTGTCAGTCTCTCCCCTCACTGTCTTTATCGGTGGGAATCCACAAGGAGCAAGGTATGAGAGTGGTGGGTGGCGTACAAATGGCCATGGACAGAATTTTTCTGGTCCCCCACCCGAGCACTGGCAAGTCGTGCACACTAAGGCAAGCATGCACGCTTCTGAAACCAAGTGCTCCTTCCACCTTCCCTGACGCAGTCCAGCTTCCGACTGTGTTTGAAACCTGGCCTCCACCAGGTGTCAGCCGAGAGTGAGAAACTACACCTCCCCAATCTGGGAGACAAGAGCAGCCCAGTGGCCACTGCGATTATCTTCCAGCCCTCCCCGCCAACCCGCGGCCTCTCCCAAACTCAGATTGCCGACATGGCACAAGGTGTGGCGTCACCACTCAACCAAGAAAGTCTGGTCACACATTAAATTCTTTCTTGGTTCTAATCTAACATCCACCCCAACAACATGTCTCTTGATGGGGTACACTGTAACAATCCTAGAACCACTGCAAACTTCTTTAACTATAAATTCTCAGACTTAACCAACTACACCTCCTCTTCTTCCTGCCCAACCAAGTGTATCCACCCTACCTAATGCGAATGGTCCTCAATTTTTTTCCAAGGCAATCACAAAATGTGGAGTGCTCAGACTGCTAAATAATATCATGGACCTCTGACAGCAGCTGGCTCGGACAGTCTAGAGCCCAGGCTTCTTAAGACTGCAGCCCTTTTAATCACTGCTCCCCTAGCCAGGATTTTCACACTCTCCTGAGCCAGGGCCACATCCTGACATATGGAAGCAGCTAGAATTACTCCAGTCTTTAAAAAAGGAGATCGAAGACCAATCCAACTATAGGCCATCATATCTGTCCTGAATAAAATTCTTGAGAAGCTGGTAGCTGCCCAGACAATAGACTTCTTATAGAAACATGATCTACTCACGCTGCCCAGCATGGTTTTTCACAAACGTCATAGCACTGCTACTGCCCTCCTCAAATTCACAACAGATACTCAAGTGGCTATGGACTCCGGCCTCCTCACCGTGCAGTTTTTATTGACATGACTAAGGTGTTCACCTAGTTGATCACGCCATCCTTCTAACCACCCTGGAGTCCCTGGGTTTCTCAACTAACATTGTTAGATGGTTTGGAAACTACCTAGCTGATAGGTCTCAAACTGTGAAATACAATTCTACCCTCTCGGACAAAACCATCATAAATATTAGGAGCTGCAAGGCTCCATCCTTGGGCCCATACTTTTCTCTTTTTATAAATAACATTTCTACTGACCTCCACAGGTCAACCTCCCTACTACATGCTGACGACACTGTGCTGTATGCTAGTGCTAAAAGCACTGATGACATTAACAAATGACTCTCTTGACTTCCAGCTAATACAAACGTGGCTATTTACTCACAAACTTGTATCAAACGAGTCTAAAACCCAAGCTATGCTCTTTGGACCAACTGCAAAACTAAAGCACGCCTCATTCTCAGTTCAAAGTCACTCTTAAATGGGTCAGCAGTTGGGGTAGTATCCTCATTTAAATATCGGGTATTACCCTTGATCCAGCATTAAATTTTGACTTACACATCAATCTAACCTGCAACGGGTACATGCCAAACTAGGAATAGCATACCAAACCAGCTGTATGCTTACTACCTCTGCTAGGCTTGCACGTTCGTGGCACACTCCTCATCAATACTTACGTATGGGACTCCAACATATGTTTCCGTAGCAAATCAATCCTTAGAAATGGGATGTTACATATAACAACATCTGTCGCTATGCCTCCTCCTCACATCGGCTGAAACACTCACCGCCTCTATACTGACCTGGGATGGCTTCCTCCTGCTGAACTAAGGCTACATGCTTACGGCTCTGTCATTGACAACATGATTGCGTCTACAAATCTTAAATCCCTAGCAGGCCTTTTCCAAATCCTGACTCCAAGCTATGGATTGCGTTCCATGGACCAGGCCCTGTTTTCATCCCCAGACACTGCACCACTAAAGGTGCTACTGCTTTCTCCTGCCATGCCCCCAAATTTTGGAACTCCCTTCCACTAACCTTGCGACAATCAACATCCCATGTCTTTTAAAAGGTCTATGCACTTATCTTGAAACTTCTCACAAATGCTCCTGTTTCAAGCCTCCCAGCCCTCATTACCCCAGTCTTACCTCTTCTTCTGATCTGTCCCTATACGCTAAGCACTTCTCTTTACCCTCTTTTGCACTTCTCCTTTACCTCCCTTTCCTAATCACCTACTTCTATCACCTACTAAATTCCCCACTGTTAACTTTCTATCCCTTATTAGTGCTGATAATGTTATCGTATCATGTTTCTCTCTAAGCAAACTGTGTTTGAATTTTGTTTTGTGTTGCTCCATATTTTTCTGCACTGTTACCAAAAACATCCTTGTTTCTAGTTGATTCCTTACAACCTACTTGTAACCTTGTGAAATGATTTTGTTATTTGTATTTAGAATGTCATCCCTGTATTCGTTGTTTTGTATCCTCCGGTCGCGGCCTTAAAATAGACATGACTATGGCTAGCGCACTTCCACATGGTAAACAAAAATAAAATAAAATAAATAAACCCCAGTGCCACCGAGCTGGCTAATATTATGTTTTTAAAGTGTTTCCAACAGTAATGGATTACAAGGTCTAGCAATTAGACTCTCACAACAGACAGCACTTATACTTTCTGAAACTAAGTGAAATTTTTTTTTTTTTTTTTTTTTAAACAGACTCCTTAGATACATTTCTAACTATGACCTCACAAGCCCTTCACATAGCGATGATGTCATACCCATGTATAACTCAATTTCTGGAATGTTGAAAAAGTGTCTGTCAGCACTTTCTTTTGTTTCCTCCTCTCCCTGTCCCATTACCCCACATATTCAACATCAAAAGTTCCTACCAAATCACCAAACCAAATTCAGACCCCAGGCTCATAGTGGTACGTAAATTTGATTTAGTAACACTTTTTTTGTTGTTGTTGTTAAACAATGAAAAAGGCACCCATAGCACCAGTGCACCCACCAGGTCAATAAATAAATAAATAAAGAATGAAATATGGGGGCAGTCTATTTTTTCTTCTTACACACCCAGAAAGGTGATACCATGTAAACCATGAGATCAGAGTTAGAGTGATTATATCATATAGCAAAGACCATTAAGTTACAAATTGAAAGCACTTTTAAATCTCATTATTCACGATCTTGCAATTTATGGCAAGAGTGAATTCTGAGATTTAATTGTCAACCACTATCCGCAGCTCACTCTCTCCCAACCTCCCACCTGCACAGGAAGCAAATGACTTGGCTGTCTCCTCCCACCTTCCCACCCAAACAGAAACTAAATGTTTCATTTACTACCTGTCTTGTGGTTCTCACACACCCACCCACACCAACAGCACACCTGATACTCCCACTCCTTGTTTCTCTCTGTCCACCAGACTGCCTGCCTGAATTGCAAAAATACAGCTTGTTGGTAGTGCTACTGCTCCTTTGGCTTGCTCTCTCGGCCCCTCCACTACCTGCTTGCCTATCTGAACAGGTAGCACCACCTGTGGTAAAACATTGCAAAGAAAAAAAAAAAAAAACTTTTCTGGGACAAGCTTGCTAATTAATCATACAATACAAAAATAAGATACCAGAACAGTTTCGTAAGAACTTACCTTAACAGTATTTATTTTATTTGCTTTATTTATGTCGTGGATTACACCAGTGAACAGATGCTCATTTATAGGTTCCATGTCAGTTATATAGGCGATACAATACAGATGACAGAGTTACATATGGGACAGGTAAGTTACAAGGTACAACAGCATTAAACAACTTAGGCAGTATAGCAGCTAGCTGGCGTCAGAGGTTAACACCCTACTTGGGAGCTCTCCAAGGTGAGAAGGAGCAGGGGTGGCAAACATGGGTGGAAGGAGTAAAGTAGTTGGGAGCATCTGGGGGTAGGAAAGTGGGAGCGATGTCATGATTGGGAGGGGTAGGTGTAACCTAAAGTGCTGGGATTGGTGTCCTCAACCTAATGAGTTGTCAGGAGGTACGTGCAGGTAGTTGGTTGATGCTCCAGGAGGGTGCTAATGGTAGCAATCACATTTACTAGGTGCTGTCGGAGTCTGCATTTGAACGATCCGATGGATGTGGCATTGATAACGTCAGGAGGTAAGACAGTGGTCCATAGTGGAGCATGACAGTAAAAGGCACATTGTGCCAGGGCTGTGTGGCATCTGGGAACTCTGTAGGTCTGAGTGGAGGAGTTCCTTGTGGGTTGGGTGCTCGAGTGTGGAGTTACGAGGTTCTGGACCCCTGGGGTAGTTGGTTGAGGAAGCATTTCTTGGCGATGAGGCAGGTTTGGTAGTTTATTCTCTGTCCTTCAGTTGTAGCCAACCTGCCCGGGTGTAGAGCACAGATGTGCGTTAGTCTTTCTGCGCCTGTGAGCATTCAGCCCACCTGGTTTAGTGCAGTGGTGATGCGGTTTAGGGCTGTGTCTGTTGCCGACCTGTAGACTGCCAGGCCATAGTCAACGAGGAGACTACTGAGCTGCTGATGGCCAGGTTCAATGCCTCATGTGTTAGGCAGTGTCTATGTCTGTATAGGATCCCTATTCTTGTATTAATTGCCCTTGCTGTGTTGTCGATGTATTGGGTGTACCAAAGTGTAGAGTAGAGTGAGATGCCCAGGTACCTGAACCGCTGGACGTGTTCCAGTGGGTCCCTACTGGCGTTCCTGATTGCAAGGGGAGGCATTATACTTGCTCTGTGTGCTGGTGAACACCATAGTCTTAGTTTTTTTTGCAGTTCATGACTAGTCTGATCCGAAAATAATTTTTCAGCGGCTAAGAACCCTTTCTGGAGCTCCACCGCCAGTTGTCGGGATTTGGGTTGCTGTTGAATATTACTGCGTTGTCTCGTGATAGGAGCATTAGGCCGGAAATGCGGATGGCAGTTTGTTTAGGAATACATTGAACAGTAGGGGTCCCACAATTGATCCTTGTGGGACCACTGAGCGGACTGGTCTATTATCAGAGGTGATCCCCTACTTTGACTTTTGTGAGCAATTGTGAAGGTAGCTGAACCAGCATACGGATTCTGAGAAGAGTCCTGTAGCTGACAGTTGGTCCTGCAGGAGCTCATGATGCACCATACCAAATGCTTTTGATATGTCGGGAAAGTTGCCCCAACCAGGAGACCTTGATCAACTGAATGTTGAATGTGTTCGGTGAATTCGAGCAAGGCCGTGATAGTACTGTGACCTGATCGGAGCCGTGTTGCTTGAGACAGAGAAGTTGGTATTGGTTCAGGTGTTCAATTAACTGGTTTGCCACTATCCGCTCATGGGCTTTTTTTTTTTGGGGGTATGGAGATAGGTCTGTAGTTATGTAGGGTTCTGTCGCCACCTTTGTGCACTGGAGTTACCGATTTCCATCTCTGGGGAAACAGAGAGGCAGAGGAGAAGTCGATTAGTTTGGTGAGTGGGCTAGGACTTCAGCCAGGGCCAGGTAAGAGTGCTCCCCACTATTTCTAGATTTCCCAGGGCCTTCTTCACATACTTTTGAAGCTTCTACTTGAGAAACTTCTTTAAAGTGGAAGAGCGGGTGGTTAAGTGATGGTTGTTTGTCCATATTAGGATCAGTCAGTGGTGGGGGTTTAAGTAGTCTGCTGGTGGCACACTGTTTAGGTCTGTGAATGAGATGTTAGTGTGGTGGCAATGTGCATTGGTCCAAGGACTGCACACTGTCGATCAAGAGCATGGCTGTTACAGATTTGGGGTCCTTGCCAGTTATGTCACTGAGGTTATCCCAGAATGACCTGTCATTCCAGGTACTATACAGTACAGGTACTGGAAATAACAGTAGGTCCTAGAGAGAATCTCCTCCATTAGGCCACACCTTGGAACTACAAGTCATCAGCATCAGGACACTCAAACTTTTGCTTAGCCAGGGCTGCCCACAATGACGTGCAGTCTCTATGCATATAAATGTGGATGGCCCCATCACTCAGTTCCTGCCAGAGATAAGCCTCTGGGCCTCCAACTTTGAGGAACCAGATGATTACAGCAGTACCAGGCATATGAGGAGAGCACGGGCCTGAATACAGGATGCATGGAGTTAAGGTTTAGGTATAGCATCAAATATAACCCTCAGGATACAAAACTGGGGGAAGGAGGGTATTATTTATTTATTTAGTTTTTGTTAGATAGGTAAGGTATCATAGCCATTATTATGACTATTTTCAGACACGATCCAAAGGATTACAGACATTTTAGGCAGTCAGTGTACAGACGTTCATACAGAAGATGAGGAACATCATGAGAGGGGAGAGAGAACATACAAGACATGTCAGGTAATAACAGTGATGACATAATGCTAGAAAACAGGTAGGAAAAAATTTACATACTTCAATACAATCACTGGTACTATAAAATGTTGCATACCATCCATGCTAAGTGCTACTTATTACAGTAGTCAGGTTCCAGAGAGAGAGATGATCATTCATTGATAGGAGGCAGGAAATAAGAGCAGCCTATGGAGGGTTAAAACAGGTGCATTGGGCACTCTTGACAAGGAGTGTGAGATGCATTGTTTTTTAAGGCAGCATGATTGGGGCAGAGTGAATATTGAGAGGAAGAGAGTTCCAGTACTCTGGAGCCAGGCATGAGAAAGCTGAGGTACCTCTCAGAGTCTTACACCTGGGAGTACTTAGTAGAGAGAGTTCAGAGGAATGGAGGTTTGGGGCACTAGCATGGCTGCAAGAGAGGTAGGAAGGCCAGTTCTAACGATATTATCAAGTAGTGTACCAATGGCAAGAAGACAATGGGCAGACGGAAAGGGCCAACTTATGTCTGAATATAGCAGGCAGTGGTGTTTCAGGCATGGTGAAGCTGAGGCATAGCGACAGATATTGTTTGTTATATGTTGCGTCCCATTTACTGAGTGTGGTTTTAGAGGCTTTTGTATAGGTGACAGCACCATACCGATGAATGGGACTTGAAGGTCCCTGGCAACAGCCAGTCTAGCAGAAGGAGTGAGCATCCAACTAATTCTATAGGCAATGCCAAGTTTAATGTTGACTGATCTGCATGTGGTCATAATGTGCTGTTGTCAAATTGAGTGATTCATCAAGTAGGATGCCTAAATACTTAAAAGAGGTTACCACAAAGTCGGCCCAGTGGCGCTGAGAGTTGAGACGCTGGATGCCACACCTCGCTCCACGCTGGCAACCCGGGTTCGAATGCGGACTCTGGGCCATCGAGGGCAAGCCAGGGAGAGAAGGATCAAGTGCCCCACGGCTGCTCTCCTTCTCTGGGGAGGGCTGGGGACATTGTCTAGCCACTCCACTGCCACCTTTTGGGGAACCCAGAGGTGCAGCGTGGTTGAGACAGCACAGAGGGCTGGCGCTGGCAGAGGACAGGAGCAGGCGTACGTCTCGGGCGTGCTGGCTCGTTGGTCCTCATTGCATGCCAACGTCAAGAGATCGAATCAATGGAGGAAAAGTCCCCATACAATCTAAGAGACGAACCCCGCCCACTTCCATGATGCGGCGGGCAGACTCCGCTGAATGCGCACGCTTCCCTGAGGTCCAGGGAAAGATAAGAGGGGCCTTCCTTGCCCTGCCCAGAGGGTTAAACCGGGGTAATTTGAGGTGGGTGCACACTCTAGGGCAGACTCCACGTGGACTTGGAAGAGTGCAGACTTGGAGGATATGCGAGAAAGGAGGGTAGGCGTCGTGGAGGATAAAACAAAAAAAAAAAAAGGTTACTGCCATAAGAGAGAGCCATTTGACAGAAGATATTAAAGAGGCTGCGACTGGCATTAAGTTTGGCAGGTAATCCAAAGAGCATGCCCTGCATTTTACTCGTGTTTAAGACAAGTCTATTGTTGTGGATCCGGTCTTGGATTTATTTTTATTTCAATTTTGTTGCGGGGCTCCCCTAGCCCGAGTGGGCTCGCCAGGCTCCAGCAACCTCTTCTCTCATGCTGGGATGCTACCCCCCGAGTGGGCCGCTGTGGCGAAACGCTGCGGCCAGAAGGACCAGGCACTGCAGCCAGCACATACGCTGGGCTGGTATTTTTCTTTTCCCCAGGGCTGAGGGACATGCAATGACACTGACAGAGGTGACAGCACACACGCCTGCAACCCTCTTCCAAGCATCTGTCCCCAGCTCTTCCTGCTGCAGCACGACACCCTGTCCCCAGCTTCCGCCAAGAGGAGAACGGGCACCAACACTGAGAGGCCCTCCCGGAGAAGGAGAGCAGTCCTCCGACGCTCAATCCTTCTCCTCCCCTGCCGACCCCCGGTCCGTGCCCGTTCCTGAACATGGGTCACCGATGTGGCACAATGTGTGGCATCCAGCGCCTCAACCCTCATCGCCACCGGACAGCCAGTCTTGGATTTTAGAAGCGCAGAGGTTAGTCAACTGTTTATTTCCTTTATATGTGCCAAGGAAGTGTAAAGTACAAGATCATCTGCATATAAAATAATTGAGCACCCAGGGAGATTAGTATGTTGTTTATAAAACTTAAGGAAGAGAAGAGGTCCCAAATGGAGCCTTGAGGAACACCAACACTTATATGTGCAGAGTCAGACACCACAGAGTTAATTTAATATGTTGGCTTCTATTGCTTAAATAGCTGTGGAACCATTTTGCAGAGAAGCCAAGGGAGCCAAGACGGTAAAGTAGGAGGGTGATCAACGATTGAAGCCTTAGAGATCGATGAACATTCCAACTGTCATTTGGCTGGCACGGCCTAACAGATGAGATTCTATCGAAGATCTACTGTTATGGTAAGTTTCTACGTAACTGTTCTGTCAATGAGGATACCTCCTCTATTAGACCACACCTTTGAAATGATTCCCAAGCAGTACAAAGTGAAATAACTCTGATGATGGCACAGTGTGACATGTAATTAGTGCAGAAGGCTTTGCAGTACAGCAAGACCAAAACCAGGACATCTACAAGTGACAATGTCCACACTGTAATGTTTTACTGAAAGTGTGAACAGTGCTCCATATGGCTGCAGCAGAGACATTTTTGAAATAAGCTAAATAAAAGTAAAATAACAAAATGGCAGTGGTTTAGTTGGTGGGGTTTCCACCAACAGGTCCAACGAGGATGAGAGACAGTGGGAGAAAGAACTGAGGGGATGGGGCTGCCCATGTTATATGCGTGTAAACACTGCACATCACTGTGGGTGGTCCCCGGCTAGCAAAAAGCTTCTCAGTGGCCCTAACACTGATGACTTATAGTTCCAAAAGTGTGGTCTTATGGAACAGATATTCTCTATGAACATTCTAAATTACATATAGAACATTGAATGGACAACTATCACAACCAGTGTGTTCTGCCACAGAGGGTTCTGATTCCCTCTGACCAAGAGCGAAGCTTGAGAGGTCCATGGGAATCAGAACCACAAGGTGGCAGAACACACTAATTATGCATAAAGTTGCTCATCCTGCATTTTTTTCTAGTGTACATTATGTGAAATGTGTGCTTTGTTTTTTCTTTCACAATGAAACTGACTTGTGCAGTCTTTAGAGGTTCTAGAATACTCTTCTACCACCGAAGGTACAATCACATTCTACAACCTTTGAACTGTGGTACAACAGCATTTTGAAAAGAATAGATTTCTATATAAAACAATGCTCTACTACAGGGTTTTATTTAACTCTAAAAATCGATTAGTTTGCTCATAAAAGTGCTAAAACATTGTGAAAATGTATAGCACCTGCCTCACTGTGTTTAACAAACATGATACTCCTAGAAACCTGTATAAATACTTTCTGAACAGTTAGTATTGTCCCAAGAAAAAACTGCTAATCAATTACTTAAAACCCTGTACTATCACTATAAAGTCATAAAGTTTGAGATTGAATTATGTAACATCCAATCCACAAGGCTTTCAACCTTGTGGATTGTCCTGCGTCATTAACCCTTGATTGTATAATCACCTTGTAATTCACAGTGCCTACCATTTATTCTGTATATCACACAGCCAAGGCATGTTACAAAAAAAAAAATGCAAAGGTTTACATGCTGTCCCTACTTTATGTATCATTACTGGTTGACAGAATGATGGATGGTATGCAGTAGCAGAACTAGCTGAAAACGAAAGTTCATTCTGCCTGTAGCTGTTGTCTCACACTCAGTGCCCCATGTCAGAGTGAGGCAACTTGCCATGAGAGAGACACACACACACACGTGTGTTACGAGGAGTGTAACAGAATTTCAACTACTGGTTTCAGGCTGTAATCGACCCCAGCCAAAAATGATTACCTTGTTATTATAAACAATCCTCATACATTACTTACCAGTACCTTACTGGAGTAATTGCAATGAATGCATCTGCATGAAGTGATAGGGTTGCCACCTTTGGATGAGGCAAAACCGGATCCTAAGCTCCACCTCTAGCCCCACCCTTTTCATGACTCATGCACTGTTCCTCCAATAAAAGACAACACTTAAAGAAGCAGTTAAATAAAATGTTAAGATACTGTACTGTGCCTGTTAAAGTTACTTTCCAGTTCTTCCTAATTATTTATTTATTGACATTGTTTAACCAGATAAACATACAGAGATAAAAGAAATCTCATTTACAGATGTGATCTGGGGAGACAAAGGAAATACTGTAAATAGCATACAACAGTATACATACTTTATATCTTTTCTGCCTCCATTTCCTGTTCTTGTCCACAGTACTATTTCAAAGCCAAAGAAGTGACCATACTTTTTTCTTGTGGGAAAAATAATTTACATTTAAAATGCCTAAATTCTGTTAGAGATGAAAATGTTTACCAGCAATAAAAGTGGAGTACAACTGGCTCCGTTACTTGTTACAAAGGTGGGGCAGCGCTGCTGCTGTGCCACTTTAAGATGCAGTTGAAAGATTAGGTTAAGTAAGTGCTAATGGTGTTAATGGCCATACTTTACACCTCCCAGGGTGACTGCATTCATAAACAAAAGGCTACACTGACAACAGAACTTGTCTGTAACCTGGACATGTAGCTGAAACAATGAGTGATATGACAACATTTGTTTCAAAAGTATGTAAGCACTCAAAATGGCTCAAAACCTGACCAGCACAGAACAAAACCGGATTACCTGATAGGGACCCTGAAAACCTGATCACCAGGTAAAAACCTGACAGGTGGCAACCCTATGAAGTGAAGTTGCTACATGCAAGCAGACAGGTAAGACACGTGGTGGCGAAGACTTGCCTCCTCAAGTCCAATGCTAAGCTTGTCTTAAACATGTCTACCACAAAGAATTGTTCCAACAGGCAACAAGCTAGCTACAATGTTTTGGAAGTAGTCATACTGTACTACAAAAAGCAAAACAGGCTGTGCAGTCAGCCCCCAATGTACAAATTGTGGTTAGAGGCAAAACACTGTAATTAACAAACAAGGCAGCAGTGTGAAAGAGATTTGTGATATTCCCCAGAGGCAGACCAACACAGCATAACACATTATTGTTCCCCAGGAGAGATGGGCAGAAATAATCAAAATCAGAGCGTACATACAGGAATTTGTGTTGTTCTTGCAGTTTCAGTTCCTTTAACCCAGCAGCACCCTCACACACTAAGGCTCCCAGAATCAGTGTTTGTGTGGCCAGTAGCTTCTTGGCAATGATTGACGAACTGTACCAAGCTCATTCAAAGCTTCCTTTTCAAATCGGCAAACTACAATTAAAAATGCTATCTCACAAAACCTATGGTATTTTTCAATGCTGGCAGCCAAAATAAGGCTGCAGATACAAACAAAAGGAAAACAAACTGGCACCCATCACCGTATCTCCAGCTCTGCCTACACGGAGTTCAAATGTGGAAAGGAGGGGTGCAGGTTACACAGCTCGAGAGGTAATAAACAATGTAACTTACCTCCTGCAGTTTCGGTCAGAGCGTCACGCCTTGTTGTGTCTGTCTCCGTTTGACCCCCAGCAGCCAGGTAGGTTCAGGGTTTAGATCCAGGGGTAGCCCTTTCGGCTGCCGTCGGAGGCAGGGAGCAGAAACCGGGATAAAACGGATTGATTTTCTGCCAAAATAATCTACTCCGGTCCAAAGAGGGAAGGAAGGCAATCCTGTGAAGCGATGTCAGCTGAAGCTCACCCGGCGCCCGCTGCACCTCCTCTGCCACATCCTATACCGATCCGCCGAATGGCAGAAGGCTTGTAACTGAAATGCAACCCCCAGACCAGCAGCCGGGCTCCGTCGGCATCCCAGCCGTCTGTCTGCACGCCACACCGGAAGTAGCAGCTACAAAAAAGAAATCACTCCCAGTCCACTCCTCCTTCCCTCTCTGCCTCCCCTTTCCAAGGAGAGGGATGGGAGAGAGAGAAGAAAGGCAGCTTATCCCAACATGCCACGCAGCATGGGATCGGAGAAAATCTCAGACTTCACGGGCATTAGAACTCAGGATCAGCTCAGTACAATAAGCATTATTACTGATAAAATGTGTTTTTTTACGCAGGACCGAACTTAGTGGGGACATCATGTGAGAGAGGGAAGTTCCTATTTTCCCTGGCGCCCAGGGCAGAAACGCATTAGTTCCCCTCCTCAATAAAAGTAATACCTTTCTTCCTCCAAATGCAGGAACATTGATTTCAAAATGTGGAACAAAACGCTGAAATGTGGGATGCCTCGTCAGGTCTTCGAGACTGAAATTCGAGACACGAAAAACAGTGTACTTGCATGTTTACAGCGTTTTTGAACAGCTAACATTTAAGCAACGTACTATGACAGAGTAGGTATATTGATGGACAAAGGTAAATGTCCAAAATCGGGTCTAGATTCCAAAATGCTCCTACTCTCAGCACCAGCCATAGTCCACCCTATAACCCTCTATAATCTGTCCTTAAATTCGGGGCTGTCCCCAAAGCATGGAAACAAGCCACAGTGTTTCCCTTCCCAAAGGAGGACCTCTCCTCCCCATCCAACTACGCCCATATCTCTGCTCCCCATCTAGCCAAAATTCAAGGCGCCTTGTATTATCCCAGCTACACCACTATCTAGATACAATCTTTTTTCACCCCTACCAAGCCGCTTCAGGAAAAATCACTCCACCACCACTTCCCTCCTTCGCCACAAACTCCATCCTTACAAGCATGGACAAAGGGAAATAACAGCAGCCATATTTATTGACCTGGCAAAAGCTTTCAACACGGTCTCATCCCTGTTGTTGGCTAAACTTGCCCAAACTGGTCTGTCTGTGGAAGTAAAAACTGGTTCCATTCATACCTATCAGGTAGGTCTCAATCAGTCCGTATTGGCTTGGCTCGATCCACCTCTCTTTCCGTCACCACTGGTGTACCCCAAGGGTCTGTACTCGGCCGCTGCTGTTCTCAATCTTTCTCAACGACCTGCCTGTCTGCACTGTGACCCATCCATGCCACATGAGCGATATAGTGCTGTTCGCCTCTGGCCCATCCGCAACTGCCATGACAGCTTGCATACAGAAGGACTTCGACTCCATCCAACACTGGTTCCTCAAGAACCAACTATTCTTAAACACTAAAAACAGTCTCCCTCACTTTCGGCTCCACGGGCCAAACTAACCCGGCTTACTGAACCACCACTTTCTACACTTTGGACAGATCTCCGCTTGAGGCCTGCACCACATATCGTTATCTCGGTGTCTGGCTAGATCAGTACCTTGACTTCTCAGCGCACATAGATGCTTTGTACAAAACTGCATCCCATGCTGGGAGCTCTCTACCGTAACAAGTATTGCATCCTCTACCAACCAGACTAGCTATTGTCCAAAAAATGATCCTCCCAACTATGGATTACGGTGATGTTGTTCCACGGTCCCACCCCAAACTTCCTTAGCCAGGCTTGACCCCTATACAACTCCTTCTGTCGGTTCGCTTTGGACCATTCTCCCAATACCCATCACTGTGACCTATACCAGTCCTTGGACCTCCCCTCACTCAAAACTGATGATTGCTCCATGGTGCTAGAACCGCTGCCAAGTCTGGTCACATCACGCCTCTTCCTACCTATCATCATCCCTAACCGCCCTCTCCCCACCTGCCTACGCTCTCAGAAACATAGACTCCAGACTCCTGCACATTCCACAGATCCACACAACCTGGCCAGACAGCTTTCAGTTTCAGGTTGCCCAAATTATGGAACTCCCTGGCAGCTGACAGCAGACACACCACAAGTACTCCTCAGCGGAATGTTCTTCTCAAAACACATTTCACTACCAACTGCTCCTGCTTTCCCCTCGCTGAATCCTTCACAACTCCTATCTATCAGCTACTAACACCAGTCTGGGTTCTGTTCCCAGACTGCACCTAGTGCTATTAAATGATAATAAAACTGAACCTACTCTATTTTGAATTGTATGAACGACTCACCCATTTGTCTGTAACAATTCACACAATGTAAGTTTGTTTCTTCTATACTACTGTACCACTGTCTGTAACAATTTCACAATATGTATGATTCGTTTCGTCTGTATTACTGTACCATTGTAACCCTAACCCCAGGGCACATCTGGAATCGGCGGTACTCCGCTCAGCATGCCTTCCTGGTAAATCTGTTAAATAAATAAATAAATATGCCAGCCTGGTGTGTTCGGCCACGAGGCACAGCTGAGTGACTTAACCACACCAGAAGTGGTAAATCCACCCATATACCCACTCTCTGTCATGGTATATTGCTATTATACAATGTTCAACTTGTTTTTGTTTATATAGTGATATAAAACTTTTACAGTGGGTATACAGGAGGATTTATCATGGTCACATAATGTGTTTTGACCAATGAGGTTACAGGATTGTTATACCCCATTGTATCATGTTTATTGTTTGGATTTTTGCTTCAAAATCTTAGTGTAGAAAGTGAGACAGCATCTTCTGAATGTGGGACAGAGGGCTTTTATGAGGTACAGTTGAGAACCATTCCTCCCAGTGTGTGACAGTTAAGGGTTGTGACAATCACCACCCAATTACAGTTTCTGCTTTTGTAATCATGGAATATAGCAGAGTTCCACCTTTTACACATACCCCCACACACACTCTAATCTATATATGATGTCTCCCATCTTAAAATTTCCAGATCTTTTAACTTACACTGCATATAAGATGGCAAGAACAAATACAGTAACCTTACTGATAGCGGCACACATAGGTGCGGAGCAGGAGGGGGAGCCCTCTGCCATGGCCCTACCACGTTCATAAGTGGCCCTAGCAGTTTTGCTATCATGGTAATATATTTAATAGGGAAAATGTACCCTTGCGTCCTTGGCCTACCACTTTTCAAACCGTTCCAGCACCACTGGCGGCACATATCTCTGCCCTGGGTCACGGCTGGAAGCAAGATTTGGCTCAGTGCGCTTCTTCCAGTTACCAGTTTTCAAATAAATAAATAAACCTCACCAGACTGCATTAAAATGCTGTTGATGCATGGTCAGGTGTGGTTATGTCCAAAATACCTGTGGCGCACTACCCCATATAATAAGTGCAATAATGCACTACAGGTTGTGGGTTAAAGCATTTACAGTGCTATTCCTGAAGTGTACGGACACTCTTCCGTTGTCTGTATGCTTCACAAAACCCCTGGGGCATGCACTGCAAAGGCTTTCACGCACACCGCGGCAGGGTCAGCAATATTTTTGAAAGTAAAAGCCATGTGGTTGTTTTAGTTTGAAGTAGTTGTTCGTATTACAGGTAAAAATGTAGCCCCTATTCCTTTTCATTCTATTATTAGATTGCCTGCTCTCCTGTCTTGTAAGATGCTCTTCCCCAACTTTGAGACTGATTTAGTATTTTTTAAAGATTTGAAATAAAAATAGAGCTCCATTCAATATGGCAGCCCAAGGTTTTCATGATTATTTGCAGTTTTTTGAACACGGCCCGCTTCTCACTCACCTATTCAATACAAAGTGCTTGGCTCACATAGACCATATAGCGCCAGTCAGTGCATTGCGATCACATTGAGCCACCTCAGTGACAGTGACAACCTCTTCCTGAGTTCCACAAATCTCACGGTGGCACTGGTAAAGTGGGTGGGGTCACCATGCAAATGAGCTGCTAGGCACAGGTGCATGGCGGCCCTCACAAGCCAAGTTGCATGCTGCAGCACCTCCTCCAGGTTACCATTGCTTCCATGACGTGCATGGGTGCAAGAAGAGAAATGACAATCAAGCAGAACTACATGGACAGACACCAGGAGGAGATAACCAGTCCTCACGGTATGGAGAAGGGCATAAGTAGGAAAAACCCCTGAACTGTTCGGGATGATTTGAACTGAGGAACGGTGGAGGATCCATTGTGCCGCCAGCCACGGTACCGCTAGGGAAAAGGACATTTCCTCAGCAATGCCATGCTGGACTGTGTTCACATGTGCATGCTGGTGTATTTCCAGGTGCCCTGGCAGGCGTTTGTACTGTGCTGCTATGGTGGGGAGGTGGGGGGCTCTTCCCACCATCACATGTGCCCAGATTTCAGCATAGTGCTTTAGGATACTGGTGCAGTGATGTGCACAACCCATTAGCATTTGTGAATTGGGCCTCCATTATTTAACATAATTCTCCACGTCCATTTATAAGAACTAGCATACAGCAGTGGCTGGCTCACTGGTATAGTGGCAGGGCTGACACTCAGGATACCAGCAGCCTGGGTTCATGAATGAGCCCAGAACACCAGTGGACTGGCAGGAGGAGGAAGGTTTTATCCGAATAAAGAATAAATAAATAAATAAAATGTGCATAACAGGAATAAGTGTAATGAAATCACTGCATTAGACAATGTTCCTTTTTAGCTGCCAAGTCATTCTCTTTCACAGCGATACTGATTTGCTGGGGGGTGCCATCAAACTAATTGGTTGTATCTAGGGGCAGACAGAACAAGTTCTAGAACAACAGAACCCTCTCAGAACCTGGCCAGTTCTAAAATTTGAGCAAACGAAAAAACCTTGTTGAAAACAGGTCTAAAGGTTCAGAATGCATATAACCAGTTAACATTTCATCGCTATGCAAATGTATGCAAATCGTTCATAAAAGGCTTACAATAAGGTTTTTAGAACCTTTTGGGGCTCTAATTAGAAACTCATAGGTTCACTCAGCCCAATATATTTTTCTGTTTTCAAGATGCAAAAATGAAGGGGCTGGCTCAGTGGCACTGACTGCTGAGGCATTTGACATCATACCTGCCACCACACTGGCGATCCCGTTCGAGACCAAGCCTGGATTGTTGTTGACCAGCTGAGTGGAGGAGGATTCAGTGTCCCATAGGACGCTCATCCGCTCTGGGGAGGGACGATGAGTCATGCTCCAGCAGCGTACTGCCACCTGGGTGACCACAGGTGGCAGTGCACTTGGAAAGACTTACTGCGTGGTGCAAGCTTGTGTACCACCTCAAAGCTGGTATCCTGGGGAGAAAGCCAGAGAGGAAATCCCAGACAGAACAATGGTGAGAGATCTGGCCCTCACAGGCCCACAATGGCAACAGGGCCCTTCCTCCACCAACTGGATGTGTTCTCTGGCATGTAGGAGAGGGCCTGCCAACCCTGCCACAGGGGTAAGCCATGGAGGAAGAATGAGGTCAATCTAAGTCCCTGGGATGCTAAGTGACAGGGCTGGTGGGTCAGACCAGGATGATAGAGCCTGTTCTGGAGGAGCATAAAACAGTTGACTGAAAAAAAGAAGGATGCATAAATGAAATGTGCTGCTCATTCAGTGCCTTTGAGTACATTTCAGCTGGGGGGACGAGGTCGAAAGGGATGTACTTTTAAAGGAAAAAGTTGCAAGGGAGAGGGGGCAGATACTTTTTATATGCAGCTCTTGGATATGTTCTGTGCTTTATATATCATATTGTCCCCTTTGCTTTCACAGATCAGACGATTGGCATACTAGAGACATTTTTTGCAGTTTTGTTTGTGTACCAGGATCAGATGCTACATCTCCATTTCCTAAGGCGCTGAAAATACACCTTCTTCTGTGTGGTAAGAGGTTATTCAAATTGCAGCGTGGATTAATAAATCGGAATCGCTACAGAGATTTAATAAACCCAGAAGGTAAATGTATGTATGAACTGTTGATATTTTTCTATTTTGTTTTGTAGAGATGTTAATTCCCCATGCCTGTGTTCTATCCCTGGGTCTCCCCTGCCCCCTTTAACTACCCTGTTACCCACTTCTTTCCATAGAGTGTTTTCTTTCCCCAGCTATGTCTGTCAGGGATAAACCCTGTTCCCAGGAATATACACTGTTCTGGCCCATTGATCCCCCCACCCCTTGGGTCTCCATCTATCAGCATTACCCACGGGCCATCACTTCATGGAGAGGGCTCCAGGGAAAGTTGTTCTCCCTGAGGCAGTCCACTGGTAGACTAAGATCCGCGGCATCTGTAGGCACCCAGAGAAAGCCCAGGAAGCTCAGACTGTCATGTAGATAGACCTGGTCTGCCCCCCAGTTTTCTCTTTTGGTTTCTCCTCCTCCCATTGGCATGACATAGCCCTTTCAGGCCTCAGAAGCATGCAGCATACGTCGTGTGGTATGAGCAAGCTCCCTTGGACCACCACAGGGGTTGCTGTGGCAAGGAGGCCCTTCGCCATCTCTTCTGACTGCAGCACACTGCTGAAAGCACCTGCTTCGATCTGGCTTGCCTCCTGACGTAGCATCCCAAGTTCACTCCTGAACTTACAACGCCTGCATGGCAACACAGTGCACTGCTACGGATCATTACGGTGGCCTCCTTGTCCCCAGTCAGCCAAGCAGGGTGACAGCTGTACCTTTCTTCTGGCCAGGAGGCAGCTGAGCATCTGGCTGCCTTCATCAGTGCAACTACTTGGTTGTCGGATGGCGAGGCTTATGTACCAGTAGGTGACCCACACCTTGCCTCCTTGAAACCAAGCATCTTGTCCATGTCTCCTTTCTAGAGTATGGTGGTAAATATGGGATATGCATATGAAACAAGCTAGTGTAGCTTTCGAAATATCTTCTTGAGTTGTACTTGACCTCAGACTAAGAGGGAGGTTATAAGAGGGCAAGTACAATGAAAGAAGATATTTCTGATACCTTACATTAGCTCATTTCCTGCATGATGTATACAACAGGACTCTGAAGTTTCAAAATTAAAGCTGTAAACACTTTTCTTTTTCGTCCACTGAATATCATGCTTGTTTCTATGAATGGAATGCCTCTGAAGAATGTATGAAATAATGGTGACTAGGGCAGCATTGTTATGAGGTAATGCCCTGTTGCTACTGGTCAACTGTCAATCAACTGTGATGTAACTAATACGTGATATCTTGCTACCATGATGTACCTTAGCTCTGTGTTTTTCACAGATATCTGTGGTTATCTTTGTAAATGTATCATGACATCTGTTGTACACAGTTACTGTCATAATTTCTATTTTTCCTGTTTTACTGGTCAGCTCAGTCTCCACTACAGCTCCCAGTCACCCTTTCCTTTACTTCCAGCTGCTGCTCCACAGTAGTCCACAGCTTATCCTCTGTGGGTGAGACCCAAGGGACCAACCCATATCCCCAAGGACAACTTTAATTTGACTGCTGGAGCAGGGTAGGAGGAGCCAGTAAGGAAGAGGAGGATCTTGATGGACCCTCTGTGGGCCTGGGGCACTTCCATTAGCCAGGACTGCCCTTCTGTTCTCTTCTGAACCCCTTACCACCTCTCCCTCTGGGGGTGCAGCTTGTGGAAAGCCATGCAGAATCACAGTCACTTGCACATCAACAGGCTGTGGTGTCACAAGCAAGGCATTATGACTTTAGCTCAAATGCAAGCTCAACTGAAAGTGACCTGTAAGGGAAATGATCCAATTTCATGTATATGTCATTAATATTAAGGAAAAACATTGCCTGAGATGAGTCTAGACCCTGACTCATATAGGCTGAAAAACAAGATTCTATTCTTTCTCATCACCTTGTGCATGTGTTCAACTATCTAGCTAGTAGTTGTAGCTAGTAACAGTGTGTGAATTGGGGTGGTGGTGACGTTAGAAGGACAGGGGTAGCTGGGGGTCAGGGGTGGCACGGGGTTAGGGTGACAAGGAGGTTGGTGTGGTGAGGGAGGTTGCGAGGCATTGCCTCTCGATACACTAACAGAACCGCAAGCCAGCATCCAATACCCTTGAAGAAAGAAGGAGAGGGAGACATGATAGAAACTTTCAAGTATCTCAAGGAATTAACAAAGTACAAGAGGGTAGCATCTTTCAGAAAAGAGATGTGCAAGAACAAGGGCACAATTTGAAGATAGAGGGGGATGGCTCAGAGGTAATGTTAGAAAGTATTTTTTCACAGAAAGGGTTGTGGATGCATGGAACAGCCTTCCTGAGGAGGTTGTGGATTCAAGAACAGTGGGAGAGTTCAAGAATGTATGGGACAGACATAAGGCAATTCTAGTGGGGGTAGGAGGAAGTAAGCTGTTGATTAACTAGAATCTGCAGCTTATCCATCAGGTAGGGAAATGAGCAGACTAGGTGGGCCAAGTGGTCCTTATGTGCCATCAAATTCTATGTTTCTGTGTTTCAACAAGCACCGTAATGTGCTGTAACAAAGCAGGTAAGAGTCTGTGGATGAGATTTACCATAAAATCTTGTCCGCCATAAATATGAGTCAAGATCCCAATTGTCTTTCTCTGTATCAAAATATGTATTGTTATCCCGGTCACCCCTGAAAAGGGACCTTCAGGGCTCAGTGGGCCTACCCAGGTTACCAAAATTTAATAAATAAAATAAATAAATGAGATCCATACTCAGTCCAGTTGCCCTAAATTGGGACACTTTTGGCATGTTTTGTAGTTGAATTCTCAGGATGCCAGCTGTTATGTTTATATTGTTGACCATAGCCTCTCTTAGCTAACTTCTGGTAACTAAGTTAGCAGTAATACACTACTGGGTGGGCAGTATTGGACTGTACTGACGCCACAGGCATCATGAGGCTTAAGGCTATAGGCAGAGTGCCTTAGCACCCATGGAAGGTCCAGTATAGCCCATAACACCAATTTTTCTGATGAAGAACCCTGGGTAAGTTCAAAGGGTAAAATGTTCTGTGACTCTTCTTTGTTGGTCCAATAAAAGTTATAAAATTCCCATTTTGTTCATACTCTTGAAAAGTGTCACGATACCCATAGTTCATATTTATATAAATAGTTTGTAATGTGCTTCATGGCACATGGTGTGTAAATACACCATATAAATCCAAAGAGTCATTCATCCAGAACAACAAACATGGGTGTGTAGAGGTGTAATATTTATAACATTCTTTGTTACATGCAGATAGCAAATATTGTGTTTCACTTCCAGCTTTGGTTGCAAGAGGTGATAGGACTCTGTTCCTGCTTCAAGGGACAGTTACAGGAACCAAAGTATGTGAGTTCTTGCTCAGTTTAAGCAGCTGGTTGATCAGTGGCTGATCCTGAAAACAAACAAAGTAGAACTCTCGTAGCCTGTGTTGGATACATATATGACATTCTCCTATATCAATCAGTGGGGTGGAGTTCTCTTCAGTTCAGGCGTGATAAAAATGCAGCCTTTTGGACCCTGAGAGCAATCTCAAAAACTGCCCAACATCACAGACTGTCTTCCTATAAAGCCAATAGGCAATTACGCCTGAGAAGTTGCAAATCTCTCCTACTGATGGTTCCCATAGTTAACTCTTGCTTTGGCAGGGCTGCTATAAGCTTACACTGTCCTCCTTGTGGAATAAATTGCAAAAAAAAAAACTGAAACAGAGGTCACCACGGCATCTCATCTTTCAAGCCCTTATATTCACGTCTCAGAAATGATCAGTGCAATTATTTCCCATGACCATGAATTGTTATAATACTAACCTGTACCACTTAACCATGAACAAATTACTTCTAGTGCTTGTTTCCTCCTTGGCCCTGGTCTGTCATCATGCTTTCATGTAACACCTTGATGCCTCTGTCCTCCCTTTGATACCGGTCTATCTTGCCTTCTCAGCCTTCTTTTCACAACTCTATACGCAGTCATCCACAACATGCAGTCATACTATAAAAGTCCTAACCCTATTCCCTCTCCTGTAGGCCCCTCACCCGCATCAGTTCTACCGACCTATCCTTGGGACTTCACGTCTCACAATGTTTATCCTTCACTTACATATTACATACCCTTCCTGGTACCCCATCTGTCATTAGTTGGTGGTTCTCCAAGCCATTTTCATGGCTAGTACTAGTGACTGCCCTGGTAAATGAACTAACTGGTACTTCTATACAGAGAACATGGTTTATACACAGTTGCATGGTTCAGTGGTGGACCTGCCCCTTGTATTTGAATCCTCCTCTGTTATGGCTTGCCTTCTCTTCCTTTTATCATTTGAGTCCCCTATTACTGCACCATTGTGTTTGTGTTTATATACTTATTTACATGTACTTATATGTTTTATGATGGATGTTATTGTTACCCGACTCTGTTCTAACCAGGTCCATCTTGTAAAGAGCTCTGCTCAACGATGTTGCCTGGATAAATAAAGATTTTGATTGATTGACATTTACTGCAGGCTGATTGTTTTTGTGTGGATATGCATCTGTGTACTCAGTTTGTGGCCTCATGCCTCAACACATATCTGAGGAGTGCCTTTATTTCCCAATGAACATACACCCTGTTGTGTGCTATTACCTACTTATATCACTCCAATGGAAATACATTTTACAAAATAAAGTGATAGTCAGCCAATATGACTTATAAACTGTCAAGGATAAAAATCTAAAACTTCATTAGCTGAGAAATATTACCCAACCATGCATTAAATTCCTAGCACTGCGTGGTCAGGTACCAGATCTCATAGCCAAGGCAAAAAGCCTCAGTACCTACAACATCAGGGACTATTTCATGTATATATTTTGTTATTTAAAATGTATTTAGACAAATGATTTAAGCATCTGAATATTAAAATGTTTCAATTTACATATAATACAAAAGAGCAGTGAACCATTTTATAAGCGCAATACTCAAGCGTAGTTCTCCACTCCCGGGGTGCATTAAGGATCTGAATGCACTTCCCAGGGGCATAAGGACACTCTGCCTTCAGTCTTGTGCCTCACGTCCCTAGGGGTGCATTAAAATCTTTTATTGTATACCCTAGCGTGGCTTATCACACCTGTGCTGCAGTGCCACCTTCAGGATTGCTTTAACATACAAAACTCCTGCATGAGTCGGGCTGTCTCTAACTGAAACGCCTCTTGGCTTGGTATACTCTCAGCTGCTCTCTCTTATCAACCCAGGAATTACTGGTAGCTGTCTTGAGATCCTGTCTGAGGCAATACGGGACAGGGCCTTCTTGGCGCAACACCTTCTATTTGAACTCCTTGCCATACAACCTAAGGAGTTCCCCTCAGTGGAGATGTTTAAATGGGGCCGAAGAGCCACCTTTTGAATCGGGTATGGACTTGATGAATAAAATCTGAAGACCAGTACCGCTGCTTTTTAATGTTTATAAATTTTATGTTTTTATGCTGCTGTTTAATAATTGCTAACTGTCCTGTGCCCTGGGATGGGGCGTTATATAAATAAAGTTACCTTGCCTTACTTTACATGCAAACTATGCAATTAACATGCTGACATACAGACTTTGGAAATATCAAAAATATTTTCACAGTTTGCATGTCATCAGCATGATATTTTCATAGTTTGTATGTCATAGTGACATACTTTTATAGGAAAACAGTTGGACATTTGGACTCCTCAAAGTCAAAACACCCAATTAGGCTTTTAAGTCAAGAAGAAATTTAGTTATGAACTGATTGCTATAATAATGGCATTTTTATAGCCTGCTGGGAATGTAAAAATGTCTGGTGTTGCATCATGCCATTTTGCATGGACAAAGTGGCTCCATGACTCTCCACTTGTATTGCTTACAGTATATGTAATACACTCTGTGCATTTGAAATGGCAAGAAGCAGTGCTGGTCATGTTAGGACTGGGGGACTTCAAAACATCATTACAAGTTGTCCCGGTGGCATAGAGGGCTAAGGTGCTGGGCACCTTACCTCTTGCCATGCTGGTGACCTAAGTTCTGACAAAGCTCGGGTCATTGGGGTCGGGCAGAGCGGGAAAGCATTGAGCGTCCAACAGACTGCTCTCCTCTGTCAAGCTGGGGAGGCATGGTGACCCATTCTTACACTGCCACCAGGCGGAGGCCTAGTGGTGGTGCATTTCAAGCAGCAAGAAAAGGAGGGTCCGCAGTAGTGTGATGCATGTGTTCCTCCACAAGTATGCATACATGCACTGCAGTAGGGAAGGAGAAATAAAAAATATTGGCAGGGACTTAGTGAAGCATTGCCCACCTGTTCTCTGATCTGCACTGCCACCCAGGACACTAGTCTGCTCCGGATTATTCACTGGGGAGAAGCCCTCCCTCCTGCAACTTCGCCACGGGGGTGGCCTTGGGAGAACTTCATGAGACCAGGTGAGTCCCAGGGCAGATGGTTGCCTGTTGGGAGAGGTGGAAACAAAACGGAACAGCTGCCCAAGCCACAGGGAGAAACGCTTAGATAAAAATAAAAATAATTACTACAGCAAGCAGGTTGTAAATACATTTTCTTATTGGCTTAAAAGCCTAATCAGGTGTTTAACTGTGAGGTGGAGGGTCTCAGATTTCCACTGTTTTCTTTTAACCAATGGGAGAGCACGTCTTATAATGCGTGATGACATCACAATACCCTAGGCTGGACTGAAAAACAGCAGAATTAACAGAGAAATCATTCAGTTTTCATACAAGGAACTAATTTATAAGGTACACCTTTTAAAATATTGTGGTATAGCTGGACCATCAGGGCAGCGGTAGGACAATTGCTCGCTACTTCAGTTACTCGGCTTGGAAACGAGCCTGGGTCATTGGGGCCAGCTGGGTGGATGGGGTTGAGCATTCAGAGGACTCTCTCCTCCTCTGGGGCAGGAGGATGCCATCCTCACTGCAACACTCCCACCTGGGTGATCACAGGCGGCGGTGCAGCTGAGCGCGCTGAGTGGGAGGAGAAGACATCGACTGAGACTCCTCACGCTAGCGCAATGTTTGCACATCTGAATTGGTCCTGTCCCCCTCATGCACCGTCTTCAGGGGAATAGAAAATGGAAAAAGTGGCCCTGTCTTTCAGGGAACTCAGTATTTCCAGGCCAGTCCTTTTTATTATGTCTTATTCATTTTCAGTGTGAAAACATAACAACATTTCCGATTAGGAAACAGCATACATGAATTACAGTTGTGGTACACCAAACAAGATAGTTCCGTGTCTCCTAAAATAATCCTTGTTAAGAGAGAGAGTACTAGAGTTAAAAGATCTTACTTGAGACACAGCTCTTGCAGCAGGTTACACCATTAGGACTGAAGCGGCGAGGCATCAGGACCCCGGAGAAAAATTCTAGCTAGCTATCTTCAGCAGGACTGCCCCTGACGTCGGTCCGCCTCCGGCGTCAGGCGTGGTACATAGGGGCAGTCGCCAGATTCTCAGTTCTTTCCGCCGTCGACGACTTGTATGTCTCGACCCTCGGGTCTTCAGTCTAGTGCGCGACGGTGGTTACAGTGCTTTCCTCTGGGAATTTCTTCTTCTTCAAGCAAGATTGCTGCTGATGTCCTCTCCGACCTCCGGTCATCTCTCCAAGTGTGCTTGCGGGAAACAGATCCTTCAAGGATCCCCACATGGCCTCGTCAGGTGCCTGGGCCCAGACCACGATACCCGGGCCTGTTCGTTCTGCCAGGGGTTCAACAGCCGAACCAGGATCCGATGCCAGAAGGCTCTTCAGGCTTTTGTTGGAGGAGAAATTAAAACCATGTCCTCCAAGGGGAATCGTCGTCCAAATCCCACAAGCATGCGGAGAAAAGAAGGGAGAAGGCCCCTTCCAGGTCCCGCTCAGGGCTTGAGTCCCGCAGCTCTGGTTCCTAGGCCCACCGCTCTCCTTCCAGGGCCAGCTCTCAGCCTCCCCGGCTGCGGTTCCTAAGACTCCTTCTTCTCAGGCCAAGTCTGCCAGGCCGTCGTTGTCCTCTTCTTCTAAGGCCTTGGCGAAGTCCGGGGCGCCATCACCATCATCATAAGTCGGGTTCCGCCCTTCGGCACCCGATGTCCGGTCTGCCTTCTGTGCCTCCCCGCAAAACTTTGGAGCTCACACCATTGAAGAGACCGTGGACCGGCGCCGCTCGACCATCGCCGCCGTCGTCATTCCTCCTGGGGCCGTCGTCGGCGGATGGCGTCGTCGGCCAAGTCATCCCAGCGGACGCCGGTTGGGGACCGACGCCGCTCTTCCTGAGAAGAGGGCTCCTCGCCTCCGACCGACGTCAGTCAGGAGATGCTGACTGAGGAGGATTTAATGCAGCCTGAGGACCAGGCGGGCAATCCCGGCCTCGCGGAAACTCCCAGGGCCCCCTCGACTTACCCGAGGCCCTGTGGAGCCGGCGCGGGACCTGACGACCGCCCCGGCGCCTGGGCCATCGTCGGGACTTTCTTTAGCGGAAGTGAAGGATCTCTTCACTTATTGGTGGGATACCATTAAAGGGACATGGCCCCACCACTCTTCCTCCTCCTCCTCCTCCTCCTCCGGTGCCGCCCCCTTCACCTTCGGGTCGGCAGGCCATTAACTGCCCCCGGGAGCCTAGATCCTCTCCAGGAAGATCAGAAAAAGCGGAGACCTCCGTCGAAATCCTCTTCTGGATCACCCAGCCCCAAGAGGTCCAGGAGACACCGGCGTCACCGTCGACAGAGGACACGGGATCAGTCTACACCTCCTCTAGATCCCATCTCCTCTCTCTCCATCCCTTCTCCGGACCCACGTGAGACGCCGAGATCTCCTCCGATGACCCTTCGCTCATGGATATTATGCGGCATATCCAGGAGAACATGGGATGGGATGCAGAAGAACTAGACCCGAAAGGTTACGCCTTGCCAAATATCTTGGCAAAAGGACCCCAAGCCTGTGGTGGTACCACCCTTGGTGGACACTTTCGTGGGCGTCACCAAGGCAGCGTGGAAGCATCCACATTCGCTCGGCGGTGCCGAAGAAAGCGGATTGTCTGTACAAGGCTCCTAAGGAGGACCAGTACCTGACACAGCAGCCTCAGGCCGACTCTCTGGTCATCACAGCCTCACATGACCAGTCACAGAGGCCGCAACATCTGAGCACCTGCCACCGACCCAGAGTCCAAACAGTTGGACGCTTGGGCAGGCGCACGTACGCTTCGCTCATGCGCCATCAGATCCTTGAACTACCTAATCCACATGGTTCAATTCCAGAACGCTGTGGGAACAGGGTCTGAGGCAGCTGAAAGCTGCGCCAAGGTGAGCAGAAGGAGGAGATGCTCCAGCTCCTCCGCGACAGGGTTCAGACATGGGGACCCAAGTGCTTTGAGCTGCGTGACGACTCCACGGACTCATCGGCCCGAGCAGCAGCTTCGGCGTTTGCCTCCGGAGACACTCCTGGTTACGTGTCTCCAGCTTCACCCCGGATGTCCAGAAAACATTATGGACGCTCCGTTCGAGGAGAAGTTTTATTTGTAATCTTTCTGAAGATCATTACCAAACTTCAAGAGGCCGGGAAAAGCGGTAGGTCGAGTTCAAGCCATATGCCGGCCCAAGCTTAATTCACTAAAGGAACCAAAGCCGCTGTGAAGCAGACACAGAGGCAGCAGCCCCATTCCGCTACACATCAGAGGGGCTCGGTTTCGAGAACCCAGGAAAACAGCCCGCCAACCGAGGTCAGCGTCTCCCCAGGCCGACCCAGCCAGCGGGCCCATCTGCCGCCACAGCCTGACTCCTTTCCGCCCCTGCCCCTCAGGATCAACGGGAAATCGTGGTCGGGGTCGATTGCGAACTTCTGCCGGGATGGCAGGCCATCACCACCGACAGGTGGGTTCTGCAGTTGGTCAGTCTAGGCCACTTTATAGAGTTCTGAAAAGCCACCCTCGAGGCCTCCTTTGCTCTCCGGTATCCGGGTCAGCACAAAATTTGATCTGGCAAGAGGTACTCGCGCTCCAAGAAAAGGAGCGATAGAGTATGTCCCGGAGAACCAGAGAGGACGAGGATATTATTCCACTTCTTCCTGGTTCCCAAGAAATCAGGGGACCTCGTCCAATTCTGGACCTCAGCGACCTCAATGTGTCAGTCGCCTACAAAAGATTCTGCATGGTGACTCTTCCGGGCCTTATTCCCATGCTGAAACAAGATGCCTTTAGCGTCTCTAGACATGCAGGGCGCATACCTGCATATCCCCATAGCTCACGTGCACCAGAGGTTCCTGCGCTTGAGTTTCTCGACCACCACCTTCAGTTCCGAGCTCTTCCGTTCGGACTGTCATCCGCACTAGGGTCTTTACCAAGTGCATGGCAGTCGTGGCAGCATCTCTGAGGAGACAGGGCCACTATGTGTTCCCGTACCTCGACGACTGGCTTCTCATGGCCGCCTCCAGAGGCGTTGTTACTCATGATCCAGAGTACCAGAATTTGTTCCAATCTCTGGGCATTCTCATAAATTATGAGAAGTCTCTCCTGGTACCGTCGCAGAAACTGCAGTTTATAGGCGCAGTACTGGACACTGTTCAGGGAAGAGCTTTTCTTCCGGATGACAGAGCGGAGCGCATCAGATCCCTCATAAGGGTTTTGTCGTCGAACAAGATCGTACCTGCCAGGTCAGTCCTTCGCTTGCTCGGACACATGGCTGCATGTGTCTACTGTCCCTTTCGCAAGGCTCCACATGTGGGTAACCCAGTGGATGCTCAAGGTGCAATGGGACCAAAGGCAAGACCACTTGCAGCATCTGGTCAGGATCACGAACCTCAGTGATCCGGGACTGGCAGTGGTGGCTAGTCCCGGGTCGCTCTCCAAGGGCGCTCCTGCTTGTAGCGCTGTCCCCGGAGGTAACCCCACCACGGATGCCTCAGGTCTTGGATGGGGGCACACCTGGATGGGGTAAAGTCCCAGGCATGTGGACCCGTGGAAGCTCATCTCCATATCAATGTCCTAGAGATGAGGCGGTTCTCATGCCCTGCAGGCTTTCAGTCAGTAATCCCACGTGTACTCTCCTGCTTCAGACAGACAACACGGCGGTGATGTATTGCCTCAACAAACAAGGAGGTGCACTCTTACTCCTTTGCAGGGAGGCCATGAGGGTGTGGGATTGGAATAGGACACGGCGCAAATCTGATCACTGTGCACGTTCCCGGGTGGACAACATGATCGCAGGCGGCCTGAGTCATCCCAGGCCAGAGTCCACGAGTGGGAACTTCTTCAAGAGGTAGCAGAGGATCTGTTTCTTCGATGGGGAATTCAGAATTAGACTTGTTCAGCATCCCCATCCAACGCAAACTGCCCAATTTTTGCCTCGCTAGATCCAGGGCCTGGTGTTTTCTGGCGAGACGCGTTATCCCTCTCCTGGGTGAACAGATTCCTCTACGCTTTCCCTCCCTTCCCGCTGATCCAGAGAGTTCTTCTCAAACTGCGCAGGAGCACGGACTCATGATCCTGGTGTCCCCATTCTGGCCCAGACAGATCTGGTTCCCTTTGTTGGTGCAACTATCTCGGAACCCCGCTCCCGTTGCCGCTCAGCTCCCACCTATTGTCTCAGGAGAAAGATTCATTGGTCCATCCGGATTCACGTTCTCTGAACCTGTATGCTTGGCTCCTAGAGACATAGCCATCTTGTGTCATGGGGTCTCGCAAGAGGTTGCAGAGGTTCTTTCTGCAGCCAGAAAGCCCGGCAACGCATGCGATGTATGCCATGAAATGGCGCCTGCTTTTTTGTTTATGGTCATGTGCTCGTGATTTTTCCCCTTTAGGTTGTCCTGTGGGAGTAGTTTTGGATTATCTCCTCTCCTTTTCATTCAGGCCTAGCCTACTCCTCTATTAAGGTACATCTTTGTTGCCATTTCTGCCCTATCACCTCCCGGTGGGGCATCGTACAGTAGTTCAATTGAGGCCTCTCGGGAATTTCTTAGGGAGTGTTACACCTTAGGCCTCCCATTAGGGACCCTGTGCCTCCATGGGATCTGCTCTTTGTCCTGGAACAGCTCACGCTTCCTCCCTTTGAACCTGCCTGCAGATTGTGAGCTCGTTTTCTGTCGTGGAAGACGTTATTTTAGTTGCTGTTACTTCAGCAAGAAGAATTTCTGAGCTTCATGCTCTCATGTGCAAAGAGCCTTATTTAGTTTTCCAACAGGACAGAGTATCCCTGAGGCAGAACCCTAAGTTTTTGCCTAAGGTGGTCTCTTCTCACTCTAAACCAAGATATTGACCTTCCGGTCTATTTCCGAGTTATTCAAATAAGAGGAAGCTTTGCTCCACACCCTGGATGTTCACCGCAGCCTGAGTGTACCTGTAAGAACTAAACCCTCTAGTAGTTCTGATCAGCTTTTCGTTTCCTTCTCTGAGAGAATGATGGGCCAATCAGTATCCAAACAGACTTTGTCTCGCTGGCTTGTCCAGTGTATTTCCTACTGTTATGATTTAAACAGAAGCCCCTCCGGTTCTATCCGGGTCATTCTACCAGGTGTGTCACATCCTTTGCAGCACTTAAAAGCGTGTCCATCTGTGCTATTTGTGCTGCAGCCACTTGGAGCTCTGTGCATACCTTTATCAGGCATTATAGCCTGGACACCGCCTCTCGGCGTAGGGGCTGGTTCGGCCTTGCGGTGCTGCAGGGTCTCCTGTCCTAGGTTCAGGACCTGGAACGTTTTTTCCTATTTTCCTCCTCCGGAATTTCTGGCAGCGTTACTGCTTGGGAATCAGTCTAATGGTGTAACCTGCTACAAGAGCTGTGTCTCGGTAAGATAGTACGATTCGTAAGAACTTACCGTAACAGTAGTCTTTGAACAGCTCTTGCGGCAAATACCTTCCGCCCACCCTTCCCCCTGGAGGAGGCATGGCTTTACCTCAACATGTTGGGATTTTCATTCCTTATTTTCCTCTGACGGTGGATCCTCGATCTCCCATTCTGATGTCATCCTGCGGCCGGAGTCTCGGTGGGAGAACCAGGAATCTGGCGGGACCCCGCCTTATGTACTATGACTGCGTCGGAGGCGGGACCGACGCCGGGGCGGTCCCCGCTGAAGATAGCTAGCTAGAATTTTTCCGGGGTCCTGACGCCTGCCGGCTTCAGTCCTAATGGTGTAACCTGCTGCAAGAGCTGTTCTCGAAGATCTACTGTTACGTAAGTTCTTACGTAACTGTACTTTCCAGTGAGATAGTGCCACAGTTTGCCATGGAACTAGACAGTGAGGAAGGAGGCAGGCACTTGGGAGGATCTGCTAAACTCCAACACTGGTCAGGCGTATCAGTTGGGGTTTAATGCTAAAGTGGAAGGTCATGCTACCTCGGAGCCAGAAATCCTAGAACCAGCTACTGGGGGTGCAGGTAGCAGCTCAAAGGAGGAAAGGGACCTGGGAGTACTAGTCACAGGGGACATGAAGGTATCAGTACAGTGTGGAGGGTGGCAGCAAGGACAAATTGGATGCTGGGGATGCATTGCCAGAGGGATCACCTCTAGAAAGGAGGAGGTCATTCTGCCCTGTATAGATCACTGGTGAGGCTGCACTTGGAGTACTGTGTACAGCACTGGTGCCCATACCTCAAGAGGGATGTGAGATTACTGGAGGGTGCAGTGAAGGGCTACAGAAATGATCATGGGACTGGGAGAGTTGCCTTATGAGGAAAGATTGAGGGTGCTCAACATGTACTACGCCGCAAGAAGGAGAAGGAAAGGGGGACATGATAGAGACCATTAAGTACTTGAAAGGCATTAACAGAGTCAGAGATGTAGGATTGTTCTGCTTAAAGGAGGTAGTGTCACTAGGGAGCATAGTCTGAAGTTATAAGGGGAAGGTTCAGGAGGGAAATGAGGCAGTATTTCACAGAGAGAGTGGTGGCAGGATGAAATGCACTGCCAGAGGAGTTAATCAAACTGAGAGCAGTGGAAAGCCTTAGCGGGCTGGGATAGAGTCGGGGCAGGGGTTAGTATGGACAAGAACACAACAGGGGGAAGGACTGGGAAAGGGGATGGAGAGAGGAGGTGGGGGCAGCTGCAGTGGTATTAAACTGAGAGCTACACAATCAGGCAGACTTGATAGACCTGTGAGTCTTTTCTGCTGGCAATTTCGTATGTTCATAGCCCATGGGCACATGGCCGTGACGAGAAGGTTTATCCACAGAAGCCAAAATGTCAACCCTCAAAGAGGATGTAGTTGCCATGTTTATCTAAGTATATTATATTGTTCCTCCGGAAATAGATATAGGAGCTACTAATGAACGAATGTGCACATCAACAAATTATTAAGGCATGCATAAGTAGAAACTGGGGTACAGTTACACCCCATATGGTAACTAACCAACCAAAAACATGGGTATTTATTACCAAGTGAGATTGATGTATTCTGAATAGCTGGTCTACAACAAATCTGCATAACTGTTGAGGATCCTGCTTAAACAGATGTGAATATTTATTATAAAGTGTAGGGGGTGCTGTTGAGCAGCCATGCGGAAGGCAACATTCTCGTATAGCTCGGTATATTTTGAATTTCTACCTGTATATTAAAAGTTATTTTGGTAGTCTTTCAGCCTGTCCTTACTATTTCTAAACTTTGGATGCCCTGGACTGACTTATTATGAGGAAAGCAAGGGGTTTCACGACTGCACCGCCTGATTTTTTCATCCTAAAGGCAAGAAAGGAGATGGGCCCTCACAGAACAGAGTGGCAGGGCTGCTGGTATGACTGAACCAGAAGAAGTGTCTTTGGGGTGGCTCACACGACATTACAGCAGCTCTCGCTTGATCTAGGATTTGGATCGTAAATTTGATCTTTTGACTCAGGTGAGCGGCACTAGAGACCAAAGCGAGCTCACTCATCAAGCGGTCTCAAAGTTGGAGCAAAATTTGAACAAAACAATGGATGTATCCGCTAAGTTTAATTATCAGGACACATCTGCACTCTGCCGCTGGCTTGAGATACTGGAGAATCAAGCAAAGGAGCAGAACATTCATATCTTGGGGCTTCGGGTCGGCAAAGGAGAGGACCCCTGGAATTTATATGAATATTTTGCCTGATCTGCTTGGTTTGGGTGAAGCAGTCATCACTCTCTCTGGAACATGCTTTTGACTCTCTCTCATGAGTGACACAAGAACAGAGGGGCCGCGTACTTTGGTGGTTGTCTGTTCTGGTGGGAGTTCATGATCATATCCTGGTTGCAGCAAGAGGACGAAGAACATTTAAGTATGGAGAATCAGTTTATATATCTACCTGGATCTATCCTTTGAGACTCATCAACGTCAGAGAGCCTTTGATGGAGTGCGTAGCCAGCCGTCAGCTGAAAATATCACATCAGATGTTAGTCCCTGCCGGGTGCGCTTGGTTTGGCAGGCCAAGATCCATATGTTTAACGATCCTGCAGAGGCTGAGAAGGCACTGGAACTGATGGCGCAGGAAGTATCCTGGGATTTGGAAGCTATGGAGGCAGATGGAGAGTGATCTTCCTGATGGACTCATGACGATAAGTTAACTTTGTGTGAATTTATAGTTACTCCCCATTCACATTTGCTGTGCTGTTATTAGAACAGGTTGCCTGGCAGATAGTTGAGTACTACGCTATTGGGTATGAGGCCGTATGTAAGATTCTCTAATGGTTAATAATTAATTTTATAGCACAAACTGAATTTCTTTTCTCCTGTGCAGCTGCCAAGGAACTTTTATACTGTTGGACTTTTGTTTGTGGGAAGTTTGAGTCTGTTAAATCAATGTGGACCCTTCACTGTCTGTATAGTTTTATAAAAATGTGCACTGCCTAACTTGCTTACATGTTATAAAGAGCACAAGGAAATACTCCAGGAAAGTTAAAGTTAAAATTTAATTATAGTGGCCTCACGTTTACTGTTTACTATTTACTAAGGAGAATACTTAATATTATTACTGGTGTTACTGTACAGAGGGTCGGGTAATATGGGAGCTTTTATCTAGTTAAGTCACTTGAATCCCTTTGGGGGTTTTGGGCTGTAGCTGACATGCCAGTGGGTTCTGTAGAGGCAGCTGGAAGTAAATCCCCCGATGAAGCCTTCCTTGAGCTGTAAACTTTTGGGGTCTTCATTCTGGAACAATTTTAAGTTAATTCCCCAGGTTGATATTAAATGAAGGACGGTCTTGCCAAGTTGGGGTTATATTTGTCATATATATTGTTGTACATTTATTGTGAACCCACTCCTGGGTATTGCTTTTGTGTGTGTTACTTGCATATAAAGCTTAATAAAAATATATATAAAAAAAAGTAGCTTATCCTTCTTAAGTTAGCTGATGCTTTAACCAGCCTACCTTTGTGCCACAATCTCACTGAGGTCACTAGATTACTGTATATTTTACTGCAAATTTAAGATTTACTATTGCAGAAAATAACAATGAACACATATAAAACGTCAGGACATTTAAAATCCTACATAAGTAGAGACATTTTTTTTTACTTTTGGTTTACTGATTTTGTCAGATGCACAGTCAATATGCAGTTATTAGGCTCCATGATATAGTAAATCATACCACATGGCCTTTACAAAGGATGATTATCATATCTCCCCTGTTACAACGTAGTAGGGGTTCAATTAGAAAGCAATGTAGAATTTACATTTCAGTCCAAAAATATTGCATAAATGGCTATCTGCGCCATGACTATGAACTTTACTCTAAGGAATGGTAACCTTGAAAAGTCCCTGAGTTTAACACTCTTGATATGAGTAAACAGTAAACAGTAAATGTCAGGCTACTATAATGACATTTTAACTTTAACTTTCCTGGGAGCATTTCCTTGTGCTCATTTTATAACTTGTAAGCAAGTTAGGCAGTTCACATTTTATAAAAATATACAGACAGTGAAGGGTCTGCATTGATTCAACAGTCTCAAACTTCCCACAGACATGTCCAAAGTTATAAAGTTCCTTGGCACAACCATGGGGGTTTCAAGCAGGCCTTGAAAACATAATTGTGGCGTAAGCCTACCCTGATTGTTTTATTGATTTTACTGACTACTTATATTTATATTTTATACTGCAGTGTCAGTGGCTGAGTAGGTAGCACACTCGCCTCTGAGGCCGGAGATCAGAGGGCTGTGGGTTCAGTTCCGCATCTGGCACTTGGGTTAATATCAGTACTGACACTGTAGTGCAGCATGAGAGGGGTGCTGCACTTCTGAGGTGCCGTCTTTTGGATGAGGCGTTAAACCGAGGTCCATCTGCCTGGATTGGTGGTAGTTCAGGTGGATGTTAAAGATCCATAGCTTGCTCCAGAAAGAATAGGGGAATTTTTCGGTGTACTAGCTAATTTCCTCATTCACTAAAATATCACCAACAGCTTAATCTGGTTCAAGGTCAGTTGGCATTCATCTGTATCCCTCCTCGGTCGTGCCTGAAAATAGGCAGGATTTGTCTAGTGCACTTACCCGGTCAACAAAAACTAAATAAATAAATATTGTGTTTTGTATATTATTTTGTTTCATCCAATCTGTATGTTAAAGTGTCTTGATAACTTGAAAGGCTTGATAAATAAACTCATTATTATTAGTTATTATTATATGGTCAGTAAGACTGATCAAAGTCCATGTAAATATGAAAATGTCCCAAATATATTTATTTCGTTTTGTTGTCGGGTAAGTGCACTAGACAAATTCTGCCAATTTTCAAGCACAAACCAGGGGATACAGATGAATGTCAACTGACCTTGCACCAGATTAAGCTGTTGATGGTATTTTAGTGAATATAGAGTACAGAAATTGCTCTGTAATGATCTGCTCCTCCTGCCGATGGTGCAAAGTAGTTACTAGAACTATATAGTGTTACAACAATGTAAAAACATCATAACCAAACAGTAGTAAATCAGTTCCAACTAGGAACATTGCATTGCACCCGGTATAAGTGACTCATTAAATGGCTAAGCACATTAAGTCCCAGTTCAGTCGCCTCAGTCTCTGATGCATCACTTTCTTTACGACTCAAAGTCTGATGTTATTTTAGCAAGTCTTTCCCTGCTTCAGCTGGATCATTAAATATATAGGTTTTACCTCGTAATACAATTGGAGTTTTGCGGATAGAGCAGCACATTGAGATCCCAGCTGGCGCGTTCTCATTGAACTGGATCAAAAGACTTACGTCTCTGGCCAGTCGCATATGATAGCTCAGAAAATAATATACTCAGGAGCCATCAGGAAGCTGAATGAGACCCTTCTCCTTGGCTGCTTGCAGGATCTGCTCCTTGATAGTAGGACCCACAGTGACTAAGAGGATAATCCAAGAGTCCCTCCTGGGCAGGTCGATGCCGAGGTGTAATCCGATAGGCCTGAAGAAGTGAGCTATCCCTGGAAAAGCAGAGTGTTGAATGCAATAGGGAAGAAACAAAGTCCAGTAAGTGTTGACCAGCTTATTCCTCCAGGATGCCCCAAATCCTCACATTAGCCAGTCAAGCTCCATTTTCTAAGTTTTCCAAGCGTTGTTGAAGCAGGCGATTTTTATTCACCAACCCTGCAGTAGCTGTAATGGCTTTCATTACCAGCGATTTGGATTGTCAAGATTCTGTGGCTACAGTGTCCGATTTGAGCTCAACGGTGGTCACCCTCATAGTAAAGACACCCACTTTCCTGTCTATTTCTTTAACAAAAGACTCCAAGTCTTTAACTGCTTTGAGCATCGCTGTGTTCGAGGGTTAGCTCTCAGCGCCATGTGTAGGCCTTGCTGCTGTGTGGTTTTGTTCTCCCATGCTATCCTCTGATAAAAGCTGGATTTACTGCAAATATTACCGATAGGCTGCACTTTCCAGTGGTAGGGTAGCTTGGAGGACAATCTTAGCTGACAGGATCAGCCAAAAATAGTTTTAGTTTATTTTAATTACTGGTACTCTAATGTATTGTGCCAAATGTATATACCGTATTGTCAACTGTAATTAGTCACTCCATTGTATGTAACAATCTTAACTAATGTATTATCATCCAGTGTATTTAAGCATTGCTTTATGTAACTAATCCTGGGTCGCCTCTGAAAAGGGACCTCTGGTCTCAGTGGGCTTACCGGTTACCAAAATTTAAATAAATAAATACAATAAAAGTCTGCAGTCAGGAGCCTCTCACAAGAGGCATATTTTTCGATCAGCTGCTAGACATGCCCCTTAGTAGAGGCAATTTTTATAGTCTTAGTCCTGTAACTAAGTCACAGAGTGACTACTTGATATACATACAGCAAAGCTACTTTAAAGCCATCAGAATGTTTCATCCATCTCCATGTCATCAGGATCTGCAGATCTAGCCTTCTCCAGCTGCTTTTGTTTCCGTTGCAACTCCGCTGGCCATTTCCCCGCATCAGCAGGGTCTGTGAAAATGTACATCTTGTCCTGAGAATGGGCGCACAGTTTAAGCTGGAAAAATCTTGCATGGGTATCTCCAGATCACGGCAGATCGCCTCGCACTCCCATCAATTTCTTTTTCTGCTGACAGGTAGCATAAGAAATGTCGGGAAATGCTAAAATGATATGTCCTTCAGATAGCAAGGGTGATGTCTCCTTACCAATTGCAGCAGCTTGTCTCAAATTGCCAGAATCCAGCACTGCAATCATCGTATGAGGCTGGTCTCCATCTTGTCTGCCTCGAGCATGCAGGTGGCATGCTTTCAAAATAGGCTATTCTGTTGTCCCCAAATGCTGTCCAAGTTGGTCATTGAACCATTCTTTCAGAAATAGCGTCAGGTGGTTGCACTCCACTCCTTCTGGTATACCAAGCAAATGCTCGTTCATGGAACAAATCTGTTTTTCAAGAATTTCAAGCCTGTTGCTCGTGAGTTTTGAGTCTTAGCATATTGTGCAGAAGCTGCACTGTCTCTGTTGGACTGCCTTTTACTTCTTCCACCTCCGTTTTATAACTTCCACTGAAGTTTCCACAGTCATCATGCATGTGGTAAGAGAGTCAGATTTGTTGTTCATGTCTGTAACTGACGCCAGTAGTTGCCACATTTTCAACCCCAGGGACTGTAGTGTTTCTTCCTGCCCCGAGTCCATGGCTCCATCAGCAGTGTCAATCTAGTACTGGGGCCAGCTGCTCCAGACTTTGCCTGTTGTTTTTATGGTCCTCCACCTGTTGAGCCGATTTTGCTTGCCTGCAATGATCGGTAGCTTTTTGTTAATGCAGAGGGTGCATGAATGTGAAAGTGCTGAGGAGTGGAGAGGGACACATAGCCCTCCTTATACTCTGCTATTCTGGCTTGGTGCACACCATCTGTTAGTGGCACTTCAGAAAGATGAGGAGGAGGAGGAGGAGGAGGCACAATAGAAAGGGGGACTTGTCTGCTGCCTGTGTATCTGTGGGTGATTCTTGAGCTGCTAGAGGCCAATGATTGTCAATGTTCAGTATTTTTGTTTTGTTTCCTTTATTTATTTCATATTTTGTATGACTTGGTTTAATTTTGAGTCTTGTGCTTTACTGCATATCATTTGAGAAGAGAGGGTTGAGCAGGGCTTCCTCAGTGCAGGGAGCAAACTGGGAAAAAGATCTAACACGCAAAGAGATAAAATATGCGAAGTATATACTATAACAGCCTGAATGTACTGGGCAAGTGTTACTTAAGAGCAGCTAATGCCATTAGGAGAACTTTCACAAAACATAATATTTAGACACAATCCAGCTTATATTTCACATTAGCTCTGTATTGCTCCTCCCCATTATTTATTACTGAGGTCATTTGCATGAAAACAGGATCTTTGCTCCTGAAGAGTTCCTCATTTCCTGCTGCTTTCTCCCTACCTTAGGTGATAATGCACTGTTTGTGACATCACAGTTACTCCTATGGCAACAGATTGTGATGTCACAACAGAGGATTATGACTTGCAGTAGGGAGTAAGCTATAGAGCAGATGAACTCTACTGGATAAAGATCATGTATTCATGCACGTTTTCTTAGTAATAAATAATGGGAGGAGAAATCTATAGACTATATATGGAATGCAAGCTGAATTGTACCTAAATATTATTTTTTAAAGCATCAGCAGCTCTTTTATATGGCTAATATAAGACAACTACAGGTGATATCCTGGAGTGTTCATGGCCTGGGACAAATTGTAAATGATTATTTACAGTATTTTTATCTACGATGCTTGTGTATGTCCCTGTTTTGAATACTAACTGTTGCCTTGTATTCTCTCATCACCCTCCTTTACCCCTCTCCCACAGGACCATGTTGGAAACGAGCTGTTGTGAGCTCAGTATGTCCTTCCTAGTGAAACTTTTGAAATAAATAAATAAATCTCAGAACGTGCATAAAGGATCTGTCTTTCCTGACATTTTATGTGAAAAGGCTTTGATTTCATGGTTCAAACCACGGTAAAAAGACTCGGAGGAATGGATCCTAAATAAGGGGTTGCTATAAGGTGCAGAGGTGGTCATAGGAATTATTATTAGTACAACATTCTATGCAGACATATATAAATGGGGAGGGGGCTTATCCTGGTCTGAAACATTTAGATTATTGAGCCTTCTGAAGCTGACAGAGAAGAGTGTGGAAATGGATAAACCAATTTGTTCTAATGAGATTTTGGAAGCAGTAAAATAGCTCCCTACTGCAAAACCCAGGAGGTGAGATGGTATCCCTATAGGGGTTATATAAATCAGAGAAAGGATTTATCAGAATCTCTCTGCAATGTACAGTAAATGTAGGCCGTGAGCAAGAAACACTACCCCACACTTAAAGTGGCACTGATAACTATACTTCCTAAGGAAGGCAGACACAACTCAGTGCAGTGGATGCCATCCAGAATCCCCACTGAATGCTGAGGCCAAAGTACCGCATTGATACTGGTGACAAGAATAAACAAGATTTAAGGCAAACTACTTGACACAGGTCAGTGCGTTTCGTTTCCTGTGGACCTCTGTCTCATCAGTATCATCCAGCGATGCCACAACAGCAGTGTGGCAGCTTGTGACCAACTTTGAGGGTGAACCTGGGACATTGGTCCAGCCAAGTGAGGACTGAGCATCCCAGGAAATGCTCTCTGCCAGGAGCGGAAGGATGCAGACACCTTTGCTCTATAGCCAGCTGGGCACCGTGAGGTCATGGTGCAGTGAAACTGCTAATGGGGGTGCCAACTGGCTTCGAGAGCGCTATCACGCACTGTGTACCGCAACACTGTGCCCCTGCCCTTGGCGCCACATGAGGGCGGAAAGAAAACTGAAAACCTCCGACCAGGGCTAAATGACATTGGCATTCTCAGGCCCCACTGAACAGACTGCCCATCGCCTCCCAACACTATACTGTATTGTGGAGCCTCCTAAAGAACCCATCACAGAGGAGGAAGTCCACTGGAAGAGGAGGTGGAGTAACGGTGACAGAGAAGGTAAGAGCAGGGCTGGGAGGTGGCCTTGCCCTAAGAAGAGCAGCGCCAGAGATTGAGGCTATGAAAAGTCTAATTAATTTGGCAAGCACGCAGCCCAGGCTATCCGACAGCTACCCTCTCATGAAATATGGAGAGGGCATTTGACTAAGCTGGCCATATATGGAGTTGGCTTTCCAAACATGGTGTTTTGAGCCTCCATTCTGCAGTGGGAACACTATTCAGCTGCCCAAAAGCAGCATTACTAAACCAGTGAGCACCGTCAAATGATTTTGGGCTGGAGAGTGGCATGAGACAGTGGTGCCCTTTGTTGCCTAGCCACAGAACTAACCACTGAGCCACTGGTGAAGGCCAATAGGAAACACATACAGGGGTCAGAGTGGGAGGAACAGAGCACAAACCGATGTTATACACGGATGAAATGCTGTGATTATAAAGAATGCCCCAATGGTGATACCACATATCATGCAGTTGCTAGAGTACCTTCTCTGAGCTTGTAGGGCAAAACAGTTAACTAGACCAAATCAGGGCTAGTCCCTCTCAATTAGCACAGTATACAGACCTCATTCCAACAGTAGGATTTACAGTGCTTATCCAGCTCACTTACTACTTGGGTAATGAAGGGTACCGCCAGAAAAGAAGAGCAGGATGCCAGTTTTACATCACTACTGTCTACACACTAGTCTAATGTGCTTAGATGGAAAGTTCTACAGTTATCGTTATGGGGAAACATACAAGCTCTCAAAATGATGGAGGCCCCAAAATATTTCATTTGTTCTCTTAACCCCTCACTACATATTTCACACAAAATTTTCAGTAGGTTTGACAAAATGATGAAGGGCTACTGTGACATGGGAAGCCGCCAAGATTTAGTGCAGTCCATTTGCAGCTTACATAAATAGAAGGTTACCTAGGCTTATAATAGGTTAGGGTATCACCTAGCATTTGTAAAGCATCAGACAAAGACTGGTTTAGGCACCCCTCAATACCATAGCTCTCCACGTGGAAAGAGCTGGAAGCAGCCACCTTAGGCTCCACCTACCCTTCAGACTGGCTGGCAGTATAGCCTAGAAGCTAGAGTAACACACCGTGAATGAGCTTGGTACATCCTGCATGTGTAGGTTTGATTCCCCAACCTCCATCTGCATACTGTGGGACACTGAATAAGTCACTTAACCTCCTCAGTGCTCCTAGGTCACCCCTGAAAACAGGTACTTGTGTCTAGTGGGCCTTACCTAGTTACAAAGAATGTAAAAAAAAAAAAAAAAAAAAAACCTGCTTGTACACTAATATAGCTCTTAAAGAGCAGCTAGCGCCATCAGGAAAACTTTAACAAAACATAATATTTACATACAGTTTACCTTGTTTTTCACATTAGGTCTGTATTTTTCTCTCCATTATTTATTACTGAGGTCACTCGAAGGAAATTAGGATCTTTGCTCTTGAAGAGTTTATCTATTCCTGTTGCTTTCTCCCTACCTGAGGTCATAATGCACTGCTTGTGACATCACAGTTACTCTCATGGCAACCGACTGTGATGTCACAACAGAGGATTATTACCTGAAGTAGGGAGTCAGCTGAGGCAGAGGGACTCTTATTTATGTATTTATTTGTTAACCAGGTAGGTGCGCTGATCCCAGGGACCATTTTCAGGCACAACCCAGGCCACTCAGGTGCACAACAAGTATAATTCATGGTTACTTTACAGGAACTGTGCAGAGGAGAACAAGAAAAACATCAGCAGATGCAGTACAAATTATGACGATACAGTAGCAGTATAGCAAACATTCAACAGTCAGTGATCCCTTTTCCAGGTCATTTTGCTGAACAAGAATCCAGCTAATAGCAATAAGTGCATCTGAATCACTGGACTAGTCATATACTATAACATAAAAGGAACTTAAAGGATAAAGATCACATATTCTTCATAGCAGCTTTCCACAGTAACAAATAATGTGGCGGAAAATCTACGAATATGAATGGAATGCAAGTAGAATTGTACCTAATGATCATGTTTTTAAAGTTGTCATTGTGGCATCAGTAGCTCTTTAAGATAGCTCATGGCACTAGCATGAACAATTCAAAAGTGATATGGCCTGCTGTGCTAAAGACCATGACATGGGGACCACTCCCAATAGGGCCCAAGCCACTGTGGAAAATAATCTCAAATTTGAAGAAAATCAGTAAAGGAAGAGAATCCAGGAGTCAGTGACACAATGAATATTGTTTTGGATTGTTCACTGCTAATTAAGCAATAATGCCCGACAGGGTGTGTGTAGATGCTGGGATAATGTCACGCCTCAGGTGGTTGGGCAGCGAGGCGCGGGCAGAGTGCATCCAATAACTTAGGTGTGGCGTTATCTAAACGACACACCATGGAAGGACATTAATGATGTTGCTCTAATGGCTTCGTTGTTATACAGAATAAATAAAAATCATTTTAAAGATGTTTTGTGTGGAAAATATTTTTTTAAAGAAGATGAAACAATGAAGCACATCATCAGCACATAATAAAGCAAAAAATCATTTCCAGGTTCGCAGTGAGGCTGAGACTAGACCCGTGATGTTGTACTGGGATAACATCACGGTTCCAGAAGACGACCAGTCAGAGACCAGGATTTTTCTTGCCATTGTATAATGTTTATTTTTTATCTAACTTATGCACCTGTGCCATTTTCACTACATTGTATATTATTTTATACATCTGTACACACTGTACCTTGCTCCTATTGGCGCACTATGTTGTTTGGCATTCTAGGTAGGAATTTCTGTTCGTGCTTTAACCTTACTGTATTTCTCCCCACTCCCAGGATGCATCTGAATAACACAGAAACATAGAAACATAGAATTTGACGCAGATAAGGACCGCTTGGCCCACCCAGTCTGCCCATTTCCCTGCCTACTGGATAAGCTGCAGATCCTAGTTAACCAGCAGCCTACTTTTTCCTACCCCATCCCTAGAATTGCCTTATGACTGTCCCATGCATGCTTGAATTCCACCACTGTTTTGACTCCACGACCTCCTCCGGAGGCCGTTCCATGCATCCACAACCCTCTCTGTGAAAAAATACTTCCTTAAAATTACCTCTGAGCACCCCCCCTCTATCTTCAAATTGTGCCCCTTGTTCTTGCACACTCTTTTTTGAAAGATGCTACCCTCTTGGACTTTGTTGATTCCCTTGAGGTACTTGAAAGTTTCTATCATGTCCCCCCTCTCCCTCCTTTCCTCGAGGCTATACATATTAAGCTTCTTTAGTCTCTCTTCATATGTCTCCTGGTGCAGACCCTGCACCATTTATTTCCCTCTTCTGGACAACTTCCATCCTGTCTATGTCTTTGCGAAGACTGGGTCTCCAGAACTGCCGCAGTACTCCAGATGGGGTCTGACCAGCTGTCTGTACAGAGGGATAATAACTTCCTGTTTCCTACTGGCGATGCCTCTCCTATGCATCCCAATATCCCCCAGCCCTCATTGCTGCCCTCTCACATTGCTTGCCCACCTTTAGGTCATCTGATATGACTACCCCAGGTCCCTTTCCATTTTTGTTGTTGTTAGTATCTCACCCCATTGTGTACTCTTCCCTGGGTTTTGTTTCCCAGGTGCATTACCTTACACTTCTTAGCATTGAATCTAAGCTGCCATACATTTGACCATTCTTCTAACCAGTCCCTTTTCATCCTTTCCACCCCACCTTGTGCATCAACTCTGTTGCAGATCTTTGTGTCATCTGCAAAGAGACATACTTTTCCTTCCAGTCCCTCTGCAATGTAAACTATAAAGACATTGAATAGGACTAGTCCTAATCTGAACCCTGCGGTGCCCACTAGTAACCCCCTTTCATCAGGTGGACTCCATTTACTATTACACTCTGTGTCCTATTTTCCAGCCAATTTTTACCCAGGCTGTCATCTTGGGACCCACCCTCAGGCTAGCTAACTTGTATATTAATCTTTTGTGTGGGACTGTGTCAAATGCCTTGCTAAAGTCTAGGTAGGCCATGTCCACAGCCCCTCCCTGATCTACTACTTTGGTCACCCAGTCAAAGAAATCTATCAGATTTGTCTGGCATGACCTTCCTGCTGTGAATCCATGCTGCCTTGGGTCCTGTGCCCCTCTGGCCTCTAGATACTTGTCAATTCTTTCCTTCAAGTGATTCCATCATTTTCCCTACCACTGAGGTTAAACTAACAGGTCTGTAGTTTCCTGCTTCTGCTTGCTCCACTTTTGTGAAGGGAATCACATCTGCCCTCCTCCAGTCCTCGGTACCACCCCATCCTCCCATGATTTGTTAAACAGGGTAGTCAGTGGTGTCACTAATTCTACCCTTAGTTCTTTAAGAATTCTGGGATGAATCCCATCAGGCCCCATTGCTTTATCCACCTTCAGTTTTAAGAGTTCTTTCAGAACCCTTTCTTCTGTAAATGGGCTGGTATCAACTTCTGTATCCAGTGTGTTTCTACTGTTTGTTCTAGGTACCCCCTCTTCCTTTGTAAATACTGAGCAAAATATTTGTTTAGTATCTCTGCCTTTTCACAGTCTCCTCTGCCCCTCCCCCCTTTGTTAAGCCTCACTATCCCTCCCTTGGTTTTCCTTCGCTCCTGATGTACCTATAAAAGGTTTTATCCGCTTACTTAACTGAGTTGGCTATCTTTTCCTCGGTTTGGGCCTTTGCTGTTCTGACTGCCTTCCAGCTTCCTTTTGCTTTAACTGATACAGTTCTCTGTCCTGCTCCTTCTGCGATTCCTTGTACTTCCTGAAAGCTTTCTTTTCTCTTGAACCTTCACTGCCACTTCCTTTGGAACCATAGTGGTTTCTTACATCGTTTAGTTTTGTTTATTTGCTTCACACAAAGGCTTGTTGCCTCTGTGATGGCAGTTTTATTATTCCCCATTGTTCTTCCACCCTCCTTCCTGCCCATGTGCTAGTGCATTCCTTAGGCACTTACCCATTTTGGCAAAGTCAGCCCTCCTAAAGTCCAGTACCTTTGCCTTTGTATGGCTTGGACTCTATTGCTGTGTTTATTGTGAACCATACTGTTCGATGGTCGCTAGTTCCCAGATGGCTACCCACTTCATCTGTGATCCTCTCTCATCTCCATTTGAGAGAACCAGATCTAAGATTGCTCCCTCTCGAGTGGGCTCCAATACTAGTTGTCTAAGGCATGCCCCTGTAGGGCATCTAGAATAACCCACTCTTGAGTGGCTGTGGCAACTGCACTCCAGTTAACATCTGGCATATTCAGATCACCCAACAGCAATATCTCCCTTTTTGCCATACTAAGTATACTTTCTATCATTTCCTTGTCCATTTCCTTCCCCTGAGAAGGGTCTGTATACAACCCCTGTGCGGATTGTGGTGCCATTGCGGTCTCCAAATTTACCCACAGTGCTTCTTCTCCTCCCTGTTTTCTCTTTTGTTCTGTTACTTTGATTCCTTCCCTTATGTAAAGAGCTACCCTCCTCCTCTTTTACCCTCCTATCCCTCCTGTAGATAGTGTATCCTGGTTTGTTTATGTCCCAGTCATGGTTTTGTCTGAACCATGTTTCTGTGACTGCCACGATATCAGATGTTCCTCCTCCATCAAGGCCACTAATTCAGGAAGCTTGTTACTCAGACTACGTGCATTGGTACTCATTGCTCTCCATTTTTGATGGCTTTACTTTCTGTTGCAGCATCCCCACTGACCTTTCTACCTCAGTCTTTTCTCATTTAGTACCCTGTTTTGTAGGGAGAGGCTGGGATTTTCCTGCTGCTCATCAGTGCCTCCCCTTGACTAGTTTAAAAGCTTGCCAATGAAGCATTTAAACCGATTGCTCAAAAGACTTGTTCCTTCCTGGACAGACGCAGACCATCCTGCCAGTATAGGCTGGTGTCCTCCAGGTGGAACCCCAGTCCCCAATGAAGCCAAACCCTGTGCTCCACACCATTTTTCAACCACTCATTAAACTGCATGGTGCAAAGTACTCTTGCCTCACTCATGCCATTTACAGGCAGCACCTCTGAGAAGGTTACTGTGTGTGCTACTTGTCTTAGGCCCCTCCCCAGTTCTAAAAGTCCTTCTGCACTGCTCTAATCTCATGTTGAGCCAAGTCATTTGTCCCTAGGTGGACAATGACATCCAGCTCAGACTCGTGCAGCTGTTCTCGTGATCCTGAGGATGCTTCCTGTCCCTACAAGCCATGGCACCAGGCAGGCACTTTACTTCAGTTTTCCCTGCTCCCCCAGTTCTATCCCTCTAATAATTGGGTCCCCACCAGGGCTGCTTCCTTTCCTTGTGGCATCCTTTGCCTCCCTGCTGTGGGCCTCCCTTGTGACAGGTGTCCTCAGCCTCCTTAATCTCCTCTGTGGGTGCATCCATAGGGGCTGTGCTCCCAGAATGGTGTATGGATTGTGGAGTGGAACAACTGACTGGGTGTGCCTCTGTTCCACCCTCCTCACCCTCCCTGAGCCCACTGTGGTCCAACTGCTGTGCTTTCTTTGCAACCTCTGAGGTAGTGGTGGTGGCTCTGGTGCTCCCTGGATGGGGGATTCCTTCCTACCATCAAGTCTGGCCTGGGGAAGGTTCTCTTACTGCTGTCCAGTGTGGCCTGAAGATGGGCAACTTCCTCCCTCAGGGCAGAGAGTTGTCTGCAAATAGGGCAGCATCTCAGCCTCCAGAAAGACTCCCGGAAGACTGCTGCCCACAGCCATTACATTGCACTACTCCCCACATGACTATGCTTTTTTTTTTTTTGTGTGTGTGTGTGTGCTGTGTGTGATTGGTTTGTTATATAGAAATATATATATATTATATAATGTGTATGCGTATATTTTCAGTGCTGTGTGCTACAGAGGATATGACATTGATATGCACCTTGCACTCTTGAGGAAATGATGTCAGAACCCTAGGTATAAAGGAACTATTTCCAGGGGGTGAGCCTAAACTGTGCCCTCACAAAACAATCAGCTAAGAGCTCTGACCCACCGCTGCGATGAGTGCCTTCCTGTCTGCAAGATACTATACACAACAATTTGACAGAGAAAATCCCTGCTAATCAAACAGAGAAAAATCCAGACATCCAAGTCAGACACAGGTAAACCTCCCCAGCCCCAAAACAGCCTGGTGGTTTGTGCTCTGAAAAGCAGTCAGCCCCAAAATAAGTCAGCTGTGCTTTGAACTCTTCCTGCACTGAAAATCTTAAGAATTGTAACAAGACTGTCTTTTCCTGATAATTGTAAATTCCTTCTTTCACCTTTCAGTTAGAAGCAGCCTCCACCTGCAGTATATCTGCTACAAACCACAGACAATTGAAAGGTTCCCTCCCTCTGTTGTGAGCACAACTCGCTTTCTTGAAAATCCTATGTTCAATATTGCAGCTCCCAACAAAGAGATAGTTTGGCTAGGAAAAATATTAGCTGTTCTGATGAGTTTGCTATAAACACTTGCTTATAATACTATTCTTCTCAGGTCTGTTACCAAAGCTATTGGCTGAATTAAGTCTCTGTGATGAAATCACTTCCTGAGAAAGTTGGAATTGCCTTTAAGGCAAACAAAGATAAACACAGAAAACAGTTTACTGTCTGGGTCAAATACACAACCTGTACCTGCACTTATTTCAGGATTTGTGACAAATATTTAGCCCAGAGTTTAAAATCTTCCTGCACTGAAAATCTTAAGAATTGTAACAAGACTGTCTTTTCCTGATAATTGTAAATTCCTTCTTTCACCTTTCAGTTAGAAGCAGCCTCCACCTGCAGTATATCTGCACAATATCTGCAGTATATCTGCTACAAACCACAGACAATTGAAAGGTTCCCTCCATCTGTTGTGAGCACAACTCGCTTTCTTGCAAATCCTATGTTCAATATTGCAGCTCCCAACAAGAGATAGTTTGGCTAGGAAAATATTAGCTGTTCAACCTGGTATCAGCTCAGTGTGTCACTATTCCTGGTTGACCTTCTGAAATAAATACATAAATAAATAAAATAACTACAACTACATCTGACATCTTGAGCAGACTGGGATAGAATATGAAACTCCGGAGGCAACAGTTCTGTTTTGACCTCCAGCTATGTAACTCGCTAAAGCAAATACTGGCCCTGGCTCTACACATTCCTCCTAAAACTCAGCGGGAATGGCTAGTGGATGCAGCAGCCAGGGGCGCACAGAAGGCAAGGGCAACACAAATTTATCACCTAATCAGATTAAAAAATGGTGGTACCAGACAACTTTGGGACCCAGTGGGAAGCAGAGCTTGATTCCTGCATATCAGAAAGTATGTGGTGTAGTTGCTGACAGAATAAATGTATCTACATACTATGCCAAAAACTCAAGAGTAGATACAGTCAACACAAAATGATGTAGAGGTGGTATAGGGTCCCACAGGTAGTCAAAAAGATGGCTATGCTTTTAAACAATAACATCTGGAAGAGTGGCGGTCTGGCAGTGGGCCTCGAATGTTTTCCAGTCCTCATCATTGTGGTCTGAGGCGCATGGGGCCTTCAAAATGTTTTTGGTGTTGGGTTACCCCACAGCTGTACACACTATTAGACTGCACAGAGGTAAGGTTAGTGTCCTGGGTACATGAAACTGGCTGTTTGTGACTTTGTTATATGATTAATGGCTTGTGTTTATTTTGTGTTTGCTTAGTATGCTTTTCCCTTCACCTAGGAGCCAGGCAGCTCACATCAGCCAAACCATTACACCCAGCACCATCACCCATCTTCCTGTGAATTTCTGACTTGTCCTCATGTTTGGAGCCATCAAGGGTGTGCGCTTTTGTCTCCCCATGGAGTAAGAGCAGGGTCAGTGGTGGGCGCCATAATCGGCAGTGTGGGGCATGCAGTGAGGGTTGATCGTCCTGGGGCATTTCAGCTTGTATGTTCTTGTCCCCTAAGATGAGATTTAGGCCCACTGGATGTCATGCATGCATACACATGCTGTTGCCGTGTCCAAGGCAGGTTACAGTCTACTCCCCAAGGATCTGCATCTTCCAGCTTGCACGGCACTGCCACCATAGCACAGCAGAGGCTGACAGCCCTCCCTCCTCAAGGAGGAGTGTGTCCTCTGGGATGCTCGAGCCTCTTCCCCTGGCCAGTCCTCTAATAACTTCAGGCTTGTTTCTGAACTCATGTCATCAGTGTTAGTGACTCAATCTATCTAAATAGGGACAGCAAATTGACCTAGACATTAATGAATGGTCACATACAATGGGCACTGAATGAGAGATTAAGCTACACTGCTATAGATCAATTGAAGCATTCAATAAAATATGGGAACCCTTTTTCATTCACCACCAGTGCAAACTGCAGGCCAAGTAAGTTCATTCCTGGATCCCTCCTGTACCAAATCAAGAGGAAGGAGGAACCAGCTGACAGATGGCACTAATGAGGACTCAGGAAAGTGAATGGCATACAGAACCTGATTAATCCACAAAGCTTTCTGCTACACTGCCTAACCACATCAAAGTAGTAAATAATAGATATGGAGCTATCATGATAATAGGTTGAAAAGAAGAGCTCATTTTCACATTAAAACACTTTTACAGAATGTATTATGAATGTTCTGTTTTTAAGGGCACATTAGATTTTATTTTCTCTGGCAGTTTAAGGTTTTAGTATATGAATTGAGTGTCCTGTTCTGCGCTAGCTGGAATATATTAACATCATAACAACATACTGAGTTAATTCATGACCCTTTATATTCATGGTTATTACATAGTAACATAGTAGTTCAAGAGTGGAAGGGACTGCATGTCCATTATGTCTGCTCCCTGCTTGATAAGCACAGATGAATATGTTTTGCAGACAGATGTTAGTGTATAAGGATTTCCTTCCTGTACTTATTTATTAGTTATTATACAATGGATGTAAAAATCCTGTAACTTGATTGATCAGCTAAGGTCTTTACCAAGGGTAAATCCTACAACAACCCATGGCTGAGGAATGGCATTTTAAAATAGAGAATAAAGTATGGGTTAGTGTGTGTAAAGTGAAGTTTACACACCGGGGTGTATGTGAGCATCTAAACCGGAGGGTGTGTAAACTTCAAGTTCATACACATAATTCCATATTTTATTTTATATAATTGCTAGGTTTCCTTTTTTGCCTCAGCAATTATATAAAATAAAGACCTAGTGCAGCCGCCGTTCGCGAGTGTTAGTCCGGTGCGAAATGGAATCTGTCCGTGTCTGTTAAAATGGCTTTTTAACAGGATTCTGAAGGGGAAAAAAAAAAAACACTTACTGCCAAATTCTTCTGGCGGTGCTGTTTTTGGCAACCACGGAAGCTGTGGCGGTTGAGAACAGTCGCTGCTCCGTGGGCATGAGCACGAGAGAGAAACCGTGCGCTATTTGCCGTTGTAAACACTCTTTTATAACGGCAAATTATGCCAGATTTCCTATGAGAAAAAGGAAGCCAGTTAATATAATGTATTTTACACATCTCTGTTGTATAATCACAATAAGACATTCCAGTACATGGATAATTGGGGATTACCAGCTTCTACGATTTTTAGGTCACTCAGCTGCACCCTGTGACAAACTCATGAGGCGTGGTAAATCCCCAATAATCCATCCTGTCATACCTTATTACTTAATTAACCTTCATTCTAGAATTCTGGCAGCAACAGAGTGGCTGTGTTTGTGAGCAGCTTCCAGAGTTAAGTGCTGTTTACAATAAATTTCAAATTTGAAATTTTTTCTTTCATGTCAATTGTGGCGATTGTGAAGAGGACATTGCTATCTCGAAGAAAGTATAACATTTATGTAGTAGATGTTGGTTGGGAGTCAGGACACTCTTGACATTTGTTTTGTGATTGGTCAGCTCTGATGTAGTTCATTTTATTACTTTATTTTAACTTTTTCTGTGTGTGCCTTTGTGGTGTCTGATCTTTTTTTTTAATTATTTTCCTCCTGGTCATGGTCCTGGGAGCCTCTCTCGTGCATCCAACCTAGTCCTGCCTTACCTGAAGTCCCCCGACCAGATCTTCCTCTCTCCTCTACCCTGCCTCGCAGCTGGCACCCCAGCTTGACCCCTCGGGGTGGAGCCACCTCTTCTCGTTGGGCACGCTTGTGCACATAGACTCCAATTGCAGGCATGGGCCCCTGGTGGAGGAACCCTGAAGGCTGGCCAGGTTGGTCCTGGCAGTGGGCACGGAGGATGGTGCCTCGCCTACCCCAGGACTGGGTTTTCCATGTTCTGCGGTCCCCCCATGCATGGGCACGCCTGACACTCTGGTGCATGGCAACCCTGCCCGCGTCAGCCATGCTAGTACATGCTGCCTGGCTTGCTGCAGTGCCCCTGGTCTCCACTGGGGTCCCTGGCTCACTGGGCTAACCGTTCCCTTAGTCCGTGGAGGAGAGCACCACACGGACGCTCAGTCCTCAACCCTTCCCCTGCCAACCCCGTTACCGAGTCCATTCCCAAACTCGAGTCACCAGCGCGGCGCAGGTGTGGCGTCCAGCGCCTCAACCCTCAAGCCACTGGGTCAGCTTTGTAGTGTCTGATCTTGAGGACCTACTGTAAGTGTCGTTTCTGGGCATTATAGCTGCTTTGGTGGCCATTTTGTTTTGTTAAACATTGAGTAAGTTTATCGATTGATGTATGCCTAATACACAATAGTACATCAGATTTTATTGAGCCTTCTATGATTTTTTTTTATCTCATATCTTTGGATTTGATGATCTGTTGTTGTGGCAGCTTATAACTGGTGTTTTGTTTTCCAAATCTGTTTATCTCTGTGCTACAGGTGGGGATATTCCCGATTCAGTGCTTATGTCCTGACACTGGCATACCCCAGTAGCCACCTGGGACCAAAGTCTGTGGCTTGCCCCTGCAATGGGGCCCCAAAGGGGAGACCAAGATCAACAATGTTTGGTCCCGGGCTGGCAGCACCGCATTTGGTGCAAGGTCTGAGGCCATCATGCTGTGCTACCACACAGGGCTTTCCCTTTGTGTCGGACCCCTAGGCATGGACATGCAATGACATCAGCGCGCAGGCATGTGTGCTCCCTAAGCATGCCCTGCAGGCATCCGTCACTGCCTTCACTCTGCTGTGTGGTCCCAAGCTTGATGTACTCCCGGTCTCCACCAAGTGTCACCCAGGCGCTAAGCACTACCAGCCTCCCAGAAAGTGGAGAACTGTCCCTGGGACCCTCATCCAACTTCCCTGTGGCTGGTCCTCTGACATTCTGTGCCTGTTCATGAACCCAGGTTGTCAGCATTGCATGTGATAGTGCTACTGCTGTGCGACCGGCTGACCTGTTGCTGTGATCTTGTGTGTTGTTTATGAAGCTTTCTGGGCTGCTAATTTCTACTGGTTTAAAAAAATTCTAATAGTTTTTTCTTTGTGTTTGTTTTGTAAAGTAATGTCAGAAGGGCATTTTGCCTCCTGCTACCTGTTGCTGAGTAGCAAATGTTCTGGCATTGTGTTTTGGTTCTGTAACAGAATCAGAAATAGCAACACACTGGGCTGACCCACTGGCACAGATGCATGGTGGCTGCCTGCAGCCAACGACCGGGTTCGGGGATGGATCCGGGTGTCAGAGGGCCAGCCAGGGAAGCAGGATTGAGCATCCACAGGACTGCTCTCCTGCTCCATTGGGAGGGTTTGAGTGTCGACACAACATGGACCCCAGCGGAGGCTAGGGTACCCACAAGTGCTCCGTCACCCTGCACACAAGGGGCCGGGGTGGATGCTGGCTGTTATTGCACATCCCTGCCCCGAAAAACCCTGGAAAAATCTCGGCCCCCGCTAATGAGCCAGCTGTGGCGCGACCCTCTGGCCACCTAACTCAACCACTGGTGGCCCCATTTGGGGTGGCAGCCCGGGCATGTGGAGGTCAGTCGCTGAAGCAGGATGAACCCCGCTCGTGAGGTTAGGAGAAGCCGGGAAAAAGCATACTAAAATAAAAAGAAATAGCAACACACTGAGTTCACTGATTTCAGTCAGTCCACTGAGTTCTAGAATATCCAGAATAAAATTCTAGAATATTAAGTGTTTTGTAAGTCTTTTGTCAATAAATTGTTACTGAAGAGTTTAGTGAGCATTGTGTACATTTAAGATCTTACTGAGTTCTAGAATACCCAGAATAAAATTCTAGAATACTAAGTGTTCTGTAACTCTTTTGGCAATAATTATTGAAGACTTTAGTGAGCATTGTGTACATGTAAGACCTTACCAAGAAATACATTTCATCAAATTGTACAGCTCATGAATATTCAATTATGCATTAACCTGTTAAAATAAACGTTGCTCCCAACTTGAAAAACATATCAAACAAATAACTTACTAATGCAGTTGAAAAGAAAATGTTGCTTGTAATTTCTTTTAGCATTTGACTCAACCCAGGTTAAGGGATTAAGTAAGAGAGATGTAGGAAGTAATCCACGTATGACAGAACTCAATATATATCAGGTTGGCCTTTTGGTTCTAGTTTAAGGGTACTATGCAGACAGAGAAAGCAAGTTATTAACGGTCTAGAGGTTATCATAGGATCACTGGAGCTGAGGTACAGCTGGGAGGTAGTCAGTTGTGGGGACTGTGGGGCACTTTTCTGTGGGGTTATGCTCTGCAGAAGGGGGCACAGCTCTATCTGAGGACCTTTGTGGAGCTGCATGCTTAGTTTTAGCAGCAAGAGATGAGATATCTCAGCTGCAGTACTAGCTCAGCAGGGGTCACCCCCACACACACACACCTCCACTCCTCCTAAGGCGAACTGGCCCAAGAGGCTAAAGAGTGGTGGGGAAGGGGATAGGAAAAGGTGAAGGGAAAACATAAGAGGTCAACCAATCTCACACCATCCAGACATCAAATTGCGTTGACCTCTGGAGGAAGCTCAAGTACCTGACTCCACTAGAGGGGGTTGGGGGTGGGAATCTGAGTCAGTCAGGGGAAATGGGCAGGATGACTTTGTGGTATCTGGGGTGGGGGTGAGCAGTGAGCAGGAGGAAGTCAGCAAGAGGAGTCTTAGTGATTTGGGGCTCAATGATTAGGGAGTATAGAGGGTGGTGGGCAGGACACAGAAGAAGAAGAAGAAGAGTGAAATGGTCAGAAGCCTTCTGGTGCATCAGCCATCTGGGATATGCATAGGACAGAGAGCATGGCAGAGAAGTGGGGAGCTGGGGGTGATAGTACACTTGCATACCAACAATCTGATGAACCAGCCTGTGGAGGCAGTGAAGCAGGACTTTAAGAGTCTAGGGGACAGACTGAAGGCACACAGTTCCCTGGCCTTTGAAGACACTCCCTGTGTGGAATAGGGGAATGGGAATGGCAGAGAAAGGAAGGAAGGCAGAGACTGAGGAGTTTAATGGGTGGTTGAAGGGATGGTGTCAGGAGTGGGTACCACTTTGTGGGGGATGGAGGCTTCTGGGACATGAGGCTCTTCGAGAGTGATGGCCTTCATCTGATGAGATTGGGGGCCAGTGCTCTGGGGCAAAAGTTGAACATCTACACTGAACAGTTAAACTGAATGTGGGGAAGATGAAGGCTGGGGAAAATCAGTAAGAAGGGAGCATAGGTAGGAACCTAACTAGGGCTCCCAGATGAGAGACTAGTAGCAGCAAGGTGGGTAACAGGTTGAAGTTCAAATTAGAAAGTGGGGTGGCAAAGGGGAGGTGGTGCTATCGGAGAGCCAAACCTACCAGCTATTGACCAGGTCATTCCAGAGACCAGGAGCTCCAGATGTAAGGCACTGCTGGATACATTGCAGGATTGCTTGTTGGTGCAGCTGGTTCAAAGAACAGGACTCTACAAATTAGATGCCTTATAAATGACTCACCTAAGAAAACAAGGTGTTGTGGTTTTCCCTACATAGACGACTGGCTATTCTCAAGAAAAATGGAACAAGAGGCAGGGTGCTCCATACAGTGTGTAGCGAGCACTCTAATAATCCTGGGATTCCTAATAAATCTTCAGATTTTTCAGACAGAACCAATGCAGGTGTTGACTTCATAGGTGCAGAGCTGGATACCCTGCAGGGAGGGCTTTCCTTCAGAGGACAGGGTCTCAAACACAGTCATCTAGGCAGGGAAACCACCACACCTTGTTTTTTCAGGTGAGTCATTTGTAAGGCTTTTTGATGGGTTGCTGAGAAGAAACAACATTACAACATTGAGTACTTGTTTCTTAAAGGAGAACTTCACTGAATATGTATGTCATTTTCCTGATAGAGGCTGTTTTCAAGTACTGGATTAAAATTATGTTATTGTTCCATCTATCAGGCCTTTTAGTAATCCCAGTAGGTGTTTTGCTTTACAGTCTGGTAGTAAGAACCATTTTAGAACGTATGATGTAGTTTATGTCCCAGACAACCTCAGTGTTCTTTAGTAGAACACAAATGCACTGTGCCAACAATAGAGGCATAGAACAGGGACATACACTACATCATACAGTTCTAAATAGTTCTTACCGCAGCATGTAAATCAGAAGCACCCACTAAAATAACTAAAATGCCCGGATGGCTAGAGCAATAACAGAATTTGAACCAGCAGTTAAAAACTGCTTCTACTTGGGAAAACGGACGTATAAATTCAGTGCAGTTCTCCTTTAAGGAATGTACTAGGCAGGCTGCCATTCTCAATGTGGTGCTCACCAAATGAGAAGTGGTAGGAGGAGTGAGGGTAGGGAGCCACTAGGGTTCAGCAACCATAACTCTAAATGGATTGACCTGGCCCTTGGGATAAGTAAGCCCTAATCAAAGGCTGAAGTCCTGGATTTCAGAAAGGCAGACTTCAGCTGGATGAAACTGGTCTGGGACAAGTTAGTCAGAGGGGACAGCATCAGAGAGGTAGAGGAAAGATGGGAGGTAATCAAGGGGCCATTCTCTAGGCAACAAAGTCTTGGATGATGAGAACAGTAATCAGTAATCAAAAGAAACCAATACAAGAGACCAGCATGGTTCTTCAGAAAATTCAGGAAGCAGTGACTGTCAAAAGAAGGCCTTCGCCTGGTGCAAGGAAAGCACGGGATGGAAGAATGGTGAAAGTACCAAATGAGAACAAGGAAACCACGAGGGCAGTCAGAGAAGCAATGGCAGACACACAGCTGCCTATTGTAGAGGGGAAAACAGTTATTTAGATATATTAGGGAAAAAGAAAGAGGGAGTAGGACTTGTTTACCCAGTTACCAAACAATAAAAAACAAAAAAAACAGGGAGGTAGGGTAATTGAGGACAGGTAAAATGCAGCCATTCTTAATGACTACTTCTGATCTGTATTCACAAGGGAAGACAGAGGCTGACATTAAGGTGCCTGTAGGGGAATCCCTGAGATGAGGACAGTAAACAGCATGGGTTCATGGCAGGGAGGTCTTGTGAGACAAACCTGATACTATTCTTTAACTGGAGTAACGAGGATAGTGGGTAAGAGCCATGCTGTGGATTTACCTCGATTTCAGCAAGGCTTTTGACTTGGTGCCTCACAGAAGGTTGCTGAAGAGGCTAGAGGATCTAGGTGCAGCTAAGGACACAGATGAGTGAGAAACTGGTTGGAATAGAGACAGTAGAAGTTGTGGTTAACAGAGTCAAATCAGAAGAGATGGAGGTCACCAATGGAGTGCCACAGGGATTGGGCCTGGGGCCAGTTCTTTCTAATATGTTCATCAGCAACATGGGAGAAGGAATCCAGGTCAAGATGTGTCTCTTTAGCTGGCCCGGTGGCACTGAGGTTAAGGCGCTGGGCGCCACACATTGCGCCACGCCGGCAACTCAGGTTCAGTAGCAGACTTGAGTTGCTGGGAATCGGTAAGGGAGGAGCGATGGAGCATCTGAGGGGCTGCTCTCCTCTCCCGAGGAGGGCATAGGGTTGCCCGGTGTCCCAGTTGCCCCAATGGAGATCGGGGTACTGCAGGATGACCGGCTCGTAACATTGGGCAAGCACAATGACGCTGGCTGGGTTGCTATACCATGACATCACTGCATGTCATGCTCGGGGAGGGACAAGCAGGAAGGAAAAGCCCTCTGCAGGACAACAGAGATGATAGGGACTTCCATGGCACGGCCCGCTGCCTGCCCAGCTTGCCGAGATCTCCCTGGTGCCATCCCATGGGCTGCATGGATCCCAGCCAAGCTGGTAGGCTGGGGTCTGGTCTGGGAAATGTGGATGGGGAGACCCGGATGTGGGGGTTCAGGCAGGGTGAGAAGCCCTTGCCCAGTAAGCATCCCAGAAGGATACCCTGCCTTCGGGGTGAATAAATAGATAAAAAAAAAAAAAAAGATGGACTTCTGGTTCCAGTATGAGCTAGTCAGCAGCAGCAGCAGCAGCACAAACCCTCCCGCATACCAGTCACATTTACCTAATAATAACTGGTCCCCGATCTCAGATCTTTAAAATTGCATACTCTACCTTTCGGTTATGCAGAGCGACAGTTTACCTAAAATCCTAGTCGAAGATGGCCAAACAACGATGGAATCGCTTTTATTTGCTCTCCAATCTGGAGGACCACGAGGAGCGGAGCATACTTGTCCTGGAGCAAGCCGCCAAGCAAAGCAAGGACCCTGGCCCTGGAAGCAACCCCCTCATCTAAATCGGGAAAAAGAAGGGACAGGATTCCTAATAGGGGAAAACATTTTGCAGACTATTTCTGATTTCCGCAATAAAATGCAGGAATCCATTGGGAACTGAAGCAGGATATCGGGCCCTTCAGCAGCGTGTGGTGGAGGCAGAGCAACAAATAACGAAAACACTTCTAAAATAGACACCATGGAAGACAGCATTGCTCCATCCTTAAAGAAAAATTTACTTAGCAGCCAGACAAGAAGATGCAGAGAATAGGAGTCGCTGGAAAATATTCGTGTGTATGGCTGCCTGAGGGGAGGAGGGTCTGATCCGTTGCCTACTTGGACTACCTGTTTCACCTAATTTTAAACCTGGAGCTTGATTTTCCAACTGATAAAGAAAGGCACACCATCCATTGCCCTAAACCTGCCTGTGTTGATACAGGCCCCAATCCTTGTGATTAAGCAGCAGAATTACCAAACAAAGGGGCAGTTACTCAAAAGGCCTGGCAGGTGGGCCGCACTATGCTGGGGTCACATAGATTGATATTGGATAATGACTATGCACCTTACACTCAAAAATGAGGTGAGAGTATGCCCTTTGTTCCCTTACTCCAGGCACAGAAAATTACATTTTGTACACCATACCAATCAAGACTGCCAGTGATGCTCTCCTCGGGTACAGTATACTATACTATGGCCCAGGAGGCACTCACGGACTTGATCTCATGAGGCACCCTAAAGAGAAACCAGTGGCTTTACAAGATCCAGAACAGCTTTGAAACCCCAGCGAGATCCAGAGGACCATCTTTGCAACGTTCCGCTTGCTGATCTACTGAAAGGCTCCACCAATATATGAATCCCACCTTGATCACCTGAAGAGGGACAGTAGGCCTGCTCTGAGCTTTCTCTCATTTCCTCTCTGGGCCTCCCTGTCTATCCTCTGCTCCTGTCCTACCTGGCTCGGGGATGTTGGGGCATGGGGTTCATATAGTACCAACTCAGGGCTCCTGCTTATCAAATCTATCCCAGGCAGTCACTATATACTTATAATATAAAGTGAATCTTGGCCTTATTGTCTGCATTCTGGGATAAATAGCCATTAGAGGGTGGGGACACCCAGGCTGAATGGCTAAAGCAATAACTACTTAGCTAAAGTACAGAATGCCATGGGGTCGGAGGCGGACTCACCTTTTAGGGTTCAATGTTTGACCCTTCCTCTCGCTCCCTTGAAGTGAGGCCCCTCAGGTATCGCTGTAAAGGGGCTGGTGGGATGTGGGGTGGGAGGGACCTGGATGGGTGATGGGGATGGCTTGGCAGCCACTCTGTTTACCTCGGGTGGCTGGTGACTCTGAGCCTATTTGATTCATTGATAGACTCTTGGGCCAATTGTTCCAGGGACTTGAGACACCTTTTTCTTTTGATACCTCTAAACCTCAAGGACTTCTGAGCCTGAACAGTTCTAAACACTTTAATGACAGGAATCTTATACATAATTAAGAGATATATGTTGGGATTTTTATTGCTATATGGCTTACAATTAAAGGAGAATCTGGCTTCCTGATAAACCTTAATTCCTGGCAGATATCATACTCCTTTATAAGGGAGTTGAGGGAAGGGGTAGAAACAAAGAGTTAGCTAAAGATAATAGAGTTTTGTCTTCTTTGGAGACTTCTCTTCATATGTTATTTCCTTTAAGTTTTATTGCTGATGACATAGCTCAGCATCCTTTTAGTAACAGCCTGGATGGACTGTCTCTTCCCCACAGAATAGCTCCCTCCTATAGCAAGCTCTGGTGCTGATTGGGGACATATTACTATTATACTGATGGGAGGCTGGTGGCGACATTAACCTGGCTATGGCCATACTGGTCCACATTGGGAGGGATCCTTTTTGGAGCCCTCTCTCTTTGTGTGGTCCTTGGTTCCCTCATGTGGTTTTTTTTCCTCTGGGGACCGAATGGCACCCATTCCTCACTTTGCTACCTTGCAGGGGCAGTATGAGGCTCTATGTAAGTGTCTACAGATAGTCACTTCACAGTTGGGAGTCAGTTTGTATTTACTGTAGTTCAAGTATCTCAGTCATCACAACATGCTATGTTTGTATCCTGATATAAGGATTTGTTTGGTTTATTTTCAGGTCCTATTGTTAAAGGGACCATGTTGCAGGTAAAGCTAGAATTTTAAAGTTGTACTCTACTATTGGGGCATAAGAGGGTGGGGTGGGACTTGGGTTGGTTTAGGATATTTAGTGATATAGTTGGGAGGTGGGGGTTAGTTGGGGAAAAAAACCATGTGCTCAATTGGCATATTCATTATGCAATCTTTATTGTAACAGGATCAAATTGCAGTAATGCCAGTGGTTCTTCATCATCATGTTGTTGGTCCTTTCTGGAGAAATGGTCTGGATGAGAGGATCGGCTCTTCTCCTAGGGGACAAATACAACAAAAGTTATCTAAGACATTATGGCTACCCTTCCAATAAAAGATTTTCCCAGAATATCAATGGCCTACATAATCTAATAAAAGCGTTCTCGTTTTATCCAATATATTAAAAACAAACTGCTGACCTTTTATGATTCAGGAAATTGATCTTTCAGAAGATGAACACAAAAAGTTAAGCTGGGAGGAGATATAAAGTTTACACCTCCTCTCACCCTAGTGGGCGTCACGGGGGCTGCCATTTAGTTCCTACCTCTACACACCACTGGAGGTGACCCAGTCCTTCTCAGACAACCAAGGCGGTTGTTATTCTACAGGAAATTATATTCCCAGGAGATCAGGCTGGTGAGAGCTTATCTACCCCGCCCAGTCTAAACCCTTAGTAGTTAAAATTTGATGACAAAGGTTATGGACCTCCCTACAACTAATTCTAGGAGGAGATTTAAATTTAACTATATCTACTCACTTGCACACCTCTAATCAAAACCAAAAGCGTCAATCAAGTACAGCTAAATATCTGAAAAACACAATGGACCATCTAGGAATGGTGGACATTTGCGTTGACTATTTCCCTCGAACCCAGGTTTACCTTTTCTCGAACAGACACAATGCCTATTCTAGACTAGATTATTTCTGGACAACCTATGAACACCTAGGTTTGGTCCAAGATATTACTATAAATCCTATTATCCCCTCTGACCACCACCCACTTATGCTTGGACTAGGTTTAGGTAAAAAGAAAAACAAACATTGTGGCACTTTAATTCTATTCTATTAAAAGACAAACAATATGTGGATCATATTAAGAAATTAATCCACCAGTTTCTTTCAGAAAATGCCTCTTCTGACATCTCAAGGCCTTAGTCTGGAGCACGCCTAAAGTCACCCTCCAGGAGAGACCATAGAGTATGCTTCCAGGAAATGACAGGAACTAGAAGCTAATTATAATACTTTGATGGAACACTTAAAAACCTACCAGCTATTATACACAGCAGGAGACTGAGAGGTCCAACAAAAATTTGAGATACCAAAGCAGAGTTACAGAAATTGATGGACCTTAAGATACAACAGGCCTTCTCTACTTAAAACAGTCTAGATATGAGGGAGGTCTGAGAAGTACTCACAAACTTGCATACCATCTCCGAGGTCAGAAGGGCTCATTAACAGTTCTAAAGATTAGAGACTCCATCTCTGGGAAACTATCACACAGAGAGGCGGACATCTTTCACTCATTTGTTGCCTTTATCAACACCTATGCTAGAGTAATGACTTACCTACTCCAGTAGAAAGACAATCATTTCTGGGACACCTCCCTTCCCTCAATTAACCTAGGCTCAAAGGGCACTGCTGGAATCTACTATCACTCCGAAGAAATCTCCCTTTGTATAACATCTCTTTCATCTTACCGTTGTCCAGGACCTGGCGGGTTCCCGTCTGAATGGTACAGGACATTTAAAAAGAACTTTCCTCCGAATTACTTGTTACATTTCAAGAGGTGGCGGAAGGCCCCCTTTCCTGGTCCTATGCTATCTTAGCCACCCTATTAAAACAAAAGAACAATCCCACTAACCCCTTGTCATACCACCCGATTTCAGTCCTCAACACAGATTATAAATTTTTCACAGCCATTTGGGCTTCTAGATTGGAAAGGATGTTGCCTAGTTTAATCCATAATGACCAATCCGGTTTTATCAAAAATAGAAATACTTCTGATAACATCCATAGAACTTCAATACTTACTGAATATGTCAGTGAGTGGAAATTTCCAGCAGCGTTATCAGTCTGGATGCAGAGAAGGCCTTTGACAGGGTGTCCTGGCCATGCTTGTGGGACACCCCTGTCAAGGTCCTTCTGACTCATTTTTGAAGTGGTTGGGCAGCCTTGATATGCCCCAGGGCATATGTGAGGGTTAATGGTGGTGTATCCCCCTTTACTTTATACTGGGGCACAGGCAGGCTGCCCCTTTCACCTCTTTTATTTGCCCTCTATATGGAGCCATTGGGATTGGCCCTTAGGACCTCCCTGAAGTAGAAGGCATTCTGTTAGGTCAGCAGCAATATAAAATTGGTATGTTTGCTGATGATGTCCGTCTAACCCTTTTTCTCCAGATAACTCCATTCTGGCGGTTTGGCAAATCCTCAGGAAATAGAAGACCATAGCAGGTTTTAAACTAAACATCTCAAAATCTGAAGCTCTCCTCTTCAACTTCTCCCCTACAAACTTGTTCCGCTATCTTCTTTGGTTAAAATGGAGATCCACAAAATAAAATATTTGGGGATCCATATTCCGCTGAATTTAGGGTAATGGAAATGGTCAATTATGAGCCACTCACTACCACCATTCAAACAGACCTAGAAAGGTGGTCATCTCTTCCTTATCATTTTTCCAGCAGTTAAAACCATTCATATGAATGTACTACCTCAGCTTCTATACCTTTTCAGAATATTCCATATTTCCCATCACCTTTTTATTTCAAATCTTGGGACAAATTACTTTCTAAATTTATATGGGGTACCATGCCTAGAGTCCATCTTTTTATTTTAAACTATCCACTGCTCAGGGAGGAGCAAATTTATCTAATCTCAAGCTTTATGCTTAGGCATCCTTTCTTCACACCCTTATCCTATGGCTAATTAATAGTTACTTGGCCCCTGGAAATCTCTGGAGTTCACTTTAAATGATATGCATGACATTCCTGTACTTCTTTTTTCTTCTCAAAATAACACGCCCCATTGAAGCATTTCACACATACAACGTCTTCCACTCTCCACATTTGGTATAAATTGTGTAACAGGCCAGAGCATTGATTGATATATGATTATTGTAAAATAATTTCTAAAGATAATCTCTTCCAGCTCTCCCATAGGATCTGGCTTTCTCGCACTAGCATAAATTGGGCCTGGCTTATCTATACCAATTTATAGACAAGAAGGGATGCTACCCTTTGACAAGCTTTAAGCTCCAATATGGGCTTCGAAACACAGACTTTTCAGATATCTCCAGGTGAGGGGCTATATACTTTGCCATCAGACCATTTCCATTAAATTTCCCACTCCAACCCCACCTTTATTAAAATCTTTATTGATTCCCTTAAGGGAAGCCAAGGGAGACCACCTCATAGGAATATATATAAGGCAATGACAGATATTATGGGGGACTCGATGCAGTTCATGTTAGACTAATGGAATGAGGACTTGGCCTCAGAGGTCCAGTTTTCGAATGGATAGCCACTGCTGGGTCGGCATTTAAGGTAACCTCCTCCCTTTTGGTGGGTTTGCTTGGAAAATTCGATCCAGGTATTTCCGAGCCCTGCAGTTTTAACTAAATTCCTCCCAGTCGAATATGACCACTGTTGGAGAAAGTACGGGTGCCATTTGGTGAAATTGGGCCATATATTGTGGCAGTGCCCCTTTAATGCCCTTCTGGTGTGGCCTTCAATTGGAATTGTCCCACTGTTTAGGGAATTGGTGGAATTAACTGGTGAAATTGTATTGCTCTCAATTTATCCAGACCATGCCCCCCAATGGACCAAAACATTGTTTCCAATCTTTCTTCTAGCAGCTATAAAAGCCATTACCAGAAAGTGGATGTCCCAGCAGATCCCTACTACCCAGGACTGGAGAACTATTATGCAAGAAATCTACCAGATGGAGCGCCTAATGGCAGCTATACAAGACTGCACACAGACATTTAGACCTAAATGGCAGGGTTGGATATATTATTGGGCATAGACCCAGACTTTGTTCCTTGAAAGCTTTATTGGGCATTTTTTGGACTATCTAGGTCAGCTGATCTGGGACAAACATTATGTACTATAGGGACTCCTGGCTATCATAATGAATGAATTAATTGTATAACGGCATCTTGTGACCACTATGAACATTATACCTTGTATCAACAATGCATGTGTGTATGAAAATATTCAATAAATATATATTATTAAAAAAGATGTGTCTCTTTGCAGATGATACTAAGCTCTGTGGCAGGGTAGACAGCAAGGAGGGGTTAGGAGATGCAGAGAGACAAAGGTTAGAGAGGTGATCAAAGCTTTGGCACTTGAAATTCAATGCCAAAAGTGCAAGGTGGGTGATGCACATAGGGAACAAGAGCTGCAGGAAAAAGCACTGGATAGGGGGTAAGCTGGGCATGACCTTTGAGGAAAGAGACCGAGGGGTCATCTTCAGTGACTCACTAAAACAATCACGCCAGTGTAACAAGGCCTACAGTAAGGCAAACAGGATGCTGGGGTGTATAGTAGGGGTACTGACAGCATAAAGAACGCTATATTACTACTTCTCTATAGATCATTGGTGAGGCCTCAACTGGAGTACTGTGCCCAGTTCTGGAGCCCTCACCTAAGGAAAAGATAAGGACAGGCTGGAGACAGTGCAACACAAGGTGGCCAAAATAATTCAGGGCCAGCACCACAGATCTTATGAGGATCAGCTGAAGGCACTGAACATGTAGTCGCTGGAGGCCAGATGAGAGAGAGAGGAGCTATGAGAGAGACCTTCAAGTGCCTGCAAGAAATGAACAAATTAAGCTGCAAGGAACTTTTTTTTCAGTAGGTAGCAGATCAAGAACACAGGAGCACAAGTGGGACCTGATGGGAGAGGTTCAAGAGGAAGTGAGAACATTTTATTTTACAGAAAGGGTGGTGGAGCTGCATGCAACAATCTGCCAGCTGATGTGGTGGGTGCCAAAACTAACCATGGTTTCAAATCTAGTTGGGACATAGTGAAGGGCTTAGCGGTTGCTCATGGTGGTAGTGGTAGAGCAGGAAGCATGGGGTAGAAGGTGTGGGTTATAACCCTGTATGGACAATACATCATGGGTTTGTTCAGGTTTTATGGGCAGACTAGATGAACCAATGCTCTTTTCTGCCTTCATTGTCTATGTTTCTATAAAGTGTCTTAGGATTGTTTTGTATGCTTGAAATACTATAAAAATGGCTTTATATTTTAATTTTTTTATTAAAACAGAAGACAGGTTGCTGAACAAAGGCAAACCAATACAGCATAGTGACAAAAGGTGCAGACCATACTATAATAATACATGAAGCATCCAGAAAATATAGGTTACTCACCTGTAACTATGGTTACAGGTGAGTAAAACAATTACTCATCATAACAGTAGATCTTTGAGAGAACCTGCTCCATTGGGCCACACCTTTGGAAGTGTAAGTCATTGGCTTAAGGACCACTCAAACACATTTGATAGCGGGGCCTGCCCACGGCTCCTTGGTTCCCACTGGAGATAAGGTTGGAGGACCTCTTACCATCAGGAACCAGGAGACCAGACCAGTACCAGGCACACATGGAAAGGCAAGGGACTGGAAAAATAGTATACATAAGGTCCTTATAGACACCTCCAGACAAGGCAGTGGACAAATCTGCCAGCTGATACCTTGAAAAGGGGCAAGGAGGGTGGGTGCACTATGCCCAATGGAGGAATTCTCTCAAAAAGATACTGTTACAGTGAGTAACTGTTCCATTTATTGAGGACAGTTCCTTCATTGGCCACACCTTTGAAAAGATTCTTAAACAGTAAACAAGATACCCAGGAGGATGGCAAAATCGGATATGCTATTAGGACAGGAGGCCCTAAAACACCACAAGACCAAAGCCAGCATGTCTACAAGAGCGATGTCTAGACTGTAGTGCTCAGTGAATGCATGCACAGAGCTTCATGTGGCAGCCGCATATGTCAGCTGCAGAAACATTCTGAAAACAGGCAACAGAAGTGGCCATACCATGTAGAGTGGACATGGACAGCACCAGGAAGTTCTCACTACACCTGTTTATAGCAAAATTCAATACAGTTGGTCAGCAGTTTGGACAGGCACTGTTTAGACACAGGGTCACCCTCTTTTCCAGGAGTGAATGAAACAAAAAGCGGAGAGGATTTTCTGCACCCTTAGTGTGGTCAGGATAGAAACATAGTGTTCTACGTGACATCAAGTGTGCAGAGCAATATCTCACCTTGTTAGCATGCTCTGGATAATGCACAGGAATGTGTATGGTAAAATCAGACACCATCTTAGGTAGAAAACAAGGACTGGTCCACAAAGACACTTGTCCTTGTGGAACATCAAATAAGAGGCTCATGCATCAGAGCCTGAACCACGGAAATCCTACAGTCAAAGTCATGGTGACAAAAACAGCATTTTCCATGAAAGGACACGCATCTTACAGATCACAGCAGGCTCAGATGGAGCCAGAGTCAATTTTAATGGATGGAATTGAGGTCCCAAAGTGGAACTGGTTTACGTAATCGGGGACATGTGCTGAATTCCCTTCAAAAATGTATGGGACTCCGACTTTGGCATAGGCAGTCTTAGAAACAGAAATTGTTGGCAGATAAGGACCACCTTGCCCATTCAGTCTGCCTGAAAGCCCTACACTAGTTTCTTCCCCAACACTTGCCCAATGACATGCCATCATAAATTATATTTACTCTCTGAAAGATTAATTGGCCACTGCAATGGCCAGGAATCTAGTTTTGAACTGTGTTGGAGGTCATGGGTATTTTATGTCTGCTGAAGATTACACATTTGTCCTGTAACTCATATGGACTCTTGCTTTTAGACTCATATGGGAAGGGGAGGGGCAGCCCAGGCTGTTGGCTTTTAGTTTAATCTGGACCTAGATTGCTGTAAATTTATTTTACTTCTTGGATGTAATTTTGATGAACTATTCTGATTATCTCCACAGTGGGTGGGACACTTTGTAAAACTCCTTCTTTAAGTCTATGCTCTATTTATTTTATTGGATTTGCAATTTTCAACAGTAATTGATGCCAGCAGTGAACAACGTGTGTTTCATTTACTTTGGAAGCCTACCATTGATTGTAAGCAGTAATTTATTTTATAATTTTGTACTCTCTGAACATATAAATAAACAGTTTAAAAATGTATGGGACTTCTCTAGTTCTGACACCATTTGCCCATCAGTAAAGACATGGAAGGCCAAAACAGCAGCCAAGTGCACCTTACTGGATGAGTACTGGATAGTGGAGTCAGACAGGGACAAAAGGTACTCTAGTACAGTATTGACACATAAATGGGTCCACTGAACAGGAAGCACACCATATGGAGAAGCGCTTCCATTACAGAGAATATGTGTCTAGTAGAAGGCTTTCTAGCCACAAGCAAGACACCAACCACTGGAAGGAAACCCCAAACAGACAATGGCTGTGTCTTCAGGACCCAGGCATGCAGATGCAAGGACTGGTGGTCTAGATGGACCATGGACTCCTGAGTCTCCGACAGCAGGCCCCAGCAAAGGGGAGCTGAACAGGAGGCTTCACCACCAGATGCTAAAAAGCAGTAACCAAATCTGGTGATGCAGGAAGGAGCCACTAATATTGGGGTGGCTTGCTCTGCATGCAGTTTGAGAAGAACTCTTTGAATGAGAGGAATTGGCAGAAAGTCATAAGGGAACCTTCCTTTCCAGGAGAGGGACAACGTGTCTCAGCAAAAGCTCCATGACCTGGAGTGTGTGAGTAGAAACACAGTAGTTTTGCATTGTGCGGGGATGGAAAAGGTCCTACTCTGGATGACCCAATCTTGCAAAGAAGTCATTTACCATGGAGGTCAGCAGTTCCCATTCATGTACTAGAGACTGAGACCTGCTTAGCCTGTTTGCCAAGATGTTCTGGACACCGGGAGAAACATGGCTGATAACTGAGGGCCATGAGACATTGCCCAGTACCATACTCTCATCACTGCCCTGCACAGTGGATAAGCGTGAGTGTCCTCTTGCTTATTCATGTAATGCATGACACTGACATTGTCTGTTTGAATCAGCAAGGGACCAGGGCTGAGGTCCTCCTGGAAAGCCTAGAGACCAAGTAGAACAGCCCACATTTCCAGGGCATTGATATGGAGATCCGAGTCTAGATCAGTCCAAGATCCTTAGGTCTGAAAGGATCCGAAATGGACACCCCATCCGGACCTTGTGTCATCCATTGTGAGGATCTGCATAGGAGTTAGGGAAGAGAATATAATGTCCTGTAATAGGCTTATGCAAGTCATCAACTATACTATAGCAAGGTGGAGAGGGGTTGTGACGGGGATCATTTGTTCCAGGATATGTGTCAACAGAGCTGACTGTAACTGAAGAGTCCAATGCAGTATATGCATATGGAGATGGGCAAGGGAACTGTAACAATGGCAGTAGTCTTCAGTCCCAGGAGACAGAACATTGTCCGAGGAGCGCATAATTACTCCCATGTATTAGCTGGGCCTGAGCAACAATGGCCTCCACCATGTCTGCAGGCAGGAAGGCACTGCCCACCACTGTGTCAGCATTGCACCAGTATATCAGAAGTGCTGGCAAAGAAAGGGTATAGATTTGGTAAGTTTACTGTAACACCCAGCTCCTTGATCAGTTGTTTAGTTCTGGACAATGTGTAAAGAACTGCTTCCATGGATGGGGTCTTCCGAAGTCAGTTGTCCACATAAGGGAAGAAATAAAGCCCTTCACTCCAAAGGTGTGTGGCACACCACTAAGCATTTGGTAAATACTTGGGGCACAGAGGATAAGCCAAAGGGCAAGATTCAGAACTGATAATGGCTACCCTCCAGTATGACATGGAGATACTTCCTGTGCTACTTGCAGATTTTGATATGAAAGTATGCATCCATCATGTCTAGGGCACAGAGCCAAGCCCTTTTTCAGCAGGGAATGACAGCCTGAAGAAACACCATACAAAACCTTTTGTATTTGATCAACAGGTCTGGGTCTGAGGTCCAGTACAGGACACAGATCTCCAGTCCATGTGGGAACCAGGAAGAATCTGGAATGGAACCATTTTCTTTCTTAGGGAGGAATGGGTTTGATAGCTCGCTTGTGTATGGCGACTGAACCTCCTCTAACAGAAGGGACAAATGACCCAGAGTATAACGAAGGAGGTGGAGGATGAACTGAGGGGAAAATAGCAACTCCAGAGCATAGCCCTTTTCTGCCATTCCAGGATCCACTCGTCTGTTGTGATTCCTGCTCCATTTTGTCAGATGAAGGAGATTCTGCCCCGGTAACAGCAGAAGGGGAGGAAAGGGGAATCAGAAGATACTGGGGTAGTTAGGATGCTGCCTTGACACTGGATACCTTTGGCTGCTTTTGTACTGTCACTAGGAGGAAGGGACCACCAATGTTGTTTTGTGCATGAGGCTACAGGCCTTTCAAAAGAGCACCTACATGTCTCTGAGCGGGTTGAGAGGTCAGAGATTTAAGTGGCCTTAGTTATACTGGAGGATTGAAGCCTGCATACAGCATTTTCAGCATCACTCCCAAGCAGCCTGTAGCCTCTAAATGGTGCATTCAGCACAGCCTGTTTTACAGCAGTAGCAAATCCAGCTACCCAACACTAGGAATATCACCAAAGATGTATGCCTGAGGCAGCAGCCCTGACAAAAACATCACATGTAGAGCCTAAAAGATGCCTTCCAGTATCAGCACCAGCTGAGGCAGCTTTAAGCAGGTCAGTTTGGCAGGATCATCTAGCAAAGCCTGAATGGCAGACAGCAGATTTCCACAGGCTATTCTCATATTTATTCATGCATGTCTGGTAGTTAAAGGAGAAGTCTCCCAGCTGTAAAATACTTCAATCTGCCCAATAAACATTTAGTTGTGTACCTTGTGGTGTGCTGTTTGTTTTTATTTATTCCCCATAGTGTTTGTTCATGAATAAAACAGTAATTTTCTCCGTAACAAGCCATGTGCCTATGTCTTTGTTTTTGAAGCCAGCGCCATGTCGAGGCATAGCGCATTGATGTTTCATTTATCATCTCAAACACGTCATCGCCCAAAAGCACTTGCTAGTGTGGCGCTGTGCGTGATGTAGATAAGGGCAGCATGGGTCCAAAATTGCGGAGCTCAGTAATTCTTAATAAAACATGTAAATATAATCTTTGCTGTTTTTGTAGTTTAATTGTGTACTGCAGTAATATTCTGAAGCCCCACGAGCCTGACATCATTTTGAAATGTAATTATTTTGTTGCCAAAGAAGACCGCATGGCTAGGACTGGTCCCTTGAAACCCGGATGCCAAATGCTGATGATTTCTGTTGTTTTTATTTCTTTTATCTAATCCCGAGTGACCATATCTATGTTATTACTGAAACAGTGTGCAAGATACAAGCAGCAAACATCTTTCCACATGAATACCTATTTTATTATGTTTTTTAGTCAGGATTCTAAAGCTTTACCGTATTGTTGATTTATCATGTTCATGTCTGATGTGAGTCCTCAGCCCATGCTGTCGCATGTCTCCAAAGTCGGCATTCACAGTATGAACTATGCTGGATATTAATCAGCAAATTCAATGACAGCAAACAAACCTGATGTTGAAAAGTATGTTCTGTTGAAATATTTAGCGTGTCTGGTGTGTCTCCTTAGCCCACGCTCCTGCATGTTCCTTGAATAAGTCTTTTCTTATAAACGATGCCAGTGCTGCATTTGCTGTCATCGTTAAAAACAACCAAAGCAGTCCAAAATCAGTACACTGAAAAGAATGCAGTAACGCAATGTTTGTGTGTATTGTGCATCCTCAGCATATGTAGCCTCATGCCCCTAAGTAAATCTGCAATTCATGAACCATACTGCACATTTATTAACAGTAAAATGAAGTAAAAGAAGCACAGATCCTTATACAATATTGAAAAACAGTGCTGTATTGAATTATTCAGAGCCTATGCTGGACACATTCACCTACTGTTACAGGTGTCCTGTGCATTGTACTGTCAGTGCATTGTAATGCACCACTATATTACTACCTACATTGTTATTGTCACATAGCTGGTGTTCATGCTGCTGGATCACGTCCCATGTAGATATTGTTTCTGTATTCCTTTTGTTGTATTGTTTGTAAAGATATGTTTGTGGATTTAGTCACTAATAAGTTATTGGCTGTGTAACACTAGTGTACAACATCATGGGTCTAGTCTGAGCCTCATTGTGAACCTCCTGACTGAATGCACTGGATGATTGTTAGTAAGGTTTGTTGTACCATTTCTTGCATCATCTGTTAAGAAACAAAAATATTTTTCCACAGTAAGAAGAACATTTATAAAATTATTTTTTATTCTGTATAAAAAAGCCATTGTATAATAGCGATAATGCCCTCCAGGGTGTGTGTCATGCTGGGATAATGTCATATCTCAGGTATTGGACACACTCGGCCTGATGTCTCATGCCCAGCCACCTGAGGTGTGGCGTTATCCCATGACACACACCCTGGAGGGCATTATTGTTAATCAGTACATAATCAGTGTATTTACCAGTAGTGTGCATCAAACCCCTTATAGGAGAACAAGGACACAGCCACTTCCTACTGGGTTCTCTAACAACAAGTCCACTCCCTGAGGTCACTTTGTTAGCAAACCCGTAGGAGGTGGTTGGTATCCCTTGTTCTCCTGTAAGAAGACTGATGTACACTGCTGGAATACCATTTGTTCATGCATTCTGTGTACCTTGGTGGACTGTTTTGTGTACAGTTGGTGGTGCAGGAATTCATTGGATCCTGGTTTGATTTTTAATCCATGCACACCGTAACGCTGGGGCAGTAGTTGTTCTGACTATAAACAGAATGTAATGGCGGTGTGCCCCTCCTAGTCTCCCTTTCGCCATCCTAATGCAGTACCCCACACCCTAATTTATCTGCATCTTATCTTATCCTCAGTATTTACCAATTCTGTTTTGTATGCTTTCCTGTCTGTCCGATGATGCCCTTCTGTACCTTGTTTATACCCGGAGGTGTTGAAATGTCTCTAGCATACCGCCACCCTGTGACTTCTCTACTCTAGTGAGTATGTGTGTGTATATACAGTCCGCTGCACTGCAATGAGACTATCACAATACATTTGGCCAAACAGTCATAAGAAGATAAGAACTTGATTTAAATCAGTGATCCAGGGTGAGAGTTTCTGAAAGCAAAGTCACAGAATATTATATTGTCTCTGGAAAGTATCATTACAGCAGTTTTGGGACACATTTTGTTACTTATTACTTAAGCAGTAAGGCACTCCAAGGTGTGAGTTATCGTGTAATACGTCACTCCTGGGGTGTGAGGCAAAGCCGAGTGCTTCCATCACCCCAGGAGTAACGTTATTACACAATGATGCACACTTTGGAGTGCCTTATTACTATGATACAATGGGTCATTGTTATACAAAATAAAACATTTAAAACATTTTTTAGTAGATTTGCATTTAAAAAATATTTTTAGTAGATTTTAGTTTGGCAGTATATCTGTGTTTCTTAGGACAAATCATCCCAGGAAAGAATACAGTGATGTTATTGTGTAATAACATCACTGTCTCAACACACACACTGACCAGTCAGAGTGCAGGATTCTTTCTTGCCACTGTATAATAATATTTAGACACCTACTGGGAATATATTTCTGTGAATAAATGTTGCTCATGACACCCAGTGATCTAAAATAACAATCTTTAAAAAGGCATAACTAGCACTGGCATGTTTCCACTTCCATAGCTATGACATCCTAATGGTTGAAAGTAGCGAGTGACAGCCCTGTTGGGTTGGGGTGGGGGGGGCATTTGTATGGGGTTGGATGTGTGCTGCCCAGATTGTAAGGTCCATGGAGGTGAATACCACTATCCCCAGAATGACAGTGCTTAATGTTTCAGAGGTCGTTTCAGCAATTGCCCTGAGGTGCCAACCTGCTTCAGTGCTGTTTTTTTGTGTTTTTAAACAGTTCACTAGTACCTGGAAGTGACTAGTTCATGCAACTTCCATAAAGTAAAACCACATAGAAAGGTAAAGTGCCTTTGACATGCTGGGATTCACCACACTGGCAAACTCTGTTCTCAAGTTGTGGGACAAATTTGAGTGAAAGTGACTGTCAAACTACTGGCTGGCATGATTTATTTATTGAATTAAAAGTATCATCAGGAAGATATTCTGAGCAGGACTGATGATTTCAAGATGCGTCCTGGGGAGGGGATGGGTAGGGAGGAGGAGGAGGTATGGTGAGACTGAAACAGGCAAAATAACAGCAGCAGAGAACTTATATACACGCACACACAAAGCAATAATACAATAATATGTTCAGTATGAATAAAACATACAGCAAGTGAAAGGTGTTAAGAATGTAATAGTAGGTTCAAATATTTGTGTACAGCATTTCTTCTGCCTAGCTAAGGCTATTGTTTTCTCAGAATGTCCCTAACCTCGCCCATTTCTACCCCAATACCATGTATCTGTTGCTTGAAGCTACTCCCCACTAACAGTCATGGCCCCTGCTTCTATTACAAAAGCAGCTCCATATTACCACCTGGTTTCACCGTTCTCTCCACAGGTCCTACTGTCATGATTATGCTGTCTCAGCTTTCATACATGCCTGAGTGGGTGCCCGCCTACCCTCATACTTCCCCACCCATCATCCTCCGGAACTCCCCTCTTGCCTCTGGACCTCTGCCTGCCGATCCCCAGCTTGTGGCATATGGGCCTTTTCGTTACCTCCATAATGTGATCATCAGACTGCCATCCCACAGCTGTTGCAGGTCACTATTCTGTCCCCCGATTACCCTCCTGCCGCTGACCACTGTACCAGCCACTACTACCCTGGAACCAGCCCTCTCTCCCTTCTCATACTTCCAATTCCTTAACTGTCCCTGAAACTCCAATGCCCCCCTCTCCTCCTTGTTGGCTCCATCTCTCCCCCACATGGCCCTGAGCTGTGAACATTAGCAATCAGTCCCACTGATTGCACTCTCTGGAGTTGTTTCTCCATAGGCACCCTGCTATAGGCAAATGGAGTATACCTCTCCAGAACAATCTACACTCCCCGGTCACTGAGACCTTGACAGTCACTGCTATCCTATATGGTGCATGGGGACTGGAAGCAAGCTGCCCTTAAGATCTCCTAAGGAGTCTTCTGAGTTGACTGAGGAGGAGAAGGATGCCTGTTGCTATCCTATTGTCCTCTGGGGGGCCAGCACTGGATCGGGGTTCTGGAAGTGAGCTGCTTCACAACCTCCCAAGGCTTCTCTGGTTGACTGCTAATACCCATAAAGCCTCGACCTGCTTCCTAAACCTTGCTTATCCCTATGCCATCCTAATGATAAAAGATACCCCCAACCCTCCCTCTATTCCTCTGGCATCTTGTTCCCCATGTTCCTGGCGTTAATCCTGACTGCCATCCAACTTGCCCCCTTGCCTCTTCCCTATCTGGGTCCTGGGTCTCCTGCCTACAAGACCCCATCATGCACTATCAGATGCTCCTGGCCTGACCCCCCCACAATTGAAGGAGAAGGCTCTGGCTTGGCCTGCCAGGGAGCCCTTCCTCCCCATCAAGTTTAAACCCCACCTGGAATGGATGAATTCTGCCAGTCTAAGCTGCAAGACCTCCTTCCCTCTGAGCTCAGATGGAGCCTGTCCCTTGCAAACAGTTCCTTGTCACCCCAGGTTGCACCCTAATCCCCACCCACCCCTTGGCCTGCACCATTCACCAAGCCATAACTTTTCATTCCTTATTTTTGCTTATTCTCACACTGGCCCTAGGTACTGGTAGTGTCTATGAGAAAACCAAGTACTCCATGTCTAGCGGACCCTGGCTAGCTCCTAAACATAGCCTGAATTTCCAGCACACTGTTCCCCATTACATCATTTGTACCCAGGTGCACTAATTTGTCTGGGTTCCACCACACTCTTTCATCAGAGCATAGACCAGATGTTTGGCCTGATGCACCATCAGGCCAGATATACTCTTTGTCTCAACACCACAAGAAGTCTCCCCTCCCTGCCCCCATCTGATCCCTTAATCATGGAGTCCCCAAGAAGAACTCTTAATGCCTCCTTTTCCCTAGGCCTGCTCGCTATCCCAGTTGCCCTCCCTTCCCCTCCCCATCACCATATTCGTCCACCTCCCCTCCATCTCATGCCAATTTCAGTCCTGTCTCTTTCTCTCAGCCCTTATTTCTCACTGACCTGACGTCCCTGGCCTCTTCCCTTCTTCTATGGCACTCTGGTTCAACCCTGTATTCCCCAGTAGCAAGGGTCTCCCTCTGCCACCAGCTGTTCCTCCCCACAGACCTGTCAACCTCAACCACTTCCCCACCCCTATTGTACCGGGTCCATCCCCATATCTCTCCCAGGGGCAAGGGCCACCCCTGCCCAGCTCATTTCCTTCTCGGACCTGTCCTCACCACCACCACCACCACCACTTCCCTTCCCCTATTGCACCCAGACTCGTCTCTGTATTACCCCAGGGACAAGAGACCCCCTGTAATACCTGGGAATGCACTGGCCCCCTTCCTGTCCCCCTCCATACGCCCTCTCTCTCCCTCCCTGTATAACCTCATCCTCTCGAGTTATACCCATGTCCCTTACTATACCCCCACTGCCTCTCGCTCCAACCTCCCCTCCCTTTCCCTTGGTGTCCTGATTCTCATCCCTCCTGCTGTATTCGCACATCCTCCGTATCCTGCTCCCCAAGCCTCTATGCCAGGGTGTAACTCCTCCCCTCCCTTGTCTGCTGAATCTATGTCCAACCTCCACTTATCTGCCTGCAGAGGAGCCTCTTCTGCACCAAATTTCTCCCCTCGCTCGCGCAATGCCAGGGGTGTGAATATGTTGTTATGCTCTATACCCAATTACCGACTTCCCCTACTATCTCACACCCCATATCAGTTCTTAGCTGCCACAGTTTCAACCATTCCTCAATCATGCTCTGCCCCCGGTGTCCACCCATTGTTGATCTTATTGCCATGTGGAAGGAGGCCTACTTTAGCTTTCAGCCATGCAATGTCACCTATGAAGATATTGAGGACTGGCATTGTACGCACCCCTGTTACACCCTTCCCTGCCACCCCAGACTGAATGCCATTTACCAGCACCCTCTATGTCCAGTCTCTCAGCCACTTTGTGAAACATTTTCATCTTTAGTGCGAACACACAGGCTGAGCCTAACCTGAGTGCAGCATGACTGGCGTTGCACAGAGAGACACAAACAGGTTACAGTGCCAGTTAACGTGCCATGAAATGAAGCCAGTATTCACAGACACATAGATATTGAAAGGTGTCCCCCCCTGCACCTTGTGTATGCCTTTAAAGTACTTGAAGGTCTCTCCATCTCCTTCCCTCCTCCAGTGAGTGCATATTGAGATCCTTCAATCTTTCCTCTTATGTTTTCTGGTGCAGGCCATATACCACTCTATTGTCAAAGGCCCTAAATTCTATGACATAGAATTTTGTAAGAACTTACAATCTACCGCTTAGAACTTCATGCCGCGAATTCACTCTTCTTGGTGATTTTTATTAATATTTCTGTTTATCCATAGAATCTGGTTCCGTCCCTCTTTTTATATCAAACCCCTATATGCTCAGAATGTGATGTTATCATTGCTATAACATTGTACATTAGCTAATGAAATGACTGCATTCTGCAACAGAAATGAACAGTCACTTATCTACCACAGCTCCACTGCAGAGAAGGTGGCACAGCACATCATGCGTGGTGATATTTGCTCAACCTGCACTACAGCCTAATACAATTTTCAGTCTTAAATTATTGCACCTAGGGCCAACTTAAACAAAACCTTGTCAATAGCACAGACCTATTAAGTCCATACCTCACTTTGTACAAACCTATTTGTGCCTTTAAGGTATAGAGACGCCATCTGAAATGAATAACTGGTAAAATGAATTTAACTGTCATTTTAAGAAAAATAAAGTAATTATGCCCGAAAAGTGGAATATAATAATGTGTAGACCTGTTGAAAGAATAGACCTGTTAAATAAATAATTGCCCTGTCGCATTTTTGCTAGGGTTATTGGTTACATATTGTCATTGGTTGATAGAATCACCTAAAAGTTATGGAGAAATGTTGTGTGCAGGGACAGCTGTTGGGCCAGAGAGTAGCATGCTGTGTTTCTGTGCCGGCAACTCAGGTTCAGAGATTAGCTCTGGGAGCTGGCTGGGTAGCACAAGGATTGGTGGAACACATCACTGCTCGGAGCCTGGGAAGGTATGGTGCAGTGTTCTGTCACATAGTGGACCCATTGTGATGGGCTGGAGAACTCTATCTCACAGTACGGTTCACATGCATGTCATGGCCTGATGGTGTTATGCAGTGTGTCATGAAAAATGAGTTTTGCAATAACTCCTTTATTCCATTTCCATGTTACAGATTGCATATAAATATATAAGTGATACACAGTTGGAACCTCATGAGTGGTGTAGAAAGCACATACAAATATATATAAGTGATATGTAAGTGATAGACAGTGGAACCTCATTAGTGGGATAGATAGCATGCATATAGAAATACCTTATTTATCACATAGCTCCCTGCATGGGTCATTTATGCAACAGGCTAGGACCTTAAGGAGATACATTTGTTTTGCTTTTTAGGCATAAAATTATTTTATAAGTCTGTTATTTTTTGAACTAGTGTTATTGTGCTTTCCACCATCATGATTGCTATAACCACTGCCGTGAAAGTGAAGTCAGGATGACAAGCTGACACTGTGATATGCTAGTTTGTTAGTGCCGCCAGAACTTCCGTAGAAGTACAAACCACCGCTTGCTGTAGTTCTAGCGGCAAATGACAGTCTTGCTGCAGAACTTGGTCCCACTGTGCCGCAGAAAGTAGGGGCCCTGTCTATTGTCCTTCTCTGACTGCTTTCTACCCTGTCAATGTCCTATGAAAATGTGGCCTCTAGAACTGTACAAAGTATTAAGGGTGAGGCCTTACTAGTGTTTTATACAGTGGAATCACTACCTTCCTCCTTCTGCCAGTTATACCGATGCACGGTAGCATGCCACTGGCTCCTCACAGCCTTTGTATTCTGTTTTGACACCTTTAGGTTATTAGATATGATAATCCTGAGATCCCTTTCCTTCCTGGTATATGTCAGAACCCCCACCCATCCTGTAACTTTCTCCTGTGTTCCTGCATCCCAGATGTATTATTGTGTACTTCTTAGAACTGAACCTCATTTGCAAAACCTCAGACAAGTTTTACAGTTTCCTTAGGTCTCTCTTCATTTCTCTACCTCTTCAGGAGTATCTACCCTGTTGCAGATCTTGTCATCTGAAACAGGCAGATCTTCCTTCCATCCATCCGCTATGTCTGTAATGTGGAAGTTAAACAATACTTGCCCAAGGACTGATCCTTGAGGTACCACACTTGTTACCCCATCTACACTAATTGGATCCCATGCACACCTCCTCTGCCTCCTGTCTGTTAACCAGCTTCTAACTCAGTTTACCACCTTGTGGCCAATGCCTAGACTACCCATCTTGTTGGCCAGCCTTTTATGTGGTACATTGTTAAGTACTTGCTGAAAGCAAGATGGGCCACATCTACCAGTCCCCCATGATCCACCTCCTTTGGAACTATATGGTGACACTTTCTGCAGACTAACAAATCCAGCTGCTGTAAACACTGAATGACTACAGGTTGCTTGCAGGGGTTTAGTAAACCACTCAAAAATTTTACAGCAAAACAGGAGAAACTGGGAAAGCTGTTTTGCCCATTAGAGTTGAAACCGGAATACAGTTAGAAGATACTGGTCAGCAGACCTCAAGTACTTTGGGTTAATTTTTAGGTAGCAGTAACTAAACTTTTAAATTATAACACCCACTTATGGTGAATAACCAGTGAGTCTAGGCATTTTATCAATAAACTAACAAAAGAAAGCTCTAAAATTGTTGTAAGAAAACCAGTCGTCACATACATGTTATTGCAATTATATGTTCTGAAATTAGCCAGTACAGCAAATGACATATGTTAAAAATGGGTTTAACCTATAACTGGCTAATCTGATTTCAGCTGTTATGCAGCGTTTTAGGGCTTGATCTATGGAACAGGCTTGGATAAGTGTGAATTGTGAGTATTTCAGCTGTGGAGCTCCTCACTCGCTGCCTGTCTGTGCCAGATGGCATATCACCCTACCTAATGTGCTTTTATAATGCGGTGCTCCATGTGATGGCAGAGAGTGGTATAAGGAGCACAGCTGCGCAAGAGACAGCAGGCATCTAACTGGATGCATGGGTCGGCACTGCAGTGGAGCTCCTGTTCCACTTGGAGCTGATTACCATGAGATATGGAAGTCCTTTAAGGAGTGCCAATATCCTTGTGGGTGAAATGTGTTCCACTGGTAGTTACAGCTACTGACAGAATGGCCCCAACCCTCCTGACCTGCACAGAGGACTGCATTTAGATGAAGAGTGGACAACGGGGCCCCCAAGAGAGTCCTTGCAAGACAGGGTCCCCAAGGAGAGTCCTTCAGCTAGACGGGAGTATGTAAGCACTACGGCAGTACCTCAGGGCAGTATGTAGCCTGTGCCACCTCTGTGGGCTCTCCACACTCCAGAGACAAAGTAGTGAACTGTGCACTTGCATGCCTCAACCCGACCATCCACATAGTTGCATGAGTGGTTTGGGACCGTGTGCAAGGTGACTGCATCCATCCAGGGCTGAGAGTGCACAATGTTCTCTGCATATGCAAAGCAGGACTTCAGTGCATGTCCAGCCCATGTAGGTCCACCTGTGAGTGCATATTCATATGTGAAACAGGTCCTTACTATATTTATGACCTTTCGTTTTTATTAATTAATTTAAAGAAATAGGGCATAGCTAAAAATTCATTAGATAATGATCCAGATGGCCTGCTTCACGGTGCTGAGTGAAGGTGTGTCCCCAGTAACAGTACTGCAGGTGTTGAGCCAGACTACTGCAACAACATCTGAGTTAGTTCCACAACTTGTTTTAGTTCATGGAAGCTGTATGTTTAACCTCTGACAGTGTTTTTTTCTTACTCATCACATTTATCTCCCACTTCTGGCAGGGCTCAGTGGTGGTAGTGCTGATCATTTCTGCTCCCCCCATCCAGCTAATCATGGGATCATGCTGCCTGGCAGTGGGAGCTGGGGTTTGCCCTTTTTTACCCCCATGGCTTTTATTTTGGTCCCCAAAACACAGGGTTCCATGCAAGCCAACCCAACAGCACAGCAGCAGGGCAGCTGCTTGTGATGCTAATGACCTGGGTTTGGGAAAGGCGCAGGTCATCAGAAGGCCACGGTGGGGGAATCAATGGTCTCTGCAGATGTTCTTCCTTTCTGGGCAGTGAGGCTGCCATGTTTGGCATGAGTACTGTCACCTGAATGATCACAGGTGGAAATACAGCCAGGAGCAGCAAGAGGAGATGCTTACTGGCTCAGTAAGTTACTGTGCAAGTGCATGCATGTGCATTGAAACCCTTATGTGAGTGCTGCCATAGTTTGTTGTTCATGTGCTTTGGCTACATGCAGGTAACATTCTCCTCAATACTCTTATTGGTCCTCAGCTGTGAGAGGGACAGTTGCATCCTGCACAGCTTACTTTGCCCTCACTACCTGTGTGAATTCCCGCGGGTGCTGGAAGAGGAGACTCTGGCACCCCACCCCTATTATAGATTGAGGAGCACTCCTGACCAATCAAAGTGCTCCTTTCTGCTGCATGTGAGTCACTTATTACGCGAGGAGAGTATCACGCGCAGATGCACTGAAAGCGGGCATGTTCCGAGACAGTTTTTCCCCACTGTAAATGGCATTGAGCATTTGTCTATAATATCTTAATACACCCTCTTTGCCACTTGTTGCTGGTGAGATTGGTTTGACTTGCCTACTGCTCAAGCTATAGCAGGTCACATGCGCTGTTCTCTAGCAAGCAGAATGCACATGAAACCACTCTTCTTCCACAATAAGCGTCTCAGGGATGTATTAATATGATCATACCCTCAGTACCCATATGGATCCCTGGTGATGAGAAGGACTCTAGCCTTGTGCAGCCTGCCATATCCCTCATTACCTATATGGAACCTTGGTGGGGGCCACTCAGGCTACACCAGCCTACCATGCACTTACTACTCCACTACTCATATGGGACTCCAGAAAGGTGAGAGAGGGGCACTCTTCCTCTGCGCAGCATTCCATACCCACACTAACTATGGGTGCCTGGTGAGGGGAGGAACACTTGAGACATGTGCAGCCTACCATGCCCCTCACTACTAATATTGGTCACAGGTGGAGGAGACACAGGCCCAGCATAGCCTACCATACCCTGCACTACCCATATGGGTTCCTAGTCTGGAGGGGTGGGAGGAGACACTCAGGCCCCATGCAGTCTACCATACCCTTCACTACTCATCTGGGTTCCCTGGCGGGGAAGGACACTCAGACCCACATAGCCAACCATGCACCCAAACTCCCATATGGGTCTCTAGTGAGGTGGGGACAGCTGGGCTCCACACAGTCTAATATACCCCTACCTACCAATATGAGTCTCCAGCACGGGGTGGAGAGGCTTCCCCTTCTGGCCCTGTCACAGGCATAAGAGGGGGAGCTGAAAGGTGATAGCCACAGATGGGAAATTGGGTCTGGGTGGTAGCCAGGAGAAAATAGTGCAAATAAAGAAAGAGTTCAAAACTTCAGTGTAGTTAAACTTTAAAATGAATTTGCATCTCTTTCTCACAGGGACTTATGCATTTATTTCACTTGTAGGAGCATTCTACTGAACAGAACTTATTGGGGACTTGAAAATAATGGCCAGTGGGCTGGCATCCTACTACACACATTTCTGCTAAATATGGCACTTGAAACACAGAAAATCTGACTGGAAAACATGCATCACTTATTTCAGTCCCAGATTTACTGCAGGAGGAACAAATGTTTGTGGTAGTTGCACACCATGGGACACTATTAAGTGCAACACCAAAGGCGAGTGTTGCGGTGATGACGTGTTAGGAAGTGGTAATTCAATGGAAAATGGAGGGCAGACAGTAGATTTATTTATTTTTATAAAAAAGTTGCCAAACTCTAGATTTCATCTGAAACGGACCATATGACTAAGCGAGACGGAGGGCACAATCACAGCTATGCAGGTGAAAACAGACTGCTATTATACATGAGACTTCTCCTTTAACAATTCTCAGACCTAAGGATGCAGAGGCATATGTTTGTTTGCCCATAACATCCAGCCTCCTGAATTCTTTGTCAGGAGGCAAAGTACTTATCTGTCTAGAGGGTCTAGAGTGGTCGTCAGTAGCCATGATAACCACTTAATCAGTTTCAGGCTGGGAAGCATAATAAAGCTTAAAGGGAAGCGTCCACGTTGGATCAGGCCCCACCTCTGTGTGAAGCAGGGCCCGATTAGTAGTTTCATAAATAGTGCAATTTTGTAACTTACTGTGCCGACATTTTTTAATTGTATCTGGTTGATTCTGCACCCTCCCTTTGGCATTTTACTACTTAGAGCCCTTCCAGCATGCCAACAACCACACGTGACTGTCCTAAATATGGCGTATCCTGTGGGGAGCAGCCAGGGCGTCCATGGGATTACACATAGGCTCAAACCAAAGCTATTTGTAGGTACAGTAATACAGATTACTGTATTGCCATAGCTTCAAATAGCTCCAGTTTGGAGCCTACATGTGTCCATGCTGTACAGAGACCAGGTACAGACTGGCAGGGTACCTGTCAGTCTGCACATAGTCTCAATATACCATGGACACACTTAGGCTCCAAACTGGTGCTATTTGTGGGTACAGTAATATAGTAATCCTATGGACATGCTTGTGCTGCTTCAGGACACGCCATACTGGGGACAGCATGGTTGTAGGGGTCCACTGGGAGGGCTCTAAGTAATAAAATACTGGTGGGGAGGCACAGGATCAACCAGATACAATTTTAAAAATACAGTATATGGCACAGTAAGTTAAAATTGCACTGCTTATGAAACTGCTTCACATGGAGGTAGGGGCCCGATCCGATGTGGACATTTCCCTTTAACAGATGGCGCAAGGTTCTGTTTATCAGCCTTCCTGTGCACTGCAGGCAAGATATTAGGCCTATGCCAGGCAGCAAAAGTAGTATGCATGCTCTAAGGCAGGATATATAGGAGGAATTACAATGGAGGTGCTGCAGGAACCTCCAAAACCTCTCTTAAATTTTTCTTACTGGAGTCCTCCTCCTCCTCAGCATCAAACCTCAAGACATGTTGGGTTTGTCTGAGTAGAACCTGAAAGGGGGATCTTCAGGAGGAGACCTGGGGGCGTACAACACAGAGTTCACACTGCATGAGGAGAGGGTAGAGCTGGAAGGCAAACTCCCTCATGGGAGTCAATATGCCTTTCTTCATCCTCTAAATCTTACTCCACAGTAAGGAGACCAGATTATATTCCACCTTTAAAGAACTTTAACACTTTGCCACAAGGCTCAAATTTACCATTTAACATACTGATTACACATCACAAAGGGGTCACTTGGCAACATTGAATTGGGGTCTTGTATAGGAGACAATAGGAGCAAGTCCGAAACACGTCAGCTTCTATTTTGAGCAAATGGAATAGTGAACTACAAACTAATCATACCCTAGAAAGCTGGCAAACAGACACTGTATTGAACTATCAGATCTCATCCTCTATCTATTGGAGATTATGCTTGGAAGAATACAATGTGGTATTTTATAACCCTGATCATCCAAATGAAATACATGGGACCATTCTATGGTAGTTGTAGATCATGCAGGAACCAAGGGCTAAGCATAGTCATATTTTTGGCAGTGCTCAAGCCTGAAGGATTTCTTGTAGGCAACTGCAGGGGTTACGGAGTCAGTCATTATGGAGCCAAACCACATGAGGCCTTCTTTGGTCCTTTTGAGGATCCTACCTCCTGGGAAAAGGCATGACACTTAAATTAATATTAACCTAAGTGCGGCAAAAAAAAAAAAAAGGGAGAAGACTGTGACTTTCTAAAAGCTACCTACAATGGCTAATTGGACTAAAATAGTTAATGCCATTTACTATATGGAAAGGTTAACATATAAAATTAGAGGGGTGAGCACAAATGTGACTAATCATAGGTGCGGAAGATGGTAAAAACTGGGGGTGAAGGATCAGAAAGGCACTTATTAGGGTACAAAGGGCACTTTTTCTAAACTAGTTTTGCCATACAAAATACAATAAATATACACCTATAATGAAGATTCTATTGTTTACAATGCAGTTATACCATATAGGAATATTTACTACAGTATATTATGAGCTGAGCTGTCAACCTATTCGCTTCAATAGCTCCACATGAAGTCTGAACCATGCATTGCTTAACTTGATACAATGGTTATCCAGGTGAAAATAAAGAACTGCTTGTGTTCCAATTCCACAAGAAATAGGGTTAAAAATGTCCCCATCCATTGACCAGTCACCAGCAAAAAGCATAAGTAGAGCTGAGGCTGCCTGACTCATTTCTCATCATTACTAATGCTTTATCAAGGATTGGTTGCTGCTGCTGACCTGCTTCTGAACAGCAAACTAAACAGACTAATAACTTACCTCTCATGTCTTGCCCCTTTCTCACTCTTTTCTTCTATTCCACTCATCCCTCTCCCAGAGTCCTCCCTGCCCTGATTTTGACCCTAAATTAACACATTCTCCACTGCCCCTTACTGCCCCATCACATGCCCTCTGATGGCACCACCCTTTCCTGTGAATGACTACTACCCTCAGGACCTTGCTAATCCTTGACTTGTTAATTTATTGGAATGCTTATTGCATATTGCACTGGCTCCATGTCTGTGTGTGCTTTGTATAATCTTGTAACCACTTTTTTGTATAACTGAATACCAATGTCAACTATGCTCTGTATTTCATATTCAGCACATCATTAACCAATGAAGGATCTAAGGTGTTTAATTGTAAGGAACTCTTTACACATCTGTGGCTGACTGTATGACAAAATGCTAATGTAGCCTTACTTACTAAATAAACTAATAAATTAATAAACCCTTCCCTGTCTCTGTTTTGATTTTAACACTAACTTGCTCATTCTTCCAGTTCTTCCTCCTGTTATTTAGCCCCCTTGCTATCTTCTACTCTCCCTGTCACTGACTGTCAGTATTATACATCAACATGTAAAACCTTCCTTCAGCTCCCGTGTCCTTCAGTAAAGTACTCAACATGTGTTCACAGTCAAAGCAGTCTTGTACCATACAAAGAAACAGATGCCTGACACTATTCCACACTACTCCACTTCACAGGCTGGGTCTGGACACTAGCACCAAAACTGGAAACACAGAGCTGTTTTACTGAGTGTTTAATGATCTATTGAACTGACTTATTATTAAATCATGTTATTCACTACTGGCATGTTAAATATTGCATCACAAGCTTTAATGTTCCCAGATTATCAGTGTTACTCCCTTAATAAGTACAACTTCCATTAGTGCGTAGATCTTGTTCAAGTTTGCTTGGCTCCAATATACAAGTAAGGTGAACTTAAATAAGTAATAAATAAAAAGCAAGCCTGCTACTTCAATACATTCATTGTAACTTATGTCATATACTGAACAGAAGGATTTACTAATACATTGAATAGATGAATAAAAACTCAGTAAAGGACAAGAGCTCAGCCTCAGCTCTGTGTGTTTCAATTTTAGTACCACTGTTAGTGGGTATTATTTATGACAGCAACTGTAGGCCAGGGCACAATTATGTATTTGTCTAATTTTTTATTATTATTATTTATGTTCCCTGATTCCCACAAGACTGCTACTTTCTGGTAGACCATGTCACAGTCAGTCTTAAGCTAATTTTAACATACATACTAGTAATTCTGATCAAAATCAATAGAAACATAGAATTTGATGGTAGATAAGGACCGCTTGCTCACCTAGTCTGCCCATTTCCTACCTACTGGATAAGCTGCAGATCCTAATTAACCAACAGTCTATTTCTTCCTACCCCATAAGAAAGAACTGCCTTATGTCTGTCCCATGCATTCTTGAACTCTCCCACAGTTTTAGACCCCACAACCTCCTCAGGAAGGTGGTTCCATGCATCCTGTGTCTTTTTTTTTTACCTGTATCATCATCAAGTTTTATTGTTGGATCATTCAGGTGATTGCAATTATTACAGAAAAAAAAAATTTAAAAATTATCAATTCTTCAACCATATATCCAAATCCAGTACAAAACATCAATAGAATATTAGAAGCTTTAAGCTGGCAATCATAACAGTTAAATACACACTGCTCTTAAGCACTTTTGCCACTTCAGAACTTACAGACCAGCAGTGGGCAATACTATGCAATGCCTAGACAATTCCCAGGAGGGTCTCAGATATACTCTATCCCAGGTTCAATCCTACCCTCCCTAACTGTGCTTTGTGTCCTTATTTAATAATTGATCTCATGTGGTGACTCTGGAGACTGTCACAATAAAATGGTTAATGATTTTCTCAGAAGAAGCCAGAAGGGAAGAAACATATTCAATTCAATGCTTTACAGTAACTGGTACTTGCTATTTTTCTTTTAAACTTAGATTGTGGGCTTTTAGTGACACTGTACTTTCTTTGTTGTCTTTACTTAGAATTGTTTTGGGCTGTTGAAAATTTAAACGTAGTGGTGGTGTATTTCTTTGCTGTCTTTAATTGCTGCAAATTTAGTCTTGGCTTGTCTGACTTGCCCTGTAGTTTGGGTGAGGGTGTTAATTGTCTGGCCTCTGACCTCAGCTAGGTGATAACTGGAGGTGGGGCTTAGTCAGAGTTGAGGTAGCAAATGAGTTTTATTTTCTCAGAAGAAGCCAGAAGGGAAGGAAACATATTCAATTCAGTGCTTTACAGTAACTGGTAATTGCTATTTTCTTTTAAACTTAGATTGTGGGCTTTTAGTGACATTGTACTTTCTTTGTTGTCTTTACTTAGAATTGTTTTGGGCTGTTGAAAATTTAAAATGTAGTGGTGGTGTATTTCTTTGCTGTCTTTAATTGCTGCAAATTTCCATCCCCTTCCCCAACTCTTAATTATATGCCCTGTTAAATCTAATTGACAGGAGCTAAACACAGGGTATAGTAAAGGGTGTGGAGTAGGAGGGCATAGGGTGAAAGCCCACCCTCAGCATGACAAGTGTTTTGATTCATTTATTTATTTTTGGTTTATTTTCTTTTTAAAAGAAAAGTATCTGAGGATCAGTGGCAGGATTTTTAGGACAGTAAATTAATAAAAGGGAACTAGGAGAGCTTCAGTAGTAGACAAGTAGAGGAATAGCAGTATAATTGCAGTATAATGTGGGAGTGGTGCAATGCAGTGGCTGTGGGGCAGCCATATTCAGGTAGACCTTCTGGACACGGAGGTGCTGCCCTATCTGCATGCATCTCTGGACTGCGGGATGGGATAGCCAGACTCAGAGCGGAAGTAAACTGGGTCAGGAGTACCATCACCCTATCCAGAGACCACCCAGTCCAATGCAACTGCCTCAAAGGATGCCAAGAACGAGGAGCACTTGGATGACAGTGGGCTCAGGGAGGGTTAAAGCAGTCAGGCAGAGGCATCCAGATCCTGTTCCACTCAAGAACTCATATTCCACACTGTGGCAGGGACAACCAAATAGAGGTACCCAGAGAAGTGGAAGAAAAGGATGTGGAGGTTAGCCAAGGAGGTGACCTCAGCAGGAAAGCAGTGGACCCCAGAGGAGGAGGAGGAGCGAATCCTGTTGGGGACTCCATCATAAGGGATCTGGCTAGGAACACAGGAGGGAGGACAGGGAGGTGAGGTGCCTACCAGGTGCCACGGCATGGAGGGATGGAAGGAAGATCCTGGGGATCACTGGGAAGGCAAGACGGGAGGGTGAGCTGGGTGTCATTATCCACCTAGGTACTAATGATCTGGCAAATGGGGAGCCAAAGGAAGTTCAGGAAGAGTTTAGGAAATGGGGAGGGTCTCAAGCAAGTAGCTACTTCTGTCACTTTCTCAGAAGTACTACCTGCGAGAGCAAAGGAAAGAAACTAAGTGCATGCACCAGGAACTTAACTCATAGTTAAAGAACTGGTGCTGTGAGAAAGAGTTTGGATTCATTGGTGACTGGGGACCCACCTGGAGGATGGAGGTTTGTTCAAGCCTGGACGGCCTGCATCCATCCTGGAGGAATCAAACACTTAATGATAAGTTTAAATGCTACATTGACAAGCATTTAAACTAGCAAAGGGGTGGCAGCCAGCAAGGAGAGTACCTACTTGCTCACCCCACAGCTATGAGTGGAACCAGTGAACCAGAGGGTGGCTATCTCTACAAAGCAGTGTGCAAAGATGGAGATTAGCGCCCAAGAGGTGGATAAGCAGAAAAGGGCAAAATTCAGCAGAAGGGCAGACAGCAAGGAGAACCAGGGATAAAGGACAACCAAGGAAGGGGCTGAGTAGAACAGCGAAACAGTCTAGGGAGGTCAAATCATGGAAAGCCATGTGTGCAAATGCCAGAGCCTTAGCAACAAGATGGAAGATCTGGAGGCTGTCATGGTGCAGTCAGAGCTGGACATTGTGGCCATCACTGGAACCTGGTGTAATAATAACCACGACTGGGAGATGGCCATACCTGGCTACAACATATTCAGAAGAGACAGGGCAGGCAGAAAGGAGAGGAGGAGTGGCACTGTATGAAAAATGACATAAGGGCCACAGAGATCCAGGAGTTACAAATGGGGCGAGATACTGTGGGTTAAGCTGGAAAGAAAATGGGGCCAGCCATCCGCACAGGTGTGGTCTATAGACCACCAGCCCAGGAGGAAGAAACAGATAGGGAGCTGATGCTAGCCATCCAAGGATGGCAGACAAGAATGAGATAGTACTGGTTGGAGACTTCAAGATTCCAGACGTGGACTGGAGCATCCCAGCAGCATCAACTAAGAGCAGATTTATCCTGGACTCCTTCAGGGTGCCTTCCTCAAGCAACTGGTCATAGAACCAACTCGGCAGAAGGCAATACTGGACCTGTGCTCACAAACAGGGATAATGTGATGGGGTAACAGTGGGGGAGCACCTGGAGAACAGTGACCACCAGTCATTGTGGTTTGAAATCACAGAAAGAGCAGAACAAACCACACAAAAACACGTATCCTGGATTTTAGGGGGCAGACTATGGGAAAATGGGAGATACTTGAAAGAGGCATTAAGGGAATGGGACAGGAATCAGGGTTGAGGAACAGTGGGCAGTATTTAAAATGGGGATTACAAGAGTAACAGAATTATGCATTAAGCAGGTTAGCAAGAGGAAAAGGAAGAGGAGCCATTATGGTTTTCCAAAGAGGTAGCAAAGAAAGTGAAAGCCAAAAGACTGCATTCAGGCAATATAAAAAGACACAGGCAGAAGGGGATGGGAGAAGTACCAGGAGAAACAAAGGGAGGCAGGGAGGTCAGTATGGGAAGCCAAAGCTCAGACAGAAGAACACATTGCAAAATCAGTGGGTGGGGGACAAAACCTTTTACAGGTACATAAGTGAAAAAGAAAAGGCAAAGGAGGGATAATAAAACTGAAGGGGAGGATGGAGGCCGCATGGAGGATGACAACAGCAAAGCTGACATATTGGAACAGGTATTTCTGCTCAGTCTTTACTGAGGAAGAGGAGGTAATGGGTCTGAAGGAGTACAGGGGTGAAAATGGTGCAGAAATGGACACAAGTCCCTTTACGAGAAAGGGTCCTGAAGGAACTGGAAGTAACAAGAGTTGATAAAGCAATGGGGCCAGATGGGGTGCACCCCAGGGTCCTTAAAAGAACAGAGGTGGTAGCTGAACCTCTGGCTATCCTGTTTAGCGATCACTGGAAACAGGAGAGTACCCAAAGACTGGAGGATAGCAAATGTAGTCCCTATACAAAAGTGGGAACAAAGAGGACGGGAACTACAGACCAGTCAGCCTCACCTCGGTGAGTGGGAAGATCATGGAAGCACTACTGAAGGAGAGATTGGTGGAACATCTGGTTGTCAATGGACTACAGGACCCAAGGCAGCATGATTTCACCGGGGGTCATGTCAGACCAACCTCGTTGAATTTTTGACTGCGTGACTAGGAGGTGGATCAGGAGAGGGCAGTGGACATGGCCTATCTGGACTTCAGCGAGCCTTTGACACTATGCCACATAGAAGGCTATTATACACAAATTGGGGAATATGGGTGTGGGCAGGACAGTAGTGTGGTGGGTGGGTAACTGGCTGGGCGGCAGGACACAGAGGGTGGTGGTAAATGGCTGTCACTCCACAGGGGAAGAGCGTGACCAGAAATTTCTGGGATCAGTGCTGGGACGGGTCCTATTCAACATCTTCATCAGTGACATTACGCAGGACCTAGAAGGCAGAATTTCACTGTTCAGCTGATGACACAAAGCTCTATAACAGAGTAGACACACCAGAGGGTGTAGACAGAATGAGAAGGGACCTGCAGAAACGTGAAGAATGGTCAGGGGTTTGGCAGTTGAAATTCAATGCAAAGAAGTGCAAGATAATGCATATGGGGCTACAAAAACCCTGGCACAATATATCAGTTGAGGGGTGAGGATATAGCATGCCCAAGCAGGAAAGGGATCTTGGGGTTGTCATCTGATGACCTCAAGGTAGAGAAACAGTGTGACAAGGAAGCAGGTAAAGCAAATAGGATGCTGGGATGCATAGGCAGGAGCATCACCAGCAGGAAAAAAGAAGGTCATAATTCCACTATACAAGACATTAGTGAGGCCCCACCTGGAGTACAGTGTACAGTTCTGGAGACCTTACCTACGTAGGACATAGACAGGGGTAGAGAAGGTTCAGGAGGGCAACAAAGATGGTGCATGGATTGCATCATAAGTCCTATGAGGACAGGTTGAAGGAACTGAACATGTACTCCCTGGAGGACAGGAGGGAGAGAGGATATGATAGAGACATACAAGTATCTTACAGGGAGGAACAGGGTACAGAATACACTATTTTTAGCGAAAAAGATGTTCCAGGACTAGGGGCATGGGATGAAGTTGGAGGAGGATGATTCAGAGGAAACATGAGGAAGAATTTCTTCACAGAATGGGTTGTGGACAAGTGAAACACCCTGCCAGAGGAAGTGGGGGGGCTGAAACAATCACAGGATTTAAGAATGCATGGGATAGACATAAAGGAATTCTGGAGGTCAGGCGTCAGAGGCAACAGACTTCTAGGAAAACATAAACTGAACTTACAAGCTCAAGTGGGCAGACTGGGCGACGCCATAGGCCCTTATCTGCCGACACTGTCTATGTATCTATGTTAAAATACTGTCAATTTTCCTTACCACCCTATAATTATAATTTTCTAGGCTTTTATAATTTTTGTCCTCTCAGTAAATTCAGAACTCAATAAATTTACAACTCTAGTAAAAATACACAGCTCCCTATGATCGTTTTCAAGACTTTTATAACTTTTTACTCTCAGTAAACCCCAACAGGAAATTCACAACTCTAGTATACACAGTTCCCTGTGATCATAGTTTTCTAGGCTTTTATAAAACTTTTTTACTCTCAGTAAATTCACAACTCTAGTAAAAATACACAGCTTCATTTGAAATACATTTTCTTCAGTAGAACAAATTAAAATAAATGTTAAATTAGTTATCGGCAACCCCATACCCTAAATTAGGACCAATATCTTCTAAGCCAAGGAGAGTTTTAACATCGATTTTTACCTGTAAATGAACAGCAGTACAGCCAGCAGGACAGGTCCAGAATAAGTGCAGCCTATTGGATTGTTTGTGTTCGTCTTCCTTCGGAGTCCCAGTTCCTTTTTGTCCATCAGTGACCTGACAGACTGATACCATGATAAAGAGGCAGGAGGAGGACCGATCGACTGATATACAGAGTCACAAACACACCAACTGGACTGAGATGGAGTGGGACAGTGACACTGCACTGGACTTTTCCCATTCCGAATGGGGCTGGCTGGGCAATGTGGGGGTGGGAACAAGGCAAGTTGCAAACTTGCCAGCGGCAACAACTGTTGGGGCAACAGCAAACAAGCAGCCAGGTACCGGCGGATGGGTGGCTACAGAACAGAGAACTGCCGGTCTGACTATACCAGTGCCGAAGAACTTTTAATTAACAGACTTAACTTAGGTTACCACGGCACTTTGGAATTGGACCATCGCAGCTGGGAAGTTATTTTATCAAGCTGCTGCTAAGGAAGTTCAGAGCTCTTCAACTTAAAATTAAAATTAACTTAAAAAATTAAGCAAATAAAGGTTTTAGTGAGTCAGCGCACTCAGCAGCGTGCGCAGCAAGCAACAGCAACTCCAGCAATTCTCTGGGTCCGGCAGTCCGTTCAGTAATTTTCACTCTGTTTCAAGGCAAGGAAATCTGAAATTGGCAACCACCCCAACACTCACTCTCTCAACCCCACACAACAACAAGGTAATGCCAGGTTATTACAAGAGTCAGGAGAAATGGGATCAGACTTGTTGTGGTGGCTACCTTCCTTATTCCCATTACCTTAGGCTTCTTGGCTTGCACTAGTCTGGCTTTGTTCTTGGGGTCCGAGGTGAGCTCAGAACTTCTGCTGGAGTTGACAGGACTTTCAAATAAAATATAAAATAATCCAGTTGCCAGCACAGTGGAGGCATAACAGATCTAAGTGTTATGTTATCTTGGCCGATTATCTGCCCTACGGCTGGCTAGCACGGCTCAGGGGTGCTTAAGTCTCCTGACTCCCAAAACAAAGAAAGACAAGAGGTGTGAACATCTGCTGGGCTGCTTTAAATCAAGTGTTAGGGACAGTTCCAGAGTTGTAAAGTAGGGTCATTATAATAACAACTGTACTTTACAACTCTGCAAGAAGGCATTTAGCGGCTGTTTCTTTTGTTTGTGACGGCGGCGGTGGCGACAGATTCAAGGCACTGCAAGCTGTCACACAATGAGGGAATTAATACTGCAGGCTGCAGCCACTTGAATTAATGAAAGGGCATTTTGTACTGGTCCAAAAAGTGGGTGGCTGCCGCCCTCTCTCCCGTTTCCAGCGCCTGTATGTGACTAATTCTGGCACCGCTAGGTTATTTATCAGCTGGACGTTAAGGTTCATAGGTAAAGTCTACGAGTTAGGACATCAAGGGACCTACGTAAACTCGCCACTGTTCAGTGGTAGTGCCTACATTGCTCACTGCCCATGTAGACATCCAAGGAAGTTTTGAATTCTTCCAAGAACTACTTGTCACCACATTTTCTGGTAAGGAGTTCCATACTGAGAACACCCTTTGACTATACCATTTACTTCTTTACAGTACTAACAGCTTCCTTTATCTTTGTGTGACCCAGTTGGTCTATGGTTGTAATGCTCACGTAGTCCCATACTTCCCAAAATTATTTCATTGTCTGTAGCACTGTATAGGAAACAAAGATATCCTCTCATTCTTCTGTACTCCATTGAGTACAGTCCCAAGCTCACCCTCTCACCATATGGCTTATGTTGCATGTTTTTGATTTTTAGTTGTTTTCCTTTGCACCCTCTCAATCAGTTTTATTCCACTAATACACTGTGGCGCACAGAAAGCGAGAAGTATTGCAGGTGGGGCCTAACCAGTAATGAATATGGTGGCATGATTAGAGATGGATCCCTGCTCTTAATGTTCCCAAATATACCCAGGATCCTATTACATTTCTTAACTATATTCTTTGTATGTGTGTCAACAGATAAGTTATCTGTAATCGTGATGCCTAGGTCTCTTTCATTTGTTTTTTTTATATATATATCATATTATATTATATATAATATGATATATAAAATACATCATATTATACATATATATATATATATATATATATATATGCAAATATATACATTTATCATATAATATACTGTAAATATTATATGATAAATTAAATATCATATTATTTAATTTATAATCCTTTCTAAGGATGTTACACCCAAAGGTGCAATAACGTTGCACTTGGCCTCATTAAATTTCAGTTTGTTTTTGCTGCCCATTGCTCAAGCTGGTCTAGATCCACCTGAAGCTGTTTTATAGCTTTGTCATAATTCACTATAGCACTTTCTTGCTGTCATCAGTATATTTGCAGACCCATGTGCTGTCTGATGCTTGCATTGTTGCCACAAATATGTTAAAACAGCTGGGTCCCAGCACTGAACCTCAAGGCACCCTGCTGGTCACCTACCCACTCAGAATAAAAAGTCTCTAATACCCACTCTCTGGCTCCCTCCCACTCAACCATGATGCCACCCAGGATATAACTTTTGGATGCAATTGCATGTCAGTAAGTTTCTCAGTCAGTAAGATAGGTGATACAGAGTCAAAGGCCTTTGAATAGTCCAAGAATATAATGTCAACTGGCAGGCCCTTGACCCAAGGCTGAACTGACTGGCTAAAAAATGGAGGTTTGTGAGACATGACTGCCCTGGACTAGATTCATAGACGTGTGATGGCAGAAAAGGACCAAAACAAGGCCCACCAGGTCTGCCCATTTGTCCAGCACACCTCTGTGGTTGTCCCATGCCCTTTGAATCCCTCCACTGTTTCCTCTCAACGACTGCCTCTGGGAGTTTGTTCCACTTTTCCACCACTCTTTCTGTGAAATAGTATTTCCTAATGTTGCCCTGAACTGCCCCACCTGCAGGCCATGCCCTCATCCTCTGATTTCCTTCATCTTGAAGATACCCCCACCCCGGCACCCTGTTTATACCCTTAGGTGTACTTGAAGGTCTCGATCATGTCCCCCCTCCTCTGTTCCAGGGAGTACATGTTCAAATCACTCTATCTTTCTTCATAGGATAGGTAGCTTAACCCTTTTACCATTTTGTCGCTCTGCTCTGAACCTGCCCTAGCCTCCCCATATCCTTCCTGAAGTATGGCCTCCAGAACTGGACTCCGTGCTCAAGTGCAGTCTAACTAGATGGCTGTACAAGGGTACTTTACCTCCCTATTCCTACTGGTGATCCCCTTCCGATGCATCCCAGCATTCCCTCCCCCTGGCCACTGCCTCCCACACTGCCTTTCCACCTTCAGGTCCCTGGATATAATGATGCCTAGGTCCCTTTCTTGTTCCGTCTCTTCCAGATCTCTGCCCCCATACAGTACCCTGCCTTCTGACTTCTGTAGTCAAGATGCATGATTTTACATTTTCTGTATTGAATGCAAGCTGCCACCTCTTTGACCATGCTTCAAGCCTCCCAGATCCCTCTGTATCTGTTTCACCCCTTCCTGCGTGTCCACCCTACTGTAGATTTTGATATCGAATGCAAACATACTCACCCCTCCTCAAGGCCCTCCCCAATGTCCCTACAAATATATTGAATAGTAGGGGCCCTAGTACTGATCCCTGAGGCCCCACCTTGATCCTGCCTTCTCCGGATGCCACTCCATTTATTATGACCTTCTGCTTCCTGTCCCAGCCAGTTTCCCACCCATTTAACTACCCTCTGACCCACCCCAGTCCTGCCATTTTACACAGCAGCTCTCTGGGAGCACGGAGTCAAACGCCTTCCTGAAATCCAAATATGCCACATCCACCGCTCTCCCTATCCAGTTTCTTGGTGGCCCCATCATAAATCTCTATCAAATTCGTTTGACAGGATCTGCCCTGTAAAACCATGTTGCCTTGGATGCATTAGGCCGCTGTCCTCCAGGTAGCGGGTGATCCTGTCTTTATTAGTTTCTCTGTGAACTTTCCTACCACGATGTCAAGCTCACAGGCCCGTAACTTCCACTTCCTCCCTCCACTAAAGCCATGTTTTGTAATGTCTGCATATCCATTCTCTTTGATATGTTTAACTATTTGGTCTTGTACAATTCCTCCAGTAACTTCCCAAGGACAGATGTCAAGCCGATTGGCCGATAGTTTTCATATCCTGCCTGTCGCCTTTTTATGGATGGGCGTCCTGTTGCTTCTCTCCACTCTGACAGTGTACTTGCCTCATTTAGTGAGGTGTTTACCCAGACTTGGCCTTAAAACACTTCTTGCAACAGATTCAGTGTAACCTACAGTAGTTTCAGCTGTATGTAAACAAAAATAAAGTGAGACAAACTTGTGGAAACTTGGTTTTATTGTAGGTATACATTAAATGCTTGTACAGATTGTTAAAATCAATTAGGGCAGTGTCCAAGATAGCTGCTACTTCTTATATGTAATGCATTTTGCATTGCTGGGAAGGTCTAAGGTCTGGCCACTCACTGCAGGAAAACAAGGTTTGGGTCAGGACTATAGCAACAAATTGTGAACTCCTTTGAAGGACTTTCTGAAGGATGTCGTCCACTGCTCCCCACATAGGCTTTTCAACTGAAATAAGCTATGGACTCTGGTTTGTGCTGCTTTCTGTTTATGTTGAGCTATCTTTGTCAATGAAAATACTAAATAAAATTGAATTAAAAAGGATCATATTCACTTTATCGTCTGGAATGATGAAAGGAGCAATTGGGAGCTGGCAGCTGTGACGGAGGAATGAAAGGTGTGCGTCTGGATCCCTTGATGACAACAGTGCAGACAGGAGGCCCAGTTGAAGATAGCCACTACTATGCCATCTGTGAAGTTACTGTAACTGTACTATCTGATTAACCCTTTCTACAAGTTCAAACCTATTGTATACCATGTATCATTGTCACTACTGTAATTGTTCTGCTTTTCTATGTATAAAGACTTGTCTCTGTATAATGTTGCAACTGCATGTATGTGCCATCTATATGGCCCGAGTCGTGCCTGTAAATGGTCCCAGGAACCAGTGCACTTACCCGGTATCAAATTCATAAATAAAAATAAATGGAAACCCTATCTGGCTTCCTTGACACCAGCAGAAGCCCACACTATGCAGGAAGGACTGGAGCTTAGGCACCCAGTATGAAGGTGGCTCGCTCTTTGGATGGGACACCTCCCCACCCTATTCGAAGGAATTCCATGTGCCTAATTATACCTAAATAGAATAAAATCAACTGTTAATGTGATTTTTTTTTAGGAGAAATTGTGCACCCATGGATGAATTGTATGAGAAACTATTCTGTTGTTGTTTTGTGTTGATTGCTGTTGATTACATGCAAAATTCTTAATAAAAGATTAGACAAAGACAAAAAAAAAACTGTGGAAGGAGCAATGGCAACTGGTGTCTAAATAGTTCACAAATGACACTGGCACAACCTAGAGTCAATGGCACCCGTAAAGAGCCTGGCACAAACAAAAGTGACGGACTACTTACCATTCATAGTAAGTATGACAGCACTAGAGCTAGACCCCAAACTGGTGTCTCATAGGCAGTCGGGAGGATGCTGTAGTCATCACTGCCGAGTGGACTACAAATGTTTCCAAGTGGTCCTGATGTCAATGGCTTACAGTTCCAAAGTTTGGCCCAGTTGTGAAGATATCCTTGATGAAGATCCTATATTTCTGGGAATATGGATTCAATTCACTATCCAGACATATCCCCTGACACTAGAGCAAGAATCTCTTCCACTTCCATGCATGGTATTTGTGAGTTGACTCCTTTTGGGATGCCTCCACCATATGGAAAGTGTCTTTGAGAGGCCCAAAGCCTGGAACTCTAGCGACTCAGGAACCAGTGCAGGGACTGAATGTCTGGGTGCTGGGCCATTAACTGTTGTCTGGTTAGCAGGAAGCAAGGTAACCTCTATGACAGCCTGCTGCTGAGGCTCGGGAGATCCGGACAGCCTGGGCCAGTCTGGCGCTATCAGGATCATCCATGCCTTGTCCTTTGGGTCTTGATCACTACCCTGTGAACAAAAAGGAAGGCGTACAGAAGGCCCAGGGTTCAAGGCCTGGAAGGCATCCCCATGAAGTGTCCTGGACTGAGGGGCAGGCAGAGAACAGTCTCAGCTTTGTATTCTCCCATGAGGCAAACAGATCCACCAGTGGGCGCCCACTAGGAGAACAGATGGTCTACCACTTTCAGATTCAGGGCCACTCGGTGTGACATGTCTCTTACCCAACTGCCAGCTCGTTGTGTTCTCCAAAGAAAAAGATGCTCAAGGACAAGGGGTCACAATATGAAGCTGGGAGGGGCTCAAAGGAAATGTGAGGAAGTACTTCTTCACAGAGAGGGTGGTGGATGCTTGAAACACACTCCCAGTGGAAGTGGTGGGGGTTAGAACAGTCACAGGATTTAAGAATTCATGGGACAGACACAAGGAATCTGAGAAGCAAGAGGGCGGTGAAGCTGGAGTCCAAGTAGGGTCTCCGTGGCACCACAGGTAGGGAATTTAGGCAGACTAGGTGAGCCAAGTGCTCTTATCTACTGACAACTTATATGTTTATTTGTAGAGAGCTAATCTGCTTTTTCTATGACCACCTTCTACAGCTTTGATATACTGAAGCAGTCAGCTTCAGGATAGGTAGATACGGGTAGTGTGTTACCATCTAGTGGGTTAGGAATAGTAGGCACCAGGGTAAGGTAGGTGTGGGAAGGAAGGCTGAAAAGGGAATTCAGGAGACACCTTATCTATGGTAGGGTAATGAATAAAGTTCAGGCAAGGGGTAGGAAGTACTAGATCGCATGAGTAAATTAGGCATGGTAGGTGGGTTAAAAGTGAAAAGAACACCCTATCTAGGGTAGGGTGCGATGAATTTCAAACAAGCAAAAGAGAGGTAGGAATTCAATGGGCACATAAAGGAGGTAGTCAGGGACGGGAATATTCAACAGGCAGCACGGTGAAAGAAGAAAAGAGCATGGGAATGGTGCAGGGCAACAGCTGTGGAGCAGCAGTCTTTCAGGATACCCTCTGAGACTGATGTACTGACCCATTTGTACCCACCTCTCTGGGTTGAGGGCAGAGGTTGCTAGACTCCAAGACAGAACTGACAAGGGTGCAGAGAACCTCTGCACACCCAGGGGCCACTAAGTCTGCCACTGCTCCCCAGAAGATGCCTAGGCCATCTATGGTCTCCAGGAGGGAGGAGGCAAGAAGGGTGCACACCACTGCACAATTCCTTTGTCATACTGGCAGGATGGGGCAGTCTGGAGGTGGCACCCATAGCAGTGGGAAGGGAGAAGTGGGTCTTCAGAAAGGGAAGCTCCAAGGAAGGAGGAGGTGGCCCCAGCCAAGGAGAAGCAGCTGCTGGTGGGGACTCTACTGTTAGGAGGATAGACTTGGGAGGAGGGGAGAAAGGGAGAAGGAGGTGAAGTGCCTGAAAGGTGCTTTGGCCTGCATGGATGGAGAGTGGATCCAGAGGATTGCTAGGGCAGCAGGAGATGGGAGGGAGCTAGATGTCATTGTCCATCTGGGGACAAATAACCTGGCAAGGACAGGGTAGGAGTAGTGCAGGAATTTTCGAGAGCTGGGGAGGGGCCTCTGGAAGGTGGCACACAGTGGCTAGGACACTCACATCAAGACTTTTTAACAACTGGTTGAAGGCATGGTGCCTGGAGGAGGGCTTCAGCTACATTGGGGACAAGTTCACACATTGGGGACTTGGGACAATCTTGGAAGATATGGAGATCTATGGGAGAGAGGCTTGCATCTTTCCGGGGGATCACAGTCCTTAGCAGAAGGATTAAATGCTACTGGCTGAGCACTGGAACTAGCTGGGGGGCTGTAAAACCAAGGAAGGCAACAATAACCCCCAGATGATGAAGTAGCAGGAGGGAGGAGAGTCCTAGGGGAATAAGCTCTCCCAGGGAAGGGGGGCAAGAAGGCAGGGGTGAAGACAGGGTAGAGAAAAGGGGGTTAAACTCAGGAAGGCAAAAAGAAAAAGTAAAGGAGACAGGTAATGGACAAGACAAGAGGGGGGTCAGGGAACACAAGACAGAGCGGGTAAAGCAGACAGGGTGGGTGAAGTATGGAGAGCCATGTGCTATCAATGCAACAAGTCTGGAAAATAAAATTCCGGACCTGGAGGCTATCATGGTGGAGGATAGCCTGGATTTGGTGGCCATAATGGAGTCATGGTACATTGACAGCCATGACTGGGACATGGCACACGGGCTACTCTCTGTTCAGGAGAGACAGTGAAGGGAGGAGTGGTTATACTGTATGTAAGGGGAGGAAATCAAGGCCACGGAAGTACAGGGACACTGGAGGGAAAAGAAGGGCTGGAGGGGCAGTGAGTGATCCTGGAGACAGGTAATGGGGCCGCTATCCTCACAGAGGGGGCTTACCTTAATGCCCAGGCATCCTTCCACTGCCGCCGTGTCCCCTGCCTCCGCAGTGCCTTCTGCCGCCGGCCATGCCCCCAGGTGTTCCCTATGTAATTGAGCCTGCAGGGCTTGTAATCCACCTGCAAGCGGTCAGCATGTCTTTGGGCTGCCGCCGCACTGTCGTGGAAGGCACACTGTGCATCCGACCGCCGTCATGGTCAAACAGTCAGAAAGTGTGCTGTAGTGATTCCCGTGCTACGCCTGAGTTACAATAGGCACCGGGACAAAACAAAGCAAGGGAGATGTTGTTAAATTAAATAAACCCTCATGGTACACAGAGGATGTACACTGGCTAAAGTCTATTGTGCTGACAGTGCTGTGCTCCAATCCCAGTGTAAAACTGACAAAGGATGTGAGATATTGCCTGACATATTCTTTTTATTTTGGAGAGTCACCTATTCCAATCAGCTGGAGAACCAGGATCAGTAACAAGCTGGCTCAGAAAACCAAGCTATTCTCCTCAAGAAATGGGATGTTGGTTGTGTCATGGTGCTGAACACCACATTCTTCTGCATGACGAGAGACCCTTCAGGGAGCAGTCTAGATGCCTAGCTCCTGCCGACATAGATGATGTCAGATGTCACCTACAAGAGATGTTAGCGGCTGGCATCATACAAGAGTCATGCAGCCCGTATGCCTCCTCAATTGTTGTGGTGCAGAAAAGAATGGCTCCGTCCACATGTGTGTGTGATTACAGGACCCTTAACAAAAGAACCGTGCCTGATCAGTATACAATGCCACGCATACAGGATGCCTTGACTATCTAAATAGAGTAAATGGTTCTCCGCTCTCAACCTCCCAAGTGGATACTATCAGATCCCAATGGCCCCTGGAGGACAGGAAAGAACTGCATTCATTTGTCCCTTGGGTATCTAGGAGTTCCTCCACATGCCTCAAGGCATATTGGTGCAGTGGTGATATGAATCTCTTGGAATGTCTTGTCTACCTTGATGACGTCATAGTCTTTGGAAAGACTCTCAAGGAGTATGAGGCTTGCTTATTCAAAAGTATTGGACAGGCTTGAGGAATTCAGTCTTAAGTTATCCATTGACAAATGCCAGTTCTTCCAGAGTTCTGTCAAATATATGGGCCACATTGTGTCGTCAGAAGGCATATGGGACCGACTCTAGTAAGGTGGAAGCATTAACCAGCTGGCCAAAGCCCAACAACTTAAAAGAACTTCAAAGGTTTCTTGGATTCTGCGGTTACTACACGCCCTTTGTCAAGGACTATACAAGGTGATCCGCCCCTCTTACGCTTACCTCAAGCATATCCACCTACTCACAAAAGTTTAAGAAAGGTTCTGACAGAGACACTGAAAAACTATTTCAGACCCAATAAGCTGTTTGGACAGAGATGGACTCTCGATTGTGACACTGCCTTGAAGAAATAATATACTAGGTGAGAGGTTTAAATGCTTCATTGGAAGCATTTAAACTAGCCAAGGGGAGGCACTGAAAGGAGCAGGAAATCCGAGCCTCCCACAAAACATGGTGATTAGTGAGGTAAACACCAAGGTACAGAAGTTATTAGGGAGCAGAACAGATTTAAATGTAAAAAGGCAAAGGCAGTAAGGACAGAAATGGGGCTAAAGGGGTAAGGCTATCAAAAGTGGAGGGTGATGAGTACCAATGCCCGTAGTCTGTGTAACGAGCTCCCTGAACTAGTGGCCTTGATGGAAGAGGGTTGCCTGGATATTGTGGCAGTCACAGAAACATGGTACACAGAGAACCATAACTGGGATGTCAACATACCAGGATACACAATCTACAGGAGGGACAGGGCAGGTAAAGAGGAGGAGGAGTAGCTCTCTATGTAAGGAAGGGATCAAAGCAACAGAACTAAAGAGTAAACAGGGAGCAGATGAGGCACTTTGGGTCACCCTGGAGACAGGAAATGGCACCACAATCCGCATAGGGTTGTATACAGACCTCCATCTCAGGAGAGGGAATGGACAAGGATGGCAGAAAAAGGGAAGATATTGTTGATGGGGGACCTGAATATGCCAGATGTTAACTGGAGCACCTTTGCTGCAGGCAATCCAAGAACGGGTCATTCTTGATGCCCTACAGGGGCATGCCTCAGACAGCTAGTATTGGAACCCACTCGGGAGGGAGCAATCTTAGACCTGGTACTTTCAAATGGGGATGGAGAAAAATCTCAGATTTAGAAGTGGGTAGCCATCTGGGAACAAGCGACCACCAAACAGTGTGGTTTCACGATGAACACAGCCATACAATCGAGGCCATACAAAAGCAAGAGTACTAGACTTTAGGAAGGCTGACTTTGGGAAAATGAAGAGTGCCTCAGAAAAGCACTAGCAAGCAGGCAAGAAGGAGGAGTGGAGGAACAATGGGGAGTGATCAAAACAGCCATCACAGAGGCAACAAGCCTTTGTGTAAAGCAAATCAATAAAACACAACGAAGGAAAAACCGCTATGGTTCACAAAAGAGGTGGCAGGGAAGGTTAAGGAGAAAAGGACAGCATTCAGGAAATATAAGGAAACACAGAAGGAGCAGGACAGAGAACTTTATCAGTTAAAGCAGAAAGAGGCTGGGAAGGCAGTCAGAATAGCAAAGGCGAAACCGAGGAAAGGATAGCCAATTCTGTTAAGAAGGGGTATAAGACCTTTTATAGGTACATTACGAGCAAAAGAAAGACCAAAGGAGGGATACTGAAGCTTAAAGGGAGGAATGTGGGTAGACGGTGATAGTGAAAAGCAGGGATACTGAACGAATATTTCTGCTCAGTATTCACAAAGGAAGAGGAGGGGAGTTACCTAAACCAAACAAGAGAAACACTCTGTTGATACCAGTCCATTTACAGAAGAAAGGGTTCTGAAAGAACTAATAAAATTGAAGGTGGACAAAGCAATGGGGCCTGATGGGATTCACCCAAGAATTCTAAAAGAACTAAGGGTAGAACTAGTGACACCGTGACTACTCTCTTTAACAAATCATGGGAGGATGGGGTGGTACCCGAGGACTGGAGGAGGCGGATGTGATTCCTCTTCACAAAAGTGGGAGCAGGACAGAGGCAGGAAACTACAGACTAGTTAGTTTGACCTCAGTGGTAGGAAAATGATGGAATCACTTCTGAAGGAAAGAATTGTTGAGTACCTAGAGGCCAGTGGGGCTGAGGACCCAAGGCAGCATGGATTCACGATGGGAAGGTCATGTCAGATGAATCTAATAGATTTCTTTGACTGGGTGACCAAAGTAGTAGACCAGGGAGGGCTGTAGACATGGCCTACCTAGATTTTAGCAAGGCATTTGATACAGTCCCACACAAAGATTAATACACAAGATAGCCAGACTTGGAGTGGGTCCCAAGGTGGTAGCCTGGATAAAAATTGGCTAGACAACAGGACGCAAAGGGTAGTAGTAAATGGAGTACACAGTGAAGAAAGGAGGGTTACTAGCGGGTACCGTAGGGTTCAGTACTGGACGGTCCTTTTTAATGTCTTTATAAGTGACATTGTAGAGGAACTGGAAGGAAAAGTATATCTCTTTGCAGATGACACAAAGATCTGTAACAGGGTTGATACACAAGATGGAGTGGAAAGGATGAGAAGGGACTTGGAAAGGTTGGAGGAATGGTCAAATGAATGGCAGCTCAGATTCAATGCAAAGAAGTACAAGGTAATGCACATGGAAACAAAACCAGGAAGCTTACACAATAGGGGGTGAGATACTGACAACAGTAAAATAGAAAGGGACCTGGGGTAATTATATCAGATGCCCTAAAGGTGGGCAAGCAATGTGAGAAGGCAGTAAGGAAGGCTGGGGGATACTGGAATGCATAGGAAGAGGCATCAATAGTAGAAAACAGGAAGTTGTTATCCTCTGTACAGACAGTTGATGAGACCCCATCTGGAGTACTGTGTGCAGTTCTGGAGACCCCATCTCCAAAGACATAGACAGAGTGGAGGCTGTCAGAGGAGGGCAACCAAAATGGCGCAGGGTCTGCACCAGAAGACATACGAAGAAAGATTCAAGGAGCTTAATATGTATACTCTTGAGGAAAGAAGGAGAGAGGGACATGATAGAAACTTTCAAGTACCTCAAGGGAATTAACAAAGTCCAAGAGGCAGCATCTTCCAGAAAAGATGTGCAAGAACAAGGGCACAATTTGAAGATAGAGGGGACGGCTCAGGGGTAATATGAGGAAGTATTTTTCCACTGAGAGGGTTGTGGATGCATGGAACAGCCTCCTGAGGATGTAGTGAGTCAAGAACAGTGGGGACTTCAAGAATGCATGGGACAGGCATAAGGCAGTTCTAGTGTGGGGTAAGAGGAAGTAGCTGTTGGTTAACTAGGATCTGCAGCTTATCTGTTAGAGTAGGAAAATGGGCAGACTAGGTGGGCCAAGTGGTCCTTATCTGCCGTCAAATTCTATGTTTCTATCATACAGACTGACTCATGCTCCCATACTAAGCATGCTGATCCATCAAAGCCCTGTGTATTACATACAGATGCCAGCTTGAGTGGTCTCGAGCAGTACTCTATCAAGAATACCTGGAAGGACTGTGGCCTGTAGCCTTTGCTAGCAGAAGTCTCACATCCTCAGAGAGAAACTATCCAATGCATAAATTCAATTTCGCTCTCAAGTGGGCTATAGTGGGCCAATTTCAAGAATATGTACATGGTGCTAAAATCTTGGTCAAGACTGATAACAATCCATTAACCTATGTCCAAACAACAGCTAAACTAGATGCTACGGACACCAATGTATTTCCACTCTAGCAACCTATGATTATGTTGTGGAGTACTGACCAGGCCTAAATCACGTGAATGCCAATGCTCTTTCATGAAGACCTGCTGCTGACAAACCGTGGGTTCATATTCCTGAGCAATCTGTAAAGCCTTATGCCACAAATCTGACCAGGAAGAAACCCTGTCCTCCAGTTGTAAACTGTCAGGCAGATTGCTTGGGACCTTCAGAGACTTGAATACCAGTTGCCTACTGTAATTTCACAGCCTTAGATTTAAGTTCCTTACCACAGCTATTTCCAGATGACATCCTCAAAGAACAGTACTATGATCCAGTGATCAGACCAGTAGTTGATGCCTTAAGAAAGGGAAGATATCGCCAAATGGGTCTAGTGACCCCAAGACTGCTTTACTTTTAGAGACGGGCCCAAACTCAAGCTTCAAGAACACCTATTGTACAGAAGCATACTGACAGCCAAGATGAAATTGTAGGAAACAACTAGTACTGCTGGCTAAGTTCACAAATATTGCTTTAAAGGCTTTGCAGCACCAAATGGGACATCTGGGTAGTGAAAGAACCCTTGATCTAGCCTGTTCACACTTTTACTAGCCTAAAATGGGCTTAGACATCAAGCAACATGTTAAAACCTGCAGCAGGTGTCTTCAATGCAAAGCTCCTCCCAAAGAGCAGCCCTGCTGGTCAATATTATCAAGTGCACCAATGGAACTTGTCTGTATTGATTTTCTTAGTTTGGAGCCAGATTCAAAAGACATTGCAAATGTACTGGTAGTCACGGATCATTTCCACGAGATATGCACAGGCCTATCAACCAAAGACCAAAGAGGCCTCAACTGTGGCCAAAGTTCTTGTTGAGAAGCTTTTTGTACATTCACGGTCCCCCAAGCCTACTCATCCGGATCAAGGCCGGATTTCAAAAGCAGACTTATCAAAGCACTGTTGTCCCTATGGGGTGTAGAAAATCCAGAATAACCCTTATCATCCACAAGGAGATCCGCAACCAGAAGGTTTAACGAACCTTGCTTGATATGCTGGGCACCCTGCAACCTAACGACAAACCAAAGTGGAGCCAATAGGTAAGTGCACTTGTGCATGCCTATAATTGCACAAAGAGCGATGCTACTGGCTTTTTACTGTACCACCTTATGTTTGGCAGAGAAGCTCGCCTCCCAGTGGATGTATGCTTTGGAGTATCTCCTGATGGAGTTCAGTCAGAAAACTACCTGCAGTATGTTAAGAATCTGAGAGCTCAACTGGATCATGCCTATCAGCTTGCAAATGCCATGGCAGCAAAGAGAAACCTGGCCAACAAAACTCGCCATGACAAGCGTGTTAAAGCCCAGGAGCTCCAACCAGGTGACAGAGTACTAATGAGAAATTTTGGACTTCCAGGTAAACATAAAATTGCTGACTGCTGGAGTCACATTCCATACATAGTAGTCAGTAAGCTACATGATCTGCCTGTGTATAAAATGCACCAGAAGAAGACCCTCGTGCTGTTAAAACCATTCACAGGAACCACCTGTTACCTATCAGCCAAATAGTAATCAATAATGTTCAAGAGACTGAAGCTCCTCGGTGCCCTGTAATTAGGTCTGCTACTAGGCCAAGCAACAAAATCAGCAAACTCCTGCTTCCCAGCCTGTTGCTCCTAATAATGTCTCCAATCCTGCAGACATTGCAGATACTGAAAATGCTGAGAGTGATTACAAAAGTGAGTTCTGTACTGCCTATTACCCATCTTTTGAACTTGAGTGTTCCAGGGCATTCCTTCCATTAACTACGGTGATGACTCTGAACCTTCAGCTGTTTTAACAGATCCCAATTCATCCATTGTGCCTGAACCTCCAGAAAGTGATGCTCACAGCATGGATCTTCAGAGGCGGAATCCCTTTGCATGGTGGAGTTGATGGCAATCAGTGAACCTGAGCGCAATGAAGCAACTAGTGAATCTACAAGTGACCATGCAAGTGTTAATGAACTAAGTGGGCTAAGTGAACTGTTTCATGTTAACGAAAGTGCTGTTCAAGAACCAAAAGATGTGTCCTGTATGATTCCGTCTTTCTTGGAAATACCTCTGACAAGTGACAGTGAGCCTCAACAAAAAGTCCAGTGCTAGCGTTGCCATGTTGCTCAGAAAGATTGGTGAAACCAATCTTAAAGCTCACATATGACATCCCAGGACAGCCCATTAACTTGCCCATGAAAGTTGTGCACAAAGGAGTCTATGTCATGCCCAATTCCTTGTCAAAATAGTGTTCAAGGCCTCACCCAAACCAAAGCCTCTACTCAAGTTAAGGTGCCCACTCAGTGTGGCAAGGGGTATAGATGGAATAAGGTGAAATGCTATGGTAAAATGTGGTAAATGACAACTGTACTAACTATGTGATACTGTTAAATGTAAGAAATGTGGATTCTACGCTGCTAAGGTATTCCAAGTGACATTAAAATGTCATGACAATGTTAAAGTATAGGATGTCCAAATGCTAAGTAAGACCAATTGATAGCATGCTACCTTGTACATAGTTATACGCCTAGCTAGGTTATTCAGATATATCTGTTGTAATACAGTATTAGTAAGTATATCTAGTAATGGGTTCAATGTGATAATGGCGACAGCCTAAAGGTGATCGCTGTTATTGCGCAGTCAAAGTGCCGAAAACATTTTGACATTCTGACACCGCGCAGCAGGACAGTGGCACTGGGGACATAAATTTCAATGCCTTCACCCCTACTAAAGATTCTCAACTCCAGGGGTGCTTGTCGGGAGGTGAAAACTGTAAAATTAAAGGTTCGGGCGGACGCAATAAAATGGCACCAGCGCCCAGACCTGAACCCGTTCACCTCACCCATCTCAACCACAGGCCAGCCCCGGTGCCACGATGCAGCTCGGCAACCCACGCAGCTACCACCCCACAGCTCCTCTGCCCCCTCCCAGCCCGCGCTGCTGTGCTCGCTCCCCCATGCGCGTACATAGTGACATCCTGTCACCCAGTTCACCCATCCCCATCTGGTCACCATACCTCCCATCGCCGTGAGGGATTTTATAGAACGACTCGCCGTTATGGACGGCATCCTTCACCATGTGCCCACCTCACGGATACCCTAGTAATGTGTTAATGGTTGCCAATCTATTATGGACTTGACACAGACATCAAGCTTTCCTAGGCAGGAGAGTGTAATGCCCCCATTTTGAGGCTTACCTTAATGCCTCCGTGGGCATCCTCCCGCTGCCGCGGTGTCCCCATTCTCCCATGGCTCCTTCGCCGCTCGGCCATGTCCCCAGGTGTCCCTCTGTTTTACTGAGCCCAGCGAGGCTCAGAAATCCATCTGCAAGTGGTCGGCATATCTTGGGGCCACCACTTGCACTGTTGTAAGGCACACTGTGCATCCAACTGCCGTTGCAGTCAAACAGTCAGAAAGTGTGCTCTAGTGGTTTCTGGTGCTGTGCCTGAATTAAAATAGGCACCGGGACAAAACAAAGCAAGGAGATGCCGTTAATTAAATAAACCGGCAGATGCATAAGCACTGCCTCTGGGGTGCAAGGCAAAAAGGTCAAGGGCAAGAGTCAGGCATGGAATGCCCTAATGAATATTAAAGCTGTGCAGTGTGTTCCTAGGGAGTGTGTTACGGAGCAACTCCTAAGGGTACATTTTATTAGCTCAAGAGTGAACTTGCTTAAAAGAGAACTGTTGGGGCTACAAGCCAGTGGGGAATTTATTAAATAAAAGTTAAACTGCTGGCTGCACCAGAACTTAATCTGTGAGGACACTGAAATAGACTGCAATAGAAACTACACACAGCCACCATTTTAGCAGTGAGCAGCCAATTAGGAGCCAGCATTAGACAAAGAGGCTCTTGGACAATGCCAAAACTTATGGGGAATAATGTAGGACAATGACTAGGCACCAAAAAGCAAGCCAATTATAAACTGAGAACTGTTTAAGACAGTTTTGGCAGCCAATGGAATCTCTGAAACTCTGCCCCATAGAAAAGGGGCAATTGCTCAGTTATTCAGATTTGATTTGCGAAGAGTTCAGTGTCTATGCCTCTGGGAGCTTGTCAGCTCTCAGGGTAAGGCCTGCCAGGCCTGACTTTTTCCGCCGTTAGTCCGTGGGTTCAAGTGTCCAGTCAGCCCACATTGGGGTCACAGCAGCAGGGATTCATGCAGCAATCAAGCTGAACAGAAGAATTAGCCTGCAAGCTAGCTGGAAGGACCAGAAGGGCAGAGCCTTATATAAATGTGCTTAGTTTGCGAAGTGTTTGCATGGCCGACCAGTTCAGTAACATCTGCCATGCATGTTTCAGCCAGTGTTTGAACTGCTCCTGCATCCCAAAGACCAGCCTTTCAATGAGGACCATGAGGGAATTTTCCTCCTGCTTCACAAAGCCATCTGCACCAGGTCTCATTTCATCGGCTCATCCTCGGCTCTGTGTAGTGTGAGTACAAACAGGGTAGCTCCCTGCAACAAAACTGCAATCATTTGTCTGCCATCTAATTTGCTTGTTTGGGTTTGTTAGCAATGGACTGAGCCATCCGGCTCCGGATTACAAATTCTGGGTTGAGTGCGAGCAAGTCATTACTGCCATCGATCCATGTGAATGTTTTGTTGCTATACTGTTTAGGCCACTAGAGGGGCTAGTGGGGGTTATAGCATCCCAGAGGGCTATATTAACAGCAGTTATGCTACCCCAAGACCATAACTCCAGGTGGAGGTACCCGTTCACTGAACTCAGGCCCCTCAACCTGTGCTAGTCACGTGAGCAGGGGGTAGTAGCCATGGGATAGCACCACCTAGGGGTTACGCTACCACAGGGAGATGAGTTGGGTAAGGCACTTGAGGAAGCCATCATCAGGAGAGGCAAGGGGAGGTACTTCTATTGGTGACTTCAATCTGCCAGATGTGGATTGGAGCCTTCCACCTGCAGCTTCAGCAAGAAGCTGGACCATCTTGACTTCCTGGAAGGGCTTTTCTCAGGCAGCTAGTCAAGGAACTCACTAGGCATGGGGAAGTGCTGGACCTGGTGCTTACAAGCATCAATGGCATTGCAGACATCACAGTAGGACTTCCTCTAGGTACCAGTGATCACTGTACAATGCAGTTTAACATTAAGACAGTAACAAAGGAAGACCACATAAGGACAAGGGTCCTGGACTTTACTAACACACACCCACACATGCTAGGAAGACAGCAGAGTAGGCCTTATGGTCTTTTAAGTCTGCTTGGGGATCAGTGCCCTTGCCAGGCACCATACAGACCCCACCCTCCCACATGGTCCTCCACCCTCGTCCCTCTGACGGAGTCTGAGATGCACCTCCCCATACCTGTCCCAGTCTCACCTGAACCCTCCACAGTTGTTACTGCCACCAGTTCCGTCAGGCAAGATTCCAGGCTCCTCCACCCTGTCAGTGAAGTAGCATCTCCTAATCTCCCCAAGTCTCCCACCTACCAACCTCAATGGGTGCCCCTGGTTGTCCCTCTTCCCGCAGCTGGAACACTCTATCTCTACCCACCCTATGGAACCCGTTGAGGTATTTGAAGACCTTAATCATATCCCTCTATCCTCTTCTCCTCCAGAGAGTACAGGTTGAGCTCCTCGAGCCTCACCCCATGGGCAGCTCCCCAATACCCTGTATCATTTTGGTTGCCCTCCTCTGGACCCTCTCCAGGAGTGCAGTATCCCTTTTAAGGATAGATGCCAAACCTGCACACAGTAGTCAAGGTGCAGCCTAATTAGGCAGTTATACAGTGGTAGGAGCACCTCCCAGTTTCTTGAGGTTATCCCCTGGCTATGCACTCCAGCATTTTGTTTGCCTTGGCTGCAGCCTTCCTGCACAGCTTTGAGTTGTTCATTTTGCTATCCACAACCACCCCAAGGTCCTTCTCCCCCATAGCCTGCAGTGTCTTCCCTCCCAAAGTGTACACATGTGCTGGGTTCCTGTCCCCAGGGTGGAGAACCCTGCACTTCTCCATATTAAACCACAGTTTCCAGGTGTGAGACCACCCATCCAGAGTCTCCAGGTCCCTCTGAATGGCTAACCTACCCTCCTCCCTGTCCACTACTGCCCCCAGCTTTGAGTCATCGGCAATGAGGCTCATCTCACTCCTGATTGGGGGGTCTACTGCGAGCAATACAGTGGCAACACCACCTCCTCCTTCTGCTGGAGATACCTCTCCATATGCATTCCAGCATTCCACTGCCCTGCCACTTTCAGGTCATCAGATATAATAACCCCTAGGTCCCTTTCCTGCTTAGTGACTGTCAGTACCCTCCGCCCCATTTCTACACCTTGGAAGAGATGACAGAGACAGGAAATGACAGAAACCTACCAATATTTCACTGGGGTGAAAATCAGTGGTTAAACTGGAATTTCAGAGTGGTGGAGCTCTGACGTTGTAACTGCCACCATCAGTACAGCATGTCACTAACTAGTACTGTGATACCCTCATGCATGCACAAGATGGGCGATGATCACATTTTCAGAGGTGGTGGAGCTCTGACGCCGTCAGAACTGCCACCATCAATACAGCATGTCACTTACTAGTACACGATACCCTCATGCATGCACAAGATGGGCGATGATCACATTTTCACCTTTGCCATTTAGATTAACTGTTTGTTAAGTTTCTAAACTAATACGTATGCATTACTCCAACAAGTATAACCCCATGAGATGCAGCATCTCAGGTTCTAGGTGGTCGAGAGGATAGCAGCAGTCAGCAGGTTAACATAGTCCAGCAGGGATAGTTAGATACAGGCTGAAATATACTCAGGAAAAATGAACTCTAATGTTAAGTACATCCAAACAGCAATCAAAACAAGCTAACAAAGTGGGGTCACAGCAGATTGATAGCATGAGTTTTTATGATAAAATCAATGTGATCTGATTTCCAGTTAAACCAAGATGACCAAACTGCACACAATTTTTTTCAATATAGAGATTGCTGTAAAACCAACCTTGAAAACCAAGCACATGTCACAAATGTGGTTGGAAATAACAACAAATTTAAAGGTGCTTCATCAGAGCATCATATGAAACAGCAGTGATTTAGAGTTGGCTATTATGGCATACCTTAAAATATTAAAGCACAAAGGTATGTTATGGTGAACATTTCGACCTATACTTATTCTCTTTTAGACTGTCCCTTATGACCAGTGGCAGAGCTAGATGGGGGCTGGGGGTGCATTCGCCCTCCCGGCTGCCCCAGTGAAGTAGTGGCACCCACCACCATCTTTATTCTCTGTTTTTGCCCATTGTAGAGACCGTGACTGACTGAATGGCCCTCCTGGCTCCCACATGCTCCCACACTTGGCTCTGACACTGCTTCGACACCTTCCTTTCTAGATTTTGCGTCTGATGTAACCCTTTTTGAATCTGAAATATTAAAAGGTGCACTGTTTGTAATACAGTATATCTCAACTTGCTCTAGGTTTTCATAGGTATTCTCAGCTGTTTTCTTCACCTATTTCACTGTGAAGTCAGGAAGCAGTATGTGATGCATACTAGTTAATTTTAGTCACAAGAAAACTTACTACATGTTAACCATGGGTGTTCAAAAACAACACAGAGTACAGTTGGAAACCTGGACCATCAAAGTCAATTCTTCAGCTGGCCCTGATGGTATTCCAGCCAAATTTATTAGTGAACTGGCAACTGAACTATTGAGCCTGCTTGCATTATTATTTAATGAATCCCTCCTTGAAGGCACTCCTTAATGGAATGGAAACTGGTTACTGTAGTACCAATATACAAAGGTGGTAACAGACACTGAGTCAAAACTATAGACCTATATGCCTCACTTCCTGTTTAGGCAAACTGATGGAAAGGATCTTAAAGCAAAATGACAGCACACCTTCAAAAGATGAATATTCATAATATGGTCTTGTACAGGGAGATCATGCCAGCTTAATCTCATAAATATTCTTGAACCAGTAAGCTTGGCACTGGACCAGTGTCTTCCAGTTGATGTCATCTTCTTGGATTTAGAGAAAGCTTTTGACTCAGTCCTCACAGAGTTTTGATTGAGGAACTGAAAGGGTATGGATTCCATGCCAACTTTATTAAATGGATAAATTATTGGCTTAGCAACAGGAAGCAACGAGTTAGCATTAAGGGCAAATGTCTGATTGGGGGGAAGTTAGCAGTGGTGTCCCACAAGGCTCCATCTTGAGCCCTTGTTGTTTAATATATTAATTACCAGTATGCAAACTTCATGATTGTTTGGATACCAAATCGTAATATTATGAAACTTGGTTTGCAGCATTAATTATTCTGAATCAGTTTGTTCTCTACAATCCAATCCGGATAATTTAGTAACATGGTCAGTAAGGAATAAAATTACCTTTAATTCTGTCAAGTGTAAGGTGATGCACCTGGGCAGAAACAACATGTTAGCAACCTATAAAATAAATAATAACATATTGCAAACTGTTATAACTGAAAGGATTTGGGTATCACTATTGTAAATAACTTAAAGTTTACGACTCATAATAATAATATAATTAAAAATGTCATAGTATACTTTCCTGTATTCTGAAACATATTAAGAGTAGGAACCAGATGTTTTAATCCCCTATATTCAAGTTTGGTTAGATCGCATTTGTTTTTGAGCCTCATTTTGCACTTCCACCTCTCTGGGAGGCAAGGCATTGATTTAAAAGGTGCAAAGAAGAATCACTAAGAAGGTCACAGGATTGTCAAACATTGACTATAATAGTAGACTTCAGTTTCTTGGCCTGTACTCATTAGAATATAGAGCGTTAAGGGGTGATCTATGCCTGGCGATACAGCATTTCATGATCCTGCCCTATGTGAGGCTATTTGCCTCAAACAAAACTGCAACAGGCCATAATACTACAGCACATAGCTTAAAGCTAAAAGTGACAGTAAATAAAACTTCAAAATAAATAATTTTATACCAGCGATTGCCTCCTATATGGAATTCATTAACAGCAGATGTAGTAACAAGCAATAGCTTGACAGAATTTAAACACAAATTGGATAATCATATGGGAGAAGAAATTTCACTATCGCCATTAGGTGAGAGTTCAACAAGGGCATGTCCCTCTAACTTCAGTACAACACCTATGAACCTATATCAAGCCATATTAAAAAGATAATTTATTTTATTATTTCAACTATAAAACAAGTTGTTACAGCAACTCAGAATGGGGATGGGCGTGATCATGAAGACAGGATATAAGGGCAATCTAAACAGAACAGCTAATATGCCCTGCTATTCTGAAGTTTCAGGCCCATCACAAATCTACTTTAAGGGAAGAACTCAGAAACAAAAAGTGCACTGCATTTTGATATTTTTTCTCAGTTTCTTTGTCATCACACATATTTTCAGACAAAGCAATACTTACATAATGCACAGTAATATTTTAATCTCTCCATCATCTGGTGCAAATCAAATTAATATTTTCTAGACAAATAACTTTATTAAACAGGGTCATTTTGGTCCTAAAAGTTTCATCCTGTTGAAAAATAAACTTTTTTTTATCTATAATAATAATAATTCTTTATTTATAATGCCTTTCATAACCAAGGCATAACAATAAAAACAGTAAAACATATAAAACAAAACATTAGCACATTCAATAAATACATACTTGTCAGCGACACCTTCGCTAAAAGCTTTATTCCAGCTTTATTATAGCTAGCTATCCATTTATCTATCAAAACCAATAAAAAAAACTCATTAGATTATCCAGTGGCACAGAGGGCTGAGACGCTGGCACCTTACCTCAAACCACACCGGCGACTGGGTTCAGGAACAGACTCGGGATGCTGGGGATTGGCCTGGGGAGGCAAGGACTGAGCATCCATTGGACTGCTCTCCTCTCCTGGGGTGGGTTAGGAGGCATGTCACTCTGCAGCGCCCCGGTGGAGACCGAGCACTGCAAGAGGGACAGCAATGTAGGAACACCAGAAAAGTGGAAACTGCATTGGGATCGGCCGGATGATGGCGGCAACCCAGATGATGCCCTCGAAGGACTCCCAACTGAGCCAAGTCCACCTCAGAGACACCTGGGCAGGAGAGAAGAGTGAGCCAGAAGGGCCCAGCCAGTGCCTTCCCCTCAGAGGGGACCCTCTCGGCGCAGGGATATGCTGGGCTACCCTGAGGAGGCTGCAATGTGAAGTGGGCAGCTCTGGGGAGTTACAAGGGGATTGGCGGTGGTACTAGGTGGCCTGAAGGAGAGGTGGGTCCCAGTGCCTGATGGGGAAAAGAGCATAATGCAAAAGAAACAAACAAAAAAAAACCTCATGAACATTCGACCTGCCTACCACAGTCTCAGAAATAAGAACACTTCACTACAGAATTCCACATTACCAGGTAAACCAATGGACTTGCACACAAAATAAATTATTTTAGTACTGCTAGTAAAAATAAAATTAGGAAGCATACAAACTAAAACCATAGTGTATTTAGATGTGGTTCATTGTTCAAATGTTATCCCATTTATGTACTCAAAAAGCAAGCAAACAGATAAGGCATACACCAACCGTAAAATATATGAGTACTACAAACCAGAATCTGATGGTCAGATGGATTGAAAACTGGCTAGCTGGACGCACCCAGAGAGTAGTGGTCAGTGGGGGAGCTCTCGAACTTAGAGAGGTCGTAGTGGGGGGTGCCCAGGGCTCGGGTCCTGTCCTGGGACTTGCTTTAATGCATACATATCAGAGCATCAGGGAGGGTATAGGGTGTGAAATGAGTCTCTTCGCTGATGACTCCAAGATGGGAGCAGTAGTTGAGAGAGAAGAGGGAGGTTGGCCCTGCAGGGACCTGGACACCCTGGAAAGCTGGGCTCACACATGGAAATTAAATTTCAATATCACCAAGTGCAAGATGTTACATCTTGGTGGGAAACCCTAAACACAGGTACACCCTGGGAGGGAGGTGCTGGAGGCCTCAATGGGGAAAAAGACCTAGGGGTCATGGTGGATGCATGTATGAATAACTCTGAGCAGTGCAGGAGAGTGGCTAGCAAAGGCAAACAGGATGTTGGGATGCATCGTGAGGGGATCACCTCTAGGAGCAGGGAAGTGATTCTGCTGCTGTACAATGGACTGGTTAGACCACACCTTGGTACTGTGTACAGTACTGGAGACCACACTTGAAGAGGGACATACAGCTCCTGGAGAGGGTACAGAGGAGGGCAACTAAGATGATCACGAGGACTAGGGGTTTGATGTATGAGGACAGACTTGAGAAGCTCTGCCTGTTTTCATTGGAGGAGAGAGGAGCGGGGACATGATTGAGGTATTCAAGTACCTCAAGGGAATAAATATGGTAAACATGGAGGGATCTTTAGACTAAAGCAGGAGGTATCACCAGAGGGCATGGTTTGAAGTTGGAAGGTGGAAGGGTGAGGGAAAAGAGGAGGAGGTTTTTCACTGAGAGGGTGGTGGACCCTTGGAATGTCACTGCCTGGCGAGCTGGTTCACAGAGCCACAGTGGAGGCTTCAAGAGAGGTGTGACAGACTCAGAAAGTGGATGTATCAGATGATGGCCTGGCCCAGGGGTGGGGATAGATGATAGGGTTTCTGGAACACAAGGGGGGCCTCGGCACCCAACTAGGGATCTGAGGTTCGAGCAGACTCGATAGACCGTAAGGCCTAATCTGCTACAGGCAATTAGTGCGTTAGTATGTATTTCTTCAGGACAGAGTAAATAGCAGTGGAATCTCCATCATACCCCCCACCTTGTCCTGAGGTTTTCCCTACCCAAACAGTTGCTTTGCAACAACTACTTAACCACATGCAAATTCTCTGCAATAAATTAAATGATTCAGATACTGAAAACATTTCAAAAAACTTAAAGCCACCACCTACCTTAAAATAAATACTGTAATCACAAACTGTTGCACAATTGTACCTTGTCGTTTCTCTCTCTCTCTGTGACTATATAGCAAGGTGTGTGTGGTTATCCAACATAGTCTGTGAAATGCAGTCTGCCCATTCATCTGTGACTGGTACAAACTATCACTTTGCTACATCATGATGTCATTCTTTATCTCCCGTGATACAACAGACCTTGTAAATCCTCTCTGTACCAGTCTAAAGCTGCATTCCTTTACACTTATTGATGTGTCTCTAGTACCCTGTGTTAATTGGGAGGATGAAAAGATGTTTGTTTTAATTCTCCCTGCCAGAGTTTCAGAGGCAATATTGAAACTGCAGGGAAAGAAAAATGCTTAGAGTTCCTGCCCGTTCTGCTAATGACTGATTGTAGTTAGAGGTGATGGAACTCAGCTCTGTTGCATTCTGGTCAATTTAACCCCTAGTGAAAATGGTACAGGAGGAGTATCTTTCCAATGAGTAAGAGCACCAGGACCAGTGGGCATGCAAATAAGCTGGAGGCGGGGTTAAGAGGATGTGAGGAAGTACCACTTCACTGAAAGAGAGGATGCCTGGAACAGACTGCCAGCAGCAGTGGGGAGGCAGAAACAGTAGAGGAAGGGCTCCAGTTAGGATTTTTGGGGATGAGTACTGTACTCCTCATTTCGAAAGTGAGATGAGTAAAACCAAATTCAGATGTCTACAAATGTCTGCAATGAGTGGGAATGAGAGATACATTTTAAAAACAATGTAATTTTTTCTAGGTATGAGGTGATCAGGTGCCAACAATTCTCCAGATAATGTTGGCAGGTAGGAGTAATTACTCACCAGTTTTCAAACATAGTGAGTCAAACAAAATTTGATGTGTACAAGTGCTGCAAATCTGGAAAAAATGCTCCTTTTGAATCATCAGCTATATTTGAAGCACTGTTCTTTGGAGTGCGGAGCATTTACAAATGTTGGGGAGTATTGCTACTCATTAAAAAATTTCTGAATAGTAATTCCTAAAATGAGGTGAGTAAAAAGATCAGTACACACCTTATCTGGAGCCCTGAGTAGGAGGCTTCAAGTGTGCCTGGATAGTTTAGTTTATTGTTTTAGGAATTACTACCTTGAGCCAGAGGCTCTTTACAAAGGTTCCATGTCAATTAGGTAGAGTACAAAAGGTTACATAGATAAAACAACAATTTCTGTTGTGTCAAGAGCAAGAAAACATATACAAATACATATCAAATCACTTGTGCAAAAGGACATGAGATATTAATAATCACATTATTATTACAAGAAAGAGGTCATCCAGCTTAGGAGAAACAAATAGGGAAAAAGTCCAGAACAGAGAGGTTAAGTGAAAGGTGTGGGGAGCAGACAATAGCAGGAGAAAAGGTTTCCCAAACATGTCTTTGTCAAATAAGGAACAGGGTGGGTAGTGAGAAAATAGGAGGTTTAATCAGGGCAGTCACAGGAGCTGGAGGTGGCAAGGTGAGAGAAAAGCCTTGATTTGAAAATACCTAGAGAGGTGGAGGCAGTAATATGAGTGCTGAGGCATTTAGCCAGCTGGGGGCACGATGAGGCAAATGATCTTTGTCCCTGGGAAGTCGGCATCGGGGGACTTGGAGAGCTGGTGTTCTGATCTTCTGGTAAGCGGGTGCTAGCGCTCGGGCATAACAGTCTTGGATACAGGGTGGAGTGAGGCCCAAGTGGATTTTTTAAGCCATCAGGCAGGTAAGGTACTTTATCCGGTTTGAGAGTTACAACCAGCCTGAGTCAACATAGAGTTCACATGTGGAATGCGTCGATGTGCACCAGTGAGTAGCCGACAGGCCTTATTTAGGGATCTTGTAATGCGACTAAGTGCTGTAGTAGTGGCAGATCCATATATAACTAAGCCATAGTCAACAACTATGACTTAGTTAGACAGGATAGACACGAATATTACTAAATAGGCAGAGAGTAGGAAGGGTTGACAGATCAGTTAGGGTCTGTGGAGACAGACTAGGCAGGGATCATCTGGGCAGACTTAATGGGCCAAGTGGTCATTTTTGTCAACAAATTCTGTATTTCAGTCTCAACTCAGTGGTAGGAAATTAATGGAAACCCTGTTAAAGGAAAAGCTGGTACAGTATATTGAATCAACTCTACTGCAAGAGCACAGGCAGCACGGATTCATGGCGTGGGAATGCCAAATGAATCTGACTGATTTTTCGACTGGATGACCAAGGAATAGATCAGCAGAGGGCAGTGGATGTAGCATATTTGGTCTTTAGCAAGGGCTTTAACACTGTGCTGCACGGAGACTGATAATGATATTGAGCAGCCTTGGGAGGGATGCAAGTGGTGAACTGGGTAAGGAACTGGTTAACAGACTGGAAACAGAGGGCGGTGGTTAATGGTACTCCCTCTAATGACGGGAAAGTGACCAGCAGGCTTGCAGCAGAGCTGAGCATGGGACTGATCCTTTTCAATGTCTTCATAAAGTGACACTGCAGAAGAACTGGAAGGGAAATGAAGCTTTTGCAGATGACAACAACATATGTAATAGTTTGGACATTCAGGAAGGGTGGAGAAAATGTGTAGGGATCTTGGGAAACTTGAGGGTGGTCAAGAGTATGGTAATGGGGGCTTCAAGGCCACAAAGTGCCAAATCATGCACCTAGGGCACAGGAACCCAGGATCTGAGTATAGTTTGGGAGGTACTGACAGTCACTAAGCAGGAAAGTGACCTTGGGGTTATTATATCTGATGACCTCAAAGTAGCAGGGCAGTGTGACAAATCAGTGGGTAGGGCCAGTGGGATGTTATGCTGGAATGCATAGGGAGAAATATTCCAGCACGAAGGGGGGTGGTGTAGCCGCTGTTTTGCTTTTGTTCTCCTGGCACAATAAACACTGGCATGCTATACTTTTATATCTTGCTTGAATATTTTTACATTTTTCTGCTAAGAGTGCTACCATTGTTTTTTATTCTATATTAGGCCAGAGGGATGCTGGAATGCATAGGAGAGGTATCCCAGCAGTAGGAGAGAGGTGATGTTACCAATATATTGCTCATAGTGAAACCTCACCTGCAGTATTGTGTCCAGTTCTGAAGGCCGCACCTCAGAAAGGACACAGACAGGGTGAAGGCAGTCAGAGGAGGACAACTAAAATGGTGCAGGAGTTGCACAAAAGCTCTCCAGGAGAGACTGAAGGATCACATGTGCACCCTGGAGGAGAAGAGAGTGAGAGGGGGCATAATAAAGACCCACAAGTACCTCATGGGGGTAAACAGGGTGAAGGAAAGGAGTATTTTTCAAATAAGAAAGAGCACCAGGACCAGAGAGCATTTGATGAAGCTGGTGTGTGTGTGTGTGTAGTTTTAGAGGATGTGAGAAGTACTACTTCACTGAAAGAGTTGTAGATGCTTGGGACAGATGGACAGCGGAACTTGTGTAAGTGAAAACAGCAGGAGCTTTAAGCATGTGTGGGACAGACACGGGAATCTTAGTAAATAGGTAAAAGAAGGGAGGGTCATCGGAGACCAGTTAGGGTCTGTGGAGACAGATTAAGCAGGGACGATCTGAGCAGACTGGGTGGGCCAAGTGGTCCTTTTCTGATGAAAATTCTGTTTCTATGTTTCTCAAGTTCTCTGCAAGCTGTGTTACACAGTAAATACAATTTGTTGCAGTATTACTGTACTAAGATAAACATTAAAAGTACCTCTTTCAGAGATGAAAAAGAATTGTTTCAGAAACTGTTTAAAAATATTTATGCAGCTGTGCGTTATACATTCTCTACTCTTCTTGTATTCTCTTTTGGCAACATCAGTGCCTTCATTATAGATTTTTCCTGACTGCCTTCAAACATCAGTGGGTCACTGGTTGCAGAAACTGATGTGGAGATCAGATAACAAAAGGATACCTTTTCTAAGCAGGAAATGCCTTCATAGGAGACACTTCTGAGTTCCATAGGTTAACAAGATAATATGACCATGAGGTAATTCTTCAGTTCTTCATTGTCCACTGTTGCACACTGCTGGCAACACTGATCAAAGGTCTTGTGTTGCCTTAGTTCTTGTGTTTTTTTTTTTTTGTGAAATGTGCCACAGCTTGGGAGTAGTGTAGACTGGAGTCTTCTATTAGTTCATGATGAGTAGAACAGGGTCCTACTGCAAACTTTTCATACGCTTGGACCATGGTCTAACCCTCCTAGACCATTATAAGACTCCGAATCTTCCAATGATTCTTGATGGATAGCATAGGGAATGAAACGTTTTGAAAAATTTGCCAGGAAAGCAATCTGCCAAATAATGTGCCTCAACTATGCCTTAGGAGGGACCACACTATGTGGAGCACACACTCCACACCCATTCAACTTCTCATTTCTCATGTGAAACCAACAGCAAGGTGCCACATGAGCCAACTGTGCTTGTAGTTTTGTGTGATGTGGGTACCAGTCCATTGGGAGCACTGTTAGGCCACTTCAATTCTTTGACATAGGCAGCTAGAACTGCCCATCCCAGTTTCCATTCTGTTCTGGGACTGGTTCCCTTCAATATGTTCATTAGGGACACTGATGAGAGTATCTGGAGCAGGCTGTGTCTCTTTGCAGATGACACTAAGCTCTGTGGGAGGGTGCATAGTGACAAGGGAATCAGGGAAAGGCAGAGGGCAGAGTGATGCATGAGCGCTGAGGGGTGGTCTGAGGTTTGGTGGCTGAAATTCAACACCAAAAGTGCAAGGGACACCTGAGAACAAGAACCCCAGGACAGAGTACTAGATGGGTAGAGTGAGACTTAATACTATGGTTGAGAATGGGACCTTGGAGTTATCATCAGTGACTCCCTCAAGCAATTGAATCAGTGCAACAAGGCATATAGCAAAGTGAGTAGGATGCGAGGCTGTGTAGGAAGGGGTAGTGACAGCAGAAGGGAAGAGGTAATAGTTCCTGAAGTACTGCACCCAGTTCTGGAGTCCTCACCTCCTGAAGGACAGAGATAGATTGGAGACTGTGCAGTGCAGGGTGATGAAAATGATTCGGGGCCAACTGGGCAGGTCCTATGAGGAGCACCTCAAGGCAGTGAACATGTGTACTTACTGGAGACCAGAAAGAAGGGGAGATACGATAGAGACCTTCAAGTTCCTGAAAGGAATTAATAGGGTGAATGGTGTGGAAATATTTAGTGCAAATACCAGTTCATGGTCATGTGGACACACGTGGAAACTGAAAGGTGGGAGGCTCAGAAGGTTATGAGAAATATTATTTTACAGAAAGGGTGGAACAGTCTGCCTGCCAAAGTGGTAGTTGCAAAATCTATTGGTTGGTTTAAATATGGTTGGGATAGCATGAAGGGTGGACTGGATGGACAGTTGGTCTTTTCTGCCACCATTTTGTTTTCTTTTGCCATCACTATGTTTCTATGTCTCCCCATTTACAGTAATGCAGTGGATAATTATAAGATAAAGTATGCGGTGTAGTATGTTATGAAATTTAACACACACCTGAGTTGTTGGATGGCATAAACCCGAGCCCGAGGGGTTTATGGTAGCCATCCAACAACTCGAGTGTGTTACAAATTCAGTGAAACACACTGCACCCATATTTTGTTGTATATAAAATTGAAGGGCTCCATTTTTTCCCCGTTCAGATTGCTTCATATGGTACCTGGCTTGTATTCTGAGCCGCTCAGCTAAAAAGCTACATATAGGAAATTTGCCAGTAATTTGTCTAGTTGTGGAAGTTCAAAAGTTTTGAAATTAGGTGGCTGCCCTACCTCAGACAAGTAGGTCCTAAACAGTTTGAGGTTGCTTTGTGTTTTCCGTATGGTGCTTTGGTTTTCTTGCTCTTTTACAAGTTCTCTCTTTCGGTTTAGTCAGCAGTTTGAAATCTACTGAACATTTTTTTTTATTTTACTCAGGCCACTGAGGAGGTGAGTGTTTATGGGCAGTGCTTTAAGAGGAAAAAGCGGACAGTGTGAAGCTCGAGATGTGTTGGTGTCTCGCCTCGGCGCACTTCCATAGGAAGAAACGCGTAAATGCTATAATACCTACTCAGGTATTCGGTGTTTAATCACGTTTTCCCATTGAAAAAATGGAACCAGTAATTATATAGAAATAATATATTGGGTGGTGTGTGTAGCAGTTTTACACACACACACACACACACACACACACACACACACACACACACCACGTCGTTGTGGGATGCTACATAAACGCCCTCAGGGTTTATAAAATGTATCCTATTAACTTGGTGTGTAAATTGAGTTTTATCTAATAACCAATTTATTATTTATTTTATAATTGCTGGTGTGCGCTTTTTTCGCCAGCAATTATACAAAATAAAATAAACCAACATTGGTATTCAGGAAACGCAGATCAGTCTGGATTCTATGCAGTCCAGCGATGTTTCAAGGTACAGTGCTCCACTTGTTGGGGGAACAATAAGCGGACATTTTGACCAAAAAGATCTATATAGGCGCTGAGGTGGTATGAGGAAACCCAGCACGTGTTTGCCGTTATAACCAACTGGTTATAATGGCAAATTATAACTAGGTTTCCCTATGAGAAAAGCGAACGTCAGTAGTTATATTGTTACTAAGAGAGTTTTCAAACAATCACAACCATTTCTCTCTTTTTTTATTTACAAATCAAAGAATGAAGGGTATAAATATTTTAATAACAGATTATGTTTGAAGAAATTTCACGACTCCTTGCCATTTCTTTTGTTAAGGACTAGGAAGTACCATATCAACAGCCCTGGAGGCAGAGGTCTAGCCACATTAACCCGCCTGCTTCCTTCAGCCCCAGCAACCAGCTGAGCGCCAGGGCCCGCTCCGCCAGTGGGCGGTCGCGGCACCTAGCCAAACTTGGGAACCACAAGGCCGGAGGAACAGCGAGGAGCAGTCGGAAAGGCACAGCCAATCACCTGCTTCTTTCAGCCCACAGCAACCAGCTGAGCACGGGGCTTCGCTCCGCCAGCGGGGTCGGCGGCACCTAGCCGAACTTAGGAACCACAAGGCTGGGAGGAACAGCGAGGAGCAGTTGGGAAAGGCGCAGACAATCACCTGCTTCCTTCAGCCCCAGCAACCAGCTGAGCACGGGCTTGCTCCGCCAGCGGGCGATCGGCGGCACCTGGCCGAACTTAGGAACCACAAGGTCGGGAGGAACAGCGAGGAGCAGTCGGGGCGCCAATCGCCTGCCCTTCATCCCACAGCAACCAGCTGGCGCTGGGCTTCACTCTGTTAGGCGCGGGCGGTGTCGGCAGGCACCCAGCTGTAACTTGGGGAACCACAAGGCCGGAGGAACAGCGAGGGAGCAGTTGGGAAAGGCGCAGCCAATCACCTGCTTCCTTCAGCCCACAACAACCAGTTGGCGCGGGCTTCGCTCCGCCAGTGGCGTGCGGCACCCAGCCGAACATGGGAACCATAAGGCCGGGAGGAACAGCGAGGGAGCAGTCGGGAAAGGCACAGCCAATCACCTGCTTCCTTCAGCCCACAGCAACCAGCTGAGTGCGGGGCTTCAGCTCCGTCAGAGGGCGGTCGGCGGCACCCTAGCCAAACTTGGGAACCACAAGGTCGGGAGGAACAGCGGGGAGCAGTCGGAAAGGCACAGCCAATCGGTAAGCGAGCGCCCACCAGGCACAGCAGCCGATTGGCTCTCCTGCCCCATTGACTTACACTGGCTCAGTTTGCATTGCTGAAATCTGTGTGGGACTTGAAAATTTGTTTTCTTTTTGTCTTTACTCTTCCTAAGTGTTCTACTGCAAGTTTCCCAGAAGAGCTGCTTCCACTCTGGTGAGACATCTATAGAGGGCAACTGCTGTTGATTCTGCTGAATTCTGCTGGACTCTGTTAGCAGCAGTGGCCCAGGCAGCTGAGCGCCACTCTCCTTCTAGTTTTATGTCGTAAATCATCAAAAAAAGTGCTGTTATCCACTATTGTATTGTGAGAAACTACTGTTTCTGCTCTTTAAAGTAATTGCAGCTCCTTGTCTGAATATGTAAGGTGGGCCAGGCGGCTGAGGTGCCAAGACCCCCCCAGTCCTTTGCAGTGTAGATTTGGTCAGTGGCGGCTCAGAAAAGGCTTGCTACTGCCTTTATTAATTGCTACCCTCCTCTGTCTCTCTCAGCCTGCTTCCTTCAACCCACAGCAACCAGCTGGCGCGGGGCTTGCTCACTCCAGCGAGACGGTCGGCACCTAGCCAAACTTAGGAACCACAAGGCGGGAGGAACAGCGAGGAGCAGTCAGGAAAAGCAGAGCCAATCGGTAAGCGAGCGCTCCACCAGGCACAGCAACGATTGGCTCTCCTGCCCCATTGACTTACACTGGCTCAGTTTGCACTGCTGAAATCTGTGTGAGACTTGAAATGTGTTTTCTTTTGTCATTTACTCTTCCCTGGTGTTCTATTGCAAGTTTCCCAGAAGAGCTGCTTCCACTCTGGTGAGACATATAGAGGGCAACTGCTGTTGATTCTGTTGAATTCTGCTGGACTCTGTTAGCAGCAGTGGGCCAGGCAGCTGAGGCGCCACTCTCCTTCTAGTTTTATATGTGTAAACCATCAAAAAAGTGCTGTTATCCACTATTGTATTGTGAGGAAACTACTGTTTTACTGCTCTTTAAAGTAATGCAGCTCCTTGTCTGAATATGTAAGGTGGGTCAGACACTGAGGCGCACAGGACCCCCACAGTCCTTTGTAGTGCAGATTTGGTCAGTGGCGCTCAGAAAAAGGCTTGCTACTGCCTTTATTAATTGCTGCACCTCCTCTGTCTCTCTCAGCCTGCTTCCTTCAGCCCCCAGCAACCAGCTGAGCTGGGAGCCCGCTCGCCAGCTGGCGGTCGGCGGCACCAGCCAAACTTGGGAACCACAAGGCCGGGAGGAACAGCGAGGAGCAGTCGGAAAGGAGCAAAATTTTTGCCCACCCACCCTTCCCCTTCCTATGTGTTAATTTATAGGCATCTTCCATCAAATCTCTTCCCACCCACAGCACTTTTCTCTAAACCAACAGACGGTCACACCAGCTTGCTGATCCAACCAATCAGCAACTTCACTACTCCCTATTGCCAACTATCAATATCCCTCAGAATGGGGAGCTTGCTACTGATACTCCTTGTTACTAACAGCCATAGGATTCCACAATGAAGATGACCTATTATACAATCTAAAGTGGTCAACCCGCTTAGTTTCTCTGGAACATCCCCATGGCTGACACCCATACCCTCATATATGTCTTGCCATTGCTGCATCGACTACAGTGGTACAATCACCATAATGTTATACATATCACCACACATATGTCTCAGCCAAGGCCCCACTACTGGGTATATAGATCCCCACTAAGCCTAGTCACAAACTGCTAATTGGTATCCTGACACACTACCTTAAATCCACAGGAGCACCCAAAACAAAGAGTGGCAACGGAATAAAAAGAAGGACCAAAGACAGCCCCTCTCCTTATCACTGGCAGCCCTTATGAAATTACTGATTGCTCTGTATTGGTAATGAAATCAACCCTGGACCTCTTGAAAGCATCACCTCTCCATCAGACATATCCTCAATTAAAGGCCTCAGTTTCCTGCATATTAATGTATGCAGTCTGTTGAAAAAATTTACATTGCTACAATCCTGGGTTGCCCATACCTTGCCAGACTTTCTTGTGATAACTGAGACATGGCTCAAGACCACCACAATGGACAGGAAGTTAACCTACCTAACTATCAGCTTTTCAGAGCTGATCGCCAAACAAGGAGGCGGAGTAGCCATATATGTAAAAGCTGGTTTAGTTGTATCCTGTACTGCTGCAACATCTATGCCCAAGGAATTTGAGTGTCTATCTCTAAAGTCTCTCTCCCAATACAGCAGCTTTCCATTTAATTGGATGCTACAGTCCCCCTCTGCTGAACACAAGCTCTTATCCCACCTGGGAAACCTGGTCAAGTCCTGTACTGAAGAAGTCATTATCATAGGGGACCTGAATTTCAACTGGCTCACCCAGGCAGCTACACCTCTGATATCATCCTGTGACACCTATGGGCTCACACAGTTAATTAATGAACCAACAAGACTAAACGCAAGGAATAGTAGTAACAGTACTCTACTTGACATCATGCTAGTGAGTAAACCACATCTATTCACACATGCTGGAGTGCTCTATGCGACATAAGTGACCACTGCCTCTACAGGGGTAAGATCCAACAGCATTAAAACAGATCCTACAAAATTCCTCATGAGGAGATCCAAGAAAACATCAATATTGAAGGATATCTGCATGATCTAGCCTACTCTCCACACTGGCAAAAGTTCTATCTTGCACATTCTGTAGAAAAGCTCAGCAGGTGCTAAATAGCATTATATTAAATGCCCTTAACACCCATGCCCCAATCTCTAGTATCCGAATAAAACAAATCCTGTCGCTGGTTTTCAGCTGACCTCAAAGCTGCACTGCTGGACAGAGATAAACTTTGGAAAGTAGCAAGAAAAACTAAGAATATCATGGACTGGATGATCTTTAGGAAAGCCAGGAATAAATGCACTAGGAAAGTTAGGGATGCAAAGGCTGCCTACTACCTGGCCCAGCTCGACTCCTCCTACCATAATACTGCTAGATTTTCGGCACCATCAAGAATATGATGGCCAGGATGTTAACAACCCCTTCCAACCCATTTACACAGTAACTATGGCCCCATTACTGGCACATTGAAATCTGGATGCATTCAACAACCACTTCACAACAGCTGGCCTTGCCTTTGACTCCTCCCAGCTAACCTATTAAGGGATCATTTAAGCTCCCACTATACTGGTGAACAAAGAGTTGACTCCTCCTTTAGCTTCAAACCTATACTGTTGAAACAAGTTGAGGATCTATTATGGCATCTAGATACCAAAAAGTGCAGGAGCAGATCTTCTGGACCCATTCTTTGTAAAGATTGATGTCATGTGCTTGCAGTCCCCTAACTCACCTCTTTAACCTTTCCCTAAACTCTGGCTCTATTCACGCTGTGGAAGACAGCTCAAGTGGTCCCCTTCTAAAATCAGGGACCTATGGATCTTAATAACTACAGGCCCATTTCCATCCTACCTGTGTTATCCAAGATGCTGGAGAAATTAGTGAGTATTCAGTTAAGGAATATCTGGACAATGCTAATCTATTAAATCCAGCTCAATCTGGATTCAGGGCCAAACATAGCACTATCACTGCATTAGCCAAGGTCACCAATGATTGGCAAACCGAACTGGATAAAAGAACAATGTCTGTGCAGTATTCCTGGACCTGAGCAAAGCATTCACACTGTGGACCATGAACTGTTACTCTCATCCCTACACTCCATTGGCCTAGATCCATCCTCCCTTAAGTGGTTCAGATGCTACCTCTCTGGTAGATCACAGCTGGTAAAAGCTGAAGGTGACCTCTCCCCATTAAGACCACCGTCAAGAGGAGTTCCCAAGGCTCTATTCTGGGTCCTATCCTTTTGCCATTTATATAAATAAATTGATTCAACCTTACCAGGTCCTCAGTACATCTCTTTGCTGATGACACTGTACTGTATGTCAGCAACCCTTCACCTAAAGTTGCTCATGAAATCCTACAAGCAGAATTCTCCCTGTTACAACATCAGCTTCTGAGAAAAGCTTCTGCTAAATGCAAAGAAAACCAAAGCAATGATGTTCACAACCCAAAACTCCACCAACACATCCTCTTCAATCAGTCTACCCCAGATATGCACTATACTTGAAGAAAATCTGGAGTATGTTGAAAATTTCAAATACCTAGGTGTGTGGATTGACAACAGACTTGACTTTACTCAGCATCTAGAACAACTGCTGAAAAGCTTCGCTAAGGCTTGGCCTCTCTATAGATTAAAACCCTTCCTTAATAGAGATTCAAAGATGAGATTAGTCCAGGCCATCTTTCTATCAGTCATTGACTACGCAGACTTCCTCATAGTCACTGCCCCACTCCCTACCTTCAAAAGTTGGATACCTTATACCATAGAGCAATAAGGTTCATTACAGACCTGCCATATAATACTCACCATTGTTCTCTCTATGATGCAGTTGGATGGGTTTCCTTCATGTCAGGAGGAGCAGAGATGCAGCTCTATGGATCTACAGAGCTTCATCAAAAAACTCCCAAGATATATCCTGGACTGCTTCAACCTGACCACCCCAGCTCCTATGCCCTAAGAAGCAACAATATCATCCTGCTCAAATTGCCCAAAGTCAACACCAAAATAGGAGGCAGCAATCAGCTATTCTCTGTACAGCATGGAACACCCTACAAAAATCCCTAAAACTGTCCATTATCATTCCATTTACATCCCTCAAGCAGCACTGTACAGCCTTCTTCACAGAGAAATGCAGTTGCTACTGCTAGAGATAGAATAGTCATCCTCTAAACCATATTCCAATCACATATGGCATATTCCTTCCAGCCAGACACCGCCAGTATATGACACCCAATATTCCCTTCACCATCCTTGTACTCATTATGTGAGTGACTGTCATGGCCCTCATTGTGATATATATGTACTGTACATATTGTAGATGTTAGTTTAACTTTCTCTTGCCAAGCTTTAACATGTGAATTCTCTGTACATTACTGTGTTATAAATAACATTTTCTTTTTCTGTATGTATAACTGTCTCATAAGTATGTGATGTAATTGCTGTGCACCAACTCTGAACCTTGACCTTATCAGGTCCATCTTGTAAATGAGCCTTGCTCAATGATGATTGCCTGAATAAATAAAGATTTGATTGATTGATTGATTGATTAACAGCACACCAAAAGTGACAGTACTACAATCTTCCTTGCCAATGCACCTCTGATCTATCATGGAGGATCACCTCTAGTAAGCAAGGGTAGTTCAGATTACATACCATTCCATTTATTTATTTAGTTTTGTTGACTGGGTAAGTGCACTAAACAACAACACTGTCTATTTTCAGGCAGACTTGGAAAAGTTACAGACAAAACCAGCATATTATAACAGGGAGTTCCAGACAACATACAGCACAGAACACAGTAGGGTACACGATAAACACATGGTATACAATGACTATACACTGAGAGTACAAGGAATTCAACAGGCAATCATCACTGTAAGGAAAGAAAATAACACATGCAAGTACAGAAGGCACCATGAAACAGAGAGTGGGAAGAATTACTCAGAGGACTAATAGGGAAGTCAAGGGTAAGTGGCCAGCAGCTTGGTTCAAGAGCAGTGAGCTGGGATCGGGAGTCCCAGAAGTGCTGGTGGGACACTGGGACTCTTACTGAGACAGCCAGCAAGGATGCCAATCAGTGCCAACTGTGGCGCAGTTCTGCATTGTGGACAGCTGTCCACTTGGAACTGGACTAGTTTATTTCACAAGGATGCCAAAGCACTCATCAGATAATACTGACTTTTGGTCATCACTGACTGAGGGGATTAAAACCAGTGTCCAAGAGGGAAAAGACTCCGTAACCCACTGCCAATCCGCTGAGTAATTCAGGCCCCTCCCACTGCCTTTAACCTTGCAACGTCCAGTTCCTCTCATAACTACTCCCACAGACTCTAACAGCAAGTGCGTAGAAGGAAGAGAGGCATCTCATATATGAGTAGCAAACACAGTTTGCTACCCAATGACATACTGCTCAAGCAGGATAAAATGATATATATATTTAAATTATTTGAGGGGCAGGTAAGTTAATGCCATCTGACCAAACTTCAAAAACACAAAAAGTGCAAGTCACAATTAAGAATTCAAGGAGAAGGAAGTGGCCCAGTGGCATGAAGGGCTGAGACGCTGGCACCTTACCTCCTGCCACACTGGTGACCTGGTTTGGGAATGGACCACGGTCACTTGGGGCTGGCCAGGTGAGGGAGGATTGAGCATCCCAAGATTGCTCTTGGGAGAGGGGATTCTGCATCCCACCACTTTCCTGCCACCTGGTGGAGGCTGAGTGGCAGCTGGTGGGACCAGCAGACACCGGTGGCATGTGCTGATGCAGTATGTGCGCGCCAATGTGCATGTGCATGCACAGGTCACACACAGATGTCCTAGGGAGAAAACAGGCCCCACAGGCACCATATGACCCTACGTGGCAGGTCACCTACTGACACAGCTTTAAGTGGTGGTTAACTGTAAGTCCACGATATGGGTCAGTGAAAGGTCTGGGGGATGCCGCCAATAACAGGGATGGCAGGCAGGAAACAGAGTTAAAATAAACAAAAAGAATTCATGGAGAAATAACCACATTGGGAAAGGTAAAAACATCACCATGGGAACAAAGGAAGCTCAAGGAAAATGCAACAAAAGTAAATTAATACAGAGCTGGCCCAGTGGCACAGAGGGTTAAGGTGCTGGATGACACACCTTCCACCAAGCTGGTAACCTGGGTTCAGTGATGACTCAGTTCATTGGGGGTCAGCCAGGGTAGTAGAGAATTAAGCATCTGTCTGACTGCTCTCTTCTTCTGGGAGGAAGTCCTGCCCCACCACTCCTACATTGCCACCACATGGAGCCATGGTGGTAGGGCAGTGGGGTGGCTCAGAAGGACACAGCATAAGAAGTCAGGCCTTGCTGGATGCGCTCCAGGGCGTCTCCTAGTACAACCAGTTAAGGAACCTACCAGGCAGTCTGTCATCCTTGGTATGGTGCTTACCAACTCAGGTGGTAAGAATGGTGAGAGTAGGGGCCAATAGGGAATAGTGACCCCAACTCCATTTGGTTAGAACTGGCCCTAGGGATGGGTAAGCTCCCAATCGAGATCTGAAGTTTTTGATTTTAGGAAGGTGGACTTTAGCAGGCTGAGAGAACTGGTCAGGAAAAGTTAGTCAGGGTAGACATTTTAGATGGGTTGGAAGAGAGATGGGGTAATAAAAGGAACCATTTTCTAGGCATCTAAGTTATGCAAGAGAATGGTAACCAAAGGAATAAGTTCAAGAAACCATTATGGTTCTTGGCAAAAGTCAGGAAGCTGTGGAACAAGAAAAGCCTTCGACAAGTACAAAGAAAAGCAGAGGGAGAAAGAATGGGGAGAATATTTACTGAGAAGTATGGAGGCAAAGAGGGCAGTTAGGGAGGCAAGAGCAGATACAGAGCTGCGTCTGCAGAAAGGGTGAAGGTGGAGAAAACATTTCTTCCAATATATCGGGAAAAGAAAGGAGGGGCATCTTTAGGTTGTTGGGGGTAGGGAGCTAGAAGAGGACAGGCAAAGGTTGACATTTGTAATGATCATTTTGTTCAGTTTTCACCAGGGAGGAAGGCAGGCCATTGCCTGACTATGGCATCAAAGTGGCGGACAAGGGTGTCCCAGAGATGAGGCTGACACTATTTACAAGAGGCAGGGTCCAGAAAGAGCTGGAGGCCCTAAAGGTAGATAAGGCCCTGGGATTAGATGGGCTGCATCCAAGGATACTCAGGAACTGGCTGAACCCATGGCAAGACTATTTAACAGATCACTATGGATGAGGGTAGTTCCAAAGGACTGGAGGGTGGTGAATGTCATTCCGCCTCCATGGGATGGAGAGACAAGAAATGAGCTGGGAACTACAGACCATTAGTCTGACCTCCATCGAGGGAAGCTGATGGAGTAACTGGTCAAAGAAAACCTCATGGACTACCTAGGTAGCAATGGTCTCCAAGATATTATCGTAAAAGCATGGGTTCATGGGAGGAAGATCCTGTTGACAAGCCTGATAGTTTTCTTTGATCGGCAACAAGGAATTGGATGGGCCACACCATACATTTGTTTATTTCGACTTCAGCAAGACTTTCACCTTGGTGCCCCACAGAGGCTTGCTGAAGATGACAGAGGATCTGGATGTGGCTAAGGACATAGTTAACTGGGTAAGAAACAGGCTAAAGGGTAGAAGCAGAGGGCTGTGGTCAATGGTGTCAAATCAGAAGGGAGGGAGGTCACCAGTAGGGTGGCACAGGGATTGGTTCTGGGCCCAGTCCTATTCAATATGTTTAACAGTGCCAGTGGAGCACGATCCGGGCAGGTTGTGTCCCTTTGCAGATGAAATTAAGTTCTGTGGAGGTGTACAGCAAAAGGAATCAAGGAACTGCAAAGTGACTTACAAAAGCTAGAGGGTGGTCTAAGGTTTGGCAGCTGAAATTCAATGCCAAAAATGCAAGGTAATACACCTAGGGAATAGAAACCCCAGGGCAGAGTACTAGATGGGAAGGGAGAGACTTAGCACTACGGCTGAGGAACCTGACCTAGGAGTTGTAATCAGGGAGACTCTCACAATCGAGCCAGTGCAACAAGGTCTATGGTAAGGCAAGTTGGATGCTGGGGTACAGGAGGGGTACTGATTGCAGGAGGAAGGAGGCAATTTACCCCTTTATAGATCTTTAGTGAAGCCATACCTGGAGTACTGTGCCCAGTTCTGGAGCCCTCATCTCAGGAAGGATAGGGACAGGCTGAGAATGGTGCAGCAAGTACAAGTTAACAAAAATGATTCAAGGCCAACAGGGCAAGTCTTACGAGGAGTGCCTCAAAGCACTGAACATGTACTTGCTGAAGACCAGAAGGGAGAGGGAGATATAATAGCAACCTTCAAGTTCCTTAAAGGAATTAATAAGGTGAACAACAAGGAACTATTTAGCTTGAATGCCAATTCAAAGTCATGGACGGCATGGTGAAAACTGAAAAGAGGGTGGGATATGAGGAAGCATTATTTTACAAAAAGGGTGGCAGGTAGTGAGTAACTACCCCAAAGTGGTGGGCCCTAAACAGTTGATAGTTTCAAGCACATTTGGGACAAAGTGAAGGGTATAACAGTCACTTAGGGTGCCAGAACTGAGAAGGAAAATAGGGTGAGGAAGTGGAGGGCTAGGACCCTGGATGGACAGTAGGTCACAGGGTTAGATAAAGAACCTGGGCAGATTCGATGGACCATTGATCTTTTCTGCCCCTATTGTCTATGTTTCCATTATCCTATCCTTTTTATACAGTTTAATTACCCATGATAGAAATATAGAATTAGACGGCAGATAAGGACCGCTTGGCCCACCTAGTCTGCCCATTTTCCTACCTAACAGATAAGCTGCAGATCCTAGTTAACCAACGGCCTAGCCCAGCCCAGCTGAGATGCAACATCTTGCTTCCAACAGGGTTCTGCCTCTATGCAATTCCACAGCTGGGTGAACTGGAACACTAAGAGGTCAAGTGACTTGCCCAAGGTCTCACAGTTAGTATTTGGCATAGCAGGGTGTGATCCTGCAGTTGCCAAGCTGGTGCTCTAATTACTAGACTGCACTGGCTCAATAAATTTCAAAAATGCTAACTAAGACTCAAACAGGGAGTGTAGACATCTCACAAGACAGGAGAAAAAGTAAATCAAAATAGAATAAAAAGTTTAGGTACAAAACTATTACACCATGACATGCACTGCTGCTTTAAAGGGGACTGAAGCACCGCAGCATGCCCAGTTTATGTTTGCTTACCCCATTCCGCTTTCTGTACATATCTCATTTTGTTTTACCTCCTGTCTACCTACTCTTTAGAACCTACTCTGGATATAGCTGCATAGTACATCACGCCATTATAGGCGCCTATCCAGTGACCTCATCGGCTGCAAGATACCAGTGGCTCTAGTGCCATATTGCTATTTGCATGGGCAGAGTAACTACTCACTGTACTCCCTGAAGCAATGCAGCAATTAATGCAGGTAGTGGTATCAACATCAGGAGTCATTGATACCAACCAATGATGTCACTGGCTAGAGCACCAATAATAGTGCAGAGTTGATTTTAAAGACCAAAAGATTGAAAATACAAAGAGAGAGGCATACAGTGAGAGAACAGGGTCTAAGGAGATATGAATTTGGCAAGCTGCAGGGCTTCTGTTCCCCATTAAACAGCTGTAATTATTTATTTACAAATATGTTGAATAGGATAGGCCAGCTGCACCAGACCTTGTTTCAGGTGCAACCCCAGTAGTGGTGAGGGTGGGGGAGGAGGTTAAGGAGCTAGAATACAGCAAGAAGTTAAATTGGTATAGAACAAACACAAATAAAGTGCAGCATTTCCATAAATTAGTTTATTTAATTTTTTAACCAGGTAAATCCAATGGAGTACCTAAATCCCATTTTCAAGGATAACCTGGGCTTCCAGTGAAGAAAATAGAATTTGTCAGCAGATAAGGACTGCTTGGCCCACCTATTCTGCCTAGTTTGTCCCTGCTATACTGTCACTGCAGAACCTACCTGATCTCTGACTACTCCTCTCCTCTGTTTTCTAAGAATCAAATCCTTTCTGGCTATCCTATGCATGCTGAAGCCCACCACTTTTTCGCTCCAACCACCTATGCTAGTAGACTGTTCAAGGCATCCACCATTCTTCAAGTGAAGAAGTACCTCTTCACATCTCTCCTAAATGTCTCCCCTTCTAGCTTCATTGCATGCCCTCTTATCCTGGAGCACCTTCTCCACTGAAAATACTCCCCTCCTGTACCTTGTTACGCACTATGAGGTACTTTATAGGTCTCAATCATTTCCCCTCCTCCTCTCTTTCACATTGTACATACTAGATCCTCACTTCCTCATAGGGCTTAGATGCAACCCTGTGCCATTTAGTTGCCCTCCTCGGACAGCCTCTACCCTGTGTATGTCCTTTCTGAATATATATGTAACAAGCAATAACAGCACGATACACTGTAAAAACAGCACAATATCTGCATTACAAACATAACAAATGCATACAAGATACAGTGGTACATACAATGGTGTGAGGAGCTAAAAAAGGCAGCCCATAAATGCTCCTTTCCAATCAGCCACAATACGTTGTTATACAATCAAAGGATAAAAACTCATTCACTGGGAAACAAGTTCAAGTAATATCGAAACAGGTGCATTTATATCTGTCAACCAAACGGGCACGTAATTGGGATTTAAAAGTAGCCAAATTTCTGGCCTCTATTAGACCCGGGGAGTGAATTCTAACTCTATGGCCATCAAAGTCAACTTCCAGTTGGCCTGTTCTCATCTTTAGTAAATTCAAAACAATATATTCACTAGAACATAATTTTCATGTCCTGGCATCTGTAATTTACAAATTGTTTAATAAGCTCGGCAATCTAGTATCAAAATCAAGGAGGCAATTTTACTCCAAATAATAAGACTTATACACAAACCAATTTTTCCAGTGATTAGACAGAACAGGCAGAATTCATACTATCACTAAGGTTTCTGCTGCCATTTTTAAAGAGGAAAGGAAATGATTTATAATGCTCAGCTGTTTATAATGTTTCTTTTTTATTTCATTTTATTAAAAGAGACAACACAGTACATTGCATCAATTAGCTCATGATCACGGACATTTTGCAGGTGAGTCATCCAAATAAATTATTTGTTAGCTAATTGCAGCACACTAAGTGCTGTCAATATTGACAACAAGACCATGGCAGGTGGTCTGACCTCCACATGTATTATTAAAGAAGGGGGCATAAAGCCAAATCACCAGGTCCCATCCTCCCGCTCAAGGGACAGATTCATGCTCCACTAAGGATAAGTAAAATGTCCATTTCTGCCATTTCAGTCTGAAAGGGTTCTGCTTGTTAAGCAGTTTGGTAGTAAGATTTTCCAATCTATAAATGTCAAGGAGCAACTGATGCCATTCTTGGATTATGGGAATTTGGTTAGACATCCATTTACGGGTTATGGCTTTTTAGCTGCTTAATATATATATATAAAGGAGTAAGGTGTGGACCCAAGATGGTGGATGGGGTGGGTAGACAGATAGGACTCACCACTTTGGCTCAGCTCAACATCACCCCCGACATTCCTGCAGTTCGCCCTGCAAGGTGCACCAAAACGGGGTCAATTTGGGCAGGACCAAAAATATGACCTAAATCAGCTAATGTACAGTTACATTCCCTCCAGCAATACCCATAGGAGTTTGGGAGATACTTAACCAAAATCGCTGGGGCGAAAATATCTGGAGTGGATTTCCATGCAAATTCTCTTCGTATGTTATTGCTTTTGGGTAGTGTCTTCCAAAGTGAAAAAGGATGTCCAGCCCCAGATCTCTGTTCCATGCCAGCAGTATAGAGATATGTCTCCCAAATGACTCTGAATTGTTTGATGTAAGTGGCCAATTAGATTCCCTCAAATGTTCCGTCCAGAGTGCCTTTGAGTAGGGCCCTGGGAGAGGCAATGGGCAGGGATGAGAGCGACCACCTCCGTTTGTCTCAGTATAAAGTTTTCTGGGCATATCGGATTGTATCTCAGTTAGGAAGGTCAAATCTGTTTTGTAACTCCTCAAATGGTATAATACCTGTGGTGTTAATGAATTGGTGATAACAGCTAAGGCCTAGTATACGCCAGGAGGTAAATGTAGTGTCCATCTTGGCTGGGTTAAAGTCTTCATCTTCTGATAGTAAAGTGAAAAGAAGAGTATTTGTTTCAGAGTCCTTTTTGTTTCAGGTTGTACCAGATTTTGAAAATATAGGCTGTGAGGTTAGTAAAATTGCAGAGGAGAGGGACCCATCCCGGGAGGCAAAGGCCAGTTTCTCAATATCGCAAGTCATTTATCATAAATTCTATTTCCTTCTAGATAGAAAAGTGGAGTGGCAGAGCCAGAGGATGAATATTTTTAGGAAGGCAGCCATGGCATAGAATCTCAAGTTGGAGATTAACTCCTCCTTGACCTAGGGTAGGGGTGAGTTAAGGAAAGCCAATTCTCGGTTTCTGGCTGTCCCATATAAATGTGGAAATTAATTTATTTCAGGATTTAAAGTAAAACTTGGCTGGAAGATCGGTATATTCTGAAATAAATATAGACATCTCGAAGAATATTCAGCTGTATAGTTTCAATTCATTGGAAAAAGGTTAACTTCAGCATCTCCATTTTGCCATATCTTGAATATGAAGGATATGGATTCATAATTAATCAATTCTAAATGTTCTAAATGTATGGGGATGTGTATTCCAAGATATTTGATTTTAGTACATGTCCACATTAAGGGAGAGATTCCTTCAGGGAGTGGGTGGTTGGCAATAAAGCATAAGTACCTCTGTCTTAGTTACATTTAATTTAAAATTTGCAATCTTTTCAAATTTCTTAAGAACATCCATGTTGTGAATATTGAATCTTCAGGAGATTAGAGAGTTAGAAGGATATCATCTGCAAAAAGAGAGCGCCCAGTATTTGAGCGTCATTTCTCAAAACCGTCACTAGGGGTTCCATAGACAGCAAATAAAAAAGGCGAGGGTAGCCCTGCCTTGTTCTTTGTTGTAATACTATAGGAGGGACATTGCCCCATTTATTTGAATATAGGCTCGGGTTAAGTATATAGTTTGAAGCCATAATATAAAGGAATCGGAGAGTGAAAATGCTTGAAGGGTGTCCCAGAGAAAATTCCATGAAACCCTATTGAAAGCCTTTTCGTCACAGACTAAGTAGGGCTGATGAGCTGTTTATAATGTTTCCACCTAAAGGAATGATATCGACAAACCTTAATGATCTATATGTAACTGTACTTGAATTAAAAGTGATGCAAAACTGTATTCACATTGTTTTGTTTTATAGGCAGCATTCTGTTATAGTTTTCTTCATGGAACCAGTAATCTGGAGTTTAAGTAAGCCACAGTTTGTGCACAGAACTTTGAGCATGGTTCTGATAGGACAATAGCTAATGCTTAGTATTCTGTACACAAACTGTGACATAATAACAACTCCAAATCACTAATTCCATGAAAATAACTGTGCGGACTGTTGTCCATAAAAGAAAACAATTGAAAACACAGTTTTTCACATTAGTGGTTTTTTTCAGGCACAGAGAAATATTGCTCATCTGGAGATAAGTTTTCATTTCTGTTACTAGGAACATTACTGGCTACTTAAGCAATAAGGCATGACAAGGTGTGTGTTATCATGTAATAATGTCACTCCTGGGGTGGGTTATGCCCTTGCGCAACTGGACGAGCGAGTGCTTCCACCACCACAGGGTGGCGATGTCGCGATAACACTTACTTGGGAGTGCCTTATTGCAATTATACAATGGCTCAATGTTATAGAAAACAAAAAGAAAAATGTTTTAGTAGATTTTTAGTGAGGCAGTATATCTTTGTTTCTGAAAAAAAAAAAAGTAGCTCATAACAATCATCCAAAATCAATACAGTGATGTTATTGTGTAATAACATCACTGTCTCAGGCACACATTGACCAATCAGAGTCCAGGAAATTTTCTTGCCATTGTATAATATGAATTAGTACAAATTTCCTGTCCCTTTAAAGATAGGAGTACTAATTGAATTTTTCCAATTTTTTGGGACAGCCTAATTTGCATGGATACATTTTAAATAATGATGAGATGTATTATAATCTGAGTACAACAGTCTTTAAAATTCTGGGAACACATCACACCCTACATTTTCCTTTTAACAGGACAGTCATGCACCTCCCGTGGTTTAAAGCAGCAGTTCAACGAAATGGGTTAAAATTTGACCCACCTTTTTCTTTTAATCGATGCTAGATGTCTTCCAGTTTATTTTGGTGGTGACATTTTCAGTTTCTGTAATCATTTAAGAATTTTTTATGCAAGTTTTAAAATAATTATTTCTCAAAAAAAAAAAAAAAGACGGTCCTTCATTTTTATGTTTGCTTGCGCACATGCAGAAAACATTATGTGGCAGCTTAGGAGAGAAACGGTTTCGAGGTGCGACACTGTGGTGGCTATGTCAACACTGCATTCTTAGGCTTGGCCCTCATTTCCCAATGTGGTAGCATGCTGCTACTAACACTAGTTCAGCAGGTGTGCCACCAACTTGAAAGGAATTAGCCACTGCAATGAGGAACGACCTATCATTGCAGGGCGGTGCCTTGCCTGGTGTAACATTTCAAAAACATAAGCGTCGGCTGTTACCGTCCACCTCTCACAGTCCCCATAAAGCTGGCGGGTGCCCAATCCCCTGTCGTATGGCCCCTCACCAGTTCATTTGTCGATGGGGAGCCCAATCCCTGTCGGCATAATGTCCCCATGTAATAGTTATGTACCGAGGGTGCGGTCCCCACAAGACATGTTTTTTCTGTGCTGACGGAGGCCCAATTCCCTATGGCTTCAGTTGCCCTCCTCCAAACAACACAGGTGGCAAACTGGGAGCCACCCAGTGTGCCAAAAAAACCTGTGAAGGAAAAACTTTCCCATAATGTTTTTTTTTTGTACCCTGTGAAAGAAAAAAAAAAACTGTCCTCGCTGTCTCCGTGCCCCAACCCACACCCAACCTCTAGTACCTTAATTCTCCCACACCCCCTCACCCCATACTTACCTCTGGAGCCCAGCGTGACGATCTTCGGTGGACCGGGAACACGTCTGCACTCTTCAAAGCTGACCCAAACTGAAGAAATGCCGGTAAGCTGTATAATGGCATAAATGGGTGGTTTTCCAACTTAGGTGGATATCTTAGCCATTTTGTGACTTTTGGCTCCAAATTTTCAACATGGGGTTCTTGGGACCACCTCATGAATTCAGTCACTGTTCATTTCGTTATTTGGTCCGGAAGGTGATTTTTGTGCTCACTGCGGAATCACCTTCCAGGACAGGAAGTCTCATCCCACTGAGTGCACTTACATTTGTTTCACTCAACCACCATGGTCTCCTCTTTGACAAAGACAACCAGAGTACCACTAACCTGGTTCTGTCTGCTCCTAAACTTCTTATTTCTCCTCTCTTCCCTCTCAAGCTCTCCAATCCTTATTCCTTGCCCTTGACACTGCCTCTGAGTTCCTTTTTCTTTTCTGTACATAAATGTTACTGTTTAGTTGTGGCCTTGTTAAACAGCTTACTGATTGATTGTAACACTGTCTACTATGTTTTGTACTTAATGGCGTGGAATCTTTGTAAAGAGACTTGGCTCAAAGGTATTAATTCCTAGAACAATAAACTTCAGACAAACTTCAGGACTGATTAACGAAACAACAGTGTCACTGTTCATGAGGTAGGCTCCCAAAAGCCTATGCTGCAAATTTGGTGAAAAATTCCCAAAAATGACTGTATTACAAGCGTGCATTGCGCAGTTTCTCGCATGCTTGTAACCAAAATTTTTATTATTTTCACTCCAGATTTTCAACATTGCCATTTCACACCTCCTTATGAACAGTACAGCTGTCATTTTCATCCTGCCCATGTGTTTTCACACATGTGGCAACCAATAATTCAGTCATGTAGGAAATCAACGTTCGGGGACAGATTAACAAAATCCAGTGACACTGTTCATGAGTGGAGGTCCCAAAATGCCTATGTTGAAAATTTGGTGAGAAAATTCTAAAATGACTGTGTTACGAGCGCATTGCACAGTTTCCATGCATGCTCATAACTTCGAGAATTTTTAATATCTCACTCCAGATTTTCAACATTGGCATTTTTCACACCTCCTTATGAACAGTACAGCTGTCATTTGTCATATCCTGGCCGAAATGTATTTTTGCACATCTGGTGCACAATGGCGCGGGGTCGCTGTGGGAAATCAATGTTCAGGACAAGTAACAAAATCACAGTGACACTGTTCATGAGCAGAGGTCCCAAAATGCCTATGTTGAAAATCTGGTGACAAAAGTCCACAAAATGACTATGTTATGGCGTGCATTGCGCGGTTTCCACGCATTCATAACTTCAAGAATTTGTAATATTTTCACTCCAGATTTTCAACATTACTATTTTGCACACCTCATATGAACAGTACAGCTGCCATTTTTTCCATCCTGCCCGAACTGTGGTTTCTCATCTGGCGCAGAATGGCGAGTTGCTGTGGAAATCAACGTTCAGGACAGATTAACAAAATCACAGTGCCACTGTTCATGAGCAGAGGTCCCAAATGCTTTCAGGAGGTGGGGGGTTGCAAAAGGCCATGTTGAAAATTTATAGTGCAAATACCAACAAATGCCGGGGCATTGGGGGTTCTAACCATAACGTCCCACCCGGTAGAGACTGACAGGTGTCAGGGCATGCTTTGGATTGCAGGCTGTAATGCTCATGCCATTCCACCCCACCCTGCAGCCAGTGACAGACATTGAGGCGTGCCTTGACTCTTCGGCCCCAGAGTTCACCCCATTCTTCTATACTGCACCCATTTCAGCGTGTGTCCTTATAGAATGGGGTGACTGTAAGCTAAACACCCAAGGCACACCTCAACACTTGTCAGTGTCTGCAGGATAGGGGTGAGGTGAAATGGCGATGGCGTTATGGGCGACGCACCCAAAGGCACACCCCAATATCTATCCATCTCTGCACGGTGGAGGTGGGGTTGGCGGAAGTTCAATACTTCACTGCCATTCCTATTCTGCATCTGTCTTAACTCCTGCACTTCCATTGCTAATACCAGCAAGCAAACATTCGGCATTGACAAATGCTTGTTTTGCATAGAAATAATATTGAAGACATGAGGAGGGTAAGAATCCAGACAAAATCCAAATGTGTAGTACACGCTTAGGAAGCATCCAGATAACTCAAATCAATAGTTATGCCAATATTTTTCATAACCGTAGCAGACAATTAGCTTTTTGGAATAACTTTTTCATTGCACTGCTGCTTTAACAAGCCTTAAATCTAAGCCATTCAATCCTTTCTGGGGCTTACATTATTTTCCACAGCATCATCACCTAAGTTAGTAACTACAAATACTGAATCATACCTGAAATAAACAACCCAAGAAACATTTGTTTAGACGTGTGAACAGTATTGATTCATCCCTAACCTCTGGTCCCTGATTAAGCAGACAACTAAATGCTGCTTTTATCATCAGTCTTTATTAGATCATTAACTCACTGCCATAAGGCTCAGGGCTCCTAACTCTGATGTCAGTTTGGTTTTGTAATAAATTCCTTCGCCTGTTTGACAGCCTTCTTTCAATGGTGTCTGGCACATCTATACGATTCTGATCACTATCCAAATTAGTATTCTTGTATTTCCCCATAATTTATTGCACTGTTTTATCCTATTCAGTAAAGAACTTCCAAACCATCCTAAATCTGCCCTCAGCCAATATCCTTCTTTTAACATAAGGTAAGAAAATGTCACAGGCCTTATTAAATTCTAGTTAGAAAAACTTAACAGCCAGGACAAGACCAGGGCTAGCATAATGAAAGGTCCAATACACGTTTATTTGTAGTTTTGACCAGGAAAGGTGCACTAAGCTATTATAGCTCGTTTCCAGGTATGGCCAGGGGTGGGTGGGTTGCATGGACCTGTTTGACTGACAGAGGTAATGTTGGCCATGACACCAGAGAAACTACCCTGCTCTTCTTAAAAAGTGTCATGGGATCTTTTACTTTCACCTGGAAAGTGACCAGAGATGGGCAGAAGGGACCCTGGTTTAAGGCCTCATCCAAAGGATGGCACCTCACCAGTGCAGCAACCCTCTCATACTGCATTACAGTGTCAGTTCTTGTATTGCCTCAAGTACCCAAATGTGGGGCTAGAACCTCCAACCTTCTGATGTTCCAGCCCCAGAGGTGAGCTTACCTACTGAGCCACTGACACTGCTATGCAATGCAGTGTTCCTTAAATACTTAACCTTGCTTTTTTTCTGTAGAACTTTTCCTCCCCAGCCATGTCCATAATCCAGGGATATACCCTGTTCTGGCCCATTGATCCTCAGTCTCCTCCAGGTCCAAACGCCACCCATGAAATTCCCAAGACATCCCCTCGTGACTAGGACTCCATAGGGAGGGCCCCTGGAGGCAGCTGTCATGTGAGTTAGGCTCCAACTTCAGAAAGGCAGTGAGACCCACAGGAGTCCAAGAACCCAGGCTGTCACATAAATGGCTCATGGATTCTCCCTGCCCTCCCTCCTCCCTTGGCATGCCATGGTCACTTTAGGACTGCAGTTTCACATAACAGCATCCCTGCATTCGTGGCAACCCCACTAGCTCACAGCACGGGGTTGCAGCATCAGCTGCATGGCACCATCCCTCCCAACTGCAGCACACTGTCAATAGGCTTCTGCTGCAGCTAGGCCCATCAGGCCTGCCTCCTGATGTGGCCTACTGAGTTCGCTCCCAAACTCAGATCACTGCTGTGCCATCGAGTGGCCATACACTTCGCTTTTGTTTTTTCATGATCTCAAAAATTATGACTGAATATTTTCTTTTCTGTATTTTACATTTTCAAGTATGAAACACCATCAGGCGGTCACTAGGGCATCGGATAGGCAACCAACTGTTTGAACAATCTGAGCCCTGTTTGTCATGACCTAGTCATTTTGTGGAATTATTTTTTTAGTTTATAATTTAACCTCGTTTGCATTTCTATTAGTTACACTAAGTTCAACTACTGCAGTTTTGAACCTAATTTAAGTACATTTACCCCTACCTAATTTAAATCTTCTAGCACTATAAACTCTTAGCTTGCCAACCTGCAAAATTTAGTAATACATCATCTAAGCCCTTCTATTCATTTTGGGGGTTATAAATAAATAAAATTCACAATTTTGTTTCTGTATGACCAAGGATAACGCCAACCTTCAACCATTCGCATCCACTCTGGAAAGTAACCCATTTCATCAGATTAAATTTTAAGTGCTCCTTAGGAAAAGCAGCTCCTCCTTCCCAGCCAAACCTATCTTTATTGGACTAAGTTATAGTTGGAGAGTTTAGCTTCACAATTAAGAACACATTGGGTTTTAACCAGGTTTCTGAAATAGCCATGACATCTGGCTGGTACTGTGTCAGCCATGCCTCCAGCTCTGATTTTCTTGCCCTCAGGCTACTAATATTTAAGTGACAGATCTTTAGATATTTTTTAAAAACTAAGTAGAATTATCATTTAAACTAGATAAGTCATCATTTATAAAAGGTCTTGTGTTAAGATCTATATGACCTTCTAATGTCCACCTATTAACACTGTAAGTACTGTATCTTCAGCCCCACTTTAACAGGGCCAAAGTCCTCGCTCCTCATTTTGTACTCTAAACTTTGTGACCACATCATTTAATCTACACAGCATATTATAATAAAAAATGAAATTATTATATGATTAGAACATGTCTGTTTCCTTAATAAATACTTTATTTTGCACTTGACTCCAGAAGCCTACTTTGCAACAAGTAGGTCACTAAGGAGAAAGGAACATCGCATAAACCAGTCCCACCCCAAGGCCTAGGACCCCTATTTTAAAATAATCTATGCATGTAATAAAGTATTAACAAACAATAAAATTAGACTGGTAGGTACTCATAGACAGTTACCGTAACAAACTGCCAACAGTTTTAATTAGTCAATGGACAGTAAGTATCCTTAAACCTGATTGGCTGAGACCTCATCTTACTGTGATTAAATCCGACCACAAAATCACCAGTAAGTGCAGACCAACAGTTTTTTTTTCCACTCAGTAAAATCTCTGTACTCGCTATCCGCAGTTATATTGCACAGCAAATGGCTACCTAGGCTTCAGTCACCAGCCACAAGTCCGGCTTCAGTTGACTTTGTAACTTGTCTCTGAAATGCTATTTTTGTTTGCTTATTTCTTTGTAGTACCTTCTCAGCAGGGGGGGTGCCTATAGTCCCCCTATCAGCACAGTCTTCTTGGCCCCACCCAGCTGCAGTCAGAGCTCTAACCTCCTCACCCTCCCCAGGCTGCTTCATGGTGGGTACTTACCCAGCAGCGCATGGAGACCTGGAGGCCAGGCTCATTGGGAGCTGGCCTGAGTGCGTCTGCCATGGTGCCATCGGGCCAGCCTCTGAGCATGCTGGAGGATTGTTTCTCCCAGATTGTCCCCCCCCACGGCATGGGTGTGCAATGCCACCAGGATGCTGCCACACATGCTTCTGTGTGCTGCACATCCGATGTCAGCCCACGCCAACCCACAATGGACCTTGAGCATGCACCAGCCCCCAACCACCGCCAGAAGCCAGTAGCTCAGTGGTCGACCCTTCCGACCCTCCCTGGAGGAGAGCAGGACGCCGATCCTCTTTCCCCAGCCGACCCTCCGACACAAACAGAAACATAGACTTTGATGGCAGATAAAGACCACTTGGTCCTCCCAGTCTGCCCTTTTCCTACCTATTGGATAAGCTGCAGATCCTAGTTAACCAACAGCCTACTTCTTTCCAACCCTCACCAGAACTGCCTTATGTCTGTCCCATGCATTCTTGAATTCTCCACTGTTTCTGACCCCACAACCTCCTCAGGAAGGCTTTTCCATGTGTCCACAGCCCCTCAGTGACAAAATAATCCCTCCTGTTGCCCTGAGCTGTCCCCTCTATCTTCAAATTGTGCCCTTGTTCTTGCACCTCTCTTTTCTGAAAGATGCTACCCTCTTGGACTCTGTTGATTCCCTTGAAGCACTTGAGGTTTCTATCATGTTGCTCTCCTCCTTTTGTCGGGGTAGCCATATTAAGCTCCTTAAATCTCTCTTCATATGACTTCTGGTGCTGACCCTGTACCATTTTATTGCCCTCCTCTGACTGCCTCCACCCTGTCTAGGTCCTTGTGGAGATGGGGTCTCCAGAACTGCATGCAGTACTCAGATGGGGTCTCACCAACTGTCTGTACAGAGGGATAACAACTTCCTGTTTTCTACTGGTGATGCCTCCCTATACATCCCAGTACCCCCCAAGTCCTCCTTACTGCCTTCTCACGTTGCTTGCTTACCTTTAGGTTATCTGATATGACTACTCCCCAGGTCCCTTTCCATTTTTGTTATTGTTAGTACCTCCCACCCATTGTGCACTCTTCCCTGGGTTTTGTTTCCCAGGTGCATTACTTGCACTTCTTTGCATTGAATGTAAGCTGCCATACTTTTGACCATTCCTCCAACCTTCCCAAGTCCCTTCTCATACTTTCCACCCCCAATTCGGTATCAACCCTGTTGCAGATCTTGCTGTCGTCTGCAAAGAGGCATACTTTTCCTTCAATCCCCTTGCAAAGTCACTTACAAAGACATTAAAAGGACCGGTCCCAGTACTGAACCTATGTACCTCGCCAGTAACCCCCCTTCTTTGGAGTGGACTCCGCTACTATTACCTCTGTGTCCTGTTGTCCATCCAATTCTTTACCCAGGCTACCACCATGGGACCCACTCCCAGGCTAGCTAACTTGTTTATTAATCTTTGTATGGAACTGTGTCAAATACCTTGATAAAGTCTAGGTAGGCCATGTCCACAGCCCCTCCTGGTCTACTACTTTGGTCACCCAATCAAAGAAATCTTAGATTCGTCTGACATGATCTCCCCACTGTGAATCCATGCTGCCTTGGGTCCTGTGCCTCGCTGGCCTGTAAGTATTCAACAATTCTTTCCTTCAAGTGATTCCATCATTTTCCCTACCACTGAGGTCAAACTAACAAGTCTGTAGTTTCCTGCCTCTGCTTTGCTCCCACTTTTGTGAAGGGAATCACAACCGTCCTTCTCCAGTCCCCAGGTACCACCATGCTCCCATGATTTGTTAAAAGGGTAGTCAGTGGTGTCACTAGTTCCTCCTTAGTTCTTTTAGAATTCTGGGGTGAATCCCATCAGTTCTCATTGCTTTGTCCACCTTCACTTTCAGAAGTTCTTTCAGAACCCCTTCTTCTGTGAATGGACTGGTATAGACCCCCATCCAGAGTGCTTCTGTTGACTGTGACTTCTTTCTGAATACTGAGCAGAAGTATTCATTCAGTATCCCTGCTTTTCACGGTCACCCTCTGTCCACCCTCCCTTTATTAAGCCACACTATCCCTCCCTCTTTCTTTCATCGCTCCCTAATGTACCTATAAAGGTTTTATCCCTCTTCTTAACCAAGTTGACTATCTTTCATTGGTTTGGGCCTTTGCTATTCTGACTGCCTTCCCGCTTCCTTCTGCTTTAACTGGTACAGTTCTGTCCTGCTCCTTCTGTGTTTCCTTATACTTCCTGAATGCTCTTTTTCTCCCTAACCTTCCCCACCACCTCTTTTGAGAACCATAGTGTTTTTTTTCCTTAGTTTTATTTGCTTCACACAAAGGCTTGTTGCCTTTGTGATGGCAGTTTTGATTTTTCCCATTGTTCCTCCACCCTCCTTCCTGCCAATTTGCTAGTGCTTTTCTGAGGCACTCTCCCATTTTGCCAAAGTCAGCTCTCCTAAAGTCCAATACCTTCACATTTGAATGACTTGACTCTATGGCTGTGTTTATTGTGAACCACAGTTTGGTGCTCACTTGTTCCCAGATGGCTACCCACTTCTAAATCTGAGATCCTCTCTCCGTCCCGCTTGAAAGTACCAGGTCTAAGATTGCTCCCTCCCAAGTGGGTTCCAGTGCTAGCTGTCTGAGGCATGCGCCTGTAGGGCATCAGGAATGACCCTACTCTTGGATGTGGCAGCAGCAAAGTGCTCCAGTTAACATCTGGCATGTTCAGTTTCCCCATCAACAATATCTTCCTTTTCCTGCCATCCTAAGGATGCCGCCTATCATTTCCTTGTCCATTTCTTCAACCTGAGATGGGGTCTATATTCAACCTGTACAGATTGTGGTGCCATTTCCTGCCTCCAGGGTGACCCACAGTGCCTCTCTCTCCCTGTTTACCCTTTAGTTCTGTTGCTTTGATTCCTTCCCTCACGTAGAGAGCTCCTCATTCTCTTCTTGTACCCTCCCTGTCCCTCCTGTAAATTGTGTACCCTGGTATGTTGACATCTCAGTCATGGTTCTCTGTGTACCATGTTTCTGTGACTGCCACAATATCCAGGCTTCCTCTTCCATCAAGGTCACTAGATCAGGAAGCTTACCCAGACTATGGGCGTTGGTACTTATTGCCCTCCATTTTGATGGCCTTACCCTTTAACCTCATCCCTGTCCTTACTGCCTTTTTCTCCATTTACCCCAGCCCTTCTCCTTATGATTTCTCTATTTTGGTGTTTACCTCTCTAACTACCCTGTTTTTGTGGGGGCTGGGATTTTCCTGCTTCTTTCAGTGCCTCCCCTTGGTTAATTTAAATGCTTGCCAATGAAGCATTTAAACCTATCACCTAGATTCTGGTTCCTCTCCTGGACAAATGCAGACCATCGTGCAGTACAGGCCTGTATCCTTCCAGGTAGACCCCAGTCCCCAGTGGAGCCAAAACCCTGAGCTCTGCACCAGTTTTTCAACCACTGATTGAATCTCATGGTGTGGAGCACCCTAGCCTCACCCATGCCATAGACAGGCAGCACCTCCGAGAAGGTTACAGTGTGTGCTACTTATCTAAGACCACTCCAACTCCACAAACTCCCCTGCACTGCTCTGATCCCATTCCCAGGCAGGCCATTTGTCCCTAGGTGGACAGTGACATTCAGCTGCCTCCCCATGCCTGTCCTGAGGATCGCTCCCTATCCCACCAAGCCATGGTGCTGGGCAGGCACCTCACCTCCCTCCCAGTTCTACCCCCGACAATTGAGGTCCCCACCAGGAGTTGTTTGCTTCCCTGTGGAATCCCGTGCCACCCTCCTGTGGGTCTCTTTGTGGCAGTTCCCAGCATCCTCCTTGGTCTCCACTATGGGTGCCTCATAGAGGAACTACACTCTGCCAGAATGGCATATGAATTGTGGAGAGGTCCCTGAGCCCACTGTAGTTCAACCGCCTCTTTCTTGGCAACCTCTGAGGACGTGGTGGCGACCCTGGTGGTCCCTGGGTGAGAAAGGAGGTCCCCTGAATCCTGGCCAACTCAGCCTGGAGACAAGCAACCTCCTCCACAGCTCAGACAGGTGCCTGCAGATGGGACAACACTGCATCCTCCAGAATGTTTCTCAGAAGACTGCCGCCCACAGCCACTGCACTGCACCACTCCCATCATGTCTTATATGTGGCCCTCAACTGTTTTGTATACTTACTCTTTCTCTCTCTTTTCTTTTGTTTTTTCTCCCTACTTTCCTACTGCCTCTGTGTCCTTACAGCTTTTGCCCTTCCTGTTCTGGGACAAGAAGTTCCTGTATTCCTCAGTAGTCTTCTTACTTGCTCAGAGACAGACCTCCAGCAGCAACCCTTTTTTCCTTCTCCTTCTCTCCCTGTCTTTCTCTCCATCTGTAGTGACTTACAGCTTCTCTCTCCTTCTTGGATGTGCCTTTGTGGACCTAGTTGCTAGCTACACCCTTTGTAATTCTGCCTATATACCAGCTAGGCTGTGCTTGTTCTATCCTGCCTAACTGTTCCTGTGTCTTTAAGTAGGTGGCCTGTTTTTCCACTATAAAGGTAGAGCACCGGGTGGTTAGTTATTCCTTTGGTACTCGGTGTCTACTAAAACAATCAACAATCTGGTAAAAAAAAAAAAAAAGACATTCTTTTTGTAACCTACAGAGCAAAACACAGCTCTAGTTTAAGGTCGCTGGTAGCTGCTCTCCTCTCAGCTTCTGCAGCAAAGAGTCCATGGTCAACTCCTGTTAGTAATCCACAATCCTTCAAGTCTTCTTCAGCTCCTCCCTTTCAGACATCTTTTCACAGAGTTTCAGTAACAACTCTAGTCACAAATGACTGCAAATATTCTCCCAGCTAGATTACCTCCTGGCAAATTAAAGTTACACTAAGTAAAGACAACCCCAAAACAGAGAACCAGAACACTGACTTCTACTTACTATTACGGGTCCCTGAATTAAGAATTCAGTTCAATGTACTCAGTAAATCACCTCCTTGCTGTAGGGTAGCTGCTCTCCTCTCTCAGCTTCTGCAGCAAGCGCTCCCGACCCGGTCGTCGGCGTGGTAAGAGGTAAGGCGCCATGCCTCAGCCCTCTACACCACGGGCCAGCATTCTGAAATGTAAATTTAAAATTATTCTCTACTGCTGGCCACAACCAAGGGATCTCACTTCCACCTGACCGCTCTCCCCATCACCTGTCTCTGTCCCAACCACCAGCATCTGTTTCCTTCCAATCACCACAAAGTACAACAGTTATGCTGTGTCTCTGGAAAAATGGCAAGTACCACATCCCTCTGTATGCATTTATCTTCCGCCAGTATGTGTTGTGTGCAATCTTGAATGACTAATAAAAGTAAATAAAACCACTGTAAAATATTTTTCTTTCACTTTTCCATATGTAAAATGGATCTATGGTGTAACAACAATATACTCCATGGTATGGTATGTCTATGGATAGCGTCCTTCTTGGGACCATGAAAGACTTGGCCTGGGGCCTCACACTCTACAACACACCCATAGTGCATTACCACTTCATTTTAAAATTTGTTGGGAAAATCCTGTACTAAGAATTGGAGAATCTGGTCACATGCCAGGGTAGATTCCATGTTATCTGTCCAAAGCAGGCATCAAAAACTTGGATTATGATACCGTAGTAGCTGCCTTGACTTACATACCAGAAAGATGGCACTCCACTGGTCACTCCTACATGCTCTTAAATATGGAGGGCAGTCTACAGGTCAGATAGCCCACAGCATTGCATAAGACAGATGTGACCTTCAACAGCATTTGCAGATTTGCTATAGGTTGTGACAGACTAACACACTGTGTGCTGTACAACAGATTAAACATTCTTCCAACCAAACAGCAGAAGGGAACTCAAGTAGGTCTCCCTAATCTATAAAGGTATACATAGACTGTATTATGATATCTTGGCAATGTACTAATGAAGACAAGGCCTACATATCAGCTTTCGTCTTTCCAAACACCTCGTCCATAGGTTGGATAAATTCATCAGAGATAAGACCTTTGCAGTTGCTGCCCCAGCCAGCTGAATTTGTCACCAGATACCAAGGACTCAAAGATTATCAATACCTTCAAGCGAGCTATGCAGTCATATTTTTCTCTTTCTACACCCGCTAATATTATGCCCAATACTTTTCTACCCTAGATCTGTTCTGCACTCCACATTTTACAATTTTTCATTATTTCTTACCATGTTAATTTACATCTGTTGTATGTATGTATGTAAATAAGGAATTAGTATTTATTTATATTTGATGTGAGCTATGTAATTAATGTGTAACTTCTGCTGCTGTAATGGCCCCGGACCCTCTTGTAAAATAGATGTTGAACCAAATGAGGACATCGTGGTGTGTGCAAATTCAAAATAAAATATAGCCATGATTCAGAACACCTCGCTTTCTTGTCTATTTGCACTTTTTTTCTCTTGACATCAATGAGTTTTATAATTGGATAATATACTCCAGGGATGGGTGTATGATGGATATACTCACTTCTCTGAAGATTATGGTCACTGTTGGCCAGTGCTTCTCCAACGTCTGCTCTTTGGCTTGGTCTTCCATTGCTAAGAATCCAGTCCAGTTTTTCTTGATTCCTAGTGGTTCCTTGACATGCTTATCAGGTAGTACTCCTTAAAACAATCTATAAATTGCAAACTACACACGGACTTGGTTATTTGAGTCCTTTCTCCAGGGCAGGTCGCAGGAGGATGATATTGGGGAATTATTCCTCTGGCCTGATGGACCTGCCCTCATGGAGTTCCTCAAGGCTGTCCTCTCTTCCATGTTGATTGCAGTGTACATGCCTGCCCTGGGCGAGGTCATAAGGCAGTATGAGTTTTTCATTGCTATGCTGATGATGCTCAGCTCTACCTATCCTTCACACCTAGGAGATCTGATGTGGTCAACGCGTTGAATGTTTGCTTGGCCAAGATCCGGGCTTGAATGTCGTTGAACTGTCTGGGACTTAATGTGGAGAAGACCCGAAGTGCTGGTGGTTGAGCCGGGTCAAAGTGGAGGCGGGGCCTCAGAGAAGAGTTGGGGCTCTTTATTGATCCAACTGAACTGAAAGCCTCTCCAATGGTGAAGAACTGAGGTTGTTCTGGATAACGAGCTGGCATTTAATGTGCAGGTGTTGGCTATTGTCTGGACCACCTTTACCATCTCTGAAACATTGCCCGGATTCAATCACTTATTCCCACTGATGACCTGGCCACACTGGTACATGCACTTCGTCACCTCGAGGTGCGATGTGGGCGTCTACAGCTTCTGCAGAATGCAGCAGCCGGCTGTTGACTGGACACTTGAGGTTCATAGAAACATAGACTTTGATGGCAGATAAGGACCGCTTGGCCCACCTAGTCTGCCCGCTTCCCTACCTACTGGATCAAACTGGAGATCCTAGTTAACCAACAGACTATTTCTTCCTACCTCCCACAAGAATTGCCTTATGTCTGTCTCATGCATTCTTGAATTCCCCAGTTTTTGAACCCACGACCTCCTCAGGAAGGCGTTCTGTGCATCCACCACCCTCTCTGTGAAAAAATACTCTCACATTGCCCTGAGCTGTCCCCACTATCTTCAAATTGTGCCCCCTTGTCCTTGTACATCTCTTTTTCTGAAAGATACCACCTCTTGGACTTTGTTCATTCCGCTGAGGTACTTAAAAGATTCTATCAGACGCTTCAGCTGGGAAATGCATACTATGTCAAAGCTCATTTCTAGGTACATCCTTGGAGGACATGGAGGTTCAGTGATTTGCTCAGAGTCACACAGTATTCAAGTAGAGGTGTGGGATTCAAACAAATGTCTACTGGAGTCTCTAGGTTTCCAGCTCAGTGTGCCAACCTCTGTGCTATACTGACTCCCTTTACAGTTCAGTCACATTACACCAGTGCTGTGTGAACTGCACTGGCTGCTGGTGCGCTGGTGCATCACCTTTAAAGTAGGTCTTTTGATCTATAAGGCCCTACATGAGTTGGGTCCAGGCTACCCAAGGATCTTCTGCATCCCTACACCCCTGCCTCACTCTCTTAGATCGGCTGGAGAAGCCCTCCTGGAGGTCCCGAGGGCTAGGCTAAAATCTTCCAGGGACTGGGCATTTAAGGTGGCAGCCCTAGTCCTTTAGAATTCTTTACCGGGTACCTCCGGAGGTGCCATCCATAGAGTTTAAAAAAAATCTTCCTGTTTGAACAGGCCTTTGGGACCTGAGGAATTTACCATAAGACTACTAGACAGCTTGGCAATTAGTTTATGATTTTAATGGGGTTTATGTATAAATGTTATATATTGTATGCTGACTGTTTCCTAATTAATATGTGTGTCTATTTTGCTGTAAGGGTGCCCGGAGCCCATGGGTAGGGTGCCTGAAATAAATAAACTCTAGTACTAGTATTTCTTCCTAATCTACATCTGGTGTAGTTAAAGTCCCCTATCAACAGAATGCTTCACTTTACTAAGGCTTTCATAATCTCTTCATGGTTTTAGGTACAGATTCTTTCTGATATCGTGGTCTTTAACATAGCTCAGTTGTAACTGTCTCCACCTTTCAATTGATACCCTTGTCCAGTGTTTCAATCCATTCTAAGCTGTTACTTTATTCCAAATACATACCTGTAGCTGGCTTGTGACAATAACAACAAAACAATCAGATATTAGGATGATACAGGTGGTGCTCGGGTGGTGGAGAGGGGCAGTTACATATACCACGAGATACTCGAGTAGCTGCCTTTGAAAAAGGGAAAGATTAGGTTTGTAAACTGGGGCTGATATACTGCAGCACCATTCCACTGGGCCTGAGAAGGCCCATCTACTGAAATCTTTTCAGACTTAAAAGCTTAGTGTAACTTTCAAAATAGTGAATTTTTTTTTTTTTATATCTGAAGTACTTTTGCCTTTTCTGTTTTGCTAGTTAGAAGATTTTCTAACTGGCACTAGTTGCTGTGATTGTGTGGAACACTACTCTACTATATGGAGGCACACACAGCTATTGCTATTCCTCCTAGTACATCATCATCATATCTTCGGATGAGACGTTAAACCGAGGTCCCATCTGCCTGGATTGGTGGTAGTTCAGGTGGATGTTAAAGATCCCATGGCACTTCTCAAAAAGAGTAGGGAATTTCCGTGTCCTGGCCAAATTTCCTCATTCACTAAAAATACCACCAACAGCTTAATCTGGTTCAAGGTCAGTTGACATTCATCTGTATCCTCCCCCGGTCGTGCCTGAAAAATAGGCAGGATTTGTCTAGTGCACTTACCCAGTCAACAAAAACTAAATAAATAAATAAAATCATCAACAACCATGTGAACTCAATGTTTGCAACCTGCCACAACTGCCCAAAGAGGGCCCATCATCTGCTGCTAGATCAGTCACTTGATGTCACAATGGTAAGGTCATAATGCTGATGCCGTAAGAGGAGGAAAAGAACTAAATATGCAGTCTTTCAGGCAAAGCATTGTTTTTCACATCACACCTAATTCTATCAGGTAGAAAACCTTTGAATAAGCAAATGGAAAAGAAAATACTTCAGAAAATAAAACTAACAACAGACTTTTTGAAAAACAAAACATTTTCTGTCTGTAATTTCTGGACCTACTAGCTTCTTAGTGTTATTACCATCCTACCAGCTGCCTCAGTTGGTCTTCAAGAATCAGGTGTTGGAACAGATAAAGATGGACATGAGGCATAGGGATGGGGAGTGGATGTACGATGGGGAACTGTGAACTTATGGGAAATGGTTGTTCCAATGAGCAGCTGCATAAACACGTGGTGGGTAGGAAGAAGTAGGCTGCTGTTTAACTAGGATCTGCAGCTTATCCAATAGGTAGGGAATGGCAGGCTGGGTGACCAAGTGGTCCTTATCTATTTTATTATTTTATTTTTAAATATTGATAGCACCAGTGAGCGGATGCTCGTTAATTGGTTCCATGTCAGTTAACAAGTACAGGTGATACATAAACATTCAAATACAGAGTGGTTTGGCACAAATATACAAACACATGTTACAGTACAACAATACAGATAAAGTTCTTGGTTACGGTATACTGAGGCATTGTACAATGTATGCCGCATCAAGGAGAGACAAAAAAATCAGTAGAGTAGACAGAAGCAGGAGAAGATGGAGAGGTAAGGGGAGGTGGGGTAGGAGGTGGTGGTAGGGGAACCTCATCTGCCATCAAAGTCTGTTTCTATGTATCTCTCAAGCGTGACCCTACAGAGTGTATTGTACAGGACATTCAACCTATGTAGAGTGACTTTCCAGGCCAAATGGTACACACCGTATCAGAATAATCAAGCAGCGGAGCGGGAATAATTTCACTTCCTGCAATCTTGTAAGAAAGTTGAGGTGCTTCATAGGACCCACCAGTACAATATGATCACAATACAGTATTTGGGGGGGTGGGGACGCAACCACACCACAAGACATATCTAGAATTGGACTTGCTCAAGGGTAACGTTGGTCTGGGTGTGGGTGGACAGGGAGGTATAAAGCAAAAAATGGGCACCCTCCTGGAGAAAGCAAACAGTGATGTAGCAATCATATCCTGACATTTTATGTAGTAATGTGCACGCTTTCAAGGCCCTTGCAAAGTGCAATAATACTGTGAGAAATGTTGGGTGTTTTGCTATGGGAGGATTTGTTACCAATTATTACTTTGTTCTGTGCATCAACAATAAATTTATGATTGCAACTATCACGGTTTTCTTTCTCCAGGAGGGCAAGTGACCATTTTTGCTTTGTACCAACATCTGTATACCCTAAACACCACCTGGTTTAGACCGGCCATTTTTGGTCTGCAAGGACAGGGAAGTATCAAGTTTTTGGGTTAGTGTCAAAGACAATAGTCTTGGTCATTCTGGCACAGCAAATGAGGTTGTTCTCATTTAACTAAGCCTTCACTGCCTCCGTCACTCCAGAATTCATTCTATAAATATGCATGTGTAGGGGCTGCAATAGAAAATTGCATTAACACATGTGTGTACCTTGATTTGAGCACATTGGCTGGGAAGGTCATTAAACAGATGGGGGAAAAAAAAAACTTAGGCTACAGCCCTGAGGTACACTCTGCTTTAGAGGGCCTCTAATCTGGAGAGGGTATTAACAAGAGAAATCTTTTATTGCATCCCTTCAGGTAACTGCTACTATAAAATCTAACCCCAGTCCCATCAATTTACTGACATGGAGCCAGCAATCAACCAAATCAATGCAGCGGTGAGATCAATATAGATTGCTCCAGTAGCGTAACCTTTCTCTGAGTTTTGTGAATACTGCTTGTGCCGTAGCAGTGGAATGAATGGATGGAAGCCTTATTGAACAGAGGCAAGCAGTTAGTTTAGGGGCAGGTACTGACATTTGGGTAAAACGAATCTCCAGACAGGATGGAGATATACCAGTAGTTGTTGTAATCTTATTCAGCTCCATCAATATTCAATGGTGTGACTATAGCACTCTTCCAGACCTCAGGATGGCAGACTGAAGAAACAGAAATTTATTTATTTATTTAATTTTGGTGACTGGTAGGCCCACTGGGCCTAGAGGGTCCTTTTTCAGGGGTGACCCAGGATAACAATACAATCCAAGTACAGGCAAATCATGGTTTCAGTGTTACACAGGCATTGTTTTGCAGTTTGCTTACACGGTTATCATGATACAGTCTTGAGCTATAATGCAGCTAGTCCTAGTATTAAACATGGCTAGCTGTTGACAGTTATTGGCAGGGAGAAATACCATTTCAGGGATGGAGGATGGGATGTTTGGGAACTTGACAAGTGAACAGAAAGGTGTTAAGGAGGGTGGTAATAAGTGTGGCAATGGTTAGAACACCAGACCCAAGTTCTGATTCATTGTAGTTTGGCCTATACGCTTATGGAGGTTGATGCTGATCAGGACCATGAATACTTCTGCAGAGAGTAGAAATCAAAGGTGAACTTTCAGGGAGGTGTAGGTGGATAAAGATGTAAGCTGTCATCCCTTGGCTTTGCGCTTGACTGGGGCTGACTTGTCTGGGTGAGGTTAGTAAAACGGTGGTTTAGTGCATTAGCTTATTGCATGGGTTGGCCTAGGTGGTACATGAATTGAGCTATATAGAGTCACTGTAGCAGCTTCTGAGGCTCCTTGATGTCATCCTAGAAGTGCCTACGATTGGATGCACAGTAGTTCCAGAACCCCACAGTATTAAGCCTAGGCAGGCCTATTAGTACCCTTAAGTTGATTACATGTGTGTTTATAGATGCAGCATCCCTAGACCTCCTAAATCTGGGCCAGGCTGCATTGCAGTAGCTACAGCAGTTGAGTTCCGAGGACATCCAAGGTAGGTGCTGGTCCTTCACCACTGTACAGTAGTTCTGAAGGTGGCATGGAGGTTGCAAACTGGAAACTCTTTCCAAGAGTCTACATATAGGACAGTATCCATGCACTCCAGAGAATACAGCAGAGGTCATACAGGAAGCTATTGGAACTGAAATGTCTATATGACCTGGCATACAATGTTTTTTCTTCTTTGTAGGGTACAGGAGTGCCTAGGTTTACTGTTATTTCAAACATAGGTGGTGGAGTGGTTAACTACAGAAATTAGGTAAGACACTAGCAGCAACCACTGTTCTGGCCAACTAAGATCTAGTCAAGGAGGGAGTGCTTACCTTTTCCATCACTCTGGCAGGTGAACATTCTGATGAGTTAGGAAAGATGCTGGAATGTCTGGTACCATTTCTTATCCAGTCAAAGTCAGTATCACCAAGTATGATTGTGTGAAGCCTACTTCCACCAAGCACATCTTTTATAAACAAGGCTAGGTCCTCAGGGGAGGAAAGATTTTAATGAGGGCAAGTAGTAGATGCAGCCCATCAGGAGAGACATAGCTTGCTAAGCCTGACTCAGGAAAATAATGCATGTCCTATGGGAAGGGATGTAAGGGTGGGTGACTAAGAGCTGGGAGGCAGGTAGACTGTTGCTCCACTTCCTCTTTGTCATATCGATCCTCTGGTGTGAATAGCTCAGAGTGTGACCTGTGAATCAGAGATCCTTGAATAAAGCCAAGTCTCGGATTCCCAAGATGTCTGATGCATATTTTCTTTTTATTTTTTTTATTTTAGTTTTGTTGACCAGGTAAGTGCACTAGACAAATCCTGCCTATTTTCAGGCACGACCCGGGAGGGGATAAGATGAATGCCAACTGACCTTGAACCAGATTAAGCTGTTGGTGGTATTTTCGTGAATGAATAAGAACGGAACAGAGAGTGGATCCTTTGGAGTGTGTGTGTGTACAGGACATGAACTCCTCTGTAGAGGTTAATTTACACTGCACACTAGGAAGAGTAGGAGTCTGGCTTAGCTTTTCATTGTTTAATGAATTCATGACTAGGGGTATATCCCCGCACTCCCACTACACCCTCTATTCCTCCCTATCCATCCTCCCCTGTCCTCATGTCACCAGGCTCACTGTACCTCTTTCAAATCCAAATATTGGTTTAGCCTCCCCCCCCCTCCTCTCCCAACTACCCCTGCATCCTGTTCCGTCCGCTCCAGAGACTACCACACTTTCACACTCTGGAACCAACTTTTCCTCCCTCCACCTCTCATCACCTGGCCCCTCAGGCACCAGTTGAAACTCCAGCCCTAATCCCACCAGATCGTGGTATACTTCCTCCTGACACCTCCCGCCTGAGCCTCTACTGCCCTCAGTATATGAAAGCTGCATGGGTCCCCATTACTTGTCTTCTGGTCACTACCATACTGCCTTCAGTTGCTCCCCCACTACGAGGCCAGGCAATAACTCACCCCACTGGTCATTCATCTGTTGCCAATATGTCTTGCTGCCACTTATACTTCGCACTTGTATATGCGATTACTGAGCTATAACTGTACTTTATTCTGTGCTTACTATTTAATATTTATATAATGTTGTCCTAAACTTTTTCCCTCAAATGCTGTTCAACCACTTGTTATTATACAATGTGTGCTATTTCTCCCACTTTTCCCCTTATCGTGTCACACCTGAATTGAGCTTTAGTTCAGTATTCTCCTGGTTACCAATTTTCAATAAATAAATCTTAATCAGACATACTACACAGGCTAGATGCTGATAAGATTATAATATAATCTACAAGAAGATGGTGAATAAGGAGTCAGAAAGGTTGGGACACAGTGACCTCACACCATGAAACAGCAGGGATTATATGGCAGATGAGTGTCAAAAACAAGGAAGTTAACAGAATATTTATTCATTCATTCATTAATTAATTATTCAGAAATAACCTTTGAGCCAAGGCTTGAGACAGATTACAGACATACAAACAGTAAAGATACAGAGTATTGGACACTAGAAACACTACATCATCACATTGAAACTATCTTGAATTGTTATAAATACTGTTGGAGTGAAATGGTTCAAGAGGTTCAACAGAGGGCATAGGTGGCCAGGATTAGAAGGTGAGAAATCTGATTCCTTTTATTGGACCAACAATACATTTTAAGTACACAAGCTTTCAGGCTTTCATCAAGTCCTTAACCAGAAAAGGGCTCTGTGTAAGCCTGAATGCCTGTGTACTGCAAATTTACTGCTGGTTCAATAAAAGGTATCAGATCATCTACTTTGTTCCACCTGCTTTTACAAGGACATATATGGCTACAAGCAATTCTCTGCAAAAAATAAAAAGGGGAATGATTTGGATTATAAAGATAAGAGGCAAGGAAGTTACTTTACAGCACAGCAACTGGCAGAACAGTGTCACTTTTAAACCAATTATTCAGCCTGGAAGTTTCATTTAAAGACCCCTAATGTCTAAGGGGAAACAAAACAAAAAAAACACAATTTATAGGTAAATTTCAGCTTGTATGTCGCCTATTTATTTAGCATCCCCTGCTTTTTATTACAGGTTACACTGTTATATTTAGCCTGCTCTGGTTGCCTGTTTACACTTGAAATCACAATCAGATGTTTATAACAACATAATAATTTCTACAGCAATGAACCCAGACGTTACAAGCCATGGACTGTCATATGTCAGATGCACACAAGCAGCCAGAGCAGAAATTAAGTTTTTCAAGGATTTCCTGGGATTTGGGGGCTCTTTAATTTTGTTTGTTCTATATTTTCAGTACTTTAATTAAACCCCAAAGCAAGGATTCCAGTTTGTGCCCAAGATTCTTGCTCAGATGAAGGAAGTGTCCAATGATGCACCATGTTCTTTTGCCAACTCTTTTTATCTGAATATCAAAAATGCAATATTCTAAGGAAACAAAATACTTTTGATGACAAAGAGTTTTTCCAGTCTCTTGTAACCAATAAGTGGGAACTGTCTGTTGTTTCTCATTTAGTGACGAGGCCCTGTGACATTAAAGCTGGGCAGCAGGGGAATAAATATGCTAGGTCCCTGCTGTAAATGTCAACTGGCCTGTGGGGTTCTGCAAGTGTATCATGGCGTGTCGTGGCGCCTCACAGCCATAGTATCAGGTGACACACGTCCCAACTGTCCCAGATTACAGGAGAACATCCTCATTTTACATCTCAGAACCTGTTCTGTCCATACCTCAACTGTCCCAAACTGAGGGACATCCCTCATTTTACTCCACAAAAGCTCTGTTCCATATGCAGAAGATGATGCCCCACATTGTACACAGAGATTTTAAAGTTTAAGTTTTGTTTTTTCCTCAAATAAAAACAAAGCACAAACACAAATTAAAAATGAAACAAGTATGAAGAAATATACATTCTGGATGAAATGCTGGACAGTCTATGGGTGGATATTTAGAACTGCGCCAGGCAGAGACGCAAGCCGGGCGCAGTGCAACTGGGATGTGCCAGGGCATGTTCTGGGCGATATTCAATGGTGGTGTGCCATGGCTCCGCACCACTGAATATGGCCTCACGGCCACCTGCACTGCACATGGCGCAGTGGCACTGTGCCAGCGCCAAGTGGCCAGAGGACAGGGGATGCGCTAGTGCAAGTACCGTTGTACTAAGGCGCAGCAACCATGATATTCAGCAGTGGACAAGCAAATGGGACCATAATGTATGCAAGGTGCAAATGGGGCCATGTGCATATCATTCACAGCCCATTTGCATGCAGGTGCAGTCCCTGCGACTTGGTCTGGCTTCTGCCAGGCTGCAGCTGTCGGGAACCAACGCCCCTCGCCCTCACTGGCAACACACTCTATTGCCTGATCGCACCTTGATTAATGTTGTAACTCCCTGGTGGTCCAGTAGACTAAACCTTGCCCGATCCTGGCTGTAATAAATATTTTACTCCTGGTGGTCCAGTGGACCGAACTCCTTGCCCGATTGCAGGCTGTAATAAATATTTACTCCCTGGTGGTCCAGTGGACCGAACTCCTTGCCCGATCACGGGCTGTAATAAATATTTTGCTTCCTGGTGGTCCAGCGGACTGAACTCCATGCCCGATCGTGGGCTGTAATGACTATATTATAGTGATACTGTGTCCCCTCCCAACCCACCACCCCGCTTCCCCCACCCAGTCAGCGGCAGGCGGCACCATCCCACCTGCAAGCCGCCTGCCGACTGACCGCTGATATAGCATGGCTGTACGCCCAGTGGTCCACAGCATGGGCCAATGGGCAGACTGTATTGTTCTTACATTCATGAAATGTGAATGGATCCATTCACATTGGATTATGTAGTAGTACGGTTCGCACGCCCATTGGCCCACGCTAGGACCAATGGGCGACAGCCATACTGTACTCTGTCAGCTGGCGGCGCGGCTGCCGCCCGCCGCTGACTGGGGGGCGGTAGGCAGGTATGAGGGCGGGTTGGGAGGGGGTACGTACCACTGACCACCAGGGAGTAAAATATTCATTACAGCCCGCGATCGGGCATTGAGGGGCGCGACGCCACCGACGGTGCCGCCAGGTGCTCGGTGGCCACCCACAGCTGGCAGCTGCCGTGGTGCGCCCAGCAATACGGCAGCCAGCCTGTGGGTGGCCAGTCCTGCTCCTGTTTTTTGGGCACATCTTTGCTCTCTGTGCAGCGCAGCGGGTGTGCCGGCAATACCGCCGCACATCCCGGCTGAATATCGGATGTGCCACATATGCAAGGGCACGCCTCCACACTTGCGCGCGATACATTACTGGTGCGCTTTGGCACATTGGGATTTGCACGAGCAAATTCCCTTTGAATATCACGCTGAGGCTCATCAGTGGGTTGCAGATAGCACACCTGTTGCGCCCATGCAACCCCTTGAATATCCCACCCTTAGTGTCCTTACATGGTCTCACTGAGACTTTATAGCAGACATACATACGAGTCCTTGTTTAATTCTATACACACACACTGATTTTCACAGTGTTCTCAGCTTCTATCGCTATTAACTAATGGAGTGTCCTACACTGCATCTTTCCTACTACATCATGTCCCAAATTAGGATGACAGAAATTTGAGAGGTACAGTGTATCAATATTCCAATGTGCTTTATAAGGGCTGAAGGAGGAGGACAAGAAAGCAAGCCCTAGCTGGTTGCATTTGGATTTTCTCTGGAGTAGTAGCTCCCACTAGTGGGCTGAACAGAAACACACATCTGTCCATTACAGCTCTGATGGTAAAGTCATTACAACCATCTGGAGTCAGTGTGTTGTGTCGTTACCGGAGAGACCAGGGTTTACAAGCAAGCAAGCATTTCAGCCTTAAATGCCACACTGTTGCTTCCAGGAGGGGTGTCAGAGTACATTATGGATTTACAAGCGCCAGCTCTTTGATGAAGAGGGTGTGAGTCAGCAAGTATTTGTGAATCACCATCTGCCAAGTAGCAGCAATGGTGTTGGTTGTGAAGGCAACCAATCGCCTAACCGAGGATGGGTACAGCGCTAGCAACCCTAACTGTCTAGTCTGTAATTTGTATACATTCTAAATCAAAGTTCAGGGGCAGTCAGAAGCTCTGGACTGTGCTAATTGTCTATTATGAAATGGGCCTTGAAATTCAAGCTTCTCACTGGCCACTAATTGTGTGCTAAAGTGTCTAACAACACAGGAATAAGACCAGGCAGTGCCCACTGGGCATTGGTATGGGTGATGCTGCCCACAAAGAATGTTCACAAATCAAATAGCCGCCATCTTGTTTTGTGCCACTAGTAATGCTACCCTCACTGTGAAGTTAACCACCCAAGAAACATCACTCACTCACTCAAGCATCACAAAATGAAATGCACAACCTGCATCATTTAAAAAAACAAAAAAACAAAACTGCCACAATCGCAATCGTCTCTCGTAACCCACCCGCTTGCTCAGTCACTTCACTTGACTCATAAGCTTTGCTGCCACACACATCATAGGCTCGCTCCTCAAGCGCCTCCCCAAAAAGAGCCTCTACCATTTCACAAAAAATAAATGCCATCCTCCTTTATTTGTGTGTCTTCAGGTGCTCCGTTCTCACAGCAGACAGTTGCTGCGCCACTCCATGTACTTCATAACAGGTACTGCCATGCCCTTCAGTATGCTGGCTTTCCTCTCTTCCAAAAACAGCAACAAAAAGGCTCTATATCTCATATGTACAAGATGAAGAAATAATGACAATGTGTGCGTGTCTGTGTGTCCATCTGTCTGAGGGAATACACGACAACCAAAACAAATGTACAGCTATGGGAGCCACAGTAGGACAAACTTTAAGTCTAAAAAAAAAAAAAATCATCCAGGAGGAGGAACTATTTTATTTAAAATAAAGACAAAAAAAAATTACTTTTGTTACTTAATCCTAATTTAAATTTTTAAATACATCTAAAATGTAGATGCCCATTTCATAAGCATAAAGAAGCCACTCAGGGTCTGTGTTAGACACTTTAACACACGCGGCTAGGAGGCTGGGCGCACTTGGCCTCGTGGCGCCTACTACGCCTCCTAGCCATGTGTTAGTGTTCAACACACACCCTGTCGTGTATTATTGCTACATATTGCCAGGAGATTCCTGGGGTTTGAATAATAGCTAAAAATGCAAATTAGAAAAATAATTAGCTTTTTATTGTCATACACCATTCACTTTAAAAATACATAAACAAGATGGTACAGACAAAGGGAATTAAAGGGTTAACGCAGACTGTCATTACTTTTATTTCTTGAACACTTTGGAGGGATAACACCACTAACTCGTAAATACTGACATCTCCTTTTACAGCTCAGCAGCAGTGGGAGCTCCGCTACTCTGACCTCATGGCTGCCATATCAGGAAGCAGAATGAGTGGCACAAACAGAACTGTTCCATGGCCTCTCAGGGGCAGCAGCTCTACCGATCACTGAAGGAGAACAGAAGTTTCAAGGTAGGCCCACTTTCATCTCTCTAGTGCTCCTCGCCTTTCTACATTCCAGTGGCTGGTCAGATGGGCATTTAAAGCAGTAGTTCTGAATTAAAAAAAATACATATATATGGCTCACATAGCTTTTGGAGAAAAGCACCTTTTTTTCCTCCCCAATTCCTGCCTTTTTTTTTTTTTTTTAATTAAAACATTCTTAATCTTCATTTAATCAGTAAAATGCAGCCAACACTAGTGAATTTGCAGAGGTAGCCCTCCCAATGATGTATCTTCCATGCCCCTACTCCAAACAGACCAATCACATTAGAGGACATCAAACACAGAGTAAGTGGTATAACTGGAGTCAGGGCAGGCAGAAAGGCAGGCCATCAGGAACAAGCAATGGAAGCTCTGTACTTGTTGGTGCTCTCTGCAAAGATTTTGTTTTTCGTGGTTAGATGTACTCCATACCTTTGCCAGTGGACATTCCTTCTGAAAAGGGCTGGGAGGCTCAATGACACACCTGGCAGATGACCTTTGTAAACTTTAAACAGAGAATTTGCTAAAATTTTTTAATGCCATAAAGCTTTTCTCCTCTGTGTCACGCCGGCTGCTGTTCTGCCCGTCCCGCTCCCTAAAATCAGCCACTGCCTCCCTCAGTCCCAGCTTAAGTCCCCATGGAGTTCTCCCCACAGTGGGGCCACAGAAGGGACGGCCATCCTTGCCCTACCCTCTGGGGACTCCTGGCCTCTAAGGCACCAGGGGAGACAGGAGCCCTGAACTTGATTCAGAAGTCGGGGAGCTGCAGTTCAGGCAGGCGGTCAGGAGCCAGAGGTTGAGTAAGGGAACCTGAAAGATGCCCCAGTAGGTGGATGAAGAAACAGAGTTTAAAAAAAAAAGTCTCTCAAAGACTGCACTACCCCAGGCCACAACCCGGTGGTAGTCAAAGGCCGAGACAACTTGGTCACTCATCCACAGGAAGAGGACAGCAGTCCTTGAGACGCTCAGTCCTGTCTCTCCCAGGCCAATCCCCACCAACCTCAAGCTCATGCCCAAACCCAGGTAATACGGGCAGGGCAGCAGGTGAAGTGCAAGTACCTCAGCCCTTCGTGTCACTGGGATGGCCTAGAACTGGCTACAATTCTAGGCCAGCCCAGTGGCATTGAGGGTGAGGTGCTGGACATCACACCTCACACTATGCCAGCGACCTGGGTTCGGAACGAGCCTGGGTTGTCAGGAGTTGCCGGGGATACACTATGCCAGCGACCTGGGTTCGGAACGAGCCTGGGTTGTCAGGAGTTGGCGGGGGGGAGAGAGCGACAGTGAGTTGCCGTGAGGCAGCTCTCCTCCTGGGATGGACATGGGGTTTCCTGGCCACTGGCTGCCGCCAATGGAGGATGGCAGTGCCAGGTTGTTGGGAGCCCTGGCACTTACCAGGAGGGGTGGAACTAGCTGAGCCAGTGCTACGGGTGCATGTGTGCTCCACGCGACGCCCATGTGCTGGGGCCCCAAGATGGCAGGAGAAAACGGGAGAAAAAACAAATACAATAATGAAAAAAAAAAGATTTTGCTACAATTCTGCAGTTTGGTAGCTAGCACAACGGGCTCATGTTTCCATGTTTTTGTTTACACCAATTGCTTTCCACATCATTTCCCCAACCCTGCCGGACAAATGGGATTGCCACAGCCACACCTTTTCTCCCACCAGGAAGGCATGCAGATTGACAGCGTCACAGCTGATGCCAATGCTGCTGTTTTGGCAACCAGCAGAGGGTGTTCTAATGCCAGATGGCCTGTAAGCCCCTCCACAGCACTTTTCTTGTTTTACTTAAAACATTTATTAATGCAAGTCTGTCATTTTTGGGAAAACACTGAAAACATAATAGTGTGTCATTTCAGTTTTAATTGATAAGATTTTCTATATTCCACTTCCTTTTAGTCTTTTATTCATTTTTAACTGGTGATCACACAGGAACAGAGTTCCTTTACAGTAGTGACCCAGACACAGACCCAACAAACAGTAGAGGAACATAAAGTACAAAAGCTAGGAAGTATACAGAGTATCAGAGACAATTACAAACTGTGTTCATGGAAAGATACTATAGAACAGTTTATTCTAGCGCAAGTTATATTTAGCGATGGTGCTATTCGGCTGCAATTGCACAAATTTCATTTCACGCTCTGCAGCTAGTCTTAATTTATGCCTATTGAAAATATGCAATTTGGGCTAATGGCAACATTTTATTTTAGTGCAATTCATTTTAAGTGATTATAGCTATAATTATTTTGTATCAAATATAACCTGTTCTACAGTATTCCTGAGGCTCGCTTTGAAGTCACCATGGGGTTCAGGGTTAGGTTCATTTTCATGGATAGGATCCTTGTTCCCTCAGTTTTCTACTCCTGCTGTTTAATTGTTTGAAGTCCCAATCCTCTGTTTGCACATCATAATCCTTTGCAAAACTACTAACAGTGATATCATAAACAGAGGATTATAATGTCGGCAAAAGGATTAAGCAACAGAAGCAGATGAACTCTAAGGACGAGGATCCTATTGCCAGAAAATTAATCTAGTACTGAAGAACAAGAGGAGGAGAAGTATAGACAATATGTAAACTATAAGCTGAGCCGTGTCTAAATATAAGGGCTGGATATTCAAACCGCCATTCTGAGGCGCAAGCCTTCGCTGCGCAAAATAGTTAGCAGGGTGTGGTTAGGCGATATTCAAAGGAGTTGCGCTATTGAGCAACTCCTTTGAATATCACCCCCAGCCATCCACTGTGCATGGCGAGGAAACTTGCGCCACCGCAAGTTGTCAGAGGGAGCATTCAACCTGGTGGCCAAGTACCATTGTGCCATGCAAAATCACGATATTCAAAAGGTGACATGCAAATGGGGGCCATAATCTGCGAAGGCGCGGGGCCACTTGCATCTGATTATAGCCCCATTTGCAAGCCATTAGCATGTAGGTGCGCGATCCCGAGGACTTGCACCTGGCGCCCCTGCCAGGCAGCAGCCGTTGGGACCGTTCACCTCTGCGGGCAGCAATGTGGCTCCCCACCCTCCTCAACATCTCCCTGGGGTCCAGTGGACCGTAATGCCCGATCATCGCAGAATGTAAATGAACCCCGCCCCGAACATATGTTCCCTAGTGCCCGATCGTGGCAGAATGTAATGAACCCCCAACATGTTCCTAGTGCCCATCGCGGGCACTGTGAATGAACCCCCGAACATCTCCCTTGGTGGTTAGTGTCCCCACCCCACCCACTCACGGTAGCGCCTCACCACCTCAAGCCTTCGCAGAATCTCACCCGCCTGCCCGACTGCTCAGGCTGCACGCCATTGGCAGCAGCCACGGCGCAGCCCATGTCGCATAAGCGACAGTCCAGATTTGTGAATGATTCATTCACAAATCTGACTGTCATGCACGGTATGGCTGCACGCCCATTGGTTCCTGCTCTGCACCAATGGGCAGCAGCCTCACCGGCAGTCAGTCAGCAGGGCGGGTGGGATGCTGCCGCCGCCGGGGAGCGGGTGGGGGACACTAGCCACCAGGGAGATGTTTTTTTGGGGGTTCATTTCATTCTGCCCGTGATCGGGCATTTCGTCCACCGACCACCAGGGATGAACGGGAGGGGGGCCCAAATGATGCCCGCGATCGGGCTGGTGGGGATACACATGCCCGCACCGGGCTGGGGCACAGGGACTGAGAGGGGCCAGCCACAGGTGGCAGCTGCTGTGTTGGGCGCCTGCAATACAGCAGCTCACCTGTGGGTGGCCTCTACTTAAGCCTTTTTTTTTTTGCTCAAGGTCCTGCAGGCTCAGGTTGGGGTTGCGCCAGACAACTCTGCACAGCCCGGCTGAATATCGGGCTGTGCAGTTTATGCATGGTTCCTCCCTCCTGTTGAGCATGCGTATTCATTTGCATTGCACTGTTGCTCAGCCTGTTTTCAGTGGCGAACTGCTCCTGCTGAATATCGCAGAATGGCGAATGTAGGACTTGAGCATGCAGTAACCCTGTTGAGCATGGCGCAACCCTTTTGAATATCTGGCCCAGTGTGTTTCTAAGTTTTAACCAAAGTGACAGTCACTGGAAATTTATAACCCAGAGTACAGATCATCAAGGTAATTTTGAAATCATCATACATGGAATGGTACAGATTCCTCGGATGCATTCTCAGCCTGGGGGCAGTAGCTTGTCTACACACAAAATGAACTGGTTAACAAGGTGCCTTTAGCAAGCAATTAGCTTTTTACCTTGGATTTACAAAATGTTGCAGTAATCAATGTTCTTCTCCTTGGGACTATTCTACTGACAGAATTTCTGCAGCAGGAAGCAGCTTAATAAATATTTCAGTCATTAGCGAGCTGTAGCTTCACTAATTATATAGGAGGATGGATGTTGTACAACGAGATACCAAAGACGGCAGAGAAAATTCTGCAATTCTGAGTGGCAAAGACTGCCTTAATTCTTAAAAGAATGAAAAGAGTGGTATGTTTTCTACTGAGCCAAGGGACCTGATCTGAAACCCAGGTTTTTTTTTTTAAATTTCTGTTTGTACCTCCTTCCTCAGTGCCGGTCCCCACTCCTTTGGGAGACACAGATGGCAGCCATTCCCCACTGCAATCTCCCCGATTCTGCCCCGTGGTTCCCCATCGAGCTGTGGCTGTAACCCCCAGGCGGGTAAGGGCGGGCAGCGCTGTTCCCGAGAATCTTGCTGGTGTCGGATCTGCCGGGACGCCAGGCAGGTGCAGGCAATCTGGGTCTCAGTCACCTAGGAGACCGACACTGGTGTTTCCTCCTCTTTCCCCCCTCGGCGTGGTGCGGCGTCCTTGGCGTCAAGGCGTTATGCGCTGATGTCTACCATGCGTCTTAGCCCAGCCCCTCCTGGTAACAGAACTTGCCACGTACCCCCAAGCCTCCGGTCGGGTCAGGCAACCGCAGGCCTGGCCTCCCGCTTCCCTGAAGAACGCAAGCAGTCGGGACGCCGCTTTCCTCGCCCTCCAGCGACTCAGAGTCCGCCTCGAACCCGGTCGCTGGTGTCGCAAGCGGAAATCCAACCGCTGCACTCGATGGGTTGGCTGATGAAACCCAGGTTTTAAAGTAAATGTATACCATGCCCTATATAATAATATTTAAAGTTACGCCAGTGATCCGTACCTGGATTGCCATCTCTGATGTAACAGTCTTCACTAAAGACACTTTTTAAATAGTGGCATCCAATGCAGACTACCACAGCAAGACTCCAGCCTCTTCTCACTGCTTTCAGCACCTTATAGCAATGTTCTTAGCTACACTGGTTCTTGTACCAGCAGATAACAGTACCTATTACTGACCAGATGTACACTGTACAATATGCAAGCTTTCCAAACATACCAACAGTGTTCATTTCAGAGTGAGGACTGGGACAACTGTCACACAGTTTTAATTTTGACCCAACTTTTCTTCTACCCTGGGGACAACCTACTTACTGTTGTAAAGGTTTAAACTGCTATTTTACAAATCTGGGCTCAGCTAAACAATACGACCTGAACTTTTTTTCATTTGAGCCTTACTTTTATACACAGTGGGGCAGTGTCCCACATAGATAAATATCTGAAATGAGCCCTGCTTTCTCCTCTGTGTGCCTCATAAATCAGGGACCGCTAAAACAAATTTGAGACAAATTATCAAAACTAAGGATACTGTTTTACAAACTGTAATATTTAACTCAGGAAAGCTGTCAGAATCAGTGGTTTGGTGTAGACAGCATTTTCTGAAAAGGAACAGATTAACTTGTACTTATAAAATATTTGACATTATTTTGTTTCATAGCCCTACTCTTTAGTGACAAAATGTCAGTTTAAGGTGTAACAGAGGCAATGGTAGGGACAGTTAATGGCTTGACCCAACATAGCTCCTTCGCCAGGTTATCATCTTCATGACATATAGTACTGTACTGGCACGAATGGCAAACATCTACAAATTTAAGGGGAAATTTGGATGGCTGACAGGTGATGCATATTCAGTGAGTACCTTGACCTAACAAAGGGACAGCAAGGCTAGAAATTAAGAAAATGCTGGTGTCCCTTTGTTTTTGGGAGCTGGAGTCCACATTAAAGTCTACAGTTTATGATACTGTGATTTAAAATCATACCCGTGGCTGCTCTAATGGCCCAGTGCACACAACCCGGGTTCAGAAATGAACCCGGGTGGACACACTGGGAGGAAGGCTGGGCTGAGGTAGCTGCCATGTGGCTGTGTGTCTGGGTCAGGAAGGATGACGAGGAGCTATGGCACTGCAGTGACCCTTGTGACTGGGCCAGGGAGCTTGTTCCAGCTGCAGGGATCTGTTGCATGTGCACAAGGCCAACACAGGTTGTGCTCATGTTGGGGAGGTGGGAGGAACAGAAAAGGAAGAAAACTCACAGCCATCTGGTTGACAGCTTGGGGTCCTGGCTCACCTGGGTCCTACTGGACCCTGGTGCACTATGATAGACAAGCCTCGGGAGGGCGCCCACTCCCGGAGGTAGTGCCATGGGGTAGCCGGCAGATGGGCTACTAGGGCCAGGGAAGGGCAGGAGACACAGGTCCTAACAGGGTACCCCCTGGGACCAGGGTATATCCCTGACTGACAGACATGGCTGGATAGAAAACCTTAATGGGGGAGGAATTTATACCAGGCTGCCAACATTAAGGAGCTGCTTTGGGCACTACAGTTCTGTTTGTAAAGGACTCAAGGGAAATTCTGGTAGCCCCCATCTCCAGGACTAGTGCCATTTACAGCCCCTGGACCTGCTTAGGCCTGAAAGCTCATGTATTGCAACTTACATGTTGTTCCAATAAAAGGGTAGAATGTCACATGCTTTGTCAGTTAGTTCAGTACAGAACACACCTCACTGGGTCTGAAAATAGTGGTACAATGGAGACGGAGAACAATTTCAAAATAGGTAACAATTCGGTTCATCTCTTCTTCTTGCTTTCCTTCTTGGGCTTCTTACTTGTTGAGGAGCTGAAGGCTTGTTTCTAGCAAAGTCGGCGCTTTTGTTCTGAACGCCAAAGTCCTAGAAAATATACATGTTAAAAAAAAAAAAAAAGAGGAAACAAATTAGTTCTACTTACAAGTCCCATTGTTATAATGGATATTTAACTTACAAGAACTTTTAATTTTAGATTGCCCCAGTGGCCGAGCCGGCAGAGCACTGTGCTGCCGTGCTGATGACCCCAGTTTGGAAGCAAGCCCAGGGAAGTCTCAATAGGAGGAAGGCCGAGGCCGAGATAGCTGCCGCTTGGCAGTGTCTCGGCCGGGAGGGCTGGCAATGGGTTCTGCCACTACACATCACCCTTAGTGGGCTGGACCAGGGAGCTTGATCCTGCCACACTGCACACGGTGTTGTGCAAGGCTGCCAGAGGCATTGCCCCACCAGGTAAGAAGGAAGGAAGAGAAAGAAGGAAAGAAGGGAGGAAAGACATAACCAGCAGACTACACGATGACTGGATTCAACCTGACCAGGGTATATTCCTGAGATAAGCAGTGGCTGAGCAAAATAGAAAAAAGCTAGATAATAAATAAGTAAGTAAATAAATATATATATATATAAATACAACCTCTGATTTTCTAGGAAAGGTCCCAGGTATTGCCAGGCCAAGTGGTGCTGGGTGTGGGTATGAAACACTATGCAGTCATATTTCCATGTGGGAGACCCACATGTGCATTCTGGACAACTCCGTCCCCAGGTTTTATTTTTTAATTTAGATATTTATTTATGCAAAATCTGGTGACCGATAAAGGCACACTGAGCTGGGGCTCATTTCCAGGTGCGACCTGGGAAGCGGATACAACAGGGAGGAAACAGCAATGACAAAGAGACAACAATTGAACATGTACAATACAAAGAATAATGTATGGGCGACCATTTCACAAGAGCGTGTTTCCATCCAAGGGTTGAGATAACAGCATACAGACTAAGTGCGAAGCTCAAGAGGTACATGTTGTCAACTCACCCCGCATGGAAACGCACGGTGAATTTTGTATGATCGCCATAGTTTATCTGTTATAGTATATAATTTCAGACATTTTTATGAGTTTGTTATTCTTACCTGGTGACTGGGCACAGCGCTGCTGTGAAAGTGAAAGCAGAGATCATGGACTGTGCTGGGGTTGTGGGACAATGTTGTGTGGTGTGCAAGCCAAGAAACCGAAGTGGGGAGTAAGCGGTGGGTGGGGAGACACAGCTGAGTTAATGATGGAATGTGCACAACAACTTTCAGACCATGCACAAATTGCAGTTACGTAAGAACTTACGTAACAGTAGATCTTTGAGAGAGGTTCCTGCATAGGTCTTCAGATATAGGACTCGCTGGTGTCAGGTTCCAACGGCAAACTTGTAGCTAGCAATCATCAGCGGGATCGCCTCCCGTCAGATGACGCAACGCCAGTCCGACTATAAAAGAGGCGGTCCGTGCCCGCCCCAGTTCTTTCCACCAGAGACCTAGAAAAGGTAAGTAGAAAGGAAGGAGTGATAACTCCTAGAACCCTGTTTCCAATCTAGACCCAAGGGCTAGGCAGGATGAAAATAAAGGAAACATTCCAGGAGCTGGGGGAAGGTGGAAACTAGATCTACTGCAGGAACCTCTTTGAAGATCTACTGTTATGGTAAGTTCTACATAACTGCAATATCTTACCGGGAGGGTTCCTGGAGTAGGTCTTCACATAGGACTGAATACCCAGCAGTCCAAAAGAAAAATACGGGATAAAGTTCCGGAGGAAGAATCGCTTGCCAAACTGAGTACTGACTCATGACAGAAGTCCTTGCAGGACCGGAGCCGAATTGGTCCTAGGCCTAGAGGTAACGCCCAGACTGTAGTGCTTAGTGAAGGTGTGGACAGATGACCAAGTGGCCACTGCACAATCTCTGTCATGGACACATTCCTGAAAAAGGCGGTAGAGGTAGCAACACTCAGAATGGAGTGACCTTTACCGCCCCGAAGGACTTTCCATGTTTTTGGTAAGTGAAGTGGATGCAGTTAGCCAACCATCTAGATATGGTCTGTTTTGAAATGGCCTTACCCTGGCACTGGGGCAAAGGTCACAAAGAGCTGATTGGATTTACGGACATCTTTAGTGCGGTTAGTGTAATACCTCAAGATCTGGTGCACATCTAAGGTGTGCAAGAGACATTCCCTGTTAGAATGCTAAGGATAATAGACCGCAATTCCACACTCTGATATTAGAGTGGTTTCCAAAACCACCTTTGGAAGGAAAGAAGGGTTAGTCCTAAGGATGACTCTGCCCCAATGAAAAATCAAACACGGTTCCTTACAGGCGAATGCCTTAAGTTCTGAAACCCTTGACCGGACAGCAACTAGAAATAAGGTCTTCCAGGACAGGAAGCGATGTAACAATTGAAGTCAGTTCAAAGCAAGGTGTTTTTCTAACATAACGTTAAAGTCCCAAGGAGGGCAGGGGTTCCCGACTGGAGGTTTTAAATGTAGGATGCGCTTCAGAAATGTTTCGCTACTTCCAGTTGAGACAGAGTTTTGCCTCCACTCGATGGTGGTAGGTCGACACCGAGAGAGATGGACCTTGATGGAGGAATAACTAAGGCCCGCTCTCTGATAAATGTACGAGGTACTTAACACCTGGGCGAAAGCATGAAAAGGGGCCAAGCTCTGGCTAAGGCCCAGACTGAAAATCTTTTCCACTTCACGGCGAGGGTGGATCTGGTAGATGGTTTCTGGCTTCCAACAATATATGAGCAACCTGCGAGGAAACCCATAGCACAAAGCCACTTTGTCTACAGGTGCCACGATGAAGGTGGAGTGACTGAAGGCTCAGATGCACCAGGGTGCCCTGCTCCTGTGTCAGAAGGTCGTGAGACAGAGGCAGGAGTAGGAGGTTCTAGAGCCAACTGTTGTAACAGTGGGAACCGAATCTGACGGGCCACAGAGGGACAATCAGAATCAAGTGTATCAAGTGTGCTCCTTCTGCCTGAAGTTTCACCAGAACCTTCTGAATGAGAGGCAAGGGAGGAAACGTAGAGAAACCTCCTGTCCAAGAGAGAGACAGTGTGTCTCGCCAAACAGCACCACGCCTGGGAACGAGCGAGCAAAAGCTGGGTAGTTTTGTGTTGAATGAGGAGGTGAAAAGATCTACTTCAGCTGACCCATTGAAGAAACAGGTCTTCGACCACCTCCTGCTCTTAACTCCCACTCGTGAGCCCTGGCCACTGATTGACAGACTGTCCGCTAGGACGTTGCTTTATGCCTGGGACGTGGACCGCTGTCAGAAAAGGCCGTGCTGAATCACCTAGTACCAGACTCTCATTGCTTCCATGCAAAGAGGGTATGAGCGAGTTCCTCCTGTCTGTTGATATACCAGACAGTGGACATGTTTTCCATCTGGATGAGAAGTGATCCCGGTAGGAGAAGTGATTGAAACGCCTGGAGGACATAGAGGACTGCTCTTGTCTCCAGAACATCAATGTGGAGCAGAAGCTCCTGAGTGGACCAAGATCCTTGTGTCTTGTGGTCCCCAGATGGGCACCCCAACCCTTGTCCAGAAGCGTCCATGGTGAGGATCTGGGTGGGTGTTGGAAGTGAAAGGAGACCCTACTAGTAGGTTGGAAGATCTTGCCACCAGCGAAGATCTTTCTGGAGCTGTTGGAGATCGTGACATGGTTCATGTTGTCCGTCCTCTGGTACCATTGGACTCAAGAGACCACTGAGTGACCCTCATATGAAGTCTGGCCAGGGGAACTGTGGAGATGGCCGCCATAAGTCCCAGGAGATGGAGCACAGAGTGCTGGGATCCATCGGGCCTGAGCCACCACAGTGGCGTGAGAAACTGAAGTGTCTGCTCGATGTAATGGCAAAAGCTTTGCTCTGGACTGTGTCTAGTACTGCTCCAATGAATTGGAGGCATTGGGAGTGGTAGGAGCGGGAAGTAAATTTTATTTTAAGCGCTTTCAAAAACCAAAGCGTTGTACAGAATTTAAAACTAACACTTTAAAACAACAGTAATTAAACAGTAATAAAATCATTCTCAAATGCTTTATAAAACAAAAATGTTTTGAGTCTGATTTAAAACTCTCGATGGTCAGGCATTCTCATATCCGACAAGGTAGAGAATTCCACAGGGTAGGGGCAACACAAGAAAACACACGTGCTCAGATATCTTCAGCAACGCACTTGGGAATCTCTAGCAACTCCTCGCCGGGCGATTGGGAGGAACGAGGGGCACTAGGGAGTAAGGAGATCTTGCAGATACTGCGTCCCTGTTCGGTAAGGCTTTATAGGTCAGTAATCCAACCTAAAGGTGATAACACCATTGAACCGGCAGCCAGTGCAGTCCGTGCAGCACAGGCGATATGACTAGTTCTAGATATCCCAGTCAAAAGCCTGGCCGCTGTGTTCTGCACTACCTGCAAGCAGTGGATATCAACACCAGGTAGCCATAGGTACAGGGCATTGCAGTAATCAAGGCAGGTGGTCACAAAGGCGTGGACCAGGTAGAAGGTCAGCCAGGGGAACCAGGTGTTTCACCCAGGCGATATTCCTAAGATGGTAAAGGAAGACTTAACAATGGCAGACACCCGCGATTTCAGGGTCAAACCATCATCAATAATAATGCCCAGATTACACACCTGGTCTCAGATCGAGCTGGACACCATCAAGCCATAAGCCTGATGGAAACCTAGCCCCACGACCCACCTTAAGGTGACCCGGGTCCACAACCAACACCTCGGTCTTTTCCGTATTTAACCTCCGCCAGCTAACACTCATCCAGTCTTTGATTTCAAATAGACAGCTGTTACACAGAGATCACATCATCCTGTCCGGGAGTAAAGGACAAATACAGCTGGGTATCATCTGCACAACAGTGAAAACCCAGACTGTATCGCCTAATAATGTCTCCTAATGGCAGCATATAAACTCATGAACAACATGGGCGCCAAATGGAGCCCTGCAGCACCCCACAGGACAGAAAGACGGGCGCAGAGGAATAAATTCTGTAACAACCCTCTGTGTCCAGCCTGTGAGGAAAGATCGAAACCAATGTAGAACTGTACCAGACAGTCCACAAAGAAGCCGCAGGCACTCCAAAAGCACACCATGGTCCACAGTATCAAATGCTGCAGAGAGATCAAGAAAGACTAGAATAGTACGAGACTTTCGATCTCACGAATTAGAGATCATTTAAAACCCGGACAAGGGTGGTCTCGGTGCTGTCTTTCCTAAATCCTGACGAGAGTATCACAGACATTGTGATTTGTAAGATGATCATCTAGCTGTATCGCAACCACCTTTTCAATAACCTTACCCACAAAGGGCAGGTGAGAGATAGGTCTGAAGTTAGCTAAACAGTCTGGGTTCAAGGAGAGTTTTTAATGAGTGGTCGAACGACCGCCTCCTTTAGGAGATCAGGGAAGACCACCTGCTCCAAAGACTTCCAGACAATTTCAGCAAGAATTGGACAGATAACATCTACGCAACCTAATAATAGAGGTGTAGGGCCCGGATCCAAACTCAGCTGGTTGGTCGCAAGTCTGATCAATCATCACAATATCCATGAGTTCCGGCCTACAAGGTAGCACGGGTGTTTGTTTCCTCCCGCCAATCTCCGCAATCCCTTAAAGAGGGGCTGGACGATGACCCACCCAATGCTGGCAAGTTTATCTATGAAGAACTGGGCAAGCTGATCACACTTTTTTGTGAGAAATCTCTTCCAGATTGCAGACAGAGTGTATTGCACAATCTGTCAACAGTCTGAAAGAATTGAGCTGGTTGGTTCTGCGCAGCAGCAATCTCCTTGGACAGGAACGCTGCCTTCTTATGTGCGATTGCTGATTGATAGACACCATAGTGGTCCACCAATCTAAGCCTGTCAGCATCCAGGCCGGATTTCTGCCAAGCCTCTCTAGCCTTTGCCCCACTCTCCTCAGCTCCTTCAAGGACCCATCAAACCAAGGGGTTCTCAGGCTGAGTGAGCGGCGAATGCTAACAGGAGCAACTGAATCCAGGGCATCGCCTACTGCCATATTATAGGCAAGTATGAGGTCCCCTGGACTCATGCACTCACTTGAAACACCCGATAGATCCAGCACCGCCAATAGGCCCTCTGGGGGTACTTCCCCATAAAGGGCGGTATTGGACCATCTCTGTAGGGGCAGGCCTAATGGGGTGCCCCAAAGCTGAATCTTATGGTGTGATGGTCCGTCCAGGCATTTGGTTCCACACCCAACTGCATGATCTCCATCTCTAGGAGAAACTCTAGGTCCAATGAGTGACACCCTATATGGGTAGCAGAGGTAACCACCTTGTAAGGCACAACATAGTCATAAGTTGGAGGAGGTTATTCCCAAAGTCTGCAGAGTTCAAGTTGACTCAGGCATTGAAGTCACCCAGTATTAACCACCTGAGTGACTCCAATGCCACGTCGACAATGAAGTCCCAATTCCTTCAGGAATTCTCCACCATCACCGGGTGGACAGTAGATGAGGAGAATCCTGAACCCTACACCTGCTCCCAGGATACAATCAAAGGATCGAGTGCAACCCACTGGTACATCCACAAGGCCCAGCTCTGTTTTAAAGAAAAATGGCTACACCTCCGCCGCCACGATCCACTCTCGGCAGTGCATCACTGAGAACCCAGCCGAGTAGCAGATACCAATATAGGGCCTGCACTCTCATCTAGCCAGGTCTCAGGTGATGCATGCCAGGTCAGATGTTACAACAAGATCAGCTATAATAGTGGTCCTGTTCCTAACTGACCTGACATTACATAACACCACCCAGGTTGGATGGGTTTTCAAGGAGGATCGCAATATCTGCCCACAATTTGGAGCCCTTGGGTATGGGAATCAGGCAGAGGACCTCTCCTGATCCCATTTCGCCCCAGGGTGTCTCCTAGTCCCCACTGTCTCTATCCGCCCACCCCTCTCCATTCTCCCACTCTGCCCAGTCCATTCACCCTTCAAATGTTCTCCTCACTATCCCCAATGCACGACATCTTCTATAGGCATCAGCTAATAAAGGGGACACTGAAAGGGGCGGAGATCCCGAGCAGAGTGGGAGAATAACGTCCACCGTCTTAGAACACCCCAACACATCTTAATCGAACAGTCGATAAATAACCAAACAGTTAAGAATGACCAAACTATACTGTCTCACCACCACAATATAACTATCTATTATACACATACATCAGCATCCAACACACACAACCATACATATATCCAGTCAATCAAATATACACACTACAGCAAATCAATTTACATTAACAAAACAATCATTACCATAGAATAAAATAAACAAACAAATTATTTATACTTATAGTCCGATTAAGTCCCACAAGTCCTGTAAGGAAACCAGTCCCTTGGGGGACTAGCTGGGACTTGAGAAACTGACTGAGATGCCCAGCTTGGACCAACCAGTCCAGAGTGAAAGAGAGAGAGACTTTCAGGCTGTCTGGTGAGGGTGCTGAGAGAGTCAGTCTCCAGATACTGGAACACGTAAATGTCCTTGCACACGAAGAATAGCCACAACTACCACTAGCACTTGGTGAAAACCCGGGGCCGAGGAAAGGCCAAAGGGAAGTGCTCGAATTGAAAATGGTTCTCCTGAAAGGACAAACTAAGGAAGCGTGGTGGGCGGGAGGATGGGAATATGTAGGCAGGCATCCTGCATATCCAAGGAGCACAGCCAAGAGTTTGGTTGGAGCAGGGGAAGAAGACCCTGAAGGGTCAACATGTGAAACCTTTGTACTCGACAAAGAGGTTGAGCGTGCTGAGATCCAGGATCGTCTCAGATCTCCCGCCTCCTTTGGTACTAGGATGAAATGGAATAAAACTCTTCCTATTTGGTCTTGAGGACGGGTTCTATGGCCACTTTGCAGGAGGACTGGAATCTCCTGGAAGACTATGGAATCTGATCCCATGGATAAAAAAGACCGCCTGGAGGGTTGGGAGCAAGGATCTCTGCAAACTATCAAGTGACTTCTGAATGAGTTGTAGAATTCATAGATCTGCGGTGACGGCCTCCATCCCACCAGGTGGAGGCGAACCTCCCTCCTACTGATTCCTCCTGGACGACTGGAGGTAGCGGGAGGAGGGGGAAGTCAGACGCCAAAGGAAAGGAGCCTGGGCCCGGAGGCAGGCTTGGGAAATTCTGCCTGAGGGGTCTGAGCTCTGGATCCAGTGGCTCGCCGTTTGCTCTGGGTCTTATTCCATCATCTTTGGTGGCAAAAAGGCTGCTTCTTCTGCCTCGCCCTGTACACAGAGCGTACATCCCATAGAGATCGTCCCTGCTCTCCTGCAGCCCAGTTATTATATAATTGGCATCGCAACCAGAAAGGATGTAACCCTAAAAGGCATCCAGGAGGGAATACTGGATGTCCTGTGCCAAACCTGCAATCCTAAGCCAAGAAAGGCGTCGGATGTAGATCGCCGTAGCTGCCGCCCCTAGCCACTGAGTCTACTGAATCATATGTTGCTCAAGAGCATGACGACACAAAGACTTGCTCATGTGGACCTTGTCCAGAAGCTTGTTTCTGAGAGTCTCGGTCTGACCTTTGGAGGTCCCTCTCGAGCTCCGAGAGGGAAGCCTTCAGGAAGGCCACCATATGTGAAATATAGTTAAGAGACCGATGGCACAAGAAGTAAAGGAATATACTTTTTGCCAAACTGGTCCAATTGCCTTGAGTCCTTGTCAGGAGGAGAGGAGCTCAAATGCTTGGGTTGTGCTGACCGGTCATGCAGCGGTGGTAATGACCACTGAGTCGGCCTTCAGATGAGAGCGTTAGATGTTGGATCCCTTCCGGAAAATACGATCGGCCTTTCTGGGACAGGTATAGAGAAAGGCTAACTAAGTGCTCTGCCAGTCTCTTGTGCTGGGGTCCACTTCTTTAGAAGGCCAGCCTCCTGTTGCCTGAGTTTGTCCTCAGAAGATCGCCGAAGAGGATCTTCTGGGGAGGATTTAGAGATTCCTTAGGTGGGACCTCAACTGTAGACGGATGTCCGAAGGATCGGAATCGGCCGTCCGAGTCTCAGGTTCCGAACCGCTGGGAAGGGCCCATCCCAGAGGAACCCACCAGCAGGGAACCCAGCCCATCCAGAGGGAATCGGTGGGAGCGTACCATAGGCAGGGGCTGTCACCCAACGGATGCCAGAATTCCAAGAGAAGCTGGGTCCTGGCCCTGCCACCAAGCCGGGATCATATCTCAATCGATCAGCGGAGGAGGAGGCTGGTAGCCTGGGTATTGTGGGTGATACCAAGTAGGGTACTGGAACCCTGGCAATCCCGGGCTGTAATCAGAGGGAGGTACCCAGGTATCATTTGGTATCCTAGTGTCAATGACACATGACCTGGCATTGGGTAACAAGGTGCTGACAGATGCCCGCCCACGGTGGATAATGGGGTCTGGCCCTGGGAAACCGCCTGGAGGTTCTGTCGGACCTACTGGGGAGGTGCCGAAGGGCCACAGAGTGATGAAGGAATCAGGTAGGGGCCCTGAAGGTCCCAAGGAAGAGGCTCCATAATGGGACCCCGAGCTGGCGACGGTCTCCTGTCCATGGGCGGCAAAAGACCAGGCGATGGGGGTAACTCCGGTAGAGAGCCCAATGAAAGGTCCAAAATGATCCTGAGGGTAAAGACAGAGCATGATGGGGTGGTGAATACCTGGGATGAATAACCCGAGCGATGAGGGTCTCCTGGCAGCACAGTCGTGCCGATGTCGGGTCCTCATGGGGCCCGTCGGGTGAGACAGAGGATCCGGTGGATGACGGAGAAGCCGGACAACTTATTGGATCTGACCGGCTGGCGGTAGCCGAGAGGCTGCTGCTAGGCTTATCGGTTGAGGCTGTGCACCCGCCGACAGGGTCGGAGGGCAACTACTGGCAGTGGTGGGAGGAGGAGATGCAATAGAGACCTCGAGAGAGGCGACCCCTGGCTGCCCGCCACCACGGCAGGAGGGGGAGAAGGTGCCCGCCCACAGAAGCGGACGGGTACCAGTAGTACTCACAGTTTTGGAGGATGTAGGCCTTCCACGTGATGACGGACTCCTCTCCCAGCCCTTCTCCTTATCTTTCATCTTTTTCCTCGGGCCAGCAACGACGACCTTCCTCTTAGCTCCTGGAGCTCCTTTCCATTGACGCCAGCCATCGGATAAGGAGGTGGGCCTCGAGGGTCCACTTTTATCTGGTCCGGTGGCCTGGTTGAAGCCCAGACAGATGGCACACTCAGTCTGAGTTGTGCTTGGGGCCTAAGCACAGAAGGCAGTGAGAATGATCGTCCCCATGGGATTTGGGCTCGCACTTAGAGCACTTCTTTTCGGGTAGCGACATACATTCGGTTCGGATGTTGAAGAAAAATGCAGTAGAAGTTGAAAACTTGCGAAATAAGACGACGCTTTGATCGCTGTTCTAACACCAGAGCCGAATGCTGAGGCGACAGCGGGAAAGAACTGGTGGCGATGCGGGACCGCCCTTTGTAGCTGGACTGACGTTGGCTCACCTGGACATCGGGGTGGTCCTCGCTGATGATTGGATAGGTACAGGTTTGCCGTTGATCCTGACGCCAGGGGGCGAGTCCTGTGTGTGAAGACCTACTGCAGGAACCCTCTTGAAGTAAGATCAATGGTTTTGAACTGGCTGAATTCCAAACACAATGAGGCCAAATCACATATTATATATATAGAACAGTGATGAAATCATGCAGAACAAGACCCCCCCAGTGGATACCATGGTGACAGAATCCTGAGGGAAGCGAAGCTCAAGAGGTCTCTCAGTCATCATGGTAACTATGAGGGAAATTAGCCTTGTTCTGTATGATTTCTCATACGCTATTCTATATAGCGTATGAACTTTGTTCGTTCTTGGAACAGAAAAACAAAAACTCCACACTAAGGGCCTTGTTAGTTAAGCAGTGGCCATGATTTATTCCGACTGGCCATCTAAACTACCCAAATTTATCTTTTAAAACAACCCCATTCAAGTCAATGGACACTGCCCGAGCTACTCAAACAGTGATGTCACAAATGCAGTAGTGCGGGGCGGTGTGGGGAGGATCAGTCGAGGCACATGTACCAGGAAGTGGAAGGATCAGCGGTGGAGTTCCATGGAGCAAAAATACGATCCCTTCCTTCCAAAATGGGAGACATTTTGAAAATAAATTTTTGCAGTATTTAATTTGGGGCCAGATAAGGGATATTTTTTCTTGGGGCACCAAGTAGAAAGTTGCTCTCTAAGGGTGCATGACATAATAAACATCTGAAGACGTCTCCTGGTGTTTCAAATTGCCATTTTCTGATGCACCTCAAAAGCGTTTTAAGGCTGTTTACTGGCACACATACATTCTTATATGCACGAAAACATTTTTAGAATAATAATTTATCCTATTATGTCATGTCCAGCTAAGAATATGCAACAGATGGCCAGAAGGAAACTGGATTCCACAACTGCAACTGTTAGCATTCAAAGGTGCTTTATGTATAGGTCTGTCTTTGGTTAAACTATTTTTAAATATTAACATCCTTGTCCTACTGCATAGTACGTCTTGAATTGTCTGAATAGCTTTCTGGCAAATTTTCTTTTTATTGGGATTTTTCAAGTATTTGTTCCTGAGCCGACCACCCTGAAACTGCAACTTTGAAAGCAGATATAACTAAAAAGTATGGCAACCCCTATATTTGTTTCTCTTACTATATTCACAACCATATTTTACGTCTATCAAAAAGTTAAGAAATGACATGGGATTAAAATGGTTTTATGTACAACAACATACAAATATCCCCATTTTGGGGAATGTTTGTTCCAGCGGGTGTCCTAGTATTTTAATTTACACTTTGTGTTAGCATTTGTAGGAAAAATGAAGCAAACATCGTGATAATTGTGTCCTTGTATTTCTTTCACTCATGCTGGCACCTAAAAAATACTGACGTTTTAACTACATAAGTAATCTGACCCAATACAGATTTTTTCCATAAAGAGGGGGCACGCCCCACCACGCACTTAAAAAACAACATGGCAACTCATGTTTTTTGTTGTGGATTTTAACTGACCATCACATATTAGACAAAAAATTATAAATTTTGACATGGGTTGCTGAAACACCAGAGAACATCCTTAAAGGAAAGGTCCCTCAGCCTTTTATTCTGTTTACCTATGTAGTTTGTAGGCATGAACAGTGTTAAGCCTCTACTTTGTACCCTCCTAATTTCATCAGGATTTAAATGTAAATGAAGTTGCTCAAGTTTGGTATGAAAACCTGCTTGACCCCACTGCAAAGGTCGTGACACAACTCATGTAAGGCATCCTGGTATTTTATGATGTTTTTTGCTAAAGCCTGCTGTAGTTATACTGCATCCATCAGTATTGTCGTTGTCCCTCATGGTCCCTACTGTTCTTTGTCTAATGCTGGCCATGAAACTTTTCAAGGCAGTGTAAGTTCTGTAGTTTTCTGTAGTGTAAAAGTGTATCTGAGTTAGAAAAATGCTTTTGGAGAATACAGGGACTTCACAAGATATGAAACACAACTGACAGAGACTATAACTTTTGCTGGCTTGTGAGGTATGAGTCATCAATTCCCATGATGCTTTGCACAAGCAAGATCATGAACTCTGCAATGAGTAAAGTAGGTATTCATACCAGGGCAGAACAGAGTGAAGCAACTCATTTACATTTCAATTAGGATGAAATTAGGGGATGCAAGACAGGGAATCATTGTTCATGCTACAAACTACACAGGTATATAGGAAATAGGTTGAGGGGCTTTTAATAGTAAATTCCTAAAATGTCCTTAAAAGCCTTCTGCACCCATAAAGATGGATATTCGGTGCCATCATCTTCCCAACATGAATACTAATACAGTTTGTTGCAATGCAGTTACCCTAAACACACCATATCCCCCAGAACGTCTGAAGAACCCCAACAATGTTATTGCAGGCACAGTTACATCTTATAAAATTAAGAAAACAAGTTTGAGTTATTCAGTGGGTGCATACTACGTTCTGTTCACATAGCTAAAGATCGTACTACATGATGGTGAGTTCAGAGTTAAACAGATCAAAGTTCTTATGCCTTTGGCAGTCAACAGAAAGTCATAGGCCACCATTAAATAGAAAACTGTCCAAACAGTGGAGGCATTCTGGGGCTGCAAAAATGCCGATTTAAACAGCCAATAGTTTAATGAATGTTAATTTTATGATTAATTGCTGTACCGTTATGTGCTCATGGTGCGTCGCACGAAGAGTGATTTCAGACATTGCCCTGTGTCGAATGCTTGTAAATGACGAGCGTGGTTTATTGGATAGTCAACACCGCAACATGTAGGTTTCACACCGAATCTTAGTGTCCTCAGCAACGAGCAGCGTAAGCGTTGCGAACGCTCTGTGCTGGAGATCTGCTCAGCCGCGCGCAGTAGAACCTAGCGCCAATGCGCATGCCCTAACTTGGAGCACTAGGCGCTACTGCGCATGACTGAGCTTGAGCTCCAACTTAAGAACGATGTTAAATACCTTACACTGTCCGCTTTAACTGGGAATTGCTTCTAGAGGTTCAGTTAATAGACCTTTACATGGCACGGTGTTTCATTTTATCCAGTGTAAATGTGTTTTCGCTTGTCATTTTTAGAGCATTCCGCACAGGACCGATGTCTGTCACACTCTGTCTTCTGCAGGGCGGCACTTTCAAAATGGTATTCAGGGCAACAGTACAACAATTAATAACTCATAAAAGGTTAGCTCCATTCATTTTAAACTATATTGGTTGTTTAAATCGGCATTTTTGCAGCCCTGGTGAATGCCCTCACTGTTTGGACAGTTTTCTTAGGTCTCTATCAGAGGTGTAAAAAGAAAGAATCACTTACCACATTGTAGCACATAGGCACCAGTAAACTACTGATGACAAAATTGTATTTTATACAGGATACAGACTGTTAGGGTTTTACCCCGATTTTCAACAATGTCTTGTATTTACATATACTTAGAAGAAAATCATTCACTACTATTAACTTGAAAAGAAAATGTTTATCCACGGAAGGAAACCACCACAGCTGTTCCTACAGGAGATATCCTCTGCAGTTAGTGTGTGGTTAGGAGAAAGTTTTATCACTGTTCAGGTTCCAGACTCTCTCTCTCCTCCTCTCACTCTTGCTTGTCCCTCATGGTCCGACTGGATGCCGCCGTCTTAGCCACCCAGTTCCCTACTGATCCTGGTGATGTAAACAAGTAATATTTATTGTCTAAAATGACTCAAGGGCTTAGCCGGAAATTAAACGGTATAGTCAGGTCCTCAAGACACCTCGACTCCATCAACCTTATTTCACACTGTAGGGTGACATGGCAGATATCTGGGAACAGCATTTCGGTGGCTCCTCAGCAGAGTGCTGTCTATCATCTTTAGCCACGCCTCGGTCCCCACATTGTCCACCACCATCATGAGAACTCTGGGCAAATCCGCAAGTTGCTTTCCACTGGACCAAATACAAAAAGCCTTCACACTAGCAGATTCTGGAATTGGGAGCTAAACTGTCCTTTAGCAAGTCCTCCAGGAAAAGCACTGCATGATCTCTCTCCACCCCTCTGCCAGTCTGATCACATGAATGTTGTGGCTCCCCACCTGGTTCTCAAGAATTTCGAGATAGACATTAACATGCTGCATGTCTTTAGCTCACTGGCACATATGGCACTTTTGCATGTGTCTATCACCGAATATCCTCCACCTCTGTCTGAAGCATCTGTCGATGGTTTCCACAGTCCCAATTCTACCAGTAAGGGCATCCAATATGGTACTCTATTACCATGGTAGAGATGATCGGCTGCTTCAATTTGCATCCAAGCGCCTGCGACATTTCTTCTGAGCTTTCTCCTGCCAAAGAACTGCTGAGCCAACTGTGCTTGGGCACAGCATGGCTCCTTCCCTTCCCTCTGTCCTTTGACCGTACCAGACTGTTGCCCTGCTTTCAGCTCCACCTTCTTATGCTGCAATGTTTTCTCCACCAGAGTAGCTATTTTTAAATAGGTTTTGCTTACTTCAAGTCATACCTCTCAGCCTCCCTCATCACAAATCAGGGACAAGGCTTAAAATGATCAAGGACAAATGACCAAAATCAGGGCCACATTTGAAAAAAATAGCAATATTAGTTCCAGAAGCTGTGTACAACATGCTGCTTAGTGTGAATAGCATTTTCTTAATGAGAACTAGACTATAACACCAAAGGCTGGCATTATTTTGTGATTCAAATCCCTGCTCTTCAGTGACAGAAATGCCAAATTTAGGAGGGACAGAAGACATTTCTGAGGCAAAATCAGTTGAGAGGCATGCTTCAAGTTTGTAGTTTTAAAGTACAGAGCTCCTTTATCTGCCAACCTCTGTACATCCTAAATGGTGGTGGATAAAACAGGCTGGCGGATAATAAGTGGCAGTTAAAGGGAGATAGCATTCGGAAAATGGGACATGAGCTCACACTGACGTTAAGTGAAGGTTGCAGATAAAAGAGTAAGCCCTGTATAAACTATTGTATCTGAGGAGCTGAAGTGTCAGCGACTGTTCAGCTCAAGCTCCACCCTACCCCCCCAGCATACTTCTTAGCATGGTCACACTTCTTTTGCCACTGACACAACCCTATGGCATCCCACTTCCATTACAGGGCTCTCCGGATTACAGAAGACTCCCATGAGAAACATCACATCCGTCCTGGCAGTTGTGTGTGCAATCCCAAAACAGGCCTGTGCATGATGTCAAGCTCAAAGGGCAGGTCACCGACTGCCTATGCTGTTGACGCCACTGCCACACCAAGCACGGGAGGAAGGGCTAAGAAGGAGGCTCTGCTATGTGTGCCTCCTTTCCACAGGCCTAGGGGAGAACACAATCACACGGGACAACTGTCTTTAAACATATTCCTGGGACTACACTCATCTCGGACATCCAAGAAGTGATTCTTCGCCAGAAGCTAACACATGTGGAAGTAGACACACACTACACAGTACGTTTTGGTTGCCTTAAGTTACAGAAGAAAAGGACACTGTATAGCATGGTCAAATGTAGAATGTCATATTTAGCCAGTAAAGCACTGAAAAACAGGGCAAGGAGTAATTTTGCTTAGAACATCTTTTTGGTTCTCATGGTGTTCTTCAAAGGAGCCCGTTGTACTGCATTTATACAACAGATGCTTCACATTAACGAAAATCTTACCCAAAGCTATGTTGCTGAGTAACAAACTACAAACGGACTGAAACATGAAACAGAATAAGAGATCTTCCGTAGGACTCACCAAAAGCCAACTAAAACAGAAGCAGCTTTTAGCCGATTTCTAAACACAGAACAGAACCATCAGCTAAAGGGGAAATGCAATAGAAATATATCACGCCAACCATCTGATGGCCTAGAGAAGTACACTACTGATTTGTGCTAGTGACACGGGTTCAAGAGCAAACTCTGGGTGGCTAAGGTCGAGGACTGCTACTGAGGTAGCAACAACTAGCCCATGAATGAAGCAGAATTTGTTAGCAGAAAAGGATTGCTTGGCCCACCCAGTCTGTTCAAGTTTTCCTGCCTAATCTGCCTTTACCAACCCCATCTGGTCTCCAGCGACCCTCCTGCCTCCCTGCCTCTATTCTAATATACCCTCATATCTATCCCATGCATGCTTGAAGCCCTCCCACTGTTTTAGCCTCCACCACTTCCACTGGCAATCTGTTCCAGGTGTCTACCACCCTTTCTGTGAAGAAATATTTCCTCACATCTTTCTTGAATTGAACCCCACATTTTATCGTATGCCCCTGGCCTGGTGCTCTTTCTCATTTGAAAAGACTCCTCTCTGCGCCCTTTTCACACATGAAGAAATAAGCTCTCTTATCTGGAATCAAACCACTGACTATTTGCTTGTTAAGCCAAGACACATCCAGTACACCATCAGAGCCGACTAAATAGAAATGGCTAGGTTCTACCACAGCAGTGACCTCTCATGGTGTGCTGGGTGGTTTACTCCTTTGTAAGGGGTAGCACTTACACATTAGTATAATGCAACCTTCAAGGCCAAACAGTGCCATGGTTCACCATCAGGGAGGTGAGAAGGAGAAAATGGTGTGTAAAAACAAACAAAAAAAAAACACATCACCGTCCTGATAAATGCTGGCAAGAGTCCAGGGCCGCACCATGGATCTCCCACCATGAGTTAGGCAGTTGGACTAGTGAGTATGGGTTGGAGAGGTCATCATGGGGGTATGTCCCCAGGACTGGGAGGATGGTGGTAGAGAACAAGATAAAACAACTCTAGTCAGAACTCGAAACGGCTGCTAATGCACTGACCTGATAAGGGATGTAGAGATACACATATTACCTGGTCCAACCTTCCACTGCCAGTGGGGATGTCATGGTATAACAGTTTTATGGTATACTGCACTATTGGAAGTCACTATATTGATACTGTGGGCAATTTCTGATACTGTGATCCATGGTATACTTCAGTATTCAGACCTTTCATATAATTTTTGTATTTTCAGGGACAACTGTCCCTTCCACACCAACTCTCCCTGATGCAAAAGTTTGAGGTGGCTTCTTTTTTGTACAAAACTACCTTGTAATACCACGGCATTACATGTAATGGGGGATCTATACGTAATCCCGACTTAGAAAATCCTGGCACCATTTGCCCGACATAAAAGTGATACCCGACATAAAAGTGACCAACTATTGAAATCCCAACATGTCATTCTTAGCAATGCACTAGAATCGGAGCACACTAAAGAACACTTGAATCTGAACATTTACCTGCACACAACAGTGAAGCATGTTCTTGAATCGCGGGCAACTGGCACCAGCATGAACTTGAATCGAGCACCACATTTTGACTTTTAAAGCAAGCACAGCCCCTTTTTTTTTTTTTAAATGAACAACTACTGCTACAGAAATCAAATATTGTTGAGGCTTAATCTGGCAGACAGAATTAAAACCTTTTCCCTTTTTTCTGCAAAGTCCTAAGCAGGATAGAATGGTTTGCCAGGGCAGAAAAAGCACCTAATCTGTAGAAAAGCTCCTGGAGACGAAGCTGAAGAGAGCTGCATCTTTGCAGCTGAAACTGGGTGGTGACTGGCTCAGAAGGTGGAGCCACCAGAGGAGCGGTCCACGGCAGGGCACCCAATCAGGGTTGTGGACTGCCCAAGGGGCAGAAAAAAGGAGGACAGACTTAAAGCACAAAAGACTAAAGAGATGAGTGGAGACATAAGGGACAAAGGAGCTGTAATCGCTTCTATTCGGGGCAGGCCTAACTTAAGGAAAGCTTAGCTTAACTGAACAGCATTTCATCGTGAGCCACACGTCAACAAATAATATTTTACCTGACTATGACTTTTCTTTTCCCACATCCGCAATTCCTAAGAATTTCAGTGGCATTGTTTGTCATGTAGACGTGGAATATTTCACTCAAATGCAAGTTTGATTAATGATTTCAGTACGGCTGGACTGTGGTGCTCCTTGCCAACATTTCACTAGTCAGGCAAACGGTGCTGCGGATTTTTAATGTAAGGCAAATCAATGTCGGGATTTAGTACCATACCACCATGTAATGCTTATGATACAATCAGAGTTTCCATACTGTGACATCCCCAGTTGCCAGCTCCTGTCCCTACCTGCATACTCCTGTAACATTTGCTCCCCTCACACATCTCCTGCCCTCCAGTACCAGCTCCTGCCCTCACCTTTGCCATTCAGCTCACCGTCCACTCCATATCATGACTTGCCTTCAACAAACATCACCTTCCCTCCCTCAATTATCTGCCCCTTCCCAGAACAAACTTCCATGCACACTATTTCCTGCAGCCCCTGTCCCTCCTCTCTGCCCTTATGACCCGTCCCCAACCCTATCCTCACAGATTTATCTGTTCCCCATTCTCCAGCACCAGTTTTCCTGGTGCCACTCCCATTGCAACCACACTTGGTAACCTCACATTGCCTGCTCTGGGCACTCTTTTTCTGCCTCCCACTGCAGTCACCTCCCATGTGAATCTGCCTGTCACACCACTGTGCCTCTAAACCAGCGCCTAAACTACATTATAGCAAGTGAAAACCTGCTCAGCTAATCAGATTGCTTCTAGTGTGCCATTATCAGGCTCCAAAATCACATCAGATATGCAAACATGCTAATAAATGCACACTAGGCATGCTTAGAAGCTTCTGACCTAATGTTCACCTTGAGAGTGCTGTCAGAAGCAAATTCAAAGTGAGTAAAACTGAGAAACTCTCACATCACTCGAACTCCGTTCATTCAAAAAAAATTAGCTGTTCAAATTATAAAAGTTTATTTATGACACTGCCTCTTGTAGTTTTTTGACAGATTTTCATTACGCTATAATAGCGATGATGTGATGCTGGAGAGTTCTCCTCAGGAATAATAGCACTGAGGCCAGAAAATAAAGATCTCATCCTTAGGCCTTGGTCCTTATCTGCTGCCTGCAGTGCCATTATCCGCCACCCCCAGACAACCTCCCAACATCACATTATTGCTATATTATTGTTATTATTCACCCAAAAAAAAAAAAAAAAAAAGACCCTATTCATTTTGTCAACCTATTTCCAAAAGTAAGTTCAACTTAAAACATACCATGGAACAATTATAATTATAAATGTCTGCAAAGTACAGGTTTTATTATTAAAGAAGGTAGTGTCACAAACCCACTCAGCAGGTCAGCCCTCTACTCCCAAAGTGCCAACCTCCGAGCGCAGTCTTGTGAACAGTTAACAGAAACAGAGTAACCCTCCTGTCTGTTTTTGTGGGTTCGAATCAACCTCTGGTCTCAGTTCTGGAGGGATTCAAACTGTGAACCTCTTGCTAGTGTACGTAATGCACAGGCTCAGATAAATCTGTCTTCGGGGCTAGATATCTTTGCCTACAGGCACCTAACCAGGTGTACAGAAATGAACCCTTAAAACTTTATAAAGACCTCAGATTAAAATGCTTACCTTTTCCCAGTTTGGTATCACCATTCAAGCTTGTGTACATTGTCTGCTTTAACCATATATACTTCACTTGTAAAGGAAAGAATTCAAAGACAGACCAAGTAGGCTCTCAAATAGAGTTTTACTAAAATAGATAAAAATATGTAAAACATAAAATACAGAACTATTATATCACAAGAACCATACAATCTTTTAAAGGAACAAGGTTTTAACAGTGCAATTCCTAATACAGTACTTAGATTTTGTCTCTCTCTCTCTCTAAATACCTGCTTAAAGTGCTCAAAGATGTTTCTTTGTCAGAGTCTAGAAAAAAGTGTCCTGGAGAAACACACAATATTGTTTAAAAACCTGTCTTGGTCAACCCCTTTGTGTGAGGTCACCTAGCTCCTCCTCTGTCAGAATACTGTATATAAAAAATATACAGGTATATCTATACAAAACAGGATGTCTTCAAAATATTAAATTCTGTAATCCTCAGCACAAACTCATTTTCTTTTTCAAATGACATTTCTTTGATCTTATGATCAGCTTCCCCTTTCCAGGACATCAAAGCATTTTTATGACTCTGCACTAAAACGTCACAACCAGCTCTTCTTCCTCTTAAGTGTCGTAAAGTTTGTGATCTATCTTGGCAGTTGGGTATCTTCTAGCCTGTAATTAGCTTCTGGCCTTCCAGGTAACACCCTTGTATCTAAATCCTGTGTGTGTGTCATCTTTCACATGCTGTTTCAGCATTTCTCATGAGAGACAGTCCATAACTCATTTTTATATAACAAAATGATACACTGATAAGAACCAGCTGTCCAAGTGTCACAGGTAGTACTGTATCAGGCTTCACCTTAAGGCAACAAGGCTTCCATGCAAGTGGCATGCAGTTGTTCTCCAAGGAGAGAAAGTCCAGAAGCAATCAAGGGGGTCATGGAAACCAGAGAACTCAGACACGCAGAAGCCTGCATGTACTTAATCTGTCTTGTCTTGGCTTCTTCTTAATATGCTTATTATTTTTTGGTTTGTTGCTATAATGTGATGCACTTCCTTTGTATTCCCTGCACCCCGTGCTGTTCTTTTGTGCTAGTCTGTGTTGGTTTGTTCGTGGGCACTTATTTCACTGAGTGGACTGGTTTAAATTTTTCTTGTAGGTGGTGGAAATTTACGCAATAAGGCAAGGTAGGGTATACAATGTGCTGGGATAACAGAAATCATGGATGGGTTTGGCAGAGTTCTTCCACCTCCGAGAAGTGCCACTATCCACGCATTGCACACCATGGAGGGCCTTACTGCAATCAGGAAATGGGGCCATCGGTATAATGGCAGATGTTTGCTAAAAAAAAAAAAAAAAGAAGGCATTAAAACATTTATTATTTACAGAAAAAGTAAACAAAACAAAAAGTTCCACAGAGCTATTGCAGTGTTGTATGGCTAGTAGGTGGAACCAAAACGGCATGTAACTTGCTAGTTTTTGTTCTTTTAAAGGGGCACAGTCAGCTTTTAAAACAATTTTATAACTCCTCTACTGTCTGCACCAGTAAACTGCACTCTGAAAGCAGTTGTTACATTACATTCCAACTGCATCAGTAATATGTGTAGACATTAATTTTAAAAAGAAGCATTTATGCCAAGACCGACCTTTTCTCTTCAGTGTCCTGCTTCCGTGTGTCCCTTATTGTTGAATCCTGCCAAACTCATACATGAACGTGTTTGACAATTTTGTGCGTTAAAGAAATTAGCTGGCAGTATAAAGGAAAGTGCGCCTGATTTTGGCAATACTAGTATTTTGAAAACTGAGTGGCATCTGAAGCTGTGTCCTGCTCTTGGTGCCCTTTTTACTTGTTTCCTTTTCAAACCTGGACTTTGCCCTTACTCTGTACACCGTTCCAGTATTTTTTGTTATACCAAGCAGCAGATTACTGTTGTACTGAAAGAAACAAAAAGCGTTCAGCCTCTCAAGAGTAATTTTGTTCAGAGACTATTCGATTTTACTTGTTTTTCCTTCTCTGACTGGATTTTCCTCTCTGCTTCTCCCCTGCGGATCACTTCTAACCCCTCTCACCCAGTAACCAAAGCCAGGGTATCCACCCTCAGGCAGCCCTCCTAATTATTATTTTGTTTTGTCCCTCTTTCTCTCTCTCCTTAGTAATCCCTCCCGCTAGCAGACCTCTTGGGGCCATTGCAGCCCAGGAGAAAGCTCCTTGCCAGCCCGCCACCCACAAACAGGTATGGAAATTGAGCCTTGAACGGATCTGAAGCTGCATCCTGCTCTTGGTGCCCTTTTACTTGTTTCCTTTTTCAAACCTGGACTTTACTCTTACTCTGTACACCATTAATGTATTTTTGTTATGCCAAGCAGCTGATTACTGTTGTATTGAAAGAAACAAAAACACTCAGCCTCTCTTGAGGCAAGAACTGTAATTCTGTTCAGGAACTTTTACCCCAACACAATGCGGCATTTCCGCCGCCTCTATCTGAATTCTTATCTATATACCCATCTTACTATGCTCCGATTGGTTACTATCTCCCATTTTTATGCAATCACTGATGATTTTAATTTAGGTAAAATTAGCTAGTCTTCCCACATTCCTCACTGCTGAACACTCACTCCCCACTCTCCCATCTATGTGTCCTTACTAAGTCTGCAGTGAAAATGCCTGTACCTTTCACGATGACTATGACGTTCATCCTGGTAACTCTGCTACTCAGCAGATGAAGGGACAAATAAGCAAGACAATTTCAGCAGATATGCTTGACCCTTTATGATTTCTGTTCACTCAGCATTTCCTGCCCTAATTTTGATAAGGACTGCACATCTCCCTACACTACAGAGGAGTCTCCGCATATCCTACTCCTCTGAGACCCCTTTCAGGCACCTCTCCCAGCTGGGACCACTTTCTCCTCTACATTTGCTTACTACACAATGCACCCTGTTGCCACCACCCGCTTGTCTCTGCTCCCTCTCCCCAAGTTTGGATCCCTAAGCGCCCCTTGTTCACCAACAATAGGCAAGAGGAGACGCCTCCTGCTCTCCTCTCTAGGTCGATTTACCCAAACCCCAGACCTCTGCAAGCTGCCCCTAACCCAGGACCTCACCATGCTGCCCCTGGTAACCCCTGCCCCCTCCCAAAATACTGGTCAGCTAAAATTGTCCACCTAAACATCCAGAGCCTCCCCACTAAAAAAATAAATAAATAAAATCACAGCTGAAACCTGACACTCTCTGCAAACAGCTTTGATATCACTGCCTCACAGAGACCTGCCTTCCCCAAGATTCCGCACTGTGAAACTAGTCTTGAAGGGTACTCCCTCTTCAGAAGGGATAGGCAAGGTAAGAGGGATGGATGCCAACTCTGGATTAGAAATCACCTCACAGCCTCGAATTTGATCCCAGGTAACTTCCCCAACGTGGAAACCATTTCTGTAAATCTCCTCCTTGGCAAAAACAAAATAATCACTATTATCATCACCCATCCCCCCAGCACCCCTCCAATCAAACTTGACACCTTATTTAACACTAAAACACCCTCCCGGTTGGAAGGTGGATAATCCTTGGGATTTTAACCTCAACTGGCAGATCCCCCACCAAAGCCAGCTCGGCCAAAGAAACCATCATCAACCTAGGCTCCACCAGTAAATCTCTAGCCCCACCTGTACCAACTATAGGACAGGGTATGAATCCATCCTGGATTGGTTACTTGTCACAAACCCTCCCATGTTACCGACTCAGGGTTCTCCCAGACTCCAGTGACCACTGCGCTGTCTTCCTTTTGGTCTGCCAAAATCCAAAATTGAACATAAATACATCCACTTGTGCCAACTAAAAAAAAAAAAACAACTCAATTTAGATTAATTCACTAATGCTCTACGAGCCACCAACTGGTCCTTCACAGACTTCATTAGTGACATCAACTCAGCCTTTGAAACCTTCAGCAAGACACTTTTGGTATCTGTGACAACTTCATTCCCCCAAGAAACTTAGGGTAAAGGCGCTGCAACAAATAGGTCTCCTCTGATCTCCTCACCCTAATGAGGAAAAGGAACAAAGCATGGAAAATATACAAGAAACTCAAACTCCCCCACCTCCTTCAACATTACAAGACACTCCGTAATAATGTAAATCTGCTGTTCGAACGATAACCAAAGTGCCAGAGACAACCATAAACACACTCTGAAGTTTCTAAATGACCTCAATGGCAGAGGGATAAATGGTGAACCTATCACCTTCCTCACTCACGGACAAATCGGGTCACCAATCCTCTCAAAATTGCCTCCCATTTCCACTATTTCAGCGACCTCGACAAGTACAAGCACAACCCTCCACTCAACCCTTGTCCTCACAAACAGTCACCACTTCCGATATCTCACCCCCAGGAGTAATCAGACTCAGTCTAGGTCAGGCGGCGTTGACTACCGCATCCAAGTTGGTCTAGGTCCCTGCCCTTCCTAACATCTTTAATCACTCCCTCTGTTTGGGTACCTTCCCCTAAGCTGGAAATGCACACCATCAAACATCTCCACAAATTAGGCCCCAAAAATGATCTAACAGTACAGACCCATTTCCTCCTCACACCCTGTCTAAAATCATGGGAAAAAAATCATCCTTGGCCAAACCTTAGGATACCGAAGCACACAGCAAAACAGACACCAGCATGGGTTCAGAGCCGGCCACAATACTGAAAAGCCCTGGTCAAATTTACCCACTTTATCGATGAGCCATTGATGAAAGCTTATACACTGAGGCCAGTATTTGTAGATCTCACTAAAGCTTTTGATCTTGTGGACCTACAAAGTTCTCCTCAGCACCCTCTCCAATCTCAGCTTCTCCTCTGATGTTGTAAACTGGTTTAACAATTACCTTAGTCAAAGGGATGCAGAACTGTGATGAAAGTACTCTCTCCGACCTCTCCCCTACTGACATCTACGGGTTCCCCAGGGTTACAGTCTGGGATTTCTCCTCTCTCTCTCATGGTCAACTCCCTCTCCCGACCTCTCCCCAATGAAATATGAAGTTCCCAGGGCCCTCTCTGGGACCCCTCTTCTCCTCATGGTCAACCCCGAGATCTGCTAGGTACTAACATACTGTTGCCAGCAGATTAGGCCTTACGGTCTACTCGAGTCTGCTAGAAGACTTAGATCCTTAGTTGGGTGCAGGCCCTCCCATCCCCTGTGCTCCAGAAACCCCTATCCATCCCCACCCCCTGGGACAGGCCATCATCTGATACATCCACTTTCTGTGTCTGTCCCACCTCTCTTGAAGCCCTCCACTGTGGATCTCTGAACCAGCTCGCCAGGCAATGCATTCCAAGGGTCCACCACCCTCTCAGTGAAAAACCTCCCTCTCTTTTCCCCTCACCTTCCACCTTCCAACTTCAAATATGCCCTCTGGTGATACCTCCTGCTTTAGTCTAAAGACCCCTCCATGTTTACCCTATTTATTCCCTTGAGGTGTGAAGACCTCGATCATGTCCCCCTGTCTCTCCTCTCCTCCAATGAAAACAGGCAGAGCTCCTCAAGTCTGTCCTCATCGTCAAATCCCTAGCCCTCGTATCATCTTAGTTGCCCTCCTCTGTACCCTCTCCAGGAGCTGTATGTCCCTCTTCAAGTAAGGTCTCCAGTACTGTACACAGTACTCAAGGTGTGGTCTAACCAGTCCACTGTACAGCGGCAGAATCACTTCTTGCTCCTAGAGGTGATCCCCTTATGATGCACCCCATCATCCTGTTTGCCTTGCTAGCCGCTCTCCTGCACTGCTCAGAGTTATTCATACGGCCATCCACCATGACCCCTAGGTCTTTTCCCCTAATGAGGCCTCCAGCACCTCCCCTCCAGGTGTACCTGTGTTTAGGGTTTCCCGACCAAGATGCAACACCTTGCACTTAGTGATATTGAAATTTAATTTCCATGTGTGAGCCCAGCTTTCCAGGGTGTCAGGTCCCTTGCAGGGCCAACCTCCCTCTTCTCCCTCAACTACTGCTCCCATCTTGCAGTCATCCATGAAGACTAATTTCACCCTATACCCTCCCTGATGTCCGATATGTATGCATTAAACAGGATTGGACCCAGGACGAGCCCTCTGGTGCCCACTACCAACCTCCTCTAGGGTTCAAGAGCTCCCCACAAACCACTACTCTCTGGGTGCGTCCAGCTGGCCAGTTTTCAATCCATCTGACCATCAAGGGCCTACTCCTAACCCCATCAGTTTCTCCACCAGACCATTGTGGGGACAGAGTCAAATGCCTTGCTGAAGTCCAAGAATAATACATCCACAGGCCTTCCCTGTCCAGTTCTGATGTTACCCATTGTAGAACTCCACAAGATTGGTTTGGCGTGATCTACCTGGCACAAACCCATGTTGCCGACTATCCAGACCTCCACCTCCTCCAAGTACACCCCCAGTACTCTGAGTTAATACTTTACATTGATGATGATGCTCTCTTCTGTAAGCTAGACACCCCATCTCTCCTCTTGTCAGGCTCCAACATGATTTCCACAGGCTCCACTCCTGGTTCTCTTCTAGAGGACTTGTCCTCAGCGAAGAAAACCAAAACAATGGTCTTCTTTCCGCTCCTGGACAATAGATGGCAACCTCACTGGGTGCATCTAGGGAGTTTAAATACCTTGGCCTGCTCCTCGACTGTCACCTGAGCTATGATCACTATGTCACTCAACTGATTAAGAAAGCCCACCAAAAGGCTCTGACTACTGAGTCCGACCTTTCCCTCGTACCTGAATCTAGGACCTACTCACCACCAGTTTTTCCTCCTCTCCCTATTCGACTATGGTGTGTTGATTTTACTACCTCCCTCTCCCAAAAAAAAAAAAAAAAACTGAGCCGAGTACATGCTTACCTACCACACTGTCTCTCCAGTTCGCCACTGGCCTTCCCAGACGTACCCCCATTGTGACCTCTAAGTCAGCACACTGGCTCCCCGGATGACAGGCTGGACAGCAAAATCCTATTTTTCCACAAACCCGCACTGGGTCACCTATCCACCAGCATCACCTCCCTCTTCTCTAAGTCCACCTCATGCATCCCACCAAATGCTCCTCCTCCTCCTCCCTCTCCTTTATTGTCCCTTTCTGCCATACCACAGGGCCAAAACACCCTCTCCACAAGGGTGCTAAACTTTCAACAATCTCCCACCTGTACCGCTCACTGTCCCTCAGCTGCCTCTTTCAGGTACAATCTCAAGAAGCACTTTCCTAGCTCACTGACGTGTAACTGCCCGGGCCTTAACTAAGCCCCACAATTGTTTCACTAACCTAACTGCCCCTCCCTATCGGATGGGCAGACCTCCTGTCCAGGAAGATTGTTGCAGGGAAGATCAACAGATGGTGCTTTTTCGGATTATAGACAGGCTATTACACCCAAGTCTGTCTACAGAAAAAAACCTTTCTGTCGATTTATGCAAAGAGTTTGCTCGATTCTTCTCTGACAGCGTGTCCACACATCCTGCAGGAGATTCTGCCAGTGAGCCAGAACATGGGCGACAGGATCGCCTTGGGCATCAGGGGGCACTCACGCCTGTCTGGGGCGGTTTCGTCCCGGAGGGAGGTGGCCGAAGTCACTGAGGTTGCTTCAAGCTGAAGCACACATACTGCGTACTGGACCCGGTGCTGGCGAGTTTCTTTCTTTCTTTTTTTTTTTTGTCTTTCCTCCTTGTGGCCCAGGTCAGCTCCTACCATTCTAGGCATCTCCTTCCTCTGGCTGCCATCTGTCTGACCCATTCCCATCAGAGCCACCACCTTATTACCCCCATGGCTTACCCCTGTGGCAGGGTGCCCCAACTCCCACCAGGGCGGGATCAAGTACTAGTGGCGCCGGAGGCGGTGCATAGGCGGCGCGTCAACACTCAACCTGGCTGCCAATTTTCTAGTTTTTCCTTTCGGGGACAGGCGTGCAATGCCGACATGGGCGTGTCATGCGGCGCATCTGCATGTAGCGAGCCTGCTGGCTGCTCCGCCACCGTGCCCCACTGTATTGGCCAGGCATGCCAATACCTAGCCTCTGTTAGGTGTCAAGCAAACACCGGTCGCTCTTCCCCACCCTCCCTGGGAGAGGAGAGCAGTCCTCCAGATGCTCAATCCTCTCCCACCACAGCCAGCGCCCAACTACCTGTTGCACTGCAAACATGTGTCGCTGGTGTGGCAGGAGAGTAAGGCAGTGCTGCCTCAGCCCTCCACGCCACCGGACCAGCTGCATCAACTCCGCTGGCCCGGTATTACGCCTAGATTGTCCGGTGTTCTTTGTCAGAGGGGTTTCCAGATGCCTTGAAGGAGGCACTGGTGAGATCCTTCTGAAGAAACCATCATTAGACCCCAACATCAAGGTGAATTACTGTCCCATCTCAACCTTCTTTTTCTGAGAAGGTTTCTGAGAAGATTGGCGCAACAGCCTGCAGAGCTCCTTGTGACCTTTGATTTCCTGACCCCTCAGTCTGGATTTCATAAGAGGCACAACGGAGACTCGTTAGTTGGGTGCATAATGATCTCCTGGGCGAGGACCGAGGAGGTGACAGTTCTCATTCTCCTTGATCTCTCATCAGCTGTTATTGCTGCTCAAGCATGAGAAAGCATTATGGGACTCCACTGGCACAGTCATCTGCTGGTTTGAGTCCTACTTCACAAACAGGAGACACCGGGTGTTGATGGGAATTTCTCCTCCTCCCAAGTCTCCTGTCTTGTGGGTGCCTCAGGACTCTGTCTTGTCACCAATGTTGTTGCTCGTGTATATCTGCCCCTGGGTGAGATCATTAGGAAGTACAGCTTGGGTTTTCATTGCTATGCAGATGATAACCAGTTGTACCTCTCCTTAGCCCGGGACATCCCACGCAATGGAAGTGCTAAACAAATGCTTTGCGAGATCAATGACTGGATTGCCTCCAGCTGGTTGCGACTGAACCCCGATAAGACAGAGGTGCTAGTGGTGGAGTCGAACAGGGGCATGACAGAATGGCCTCTGGTGCGGCAACAGGATTATTCCTGGGGCTACACCACTGAAGGCCTCCTCGGTGCATGACCTTGGCGTTATTCCAGACTAGTGGATTGACATTTGACATCAATTGTATCGTCCTTTGTCCATACCAGTTTCTACCATCTGAAGAATATGGCCAGGATCAAACCCCTAGTTCCACCATGGACCTCCTCACCTTAGTGCATGCCTTCATGTTGTTGAGAAGCTTAATTACTATGTCGCTTCTACTTGGGGGTCTCTGGGGATATCCTGCCGACTGCAGCTAGTGCAGAATGCACCTGCTAGGTTGCCACTGGGCAAGCCTAGCACACTCATATTACTCCGGTACTGCGTGAGCTGCACTGGCTGCCGGTCAGGTGGAGGATCCTCTTTAAGGTGGGGTTACTCACCTTTAAGACCCTACATGGACTTGGCCCCGCTACTGACTGATCTTCTAACACCTGCTATCTCTGTTTGCCCTCCATTCCTCCTCTAGGGGCCTCCTTGCGATTCCCAGGATGAGTCTAAAACTGCTGGCAACAGGGCTTTCACTTCCACCAGCTATCAGTGAGGCCCCTACAGCTGAGGTATTCAAAGCCTGCCTCAAGACCTATTTATTCAATCTGGCCTTCCCAGACACTGCCTTCTGAAAGACTGTATTGATTTATAGCATGTGTAGTGCAGGCAGCTGTTTATACTGTTATAAGCTTGCTGTTTTATCATTTTATGATTCTCTATTACGTAGTATTTGTAACAGTATATGTTTTACTTGTGCATTTTTTCTTTCTTACCTTGTACTTTACCTGTACTGACACCAGAGCCTCCGGGTTGGGCGCCTTTTAAAATAAACTTGCCTTGCCTCTATGCCTGTCAAACAGCCCCCATGGGAGTTCACAAGATAATGTGAGAGCACACTTTTACTGGCTAAGGGCTGTACAGGAACTGGACATCAGAAAAGGATGAGGACCAAGAAGTGCATGTACAATTTTGCATGGGCAGGAAGGACAGCCAACATCCAGTGCCAAGGACCTGCAGTTTCCACCGTTTACTATCCCTCCCATGACAAGGAACAATGATGTCATAATGCACACTAAAGCGCTGGAAGCCCTCCATGTGACCCAGTCCCATATTACAACTCTACCTAGTGCTAAGAGGCAACAAAGGACGTAGGATTCCTACCTCCTGGGAAAGAGTGTCCTAGCAGATAAACTCCTTCCCTACTAACTTCTGCTCCTAATGTTCCAGACTCAAAGAAACACACACACGCTCAAGGCAGAAAAGGCTCTACGACTCCAGTTTGCATTGCCCTTACTTAAGGCCAGAATGTGACAGCCCTAGTGACCATTCATTCCTTCATCCCATCTCTGCTGCTACTGCCATTTCCAATCCCATGTGTCTATCTCATCCGTGTTCAGATCCTCCTCTGATTTGGCACAGACAACTTCCCTGGCAGTTTTTTCTACCCATCTACCACCCTTTCCAGGAAACTTTATTTCCTGATGTAAGTTGCTTAAATTGCACTTTGTGACTTCATTAAGTTACTCTGCTGCCCATTTCTGTTCTGATTTTACTCAGTGTTAACAGCTCTCTACTGTCCACTTTGTTTATTCAATAATGGTACATGAACGTCTCTATCATATCCACTGCCTTCAGGGTGTTCATGTTGAAGACATCCATCGTCTCCAAGTAGGGCTCTCCTTGTGTTCTCGTCATTCGGTTACCCTCCTCTGCACCACTTCTTCCCTGTCCTGCTACCACAAGTGTGGGCTCCAGAACCGCATCCAGTACAAGTGTGGTCGAACCAGGGATCTGTATATGAGCAAGATCACCACCCTTCATCTACTGCTGTTTTCCTTCCTGTGCATCCTGGCATTCTGTGCCCCCCAACTCCCTGAGGCCAATGTTTTAAGTTGTCCATTATTACCCCAGGCCCCTTTTTCCATTCTCTCCTACAGTACTCCTCCCATTCTGTATTCTGTGCTTGGGTTCTTGGTGCGGCTCTGCATTACCTTACACTTCTTTGTATTAAATAATTTTGGCGTTCGCTCCTATCACTTTTATTATAGATCATGGGAGCATCCCAGACCAATCACAGCCCTCCCTTTGGTTGCACATGAGGCACTTGGTTTGCAGTCCTCTAGTCTAAAAGTGTCTGAGATGACACTCTTATATTCATAAGAAGCCCTCAAACAGACCCAGAAACTTAAGAAGGAGAACACCTGTCAAGAAAGCAAGCACCCACCCTGATGAATAACTATTTGGGGTTTCAGAATGAAAATAATTTTTGGTACCTTTAGCCACTTTATTAATGTTGTGTTAATCCTCCAGTTTGTAAACAATAGCTGCATTGTCGCGCCATTTCTAGTAGTGGAGCAGTTGGCTCCCTTATATGCGTTCAGTACAAGTGAGCGATCCATACTTGAAATGGCGCCACTATATACCCATTGCTTACAAAATGTGAGGATTAACACAATATTAATAAAATTACTCAAGGTACTATAAAAAAAAAATTATTTTTCCATGTGAAACCTCAGATCGGGGTTTCACAAGATTCACTACAAAAGTTGGAAGAAGCAGAAGGCCAAAGCCCATGAACACGCCTATCAGTCACCCTAATACCCAAGGGAATGGTCATGTAATAAGTAGTTGTCTATGTGTTTTTGAAGATATTTTGGTTTTAGTGATGACAATATCCGTGAGGAGTGAATTCCATGGATTTATAATTTCTTTGAGAAGAAATATCCTCTTTTGTATTAAAGCATTGTCTTTTATTTGAAGTGGATGTCCTGTTGTGTTAATGCTTATCTGCTTGAAATTAATGCAATTTCAAACATTACAGGTATATCCATTGGGGGTGGGTGGGCTTTCCTGAACTAGTGTTCTAAATGCCTGCCCAAAATGACTATGAACCTTAATGGAATGTACAAGAATAGTAAATTCTGTGATGTTCCTAGAAGCTATGGGCAGAGCACGTGTATGCCAAAAGAGAAGGAAGAAGTGTGTTAAGCTTTATATGAACATATGAAATTGCCTGCAGAAAAAGCCCACAGGTCTATCAAGTCTGCCCAATTGTGCAGCTCTTAGTTTCATATCACTACAGCTTTGCTCAAGTGATCAAACTGTACATGCACATGTTGTACATTACCCAAACTGTTCCCACTAGTCTGATAAGCGACTGGGATGGCAGAGGAACCACTCAGGTCTTAAACACACACAAGAAGGCCCAAACTGGGCTGCCTGATGACTACGTCATGCTGCCATGCAGCGACGGAGTTTGGGCAGAGCTCAAAGCCACATCGGGAGACAGGGCTGGCTTGTGGTTTGGGTGGGCTTCAATGCTGCAGCAACCAATAAGGTTGGAGCAGAGCTTGCTCCTCTGTAGAACACACTACTTGCATCCGAGGCTCTGCCTCAACAGGGCAGGAGGGAGGTCTTGATGGGGAAACCGCTTACAAATCAGCTCGCACCATAGATGATGCCTACAACACATACGTTCCTAATGTTAAACAAAATGCCACATGATACTGGATCCTGTGCTGGGCCTGGGGTAGGGAAGTATCCCGAAGACCCCGCTTAGCAGAAGTAGTCATGGGAACAGAGGAAGTGGTGGGTCAGTGCAGTGATGGGGCTTTCTTGATTGTGGTATCAGCCTGAGGGTAAACATGAGGCCAGCAGTGAGGGAAAACAATTACAGGAACAAAAAAAAAAAAAAAAAATAGACAGGCACAAACTGGAGCAGAGGAAAACATTTTTTATTTTCACTTAACCCAGCCAGAAGAGTTAGATTCTAAGGCCACAAGCAAACCCTCATCTCTCATGTAGCAAAGCGATACACTGCCACGCATCACCATGCCACTACAACCACCTAGGGAAAAACAAAAATTTGGCACCAACACTGGTGGCTCTGCACTACTAAAACTGTCATTATGTGTTCTCACTACTTACAGGCTCCTGCGACCGGGTAGGTATGATGATGGAGAGTATGCCAGATTATCTGGAAAATGGCTCCCAAGAAAAGACCGCACAGGATAATTTCCATGAGGGAAGGCTCCGGGACCTCCGGGAGAACAATTCAATTTCTGCCATTGTGGAGCGATTCCCCAACGTCGTCAGAGATAATCAGCTGTTAATATTCAAATGGCCCTGAGTAACAGAAAAACAGACACAATAAACTTCCTGGTAATGCTGCCTCAACCTAGTTGCCTGACCTGACCTTTATGGGCTCCGGTGGGCACTGAACAGGGATTTATGTTTTTACTCGGTGGGTGCACTGGTCTCAGGGACCATTTTTCAGACATGACCAAGTCAAGCTGGCCCACAGTGGCGCGAGGGCTGAGATATCTATGCCCTCGCATCCATGGCGACCCAGGTTCGGGAGCGACCCTTGGGGTAGTTGAGGAGCGGCAGTGGAGGTGAGGAGCATAGCAGGATCGAGCAGCCTATCAGCAGCTCTCCTCTCCTGAGGCGGATGTTGACCTTCCCAGTAGTCCTGTCACCACTGGGTGGAGCCAGTGGTGATGGTAGGGGAAGGGGTGGCTAGTAGGGTGGGGTGCTCTGCTGTGCCTGGCATATGCGTGCCTCCACATGCGTGCGTCAGCGCCCCAGGCGCACATGGCCAGGAACGGAAAAAACCTACAAAATGTAAATTAAAAAAAAAAGGCATGACTCGAGCCATAAAGCTGGCATGAACATATAGAAACAGAATGGCATACAAATAAATTATACAGACATTGCAAGCAAGTTACAAGACATAGTAGTGACAGTCCAGTGACAGTCATAAGATACAGCTTCAGGTACAAAAATGAGATTATCACAACAGTGACATCAGCGATTTGCAAACAGTAAATACTATCAACACCTATTTGTGTTACAGTGTGTATACCGGCGTGTAACTGTGACTGTCGGACTAAACAAGAGGAGCCTACGGTTAGGAGAAACATTTGCAGTCCAATTTAGTCAACTTGGTATCCTGTATAGAGCCTTAACAAGGGATTGCAACCAGGTGTGCAACAATGGCTAAATAGCACAGACTGCCACCGTTCATCTTAGTTTACTACTGTGATGAAAATGAATTAGAAAACAAACAAACATTACATTAGAGATGTCACAGTATCGTAGTATATGGCAATATGTAAAAGTCATAGTGTTCATACCATGGCCAATTTCCAATGTTGCTATAACCATGGTTCACAGTTGCATCAGAAGCCCTACGAGGAGAGAGTAACAGACCTCAATATGTACATCCTGGAGGAGAGGAGGGAGAGGTTATGACAGAGACCTATAAATACCTTGGGGAAGGGGATAAGGTACGGAAAGGAATATTTTCAAAAAAAAAAAAAGCGAGCCGCCCGGGTGGCACGGAGGGCTGAGGTGCTAGACACCTTACCTCGGGCTATGCTGGCGACCCTGGTTCAGGAACGCCCTGGGTCGATTAGGGTGCTGACATGTGAGGGGAGGGAGGAGCATGACTGAGCAAGCTGCTCTCCTCTCCTCTTCTGGGGAGTGGTGAGGGTGGGTTGTGCGCCCGCCCTGTAGTTCTGCTCTAATCGGGTGGAGGTCTGGTGGGTAGCGTGGCGAGCAGGAGGCGGCACTGTTACCGGGTGGGCGGAAGGTGCTGAGCTGGGCGCCACGGTGTGTGTGCGCCCCACATGCACGCTGCTGCCATGTGCCAGGAGCCTCAGGCAGGGAAGAGGGAGGAAAAACCTGAAAAAAAAAAAACAAGAACAAGGAGACATACAATGAAGTTGGGTAGGTGGGGTCAAATTCAGGAGAGATGTGAGGAAGTATATCTTCACAGAAAGATTGGTGGATGCCGAAATAGTCTTCCAGTGGAGGTGTTGGGGCAAAAACAGTAGTGGGATTCAGAATACATGGGATAGCATAAGGGAATCTGAGTGGAAAGCTAAAGGGGAAGAGCCAAAGATTAAGTAGGGTCTGCAGTGACACTTTAGGCAGGGGAAAAAAAGAGCAACTTGGTGGGCTAAGTGATATTCTATGTTCGGTATATGACAGTTTTCAGGCCTTTCAGCTAATTTTGTGTTTTAGGATGATTGTTCCTTCTGTGACAACTCCCCAATACAAGAGTTTGAGGAAACTTTTAATATCTAACAAAAATGACTACTTACGCAATATAGTGGTATTACCCCAGTATTACAAGTGACAGTTATCATACGGTCAAAATTTCATACCGTGAAGTTTGTCCCTCCTCAAGGGGTTCACCACCTGACCATCTTTAGTGTCAAAAGAACTTTGGGTCCCAGGATACCCCAACTTCCGGATCATTAATAACAATGTTAAAAGCAGTGGCCCTAGCACAAATCCCAGAAGGGGCCACTGAGTACACCTCTCCACTGGGAGCAATGTCCATCCACCACAACCCTCTGCTTCCTGTCCCAAGCCAGTTAGCAATCTGTTTAGAATATGTCAAATAGAGTTGAAAAGGGGGTGGGGTTAGTGCCGGAGCACGGTAGGATGGGTCTGGGACCAACCAGGGAGCTAGAGGCCATGCCAGTGAAGGGAGTATAAGTTATTTTAAAATGCTGTTATAAACAGTTACCTCCCAACACAGCATTGCAGGAAGGGCAACGCAGTACCATGCAGGACAGCTGGGAGTCACTTCCTGTGTCCGACTCCCACACCTGGCCGATGAGGGAGGCTAGAGTGCACTTGCACTCTGTCGGGAGAAATACATTCAGCCCCGCTACTTAAGTCAATCTCTTCGGGGTGGGTGGGGATCACAGTGGTGTTAACATCGTGGTGACCACATGGTATCAACCTCCAAGGTCAGGCTAAGCAGGCCAGAATCCAAGTGACCAGCGCAGACATGACTCTTGGCGGTGGCCAAGAGGCAATTCAACTGCTGGCGCTGAGCTGTCAGGAGGTGTGCCAGATATCAATGTAGCGCTCTGTTTATGACACCCCACCTCTCCAGTTCCACACTGCACCCATGGCACTTTGCGGCGACTGAGCGACAAGTCGCCGGTGTGGTCTGGTCCTGGGGCCCTATCTGAGGAGTAAGCCAGAGGTTTTCCCGCAGTGCTCCCTTCCGGGACGCATGATTAAATGTCTGTGGGAACCACGCTGTCTGACAGCCCGCCCAGAGAGGGAAAGCCTGGGAGGATCACCACTATGGTAAGTCCTGGGGAGCAGGGGACAGTCAGGGTGGCAGGGGCTGAGCCTCTGAAGGTCTGCCACTGTTGCGCACAAACCAAAAAAAAAAAAACAAGAAAGTCATACTGTCTGCACATAGCTTAATTTTCACCACATTTAGACTCTGCCAACTTCTTTAACATCAACGTGGTCAACACTTTCACATGGATCCCAGAGCCAAGTATGTTGCAGTGATGAAGCGCTTTGGCTGCAGGGAGGGTGACAACAGTCTGCCCAACATTTACGAACCTCCCTGAAAGCCCATCACACAGCGCACTGGCATCTGTTCTGGAGGCAGTTGCTCACCATCCCGCCTGAAAGAGGGCATTAACGTGACAGCTGTAATATCTAAAAGGGGGATACATACATTTACATGGACATATACATATCTACACAACTATAAAATTGTTCCTAGATTGTTCAGCGTCTCTAGTGATCTGATAGGCCATAAGACGTGAACAACAGTAGTATAATCTCTTATGACCACACTAGTAACAGTGTTCCGTATTTTATTTCATATTTATAATCTGTACCATTTTATAAGCAGGAAACCTCACCCCAGAGTATGTGATCTTAGTTTATAAGGACAGTCACGCATTCATAAGGCCACACAACTGTTAACTGAACACTCAAAATTCACTAAAATAACAGCCAACAGCTTAATTTTGTTCAATTTCACGTGGTTTGTAACCCCGAAACCTGGAAAAGGCTGAAATTAGGCAGTACTGTCTAGGCCTCCTTTCCTGGTCAACAACAACTAACTAACTAAATATGCACTTATATGAAGGTGGAACCAGTAGCCACACACGGAAGATGTTTACATAGCTCTCTGTGGTGTAGTGGCTGTTAATGTATAGAAACAAAATTTTCACATCTTTTAATTGCCTCTATAAGATATACCACCGGATAGCTGGTTGATTCTGTATTACGTGACAGTCTGAGGTAGTTTCTGAGTGTTTAAATTTAGGCTGGGCTGCCTGAAGAATGCAGCCCTGGAAAGCCTGGTAAAAAGCCCCAGCAGCTTAGCTGTGAACCCTGGCACCAAGCAATAAGCTGTGCAGCAGGAGGTGGGGCCAGGCAAACAGACTCTGCAGGTCCTGAACCAAGTAAAGGCTAGCCTGAATAAATCCATGGAGTCCCCAAGGAAAAAAAGTGGACACATTTAATACAAGGGTGACAGTGTTGGAAAGGAGATGGACACTAACAATGCAGTAACTAAAGAAGCTTCAGCACTGGCTGGGAAGGCTATGGTAGAAGTCTCTGGAGTAGTTTGGGAAAAATGAGCTGCAAAAATACTGCACTGAGCACCTCAAGAACACTGCAAGTGCCATGAACATTAAATTGCTGGGTCTACTGAAGACTCTGAAGGGGAAGACCCAGCCAAACATACGCTCATTTTCTCACAGAGCTTTGCATCTCAAGGTTCCTGTTACAATAATGCTAGCTACAGGATCACCCCTACAGACTACAGGAGACAGAACTGGATCTGAAAGTTCTTTTATGGTGACACCTGGCATGGTGAAGGATCACTGGTTACTGTCAACAAGGAAAGCAGGACGACTTGCTCTGCAGTCCGAGGAATCTTTGTTCTTGTTCACACTGCAGTTTTGCCACGTGGCAAAACCACAGCTTTGATGAAATACAAGATCTTCAGGACCAGGAGTCACACTTGATGCAGATGCCTGCAAAGCTACAAGTAACGTATGGCAGCAATGCATGTGTATGGAAACCCAGTGGATGCAGGTAAGTTAGTGGAAAAAAATTAGGGCTGAAATTAGTCCAGAGATGAGGAAAATCCATCTGATGAGGAGACAGGACACCTGAATAACTGAAATACTGACTTTTATAACATGGGGTAGGAAAACCAGCAAGCCAATTTGTCAAGCGGCAGCATATGACTGTGAGTTAAGTGTCAGTAAATGCACAGTTGCTGTGTTGTCTCCCTAAAGCAAAATCCCTGGGCAGAGCGGCACTCGTTATCTTGTGTCGAAATGAAACCAGACAGGCAGACATTGAACGGCAGACCAGTCGCAGCTGGAAACGTGAAAAAGAGAAGGCACCCATTAACACGCAAGTCAGTGAGCAAGCTGAGAATATAGTGACAGTAGGTCAAAGAGTTCTGTGATCACGGTTCTACTAAGTAACCCACTTGTCATGCAGTATCACCCACATCCTCTTCAAAACATTTTGCCCTGGCGTACTTCTGCAAGTCCTGTGAGAGAGCCACAAAGAGACACTGACAGCAAGACAGTGAGACCAGGACATATAAGTCCTGCAGTCTTTGTGTCTGTTTCACCCATGCAATCTATGTTGCTGGTCTGGTTTCTCTTCCTGCAGCAGGTGTCGGCATTTGGGGGAAAATCGGACAGATTTCCTTCACAGTATTTATTTTGTCACTCCTCCCGACTTCACACAGGACATGGGAGAGAGGTAAACCTCTTGCTCACTGCACTGTTGTGCTGCCAACTGAGACAAAGAGAGACAGAGACAGAGTATAGGTTCCCAACATCAGAAGATTATATGAGCAGACCCCATGCTTAACTGTGTGGTGGGGAAGAGAGGACAGTACAACACAACATTCTCACAGTTGTGGTCAGTTAAAGACAAGACAGCATAGAGGCAGTCAGAGGAGGGCAACAAAATGGAGCAGGGTCTGCAGAGAAGCCGATGAGAGAGACTAAAGGAGCTTAACATGTATACCCTTGAGGAAAGAAGGGAGGGGGACATGTAGAAACATTCAAGTACCTCAGTGGAATCAACAAAGTCCAAGAGGGTAGCATCTTTCAGAAAAAGAGACGTGCAAGAACAAGGCGACACAATTTAAAGATAGAGGGAGGGATGGTTCAGGGGCAAATGTGGGGAAGTATTTTTCACAGAGAGGGTAGTGGATGCATGGAACAGCCTTCCTGAGGAGGTTGTGGGGTCTAAAACTGTGGGAGAATTCAAGAATGCATGGGACAGACATAAGGCAATTCTAGTGGGGGTAGGAAGAAATAGGCTGTTGGTTAACTAGGATCTCGGCCTATCCTGTAGGTAGGAAATGGGCAGACTAGGTGGGCCAAGCGGTCCTTATCTGCCGTCAAAGTCTATGTTTCTATGTGTTACAGTTCAATCGGCTCACAGTACTTATATTGGCTTCCATGCATGACAGCTAGTAACTACAGTGGTTGCATATGACAGCTGTAGAGGTACTTTTCCTGCCTGTATGTAAAATGTTTAAGCAGCCTAGAAATGGGAACTACTTTCTAAGGTGGCAGGATACATAAAAATTCTAATTTTCAGCCTTAAAACACCATTTCTCTGTATTCTTTACCTGAAAACAGATACCCCATGTTACAAGCGCAATAACTCACGACCGGTATGTTTTTTTTTTTTTTACGTTTGTGTTTTTAACTCTGTTTATACCCGTCTTGTGGAACTCTCGGGCATCCTCCAATGCCTCAACTCTACCTCCGTGCCGAGAAGCCTCCTAGTTCCTGGCACCAGTCCGGCTATCCCCTGGCTCTGAGCCTCGCGATAGGGGCTTCCCTATTCGCCAGGGAGCTCTATCTAGAATTCGGGCTGGGCTCGCCCAGGACAGGAATGCAACCAGCGGTGGAGTGTGGTGGAGTGGAGGTGCACGTCGCTATCCACTGAAGTCGGGATTTTTCCTTCGCCCCAGATGTGGGACATGCAATGCTGTACAGCCCCGGACGTGAGTGCCCCCACCCACGTCCGGAGAGAGCCGCCAACATCTACCCTGTTCTTGAGCCCTTGTGTGCTGCAGTGACTCCAGACTCCGCGGGGCCGCTGCTGCGTCAGGCTACTCCTGGATCCCTCCCGAGACAAGAGATTTGTCCTCGGACGCTCAATCCTCTCTCTCTCTCCCTGCCGACCCTGGTGGACGAGGCCGTTCCCGGCCGGGTGCCGGGCGTGACGCGGTGTGGTGTCCAGCACCTCAACCCGCCAGCCCACCAGGCGGCTTGGGTATGAGATTGTCGGGGATTAATCACCCTGGTGCTGTGAAAGCACTCGGTCTGCGCCCTCGTGTCTCACACTGCACCCGGGTGTTGATTAATCCCCAACAACCCCATACCCTGTTGTGGGTTATTACTACATATACTTAGCAAGATGTGGGTTAATGTGTTAAAGGGTTTCTACATTTCTAGCAGTCCTGTTTAGACCTAGGCAACTATTCTATAGGCTGCGGGAGTGCATGGATATGTGCTTTATAAGATGGCTGCTGCCTTGTGATTTAGCTCTCCTTCATGAAAGGGGAAATGGAGTCTGCAAATATCTGATGTGCGTTTTGCACTAGTTCTCTTCAAATGAGTGAATTTATTCTAAACTAATTACTTTTTTGGGTTGTTTTTATTACAGTTAACAGTTATGACTGTTAGCCACTATGTAGTACCTGTTCTTTATAAGTTTCCACATTAGTGATAACTTTATTGAAAGACCTTGGACTTTTGCAGTCCTCGCAACTGTTCTAATAATTGTTTGTCTGCATTATTGATTTATGTCCAACTCGCAGTAGGCTGTTGGTTACAGTATAACTGCTTCTCAAATAGAAGGAATTTTCCATTTTCGATATGCTTCTCTGTGTCTAACAAACAGGCCAGAAATCTGTATTCTGCTATAAGTTATTTGTGGATGTACTGTATCTGTGTGCTTATGTTATGCATGAATAAGAATGTTTTTCTAAAAGTAATAATATATAAAACCCCTCAATTTCCTCTGGGGGTTGCAGGCCAGATGGATCTGAATTTCATATAAAACATCTGAGTCTCTTAGGTCCGTTATTATTTTAAACATATTTATTCCTTTGAATGGAATGTGTGAATTTGATGCATCCAGTATTTTTCTGTATATTAGTATTTGATGACATAATACATTTAAAATGTAAAATAAATATTTTTAAAACTAAACAGAAACAACTCCGTTTTCAGCAGTGGAACATTTAACTATTTTAAATGCTATCGTGAAATCGTCTAATAGTTATGAAGTACTCATATGCAAGCAAATGATTAGCATTGATTGGTTCAATGATCGCTAGATGATTCATAATACAGTATACACACTTTTAGGTGATTGAAGGCATGAGACATAATATACCCGAGGCATGCGTTTGAGAATATGACTGCACAACCGTCAGGCGTTCTCTCTTACATATACACTGTCTTTGTGATTAAAGTAGCATCTGTGTACATAAAGACCATTGCCTATCTGTCGTCTACGCATAACTGCGTGTAAGACAGGCAGGTTACTGCCCTGATATAAGATTCTGTTTCCACAACAAAGCTTCAGCCTACTGTCTCAACTGCCGTAACTAATTCAAGGTGACAAACAACAGTATAGTGACACCACTGTCATAAACACCAGTTGGATATGAAAACCATAGTTCATACTTTTGCTATTTGCTTTGTATACTATTTACTTTTCGCTTTTTATGTAATTATACTCATTACGTGAATACTGCACCACTGCCAAAGCTATTGCCTCACTTATTTTTATAAGAAGTTAATTTCTGACTAGGAGGGTGTTGAAATCCATTTTAAAACTGAACAAAAAAATTATTTTCGTTTCCAACTTTCAGACAGCTTACTGGAGAAGACTCATTAGAAACCGCCTGTCACTGTAGCGGTGACCCAGCATTTGGAACAAGATTCAGACATTGAAGGGGCAGCGGGGGTATGAGCATTTCACAGGAAGCTTCCTTCTTCAGGTATGGTGGTTGTTCAACTCCCACTGGGGCCCAAAGGTGGTGCAGACAATGTACAGATCTGAGGAGGAGGAGATGTGAGGTCATGCTATGTGCACACCCTGGTATGCATGGGTGCGTGCTGTGCATCTGTGAAGGACTAAAGATCAGTGTTCATAACGTAGCATAGCAAAGGCATGCTACGCTATTTGTGCTAGTTAGGTTTACTGGTATCATAGCAATGTTTCTTTTTTTTTTTTTTTTTTTATTTGTTTACACTGGGGGCTCAGCCTCATCCCACTCCACTACATTTTTATTTTTAAGTGGTGTGGGGCACAGCTTTCCAGTTTATACAAATTTACACTTATTACCTTAATCTGGCATTAACTAAAGCCAGCAAAAATAACAGAGTACCACTACACTACACTATCAGCACTGGTTCTTAGTCCTCCAACTCCACATTGCACCTACATCTCTGAAAGGAAGTAAAAGAAACCTCAGCACAGCAGAATGGCACCATGGTACAACGCACCCTGAAATCCTTCGGAGGGCTTGGGGCAGGTAGTGGACCCTCTGGGCGACAAGACAAGCAGCAAGCTGGGTAGCAACTGAATGACACTTATTGTAGCTAAACTCCATGCCCTGGAACACAGGCAGGAGGGTTCATCCGGGAGATTCAACACATCGCTATGTGATGGCTCCTGGCAAAGTCATGGAGGTGCTACTGACTGGGTGGGCAACTACGTGCAGTCAGGCACCCTCCAGGTCCTGCAGCAGCTTGCATGAGTCTGCGGGGTGGGGTGGGGGAGTAGGAGCCAGGTGAGCAACAGTGGCTAAACAGCTCAGACTGCCACGGTTAGTTTACCTTGCTACCATGATGAATGGTCAATTAGAAAATGAACGTTACATTACGGAGGTCAAAGTATCGTGGTATATGACAATGCGATACTGACACCAAACAGGGTGAGGACAATGTTTTGAAGTGTGATGTAATGAAAGATTGGGGCTCATCTTTTGTAATAAAGAAAAGGTCTTCTATCACATGCCAAGGTGCTTCATAGTTTGCTATGATAACATAACTGTTGCTACTGAAGACTTTTTTTAGTTTAATTAAATCATCTGTTTATTTAACAAGGTGGGAGCGGAGTTACAGTTACGACTCTACAAGTGCCACACACACACACAAAAAGGCAAATACAAATTGAAAATGTTTATGACATCAACCAGATGGCATCTTGACAACACTTGTCGTTAAACATTACCTCTAAACATCCTGAATGCTCGGTGATGCAAGAGTGCCAGATCCTAAACATGTCTGACATTGTGCAGCGCTGTTCTCAAACAAGACCAGGAATGCTGCCCTCCTGGCAGACCACAAGTCTGGATACGGACAGTGCACCATAATGGTTGAGTGTGGACCACCTGTTGATCGGACACCCTATTTCAGCTGACCATGGAACCCTGGTATCCTCTGCAAAAGCAATTGGGGTAGCACAACATACTTTTCAATCTTTGCTTAAGAAGCGGGGTTGGTTTGGGGAGAGTGAAGGCCTGGTGGACCTAGAGTCCTAGCACACATTAAATTACTATGCAATTGTTTGTTTGCCTGCCTGGTCTAGTAGCAAATGTGAAAGACTCACGACCAAGTCACAACCAGACTTACCTACTATTTGCCTGTGGGGTTCAGGATTTTGGGCGCTGTGGAGCACACCTACCAGCAGGACGTGCCAAGGAGCGCTCCGCTTAACTGCAACTTAAAAGCCAGAAAGCTAATTATTTTTAGAATAAAGTTGAATTTGCCTCCTAGAATCAGATTTTACTCATTCAGCGGAACTGAACTATATGAAAATTGCAGCATGGGTCGCACCAACAAGGCAGCGAGTGCCAGGGCAAAAACTCACCACTTACAGAGATGGCGCCAGTGGCAGAATCTCAAATTCAACCGGAGCTGATCCCTGTGGAAGACCCTGCAGAAATCTATGCAAGCCATAGATAACAAAATAGAGCTTGCACTAACTCGTATGGCCAAACAGGATGCCAAAACTGAAGTGGCAATAAAGACAGCTGGAGTTGCAGAATTGATGGCGACAAAAGCATTGGCACATCGACTTCTAAAATGGCCCAAGAAAACTCCCAATTGAGGTATTGTTTAGAAGTACTGGAGAACGACAGAGAGTCCAAGATGTCTGCATGGTGGGGCTGCCAGAGAACTGTGAGGGAGATAGTTTGCTAGAATTCTTACGCTCTTGGTTACAGACTACCTACAATTAACAAAGCTCCCTCTGATTAGTTTTATGAAGGCATACCGTATCTCACCAAGGGCTGCTGGAAGTCAGGAGGCGACCCAGAGCAATTCTGCTGGTTCGATTAGATCAGCCGTGAGAGATCTCATGCTACAGGCTGCCAGAGGATCAGAAAATTTGACTTACTGGGGCAAGACCTTCTACCTCTTCCTGATCTATAGATTCGCTACTCGAGCCCAGAAAACTTTTGATGGAGTCGTAGCGAAGTTCAGGAGTCTGGGCAGCGGTCACTCACTGCTGATGCCGGCTTGTCTCAGAATTTTCTACAGGGGACAAATATACCAATTCTCGAATCCTGAGGCGGGGGAAAAGCGGAGGGAATGGCAGAGAATTTAATCCAGTTGCTACAAGCGATTCAGACTCGGAACAGGATACCTGAATAAAACTTTTGAGGACTTTTAGAGCAAGTATTCTGTGGCAATGTTTGTCATAATTAAAGTTAAAATGGTTGTCTAATTACTGCCTAATGTTTAAAAATTCCTTTGTCCAAGTAATTCCAACTGAAAGTTTTTCTGGGAGCTATTCTATACTGAATGCACTACAGCGTTTCTTTAAAATAATATACAAGTAAGAATTTGTTTGAGATTACAGAGCCAATTTAAGTCATGCAGGGGCAGGGATTATTGCTGCATGGGTTACTCTAGGCCCTTATGGCACTGGCTCTTTACATCGGGTTAAGGTTTCCAAACTCTGTCAGTGGCTTTCTTAGTTTGTTGTATTTTCTCTTCCAAAGCACGTAAGATTTATATAATAATTTTTCATTGAAAGGGGTCATATCAAAACTGGAGGTTGAGTTTCTCTGTTTGTATAACATATTGATTGGAGCGACCACCCATAGCTTTGTAGGGTGCAGCATATTATGGACATTTTCTCTGGACTTGAACTCTCATGGAATACCCCGTATCCGTGATTCAGATTGCATAGAATAAATACATATTCTTAATACACTGAATGTATCGACTGTTTAATAGAAATGATCTCTTGCATGAGACAATTGCATGTAATTGTTTTAATTATTGATGTAATAAGATATAATTTCAAAAAAAAAAAATAAATAAATAAAGGATGGGGGGACAGCAGGCCTGTTGTGACTACATGTCATTCATCCCCATCTATAAAATGATGTCACAGCTGGCCTCCAGGGTATTGGCAGGGCCAAAAATGAGGATAATAGCCTTGCCTGACATAAATGCTTTGGCCACCTTTCGTCCACAATCTTTTTGTCCTGATCCCTTCCCCTAGAGATCGGCCCCTGCCCAGCACACCACCACCCTCCTCCATGCCCAGGCTTCAGCCCCCCCTCCCGAAAACAGACAACACTCTCAATCCCAGCAGCTTACCCCAAGCCCCCGCCTGACACTGATTGCAGCAGGCTGCGGCGGCAGGCAGGACATCACGGATGGGGACAGATTTCTGGATCCTGCATAGATCCCCGAGGCAGAGACATGCAATGATGGCCAGTGTCAGCCCACCCTCCTTACAACCCCCAGTCTCTGCCAGAGGTATGTAGAATGCCGAGAGTTCTCCCCGAGAAAGCAGTTCCTGGGATGCTCAATCCTTCTCCCGGCCAGCCCTCTGGCTCCAGAGTCCATCTCTGAACCGGGGATGTCAGCGCCGCAAAGGACACCTTGATGCACTGGTAGGCGGCTACTCTGCTCACAACCTTTGGGACTGTGACTGCTGCTGGGGATCTTCCTTCAGGCCTTAGCAGACTGGATCTGTTTCTGAAACAGCCAGAGTACTGTGGCCTGTGCAGAAAGTGAACCATCATCTGTGATACTGGAGGATCTGGTCCAGTGTCTTACAGGGGTTAGCCCTATAGGGAAGCTTGGAGCTCCAGGACCAACTGAGGTAGAGAGAGTGACAACAAGAAGGATATAGAAATCTAGACAAGCCTGGCCTGGTGGTGCTGGTCAGTGATACTGCACTACCACGTGGAAGCCACAAGTTTGTGTCCTCAGTCCTACTTCTCCCTAGCCAGATGGGTAAAGGACATGATCTGGAGGCACCACGCTCCGACACTGGTGGTGTGGTGTGGGAAGCAGTTTCTCTTGCAGCTTGAGAACCTTCTCTGGCGGCTCAGAGATGGCCTACATGTGGGTAACCATGTGATGTCGGCCACCCTTCAGAGCTGGAGCTGTGAAGGCCACAGGCGAATGCTGAGGTGGTGGGAGGCGTAAAGAGAAAAAATGCCCGCCGACTGGACCGCGACTCTCAGTCCCACCAACCTTAGGAGTGGCAGAATGTCAGAACAAGCGCTCCCGTGATTCTCCTATCTTAGGAGTTCTCCCGTGGTAGTTGCTGGTGCACAACAGCCATTAGGGCCCTGCCTTGTTAGAGCAACCCGTTGAACCCTGCGGGGAGGCGGCGGGATCTGGGGTGAAGCCATCCAGAACAAGTACAGTGCAAGAGGGTACATTGGCTCAGATGAGCCTGAGGACATAGGAGTGGAAGTGTCAGTGACTGGAAGGGGGTAAAATTTTTTTTTTTTTTTTAAACTTTGTATTTATTGTTTTAAAATTCAAACATACAGTTTGAAATTCCAAGCAATCAGCTGTCATACATGAATTAAATCGCCATGAGGTGCCACTCCTCTTAATATACACTTATCAGCTATCTATTACTTTTGACACATCTTTGAGGGTAATACCATATCAACTGTAAACCAGCGATAATTAGAACAAGCTGTTAGTAAGCCCATGAGCTGCATGGTGAAAAGAAACATCATAGTCCATATAGTGTCCAGTAATGCCCTATCTATGACAAGGCTAAACAGTACCATGCTTAACGGAGTTTGTGCATTTATTGCACTTCCTAAGAAATTCAGTAGAGACTACTGCTATAACAGGAGAAAGGAAATTTATGTTTCATTTATAGCATTTTTGTATCTAGTGTGAGAGATCCTCTATTGGGAGGTATACAACATTAAATAACGATTATTTAAATATTACAAGCATAATCTGAAACCATCAGATCAAATAACCAGGCAATAATATTTTAACATTCAAAGCGGCCCAGTTAAATTTTAACTTTATTTCAACCTCATTCGAGACAGAGGAATGGCTGGGGCCTTACCTTGTTAAAGTGGAAAAAAAAAAAAAACATGATACGATCAACAACCTTACCCAACGAGTTACATCCCTCCTAATAAATGAAGAGGTGAAATACTGCAGTCAGCTCCCATAATGAGCCTCAGGTTTCTTCAGTCGTCCTCAGGCGAGGTATCGCCATCATCTTCCTCTCGGGTCTCGGAACAGTGCGTTTGCGAATCCACTTCCTCGGGATCATGAAACAGAAAGACCTTCCCTTCAAAGGCGATCCATGAGCGTGCAGGAAAAATCATCCCATGGAGAATGGAGGCCTCTCGTAACACCGTTCTCACTCGAGTCGAATCATTTCCTCTTCTGCCTCGTTGTATATCCGATGTCTGGAAAAAGGCGAATGGTCTGCCCATCCTGTAGACTAGGCCCCGTCTACGAGGCCATTGCCATCAAAGAGACTCGGGTGCCTGGGCCATCCGTAACCACCATTACTGCTCGTGAGGCTTCAGGATTGTCGTGATGTCCTCTCTGCATAAGCGGTAGGCTTTCTGGAGATTAAGGACCTTAGATGTTGCCTCAGGTCCCAGTTGTTACCCAAGCCATTCTTTTATAAACAGAAGCAGGTGGTCCCTTCACATCCTCAGGTAGCCCTAGGATGCGGATGTTAGGGACTCGGATTTGAGTCTCTAGGGTTTCAATGTGGGATTGCCACCGTGTAGATTCTTTAATTAAAGAGGATACTGCCCCCATCCAGCATCTGCTTGCTTGGTAGATTCAGCAGAGGCTGTCTGAATTGAGTCCACGGAAGTCTCTAGGGCAACTACCAGGTTACTTAGGCCATCTAGTTTATCAGATAGATTAGTGACTGATTTTATTAGCCTATTGAGCTTGGAGCCGATGGTCTGTAATGTTTCTTCAATAGATTCCTCAGCCTGGTCTTCAGCACAGCCTTGTCCTGAACACGTGGCAGGAGCTGCTGATGAAGTTTTAGCTTTAGCTCCATGTCCCCTGCTGCCGATCTCGTTGAGGATTTCCTATATTGTTCTAGGTATGCTGAAGAATAGCCCCCAATAGCGAAGGATCAAAGACAAAGGTTTTGCTAGTATTTGATTAAATTTCCTCAGCGTTGCTGCAGAGCTCCAGTAAACCACCTCCATCTTGCTCGAGCTCCACAGCATCTCCCCATAAAAATGTAAATTAAAAAAATAATAATAATAAGAGTGATGAACACTATCTACCAAGCCATGGATCTGAAGCAATGCTCCCCAAGATGTCTCACTGCCGCCTGGCACTCTTTTGACCAAGGGAGCAAGGGCATCCCGATCTTATGCGCCGCCTCTCCCTCAAGCATCCAGGCTCACTCAGCAATTCCACAACCGACTGGATCAGGCTGACTGTAACCTACAGCCCTGTGGCTATTCTACAATGTTTTTCTGCTCCCTGGTCCCTCCTTAATTGCTCCTACCTACACATGATTTGTCCTTCCTTAATTGTCCCCGCGCTTAAAGGAAACTCTATACATGAACTGTGACTGTATCTTTCCTGTGAATCTATTGCTTCTTTATAACTGTTGCTTGTGTAATGGGTGTAGAGAGCTGCTGATGCTGACCACTCTCAAAATGGCCCGGTCGGGTCAGGGCACAGGTCACCCCCAGCTACAACTTGGAGGTGGATTTTTCTGTGACGCCCGGCCAGTGGGTGTCGGGAGAAAATTTGGGGAAGGGGCCCAAGTTCAATTGCTACTAACTAGGAACAAAGGAGAAGTGAGCTGGCTCGAATGTAAATGTTTATTAAATGTACTAACATATCACCAGAAATGTCTAAATTGTAAAACTATAAACTCGAAGGCGTAAAATAGCTACACATTACTAAAGAATTAACATACCCTACTGCAAATCAACTGTGAACATGCTAAGCCAGCCACCCTAGTGTCTCTAAGCGGGAAGGAAAGTGAGCAAGATGGGTAACCAGCTGCCTGGGGTAGGAGAGAACACAGAACAGGGCACAGGCCAAGACTATTCCGAGGCTGGGGAATCTTCGGCTGAAGTCATCCTGGACAACTGAAATCAATCACCCTTCCAGAAAGCAGGTCTGCCACCATCACCCAGCCACAGCCCCTCAGTGGGCCGCGGGATATTGGGACAAACAGGCAGACAGGACAGCTGGTCTGGGGAGACAGGGCCGGGCACCTGGGACCTCACATAAGCAGAAGGGTGGCAACACAAAATAAAACATTTGATATACTAAACCTCTTGTTGGTGTATTTATTTCTAGCAAAATGTTACTCAGGGCACCTTACAAACAAATAAACAATTCAGGTTCTCAGATTACATAAAATCACAGGGGCACAGTCTCTTGGTGACCATATTTGACTGGCAGGCATTAATCCGCATTAATTTACACAGTCATTTATTTACAGTTCCATGGCTCAACAGAGCCCTGCACTTGCTCCTGCCCTTTAAAATCAGCACAAGCCACTTTAAATCCCATCTTGAAGCATTTACTAATGTTACCATTCAATTGTACAGTTCCTGCACCCTTTTAGACCGGAGGGGCCTGTCATTGCCCTTTAAATCCCTACGGCCTGGAATTTCCCTTTAAGCCAGTTAACCTGCCCCTGCTCACTGTCAAGGGGGTCTCTTTAGTAGCTCTGCCTAATGGGTGGTCCAGTTCTGGGGCCTAGACTGCCCCACAATCATTCGCTCGAGGGAGCCTTCTACTTACTCCGCCCCATGGGCAGTCTTTCACTGGGGCCTTGCCTACCCCACATTTTCTGGCTCTCACGGCCTTCTTTCAACTCCGCCTCATTGGCAGGTCCTTTCCTAGAGGCCTTGCTCACCCCACAGTTACTGCTGGCACTTGAGCAACGCCAAAGTTATTTAATTATACAAAAAACAAATCTTCCTTGTTGGCCAGTGGCCAGCACCTAGGCATGGTGCTGCCGCCACTCACCCGCTGCCTGCATTCCTTCAGGGCCAGGACTGCTGCTGAAACCTCTGTGGGAGGTCTGAACACACCTCCTCCCACAGGCCTCCACTGCTGGGGTGATGGAAGAGGGACAGCTTACCTTTACTGCCACCGCCTCCCAACGAACTTCTGCTGCTGTGGACTGGAGGGATGGTCTGGACCTGCAGCCTCCCAACAACCATCCTGCTGCTGGGCCACATTGGTAGAGGGGATGGCCTTCGTCTGTTGCTGCTGCCGCCCTTCCAGAGACCCTCCTGCTGCTGCTGCCACGGAGGGGCCTAGACCTGGCCGCCCTTCCCAAAGGACATCCTGGCTGAACTAGAGGGACAGCATGGACCAGCCGCCCCTCCCAACAGGACTCCCATCTACCGCCACGGCACTGGAATGTTGTCACCCAGGACCCGAGAGGGAGCAATGAGCTACAGGACTGGCCGAGACATCGGGAGGGCCCAGGGACCACAAGTAAGTCCCTCCCTTTGGTTGAGCCCTGGCCAGCATAACTCCCTCTCACTTGCTGCTCCCTCCTCTCCTCTGTGCAAAGGAATGAATGGCTATTGTCGTTCAAACTGGCTGAGGATTCCAGTCAGAATCCCTTGAGCCGACCCTGCCTGCATGTGAGGTAACTTGGGGGGCTGAGAGAGCAGGCAGGAAACAAAGCTGCAGGATAAAAAATGTTTTAAACGTAAGCTCAACTGGGGCTTCGTTTTTGGGGTCCTATCTAAACCCAGGGCACCTACACTAGAGGGACCTCCCCTACACCCTGGGGCACACTTAACGATGGCGCACCTAGCTGGTGCACAAACGGGGTTAACCTGGGCACCTGTAACCCCCTAGAGCACCTGGATGCCCATTTTGGAGGGCACCAGGACTCTGGAGCCCTACACCTGTTTAAATATGTTCCCAGCTGTTAGTACCAGTTTAAATGGGGTTCTCACTAATGTTTTATATATGTATTCCCTACAGACTACGGCCAATGAACATGCAATAAAATGGTGCTGAACAGTACACTCTTCCCCAGGACCCTTTAGTTTCTTTTTACCCATGGGTCAAGGAGGGAGGGACTCCCCATTCCTGGGGGGTTTGGTCTGGCAGGGATGACGGCCTGGCAGAAGTATCCGTCTTAAACATCAGGGCTGGTGGGGAATGAGCCCTCACTTCACCTTGCTGGGTCTTGTGGGCCTAGTATTTTGCTAGCAGGTACCCTGCAAGCTTTCATACCTCTGGAAGTGCTGCAAAAGGCTGGGACCCACTCTGAAATTCTATCCTGTTTTATGATGTCAGAAACTGTTATCAGTTTATTTTTACCGCTGATGATGTTTCACTACATTGGAGTACGTTTGGGAGGGGCTCTAAGTCAGGTACCAGGCTTGCATCTTCACCTTGGACTGCTGGGGTGGACAACTGTCAGTGGAACAGAGATGCAGGGTCTTATGACTCAGTCTGGTTTCTGGTATGTGTATTAATCTCCAAAACTTCTACACAGTTACCTGTTCACATCTTTTTATTGTCCCTGTTGGGTAGTTTGGACCATTACTTCTCTGTGTTTGAATGATTTATTACATATGGTATAAAGCTTCTTTAATATGTTGCCAGAGGGGTGCAGGATTTGCCACTTCAGCTTCCGAGAGTATGTCTTACATTTCTGTGGATCCCTGGATCACCCAAGGCAGGGAGGGTTACCCAAATGGTACTGCATCTGGCCCTTGCACAGATCTTGCTCCCAACCCCTATAGCTGACACTACAGTGGGTACCTGGAATGTTATGGGGTTTAATTGTCCCATTAAGCACAAAAGGGCCTCACCCATCTGAAAAATCTGGGAGACAAAGTGCCATTCTTGCAAGAGGCCAAGTTATTTACCCTAGAAGCGCAGAATCTTAAGAGGAGTGGAAATCCACAGTTCCTCCATGATGAGTCGCTATCCTGTGGCACAAAACCCTGAGATGGAATACTGTGGCCATGGAGGCTGACACCAAGGCGGTAGGTTCTTGGGTAAGTTTCCACTCACCAAGGTCCCAAAATTTTGATCAACTCCCCAATGAGGACACCCCTCCTTTTCGCTCAGATTAACCAGTTGATGTTTTGGGGGCCTTTAACATCATGTTGGAATGTATACTTGACAGATCTGGGGGCAGGAGGAACCGCACCAGTGCTCCCAGGCAGCCCTAAAGTGCTACATGAAAGAGTTTGTCTTGGCACCAATATTTGGCAGTTGGTACACTCCAGAGTGAGAAGAACTCTTACTATTCCCAGGTTCATCTCTCCTTCGTAGATTGGATTTCTGGTCTCCTCACCACAAATCACCCAACTAACAGTAGACACAACACTACTCCCACTGTCATATCTGATTATGCCCTCCCCCAGCATTCTGTGGGGGCCTCCACCACCAAGTCAGTCACCTGGAAACTTGACCCCTCCTTCTCAAGGATCCCAAATGTGTTCCTCCGAGTTAAAATCTGGAGGTTATTGGACTTTCTGCTACATAATGATATTGGGCGGTGTCCCATACCATCCTATCTTGAAACTTGGAAGGTCCTTCTGGGGCGTCGGGTGATAGGCTTTGTGGCTCACAGGAGAAAGTTAAAGGAGAACTGCACTGTAAGTTATTTGCCCGCAGAAGCTGATTTTTAAATTTCTGCCACTGTTTTATATTACAGGTTTTTAATTATCTTAGTGGGTGTTCCTAACACACACAGGTAGTAAGTGCCATTTAGAACTGTATGATGTGGTTTATGTCCCTTGCTCAGCTCTTCCATTGTTGCCACAATGCACTTATGGTCTAATATAGAACTTTGGTTGAGTTGAGAGGCACGGTTTCAAATGGTGCTTAACACAGGAGTATAAATCAAGAAACACTCAAGCAGATTACTAAGGAGCCAGTACTGCTAGACATATAACAGAACAGGAACCAGTATAAAAAAAGCAGCTTCTACTGGGAAAATGACTTTCAGGTTCAGCACAGTTTTCCTTTAAAGCAGCAATGCAACAAAATTGGGCAAAAATTTGACCTTACATTTTTCACTTTAAAAGAATCCAAACATTTTCCAGTTTTATTTGGGGTACAATTTTTTAATGTTGCCAAAATTTGAGGATTTTATGAATGTTTTAATATAGTTTTTCTCAAGAAAAATAAGATGGCCATCAAATTTTGCATAGACATAGCACTGTCGACCTGGCAAGGGTTGGGATAAAAAAAAAAAAAAAAAAAAAAAAAGACTTACAGTGAGTGCCTAGACAAGTACATTTGACAGGTGTGCCAACATTTTCCTAACTGTAGCTGAAGCTCAATTTTTGAAAAACTGTTTTCAATGCACTGCTGCTTTAATAGCGACCAAGGCTCTGGAGAAGGAACTTGGGAAACAGAATGCAAACTGAAAGCAGACCCTCCTCTAATCCCCACAAGGCCTTCCAGCTGCAAGGTTAGCGCAACCAGCTGTATTCCTGCAAGGTGGAACTGGCATTATTTTGGTCACACCATAGGGTTTTTTTTTTTGGGAGAGATCCAGCAAGATCCTTTCGTACAGACTCCATAAGATGCAGGTGGAGCGACACAGCCCTGGGCTGAGTGACCCCTTGGGTATCTTACACATCAGACACTGCCTTCAACAAGGTAATGTGGAGACTTATACTCTACCCTGTACTCCCCCACTCCTCAGATAGAATGGCACTGCCGGCAGTTCTTCCTGCTCACCTAGAAGCCATCGAGGCTACCATATGCAGGAGGAAATCAAGCTGGCAATCATGTCCATGAACAAATCTTCAGGTGGGGATGGGACACTAACAGACCTGTACCAACAACTGGTCGAGGAATTTAGTCCTCTCCTGCTTAACCTTCCATTAGGAGTTGGGTCAGGATACCATCCCCACTCTATGTGTGAGGAAGAAGTTATTATGGTCTGTCCTAAAAGGGTAAGGACCCGTGCTCCCAGGCAACCACTACCTCATCTTGCTGCTTAATTCAGATACAAAGGTGTTGGCTAAAATTCTGCCAGGAGACTGGAGCCTACTCTCCTCTGCTAATACAACCCTCACAAGTGGGTTTTGTTAAGGGGCTGAAAGGGCAGACCACTTGAACCACACTCAACTTGCAGCACCTGGCTCACTCCCTCCAGTCACCAGAGCTGCTCTCACTACTGACTTTGAGAAGGCATTAGATTCTGTCAAGTGAGTTTACCTTTTCAAAATCATGCATCACATGGGGTTTGACCCACTATTCTTGAGAGCAGTCGGCTCCTGTATCGAAAACACATAGCCAATGTTCTTACCAATGGTACTGTCTCAGATACCTTCCCACTCCAACAAGACACCTGCCGGGATGTCCCTCTCATCCCTACTTTTCCTACTAGCCATCAAACCACTGGTGGTGGCCCTACAGACCCGACCATCTCTCTGAGATTCAGGGAGGTATGTGGAACAAAACACTTTTTTTTTTTTTAAATATACTTGCCTGGCTCCTCTGCTTCAGAGGTGGCCTCGTACCCTCCTACTCCATTGCAGGTCCTGCCACAGGAACCCCTGGATTCATACTGTTCAGGGTCTATTAATTTTTCCCCATCTCCCCCAGGGCGCTGGTGCAGAGGACATTCATCCAGACGAGCGACATGCTGATACACATCGTCATCAAATGCCTAACAGTGTCCTCCCTCCCTGACTCCAGAAAGCGATATGCCCCTGCTGCCCGTTCTTCCACCAGCAGAGGCGGCAGGTGCTTGAAGCAACCCGGTAACTCACCCCTGGAGGAGAGTATCCGTTGGGATGCTCAACCCTCCTCCCCATCCAACTCCCGGCGGCCTGGGTGTGTTCCCAAACCCAGGTCGCTGGCGTAGTGTGAGATGTGGCGTTCCAGCACCTCAACCCTCAATGCCACCAGGCCAGCGAACACAGGGCACTTTATACGCCAGCATGACATTTTGATCCTTCGGGCTGATGTCCCCTGCTACAGTGAGCACTCAGATATCCAACCCCATCCGTTCCCATTGCCTTAGATGGATATCAAAGTGTGACACTAACAGAGTGCAGATTCTATGACAAACATAGCAAAGGTAGCTCAGCCACATGGATAGAAAACGAGTGTGACGGGTAAGTGAGAGGCAGACAAATGAGTGTTGACTTACTGCCCCTCTGCAAGAGCTCCTCACAATTTTCACTAATTTGTCAGGGCTTCAAATTAGTCATTCCAAATTGGAGTTCTTCCTTCAACTCCCTTTGTACTCAACAGTCTCTGGATGGAATTCCCTCAACTTGAAGGACTCAGGCATCACCTATCTTGGGGTGTCACTTACCACCAAGCAGTACGACTTGTGTAAAGCTCATTTTACCCTCTGCTAGAGGTCTTCAGAGTGATGTTGAGAGGTGGAAGCTCCTTCACTCATCCCTAACTGGTAAGACTGCTACAATCAAAATGGCTTTGACACCTAAAGTCTTTCACCTCCTAGCTCATCTACCCATCAAAATACCCACTTATCTGGTATGCAAAATCTGATACCATTAAGATTTTTGTGGGAGGAAAGCAACCCTGGCTTGGTACAGCAAAGGTGAGGTAGCAGTGGTTCAAAGGGGATAAGACTCCTAATTTCTCCCAATATGATAAGGCTTTTGTTCTAGCTTAAACAATATTGCGTTCCTCCCAGAGCCATGGAGGGCTACACATGTGTGACCCCATCTCCCAGAGTGAACCTGTATGATAAGTGAAAGGTCAGGGTACATTGCCCCACCATCCCCATTTCCTGTGTTTCCCAGGTTCTGGGATTCCCTGCTCCACCATTTACGTATGCCCCTTATGGGACAATAAATATCTTAAGATAGGGAGATCCCCTATACCTGGGGAAGCGGCAACGTACTATACGTCCAAGATCTCTGTCCACAAGGGCAGTATTCATGCACTCCTTTAAGGATCCGAGTACCCTTTATTCCTTACAAAGGAGAGACTTCTGGCTTTGACCTTGCAGTCCCTCAACAATAAGGTGCGGCTCATCCCCTACAAAGATGGTTAAATATGCCCAGACGTGTTGCAGAAACAATCTATAATGCCCTTGTTCACGATGCCCCCACCACAACTGAAGGGATATGGTGGAAATGACAGGAAAATTGGGGATGACTACTTCCATCCAACCAGCAGTGGAAGGTGGCCTGGTATCAGGTGCATACTTGTTGTTATGACACAAGGTCCAGGTCATACAGCTAAAATTACTGCACAGGTGGTATAGGACTCCTATGTTTTTAAATGCATTTATTTATATTTTGTTTACGGTTAAGCCCACTGAAACCAGTGGTCCCTTTTCAGAGGCGACCCAGAATTAGTTACAGATAGGACACTAAAACACAATAGTTACATTAGTAACACCATAGTACAATAACATTTATACAAGGGTAGCAGAAGGTTCACATAGACTCCATTTATAAACAGAGTGTTTAGACCTCACATATTATACAGTATGTACATAAGTTCCGCCAGCAATCAAAGTCCACATTTAGCATTTCATGTCTCCTTCCTTCTGATTCTTGCCAGAGATGCCACTCCACACATGGAGCTTGTCCCACAACCTATGGTACTGGCCAACTATTACAAAATTTTGGACAGACGTCCTCCATTTCTGCAGATCTGTCTGCCCACCCAAGATACTCTTTGACCTGTGCTTATCCCATTAGGGTAGTGCAGAACCAGGTACCAAAGTCTCACCTTCTGCTGCAGTGGGTAATAGCAGCCACTGTTGTGGCTAAAAGTCTCCTGCTTAGAAGGTGGAGAACAGACATCCCTACCTACAAGGTATGGCTCTAGCCATGGATCAGGGCAGGCTCTCACCTTGGAAGTCTCTGCCATGTGGCACTGCACAAGCTAGAGAATTACAACAATGTCTGGGCACCATTTCTGGCACTTCAGGCTCCTCCTCAGCCTGCATAATATCACCATAGCTAGGGAGGAGTATTAACCCACGGGGGGTCCTCCACCATTAATACAATACTTGCATTAGTTCTGCCTAGGGCTTACTGAGGGACTTCAGTTGTTTAGAGACAGATACTTGTACAACCTCTTTAGAGATTAGAGGAATCATCGGACAACAATCTGACTTGTTTGGAAGGGGGTACAATTTGGAGAGAATGTGTAAATGTTTTAATTGAGGGATGTAATTATTGGAAATTATGTGTACAAAACGGAAATTTCTGGCTACACCCTGTGATACTAGCTGGATCTTGTTCCCAAATCCCTACGCCTCTGTTCACTGAAACAAGAATGTTTTGATAACAAAGGGGATTACAAATAATGCAGAGCGACGTATGAATGGTACGCTAATGCAATTACTTAATTTTAGAAGTTCACTTGGTTCTGAATGAGGGAGACTTGTAAGCTATGAGCTGTACAGACGGCTTACCTTCTCGCCTGCTTTCCCACCCCTTCCCAAGCAGGTTCAGAGTCTGGACTCCAGGGCAGCTTTCAGGTGAAGATAAAGACTTTGAAGAGGAGAATGGGGGCAGTCTGGTTTCGACTGATGCCCGGATTTCCTGCAAAGCGTATTCCGCAGGCAGCCGAGGTGATTATTTAGCTGGCTCGGTATCACTTTCAATGGTTTCTTGCGGAAGCTCCGCCGCTTCACGGAACTACAATGAAGCGCCGCAAACGGCGGCTCCACTCCCAGCAGCCTCTGCGTGCTCCTCGGAACAAGAATCCCGAGGTTGGCGCCATAAAACTCAAAGGGAGACTAGAATGTCAACACCGCCTCTGGAGGCGCATAAAGCGTGCCGCCATCTTTCGGATGGTAAGACGTGCCTCGGTGGGGTTGTCGTGAGGTTTGAACAGATTCGCGTGTCAGCTGCTTAGTTTGAAAACCGCTGAAGCACGTATTCCTGCTTTCCTGGCCCTTCAAACTGCAGATCAGGTCTGGACCAGGAGGCGGGAACACTCCAGCTTGGATTGGGGGTTGAGGGTCATGTCGGGGCCTCTCTGTGGTTCTGGCAGTGAATGTGACACAGTAAATTCAGCCATGGGTGTGGTGAAGTACTCCAAGCACTCCATAGTGTGCACTTTTATTTAAAGGGTAGCAAATAAGCTCTGAACTGCTTCCTTTTCCAATGAAAACTAACAAAGAAAATACTGAACCTTTCTGAAATGTTATTCATAGGAGTCAAAACTAGAAGGACTGGTCACTAATACTCTCTTTGCATCCCAAGGACAATACAACTTTATAGGGTCTGGGCTGGTATGTGGATATCTGAGGGAATAATGCATGGCATTTGTATTTACCCATGCATGGCAACAACCACTGTCATGAGATATAAAAGTTGTTTTATTGTGCCAAATGAGGCAACAAACACGGTCCTGGTTTACATTTGTATATTGTCTGGCTTGGGGGTAGCTCATCCTAACAAGGGGAGCAGTAAGTGCAGATCTGAAATCCCTGCTACACCCCCTGGATTCAGCAGTGAATGTGGAACAGAGGTGGCACTGCACATTTAGGAAACCGTGATGGCAGTGGCATCATTATGTATGGTTCAGTGCAGTGGCAGCAGTGCCTGTGTGTGTGTGTGGAACAGCAAGGTAGTAGCAGTGCACGTGGCACAAGGTGGTGTAGGTAGTGAACAGTGCACATCATTGTGTCAGCAATGCACATGACACAAGGTGGAGTTGTCAGCATGTGTCACTGCAGTGTTGACAGTATACATATAACAGTGTCAGCAGTGCACTGGCACAGCACAGAGTCTGCACTGCATGTGGCACAAAAATTCCACACTGCATGTGGCACGGCACTGCACATGGCACTGCACAATGTCCATAGTGCATGTGGCACAGCGTGGTCCAGCTTCCTTCTCAGTTAACCACACTCTATGCTGGTGGATAACCCTTCAGTGCCATGGACCAGCCTACCCATCCCAACTCCAGAAGTACCCTTGTGAGTCCTACATAAGGACCAGCCCCCGAGCTAAACCAACCCCTAGCACCTGGACCAACCTCTCCTCCCAGATGACCCCCCACACACACACACACACAGCACCCCCTTCATGCTCACAGACAAGTCATCCTGCTGACATATTTCCTTTAGCTGGAACACCATTTGACAACCCTCCCTGCAACTGGACCAACCTTCCTGCCCCTGAACCAGCCTCTCCCAAGCTCAGTTCCATCCATGGACCACTACAGCTCCTGAACCTGCATCTTTCCAGCCGACGACTCCCCTGCAGCTGGACTCAACCCTTATACCAGCCTTTCAGCCCACTGACGAGCCACCCCCTTGCAGCTGGACCCCCGACAACCCTCCCTGCAACTGGTGGACCACAGCTCCTGCCCTGAAGACAGCTCCACCAAGCTAAACACCTCCCTGCACGCAGCTGGATTTTTCGAACCATCCTGCCCACCTGCTGACAATAATCCACACCATGCCAACCACCCTTCCTGCAGGTAGAACCCCCTTCCAGCTGGTTACCCTACCTGTAGTAGGCTCAGCCACCCCAAAAGGGCACTCTGCCTGCTACAGGTAGGAGTAAAGCGATGCTGTGCCATGTTCTGCGAAAACCGCGGTGCCACATGCTATCCATACTGTGCAGTGCCATATGCACTGCCGTCACTGTGTGGTGCCATGGTACTGTTGGACTCATGGGCTGTACCGCCATTGCCCCCAGGTTGGAGGTCAGTTGCTGTGGCATTGGTCATTTCCATCTGCCCTTGAATGCACAAGTACTACTAAATGTTTTTTTTTCAGACCGCCCAACCCCACAAACCACTGACTGAACTGCAGCCTGGGTGTGGGCTGACGCTTCTGCAGGCGGAGGGGCCTTCATAGCCCTGGAATGGTGGGTATCTTCCAAAACCCCACACCCTGAAAAGGTCTTCTCCATGATTAGAATATGGGTTGTGGTGGACATAAACCATTTTGTAACTGCAACACAGTGGGATCGTAACACACTGCAGGCAGCAGCGAGCAAAGCAGTGGGCTTTCAGGGTCCTGCATAATCTGAGAGCATGGAAGTGTGAGCCACATCTTAGCTGCAGTAGTGGTCACTGGACTCTTGGCTAGGAAGGAAGCCCTGGAGAGGATCCAGCTGCATGGAGGCTTGTCAGCTGGGGAAAAAGTTCAAGAGCCATGAAGTGTTCCAGGGAGGATGCTTGGCTTGGGGATGCTGGGAAAGCTGCATAAAAGGCAGTGGGAGGGGATGTTCCAGCTGCAGGGAGAAAGAAAAACTGTTATGGTTCTCAAAGAGGTGGCGGGAAGGTTACGGAGAAAAGGATAGCATTCAGGAAGTATAAGGAAACACAGAAGGAGCAGGACAGAGAACTGTACCAGTTAAAGCAGAAGGAAGCGGGAAGGCTGTCAGAATAGCAAAAGCCCAAACTGAGGAAAAGACAGCTAACTAAGTTAAGAAGGGGATAAAACCTTTATAGGTACATTAGGGAGCAAAGAAAGACCAAGGAGGGATACTGAGGCTGAATAAAGAGGAGGGTGGGTGGGCGAGGGACAGTGAAAAAGCAGGATACTGAACAAAATACTTCTATTCAGTATTCACAAAGGAAGGAGGCACCGAATCCAGTCAATAGAAGCACTTTGGATAGGGGGTCGATATCAGTCCTTTCACAAAAGAAAGGGTTCTGAAAGAACTCCTAAAACTAAAGATGGACACACCCATGGGGCCTGATGGGATTCACCCAGAATTCTAAAAGAACTAAGGGAGAACTAGTAACACCATTGACTACCTTTTTAACAAATCGTGGGAGGATGGTGTGTTACCTGAGGACTGGAGGAGGGCAAATGTGATTCCCTTCACAAAAGTGGGAGCAAGACAGAGGTAGGAAACTACAGACCTGTCAGTTTGACCTCAGTGGTAGGAAAATGATGGAATCACTTCTGAAAGAAAGAACTGTGGAGTACCTAAGAGGCCAGTGGGGCACAGGTCCCAAAGCAGCATGGATTCACAGTGGGAAGGTCATGTCAGACAAATCTAATTGATTTCTTTGACTGGGTGACCAAAGTAGTAGACCAGGGAGGGGCTGTGGACATGGCCTACGAGACTTTAACAAGGCATTTGACACAGTCCGCACAAAAGATTAATAAACAAATTAGCCAGCCTGGGAGTGGGTCCCCAGGGTGGTAGCCTAGGTAAAACATTGGCTGGACAACAGGACGAGAGGGCAATAGTAAAAGAGTCCACAGTGAAGAAAGGGAGTTACTAGTGGGTACTGCACGGTTCAGTACTGGGTCTGGTCCTTTTATTGTCTTTATAAGTGACATTGCAGAGGGACTGGAAGGAAAAGTATGTCTCTTTGCAGATGACACAACGATCTGCAACAGGGTTGATACACAAGGTGGGGTGGAAAGGATGAGAAGGGACTTGGCAAGGTTGGAGGAATGGTGAAATGTATGGCAGCTTAGATTCAACGCAAAGAAGTGCAAAGTAATGCACCTGGAAACAAACATCCAGGGAAGAATACACAATGGGGTGAGATGCTGACAAAAACAAAATGGAAAGGGACCTGGGGTAGTTATATCAGAAGACCTAAAGGTGGGCAAGCAATGTGAGAAGGCAGTAATTAGGGCTGGGGGATACTGGGATGCACAGGAGAGGCATCACCAGTAGAAAACAGGAAGTTGTTATCCCTCTGTACAGATAGTTGGTGAGACCCCATCTGAGTACTGCATGCAGTTCTGGAGACCCCATCTCTGCAAAAACATAGACAGGGTGGAGGCTGTCCAGAGGAGGCAGCAAAATGGTGCAGAGTCTGCACCACAAGACATATGAAGAGAGACTAAAAGAGCTTAATGTATACCCTCAAGGAAAGGGGGCATGATAGAAACTTTCAAGTGCCTCAAGGAATCAACAAAGTCTAAGAGGTAGCATCTTTCAGAAAAAGAGATGTGCAAGAAGAAAGGGCACAATTTGAAGATAGAGGGAGATGGCCCAGAGGTAATATGAGGAAGTATTTTTCACGGAGAGGGTTGTGGATGCATGGAACAGCCTTCCTGAGGAGGTCGTGAGTCAAAATCAGTGGGAGAATTCAAGAATGCATGGGACAGACATAAGGCAATTCTAGTGGGGGTGGGAGGAAGTAGGCTGTTGGTTAACTAGGATCTGCAGCTTATCCATCAGGTTGGGAAATGAGCAGACTAGGTGGCCAAGCGGTCCTTGTCTGCCATCAAATTCTATGTTTCTATTTAATATATGATATATATATATATATATCTATATAGAATACAAAATCACACATGCCCCCACAATGCAAAGCATCATGGGCTGCATATGCAAATCACCACAGAATGTTATGCTGGTCCAACTTTAAGCAGAATTGCATGGTGCCGAAGGCCTCTCACACAGTTTGCAAAGGGGTGCTAACAGAAGACAGACACGTGAGCCTGTCTCTTCTACCAGGACTCAGTATGCCTGGCCTGTTGGACACCCCAGTGAATGGACCAGCTACCCTTAAGACAGTGTCTTGGATATGTTGTGGTGAACCCATTAAAATAAAAACTATTTAAATGACAAAGAACTCTGTGCGCAAACACTGAGGCAAGGGTTACCCAAAGGGCATTTGTCTGGGAAGCCATATATATAGTATATGTTATGGTTGTATCATCTCCAGATCTCCAGTTTCATTGGTGATACCCTTCCCACCTGTGGTTCTGTTTTGTATGCAGCATACTGCATGTTTCTATCCTAACCCCACCACAACCCTTGCAACTGGCTACTGGTCCCCATTAGCCTTGGCATTAGGATACCAAGTTGTCGTCCCCTGCATCATTGCACAGACTACTGTGTCCCCTCCCAAGAAGTGGGTGGCATAATGAGGGAGAGAAGTGTGGGTACGCCCCACACACACAATTTTTTAGGGCTCTTTACTGGGTACAGTGTAGCATTATCTATATAGTTATGTATGTCTATCTGTATATAATATGTAGTGAGGGTTTGTTCTGCATGGATTTCCATGCCAGCTGAAATGTTGTACCACAGTTCAAAGGTCATGGAACATGGTAGTACTTTTCTGTGGTATAACAAGGTTCCAGCTGTTCAATGTAGTGAGGACGCATTGCCCTCAGCCACTACTAATGGTAAATAATCCCACTTAAACCCCCATTTTTGTAACGTAGTACTCCACTATGTACTGCTGGAAGGGGCTGTCACAGCTGTCAGGTCTCTGCACGGATGTGGTAGCTGTTTTAACCCATGCATGCGGTCACACCCGCTGACTGACCTACACTCCCATGTACACTGTCACACCCAATCGACCATATACATACATGCACTGTATCACACACACCGACCCCATACCCCAATGCACACTGTCACACATCATGACCCCATACAACCCCATACCCCTCCATGCTGTCACCTACCCATTGACCATTGTAGCTGGACCCCCCACAGCTGGCGCAGACAGCATTCTCTATGTGTCAGCACCTTTCCATGAGGGACGGGCAATTCTGAGGTAAACTAAGGGACATCCCTCGAATGAGAGACAGTTAAGATGGGACCTGCACCTCCCTGCAACTGAGCCTCTTCACTATCAAACCTTCTGGGGCGGGCCAGCAGCTGGGCTAACAACAGCTCTTCACAGCAGCTCTGCAACCAAACATTTTTATTGAAGAAATAAATAAGTACAACCACTTCAAAAGTACAAGAAAGCTATATATTTCGAGAGCGCTTAGTGCTTATCTTCCTGATACCACTATCTTGAAGATAGCTGTCAACAAACGGAAGATATGGGGAGAACAAATACACCGACATCGGGAGGAGGGAGCCTGCTCAAAAGACTAAGGCTGGACCAAGTAAGGAATCGAGCTCCAGTATACAAGAAGAGGTGAATCAACCATCCAACGGCACCTCCTTAAAGCAATCCAAAAATTAGACAGGCGGATGGAAGACTTCACCAACCAGTTTAAGCTCATGGACGCCAAGGTTGGCAAACTGGCAGAAGATACCAAAGCAGCAGCCAGTTCAGCTTCTGGAAGCAATGGCTGCAACATCGGCTTAGAAAAGCGTAACGGGCTCCCTGAGGCGCCGGCTGGAAAATTTAGAAAACTTGTCAAGATCCGCCAATATAAGAATTATTGGGTTGCCAGAGAATGTTGAAGGAGATGATTACTTGGGTTTTATCCTGGACTTATTTAAAGACCTGTTCTGAGCAACGGTAATCTGTACCATCATGAAGGCCTACCGGATCTCACCTCATGGCCCCAGACACGCATGGTAAATGGCCAGCTTCCATCCGAACACTCCTGGTGGTATTGGGGTCTGTTGGAGAGACAGACATGATCATAGCACTAGCTAAGAGAACCAGACAGATGGAGTTGGAGGAATACCATACACATTCCTCGTCTTGAGCTTTGCTCACGCAGCAACGGAGAAAAGGGTATGATGCAACACGGGCCCGCTTATGCGCAGCTGGGGATCCAGCATGTTTACTGATGCCTGCAAGTCTCCCAGTCTTTTACGGAGGAAAATCTTTTCAGTTTTCAGATCCAGCGAAGCTGGTAAATTTGCAGATAGAGTGCAGAAGGAGTTTGCTTCCAAACATTCAGATGTCAGCAGTGACAGTGGGGACAGTGAGTAACCATCTGGCGCTGGACTAAATATTTTCACAATTATTTTATTTGATCACAGATATAAAGGTCCTTGGTTAATCTATAAATGTTTTGGACACAAAAGGACTGAATTTGTTTATATGATCACTATGTTGGTTTAGTCTGGAGGTGGGTATCTTTAATCCCACGCCAGATCTTATTGGGGTTCTGGAACTTTACTAAGATCCCCTATGGACCTTTTGAGTAGAGAAACGAGGACTATTACTAAACTCTTGATTAATGTTCTACATTGTTGTTGGACTTTAATTATTTTAAATGGTTGTTCAAGTGTGTAAGTGGAGAACTGGTAACTATTTTGCTCTCCCAGATGTAGAGAGGAGATATATCTATCAAGATGATAGGAACGTTCTTTTATAAACAGATATTGGTTAATCTTCTGCTCTTGGCTCTGCGTTAAGCCAATTTCAGTACTGAAATATCTAGGTAACCCTCCTTGATGTACCTTAGTATGGGAGGTGTGCAGTTGTTGTGACTGTAAAAATAAAGTGTGATGTTTATCACGTGTAATCCTATGCCTGCCATAGGATATGTATGCTGTCTTTATATACAGTAAACCTAATAAAAATAAAGTTTAAAACAAAAAAAAAACAGGACCCTTCCCTGCAGGTGGACCTCACTCCAAACTGGATACGCCCATCCTGCAGCTGACCACCTTCCTGCATATGTCCCTCTCCTGAATTTGAACCCCCACAGCAAGCGAACATACTTGTTCTTGTGCTCCCTGGCCCTCCCTGCACATCAACATAGGGCCAGGAGCAGAATATGAGTGGCTTTCGCCACAAAGAACTGATGCTGCAATGCCGTGAGTACCTACTGAACCTGATGTACGATTTGATGGGGCCAGAGAGCAGGAATGTGGACTGCGCGGTTTTGGGACAAGAGAGCTATAAGCAAAGCTGTTGAAACCGCATGCAGGCCAGTGGCAACCCTCTCCACATAACATTTGTGTAGCCTTGTAAAGTGGTTCCCGTTGAAGTACCAATCACAATGTTTCATTTTCTTTGGAGCACCATGTAGATATGTTGTTCATACGAACAGAATGTAGTTTTATCTGACAAACGCATGACAGTGGTTAGAGCCAGCTGAGTCCAGGTGTCAGCACGTTGGAAAAGCATGTCGACACCTCCTGATTTTGTGCCGACAAATGATCCAAATGCTATTATGTTTTGCAGGTGGTGAGGCAGAAATCGGTCCTTTCATAACAGGTAAAGCAGCTCCTTTTTGTAACTGATAAAATTACATCTTATTACAGTGCCATTTGAATAACTTTATGTAGAACAGTAGGTGGAAGAAGTGCAAAGACAAAATGTTCCAGAAGCTAGGCAGAAAGTGACGATTAAAACAAGCATTCCTGTTCACACTTATTTAGACTGAGATGAACAAAAGACAACTTGTAACAACCTTACAATTTTCACCCCCCCTCCGGAGGAAGGCCAAGTCACTGGTGCAGAGCCTGTGGGAGGTTAAGAGATCATCCTGTGCTAGCCAGAGTTTTCCATGCTTTTCCCCTATGCCTCAGGACACTGGCGCTAGGGTGCATGTGTGTGAGCCATGCAAGCCTGCGTAGTATGGTACCAGCTTGTATCCCCTCATAGTTATTCAGGAGGCAGTACTGCAGCACAGCCTGCTGCCCTTGCTTCTTCTCTGAGGAGAGTGTCATTTGGGATGCTTGATCCTCGCCTCCCTCCCAGCTGGTCCTTGACAACCCAAGTTTAGTCTGGAACCTGGCTCACGGTCTTGCGGAGCAGTAGCCCTACTGCTGTGTCGACAGGCCATCTCTCTTTATGGAGTTTTTTTTCTATATGGGGCCCATTCTCAAAACCCTCTAGAAAGGCATAGGGTGCGTGTCAAAAAAAAAAAAAAAAAGGCATGAAGTGGCACCTTGCACCAAAAAATGCACCCAGGTGATTCTCAAAGTAACCTGCAACAAACACAGGCTGCTTTACGGCAAAGGGGTTTGTGCAAAAATGGGATGCGGCATGGTACTAGGGGGTTTGCGGCAGATGCAGGCTGCCACATCCGCTAAAATGGAATTCTCAAACCACCTCTGGAGGACAACCGTCGAAGTACATTTACACCAGCAGGAGCTAGTGTAGCGTGACTTTGGCATCCTCTGGGGTTGCGCCAATGTGCTGCCAGCCGCATCCCCGATGTACATATGCCGTTCCCCTGCACCCTGACCACAAATAAATTAACTATATTGCCTGGTGACTAGCAGCCCTCCCAGCCCCGATCTCTGCAGTCAATAAGTAAAAGCCGTGGTATGCTAGCGGACCCCCTAAGCCCCGATCCCCAATCAGAATATGTAATTAGACCTGCTGGGCCAGCGGACCCCCAGCCCTGATCCCCAATCAGAATATGTAATTAGATCTGGTGGGCTAGTGGACCCCCAAGCTGCGATCCCCTGTTTTGCTAGATGAATCATTCAGCAGTGGTCCAGTGGATCCTCGACCCGATCCCCGTATACATATCCACAGCATACCTGGTGGTCTAGTGGACCCCACTCCTCCTCCCAGCAGTGCCCTACCACCCTGCCCCCAACCCATAACCCAGTTGGCGACTGGCACAGCCCACCACTCACCACCACTGCCAGCCACAGACTGAGCTCTGTATACAGTATGCGCTTATACAGAGCTCACTTTCTGCTGTATACAGTACGCTGCTCTCCCAATAGTCATTTTCAGTGATCACTCAGAATGCATATAGTATGTCTGGTATAAAAGCATCTTCAAGCCCAAACAGCGAGTCCAGTCTAAGCTTAATCAAGTCCAAGTTGGAGACTTCCAGTGACATCGACGGCTGAATGTGGCTTAGCTCAGACCTCCGCATCTCCCTGAGCAATCCTTTGGCATCCACACTGTAAAAATGCAATCTCCAGCAAAAGTAGCCCGTTCTAGAGGGCTACTACCGAGAATCCACAGACCACGGTACAGAAGCTGAATTCTATGCTACAGCAAGAAAAGAGGTTTGTTGCTGGAGACCCAGGAAAGCAGCTAGACACAGAAATGGCAGGCATAGAAGATGACTGCTCCCAACGTAACTTCTATCCTGCAGACTGCCAAAACAGTTAAAAAAAAATTGACAGTACGCTGGATGAACTTAGGAGGATATAAACAAGATTGAGCATCGTGCTGACCAGCTCAAAATTGGCCTCACCAACATTACGGGACAGGTTCACTGCCATGGCCGCCTCCTTTTATTCCTGTTAGCGAGAGAGAGAGAATTAACCACCAAGATAGATGATCTTGAGGGCAGGAGCCGTAAGGCAAAATATCCGGTGTATGGCGTTCTGGAGGGCATGGAGGATGGAACAAGCGACATGACAACCTTTTGCAGGAGTACCCTGTGAAGCCCTGAAACTTCCACCAAACTATGATTTGGCTCTGGACCAGGCGCACCGTTCACTTGTCGCTGACCTACAAACCCAGGGGCTAGGCCTCGCTCATTTGTGGCCAAACTAACGTCTTATACTACTAAGGAAGACATATGAAGGCAAGCCTGGAAAAACAACACATACAAGAACACCGGATACAAATTGATAATGACTGTAGCACCCTGGTGCCGGACAATTGGAAAACATTATGGCCAATCCTGAAACAGTTACGTGCCAGAAATATCAAAGCTCAAATCCTCTACTCAGCGCTATTAAAATTGAGATGGAGCATCCTGAAACCTTTGAAGACCTGCTAGAGCGACCTCCTACCTCGAGAGCATCGAATTATTGTGCCTCACCTGGCTAAGGAGTGGATAGTAAAGGAGCTGATGCGTTCAGACTAGACAGTAGCTAGAAGAGCGCGGTGGCAGGTCAGAGTACAGAAGTAGCCTCCTCGATCCTCGCGTGGATGTCTGCGCCATGTTGAGGTACTCACGGTTCACCAGTACAGATAGATACTGTCTCGACGCGGGAGAGAAGGGATGATCAAACAACCTACCAGAAACTCAGGCCTCTACATCGACAATGAACTCCTGAAGGATCAATGCAGGACTCGGGCAAATTCAACTTTGAGGGCACCTCCTCCCATTGGGCAAATTCAACTTTGAGGGCACCTCCCCCATCGAGACATACCGGACTTGCCGGAACCATCTTTCAGGTACTGTACCACGCGAGACTGGATCCAAGGTCAAGGGATGGGAAAGTTGTCTCGAGAAGCTGTAAAGCTTAAACAAAAACTGGGGCACTTTAAAACAAAAAAGGTATCTGTATCTTGGGGTTCTCTGTACCAGGAGGACATCCTGGACTTTAATGCATCCCGGGATTTATTCTGCAATGTGAGACTGATTACTACTATTACACGGTACCCTGATGGAAAATGGGGAACTTTATACTTGATTTGGCCCTGAGGCAGAAAGACTACTGAAAGAGACATGCTACTATGATGAAGAAAAACAAGGAAATTACGTTACTTGTTCTATATCTAATGTACTTTGAGGCAAACACAGGGACATAAAGGGAGGATTAGGTAATAGTGGATGCACAATAAGGAAAGGGGTGATTAAATTAAAGCAGGAACTGGGCTTAATGAATGCCCCCTCCTTCTCTTTCATGCACCAATTTAAAGGCTAATGGAGCACTGAGATGGCTGATAAGCAGAAACATGATTTGGCCGCTAATTCTCTTGTCGACGCTAATCATTTGCCATGGGAAGGGCTCAGACCGGATGTTCCCCAACAATGGTGCTACCCATACCACATTGGGAAGATGAGCTTGTCTGAGGATTACACCTCACAAGGAGCTTTTCTCCTTATTGACCTAGGAAGTCACACATCAGTTAAGTTGGAATTTTCCCAACAGAGCCATAACCACTTACACAAAAGGGACTCAAGTAAATGTTTTAACACCAAGTAGCTACTCCTGTAGAGAGCAGACCCGATTCCCTTTCAAGTTACTACTGTCTGAGAATGGGTAGGGGAGCTCAGAAGGGTCTCAGCTCATATCCTATTCAGTTTAGTACAGTCTAAACTTCCAGCAGAGAAACCTAGAGCTGGAGAACAGTTGAGTACATTTTGCAAGTTATACTCCCATCTTGTGGAGGAAGTTAGAACTGTTTTTATATGTTAATGTTTTGGAAATATCTGTTAAGTATTGGGTTATTTGTTCAAATACTTGTGAAACAGGAAAGGCATAACTCTGCAGCAAGTTATTAGTATTATATTTCTCAGAAGATCATAGCAGGCAAACTAACTTTATTGAGGAGTACCAGAAAATGTTGTCAAAAGGTTAAGAGAAAGAGATTGTTTAATGACAATAGGCTGGGGAAAACAGGGAGACCTTCAGATGAACCCCGGACCCCTATAGATGGAAACAATGGCCACCACTAACACAAACGTGTTATCCTACAATATTAATGGAGTTAATTACCCCATGAAAGGAAGCAAATTCAGAAATTTATCTGAACCCAGAAATGTGAGATTAATTTTTACAAGAGACACACTTAACTCCGAAAGAAGCATTAAAGCTTAAACCAAGGGCTTCCCGTGGTCTACTAGGCCTCACTGGAGAAGGGCAGAAAGAGGGAGTAGCTATAATGTTGTCTGAGAATCTGCTGCTCGAAGAGGTGGAGGTGATAGCTGACACAGGAGCACTATATCTAATTCTGGTGGGGAAGATACAGGACTTGTGGGTAACACTGATTAATGTATATGCCCCTCCGGGTCTCCAGTTACTTCTTATGCAGATCTGCTGCAGCTGGTGACACAGAATGCAAAGGGATAGTGATAGCTGGGGAGATTGGAACCTAATCTTAAATAGAAGATGGGACTCTACCTCTGGTATCACCACTCAGGAGAGGCGAGTTGCGACCCAGGTCTCCAGACTTCTGCAGGACTCTGGAATAGTAGATGTCTGGAGAAAAATACCCATGGCCAAAGATTTCATCTGTTACTCACCTCAACATAAGATATACTCTAGATTAGATAGATTTTTGTTTTTGATGGGATATCTCCCTTAGCTAGGATGTGTGGGTGGGCACAGCCACACTCAGACCACCAGCCCATCTTTTGGAAGTGGATCTCCAACTTCCTAAAATACCTATGCACTGGAGGTTAAATACAACCTATTAAGGGATGAGGCGTTAAAAAGAAATCAAACAGGTAATTAGACAGTTGAAATTAATGATAAACCAGGCACTACGGCTCAAATACTATGGGACACAGTTAAGACCATGGTGAGAGGAAGTTAATTTCCTTCACTTCCTTTAAAAAAGAAAGACTCAGGCAAATGCAGAGTCTTACGGCACAAGCTCAGGTCTCTAGAAACACAGCAAAACAACACTGGACTAGGGAGAGGGAGTCTGAAATTAAAGCGCTTAAAAATAAAATGCAGGGGCTAAATAAAATAGAAACAGAACGGGCTCTACATTACCTAAACAGACATATTATTGGAGGTACAAAGCGGCAAAACAACTAGCCTACCGATTGAGGCAAAGGGCAGCCAAGGCCACCATAACTGGTATAAGAGACCCAACCTCTGGAATCTTAAGACATAAATGGGAGCAGATAACAGACTCCTTTGCATTGTACTATAAGACTCTGTGTAAGGCAGAGAGGTGACTCCGTAGAAGATACAGCTAACTTCTTGAGAGGTTTGGGTTACCCAAACTAAGTGAAACCAGGCACAGACCTTGATGGCCCCAATATCTACCGTTGAAATAGCTGCCATAATCAAAAACTTGAAACCGGGTAAATGTCCAGGTCCAGATGGTTACAGCAGTGAGTTCTACAAGGTCTTTGCCCGGAGGTCACAACCTTCTTGAAAATGGTCTATGACTTGATTTGGCTGGAGGGTGAAACTTCCACCATCCAGGAATTACCAATCACAGTAATTCCTAAAGAGGAAAGGATCCTAAAGAATGTAGTTCTTATAGACCCTTCTCCCTCCTAAATGTAGACTATAACATTTTACAGCCATTTTGGCAAAAGAACAAATCCACTCCTGACACAAATCATAAAATCTGATCAGACTGGGTTTATTTAAGGAAGACAGGCCCAAGAGGAGGTCAGGAAAACAATCAATGTTATAGACCTGATAAACAAACACCACACCCCTGCTTGCCTTCTTGGCCTAGATGCCGAGGCGTTGATCAAGAGGACTGAAACTTTCTGTTCGCAGTCTTGGAGAGGTTGGGCTTTCCTGGACCTTTCTTGGCTGCAGTGAAGTCCTCTATGCAGCCCTACAGGCCTATGTAAGGGTCAATGGTGGCATCTCACAAGGTTTACCCTGGGTAGAATACCCGTCAAGGATGCCGATGTCCCCACTGCTGTTTGCCATATACATTGAGCCCTTGGCACAAACAATTAGGAGGACCTAACATAAGGGATTTCTAGTGGGGGATAGAGAACATAAAATCTAGTTATATGCAGATGACGTGCTGCTTTACATAATGAATCCAGAAGAGTCCCTGCCCAAGGTCTGGGACTTAATGAATAAATTTAGTGCGCTCTTGGGACATGCACTAAATAAAACTGAACTCTTAACATTTCCTATACCTCCCAGGAAATGACCAGTCTTCTCCCCGTTAGGTGGGACTCCCCAAAATTAAATATTTGGGCGTACTGTATATCCATAAGAACCTAAATCATCTCTTTAGTAACAAATTTGACCCTCTTTGTACACAGATCAAACAATACATTAAAAATGAGAACTTCTGAACCTGCCATTATACTCCAGAATGGAACAATATCAATGAACGTTTTACCTAGTACCTATACCTCTTCCTATGCCTCCTGGTCAAGATTTCTTCAGCACAATTCAAGATTTGGCAAACAATAATCATGGCATTCATTTGGGCTAACAAAACCTAGAATAAAACTCAGCTACTTCAGTCTAATAAGAAAGATGGGGAAGGCAGTCCCAATCTGGAGGACTATCATTTGGCCTCCACCTTGATGTGCCCTTCCTGGTCATCACCAGGTTACCAGGCACTCTGGAAGCTTATGGAGGGAGGGTTACAGAGGGTACCCCTCTAGAAGTGAGAATATTCACTCCCAAATTACTAATACAGAACACAGGCCCTTACTATACTCAGTTAGGAACACCCTGTCAACAGTGCACAGACTTTGGGTAAAACATAAATGCCTGGGGAGCTATTACCACTGAGAAGATTTCGTGGGATGGAGACTTCGACCTGGCAAGACGACTTTACTTTCAGGAGATGGAGTAGATTGAGTCTGAACTCCCTCAGACAACTCTTAGATGGTAATACTATCAGGAATTTATAGATATTGAAACACACTTTCAGTTGAGGAATTCAGACCACTTCAGGTACCTTCAGCTCAGCTCAGCTCATTCAGAATCTCCAAAAGCAGTATGGCCCTATAGTAGAACAACAGGGACTACAGGTCATTATGAATGAGATTATGACCTCCTAAAAAGTAAGGTCACATCTCTGCTATATATGGGGCACTTGAAACAGAGGCAGGGGACACTCCACCCAACTTAAGAGTAGGTGGCAGAATGAGCTGGGAAGCAACTACTAGAGAAAGAGTAGGACACCGTTTTCTCTCAGGCACAACACACAACTTACTCCCAGAGATGAAAATAGTTTGCCTGGAAAGTCAGGTCATGCTTTTCATTACCCCAGTGATGAAGAATAGATGGGACCGGGGACACACCCACCCTGCTGGAGAAATTGTGGGGCAGAGACAGCTAACCACCTGCACATCCTGGGGCTCTGCCCGAATCTGACCCAATTCTGGAAAGAAGTTACTGAGGCTCTGGAAAACACATTTCCTTTAGAAGAGTCTCTTCAAGCCAAACACTTGGTGCTGGGGCTGGTTCCCAGAGGGAGTGAAGAGTAAAGACCAGATATATTTGTGGAATGTCCTGGTGACTGCATACAAAGCCATTACAAGAAAATGGCTACAGCCATTCTCACCCAGAACAATGGAGGGAAGTGGTGGCAGAGATTCAGGATATGGAAGAACTGACCCATAAAATTAACTCTAGATCGTCAGTCTTGCTAAACAGATGGGCAAGAGATGGATAATGTGGCGGACACTCAGAAAGGGACAACAAAAGAACAGGGGCCTCAATGGATGGGGGTGGGGACAGCGATAGCTTGATTTAAGAGAATTTCCTACTGTAAGAAATAAAGACTCAGCTCACCAACACCTAAATGAAATGAGAAGGGAAGAGAGAGAGGACTGTACTTGAGACTCCTCACATTTAATGAAGAACTTGTATGAAGTTATATTAAAGTATAGCCTAAGTAAAATGCTATGTATTAATTGAACTGAACTGAGCCTGTCATATGATGGAAGTGAAAAGTAAAAGTATCTGAGATTATAAACTCTGTATGTATGCCTGTAACCTTAATAAACTTGAATTAAAAAAAAATCAAGTCCAAGAAGGATGTAGCTTTATAGCACTCCCATATAATGTGGAACAGGTCCTCGTCATGCTTTCACTATCTTGTGCATCTTTTAGTCTTCAGGCAACTCATTTTAAACAGTTTGACTGGGGTGAAGTGTAGATGTATAATTTTGAATTGCATAAGTCTAGGCTTTCAGTTTGAATATATTTGTATGTATTTACCCAGATGTGCCCATAGTCCCTTTCATCGTTTTCCAGGGTAATGCCTGATTACAATAGTGACCTACCGTAGCACTGAAGAGTTTGGAAATTGTATTAGGACTATTAGCCATTGGTTGCAAATGTAAATTTGCCCACTAATTGTGGTGAATTCAGCTGCTATACACTACGAGGTGCATTTGTGTAGTGCACACTATCGGGTCACTGCACTTGAGTGACTTTTACTACTGCAATTGATGCAATTTGCAGTTTGCTGCAGATTTTCTGAGCTGAAGTGTATGGAATTACCGCATAGTAAAGTGTGCATAAGCTGCACAGTATGGCAGTTGCATAGTAACATTCGCAATTGCATGACTTCTAGTACAGATTGCTGACTGTGAATTTTGGAGCTTTTCATTTGCCTGCATAATGGTTCCTCCTCCTCAAAAACCTGTAGTGGGTAAAGATTTGAGGAGGGGGTAGTATTAACAGTAGGAATTCCTGTACCTTGCATAGCCTGGAAGAACTGCCACATCTGTTTAATGTCCTCTACCACAGGCAGAGGAACCATAAGGTGCTTCTCTGTTTCCTTCTTTTGCCACTCAGGGCAGTGGCCGGTCAGAAGCACTTTTATGCATCTGGCTATTATTAGCATCCAGGATCCTCATACTAGATGTTCTGTGCTCTTTACCAGCATGCGGAAGGCCTGGCAGCATGTTCAGTCTCCTTGTAACTTAGACACCCACTGTGGAAAGACAAAGGATCTGAAGCACACTTTCTACCTGCAGAGGAGCTTTTCTCTAGGATTATAAGTGTGGTTTTCGCAGGAGTGCAACAAAAGAGAACAAGCCCCACAGGATCACAACATTGTAGAGCACTGTTTGGCAAAGCAGGTGGACACAACCTGTGCTTTGACTGTTTGGGCCTAAATTGTAGTTTTGAAAATTGTAACCTATGTAAAGTTTTCTGCCCCAAGACAAAGAAAAAGGGCAGCTAAACAAAAGTGATTGTCTGCGCCAACTTCCACACGGTGTTTGTCTCTCTGCACGCTAATCTAACAAAAGGTGGCAAAAATGTTTTGGGTTGTTATACTGAAGAAAAAGTATAACCGTTAACAAAAGCTAAGTAGAATAAAAACAATACTTTATTTTAAACACTTTAAATATTGGAAACCGAAACCAGAAACTGAAGCAGACCACAGTTTTCTCAGTTCCCAGAATGCAAGGGACAGATTCTTTAAAGAACATTGCATCCGGGGCAGTTCTGCCTCCTTGGAGGCAGACATTGTAACTAGAGCTGCCTACAGACAGGGCTTTAACCTCTACAACTAAAGAGCTGAGATTCACTGCAGTGCCAGATTGGCAGTGTAGTGGAAAGGTCTACAGCTAATAAACAAGAGACTGTGAGTTTGAATCGGACAAGAGCCCCTCAGTTTTCTTTTGTCAGAGTTTCACTAGAGTAGGTGATCCATGGTGATGAGTTAGAATAGTAAATATGTAGGAAAAGGACTTAAATGTGAGAAAGAATAAGTGTAATAGTAAAGAGCTGCCTCCAAGGGCAGGGCTGCCCAGAGGCAACTTTCATTAAAAGAATCGATCCCTTGCTTCAAGAACCATCACGGAACTGAGAAAAAATACTAAAATACAAGCAGTTACTATAAAAAAATAACCAGAGTAGCGAATCAAACTAAGTAAAATGACAAAATAATTAACGTTAGTGAACTTTTATTCTGAACTTAGACATTTGTGCGGAACTGGACTCCAGGTGTCTGATCTCTTCAGTGGAGAACTAAATCTGTTGTTAGAGCACTAGTAGGAGCGGACCATGGAGCAGAGTTTGATCTTAAATATTCCAAAATTCTCATTCCTGGGCGACAGGTCTGGGCTGAGACTGATGCAGATTGTACTCGACATCACTAAAACAACCTCATTGTTAAAAATATTTAATTTTCCCCCAAAATATGCTTTCCATTGTCTGGATTTTTAGTGTATTATGAGTACATAGAAGTTTAAAAGCAGCCTGGACTGTCCTCTGAGAATTGTCACCAGTCTCAATTTATTTAAATTAATGCTGCTCCACTGTTTGGAAAATGTGTGGAGGTGGTCAAAATGCATTTGCTTGTGATATGTGTTTTGGAAAATTGCAGTAAACTATTAATTACAAAGAAAATATATTTGCTGACCCCATAGCTACATGAGAGGTCTTCGGACTTCCCTGACCCTTTAGCTCCACTGCTATGGGTATCGGTGCAGAGTATGCAGCCCTCCCTTGCCAAGAGCAGTCACTGGAATGCCCAACACAAAAATGAACAAATGGCTGCAGAAAGAACACTGTGACGAAAATTCAATGCAGATAAAAATGTTTTACTCTCTGCAAATTATAATTTCTCACACCACATATCAGGTCACAGACAAGGCAAACAGAACATCCTGGTGCGTTGGCCAGGCGTGACATGTGACCTTCCTCAGGGGATGAATTTACCGTTCCTTAAATAGTGACCATTATACCTGTCATAAATTACTCTTAATTGATAATCAGGGGACTTGCCCTTGCCTCCTGAGGCAGGATCTGCTGTGGTGCCCACTCAACGGTGCCACACCAGCAGGAGTGCCATTGATCATCCAGCAGATGGGATTTTGACAAACATGTGGCAGTACAGTACTTTTCAGTGTTTGCCCCATGGAATTATTGCACTTCCATTGGACAAAAATGCAGTTACTGCAGGAAATCGCTATGATATAGGGTACATTATTTGAGGGATCCAACCAGACAAACTTGTTCAAGGCAAATCGGGGCGGGCAGGGCGGTACATTTAACTTCCGTGAAAGAAAACATTTGCCTGAAGACCTAACTCCATTGCGTCATTGTCACATGAAGGATATTTTAGCTTTTTAAATATTGTCTTTGTATTTGCACTGCATAAGTGTCTCCATATCATTTAGAAATGAATATTTGAACTGCTGCAGTAACATCTGTGTATAGAACCCTTGAGATGATTTATTCCAAATGCCAAATGATGTCCAGGTCATATACACATACAAATCTAAGAGAGGTATCTCCCAGATGCAAAACTCTGTTTCCATAACAAAACCTTCAGCCTCCTGACTCATGACCCCAGTAACGAATTAAAAGAGACAAATAGCAGTAAACTGACGTCATCATCATAAATACCCAGTGCGGATATGAAAATCATTTCCATGCTTTTATTTACTTTGTTAACTTTTGCATTAGCCTTTCTTGTACAGATAATGTACATGTGTAACTAGTAGTAAAAGCTTTATTTTGCAATAGGATGAGACTGTTAGGACCAGAAAGACTCTCTTTTCAAAGCCAACTTTTTTAAACTTTCTTTTATTCATTTTTCAATGAGCACTGAGAAAGCATTTACAGACATCGGAGCTAGGTTACATCTGCTCCATCGCTATGCAATACAAAACATTTTAGCATCAGTGTTAAAAGTCTGATGTCAAGTGATACAACATGTGGGGTACCTATTAAGCAGTGTTCTATATTCAAAATATGACATTTAGAATGGCTAGCCATGTTAAACTAGTAGTGATAGCAAAATTAGGTGAGATCCTTAAGCATACATTCCGTGACCCTCTGGCCACTGTCCCCACATAAATTAATCGTCTATTTAAGGTATATTAAATCTCCCCTCTGCTATGACATCTTCCTCCAGACATTTTCAGAATGGTGATCAAATGTCACCAGTAAGCTAAAAAACAAAAACAGAAAACATTTCCTCGAGGCAATGGATCCCTTATTGGCTAATCCGTTTTTATTTTATTGCTTCCCAAAATTTGGAATTCACTTCCCCTGAAATTTGCCACTCATCCTCTTGCTACTACATTAACTCTGCCCTCAAGAACTTCCTTGCCCTTTCTATGCCTGCCATGACCCTCTCTAATCCCACCACCATCTCCCTAAGCCCATGTTACCATATGCCTACTCCCCACCACTCCTATTTCCCTCTGATAGTGCTCTTCCTAGTCCCCTACTCTCCCTTCTCCTAAAGTGTTCCTCCCCTTCTTTCTCTACCCTTAATCTAGCTCCTCCTGTGAGCTCAATCACTGCCTTGTGCAGGCAGGATCCATAGTGCAAGGTGGGCAACAACTTTACCCTATTTCTCCTTTACTGCACCCCTCAGTCACTGCTCGATCAATGCCCTGTGCAGGCAGGGTCACCTAGCACACTGGGGGTACGCCCCCCACTGTAGTTGACCTTGCCTACTCCCCTCCCACAACATCCCTCCCCAACACCCCTCTCTCGCATCACTATATATAAATAACTCTTTATCACCTATAACCGGTGTCCTACCAGTAGAGCTGTTCACCGCCCTGCCCATATAAGGATAACAGGACACGGTTGAATTTCAACTCCTCCTCCCTTCCCCTATCTTGGATACCCCCCCACCTCTGATACCTCTAAATCACCTGCCACACTCTACCTCTCCTTCTACCCCCTTCTGGTTGACATAACCTAACACTGGCCTACCTCACACTCAATTAAGCATTTATAACCTATCTCTGTACCTCTTGTATGCACTTTAGTCCACCCTGTCATCTCTGTTTGCCTTGAAAATTGTGTTCTGCCTGTGTCTCTCCGTAGAATTTCCTTTCCTTCTTCCATTCTACCCTCCACAATTTTGTGTTCCCCCTTCTAGTCTTCCTCTTTTTCCTCCTATCACTGTAAATCTTGAATATCTACGTTACATAATAGCTACCAATTACTATTGTGTCACCTTACCATCTAGTGCTATATACTGTTTGAGTTAGTATATATGTTCCAATCTTACCAACTGTCACCAACTGTTGCCTAATTGCTATATCTTCATATCTACTATAGTTAACTGTTGCATAGTTAGCTAGTGAGCCACCTGTAATCCTTGTGCCCTCATTGTATGCAAGTAAACAAACTGTATTCCACATTGTAACATTGCTCTGTATTCCATTGTTCTCTACCCCCCAGGTCACACTAGGAGATGAACAACTTGTTGCTCAGCGTGCCTTTCTGGTGAAACATTTCAATAAGTAAATCCTTACCCACTCTGGAAGGCTAAAGAAGCAATTTAACTGCATTACTACTAGTACTTATAAAGTAATAATTACCAACTTCTGATTAAGTACCTACTAGCGACCCTGCACAGGCTAAAACATGTCATGCATCCCGTGCTCGGTGCCATTTATTACATTCCTCTATACAATGTAACTTGCAAGCATTTGATCTTATTAATGGAGAAATTGGCTTGAGACTCTAACTTTTCTGTATTATACAAAACAATCTCCCTGTTGTTGGTGGAAAAACATTAGAGGATGTCTGATCGTTTAGGGAATAAACTTTTGCTGAGTTCAGAGTCTCAGTGCCGACTAATCTCCTAGTCAGAGTTGAGTAGTGTGCACATATCATCGTAATGAGCAAAGTCATGTTACGGATAATGATTAATCCTCTTCATCTTCTGATTTGGATGGCAGGCCTTGTGTCTCTAGGGGACTTCTTTTGAAATTCTCCCACAACTGCCGTTACCCTTTTTGCGTCTTCTTGGGATCATTGAATTGGTAGGTTTACCATTCAGAGCCATCTTGATGTAAAGTACATTTCAGTTACAAAAGCTCCCTGTAAAACATGATTAACACTCATAAATTTATAAAAAAAATGAAATGGAATTGACCAGGAAGGGCAGTGCTAATGCTGCTGCTTGCCATCCAGACAACCTGGGTTAATGTTCCAAGCCTGGGGTGTTTAGTGCTGACTGGCGGCCAGGGATCCGGCACCATACTGCATGCCTCCTACTGGGGCGGGATCTCCTTCCATTGCATGACCACCCTTTAGTGACCTAGGGGTTGGGTTGTCATGAGAGAAGGAATGATGCTGTCATACAAATAGCCTTAAATTAGTATGCCATTCGCTCACTTGGCATGTAACAGAGGTGTCATATGCCCAGAGTGGGGCCACAAGGGAGTTCTAAAGGAGGAGCAGCTCACCTATCTCTCTGATGGCCCTGATCGTGGAAGGCCAGGTCTCTCCAAAGGAACACACCTATAGGGGGATAAAGGGTGGGGGCTATGAGGCACAAAATAAGGGATGGACTTGGGACAGGTGAAGTCCCTAATTCCACCACAACTAAATGGGTTGCCTGGTTGACTCCTCCTCTGGCTCCTCCTCCTGTCATCCTGGGCTTGTCAAGTGAAGTATTCTCCTGGAGGCCTGGCTTTCCTTCAAGGTCCCACCTGTGGACAAGCCACAGGTTACCTGCCCGGAAACCAGAGATACCAGTAATTGATGGGAGGAATGGAGTGTCTCCAGGGGTTCCATGGGTAGGAAGAGGGATACTGATGGGATGGAAAGAGGTTCCATGTCTGGCCTGGAGGTGCTAGGAAAAGAAAAAGTACATAAAAATAAAACATGGTGCAGATTCAAGACTAAGAATGACATTCTTGCCTAGGAGATACTAAGAGGATTTTCAAAAGGATCCCCATTAATCCATCTGCTGCTAGTGTGTTTTCAAAATGGACATTCGGACATTCATCCAGACTGTTAGCTTACTTATTAGATAGCCCAACTGCATCCAAATTTTGGGTCTAAAACAGGCATAACTGAGGCAAAAATGATGCAGATCACATTTGGGCCAAGTTTTGCAGCAAATCATGTCTTTTGGTTGCAGATTGACACATCTTTTTGAAAATAGCGACAGGGCTGCGTGGAGCGTGATCCATTAGGCGCAGGCACGGCATGTATTTGTGTTCGAGTCTGACCTATTTGAAAATACTACCCAGTTGTTTCGGAGAATTACAAACATTATGTACAGTGTTTATGTTCTGAAATTGCATTCATATCACAAAATTACTATGAAATTTGTCCAAAGCAAGATCATTGAGAATTTTCATCATAGGAGGTGGTGAAAGTAAGCTGTTAGAAACATACTGTAGACGGTATGGGCAGAAAAGGACCAGTAGACCCATCTATTCTGTCCTATTTTCCTTCCCAACACTATACCCTGAACTCTACTTGGTCATAGGTGTCCCTCCTTCTCCTTACATCGGTTTATTCTTGTGTGCCTATTCCACGCTTGTTTGAAGCTCCCCACAGTCTTTTTCCCACCACATCTTTTGCCAGGCTGTCCCAGGCATCCACCATCCTGTGAAAAATATTTCCTCATCCCTCTTAACACCCCCAAGCTTCATGTAGCCCCCCATGTTCTGGTGCTCTTTCTCCTGTGAAAAGACTCACCTCCTGCACCTTGTTCACCCTCCCACCCCTGTGAGGTATTGATAGGTCTCAATCATATCTTGTTTGCTCTTCTGTCCTCCAGGGAGTACATGTTGAGCCTACATTCTCTCCTCTTATGGTTTCTCGTGCAACGCCTGTACCATTTTAGTAGCTCTTCTCTGGACCACTTCCACTCTATTGATGTCCTCACAGAGGTGCAGCATCCAGAACTGGACACAGTACACAGGTGGGGTCTCACAGGTGAGCGATACAGAGGCAACACCACCTGCCTTCTCCTGCTAGAGATCCATCTCCCTATGCCCCTCAGCATCTGACTCACACCTTGCCTAGTGCCCTGTCGCACTGTCCAGCCACCCTGAGATCATAAGAACTGTTGCAGCCCATCTGATGAGTGCAAGAGAAATAGATTAGACAACTGATAAAATAAGTGAATAAACAGTCCTAAATACAATGATATTCTGTAATAATTTCATTCTTCAGAGTACTTTGCAATTTGCCTGTCTGTTCTGGCTGCTCGAGTATAAGGTGTAGAGTGTGTAGTCAATCCTCATGGCCGGGTGGGTGATTAAAGGAGGGTAAGAGTTGAAGTTTATAAGAATGGGGTGGTAGTGAGGGAGATAGGAGTTGGAATGCAGCACAGAGAGGAGAAATAGGGAGGGCAAGATTGAGGCAGAAAGTATAATTGGAAGATACAGCAAACAAATTGAAAATGCAAAATCTCAGGAAATGGGAGCTCACATGATGCTGCCTGGGTGAGGGAAGTTGTCTATCAGAGCTCCACTCCTTTCTGAGGAATTTTGTTTTTTAGGGCCCTGTTTTTCCCTTTTCTCCCGCCACTCCTTTCATGCACACATCACATTCTGGGGCACCCTTTCACTGCTTGCGCTCCCTCCCACCACTGCCATCAGACCTCCACCCGGTGGCAGCAGGCTGCGGGGAGGGTGGCGATCTCTCCAGGAGGGAGAGCTACTTGATCCTGCTCCTCCTCCTTCCCCACCTATTCTGCGCTCCCACACCAAGGTCATTCCTGAGCCTGGGTCGGCCAAGGCCAGGTGAAGCATAGCACCTCAGCCCCTCTGTGCCACAAGGCCGGCCTCCTCCTAGGAATTTAAACTGTAAATTAATAAACTTAGCTTTGTTCAAAATGCTCATGAAGAACAGCAATCAAGAACTGAAGATAATGGAATCAAAATGATGGAGTCTGAAGCGGAAGAATTCAGCAGTCCTGATTCAGTTGCCAAGAAGCAAAATGGCACAAGGTAGGCTCTCCAGAGGCGGAAAGATGAGGGTACACACAATAGCAGAGCAACTATCACGCATATTACAAGAGATGGCCACACTTAGATCAACTGTTACTGATGCTCTAGGTGAAATGAAAAATATCAAAGAGACTGTAGAAACTCACAATCTGAGGCTAAATGATGTAGAAGCCAGAGTGGGAGCCTAGTGAAAGCACAATGCCTGTCACATACTCGGTCTCCAGATATTACACATTGGACATTTTATTCATATATGGATACTGCTTAATAAGCTCTGGGCTCTTTTAGGGGGCAGTGCTATTTTTATTTATGTATTAGTGATAGGATGATTATTTATTTAAGCAGTAAGCAGATGATTGGTGTATTGCAGGGATAACAATCCACCTTGGGTTGAAGCATCGGCAAAGCTGAGTGCTCCTACCACCTAAGAAGGGCTGTTGTCCCACCAAACACACCTCTGGAGTGCCTTTGCAGTTATGAAATGGGTACTTTTTAGTAAATTGGATGTATTTTTAAACATTCTTTGAGCTACTGTCAGCCAACCGCTGAGATAACGGCCCAGCTGAAAGTACCTCTTGGCCAATTAGGAGCCAGCATTCTTTCTACCCATTTCATAATTAAGCAATAATGCACAACAGGTGTGGTATATCGTGGGATATCGTCACCCCTCAGGTGGTTAAGCACGAGGTCAGCAGTACGAAAGTGCTACCAACGAAATGGAGAAGTGACGATATCCCACGATATACCACACCCTGAGTGCATTATTGCTATTATGAACAGGAGTAATGGTTTTATAAACAAAAGATAAAAAACCCACCCTTTAAACCTGTTAAGAAAAGCTTTTTGGTAGTGTAGAATACATTTAAAAATAGTTCTAGAAGACAGCAGGTGGCGCTGTTGTAGTTGGAGCTGACAGAAAATGTAATAGTACTGTGATGGTGTGACCTGTGAACTCTGCAACAGTATCTTTGTCTGCCCCCGCAGTAGATGGTCACGATAGCGAGATTTTAAGAAAATTAGCCAATGACCAGTATCAGTAGATTAGGAGCGTAATTTTAAACCCTGCTGCGTTGGTTAAATGAAGCGGCCGTCGTGCACCTCTGAAAGGAGGCGGCGGACGAGCAGAGAGAGAAAACTCTCACACAGTCAGCAGCGCTGGTTAAGTTGTGGCGCCAAATTTCGCAGCAGGATTACAGGGATGTTGGCAGGGAAATGAGATGGCAAGTGGATTTCTTTTTAATTTTTGAAGACACTGGATCATTGTTTCTGCAGCAGCTTGCCTTGTAAGTTCAGCGTGGCTGCCTGTTGTCATCGGAATGATTTTTTATCTGCTGGTGAGAAGGCTGGTGACCGGAGGTTTTCTGAAGCCGTGATGATGTAGCCGATATCATCACGGCTTGAAACTCTCGACCAATCAGCTTGCTCCATTCTGATCAGTAGTTCATAATTATATTTATATTTAATTATCACTGTTTTTGCACTAGTGGATCACATGACTCATGATGTTATCAGTTACATCAGGTGAGCAGCACTATTTAGTGTCCTCTAGTATACATTTTCACCCTTGATAAAACTCCATTTGGGAGCAAAATGCCATTGGGTGTTCTTACGGACTGGGGGTGGCACTGTCCATCACTGAGCATATATTTATTGTCTGCAGGTATGGAACCTGAATAATAAAATGGTCCATCTTACTTTTGTATTACTGTCTGTTTTTGCAAATTTATAGCCTAAGGGGCAGAGTTTCTGAGCTTTTTGGTTATTGGCTTGTACTTTATTTTGCCTTCATGCATCTTATACTGTGGGCCATCCCTTCTGTGTCCATGAGATTGAAGAATTAGGACAACAGTGGAAAGCAAAAGTATGGTATATCCTACCTAGGAATTGATCTATATGCAATGGGTAAGGAGGGACACAGTGACCATAAATATGAAATCCCTCTTGCAACAACCAAAGATTGATACTAAAAGACAGAACAAATTTCCTGTTTCCAAGGGACAAAGAATCCAGTCGATTAAAGGACTCTGTCAACCCCTTAGGCCTCAAAGTGTCTCTAGTTTAAAAACACATAATTGTTCACATTCTGTAGAGACCGCTGATGTAGCTGGTTGTTTGTTCCAATTCATTTTTTTGCTTTGAAAAGTGAAAAGCAGACTGCACACTGTACTAGTGTTAGCACACAAAACATGTTTGTTTACATTCCTTGATCAAATCCCCTGCATCTTTCCTGGACTTAAGAACACCCCTACACAGTCTAGCCACTCATTATGCAGTGGGAAGACAGGAGAGCTATTGCATCATGGTGGCTTCACTGTTTAGTGGTGTTCCTAATGTTCAAAGTATGCAATAAGAATAGATCCAGGATTTGGAACAAATAAAGTTGGTTATAACTACACCAATAGCATGCATTTCAATTCTAGTAGTAAGCAGGCAGATAAAATAACTAACAACATCAACGGATTTTAGAGAAGGTAAGCAGTCACAAAATGTGATTTTTTTTAACTAGAAATAATATGCAAAAAGATTGGCAGTGTCCTTTAAAATGAATTTCTTACCAAGGGAGCATATTGTAATCAGCAGTTTACATTATAAGATACCATCTGAGTGGATGCTTCAAAGGCAAATACCTCTCAGCAACTTCATCTGGGCTGGGAAAAACCCAGATGCAACCTGAAAAGACTTGCAAAAACTACAGAGAATGGTGGTCCCAAAGTACCAACTGTTAAACTATTCAGTTGGGCCACGCAGCTAAGGCACATTAATGAATGGTACAAGCAAAAGAAAAAAGGACTCCAGAATTCATGCACCCCAACTGGACAATAATAGAAAATGAAATATGCAAAAATACTGGAATCGATTTATCAAATACAGTGCCCTTCCTCCACCACTAAAGAAGTGGCCACTAGGTGTCACCACAACACTCCTCAAAACACTAAGAGAAACGGGAGGTAAAAGTAAATTCAGTCTGCAGTCACCTATACGGAATAACAACATTTTTTTCTTTTGCTTCATTTTTATTCACTTTGAAAATGAACATGCCATTGCATGACAATAAATGGAGCCAGGTTACGGATAGCTCACTAATAAGCTACAATACAGATTATGTTATCTTCAAGATAATAAGTCCATCAGGTTTTGATACAACATATTTATTTATTTATATATGTCTTTGTTGACCGGGTTGGTGTGCTGATACAAGGACCATTTTCAGGCATGAAGCAGGGCCATAAACATTGGCTCATGTAGCAAAGCGGAATACAGGAGGAGTAACATGGAGACCATGCAGGCCATTAACAATGCGTGCAGGGAATTACAGTACAGAGGGTAGTAAAAAATGGGGTGTTACACTACGAGAAACTTGTGAACATGCTGCAAAAAGACATCCAGGCAAGATTACTGGAATAGCCAGCCACATTAGAACCTGTGTGGAAGAAGACATAATTAGGTAGAAACATCAGGGAGATGACATATCTGCCTCTACGGCCACTGTTCCTACTTAGTCAACATCAAGGGTTAATCTATACTACATTTCCATGTATGCACTTAAACCCTGCCAATAAGCAGATCAGCTTTACAAAATGAACTATAAACTATAAAACAGTGACAGTAATTAAACGGAAAACCAAGAAGCTAGTAGCTTAAACATGTAGAAATACAGAGGTGCCTCAGTACATTTATACTCTAAGATCTGCTTTAACATAACCTTCAGCAGCCACTAGAGTCATAACAGAGGAGCTGTAGAAAGTGTCAAATGAACTGTGCCACAAATGACGTGGTCCTCGTGTTTGGTGCCATAAGTAAGCATAGGCATACTCCATAATTTCTATTGCCAATGTTGGTGAAGTGCACGTAGTTAGTCAGAAAGCTGTTCAAAAAGCAAAAATCCCTACCTAACTCATGGGAGGAGGATTATTAAAGAATGTTAAGAGACAGTTACAGGCAAAGCTTCCTGGCCCTCAGTGCTCGTTTCCAATTCAGTACCAGTATATTGGAAATCATACTGGACAAATCTCAGGCCTCCTGTCCTGAGTTGGGTGGTAGGGATTGTTCCTGAGGTGATCTGTTCTGGTATTCATTCACAATAAGGTCCACTCTTCTGTGCTTCTTCTGGATCATTAAATTGACAGGTTCTGCCACCATAAGTGATTTGGAGGCAATCTGGTGTCAACAAGGCGTGGACCACCGTTAATCCCTAAATTGCCTTCTCAGAGAAGCAACCAGCTTATGATAGTTACAGGTTGCATAGGACCAATCTGGAAAGATTTTGATTTCATGCCCTCGATGGTTAGAGGTAACTTGCTCTTACTCACTGCAGAATTATATCTCAAACTTCTGGGCCAGCCATAACTAGCATGATTGTATGGGCTGTCTCTTGGTTAGCTTGGGCCCATCAAAGTTAATCTGAAAGGCAAGTTTTAAGAAACCAATATCCAACAATGATTCTGGGGATACTAGACTGCAGCCACCGCTTGAGGAGTGCAAGTAAATTCTTCCTTCAGTGCCCTCCGGAATCCTGACTAACCTTAGATTCATTGCTCGGTTAGTGTTTTCCAACATATCCACACATGCTCGTAGATGGTTACGTTCAATAGTAGACTTGGCCCCTGTCTCTGAGAGCAGTCATCAGCTTCTTTTGCTATTTTAGTCACCATATCCATTTTGACGTCTTGTGCTCCAAGTCTGTCTAGGACCTGTTCATGATTTTGGTCCATATCTTGGACAGCCTTAAGGACAGAGTCCCATGGTGGAGAGCTCTCCTGCTCTGCTTGAGCCCGCAGCTTGGTCTGATGTATTTTGATTGGCTTGTGATGACTGTGAGACAGATTTCTGACCCAGACCTCCTGCCATTCCCTTCTGACGACCCATCTCAACTTTGGTATCGATCAGCGCGGCAGCAAACAAGTGTCGAATAATAAAATAATAACTAGATAAATGTAAAATATAGTTTAATCACTAATTATGCAGAGCCTGATACAGAGCTACTAAGAAGTACTTCCAGTCATCAATGCAGCCCTCTGGCACCCCCATAACAACAATTTTAAGATTAACAACAAAACAATTTGCAACAAAAGATGGGCAGAAATGGATATAACAAAACTAGCTAGCCTGGTGGAAGGTTGCTTAGTTCTTACATTTTGGGCACTACAAAACAACCATGACCTGAGACCGGACAACTACTTTTCTTATTACAAGTCCAGCATGTGACTCAGCATCACTGGGGTACAGCAGAGCTCAGAAAGAATGAAGACCTATGGATGAAGGAATTTATAAAATAAACTGTCAGTAGACAGTTCTGCATCACAGTGGTACGAGTCTGATCAAACAGCATGGAAAGGCAATAGAAACATTCAAATGGTGGCGCAAGACTCAAAACAGAGATACAACACAAGGGAAGTGGAAAGACATATGGAACTTCTCTCGACAGGCTACTTTGATACAAAACTTAAAAATTCAACAGCTTAAAATGATAAACAGTCTGTATTAGACACCCTACAGGCTGTAAGATGAAGAGTATTCCACATTCCTGTGTTACAAGTGCAAAAGGGAAGAGGGCACATTAATGCATGTTCTGTGGGTTTGTTCAGAAATAAGTACTTTCTGGAATGAAATTAAAAATAAACTGAATAGCCTACTGGGACTACAAGATCTGTTTGCTCCAGAGATGTGTATCCTGGCTTATGTTAGCACAAAGCGGTAGCAGTAAGTAGAAGACATAACATATGCCTAATAGCTAATGTGGCCAAAAGACAAATGCTAAAATTATGGCTTGACTCAAATGAGGCTAACCTACAAAGAATGGCTACAAGATATGCTGGCAACACTTAAAATCAAAAAGCTGGCCCAGTGGTGTGGAGGGCCTCGGCATCCATGTCTTACCTCCTGCCACGCTGGTGACCTTTGTTAGGTAGTGCGGCGAGCCACTGGGAGTCAGCGGGGAGGGAGAGGATAGAGCATCCGGACTGCTCTCTCCTCTCGAGGAGGGAGGACTGGCACTTCTACCAAATGACTGCCCCAGTGGAGACCCGAGGTAGTGTGGGTCTGTTGGCGCCAGAGAAGGGAGGGTGCTGTGGGACTTCTGCAGGCATTCACGGGCCTCCTTGCATGCATGTTTGACGTGTGCGCCCCAGTGACAGGGAAGGAAGGGAGAGAAACACCCTGGCTATGGGTGATGACTGACCCACAGCAGGTTCTGCACCTGGTGACCAGGCACTGCCGCAACCCCTGAGGCAGAGGGTGTAGGCTGAAGGTAAGTCCAGGGATGCTGGGGCGATGGGGTTGGGGGTCAGTCTGAAGGGGCAGCCAGGAGACCAGAGGATAAAATATATATAAAAAAAATTGAAAAGATACTGTAGCTCATAGTACAAGAAATGCATTTGAGGTATATCTCAGAAAATGTGGGAAATTAGATGCACTAATTGACACCCCAAAGAAAGTTAACAACAAAACAATACATTTCCAGCAAAAGTACTTCCCTCTCTAACATAAGGCATGTCACCCTATAAACCTAGATAAGAATACAACTTACCCAGTAACTACTACGTGAAATGTACATAGCAATAAAACTAGTACCTGAGACCTAATATCAGATATTACTTTCTCAGCATATTCACTATACAGTACGATATTAGTAGTCTGTACTGAATATGAGAATGACCATTAAGTTTACTATAAGGGTAACAAAAGAATGTTATACATTTGGTGTTCTACAGGTGTTCATATTAGATGTTGTTCAATGGCCTATGCAACCAGTATAGTGTTATGCTTGTGCAACTGTGTTACTTACTTTGGTAATTTACTTTCTATTCCTGGAAGATTTACCACCCTGTAGGGGTATCAAAGGCAAGGGACCCTTGAAGAGGTTCCAGCCCTAGAGGTGCCACAGGAAGTTTCTCTTGACTAAAGGTACCTTAGGAAGAATCCCTGGAGGAGAGAGGAGTACTGCTGGAGGAGGAGGGAGGATGGAGAGGCAAAGAAAAGTGCTTTATAGGGAGGCTGGGAGGAACTGCTTATATAGCTATGGAAGCGGGAGTGACTGGTTGCTCAGCCATTGAACTACAGGCATAGCCTTTCAATTCAGGCGTACGCAACCAGTATAGTCATTGTCTTGTGCAACTGTGTTACTTTACTTTGGCCAGTTGCACTCTCTATTCAGGAGGAATTACCACCTGTAGGGGTAACAAGGCAAGGAACCCTCGAAGAGGGTTTCTATCTCAGAGGTGCTGTGGGAAGTTTCCTTGGCTAAAGGTACCTTAGAAGTATCCCCAAAGAAACTGTAGCAGCACCAAAAAGAAGATGAGATATCAGTGGCTACGAGGAAGAGAAGCAGAATGTCAGCAACAGGCAGCTTGATAAAACATAAATGAGATGCGCAAGTTAGCAGAACAGCACAAGTACAATGGATTGCATTGGTGAATGAAGAGGGCCTCCTAAGGGCGGGGAACTGCAAGAAGGGACACCATCCACCTCCATCCAACAGCAGAACCTACCTAAGTAAATGTAGGGGATACTGACTAAGGCTAACTAACTTTTAGGACCTGTGGCACGGAGGAGAGAAAAAAAACCTTTGAGGAGGAAATCTCTGGGACCCAAGGCCTAGGTTGCCTTCCCTCCAGGCTTGGGATATTTTGTTTAATGATGGCTCTGCTGCTGCAATTTGGAAACCCAATTACAGGAGGTGGAAAATATTCCAGTTTGGAGGAAAGCTCTCACTCAATCCTCTAACAGGAATGCTGTGGAGGGCTGTGAGCCAGTTTGCTCTCAACAAGCCTCCTCCAAGGCAGGAGGAAGCAGTGACTGCTGAGGTGCTCAGCTGACCTACCGATCTAAAACAAACCAGGTGAACCAGAGGCAGTTATAGGAGAATAACTTAGTGCCGCCAAACCCACTCAGCTAGCCAAATGAGCCCCTTGGGCTTAGAGGCCACACCCTTCCAGGTTGAAGTCTTAAATTCTACATCAAGAGATGGCACTAATACATCTGCATGGCTAAAACTCTGCTCAGACAAGGACATTCACACTATGGGCCAGATGAGAAGGACCCGCCCCAAGTTTTGCACACTCAAGATGTGGACTTCGTGGGTGCAGAGCGAGACCATCGGCTCAGGAGGCCCTGCGCCATGATAATTAATGATCATGGTTAGCACACCCCAGAGTATAAAGAAACAAAATGAGAAGGAGTGCTGAATGAAGCGTTGAATGTTGTAGACCCTCACGAGGGTCAGACATGTTTATAGCAAGCACAAAGTCAACTTAAATCTGCACATAAGCAATGACTGGACCTGCACGTAGGTCTGTAAAGCAGTGTAACATGAAACATAGAATTTGATGGCAGATAAGGACCGCTTGGCCCACCTAGTCTGCCCATTTCCTACCTAACGGATAAGCTGCAGATCCTAGTTAACCAACAGCCTACTTCCTCCTACCCCCACTAGAATTGTCTTATGTCTGTCCCATGCATTCTTGAATTCCCCACTGTTTTTGACTCTGACCTCCTCAGGAAGGCTGTTCCATGTATCCACAACCCTCTCTGTGAAGAAATACTTCCTCACATTACCTCTGAGCCGTCCCCTCTATCTTCAAATTGTGCCCTCTTGTTTTGCACATCTCTTTTCTGAAAGATGCTACCCCTTTGGACTTTATTGATTCCCTTGAGGTATTTGAAAGTTTCTATCATGTCCCCTCTCCATCCTTTCCTCGAGGCTATGTATCTTTAGTTCCTTTAGTCTTTCTTCATATGTCTTCTGATGTAGACCCTGCATCATTTTGGTTGCCCTCCTCTGGACAGCCTCCACCCTGTCTATGTCTTGTGGAGATGGGGTCTCCAGAACTGTATATAGTTCTCCAGATGTGGTCTTACTAACTGTCTGTACAGAGGGCCAACAACTTCCTGTTTTCTACTGCTGATGCCTCTCCCTATGCATCCCAGTATCTCCCAGCCCTCCTTACTGCCTTCTCACATTGCTGGCCCACATTTAGGTCATGTGATATGACTTCCCAGGCCCCTTTCCATTTTTGTTGTTGTCAGTATCTCACCCCCATTGTGTACTCTTCCCTGGGTTTTGTTTCCCAGGTGAATTACTTTGCACTTCTTTGCATTGAATCTAAGCTGCCATACATTTGACCATTCCTCCAACCTTGCCAAGTCCCTTTTCATCCTTTCCACCCCACCTTGTGTATCAATCCTGTTGCAGATCTTTGTGTCATCTGCAAAGAGACATAGTTCCTTCCAGTCCCTCTGGAATGTCACTTATAAAGACATTAAAAGGACCGGCCCCAGTACTGAACCTTGCGGTACCCACTAGTAAACCTCCGTTCTTCACTGTGGACTCCATTTACTATTACCCGCTGTGTCCTGTTGTCCAACCAGTGTTTTATCAGGCTACCACCCTAGGACCCACTCCCAGGCTGGCTAATTTGTTTATTAATCTTTTGTGTGGGACTGTGTCAAATGTCTTGCTAAAGTCTAGGTAGGCCATGTCCACAGCCCCTCCTGGTCTACTGCTTTGGTCTCCCAGTCAAAGAAATCAATTAGATTTGTCTAACATGACCTTTCCACTGTGAATCCATGCTGCCTTGGGTCCTGTGCCTCACTGGCCTCTAGGTACTCAACAATTCTTTCCTTCAAAGTGATTCCATCATTTTCCCTACCACTGAGGTCAAACTGACAGGTCTGTAGTTTCCTGCCTCTGTCTTGCTCCCACTTTTGTGAAGGGGAATCACATCCACCCTCCTCCAGTCCTCAGGTACCACACCATCCTCCCATGATTTATCAAAAGGGTAATCAGTGATGTTACTAGTTCTTCCCTTAGTTCTTTTAGAATTCTGGGTTGAATCCCATCAGGCCCCATTGCTTTATCCACCTTCAGTTTTAAGAGTTCTTTTAGAACCCTTTCTTCTGTGAAAGGACTAATATCAACCCCCATATCCTGAGTGCTTCTATTGACGGATTAGGTATTTCCCCTGCTTTTCCATTGTGAATACTGAGCAGAAGTATTCATTCAGTATCCCTGCTTTTCACTGTCGCTCTCTGCCCACCCACCTTCCTCTTTGTTCAGCCTCAATATCCCTGCCTTAGTCTTTCTTTGCTCCTAATGTACCTATAAAGGTTTTATCCCCCTTCTTAACCAAGTTGGTTATCTTTTCTTCGGTTTGGGCCTTTGCTATTCTGACTGCCTTACCGCTTCCTTCTGCTTTAACTGGTACAGTTCTCTGTCCTGCTCCTTCTGTGTTCCTTATACTTCTGAATGCTATCTTTTCTCCTTACCTTTCCATACTTCTTTTGAGAACCATAGTGTTTTTTCTTTCATTTTGATTTGTTTGCTTCACACAAAGGTTGGTTGCCTCTGTGATGATGGATTTGATGTTTCCCCATTGTTGCTCCACCCACCTTCTTGCCTGTTTGCTAGTGCTTTTCTGAGGCACTCTCCCATTTTGACAAAATAAGCCCTCCTGAAGTCCAGTACCTTCACTTTTGTTTGTAAGCAATGATAGGACCTGCATGTAGGTCAGAGGGGCAGTAAATACAGGATTAGCAGGGGCAAGTCAACCAGTCCCATTAAGGGAGCCAATTAAAGTTGACATAAATACTCAGAGGATTTTAACGGTGGAGGCAGGGTTGAACATGAGGTAATTAGGCCACGCGGGCCACAGCTCTGCACCACAGTCCCAGCCCCACTGCAGGAAAAACAAGGAAGCAATGGGAAGGCATCATGACCCACATGCAGATTTTAAAACTAGTTTACAGCAACAGCAGTAACTGAGCTGACCTCCAGAGCATAACAAGCAGTGTGCAAAAGTAACTGAGCAGCATCAAGCAGCAGTTAACTATAGCTTGTAGGGGTACCAATCTGAATGAACATAGAAACTGTAGGGAGAGGCAACACACTGAAAACAGCAGCAATACTTTCTTGGTATAAGTTCAGGAAGCAGGATTAAGTTCCATGGAATAGGTTGCAGTGTGGGCCTGAACCAGGTGTAAGCGATTAAGGTGTATTGCATAGAAGAGCAGAAACAGAGAAGCAGCTTTTGAGCTGAAACATGCAGATAACAATTGCAGTTGCACTTGTGAGTAAACGGAGCAAAATAGCACAAGCTCAGGATTAGCAAACTATGAGCAAAGACAAAGGATTCTAGAAAAAGAAGCCCCCAAAGAAAGATTGTAAAACAAAACACATAAACACAGACGGACAGGAAACAAACAACACGAAGAAGCACAGCCGGAGGCAAGCAATACAAACCAAATGCAGGAGAACATAAAACAGCAGTCCAGCATAAACCAAGCAGTGGCCAAAACACAGCAAGATGGGGTGGGGAGCAAGCCCCAGCAGGCTACAAAGGAGATAGTAGATCTGACAGAGCCCAGCTGGCAAAGAAAAAGTGCTTCAGAGGGAGGCTGGTAGGAACTGCTTATATAGCTCAGGAAGGGAAGTGGCTGGTTGCTCAGCCATTGAACTACAGGTATAGCCTTTCAATTATATGTCAGTCAGACTTAGAAAAGTACAGGACACAGCAGGTGGGCATTTAAACATGATATCAAAATGAAAAATCCAGTCAAGGTTTATATGTTACATTTATTTTTATAGCAATGAACATGTAACAGTATCTTGAATGAATTAATGTACTATTATAACCAGTAACAATGATACCAGGTAATTGTAAAGGTCTGTTTGTACATGTCCAGTTGAATGTATGTATGCCTGTTGTCAATTTTTACTTATCTGAAAATTCAACAAAATATAATTAAAAAACTCAGGAAACTTGAATTAAATACAAAGTAGTTAAATTAGGAGTAAGTCAACAATTCACAGTAGGCTACACTACCAAAAGTGTATAAAGTGCTCAATAACAACCAAAGTCGAACATTTACAAACTAAATACAACCAATACAATAGCAAATTATCTCAAATATATGTTTATATATATACAGTTACTGTGCCTGTTAGGGGTTATAAGAGTACACCCTTGAGTCCCTTGGATGAGAGAACTGTGAAGTGAAGCTAAGCAGTTCTGGCACACAAACACTTTAAAAGAAACTCTTAGAACCATAGAGGCAGGGAACTGTACATATAAACATATTATAAATCATGTAAAGACCTTTGAATTAAAAAAGTGGAATCTGAATTTAAAATCAAAATGTTTTACTTTGCAGAATATTAGAAAATACCATTTGTGGGAACTGGACTGTGCCAACTGAACTTAGAACTACAAAATTTTAGAACTATATGCAAAGGCAACATTTTATGGTGATTGATAGATTGAGGGGCAGTCTTGACCAATTGGAGCATTCATTTCCTCTGCATGTGAGACACTCTTTTTTCTGTGAAGAGCATCTCACACGTAGATGCCCTGGAGACAGGCACATTCTGGTAAAGGTTTTTAAAAACAAAATAATATATTATTGATTGAGTTTGATCAATAATTTATTAATACTACACGAATCACTCTTACAGTTGTAAGAGAGGCTTCATATTCTTAGGGTATCAGAACTGCTCACCATCGGTTCGTGGTTATCATACCCTAAGAATGCATGAGACCACTCTTACAACTGTAAAGAGTGGTCTCGATGGTGGTATTAACATACATAAGAGTTTAGAAATAAACACTCCTGATTGACAAAGCATGGCGTCATGATTTATAACATTATAATTCAGTGTACTCTGTGGCTTTTGTTAACCCTCTGCATGTATGGATGAGTAAGGAACCTTCTTTGGACCGGGCCCTAAGCATTTTCAGACTAAACTAGTACACAAGATAGACTGTGAGCACTGGTGAGTTACCGCATGTAATAACTGGAGGCAATAGTCAGTAAAAAAAAAAACTGCACAGTTTACCACTAGGAACAACAGATGTAACTACAGGAAGAGACAGGTATTGGAAACCAGTAGTTGAAAAAGTTTTCACAGCAGATACAAGCTTGCAGGTTAAAGGCAGTAAACAGCTTATCAAGCTAAATATGAAACCATACTGTTATCCGCATGTCTACTTATGTGGTACCACCTTGATATTAACAATGGTTGATGTTTATAATATTGTATGTTGTAAAATACATTTTAAAATACAACTAAGTGTGGAACTTTAAAATCCTGAAACCATTTACATATTTGCAACAAATGTGAGCAGACATAATGTTTCTAAAGTGTATTATTCTTGGGCTCTGTGGTCATTGTGTGGCAGATGTTGTCATCCTGCAATCTCTGCTGACAAATGTCATCTCATGCTGGTGCTGAGTAATTCATAGGTAATGAGCAAACAGAGGGATTTAGAGTAATAAAATGAGGTAAATAATCATCTAGTTTAATTTCTCAGTTCTTTACTTTTATTGCAAGTAACTCCTGTCTAAACTGAGAGTATTGTTTTTTATTTTACTATTTTCAGCCAGGAAAGACACATTGAGCCAACTAGCAAGGCGTTTTCCATACATCCTGGAAGTACAGGGAAGTTAAGCAACTTGCTCAGGGTCACATGGTATGCAAGTGGTGGCTGTTGGATTTAAACCAGGTCTCAGGCTTGTAGCTCCGTGCTGTTAACCTCTGCACTATATTGCCTCCATGATATGGGCAGCATTATCAAAATGGTCAGACATGGCTGCAAGTGCATGCTGCAGCTGCATCCGACTGATTGCATCGAGCTGTCCTGCTGCTGTTTTCAAAAAAAGCATCCATTTGCAACCATTTGTGGCCAAGAAAAACAATGAGTGTAAATGTAATTTACGTACTTTTTGCCCATTTACGTCTTTTTAAATGAGAAATTCAGAGGCAGTTAGAACATCTACTAGATGGTCTAACAGTTTGGAAAACTGTCCAGTTTGCAAACTACAGTGGACAGTTCCTTGGCGGATAGTTCTGAAACTCCTCCCCACAAAGTTTATAACAATTCAAATGTAAAATAAATAAATGAACTCCTTCATGGTAACTTGCAGAGGTTGGCCATATATTTTTGTTAAATGTATTTACTCTGGATGAGAATAATAATTTGCAAAATATAGCACTTTTCATACACATTGTATCCCAAAGCACTTTACAAGCAGTGAGAGACTGGTAGTGAAGTGACTGTAAACATGTAGAAACAGCTATTTTGCACATCAACACCCACACACAGCCTTGTACAATTACACAGACTTTTTGTGTAGGTAGGAATTTTTAGCCAGAGCAAATGGGAAAATCCCTACTGTTTTGAAGGACCTTGTTAGTTGAGTGGTGGCCTTGATTTGTCATAATCAGAACTCTAACGTGAAAGAAAAACATAAAAAAATATCCGTGTTGTATTCTATTGAGCGCCCCCATGCTCTCCGTTTATTGACATCATGAAGCGATGCGAGTGCATGGGCGTGTCTAACAATAAAAAGTGGCAGCGTTTTGGCTGTCAGCTCCATGGAGGCAAATGCAACCTTTACATATGTGAAATACAGGCAGAAATTAATTAAAATTCCTAAGTACAGTCCACTTGGGGCCAGATAATGTTTATTTAAGCAATAAGGCATGACCAGGGGTTTGAGTAACAGTCTGTTAATCACCCACTAGTGGTGTAATGTGGCACGAGGTGCATAGTAGGACACTGCTGTTTAAAGGTGACTGGAAACTGTTTTTACACCTCTAGATGCCCTCATATTCATTTTCAGTGTCTAGCTAATATTCTGATATGTTTTGACCATTTAGTGATAAATTAGTTGTCCACTTGTTGCCCTTTTAGATATCCTGAATCTCACTCTCTCCTTAGCAGCTGTTGCTCTCTCTCTTTGTCACTGCCTGAACATTCTATGGTGACATCAGTAACACCATTACAGATCATTCAGATGAATAGCAGAGGCGGTTTAACTGACATCATGGAATATCTTACAGATATGAACAGGAGAAGCAGTAGCTGCTGAGAAAGTAGGAACTCTGTGTAGATCTGAAAGCGCCCAAAAGCTAGATTAAGTATAAAAGTGGTCAAAGCATATCAGAATGCGTAACTGGCATGGAAAGGAAAATAGGAGGACAAGTTATCTATGTAAAGATCACTTCCTTAAACTATTCCTCCTCCTCCCCTATTCTCTAAATCATCTACTTTGTCCATTAAGTATTATCGAGTGCCAGAAGAGTGGGAAGGCTCTAATATGATTTCCTTTATTACAGTCCTTTCTTCCCAAACTGCTAAATTATCAATGGCCGTGGCCCCTTGAAATTGAAAGGGCACACAGAACTGCTGGCGCTGAGCCCCTCAAGTCAAGCAGCCCCACCCGATTGTAGCATACTTTTGAGAATTACTGTAAAAAGAAATGTTGCCAGTTTCAAGGAAAGAAACCTTTAGAGTGGCAGGGAACAAGGATTTAATATACCAGGACTTTTCATCTGAAATTGTTAATAAAAGAAAAGGTTTTTATGACATTAAACAGCACTGTCAGAAAATGGTGATCCTATATCACATCAAGTACCCTTCTGTCTTTGCGATTAGAGAGTCTGGAGGAAGAGTAATGTCTTGTAATAGTGTTGATGATGCCTGGGAGTATTTGAGATTGACCAGTGGATCTAAGGAGGGTGAGGACACCAGGGGAATGGGCTAAGGGGGGGGATTTAGGAAGGAAATGAGGAGACACTATTTCACAGAGAGGGTGGTAGCAAATGGAGCGCACTACCAGAATGGGAGGCATCTGTCACAACCACACTCAGCAGGTTGGGCCCTCTGCTCCCCACAGTGCCAGCCTCTGAGTGCAGTATTGTGAACAGGAGCAGAGCAGGGTAACCGCCTGTCTGTTTTGTGAGTTTGAATCAACCTTTGGTCTCAAGTTCTGGAGGATTCAAACTGTGAACTTCTTGCTAAGCGTATCCAATGTACAGGCTCAGATAATTCTGCTCTTGAGGGGCCAGAGGCCAGATATCTTTCGCCTCACGGGCACCTAACCAGGTGTACAGAATGAACCCTTAAAACTCTGTGAAAGACCTCAGAATAAACTCTTACCTTTTCCTGGTATGGTAAACCAGTAAGCTTTTGCACAGTGTCAACTTTAACCAGATATGCTTCACTTGTCAAATAAAGAATTTCAAAGGCACACCAAATAGCCTCTTAAAATGAGATGTTTACTTAAAATAGATAAAAGTGTAAAATGTAAAACACAGAACAATATATCACAAAACATTACAATCACTTTAAAAAAAACAGGTTTAAAAGTGCAATTTCCTACCAACCATACACTTACACTTGCTTAGCTAATGTATTCTTATATTCTTACAGTGCTGAAAGATGTTGTAGCTTCAGAGTCCAAGCGTGTGTGTTTAAAGGTCAGTTACAGCATAATTAAAAACTGTCTTGACCCTGCCTTCTCCATGATGTAACCCAGCTCCTCCTCTGTTTATTTATAATTATACAATCAGGATGTCTTATCAAGCAGGAAGTAAATTAATAGGTGACATCAGCAAAAACTCATGTCCCCACATGACTTCACAATCAAGTCTAAAATTTTCCAAGTTCTTTCTTTCATCCATTAGAAACATCCTGCTCTTTACAGACAGCAAAGGAACATTCATGACTTAGCACCTAAGTGACATAACCTGGTTTCTTCCTCTAAGCGTCATGAGCGTTTATGAGTTCATATCTAGCAGCTGGCAGATACAATTAAGCTAGGTAAACAGGAGATCCTTAATTTAGGTCTCTTCTAGCCTTTAATTATCTCCAGCTTTTATCTTTTAGCTGAAACCTGGGAAGTGCTGTTAACCCACAGGCTGTCTCAGCATGTCTCATGAGACAATAACACATTTTATGTTACAAAAGCGTAGATTAATCAGAACCAGCTGTCCAAGTGTCACAATCCTCCCTACCTAGACTGAATTTGAGGGCTCTATCCCTTGCATGGGATAAACTTCCCAAATCAGTTCCCTCCTCATAGACATAAGACAACCCATCTGAGTTCTGATTTTCACTCCAGCCCTATGTAGAATTGTCATGTCATACCCTTGCAAAGCAAGACTCCATCTTAACAATCTACCATTGTTTTTTTCCCATCTGCGTCAGCCAAACCAGGGGTTGTGGTCAGTCTGTACCACTAAATGCTGCCCATACAAGTATGGCTTCAACTTCTTTAGGGCCCACACTATGGCAAGACACTCCTTTCCACAGTGGAGTATGCCTGCTCCCTGGGAAGTAACTTTTACTCAGATATGCTACAAGGTGATCTTTCCCTTGGCTGGATGTCTGACTCAGTACTGCCTCAATTCCCATGTCTGAGGCATCAGTCTGAACTATAAAGGTCTGCTATAGTCAGGACTTGTCAAAACAGGAGCACTGCACAGTGCCTCCTTCAATCTAGTAAAGGCTTCTTCACAGGCTGGTCCCCAGATAATTTTATTTGGCATCCTTTTCTTTACCAGGTCAGATAGAGGAGCAGCCAGGACACTGTAATTGGGTACAAATTTTCTATAGTACCCTGCTGTCCCAAGAAAACTCCTGACCTGCTTCTGCATTTCTGGTCTGGGCCACGGCTGGATTACCTCTATTTTTATTTGGTTGGGATGGAGCTATCCCCAACCTACCACATGCCGGTATGCCACTTCTCCCATGGCCACCTGGCACTTCCGGCTTTGACAGTGAGCCTGGCCCTCTGTATCCTGCCCAGCACTTCCCTAAGGTGAGATAGGTGTTCCTCCCAGCTGGCACTAAAGATGGCAATGTCATCCAGGTACACCATGGCATACTCCTCAGCACCATTTAACACCTGGTTCACCAACCTTGGAAAGTGGCAGGCGTTCTTCATTCGAAGGTGTTACTTTAAATTCACATAAGCCTATCGGAGTGATGAAGGCCGATCTCTCTAGCTCTGTCCGTCAACTCTACCTGCCAATACCCTTGGTCAAGTCAGTGGTCCTAGGTAGGTCGCCCCCAACTTGTCCAGGGTTCATCCATCCAGGGCATCGGGTGGGCGTCTGACTTTGTGACTGCATTCAGTCCACGATAGTCAGAAATGAGTAGAGCCATCTGGCTTGGGCACAAGGACTACGGGTGAGGCCCAGGGGCTGTGGGATCTCTGGATTACCCCTAAATCCAGCATCTCCTCCACTTCCCTCCTAATGTCCTTTTGAACAGCCTCTGACACCTGATATGCTGTCTGCCATATGGCGTCTGTGTCCCTGTCTCCACATCGTGTGTCACTAAGGGGTTAGTCCAGGCTTGGTGCTAAACAATGGGACACAGTCTGCTAAAACCTCCTTACTTTCTGGATCTGGTTCGGGGCCAGCTGGGGAGACATTTTACTGCCTCCACAGAGGACTCCTGCTTACTTTCTTCCAGCAAGTCCAGAAGGGGTCTCCTTTGTCCATCTTCTCCCAGGACTACACACTGCAAACATCATGTCAGCCCTATTTGCATATGTCTTCATCATGTTGACATGGTACATCCTTTCTGTCTGTCTTCTGTCAGGTAGCTCTATAATATAGTTCACGTCATTTACCTTCCTAACTACTTTGTATGGTCCTAACCACTCAGCCTGCAGCTTGTCTTTCCAGACTGGAATAAGGACCATGACTTCCTGACCGACCATGTCAGAGCAAGCTCTGGCTCTGTGGTGGTACCACACTTTCTGTTTCTGTTGGGCAGCTGCCAGGTTGCTCTGGGCTGTCCCCATAAGCTCCTTCAGCCTTTCCCTAAACTTAAGGATGTAATCCACTATGGGAGTTCCCTGGGTGGTGTGCTTGCCTTCCCAGTTCTCCCGATCAAGTCTTGGGGCCCACGCACTCAAGGCGTCCATATAAGAGTTCGCAAGAGGAAAATCCTGTCAACTCTTGGGCACCTCCAGTATGCAAACAACAGGTGGGGAAGGTATTTCTCCCAGTCCCTCCATGCTGGTCAGCAAACACCTGGAGCATTGACTTTAGGGTACCATTGAATCTTTCTACAAGCCCATTGGCTTCTGGGTGATAGGTGTCGTACATCTCTGCACCACCCCACTTCTCCCATAAACATTTCATTAGGTCCGACATGAAGGAACCCCTCAATCGGTGATAACCTCCTGCAGAAACCCAACACGGGGAAAATCCCAAGTAAGGCATCTGCCACTTTGTCTGTCCTCAGTGAGGATAGGGTGACTGCTTCTGGGTACCAGGTGGCATAATCCACCACAGTCAGGATGAATCTCTTCCTGAGGAGCTGGGGTATTTAAAGGCTCCACAATATCCATTCCCACCCTCTGGAATGGCTCCTCCACTATGGGCAATGGAATCAGGGCAGCTTGGGTTTTCTTGTCCGCGTCCCCATTTCTTGGTACTGGTGACAAGACCTACAATACTCAACCTGCTGGGTGAAGTTGGGCGAATAGAAATTCTGGGCAAACCGCTGCATAGTGTGCATGGTTCCCAGATGACCAGACAAGGGAATATCATGTGCAATCTTGAGCAACTGCTCACGATAACCCTAGGGAATGACAAGCTGCCTGCCTAGCATCCCTCCTCTGTCTGCACAGCCTGAATATACATCAGTCCATTTTCCCAATAAATGTTATGTTTACCGTCACCTCCTTGTGCTCCGTCAGAGTCTGCCCAAGCCCTCAGCTTCTCTAGACTAGTGTCACTTCTCTGAGCAGCTGCAAACTGCTCACACATTCCCAAGGCATGGGACAGGTTCCCTTCAGTCACTAAGCTAGGGTCCCTAGCACTAGCGTCAGGGCACTCAGGATCACTGTCATCCCTATCCCTCAGACAATGGGCCATCCCTCCTCTTTGGAGTAACCCTCTGTAGTTGTGTGGTTAGCTGCTACTGGGGAAATTTCTACCCCTTTTTCATTAATCTCTCTATCAGGAGACACAGGCTGGGGAACCAGCCTCACAGTAATTTTCACAATGACTTCTGTGGGGTTCAGGGAACTACAATTTTCCCTTGCCGCTTGGCTACAGGTAACTGCACACACCATCCCTGTTGGAGATTGTTGCCAAGGATGACATCAACTGCTGCGTTTGGCTACAGCCACCTGTTGCACAGTTCCCCTGTTTCCTTTCGTCTGGGAGAACACTAGCGAGGCAATGTTTTCTCTTCACCAGTAAAGTCCTGTACAGTGACGTATTTATTGGGTAATAAGCTGACCCAGCTCTACTAGATCCCCTTTCCCAAGGTCAGGAGGCCCTGTGTCCCTTAACCCTTGTGTCTGTATACCATTCACCATGACTGGGTGCATGTGCTCCCTCATGTTCACAGGCATGCTTCAGGTACACACAAACAGCACACTGTCTAGCAGTATGCCCAGTTTCTTTACACAACCAACATTCATTTCTTTTCTCAGGAAATCTTTCTCTGAAACCTGGGAGCTAAATGGTTTGGTGAGCAGTGAAGGTTTTAGCTGCCCTGAAGGTGCTTTTCCTTTCTGCCTGCCACACCCACCCCATTCGCTCTCAGGGCAGGTCTGCTCTTGGCATAGCGGTCCGAGAGTTCAGCAACCTCTTGCACTGTTTTGGGATCTCGATCCTTCAGCCAGGTTTTCTGCTCTGCTGGGCATGCCCAGAAAAACTGTTCTAACAAAATCACATTTTCAGTTTTATCAAGAATTTGCTTCAATTCCTTCCCACCAACGTTTTAAAACTGATGTTGTTTTGTGGCTAGCTCCTCGTAGCTCATGTCAGGCTTCTCCTGGCTTACCGAATTTAGCTCTGTATGATTCAGCAGTTGATTCAAATTTCTTTAACAGTGCAGCTTTAAGTTTGCTGTAATCATCACTGTCCTCATTGTCCATTTGACCCAATGCATCCTGAGCTTTCCCGATAAGTAGCGGGGATAGCTGGAAGCTCCAGAACTCCCTAGGAATTTTGGCCTGAATACAAACTTTTTCAAAAGAATTTAAAAGCATCCATATCCTCCCCTCTTTAAATTCGGCTATCAATTTGGAATTCAATTTGTAACCCAGTCCTGTAGTCCCAGTTAAACCCAAGCCATTTACCTGCTCTGGTGCTGGTGATTGGAGTCATAGCTTCTCCAGTTTGTGTTGCCTCTGGTGCTCACGCTCCTCACAGTCTGCATCCTGCTGTTCACAGTCTGCCTCTCACCATTCTTGCTCCCTCTTCTCCTCCAGCTCGCTGTTCTCGCTCTGCCTCTCAGCATTCTTGCTCCTCTTCTTCTCTGTAGCTCGCTGTTCTCGCTTTGCCTCTCTGTGTTCCCACTCTGCCTCCCTCTGGAACTCCAGCTTCATTCTGTGCAACTCAATCTGCAGCCTGAGTACTTCTGGCTCCAGAATGCTAGTGACCTCCCCTGCTGCTGTGGCCCTCGGCTGGCACTGGCCCTGTTGCCCTGCTCATCAGATCTGGACACTGCACTGGCGCTAGCCCTTCCACATTCAAGGTTTGGTCCTTATAGTCACTGTTTGTGACTCGATGCTCTGGTATCTGCTACCATCAGGGCATCCACGAGGTTCTGTTTGGTGGCTTTCACCTCAAACAGGACTCCTCTGTCCCTGCACAACTGCTTTAAGTAGTCTACAGTGTGCCTGCTGTAGTTAGGCGATCTTCTTCTGTAACTATGGCTACTCTGACTTGCACTTTAGAAAAAAAATAAAACAGGTAGGAACTTCGACTGTAAGCAAAGTGATATAGTTCTGTTTCTTTTAAAATTAAATCACTGCCTTTTCTTTTTTGCAAGTGAGCTGACAGTATCAAGCTGACACGCTGAACAATAAAACTTGCAATACCAAATTTTGCACACCACTGCCAACTAATCTGTCAGCCAAACTCAGCAGGTCAGACCCTCTGCTCCCACAGTGCCAACCTCTGAGTGCAGTATTGCAGAACAGGAGCAGAACAAGGTAACCCTCCTGTCTGTTTTGTGGGTTTGAATCAACCTTTGGTCTCAAGTTCTGGAGGGATTCAAACTGTGAACCTCTTGCTAGCGTACCCAATGTACAGGCTCAGATAATTCTGCCCTTTGGGGGCCAGATATCTTTCACCTACGGGCACCTAACCAGGTGTACAGAATGAACCCATAAAACTCTATGAAAGACCTTAGAAAAAACTCTTACCTTTTCCCAGTTTGGTAAACCAGTAAACTTTTGCACAGTGTCAACTTTAACCAGATATGCTTCACTTGTCAAATAAAGCATTTCAAAGGCACACCAAGTAGTCTCTTAAAATGAGATGTTTACTTAAAATAGATAAAATGTAAAATATAAAACACAGAACAATATATCACAAAACATTACAATCACTTAAAAAAACAGGTTTAAAAGTGCAATTTCCTACCAACCATACACTTAGACTTGCCTAGCTAATGTATTCTTATATTCTTACAGTGCTGAAAAATGTTGTAACTCAGAGTCCAAACAAGTGTGTGTCTAAAGGTCAGTTATAGCATAATTAAAAACTGTCTTGACCCTGCCTTCTCCATGATGTCACCCAGCTCCTCCTCTGTTTATTAAAAATTATACAATCAGGATGTCTTATCAAGCAGGTGGTAAATTAATAGGTGACATCAGCAAAACCCATGTCCCCACATGACTTCCCAATAAAGGCTGTAATTTTCCAAGTTCTTTCTTTCATCCATAAGCAGCATCCTGCTCTTTACAGACATCAAAGGAACATTTATGACTTCACACCTAAGTGACATAACCTGGTTTCTTCCTCTAAACATCATAAAAGTTTATGAGTTCCTATCCTAGCAGCTGGCAGTTACAATTAAGCTAGATAAACAGGAGATCCTTAATTTAGGTCTCTTCTAGCCTTTAATTATCTCTTGGCTTTCATCTTTTAGCTGAAACCTGGAGGCTGCTAACCCACAGGCTGTCTCAGCATATCTCATGAGAGACACTCAATAACACATTTTTATATTACAAAAGCATAGATTAATCAAAACCAGCTGTCCAAGTGTCACAGTATCATGTAAATCTGTGAACAGCTTTAAAACAGCATGAGACAGGGAACAGAGGAGAGTGAGGGTGGGAGGTGCGGCAGCAGTGGGATGACAAAGGGAGGGGTGGGGCAGCTGCAAACTAGGGGTGCTAGCTGCACACTCGAGCAGACATAAATAGACTGGGTGGTCTGTTTCTGCTGGCACATTCGTATGTTTTAACCATCCCCTGTTGGATACGCTGCTCTTATTCAAAGCGCATCAGAACCTTCATGAGCTGGGGCTGCATTCTCTCTCTCAATTGCTTATGCTTCCTCCTAGAAATTCTAATGGACAAAGAGCTAACACAGCATATGCTGCTGAGGTGCTTCCTTTGAGCAGAACAGTATATTCTACTCCCCACCTCTATTCTGCTGCTATTACAATACGATGAATACTAAAATTATTGGGCACTCTGCAACTTATTGGAAAGTAAAACATACTCACAAACTGTCTACTGCAGTAAAGAACTTCAACCATCAGTCTCCAGCAATCAACTTTAGGAAAAGAAGCCACAACAAGAAGAAAGTCTCCTGGCATCCTCTGCTTTGCTCTCTAGCGACTCCAGCAGAGCGGATATGGAGCCAGATGTATTGCCAGCCTCCCTGCATCTGTGAAAGGAATTTTGCTGCAAAGATATACTGCTGTCTCTAAATCTCCTCAGACTGCATTCCCAGATCGAGTTACTTCAGCTCGGAACACATCAGCAGAGCACTTCCCTTTGCCAGACTGTGGTAATTGAGGTCCCTCCCAACTGCCAGAATGATTTTAGCCATGAGTTGTTTCTTACTTTGCAGAATTATATGGGAGGATGTTACTCTCTAAATAAAGCTACTGATTGCTTCGTTTTTGTTATGACTGATTTGGCACCTCATTTCCTTCTTTTGCTCGCACATCAGTTTGCATCCGCTCATGGTCCAGGCAAGACTTCAAGACCTTCTTATGGAACTGATGCATTTAACCCTTAGTTGTCCAGCATGTTTTACTTACTGTTGTTTTTTTTTTCTGCCTCACATTACTGCTATAGTCAATATTAACTGCATAGAACTCATAGCGCATTAGAGATTTGCTGCTCAGTTTAGAGATAATTCCATTTGGTGCTAGTGAGCTTGAGGCACAATAGTTTACAGGAGGTTAGGACCAGAAATCTGAGGATGGTACCTACTGTGAGAATGGGCGTAACTATAGTGGTTAGCAGAATGTTATGGTTAAGATAATCCATACTAGGTGCTCAGCGCATGGGACAATAGGGGCTAACTTCCTCTCCACTTCTTTCCCTGCCTAGGGTGCCTTTAATCTTGCATGGACTGGGCTTTATCTCCATAGGTGGATTTCAGGTCTGGATTGCTAATGCATGTTAAACTGTATCATGGTGCTACAGTTGTTTCTTGGATGGCTAGTCTGGGTTTAATGGGGCTCTAGAAGCTCACTTTGGGATGTTGTAGGCAGTGGCTGCAGAGGCAGTTTCACTGACTACAGTAGATTTCAGTTGTGCAAGGTGTCTGGTGGCCCTTTCGCCAGCAGTGGATTCTTCATCATTGGAGTGACATCACACACGAATGTCACCTCCTCACTAGCACAGGAAGGAGGATCAGTATACAGATGAGTGTAAAGGTACAAGAGCTTTGAGTACGCAATTAAGCTGAATACCTAGCAAGCCTATCTAAGCGACAGGGTGTGGTGTGTTCTTCAAGCGAGATGCATGCAGAAGTAAGAAAGGAGTACACAGGCTCAGTAAATAATACTGTACTACTGCTGCATTTTCATGCAGTACCTCTCAGAGCTACCTACAGTTACCTGGGCAGAAGAGACTAAGGCACTGGCACTTAAGAATATATGTTTTGCATCCTATTATTTACTGCCATTGGTCTACTGTGATTGAGTCCCTGATGTGTTTCTGGCCTGTTTTTCTGCTACACTATAGTTATCGAAGCATGACAAAGGTACCCCTGGACCCACTTCCTAACCCCTAACAGCATCCCTGATACCTTTATTAATAAATAGAAACCAGTTAACTAGGTTTAAAAACAAACAAACAAAAATACTAATAAATTAGATAAGTAGCCAAAATGCAATTTATTTTGTTTTAATATGAAATCAGAACTGTTGTTCTTTATTATTCGATTCATTTACGTGGACGACAATGTTTCCAGAGTTTCCTCCATCAGCTAGGACCTTGAGACAATCCCACCTAGGACCCTAACTCGGAGGATTTGGGTCCAACAGTATTTACATCCTACTGTTTCAGTAGTACCCTTTTCCGCTTGTGTTTATTGGTTCTGTTTTTACAGTATTGGAAGTATTTATAATATTTCAGAATAGTCTATTATCCTACTTCACTTTATAGTTGTTACCTGTGTTTAGTCATTACAGGTTTTCAAGACATTTACACAGGTGTATTTTATTTTAAGTTGCATCTACTTCATTTATTCAAATTTGTTGTTACCAGTCTATAGCTAATAGCCTAATATAGCAGTCAATAACCAATAGAACAGTCTCTTATTTAGAGTTACTTATCCCACCCTTACTGAGTTAGATGCATAAGCATATTAGATAGTCTCATGGAGCGCGAATGGGTATTGGATCCCTATAAAGAGAAAACAATTTTAGCCTATCTTGATAAGAAAAAGCAGACATTCCCTTTTTGAGACTCACCTAATGCAGGTGAGTCCAGTAAATTAGCGAGGTCATGGGTGGCAAATGTAGAATTTGCTACTTTCCTTCCAAAAAAGAGATACGTCCATCTTAATAAGGAAGGGCATTAACTTTGTGGAAAGAGTCCCATGTAGCATATTTAGAAGGCAGATTTCAGATTTTGTCCAGGGCAATTGACAGACAGAAGTTAGTGCTTTGCAACATCTATGCACCAAATTCAGGTCAGGGGGATTTCTTTAATGATATTTCAGCTAGGTTATCCCAGTATGTGGATCACGAATGGATTGTAGGGGCGACTTTAATGAAGTTTTAGACCCTTTATTGGACAGACAGTCCCCTAACTCTAGGAACTGTATACCCAGATCTAGGCAGGCCCTAACTGACCTGATGCAAACATGGCATCTTTCTGATATTTGGAGGCTAGTACACCTAATGGGTAAACATTTCTCTTTTTTCTAACAGACATTTAACCTATAGTAGACTTGACTTCTTCCTAGTTGCTCACTCCTGACTAATTCTATACTTGATGTCCAGATCAACTCCATCAAAATCTCGGATCATGGTTTGGTTGGCATGCATTCAATTAGGGAGACTCGGACAAAACAGTGAAGATGGAGGCTTAACATGCAGTTATTACAAGGCAAAGAATTTCAAGAGTGGTTATTAAGAGAAACTGTAGACTTTTCTCTATTAGCGATAATAATTAGGTCTTTATGGATGTCTATGGGAGGCTTATAAAGCTTTTCAGGGGTCAAATAATAGTATTTTCATCCGCCAGAAAGAAAGCAAAACAAAATCTCCTAGATAACAAAAATACTCGCCTGGCTATTCTTGAGCGTCAGCTTAAGCAGTCTAATCCACTTAACCTCTCCCTTCTATATGAGGTTAATTTTTTATTTTATTTATTTATTTATTTAGTTTTTGTTGACTGGGTAAGTGCACTAGACAAATTTTGCCTATTTTCAGGCACGACCCAGGGAGGGTGATACAGATGAATGCCAACTGACCTTGAACCAGATTAAGCTGTTGGAGGTATTTGTAGTGAATGGGGTGGGGGAATTTGGCCAGGACACTGGAGAAATTCCCCTACTCTGCCTACAGGAGTGCTGCCACTTCCTGTGGACAGGATGGAGGGACCCATTTGGAGCGGACACAGGAGGAGGAGGAGGAGGAGAAGAAGGAAGTGCTGATGTGGCAGGAGAGTCAGCCTCCTCTCCTGGCCACACAAATCTAGAGGCAGTGGAAAGGCAAATGCTTCAACAGGAATTTAAGTTTTGGATGTAATCGAAGGAGAACAGAAATAAGAAAATGATCCTGACATCGACATCAGTATTGAATCGAATTCTGAGGTATGTCAAAATATGGCTGTGACTGTGATCTTTGATGTGGCAATGAATATAAAGAGACAAATGCTGCAAGAAGAAATGTTGTTTTTAAAACTGAAAGAGGAATTACAGATAAAACTAGGTGTTGTTCAAAAGTGCAGCCTGTGACTGGAGCTAAGAATTTGCCTACAGAAAATCCACACATAGTGTATCTGAAATTAAATAGGGTTACCACCTGCCCTGATTTTGCAGGACAGTCCTGATATGGGCAGCTGTGTCCTCGAAAAACATGAAAAATACTACATGTCCTGATTTTTTATTTCAAAAGATTTTCCAACTTTCCACTAAATGTTACAGAAAACTATAATACCATAACTAAAATACATTAAAATGATTACAAACAACAGAAGCAACCAAGAAACTACAATACTTTGTCTTAATTCTGATTATATACAGAAACCAGTCTGCTGCATTGGTCGAGGTTATGTACTGTCCTGTGAAAAATTATGTTTCAGTAAGAAATGTCCCACTTTGGGCTTCTTAAAAGGTGGTAACCCTAAAATTAAATCACAAAATCCCTCACAAATTTTTCTGGATAAGAGGAACCACTAAATGAAAATCATTTGACAAGACAGTAAAGCCACTGCGTCTCGAGAGTTGTGTGGGCCAGTTTCTCCTTTCAGTTCTTACACTGAAAAATCAACAAAACAAGCAATAGGAGCATAGATATTCTTACCTGCTAAAATAAATTGGTGCTTAAATATTTCAGTAAATAATGCTCTGCTTGAACTGCAGTTTGACAGTGCTAAATCTGACAACAGCGAGGAAGAAACAAACAGACCGATGACACACCTGCATCAAAGGCAACAACACCTGATGACTCAACTCTTGATGACTCAGCGCTCCAGAATGATGACTCTATAAACAGCAAAAAAGCTATGAACTGAATAATAATACTGCTACAACCATGACGAACACAGTAAAGTGTGATGCTAATACTGAAACTGTTAAACATAAAATACAGCAGAATAAAATTGAAAGCCATGGTTTAGGACTAAGAAAGGCAGAAATGAAACCCTACCAGCTTCAATGAGAGGAGAAACCCTTGCTCCCTAGAACAAACCCTGAAAAGCATGGATTGGAAGAAAGGAGACACAGGGCAATGGGTTCCTGATCCTGAGCACAGCCCTATCCTGAGGTCTGCACTGCACAACATGCTTGCTTAAGAACTTTCAATAGTACAGAACAAATCAGTCACAAGACTGCAGATTTTGTCACAGTTTTGATCTAAACCTTAATGTGGACGATGTACAAGAAAACCTTCCTGAAACTGCAACATTTACCAAAGTGGCATTAATATTGAGCTCCTCTTCTGCAGATGAAGGACTGAGTGAAGAAACAAACATGGGAGATCACATGGACACTGAGACTGCCCCCAACTCATGAACAAGCTAAATCTAAATGGGAGGAATTTAGATGCAAAGACCATTTTAATAATCAACCTCCTCCTAACCAGATGAGAAATTGCATGTGTCTACAGTATTTGGAGGGTTTAGAAATACAGTCAGACAGACTTTATGTTGGAAAGCATTTAATTAAGGAATTTCTTCATTTTTTCACAAACAAAAACTTTGCCTTAATTCATGTGTCTGGGGACAGTTTGTTTGCTATCAGTTTCAGAACCCTCAAAGCCTTGACAGATTCTGGGCTAAATATGACAAATTAAGGTACTCTGCCTTATGGCTACCTTTTAGAGCCATACCATTGACAAAACCAACAGTAAAGATGGTAACTATGCTATTCAGGAATGAAACAGTATCTGTCCATGATATTTCACATTGGCTGCAGCAGCGGTGTGAGATTTACCCCCGCCTATTTTCGATGAAGAACATCTCTGGACAGGGGTGGAAATATAACATTAGACTATGAAACAATAGCCTAGGCCAGGTACACCTTCAAATAGTCTATTTCTGGGTAGAGAGAGGTTGCTGTTTTTATTTTGGCCAACCTAAAACCTGTTTTAAATGCGGGTCTCACCAACACCTTAGCTCAGCATGTGATGCGTCTAAGATGTAACCTATGTTTATCTTATGGACACGCTAGTTCTGAGTGCCAAAATGGATTAAAATGTCATTTATGTGACAAGGTTGGGCATGCTTTTAGGGCATATCCTCAGGCTGCCCAAATAGAAATGACTGTCCCAGTCAAGATACAATAGTTACAGAAACCCAGAAGAAAGATATTACAGCATGAAAACAGACACCTGAGGACCCTGTTCCGCCTCCCCCTCCACCAGAGGCAGATGTAGGTTCCCCTTTTGACATAACAACCTTGACCCAGGACATACAAGATCCTTCTCCTGAGGATATTTCTAAAATAGCTCAAAACCAAGAGAAAGATCCAAAGACCAGAAATTATGCCCCTCCAGATATGATTTTGGTGTCCCCAAAAGGGCCATGAGACAAAAAGGCCCAAGTCCAAAACAGCTAAAGCATCTTCCCCAGCACATGAAATCCCATTACAAAACAAATCTGAAGCACTATCATGAGTATCTCAAGAGTCTGAACAAGGAGGAGATTCGAAACCTCCTCACAACCCCTAATGTCATCACACTCTGAAAAAGAAGAAATGTCCCAAAGCAAAGTAAGAACTAAAAGACTGAGGTGAGAACTAGAAGCAGTACACGAGCTAACATTCTGGGAAATAAAACTTAAGTACTGAAATAACACTCACCATGGTCCCTTTTCCTGAATACTCATGATTTGTCTCCAAACAGCCTCCTTAAACACTAATAGTGTTACAAACCCGAGGAGATGTGTCATAACTATTAACATCTTAAAAGAACTAGAAGCTGATATTTATTTCCTACAAGATACTAGATTAAATACCACATTTTTGACATTATCAGCACAAAAACTTTGGTGTTGGGGACCCTCTTACTTTTCTTTTGGAACAGATAGTGTGATGGGGTGGAATTATGTTTAAAGGAGACCATTTTAAAGTTTCAAAATTATAGATGTAGTACCAGGGAGAGTTTTAGTGATTGATTTAATTACAGCAAATAAAGCATGAAAGCGATAAATATATATATGCTCCATCAAAAAAAAAAAAAAAAGAGTTAATATATTTCAACTGATCAAACCATATTTATTTACCACAAAACATATTATATGGGAGGAGATTTCAATTGTGTAGTATCCAGACAAGACTAGGAGCTTATACAGTACTGACAAAGATTTCTGTGATACTGACTGTTTAAAAATATACTCACAACTGTAGGTTTGCACAGCGTTTATAAAGAATGCCATAAACAGGGTGGATATACCTTCTTTAAAGGATACCTGTTCACTAGACTAGATTTCTTTTTGTGTCAAACTTGGTACATATTCACAAAGCCACAACAGTGCCTACAGAAACTTCTGACCATGTTATTTTACAGGCTAGTTTGGGTTTACAGGAGAATACTGTATCTCTTATGGAAAGGTTACTGGAAGTTAAATGTCACCCTGCTGAAAGATTCATATAATATATCCCAGATACAAGACCTGTTGAAAACAAGAATGACAGTTGCTGATATGTATGAGATTTTAAGCCATTGGTGGGCTGACATCTAAAATGACTTGAAAAATAAGCTGTCCCAAATATCAGTATTAAAATATACGACTCAGTATAAAAATATTTGACACTAAGATCCCAATGATATGCCCTTTACACTGTGGTTAATACACAAAAGATTAATCTGACAGAACAAATTAATAACATTAAAACTGAAATGCAAAATATACAATATTCAAGGGCCTCCTCAATGCTATTAGAGCATAGAATTTGCTCACCAGGGAAAAATGGATTTGGTGATCCCTTTGACTCTAGCAATAATAGAGCAGCAGAGAAAATCATGACATCTATTACAAATCCGAGGGTAAAATGGTAACTACAACCCCTGGTATATTACAATAAATAAATAAATATCTATTACAGATGTATTCTACTCCCCAGCTTGATGAAAATAAAATGAAGGAATTTCTACAGTCCTTATCTCCCCTACTGCTCCTAAAGAGATATTACAAGCACTTTATGACCCTATTAGTAGACAAGAAATAGGTGTCACTATTACAGCCTTGAAAAAATTATACATCTCCAGGTTTAGATGGATTGATGACTGAATTTTAAAAACAGTTTAAAGACATACTTGGCAACATTTTAAAGGAAGTTTATAATTGGATTTTATTACATAATAAAATTGATTTTCACTTATGTACATCTGTACAGATTTTCATCCATAAAAAATGATAGAAGTAAATTGGATAATTGGAGACCACTAGCTTAATGAACTCAGATTTAAAAATCTTAATGAAAATATTATATAAAAATTATCTACAGTAGCCCCATATTTGATCTCTACAACCCAAACATGTTCACTAGCAGGAAAACGCATTTATGATAATTTACTTTTAATCAGGAATTAGTGGAATGGGAAAAAGACTTGCTGTCAGGGTATATAATGTCACTTGACCAAGAAAAAGCCTTCGATAAGGTTCCTAATGAATTCATAACACAGGTACTATTGGCGTATGGTATACCTAAAACCTTCTATGACTGGAATGATACTATTTATAAACAAACCACAACTAATACTTTAGTAAATGGACAGCTCAGGAAATATATTCCTATACAATGGGGGTAAGACAGGTGCCCACCCAGCCCTTATTATATATCTTCTGTATAGATCCACTTCTAAGATTTATAAATCAAGATGATCAAATTAAAGGTATTTCCCTAAAGAGGAGTCTTATAGATTAAAATTTATGCTTACGCTGATGACGTTTGTTTTTCTGTTGCAGACCCAGATTCAGGATTAAAAGCTCTGGCTGATGTGGAAAAATATTCAAATATAGTGGGAGCAAAATGAATCAACATAAGAGCAAAATATACCCTTAAGTGATACAACAATACCTTTTATCTATAATTTAAATATCCCAGTATCTAAAGAACCTTTTAAAATACTAGGTATTACATTTGATAGAGGGACAATAGTAAACTAAACTGGGAATCAAAACTTGAACATGTAAAACAAAAAAAGCACTTAGTAAATCCTGGCAGCAGTTAAAAAAAGAAAAAAGTATATATAGTTAAATCCTTTCTGTTACCTATCTTCACATATCTTAGTGTTGTTTATCCACTCCTGTTATGTTAGAGGTAACACTTTAAAGTTTAGTCTTCCAAATAGTTTGGGAAGTCACCTTAACCCATTTAAAAGAGATATATTATATCTTTCCATACAACAAGGCAGACTTAATTTAATAAATCAATCTCTTTCTTTTATAGCATATTTTTTCTAGAAATTTAATAGACCCTTGCACCCCAACCACAGCTTTATGGACACTTTATGCAGCTATATGGACACATCCTTTCTTTCAGGCATGTTCCTACAAGGTTCTAAAACCAGGTTTTCAAAATAGCCCAGAATTTTTAAACCAGCTTTGACTAAACTGAGAAAATGGAAAATAGAAAAAGAACAGATAATGAATAAAACAAAGACACTTATTTACTGTCACTTACAAGAAAATGCCTTTGCAATAACCCATATCTTTAAAGGCTGTTAAAATGTCACTACAGCAACGTTTTTGTGTTACTAACAGACAGACTGATTCCCCACCGTCTGGGATCTAACATGGTTAGCTAGTCATGGTAGAATGAATGTTAGGGTGAATACCAGGCATAAAAGCATTACAGAAAGGATGAATCCAAGAGAAACATGCATAGCCCAAGAAGAAACTATGAATAATTTTTGTTACAATGTCCTTTTGTAAAGCATTTTTGGAGAATTCTGGCTGTTCAATGGAAGGATACAAGATGGGAAAATGTATCATATGAAGAAATAGTGGGGTGGGGGTTCATTGCATGGATTACAAATAGACAAGGGTATGTTTCAACTAATTGTATCAGTTATTAAATTTATACTATGGCAGAGTACGATGTAAATACATTTTACAACAGATTTATAAAACTCCCAAACAACTTCTTCAAATACTGGAGCATGAGCTATATAACCAATGGCTATATGAAAAGCAGAATCTGAATAATTATTTTTGTTGAGATGGAAACAGTACCTTCCCTGAAAGATAAGATAGGCTGAAAGTGTCAAAGTTAAAGAGATATTTGGTTTTCCTTTACCTGTGTTTAAGTTTAACACATATTTGCTGTTTTTTGTTTTGTATTTTTCTGCTTGTAAAAATTTCCTTTATGCATTTCTCAGATGGTGATTTTTCTTGATTATGAATCCTTTGTTGTGTATTTTTAATAAAACACTCCCCTACTCTTTTCGAGAAGTGCCATGGGGTCTTTAACATCCACTTGAACTACCACCAAAACAGGCAGATGGGATCTCAATTTAACGTCTCATCAGAAAGACGGCACCTCAGGAGTTCAGCACCCACTCATGCTGCACTGCAGTGTCAGTATTTGGGATATTAACCCAAGTGCCTGGTGTGGGGATAGAACCCACAGCCTTCTGATCTCCCGGCTTCAGAGGCGAGTGTGCCACCTGCTGAGCATCTAACACTGCTTTAACTCAGTTAAAATTTGAGGTTAACGCCATTCTTTCAGAGCAGGCTGAGTATGCACTTTTTGAGTGAGACAGAAGTATTGGGAGCCAGGATAAAAATCATGCAAGTTATTAGCCTACAGGCTTGAAAGCACTCTCCCAAAATTTGATCCCGGGCATCAAAATGGAACAGGGAAGGTTCTAACCAAAATTCAGATATAAACAAGGTGTTTCAAGACTTTTCCATTCCCTTTACTCCAAACAACTCCAATCTGATGCAGAGAAAATTCAGAAATTCTTTCAAGCCATTATGTTGCCTAAAATTACCAGGGAACAATTGGATTCTTTAGAACAAGCCCTTATCTAGCTTAGAGCTTGCTAACTTAGTCACTTCTGTACCTACAGGAAAACTCGGGTTTAGACAGCCTACCTGAGGAATTTTACAATAAGCTGAGACCTAAACTCTGTCCTTACCTCTTATTAATGTATAATGAAGTTAAAAGTGTTAATGCTCTCCCCCACCGCCCTGAGGCAGGCTGTAGTCACCTTGATCCACAAAAGAATAAGGATTCTGTGAACCGCTCAAGCTATAACGCCAATGTCATTAATGAACTTGGATTATAAAACATTAGCTAAAGTAATGACAAATAGAATTAAATTAATAGTGATTATCTAGTAGGTTTAGAGCAGGTAGGGTTTGTTCCGGGAGAAAAGGATCGGACAGTGTTAGGAGGAGGCTGATTAATGTAATTTGGGCTGCAAACAAAAGCGCACTCCCCTATAGTATCCTATCGCTTGACCTGTTTAAGGCATTCGATTCCCTCGACTGGTCTTACATGCTTGCTGCCTTCTCTAAGTTTGGATGTGGACAGAGCTTGGGGGCTGGGTTTCCACTCTGCGTAAAGGGCTAAAGCTCAAGTCCTTACTAATGGGGTTCTATCAGATCCTATTTCTCTATCAAAGGAACACGGCAGGGTTGTCTGCTCTCTCCCATTTGTTTATTTTATCCATTGAGCCCTTGATCAGACATGTTCAGGCCAATGTAGCTATCCATGGAATTCAGGTGATGAAAAAGGTGCATAAGGTATTTGCATTCCCAGATGACCTTCTGTTAACAATTTCAAGGCCCCTTCAGTCATATGTGGCTCTTAAAGAGATTGTTAAGTACCTAGAAAACATCTCAGGGCTACAAATGAATTAGAATAAAACTCAAGCTTTATGCGCTAACATTACACCTGTCATCGATAGTCAATTGCTAGGTAAAATTGCACGACAAATGTGATTACCTTCCTTGGCCTGAAAATAAACCTGAATCCGGAAACCTGGTTAGAAATTAACATTTAACCTCTTTCTAAGGAAATCAAGTTTGATTTTAGCAGATGGGGAAGCTGAACTTATTGCTTTGGGGTAAAATCAACTCAATCAAAATGGTCTCCGCCCTAAACTTTTCTGTCTGTTTCAGAATATTCCTACCCTCTTGAATTGTAAACATATTAAAAAAAAATTGAACTTTATGACTAGAATTTTCCTTTGGAGCAACAAGGCACCCAGAATCAGCCTTAAGAAACTCTGTGCCACACACGAGGAGAGGGGCAGGCAATAATGTCAGAGGCTAAACTGGACATAGTAGCAATTAGTGAGACGTGGTTTACCAGTAACCACACTTGGGAGACTTCAGTACCTGGCTATGTACTGTTCAGAAGAGACCGAGGTGTAACAAGGGGGGTGGAGTGGCCCTGTATGTCAATGAAAATATCAAAGCTACAGAAATTCAGAATACACATAAGGAGCCAGAAGAACTGTGGGTCGCTCTGGAAACAGGAAATGGGACAGCCATAAGAACTTTGGTTGTCTACAGGCCCCCAGACCAGGGGAGGACATAGACACATTACTGTTAGAAGATATACAAAACATAACAGCTAAAGGGAGGTTCTGATAATGGGAGACTTCAACATGCGGATACAGATTGGTCAATACCAGCAGGAACATCTGCCAGAACTAGACACATGGTGGATTCCCTGCAGAGGGAAGGCCTCAAACAACTGGTACAACAACCCACAAGAGACAGGGCTATCCTAGATCTAGTACCGACTAACAGGAAGGATCACAGATCTCCAGGTAGAAGGTCACCTGGGGCCAGTGACCATCACATGGTATGGTTCAATTTGGCCACTACATCTAAATCATCCCATTCCAAGGCAAAAATATGGGACTTCAGAGGAGCTGACTTTGATAAGATGGCCAACAGAGTTAAGCTAGCCCTGGCAAAAGAAACACAGGTGAGGGGTACAGGCAAAGTGGGCAAGCATTAAGGATGCAATACTTGAAGCAACATCCCATTGTGTTAGACAGAAAAGGAAGTGCAAAGAAGAAGGAAACCAATTTGGTTCTCAAATACAGTAGCAGAAAAGGTCAGAGCCAAAGGCTGGCCTTCAGGAAATATAAGGGAACACAGCGGGATGAAGATAGGGAGGCATACCAAACTGCCCTAAGGGAAGCAGGAAGGCAGTAAGGCAGACAAAGTCCCAAACTGAGGAAACACTGTACGAACAGTAAAAAGGTGACAAGACTTTCTATAGATACATTAGTGAAAGGAGAAAGTCCAGAGGAGGTATTCCTAAGCTCAAAGGAGAAAAGGGGCATGTGAGGAGGAAGACCCTGTAAAAGCATCTATCCTAAATAGATACTTTTGCTCAGTATTTACTGAAGAGAAGGTAGGGCAGGGCCCACAGCTCACCACCATGGACACAGGGGAAGGAGGTGAGCACTACTCCTTCACAAAAGAAATGGACAGTACTTTTCCCTGTTTGGTAAATGACATGTTGAGCACTGGCTTACAGAGAAACTCTCTGATGGACAAGCTGTGTTCCGACAAGCAGAATCACAAAATATGTCTGTGGAAGTTCTCGTGCAACTCATACAGCAAGTAATAAACCCAACAAGGCAGACAGGCACAAACGGAGTAGTAGTGTCGTTGTGGCAAGTCTGCTGTAGTTCCACAGGGTACATCTTTCGTATCTCACTGGTTGTGTGAGGAGAGAGAGCAATAAAACAAGCGCAAGTAGGCGACGAGCTGTTCGGGTGAGGTGTCATCACAGTCTGCCCGTGATGTACTGATGACGTCTACTGTTGAACTTGAGTGTGGAATTATCACCAGACCCCACAGAGCAGAAAGCAGTGTTATGATGGCTTTCAAGTTGTGAGCAAGGGTGTGCCCCCCATTTATAGTGTTTCACAAAGCAGGGCACAGTAGCAGAGCATCGTATATTCGCGCATATAGCAAGTGGGGAAGCACAGTAACCAGTTGTATTGCAGTGGGGAATCACAGGATACAGCAAATGGTACCTCTGCAGTTACTGTAAGTCCATGATTAAATATTTATGTAACAGTATAGAAGGAGCACGAGTAGTGTCATAGGAGAAATTAAATGTGGCAGCATGGTAAAAGTAACAGTATGTGTCTTCTCTGTGCATATACAATAGTGGATCTCAATCTTAACAACATGTCCTTGGTCAGTTGCAAGTTACCAAAAGAGTAAGGCATATATAGTGAAGTCATGTAATTACTTGCCTTTACTCTGTCAGTATAACTCTGTCACTGTAAGTGGTGTTATCAGAGTATGGTATTGTCAAGTAAGGAAGCGATGTAAGCGCCGTGCTAAACTGTTCAGTGTACAGTGTTAGATCACTGCCCTGTTGTTTCTGAAGTCTCATGCATGCAGCAAACAGAAAAGACAGTAGTGGTACAGTTTCAAAATTGTATTTGTGAAATAACAAATTACTAACAGCGTAACAAATAACTTCTGAGGTTTTGTGCGCACTGCAGAAAACATAACAACATGAGGCCGTGGCGGCCGATGCAGGCCCATGCAGTAACTAAAATGCAGAGACAGAGTTGTTATAGCAAAGGATTTCCAGTGAGATACAGCCTGTTGTGCAACATAATGAGTACTGGTTTATTGTTACTGATCCAGCGGTATTCAGCACACCACTTCTGTGATTACCAAGCGGTAGAAAAGAGACCTTCCATTCACTGTATGTCATTTCTTGTTCTATGTGCGACAGCATTGTGTACACCTAGCCCACATACTGTAACTGTCGTTGGATCTGCAAAAACTAGGAAACAGGAATCTTCATTAGACATTGAACCAGAGGGTAAGTGTATTTAAAGGGAGATGTAGTCACCAGTACTCATTCAGCCAATATTCTGAATTGTACAACAAACAGGAGGGACATAGTGGGTAGCAGTTTAATCCACAGTTATGAAGAAGTAATATAAGTACCAATGTGAGGCATCTGGAAATGATACCATAGCTGTATCCTCTGCAGTGAAGTCTATAACCCTTCATAAACCACAGAGCCTATTGAAACACCATAGTTTACCTTGAAAACAAAGAAAAGAGATAATTTGTAAGGAACTATTTTACAGAGCAGAAGGATATATGGCTTTAGAGCAGCAAAGGAGAAACACCTAATTTTGGGATTCTCTCTCCTATGGGGAGGTAACCTATGTTATAAGCGTAATAACCCACACAGGGTGTGGGGTTATAGGCATGTAATCCACACCTGGGGCACTGTGAGGACACTTGGCCTGCAGCCTCATGCCTCACAATGCACACCAGGCATGGATTAAATGCTTATAACCCCACACCCTGTCTAAGTTATTGCTTACATAAATCCTTCATTATTACTACTGATTGCCTGCCAAACTGTTTAAATATGGGACTTTTCTGTACCAACCAGTGTACTAGATGCAACCCTAGTCAAGGGTACACTGTCGCATATGCTTTGGGGATGCCCAATGCTTCAATTTACGGCAAACAGTACATAAAATTTATACAACATGTATAAATTGAATTTTCCTTGCATTCCAGAACTTTATATATATTGGGCATATCACCACAGTATTGTACCTTGTCTCTCCTCAAAAGCTATGAGTTCTAGTCACATCTGTAGCTGTTAAAGGTTAATCTTGAAGCACTGGAGCGATGACCAAGTTCCAACTGTGTCTGAATGGTATAATTTGATGGGCTACATTGCAAGCAATGAAAAAGTGAGCCATTCTATTTTAGGAAATCTGATAAATTCAAAACAATCTGGCGGCCCTTCTTACAACTTAAAATCTGTTAAGAGCCACTGACTCTCGATCTGGTAATAAGTAAACAGCCTGGTAGACGTGCCTTGTATCACCTGGGCTATAACTGGTCTATTAGAAGCAATCCCAATTTTTTCAGCTACAAATGGTAACATCTTTTTTCCTGCATAAGTTTTCACCTGTTTATCATATTGCACCTATGTTGTATAGTAAGCCTATGTTTTTAGACTGTGTACTATTATATGAAGTGTTCTACCATGATCATTTGGTTAAGGTTTGTTTTGTACCGTTCTTTTATTTAAAATAAAAACTATTATGGAAAAAAAATAATTTCCTATCACCTTTAATGGACTTGCTGAAGCTGTCACAGTGAGTAAATAGCAGTGGTGGGATTTAAACTTGGGTACCAAGGCTGAAGTCTATAATCATGACTAAAATGTGGTGAAACAATTTCCAGGTCTATAGGTCACAATCATGGGAAGAAGAAAGAACCTCTGTTGCTGAAGCCTTTTCTTTTGCTTCATAATGCAGAATTTGCCTTTTCATCCTTAATACACTTTCATGAAAACACAAAACTCAGGAAAAAAGATACCATAGGACACTGAGAGAGAAAGGAAGGGCCGTGGAAGAGGAAACGCACTTAAAAATAAAATATGGAATTGCACACCATACCTTTACATTCTGCCCTCCCAAAGTCATGGTATGGAGGAACAAACATGGAGTGAGGATGTTGTCTTGAGACCCTCTTAAAATTACTCTGTTTTTTCGTTGGGTCTGAGAAACCTGCCAGACCTGACACATATTGAGCCATGGCTCTAACCACTAAGACCACTCTGTCTTCAAGGTAATGTGTCAAATGTTGTTTACTAAATATGGACGTGAAGGAATCTCTGCACTCTTCAGAGTAGCTCTTGCACTCTTTTTGTGAGAAGACCACAAACCAAGGGTGCAATAATTTTGAAGAGTGTACAGACACCAAGGAACCCATATTAATATTTCATAAAACATCTAGTTTTTATAAAAAATTAGTAAATGCAACAAGTTTTAAAAAACAGCATTTTTGAGGACCACCAGATTACCAAGTAGCTTCTGTTAACTACCACCCGCTGAGTTCTACCCTATCCATCTGGTGGGTCTCCACCATCCCCAGCTTTTTAACCAGCCATCTGTGTGGTACAGAATCTAAGGCCTTGCAAGTCCAGATACAGCACATCACCTGCATGACCCCTGCCTACTGCCTTTGTAAGACAATCAAAAAGTCAATCAGGTTTGTCTCGCACAATCTGCCTGCCACAAATCCATGCTTCCTCTTGCTCTGTGCACGTCTGCCTCCAGGAATTCTACAAAGAACCCTTTATAATTGTCTCCAGCATCTTCCCTGCAATTTTAATCAACATCAGACTGATTGGCCTGTTGTTACCGGGATCATCTCCAGCTTCCCTTTTGTGGAGCAGCACTACATTAGCCACCTGCCACCCTCCAGTCCACTGTCACAACCACTCTTGCCAGGGAGCAATTAAATAGAGCAGCCAATGGTTCCACAGATTCTAACTTGCCTCCTATATAAGGAAATGGTGTGTATGAGATGTCGCTTAGCTAATCCCAAGTGTCATCTCATAACTATTAATGTACGAGAACCATAAAGCAAAGCTGAGTAATTCGAAACAGTAAAAGTTAATAAATAATATGATTAATTACCCAAGAGACATCTCATTAACCTATTACACTTCTTATTAACATTATCATTATGAAGAAATCGCATGTGTTTTTGGTTTTTAGTACTCCATCGATTAGTCTTCAGCTTATTTGTAATGTGTTTAAATATTTCTTGCTGTGTGCCGAGTGCAATTTACATTTACATTGTATGATTGTTTACTTGTGGTATAGCAAGTATATCATTGGGGTTGGACCATGATTTCTAAGATTTTCAGGATGATAAAGCAGCTCTGTCTTTAAAGCACCTTAGGGAATTATGGGACATGACTTTGTTGAAACTGGAATCACAGCAGATTGATTTTTTTTTCCATTTACATTTTAGCTCCTCCTTGAGCAGGCAGGTGGCTGTGGCCCATCCTCGGAGGTGACTCGCCTCTGTCCGGCATCTCCAGACCTATCCCACCCAGTCCTCCCCCATGGGTTACCTCCCCGTGACAGGACCGGTGGTGAGGGGCACAGGCTGCTCCCCACCCTGGAAGCCAACATCCAGATTGCCCAGAGGGTGATGTGAGAGCACAGCTGGCCATCATGGAGCCTCCAGCTCGTCCTTTTCCTCCAGTTTCTCCTGACCCACGCAAGTGCAATGGGCAGGGTGACTGTCTCCACCTCGCTGAGGCAGACTTATGCCCTGTGCATGGGTCCACCCCTGACAAGCATCGCACTCTGTGCTGACCCCCAGCTTCTGCTGGGAATCATTCTGCAATGTGATGCTGTAACTCCCCACCCCTGAGGAAGGAGAGCTGTCAGCACACGCTTATCCTTCCTCACCCTGGCTAACCCCGAGCGACCCAAGTCCCTCCATTTCTCCCCGAATCGGGTCACTAGCATGCGAGGTGTGGTGTCCAGCATGTCAACCCTCAGCACCAATGGACCAGCCTCAATAGATTGATTTTCAAGAATTCTGATGGGCTACCTTCTATGTGACTTATTTACTAAATCATCCTGAATTTTTCTTTAGTTAATTGATGTTAATTGAAGGAAATGACTTTTGTCTCTATTTTAAATGTTGTTCTTTTTTGTGTTGTATTTTTATGAGTCATGTATTTATGAACTTGTATCATTCTGGTTTTGTTCGGCTGAGTATTGTTTCTTTTTCAACTAACAGTTAAATTTTTGCAATGAAAAATCCGTTGTTCTTGTAAGAAATACAACGGGTACTTTTACTTCCCATGGGAGCACAGCACAAACGACATTGTCATGTAAATGATTGAAGCCAGGTGCCGCCTGAAACAAAAGCTGTACACAAACCAAACACTGAAAGAGCGACACACTAACTGCAGATAACGATATAGGTACCAAAGTTTGCAGAAACTAACTGAATCCAATTTTTCTGCAAGGGAAGCCCAAATGCCCAACGGAATGTTGTGATGCCTTACCAGGAGGATTAGTAGTAGGTGCAAGGCGGTGATACTACGCTGTACATATCCTGGTGAGGCCAAATACTGCATGCAGTTCAGGAATCCTCACATAAGAAGGGATATGCATTGAGTTGGTAGAGAGAAGAGCCACCAGGTTGATTTAGGGCAAAAGGCAAATCCTATTAGGATTAACTATTAGACCTTGGAATGTTCTCACTGGAAACCAGGAGAGAGGAAAGACATGACAGAAACATTCAGGTTAATACAGGGTATTAGCAAAATGGACAGCAGTGCACTACTCGTCTTCAGTGGTAACATAACCACCAGAGGTAACACAGAAAATGTGTTTGGGGAAGTTTTATGAAGAATGTCAGGGGCATTTGCTACGTAGAGGGTGATGGACAGTGGAACTAACAAGGTGGGTGGGATAGCTACATAGTTTTAATAGGTGGCATCAGACCTGAGTGACAGAACAAAACAAAATAGAGAGGACTTGAGCAGTGGCGGACCTAGGAGGTGGCAAAGGTGCAACTGCACCCCCATTGTAACTTACTTGCTTACTGCCGCTGCATTTCACTTTGTTGAAGAAGTCTGATTTATTGATTGTACAAAAGTTTATATTCAAAATTATAGATCACAATGGTATTTTAGTCAAAGTGAACTTCAACTTCAACTTTACTTTATTTATAAAAGCTCTCATCACCATGTATCCAAGTGCTTGTAGAATCAACAGAACAGTAGATAAAACCATCATAAAATACAGCAATCAGTAATTTATACATACTCGAGAAGAGCCTAAAAGATGAGCCTTTAATGCTGATTTAAAACTCCCCACAGTGGGCACTCCCTTACCGGCAAGGTAGAGAATTCCACAGGGTCGGGGCCGCATATGAAAAAGCCTGGGACCCTGATGTATTCAAACTGACCCTGGGAATCTGTAGCAATCCTTCATCGGTGGAGTGAAGTGGGTGGCAGGGGCAGTAGGGAGCCAGAAGATCTTGCAGGTAACCTGGTCCCTGTCCATGTAGGGCTTTATAGGTCAGTAACCAGCTTGAAGGTGATATGCTACTGAATAGGCAGCCAGTGCAGGCCAAGGAGCACAGGCATGACATGGCAAGATCAAGGTAAGCCGGTCAACAACCTGGCAGCTGCATTCTGCACTAGCTGCAAGCAGCAAATATCTACCCCGGTAGCCCTAGGTAAGGGAGCTACAATAGTAAAGGTGGGAGGTTCCAAAGGCATGGACCAATGTAGGAAGGTCATCGGGCAGGACCAGGTGCTTGATCGGGTGATATTTCTCTAATGGTAGAATGAAAATTTGATGACAGACGACACCTGGGACTTAAACTTCTGTCCTCATCAAAGATAACGCCAGATTCGCAGACCGGTCAGAGGCCACTAGCTGGGCACCCCAAGCCAGAGCCCAGTAGGCTTCCCAGCCCACAACCCTCTGCCCGATGGCCTGGGTCCACAACCAACACCTTGGTCTTATCAGGGTTCAACCTCAACCAGCTGGCATTCATCCAGTCCTGGATCTCGCCAGGCAGCTGTTAAACACCGAGACAAGGTCATCCTGTTGAAATGAAATGAAATGAAAAGATAATAGCAGATAATATAAAGGATTAATAAAAATTAAAATTACATATCAAGAATGCACACCACCCCAGCACTACTCATTGTAAAATCCTGAATCCACCACTGGACATGAGTGACCACTAGGGGCTTGGTCTCATAGGTCAGCGAAGGATAAGAGCAGACTAGCTGGACCAACTGGCCTTAATGTTCCATCAACTACTACATCTCTAAATGGGATATTATCTGTTTGTGCTTTCTGCTTGCTGCAAAACTGGATTAGTGTAGTGTTCCTCAGGGTTTGGATGGGTGTTTACCACACCATGAGTATTACTCTGCCTTCGGCACCCCTCTCTTAAAGTATTGGTGTGTTAGTCAATTTACAAGCCTTGAAAAGCAGTGAAGAAGTCAAGGTAATGCCAACACTGCATCAGACACTCATCCAAACCCAAGGAACCACACCATAGATCCACCAAGGGTCATGGAACTTTTGTTTTACTCTATCATCACATTTCCTACTTTATGATGCTTTGTTTTCAACCCTAACTAAACATAGGCTTTTTTCAATAAATAGCTTATATATTTTCTGCATTTAGTTTCCCTTTTGCTTTATAACTGTACATTAACATAAATTATAAAATATTCTCAGAAATGCTGTAATCTGATTGGCAGTTAGGATTCCAACAGTCTTACATTAATCCCTGTTACATTGTCACATATAGCCTGATTACCATGGTGCTTGAATTCTTCCTGTCAGCATTCCATCTTCCAGCACTGCCGAATGTGGAATGATGCATTCTGATTCTGAACGAGCATTCTTAAATAGTTAGTGGATGAAATAATTTATTAAAATCTCCTTTTCGGTAGGGAAAACAATCAAAAGGTACACTTCTAACACTTTTATAGTAATTGTTTTAAATATTAGCAGTAAAAGGCGCTTCAGAATTAGACTAACAGTAGAGTTAATCACCCCAGGGTCACTATGTCACATGGCTGTGCCATGTTAATACACGTACTAGGGGTGATTAGACTGTTAATCTAACCCCTGGTAATGCGTTACTGTCCCTACACTTCATTTGTTCTGGTTGTTTGTCAACAGCTGACATCATAATCCTCTGTTTATGATATAATTTCCTCAGCAAAGGGATTGTGATGTCACAAGCAGATGAGCGTGAGATTTCACGTGCAGACAAGCAGCGTGAGCAGATAACATCTAGGGAACAGTGATCCTGGTTTCTATATAAAATCCCATGGCTGCTCAGTCGGCAAAGCCTTTATTATTATTCCACTACAAAGTATAACTATTCATTTCTACAATATTGAGTTCCTTCTACTTCTTTCTTATGTCCACATTTTATTCCAATCCTTTTATTACAAGCTTTGATTTCTTTTGTCTTCTCTCCTGGGCGTCGAAACCCAAGGGGTCTTGTTCCACTCCTTCCTGGGTGTAAACCGAGCTGGTCTTATACTCTTTTTCTTTTCTGGGCAGTTCCAATTCCTGCTCCCCTTTATTGTCCACTTACCTGGGTGTCCATACCTTTCTTTTCTGGATTCTGTTCCCCTTATGTTCTTTCCTAACCCCCATCTCACTTTTTCTTTTTCTTATCAGTCTTTCCTTCCAACCTTCCATTAGCTTACCTCCAGCTTGTGTTGGATGGCAAGCCCCCCACCCATGACCATCCCTTTTAACCACTGATCTATGCCCTACCCAGTTCCGTGATAAATATGTGATTTCTGGGATCGGTGCACCCCATCGCCCTATAGCCCATGTATCTGCTCTTCTATCTCCTCATGCTTAATGGCAGCTCCTCTGTGTTTTCTCATAAACCTCCCACCCTACTGTTCATTCATCTCCTCACTTCTCTATGGCCTTATGCTGTCTAGCTTGCCTCCACACCCTCCGTGGAATAATTTGGACCACATAATTGTTATTCCTGGCCACCATGCTCTCATGACCATGACATCTCTCTATATGTTGTTAAAAATTTCTAACCACGGACCATGTCCTAGGTCATTCCTGCCCAGGTGTAGTATAAGGAGGTCTGGGGTCTTGTTGCCCCATCGCATTCCATGTAATCCCTTCCATAGAATCCTTATTCCATCGTGGTCAAAACCCAGCTGCCTTCCACCTATCTTCTGTGCTGCCTCCTTTTCTGCCCAGTAGATGTGTGAGTGTCCCACCAACCATATGACCTTCCTTTTCCTTGCTTCTATAAGAACAATAAGCAACAGTGAAGACAGCAACCCTCATTGAACTTTTTCTTCTCCCCACCGCTTTTCTTTTTTTACCTTATCCTTTTAACTCTTTCCTGTGGGAAGACAAGATTGCAACATATCAATGTACTATATTTCTAATGTATTTCTTGTAGCAGTCTGATGACCATCGTCCTATGACCTTTATGTCCTCCCCTTTTCCTGTGTCGCGCCTCAGATGCTGCCCCAATCCTGAAAGAATGAGAGGAGAACCTGTCTGGGTTTTTCCTAATTTTTATGCTTCGCTTTTAACACCCCGAAATTTGACTCCTTTTACCACTTTCCCATCACTGTGTATAAACAGCGGGCCCTCTTTTATCGGGTCTGATCCTGAGGTAACTCACGCATCAGCTGGCAGGGCACAGGTCCGGGTTTTACTGGGTTTAATGCTTACTCTATAACCCTTCCTGTCTGATCCATCTTTGAGCTTGAAATTTTCGAGGAGAACCCATTCCCTATCCATTGCATATCCTCATACTGTAGACCCTTCCCTGGCGAGGGTGTACTTAGCCCCACTATTTCTGACACCCTGAAGCGCTCCCTTATGCAACACCACAAACAGCGCTAAGTGGCATTATTTTGTGTGTGGGTGTAGCAAATATTTTCCAGATTTTCTGAATCCTTTCTAACAGGTGCTCTGAGACTGGTTCTCTACTATCCCTCCACCTCCCTTTCAACCTTTGCCACCCCATCATCATCCTTCTTACCAAAATACTGTTGCAGGGTTCCCCCAACCTTTCATCCTGCAGACCCATCCTACCACTGCTAGCTGTACTCTAACTGTAGCGTAGGCCACTGGGGAGCATGGTTACAGAACCAGCGGGTCACATTCTGGTGTGACAATAAGGCAGTCGCTGACGTGTTGAATAAATAGGGGTCAAGGTCAGTCCTGTACTCCACATACCACGGCAGCTAGTCTTACAGGGATGAGGCTCAACATGAGTTCTGGGCCAGGCACATTGCAGGAAAAAAACTCTATGCTGACAGCCTCTCCCGATTACAGATGGTGAGGTTTCAGGTACTTATCCCCAGGCCATCCAACGGGAGAGAAGATCCCAGAGGAGCTATGGGAGATTGACTGGAAGGAGCAGCACATCACTTCGAAGCAGCCTTCTCGAAAATACTCACCCAAGAACCTAGCAGAAAGTGGCAGAGCCCCTCTGTGCTGCCCTTTTTAACCTCCTTTTGCTCGCCCCTCCCTGGCCATTCCTTTTTCTTATTGGTCCTTCTTACCCACCTACTTTCTGACAGCATCATGACCTCATGAGGCCGTCCCCTTTCTATGACCTCATTCCCTCCCTCCTTATGCCCTCCCTTCCTTTTCTTTCTTCTCCCACCTTCCCCCTTCCTGCTGCAGTATCATTCTCTTTTAAGGGTCAAAAGGAAGAAGGGGCCTGGAACAATGGAGGTTGCCCTACATGGCAACCCATTTTGTTCTGGTTGCTTGTCAACAGCTGACATCATAATCATCTGTTTATGATATAATTTCCTCAGCAAGGGATTGTGATGTCACAAGCAGATGAGCGTGTGATTTCACGTGCAGACAAGCAGCGTGAGCAGACAACATCTAGGAACAGTGATCCTGGTTTCTATATAAAATCCCATGGTTATCAAAAATGACAGCCCAAAAATAGAAAATAAATGCACTAACAGCTGAAATTATTCTACAAATTGTTTTTTATTTTTTGGTTTCCCAGGATATCAGGAGCCCTTAAAGGGGTCTTCCTGTACTATTTAACTAGTAAAACACATTTACTTGTTAAAATCATCAGCATTTAATTTACCATGTTTTTATTGCAGAGAAAGCTCACACTAAACAGCCTGTAGATCTGATGAGTGTTCTCTAACTACTCTATTTTTTTTAATCCTTGTTTGGAAAGGTCATTTACCAAATTGCCTCTGAAATGACTTGAAGATGATGAAGATAAACAGCTGACGTTTTGAAGATGACGATGTTGCAGGTGGGTCTGAGTGTATAAAGATGAAATTTTGTTTGCAAGAGTGGAGAAGATCAGCAAGAGGTTTGGAGAAGCTGATGTGTAGCTAGCTGTTCAGAAGATTGCCTCTACTCTCCACCTCATTGTTGATCTAGCAAAGCATCTTAGAAGACAAACAGGATGCGCTGTGCACTGCAGTGAACAAGCAAGCAAGTTTGATGTGTTTAAAGACCTTCTGAACATCCAAGGATCTCAAGGCTTATAGCTGCTCATCTAAGTGGAAGAATTTTCACAAGGAGAACCCAACTGTGAGTAATGAGTCTCTCCAAACTTTTTTATTATTTCTGTTTTATCCCTAGCTGTCCCTTGTCCCGGTGGCATCCTCCCAGCTCCACCACCACCACCACCACCGACCCATCTCATGGACTTGCAGCAAGGGTGATGGAACATAATAAAGCTGGGGGGCTGAGAATCAAAACGGCACTTATATGAAAGTACAAAGGGCACTTTTTCTATACTAGCTTTTGCCATGTAGAAATAAAATGGAGTGGCTACCGCCTTTCACCCCCGTTCTGGCGCCTATGACTTGCAGGTTAACTGCCACTCACAGAGAGCCATGTTAGGCAGGTAGCCAGTCACATAGGGCCATTTGGGGCTTGTGGGGATGCCAAGCAAGCCAGGGTGGTTTTCTCCATTTTTGCCACATCAGGAACTGCATATGACACAACCACGGGCTTGCATTTTGATGCACATGCGGTTGCATCATTGCACCTGCTCATGTCTGCAGGTCTGTCCATGCTGCTGCCCAGCTTTACTGGGTGCCAGCCAGGTAGCAAGAGTCAGTGTCCCTCTCCCTGAGAGAGGACAGCTGCCCTTGGGATGCTCAGTCCTCTGTCCCCGGCTGGCTACCGAGCAGCCCTGGTCCATTCCTGAAACTAGGTTGCCAGAATGGGTGAAGGTAAGCATCCAGCGCCTCAGGTCTCTGCACTATCAGGCTGGCTTCTCCAAAGCTTTTAAAATAATAATTTGAAACTGAGATTGTTTCCTCTCACTATATCTGTCTTTTGTGCAAAAATTAGAAATCCAGTCAGTTGGTCTTTGTCAACAAGTTCTCATTGCATGATGCAACTCCTCATAGAACTGGAATTGCAGTTACCTAGATGGCAATGGGGTCATTGGAAAAACTTTTAATATGAAATGGATGCATGATTAGAGAAGAATAAAAATCACAGGGCATTGTCTAAGCTATTCATTGGCTATAAAGCTATAATTGTGCTCCTACTTTTAACATCTAATGTTGAAATTATCCTCCAAGGGAGGCAGTGTTACGCTGTGGTGAGAGGCACTGAGCTGCAAACCTGGAGAACTGGGTTGAATCCCACAACCATCACCTGCATACTGTATGACCATGCTAAGCAACTTAACTTCCCTATGCTCCCAGAACACACCTAGAAACAAGCCTCAGCTTAATGTGTCTTTCCTGGCCAAAATAATAAAATAAATAAATACTTTTAACATCTAAACTGATATTCAGAAAGTAACACAGGCATCCCTTCATAGCCAGTTTTCTTTATTTTAGCCCTGCCTATTAAAGGTATAGGAAGCCACTGTAGCCGACTGGGGGCCAGACACACTGCTGAGGTGAACCTTGTGGCTTCTGCAGAGGAAGGATTCTCCTATCCTGGCATTTCAAACCCTTTGCCTTCTGATTAAGGAGTGGTATGCTGTGGCAGTGAAAGTAGTCATTCATCACACACACACACCCTGTGCAGGTGGGGAGGGGCAGGGGAAAATTGGGAAAACACAATGACAGAGAACATAATTTTTTAGTGTAGGAAACCATTTTAAGTATTTGTACACTACAACTAGTCCTTGTTTCTCTCTTTCAGTCTGAGTCAATCTTTTGAAATACTTTGCCTGTTTTTTTTCCTTTCAAAAGGTACTTTTATTCATGCCTCTTCACCGTACTGTCTGTCAGTTATATGTCCATTTGCACTGTACCACAGTGTTAAAGAACAGCTGATGCCTCTGGAAAAACTTTATAAAGCATAACATTTCAACTCAACTCAGTGTATATTTCATATATTTCCTGTATTTCTCAATCCATTGTTCTTTCTTACTGAGAATGTTTGCATTTATACTGTTAGGTTTTGTTAGGTAGGAAATGGGCAGACTAGGTGGGCCAAGAGGTCATATCTGCCGTCAAATTATATGTTCTATAAAAAGTGGCTGAACAACAGGACACAAAGGGTAGTAGTAAATGGAGTACACAATGAAGAAAGGAGGGTTATTAGCGGGTACCGCAGGGTTCAGTACTGGGACCGGTCCTTTTTAATGTCTTTATAAGTGACATTGCAGAGGAACTGGAAGGAAAAGTATGTCTCTTTGCAGATGACACAAAGATCTGCAACAGGGTTGATACACAAGATGGAGCGGAAAGGATGAGAAGGGACTTGCAAGGTTGGAGGAATGGTCAAATGTATGGCAGCTCAGATTCAATGCAAAGAAGTGCAAGGCAATGCACATGGAAACAAAAACCCAGGGAAGCGTACAATGGGGGCTGAGATACTGACAACAGTAAAATAGAAAGGGACTTGGGGTAATTATATCAGATGACCTAAAGGTGGGCAAGCAATGTGAGAAGGCAGTAAGGAAGGCTGGGGGATACTGGGATGCATAGGAAGAGGCATCAATAGTAGAAAACAGGAAGTTGTTATCCCTCTTTACAGACAGTTGGTGAGACCCCATCTGAGTACTGTGTGCAGTTCTGGAGACCCCATCTCCACAAAGACATAGACAGAGTGGAGGCTATCCGAGGAGGGCACCAAAATGGTGCAGGGTCTGCACCAGAAGACATAACGAAGAAAGACTAAAGGAGCTTAATATGTATACCCTTGAGGAAAGAAGGGAGAGAGGGACATGATAGAAACTTTCAAGTACCTCAAGGGAATTAACAAAGTCCAGAGGGTAGCATCTTCCAGAAAAGAGGTGCAAGAACAAGGGGGCAGAATTTGAAGATAGAGGGGGACGGCTAGAGGTAATGTGAGGAAGTATTTTTTCACTGAGAGGGTTGTGGATGATGGAACAGCCTCCTGAGGAGGTCATGGAGTCAAGAACAGTGAGGGACTTCAAGAATGCATGGGACAGGCATAAGGCAGTCCTAGTGGGGGTAGGAGGAAGTAAGCTGTTGGTTAACTAGGATCTGCAGCTTATCTGTTAGGTAGGAAAATGGGCAGACTAGGTGGGCCAAGCGGTCCTTATCTGCCGTCAAATTCTATGTTTCTATACAACAGGACTGGGGCAAGCATTCTACAATGTTGTTTAGAGTCAAACTTCACAGACAAATGATTTATTTTAGTCACTGAAACATTCTGAATGAAGATATATCATTTATCTTTAGTTTAGCCATTTATCTTCATTTTAGACAGGTCACAAGATAACTCTTCACCAGTGGGAGAGCAACTTGAACTAGGGACAGGAGAACTGGTTCAGGTCAGTTCAGAACAACCAAGGACTAATGCAGTGTTCTGTAGAAGAACCTTATCAGAACCTTTTTAGTTCTGATCCATTTTACGCCTGCAGTGGGTGGAGCCTGCAGCTGTGTTATGGTCAGCTCTAAAATGACTGACTGAATTACAACTGCAGCACAAATGTGGAGCTGCAGCACAATCCGGTCAGTTAGAGTGCTCCGCTCAGTGCACATCCGCACTGAGCTCTTGGTGAACAGTCTGCTGTGGCAAAGATGACCACCAGAGCTAAGTGCACATGCGTGACTTCCTCACGCGCATGCGCGTGAGAGTCGCGGTGGGACAGTCCGGCATGCCAAAGATGGCCGGCGGAGTCATGTGCAAGCATGGAGAGTTGCCCATGCACACTGAGGTCACGGTGGACAGTCCGGCATGCCCAAGATGGCAAGGCGGAGTTCAGTGTGCAAGCATGGAGGAAGTTGCGCATGCACACTGAGCTCACGGTGGACAGTCCGCATGCTCAAGATGGCTGCCGTGTTCAGTGTGCACGCAACTTCACCACTACTCGTGCAAGCATACTGAGCCCGCAGCTATCTTGGGCATGGCACACTGCTCCGCCGTGAGCGAGCGAGCACCCAGTGCAGCTCTGGCCGTGGTCAGCTCTGGCCAGAGTTTGTTTAAAACAGTAAATGCTCACCAGCAGGTCTTTATTTAGTAGGAAGACTGGGACTGATGGTGGAAGGACCCAAAAGGTGGGTAGAGATACTGTAGAATAGTACCACTCCAGGTGTTTTTAACATTCCTTTCCCTTTACTGACAGTATGGACAATGATGATTAAACCATTTCTTTGTACTTTAATTTGAAAGGTTCTGAAGTTCTGATATGGGTCAGATAACTATCAGAACCTTGTATAACTTATCAGAACTTTTTGGAACCTCAGAACCTTTTGTGGTTCTCCAACCCCTTGCCTGAACAATCCCGATGACATAACAATGACCTCAGATGCACAAACAAAACAGAAACAGCTGAATCTTCATAGAAAGAACTTGAAAATGTTACAATTTAAAACACACTGTATAAATTGGACACACTATGACCTGGCTCAGAATATTCCACTTATCACTTCTAAGGGGCAGGACTTACATAACTCACTCGTGGCTCTGGCACTTGTGATTATAGTCCTGCCCCTCACCCATGAATGTAAATGACATACTGTGAGTCAGGCCAATGTGTATTCCATATATAAGCAGGACTTTTGTCCTGTAGACTTCATCTGCTGTGGATGCTTGTTCCCACCTGAAGTCATAATTCTTCATTGATGACATCACAGTAGCGTTATTGGCAGCAGCTTGTGATGTCACATAGAAGGATTATGACTTTGGGTGAGTATCGACAGTGAGAGTGAAGGCGGAGGAATTCTAAAATTCCTGGATTCTGCTTTATATATCAGTAACTTTACAATAAAGAAACAGGGAAGGCTTATACTGAAACTGTTTCACTTTCTAAGTTATATTCTGTCTACATTTTATGTTTCTCCATGTTTTCCTAGAGGTATCCATTGGTCTATAACTACTCATTGGGAACAGTGACAACTTAGATCATAGGCTGTCCTGGGAGCACTGGGACAGAAAATTATAACCAGTAAAGGTGTGAATCTAAGCCACACTCAATGGTATTAAAAGTAAGAAACCCTTTCTGAATCAAAAGTATCCGGAACATGTCAGGATGAGGAACATAGACGATACAAGAGGTTGTTCAAAGATATTTCAAGTCCCTTTTATTACCTGAAGAACTTTTCCTAAGATGATTTTAAGTAGATAGCCATTTCATGAATGACTGCCCATACATGTTCACACTGCAAACGATCGTTGTTTTCACAAAAGGAAGAACATCTGGCCTGTTGGCATAGCAACAGGGCTACCACTTTGTGTTGCTGGCAACCTGGATTTGGGAACAAGCTTGGGTGTCATATCAAGTGTGCCACCAGATGCTCTCCCCTCCTCTGGGAGGGAAGGTTGCAGGCTTCGTTACAATAGCACCACATGGGTGAGCACAAGTGGCTTGTTCAGTTGGAGCAGCAGATGGTGGGAGGCAAGTTGTGTTGGAGTGTGAGCATACTTAGTGCGTGCCCATGGTCCACGATTCCTTGTATGCCGATGCCCAGGAGCAACTTTGGAGGAAAAGTCCCAGTTGTGCGCAGCATGAAGCTGGGGCCCTGCAGGCTCTTCTGATGCAACTGGACAAGACAAACCAGAAGGGGGGTCACTGAACAGCCCTGGATAGAGCCCACCCAGATGCAGTAGCTGCACTGGGGACCTTTGAAGATGATGATAAGTGCCAGAGAGGGAAGGACAGGGCTGGAGAGTAGCTGAACAGATGTGGGGCCACACCAGTGATGGGGATAAAAGGAGCGATAAATGAAAAGGCAGTACAGTTGTTCAATTTTTTCCCAATCCTGCTTTTTCCTCCTGGCCCCCCATCTTACGTCTGCAGCACCTCCCCCAGCCCCATTACTGACCTTCTCAGGGACTTACTGGCTATCGACACATGCCAAGGACCACAGTGTGGTGTGGCCTGTCCTGTCTGTCATGCAGTGCTGGGGGGGCACTGCTTGTAGCTGGCTGACCAGTAATTTACTCCTTCAGTTGTTTCTCCCTGAGGTGTCAGCATGCAATGATGCTCGCATGTCTTGCGATGCCAGCGACAAGTCCGGGAAGAGTCATGGCCATTGGAGGGCTAGCCGGGGAGGCTTGAGCAGCCCATCAGATGCTTTCCTCCTCCTCTGGAGAGGGGTTTCAGCTGGCTGCTGCTCTACCACTGGGTGACCACAGGTGGCAGTACAGGGGACAGCATTAGAATGGGAAGTTGGAGAATCGTCAGTCATCTGTGTGTGTCTTGCATGCTGGCACCTGGTAATCAGTGCACTGTTGGTGAGTGGGTGGGGTTACAGGGACAAAATAGCACAGGTCAGACAGATGAAGTCAATGCCTGCCATCATGCTCCATACTGGGTTCCAGCCACAACCTCATGGGGAAACCCTGTCCTTCACCTCTGCCGTGGCGGCAGACTGCAGAAAATTAATGCAGAAGTGGCTGAAGGCACACCTGGCCCTGAGGTTAGCCAGGGTTGCAGCGCAGCGGTGTGTCTGAGGTGGGTGGTGGGCCCCAGAATTGGAAGAACCTCGACAAAGGGCATATGGGCATTGGAAGGTGGTGAGGAAGAGATTCCGCCTGATACTGAGGGATAAACAAAGTCTGAAAAAAATGATGCCCACATATGCATCTGTCGATGATCTCGCCCTATGTGGCACCTCCACTGTGCTGCTACCCAGTCTCCACTGCGTGGCAGTCAGGCATTGGGACAGTGAATCCCCTTCCTGGAGTGAGAAGAGCAGTCCATAGGATGATCAATCCTCCTCCCTGGCGGTCACCAATGACCATGCTCATTCCTGAACATGGGTCGCCAGCGTCATCGTCACCCTACCGTTGTGCTGATGGGCTGGCTGTTTGTTTTATTGGGTGTATGGGTGGAGTGGCTTAACATCAAGGCTGCAATTCTTATCTTGGATGCAGGATATAGTTAGTATGTACAGACACTAACAAGCAGATCAGGATACATCAATCCTTGCAGAACTAACAAACTTCAAGTGGTATTTCAGTACAACTGGAGCTGAGAAAATGTACATAGGCAGTCCTTGTATACTTTGCCCTCAAGCTTTCTGCTTCACACCTTGTCCAAGTTACCTGCCTAGGATGCCTTTTAGCAAAAGCATTTAATTTATCATATACATTTATAAGGACCCTTAGGGTGATGAATGTCTCCTCAAGCTAAGTTAAAGGTATGCAATTCTGGCACCTAAGGCAGAGGAGAGGTGACAGTCTCATATATGAAACAGGTACCCTAAGTGTTCCTATAAATATATTATAGATCCTCAAGAATCATGATTTGTGATACATATAAACATACGAATTTGCCAGCAGAAATAGGCCACCTGGCCTAACAAGTCTGCTTAGTGTAGTAGCACCCTCACCTTGCAGCTACCCTACCCCTCCCCAGTTACCCCTCTCACCTTGTCCCATCCTCTTTTGAAACTACCCACTGTCTTACAGGCTACCACCTCCTCTGGTAGAGCATTCCATTCTGCCATGACCCTCTCCGTGAAAAAGTCTCTCCTCATTTGCATCCTAAACCCCCAATCTAAGGCAGTGCCTCTCATGTCCCTTGCCCTCCTCAGCCTGGGTATGCCTTCAGTGCCTACCTTGTTTATCCTCTTTACATACTTAAAGGTTTCAGTCATATCTCCCAGTCCCTTCTCTTCTCCAAAGAGTGCATGTTCAGCCTCTCAGCCTCTCCTCATCTGGTCTGTCCTCCAGTCCCTGGATTATGCTTGTTGCCCTCGTTGTACATAAAGGTTAAGGAAAATTGTGTTTTAATAAAGTAAAACTTAAAAATGAAAAATTTGAAAGTGGAACAATTCAAATTCTGTGCATGAGGTTCTTTTCTGCTTATATGAGAGTATAAATGAGGCCATCCCCTCAGTGCAGTGGCAGACTTGTCACGATGCCAGCGAACCAAGGTTCTCAACCCACGCCTGGGTGCGCTGGATGGTTGGCATGAGGAGGACTGCGCATCTTGTAGGATGCTGTCCTCCTCAGGGGTAGGTGGTAGCATCCCCACTGTAGTACTGCCACCTGGGGACCACAGGTGGCAGTACAGCATGATAGGGCACTTGGAAGGGAGAGTACAGTGAGGATGGTGCAGCAGGCACGCTGGCACTGTGAGCATTGGGAGTGTGTTCCCAGGATGGCTATAGGGGAGTAGAGGGAAGATTGGCTCCTCACAGGCAGATGATGCCATGTTGGCAACTCATGGCTATTATGGGTCCCAGCTCTGCTCCTGCCCTGATATCTGGCCCTGGGACCTTACAACAGCTGGTTAGGCAGTAGGGGAAACACCTGCTATGGAGCAGTGAGGGGCCTTATGCCAGGGGAAATCTGAGGAGGGTGTGATGCCAGGGCTGTGGGCAGGGAGGATTATACCTAGAGAGGGATTCCATGGCTGGGTAGATGGCCAGTGGCATCAGTGGAAGGAGGTCCAGCTGGTGAGGGCAAGGAGGAGGAAAAGCACTGTAAAAAAAAGGTTCAGATGCAAACCAATCTCAGTGCTGATTGGTTCAGTTGGCTTTGAATAATTTATAGGGGACCATGATGTCAGTCATTCTAGAAGAGATGGTTCATACTGGAGGCAGAAAGGGGTCAATGAGTCTTAAAAGGGTAACAGCTTTTTTTCAATTTAACGTTTTATTGATTTCCAAGAAAAAAAATCATATACGTACAATGTCTAAAAATAATACAGAATGGAACTTCCAACTTTTAAAGTCTACAACACAACTCTACAGTGTACAAATGCATGTTACACTTACACGCTTCATCAGAATCCTTAGTTATTAAAAGGGTAACAGTGACAAAGGTACTAAAGTGCTATCTCTTGTATGACACACTAGGGACAGAAATGTACCTAAATTAGGTACCGTGATGGTAGAAAGTTGAACTAAAGTCCCATCCTGGATCAGTTTTAGCTGGGGTGACCCCAAGTGATTTTGACTGATTACAGTTCTCAGAGAGTATTTCTGTGGTGCAATCAGGGAGTCCTCCCCAAGCCCAGAAGTGATTGTGATGCTCTACACTGAGCATTTTCTTGAAAGGAGGAGGCTGGGTTACAAATACATCAAACTACTTATTTGATTACTGATTTATCTATTTTAACTAATGCCTTACCTGTATATTTATGCAGTGAACAATACTTTTTATCTCCTTTTGACCCCTGCTATTGGACGTTTCTCAGATCCTGTATCTCTTGTCATCTACCCACTTTTGATCTGGGTCTGATTGTGCTGAAGGTTCTCCTGGTCTTGGACCAACTGACCTGGTGACACAAACACCCTCGTTTGTCCCTACCTGGACTTTTATTGACTGCTGTGGTTGCTTGCCTTTGATGGCTTGTTTCTTCAGTCACATACTCTAGTCTGCCAACATCCACCTGCTCCAAGCCTTGTCACTCACAACTGCTTAATTAATTAGCTGGTCCATGTTTTGTTGCAAACGCATCTTGACAACATAGACACACAGAATATGTTGGCAAAGAAAGGTCCATTGGCCCATCATTTCTGCTCATTTCTTTGTTTTTTAATTCAATATGTTTTATTAACATTTGCAGTACATACAAAGACACTACAGTTACAATACAGGGACAAATACAATGACAGTACATTACAACAGGTCTATCCCCAAGATACAGACCTCCAGAGTGAAGGCCTCCTGCAGACCAAGCAGTGGTTCTAGACTATCCCTGATATCCTCCCAAGAGGATTGTACCTTCTTGCAAGCCACAAAATATGGTACAGGGAACCTTCTGCATTACCACACCTCGGCCATGAGGCATCCCTTTTCCTATATTGAATAGTTCAGTGGGGTGTAATAGAGGTAGGAGGAGTCAGCTCTGTTTACATACTTACATGTCCTGCCAAATTTCCCCGCTCACATTCTGCTATATCCAATAATAGTGCTTCTGTCCAGTATCGCATTTCCCATTAATGTAGATATGGCGTTTGGCAGCTGAGCCACATAAACAAACATATGTTTAATTTATGCAACCAACACATTGCCTAGGTCAGTTCCTGGGCCCTCCTGTGGTCTAAGGAAAGGTGAGTTACAGCTAACACACTTTCCTATACGACAGGAGGGCTCAGGAGATTGAACTTAGGTAATGTGCTGTCTGCATAAATTTAAAGCTCGCAGAGTCTGGCACCCAGTGTTGAATCTTGAAGGAGCAGAATGGGGTAAACATGTCTTCCACAATAAAATTATCCAGGGATGATACATTGCCACTCCAAAAATTCCTGTCTAGGCATCTATTTTCAGTTTTATACTGGGGTTTCTCACAAGGGCTGCGTGATGTCCTTGCAGACCTGTAATTTCATAACTCTACACATTTGCTGATGGGCTTTAACTAACCAGTATATAGGCGGGGATATAAGGGCTTATGAATTAAGGTTGGGGCTGTAGGTGGAGGAGCTCACAGCCAACAGTTTCATTGTTGGCTCAGTTCTTCCTCAGTAGGGGAGCCACTGTGTCCAGTAGACCCCTCCATGGGTCGTTCTGGCTCCCTCCCATTTCAGGTATTTGGAGCCATGGAGGGCAAAGTACTACAATAAGTTGTTTGGAAACCTTAAGCCTCCCAAGTTCTTTCAACTATTTACTGTTTTTATTGGTTTTCCAATACAACAATAAAAACATGAGTGTACATCATTTACAATTCACCACTGACTGTCATTCATACTGTATAGACTGTGGCCCAACATATTTTGTACATTTGTTAGACTGTTCTTAAAAGCTAACATTGATATTTTCTCTTTGGTCCATTGCAGTTAGGAATCTACATCCTTTCTATTTGGGCAGTGTGCTCATTGTAGTTGTTCTTGCTTCACTTTTACTTCATCTATGCTGGACCCTATTTATGGTCCTGTAGTAGCACTTGTGCTATTGCGAATGATTGCAAGCTCATTTTCTGACAAGTTGTACACCTAGTCAAGTATAGTTAGAGGAAAGATAGTCTTCAAGTAGACAGTGAAGGGAGCAAGTAATAGTTAAGAGGTGCAACAGGAAAGTTGTGGCCCTACTGGGGTGCTCTATGAACATCCTAGGGTGCCTATCTCTTCTAGTTTTAGCAGTGAGGCCTTCCACCTGTTTTAGCAGAGTATCTTTCACCTTAGTTGTTAGCGCCCAGTCCCCAGCAGGGCAAAGTAGAAAAGGGGAGGGGTGGTGGGGACATAGCTTGGTACATATAGTTCATGGGTAGATAATATAGGGTTTGGGGGTTTGCCCTTCAGGCACAAAATCTGGGTAGTGAGCTAGTTTAAATAACACTCATTTCTGCCATCTGGTTTCAAAATAGGTGAGTCTGTCTTGTAACGTATCGTCATTCTCTCCATAGTATAGATCTTCAGCATTATATTTCTCCAGGCCTCAAGGGTGGGAGTTCAATGGTGTGCCACAGCCGGGTGATTGTCTTCATTGCAGCTAGGGCTCCCATAAGGAGCAATCTGAGACCGGGGTGGTCTAATCTGGAAACATCTATTGGGATGGCTAGTAACATCAGGGAAGAGGTGACCTGCCCTGAGCAAACCAACATGTCTTCCAGTTGCTTTATGGCGTCCGCCAAAATGGTTGGACTTGTGGGCACTCCCAGAAATATGTGCGTTGTGGTTGCCTTGCATGGCTGCACCCTCTCCAGCATATTGCCTTTGTCTGGTCCATAAATTTGGCTACTATGTCTGGTGAATGGAAATATCGATATCAACACTCCACGCTAAACTCTCCAGTATGACGAGGTGGTGAGGCAGTAGGGCAGGGTAGCAAATTTGGTCACGTCTCAGTGGTGTATTACATACAAAGTACTGAATTCCATTTTGTAATATAGACATTGTGGTTTCAAGTGGCGTCTCCTGCAGTGCTTTGTATGGGCAGCCAATGATGTGGTCCTGAGTAGGACCCTGGAGGTAGGATATTAGTAATTGAGGTAGAGCATTGAGTTTGTGCGGTAGACTGCGGTAATTCTAAGGGCTCCGTCTGCTATGTAGGATCTTTTAGTTGTAAGAACCTGAAGTGGTCTGCCTGGGTCAGCACTGTACTTGGTCTGCAGGGTACCAAAAGGCACAGTCCCCAAATTTTCCAGTACCTGGAATATAAAACAAAGTTCCATGTTTTGCCCAGCCCGTGAGCTCCGTCCCAGGTGTTTGGCCCATATGTGGAGTCATATGCCAGGCTCTAAGGTAAAACCTGTGGGCTGGGGAGATACCAGTTGTAGATTAACAACCATTGCTTTAATGTTGTGGCTGTGTATTGGTAGAATTTTTGATCCGGGGAGCAAGGGGGAGTTACCAGATAGGTATGATTCGTAGTTATGTAGGTCATTCAGCACAAATTTGATTTGTTTCAGTATGGGTTTAGTGAGGGTTAATCCAGGTTAGAATGCAATGTAGGTGTGTTGCCAATGCATAATGGGTCAGATTAAGGAGGTTTACTCCACCCTTCTCTTTTATTCAATTCATTATTTAGTCAAGTTATTTCAGGCCTGGAAATCTGAGTATGTTTTCATAATCCCTTGCCCAGCCAGAGGAATTTTGTGATCAAGGCATGTAGATTCATAAACCAGGTCAAGGATATGGCAGTATTTAACATCCCCATCGAATACAACAGTGGTGACAATGCATTCATCTTAACGATGTTGATCCTCCCCACAAAGTCATTGGGACGAAGGATCAATGGTGCAGATCTTGTGCAATGACCTTAGTCAGTGAGTCTCGTCCTGCCCATTCCTACCTATCTAATGCTGAATGAAAGAGCCCTAGAGGTTATTCACTTCCCTCTCTTCCTTTCTTGTGTGGCCTTTACCAAGCCCTTGTACCTCATTCTGTCCTAGCCCTTTTGACTCCCACCACTGATTTTGCACAGACCTCATACTCCAGCACCTTATTCCACCCTGCCACAACCCTCTCAGTAAAAAAATGTTTCTTGGTTTTGTGGGTTTGCTTTGGATTTCCTGAAGAGATAAGGAACATCTGAACAGTCTGTTTTCTTTCAAAAATTATTGTGGACAGCACCCCAAAACACAACAAGAGACAATCCAACTCCCTCTTTGAAAATGTTAATTACGTACTTACTATAATAGTTGATCTTCCAGAATGTCTTCACCATTGATTCACACTTATGGGTCTGAGGCAGAAGCACTAGGACCTCGCAGGAGCAAATTGTTTTGTTGGAAGGAGCTGACAGCCAGAGTGACCACCTCGCGCCCCACACTGGTACCGCACCTGCCAATCAATAACAAACACGGCTCCTTATGCACCTCAGTTCTGTTCACAAGGAGATAAAGTGGTGAGAAAATAAGAAAGAAGACTAGGTACTTTCTAGCCCAAATGGATAGGAAAGGACATAGAAATAAACAACAAAATAAAACCCGACTACCAACATAGTACCTGGAAAGTTGGGCCTAGGTGGCACAAGGGTAACTGGCTGTAAAAGAGCCAGAGCCTGATATCACTAGCCAGACAGGACATGGGTAGTGATAAGGAAGAAATAGGCATCGCCCTGAGCGTATGGCTCTGGCAGATGTGAAATGGGAAGTCCAGGTGCCATCCCGTCAGCGCAGCAGTAGAGCTACTGTACACAATGCTGGTGACCTGGGTTCAGGGAGCAGACCAGGGTGGCTGGAGGGGTGGCTGGGTGGGGTGGATTGAGCAACGAGGCACGCCTCCACCTCCAGAGGGTGGGGAAGAGGTAGTGTCCTCAGTGCAGGGCCCTGGGTGACCAGAAGATGTTCTGCCACTGGGGACCAAGCTGAGCAGGCACAGGAGGTGTGTCAGATGCATGGCATGGTTGCACCACAGCATCATTGCATGCCACACCTCCCACCACCACGAGGAAAACCTATGAACACGCCCACTTATGCTCTGATGCTCACCACTGCCACTGTGTAGCAGGCCCAGGTCTCCCTGTCCGGAGCGGAGACTGACAGTTCCAATGGTGTTAGAAGGGAGCCCCTGGAGGGCCCTACCCTGAGGGGTATAGCCAGAGGGTATCCCAGATAAGGGTGGCCTTGGGCTGCTGTGATTGTTGGCAGCATGCGGCAGGAGGGCTGATGGGGAGCATGGCGTCCAGAATAAAGTAAGTAAAAAAAAAGCGGAAATCCAGACTGGGACCACCTTGTAAATAAAATGGCAAAATATGCCAAACCGAAAATGACATCTGGACTCCCAAAAAGAATAACTTCATGCTACTAGATAAGAACTGAGAGAACTCAAAGAAAACCCATCTCCTCTTTCCTCATGACAGATAGAAGAAAAGTGGAGCTTAGGAGCATTTGGAGTTGCAGGACTGGGCAGTCCCAAGGAGTCAAGACGTGGTCATCTCCTCTGGCTGGCATTCCCCAGAGAGTGGGCCAAGGCTCTATAGCACAGAGAGTAGTAACAAAGGGTATACCAACCAAAATATTCTAACATGGTTAGAAGCGGATAGGAAGATGACCTGCTTCTCCCTGCAACCACAGTAATGTACCCTTTGTGGAAGCTGCCAGAGTGATACAAAGCAAGTGCAATGCACCCCTCTACACACATAGTAGCTGGTCAGTGGAGACAGACTGGATAGTGCCCAGGGCACTTGTTGCATTCAGCAAGTAACAGGGGTATACCCACAGAGGGCTATACCCCAGGCAGGAGAAAGAGAACAAGAAAGAAAAGTGGAGGAAGAGGCTACCTTCCTTACGCACAAAAATATTTTTTTGTTGGTGAGAGGGCCACTAAGGACCCTCACCTTTTTTGTTTGTTTGTAAGAGTTGGCACTAGTGTGCTCAACTCTCTTTTGTGAGTTTTTGGATAAACAAAATGACCCCAGTAATGACTATGGCAGAGGAGAAACTCACCAGATATAAAACAAAGAGCTGTCAACACCCACAGGGTCAGCTGACCAGAGGCCCTGGCACTGCCAGAGTGTGGGATAGCGGCAGGCATTTGAATCAGTGGTGAAGATATTCTGAAAGACCAACAACTACGGTAATTTTCCTGTCTTCCAGGAATCAGTATTCACCATGGATTCCCACTTATGGGCCTGAGCACCAAGTGCCCCTTTGTGTTAGGGAGGACTTGACTCACTCTGAAGGTAAGAAAATACCCTCAGCCCTCTGCGTGGGTAGAATATCTGCGAGGCAGGGACTCCTTATGGGTCTGGTAGAGGTCTGAGACTGGTTAGGACCAGATGGAGGTCCCTGTGATGTGGGAGAAGGAGGGCACACCAATAGCTCTCACCTGACCCTAAGGGGAGAAATGATCTCCTTGGAACTGTATATTAAGCACCTTATGCTGCACCAGAGGTGCCAGTCTTAAGAGCCAAAGCCACGCCATCTGCCTGTTGAGGACCGCAGTTCCCACCACCTGGGAGCCACCTAATTGGCATCATACAATATTCTTGATTGGTGCCTCACTAATTCCATGCCTTTAGCAGAAAGGCAAATGGCTTACCTGACTAGCTTACCAGGTGGCAAAGGCAGCTAGGAGCAACCTAACGGCACCCCATGCACCTTTTGTAGACTGCCTGATGTGCCGATGCACATCATGGTGCCAGCCATGGTGAAAACCTTTCTTCCTAGGGCATTTGCTTGAGCAGAGTCAGTCTCAGGAGGTCATGCACGGGTGTTTAAGCCCTGTCAAAGTTTGCAAGCTCTCAACCCCTGAGGTGGAGTGAGTACAGCCCTGCAGGATCAGTGAGTGCACAGTGCCAAAGCTGGGCATCCTTGGGGGCAGAAGAGCATGAGAAGGATGTCTCCAGACTGTCCTAGAACAGTCCTTGAAGGCTGTAGGCCAGGGAGGATGACTGAGGAGTCATTGCTGAAGTGCGTGGGAGTACCAGCTGCATGAACATGGAACTGTGACTGGTAAGGAACCCACTTCACTCTAACACATCTGCTAAGAAGCTCTGGTGCAGGAAGTATTCGAGACCAAGAACATAGCAAGAAAGATTCTGTGTCCTCACATGAGGACATTGATGGAGAGGAGACACTAGCCACAGATGGGGGTGGCACCATGGGAACAGGTTTGAATTGAACCCTATCGGCATGTCTATGGTACTGGTGTAAGGCACCAGCTGCCCCTCTGTACTGAGTCCAGGTGAATGGCCCCAAAGGGCCCACGATCCCTGGAAGCTCAGGCAAAGTGGCAGAGACCCAAGAGGGAAAAGGAGTCAAGGATGCCACGGCCTCTGCCTAGGCTGCAGAGATGCACAGGGGACCTCGCCCGAGGAGGGCCTGGCAGGACCATCCGAACAGGGTTGACCTATGAAAGAGGAACAACCCAATTGGTGCCCATTGGTGAGGACAGCAAAGCTGTACAATCCCCTCAGGCAACTCTGGTTCTCACCACTGATGGGTTCAGCGCAAGGGTCTGGGGAGAACACCACCTCTCAGTCATCATCTGACCCGAGCCAGTATTGCCTCTGGTACCAGGTTCAGGGTTGGTGACTGGTCTAGAAATGGGTTCTTCGTTGTCACCATGATCATAGTCATCCTCGATATCAAGACAGACATTGAGTTCGACATTGGCCCCTGGGTCATCCCCCCACTCCCCAGAGCTACAGCCGGTGACAGGAGCTGGTCCCATTCCAGAACAGGGATGGCACCAGGGCCATCACTGGTGCCTGGTGTTGGCCCAGGACTGACAACATAGCTGGTGCTGCATCCATCACTGGGGGCAGTGTCATCCCTTCCTCATGCCACTAGGGCTGCCAGGGCAGAGACCACCATCATGGCAAGCTGACACCGCATGGCACTGGTGTCCACCCCATTCTGACACCTCGAATGGTGTCAGGAAGGCACCTGATGTCACAGCTGGCACCACCTCACTGACCAACTCGTGAACAGCGTCAGGAGCAGGGCGACACCTGGCCATGACACTGAGAAGTCCACTGGGGAAGACAGTCCTAGTGCTTCTGTCTTACCACCGAGGACATCTGCTGTCCAAAACAGACAGAGTGGCATGGGTGCACAGCCAACCAGAAGGAGCCAGCTGTCAATAGACCCACCACCTAGGGCCTCTGACATCTCAGAGGCGAGGTCGAGGGGACCTGTGCTTCCTCAACACCAGTGGCGTTGGGAAGGGGTCCAGGTAAAGGACCAGAGATCATATCTTGGCTTCACAAGTGCAACACCTGCCTCCAAAAGTGGGGATCTGACAACCCCCACTTTATTGCGTGGATTTTGAGGGTACAGCAGTCCATGGAGAAGCAAGCATAGCACTCATCAATCTCATGAAAAGAGCCAAGGCACGCTCCAACAACACTGACGGAGATCCATCACAGTGATAGGCTTTCCACAGGGGCAATGACGCATGATGGGAGGTTGCTGGACTTTCTTAGACTTCTTGGCCCAATTTTCCTCTTTCTTGGGTTGTGTCATCATGGTAAACAAAAATAATAGAGTACACCCTGTGAACGAACAAGCTGAGCGGTGACACAAAGAATTCTGTGATGGTATATGAACGGAGATGCTGTTGCTCCCACAGTGTGCACTCAATGACAGGAAGAACAGAACTGAGTTGCAAGAAGGAGCTGGCGACAATTATTGACTGGCATGCACAGCACCATGTGGGGTTCATGAGGCGCCATCAGTACCGATGTCAGTTCTCTCCTGCAAAAATATGATCCCACAGGGTCCTAGTGTCTCTGACCCCAGACCCATAAGTGGGAATCAATGGTGAGATTGATTCTTGGAAGATTTGCTTCCCATTAGTGAATACATCGGCATAATAGCAGTAGCCCCAACCCAGGTTTAAAAGAGCACAGGCCACTGGTGGGTTTGTAGAGCAAGGATGTCTGAGTACCCCCATAGGATGCTCCCTCCTTGGAGTGGCAGGTCATCCAATTCCTGTGGCAGAAATGACAACAGGGGCCAACCGTAGAGCAAGTCAGTTGGGAATAGCAGTGGGAGGGAGACACTGAGGCTTAGAGATGTGCATGCCCATTGGGTGATGTGTGACACATTCACTGCCAACATCTCAGGAAGGGGTAGTGGTAGTAAAACAAAATCCTCCAGGTAGGCAAGATGATGCCTTGGCATGTTCAAACCTGGTCAATCTGTACCCCCAGCATGAAAAGTCCCTGTCACTGAATTTGAACATACTGGGGGAGGGTGCTGCCCAAAAGCTCCACTGTGGGGAGTTACCTGCAGGGCAGGTAAGGGACTGCCTGAGTCTAAGAGATGCAGTAGGGTGGGACTGTGGCCAGGTAGATGGGGCAGTGATCTGCTCTCAAAGGACCCGTGACAGTGGCGCAGGGGTTGTGGTGTGATGCTGGACCAGCCAGACCCCACTGCATGCAACAAACCAAACCAAAGAAATCACGCAGTCGATACCAGAACAGATAGAGATTGCACAATGAAAGCCACTTTTGCAAAAAATGTGCTGGCTTATTGCCAAGATCAGTTGTATAATTACAAAGTCTTGCTGTCCAAAGACCACTCGATGGAGCCGTGGCTGGGTTAGTGTATGAAAACTGTAATTTAAAGGTCTGCATCTGGCCCAGTGGTGCTGAGGGTGGAGGCACTGGATGCCACACCTCATGCCACGCCAGCAACCCGGGTTAGGTTACAGACTCGGGTGGCGGGGTCGGCAGGGGAGGAAGAGGATTGAGCATCCGGAGGATTGCGCTCCTCTCCTCTCTGGGTGGGATCCAGGATGTCCAGTGTCCTGGTGACCCCAGTGGAGGTCGAGGTTACTGTGGGATCACCGGTCAGCGTAGAGGTGAGTCTGACAGATGCCAGCAGGTAGCCGTGCTGAGCATCATTACCGCTGCACTCTTTGGGAAGAAACAAGGAAAATCCCCATCCTCGGGATAGGGCGGCACTTTGCCTCAAACAACACTCCTGCAACACCGGGCGCCTCCTCTGTGCCCTGACACTCTACACTATAGATAACGTGCCCTGGATGCGCCTTTGTATTACAGGGATTTGATTCTCTCAGAAATCCAAATCCTCCCTGGGGGTTCAGAGCAGGGGGACATGTTGGGATGGAGCGAGGGAGACAGATAGTGTCTCAGGTGGGAGGTAGAGACCGGAGGACAGAGGATGCGGAGAGAGTTACCAGAGAATGGGCGAGAAACAGAATTAAAAAAAAAAAGGTCTGCTATCTATTATAGCAGCTATACAATTTAAAAAAATGCAAGACTGAAGGAAGATTATTGGGCAATCAAGTTCTTTCCCCAACCAGTTTAGTGGGAATACCTGTCACACTCTTTTTCTTCAAATTACCAGCCAGGTCTTAGTTTAAAGTTGGTGTAGTATGGGCTGATACGCTATCTCTGATATCTCCTATGAATTTTTCCTCCATTCAGTGACATTGTGTGTCCACGTTCTCCCTTCTTGCATATTCTGACCAGCTTGCATTTGATTTGATGGTTAATCCCTTTCATGTATCGAAGGGCTGTAATAATATTTTCCTGCCCTCAGCAGTCCCTGGTGCAGGGGATGCCAGGCAGAGTGCAGTTACCCATATTCCCAATGGCATCACTACAAACCTAACCACAGGTGTCCCTCAAGTGGTGGTGTAGTATGTTCACTGGCCCAGGAGGGAAGCATTCTGATGGATACTCATATACCTTCCACAAGCCTCCGCACCTGCCATCTTGGCTCGGGACACAAAACCTGGTCACCAGCATGCCAGGCAACTCCATGCTGTGTGGTGCTATGGAACCGGAGAGCAACTGTCGTTTAACAAAACATATTGCACTAACTAAATATGAACAATCACATAGGTCATGGAACAATGACATCCAGGTTTTAAATCTACACTGCTGACACCTATAAAAGAAGGAATTTTAGTATTGTGTAGGGTGAGAGGGCAAACTCACTGTAAGGATTCATAAATGTGTTTGACTTCATGAATATGCAATTTCAAACTGCGTATATCTGCCCTGAGTAACATCACTTTTCATAACATTCCACATAGCATCCATTAGTGTCTTATTTCCAGACATTTAACAATCATTCATAAGATTTACGTGCCACAGAGATCACGGTGCTTTCAGCTTCAAATCTGGGACCTAATTTCCTTTTTGTTCTTAATTATTTAGGTTATTTCCAATTTTCCTCTTTGCTCCCCCTCCCCATCCCGCATTAAGGGCCATCCTGACCAAGAGGAATTTAAGCATCTGTCTTCACATTCAACACAAATGCTGCTTCTTTCTCAGTGGTCCAAGCCTTCCTCCTTGCTTCACCACCACTAAGCAGCCTCCAGCCAGTCTCAGCCTGGGGTTCCAAGGCTCACACTTGAACTCTGATCTCCAGGTGCTGTTGCACACATCACTGGGTTGGCTCATGTGTACACTGCTTTACTGGTTTCATAGAGTCATAGAAGTGTGACGCAGAACAAGACCAACTAGGCCCACCAAGTCTGCCCATTTGCCCAGTCTATCTGCTTAGACCTGTGCCTCCCTTTAACACTCCCATGTGGTTGTCCCATGCCCTTTGAATCCCTCCACTGTTTCCTCTCCAACGACTGCTTCTGGGAGTCTGTTCCACTTTCTACAACTCTCTGAGTAATAGTATTTTCTAATGTTACCCCTGAACTGTCCTCCCTCCACCTGCAGGCCATGCCCCTCATCCTCTGACTTCCTTTCATCTTGAAGATGCTCCCCCGCACACTGTTTATACCCTTAAGGTACTCGAAGGTCTTGATCATGTCCCCCTCTCCCTCCTCTGCTCCAGGGAGTACATGTTCAAATCTCAACCTTTCTTCATAGGATAGGTGGCTTAACCCTTTACCATTGTTGTCGCTCTCCTCTGAACCCTCTCTATCCTCCCCACATCCTTCCTGAGGTATGGCCTCCAGAACTGGACTCTGTACTCCAAGTGTGGTCTAACCAAATGGGTGTACAAAGGTACTATGACCTCCTATTCCTACTGGTGATCCCTTCCGATGCATCCCAGCATTTCACTCCCCTGGCCACTGCCCTCCACACTGCCCTTCCACCTTCAGGTCCCTGGATATAATGATGCCTAGGTCCCTTTCTTGCTCCATCTCCTCCAGCTCTCTTTCCCCATTCAGTATCCTGCCTTCTGATTTCTGTAGCCTAGATGCATGATTTTACATTTTCTGCATTGAATTCAAGCTGCCACCTTTTGACCATGCCTCAAGTCTCCCAAATCTCTCTGCATTTTGTTCCACCCTTCCTTCGTGTCCACCCTACTGTAGATTTTGATGTTGTCCATAAACATACTCACACCCCTCAAGGCCCTCCACAATGTCTCCTAGAATATATTGAACAGTAGGGGCCCCAGCACTGATCCTGGGGACCCCGCTCGTGACTTTGCCTTCCTCAGATGCCACCCCATTTATTATGACCTCTGCCTCCTTTTCCCCAGCCAGTTTCCCACCCATTTGACTGCCCCCCCTCCATCCCCAGTCTTGCCATTTTACAGCAGCAGCCCCCATGAGGCACGAGTCAAACACCTTTCTGAAATCCAAATAACCTACATCTACCGCTCAACCTTGATCTATTTCCTTGGTGACCCCATCAAAAACTCTTATCAAATTCGTTTGACAGGATCTGCCCTAGTAAAACCATGTTGCTTTGGATTCATCAGGCCGTTTGTCTCCAGGTAGCTGGTGATCCTGCCTTTACTAGCTTTTCCATGAGTTTGCCTACCACTGATGTCAAGCTCACGGTCTGTAGCTTCACTTCCTCCCTCCATCACCCCTTATGCAGAAGAACCGCGTTTGCCTGCCTCAGTCCTCCGGCTCCCCAGTTTTCAGAGACCGTTGAATAATGCGGTCAAGGGTCCTGCCAATACCTCCTTTAGTTCACTTAACACCCTTGGTGCACTCTGTCTGGCCCCACTGCACTGTCCACCTTCATGCAACCCAGTTCTTCAATATTTCCTCCACGAAGAATGGCCTCATCTCCACCCCCAGCCATTTCATTACCTGCTCTGCTGCCTTCTTCTCCTTCTTCCTCCCTCTTGAACACTGAGCAAAAGTAGGTGTTTAGTAGGTCTGCCTTTTCTCTGTCTCCTTGTAGCGCCACCCTCTCCTTTGTTCTTAACTGAAGAATCCCCTGCCTAGTCTTCCTTTTTTTTACATATCGAAGAAAGTCTTATCCTTTTGACCCCTCTCGCTATTCGCTCCTCTGGTCTGTGCCTTTGCTCTCCTTACCTCTACCCCTGTTTTCTCTGGCTCACCTGGTATTTTACCCAGTGCGCTTCTGTCTGAGTTGTCTTGAATCTCCTAAAGGCTTTCCTTTTTGTCCTTACCTTTTTGCTACTACCCTCGTATACCTAGCGGTTTTCTCCTCTTCTTATTTTTACTCTCTCTCTCTCTTGGCACATACATCAGTGGCCCCTACAATAACTTCCTTGATCTTCCCCACTTTGCCTGCACCTCCATCATCTCCCCCACCCCTGCAATGCCCTCTTACTATTTCCCCATTCTCCTGAAGTCCGTCCTCCTGAAATCCAGTCCCAGTGGAACAAGGATACCGACTGAGCCATTTAGTATACAGTGACCCTTCTCTGTAAATGGCTACCAAAGACCATAGGTTTTCTTTTCACAGCATTTACAGTCCCTGTTTCATGTAAGTTTCATTCTCTGGAGCATGTGATGTGTAGCACTCTTGAGGGTTTACATGCCCATCCAAAACGTTAGTGCTAATGTAGTCAGTGTGGAGTTTTATCCATAGAAGGAAGTTATGCTTGGAAAGCCGCATTTTGGGGATCAAACCTAGAATTTTTTCTTTCTTTTGCTAAAACAGCTGCTTATGTATGGATAGAGTCCCCAGATTAGCAATTTTACTTATTTATTTGTTTGTTTGTTTGTTAACTGGTTAGTGCACAGGGCCAGGGAAGCGTGACTTAAGAGCCGATAGGAGCAGACATAGGTCATTTGAGCTCCTGGGAAGAATCTACAGTACTTTAATTACTTATACAACATTATTTTAAACAAACCAAAGTGCAAGCAAACCAGTCACGCACTTACACACACACAACAAGCAAATGGAGAGCCCCACAACGGTTCTTGACTTTGAACCAAACAAACAAGAAAAAAAATGACCCATGTAGTCAGGGAGACAGGAACAAAGAGCTCTGACATTTCACTTTGTCCAATGCATCATCAAAGATGATTTTAAACCAACCATTGTCTTAAAACTATTCCTAATCTGCTCGTGAACAGTACATAGTCCTCCAGACTGTAAATAAAGAGGTACGTTTGTTTCTCTTTTGTAAATAATATTTTATTGAATTACATCAACAATACAAGACCAAATTGCATGGTGACACAGATAGACCTAGAAACTACAATGTTATTGACAGTATGATGATAACCCTTATGAATCATTGACAGTTCTTGAGTACATTACTCAATAGAGTCCATATGAGGGATGAGCTCTGTATCCTGGTGATTTCCTATTGGAATAAACATTGTTCTGAAACCTGTCAAGTGCTCATCTGCATATAACCTGCTTAGGGAGTAAACACTCACTGTGTTCTATCAGCACAGAGAAAGTGGGGAACGGTGGAGGAGGGAGAGAAGCGTGGAGGATAAACTTGGTGGTGGTGGGGTTGTGGGTGAGGAGAGACTAACAGAAACATCACACTCATTTTAGTAATCTTAGTTATTTATTTATTCGAATTTTGGTATCCGGATAGGCCCTCTGAGACCTTAGTCCCTTTTTCAGTGATGACCGGGAATACACACAACTACAAATGATACATACATCGGTAAAATAATGTGCCAGGGTTAAGACAGTAAACATGGCAATGTCAAGACCTCTGCTGCTAAACTGAACTAATATTTTGCTTCTTTTTAAAAAAAGTACCATGTTATAATGTTTTAATGCATTAAAAATGTCATAATACTATGACTTTGTTGTTAATAACTTAGCGTTGGTATTTACTATTATTGTGCTCTTGCGTTTCTAGTTCCTCTACCAAAACTTTAACTGTGTCAATTAGTTAAATCAGTGGAATGGTCACCTAGTGTGGGGTCTCCTTTTCTGTTACTAGTTACATATGGACTTGTGTGGTCTTGTGGGTCTGTGGAAAATAGCAGGGATTCCCTCTTCCTGTTTAGCTACCTGTTTTTGGTGGGATTTGCTTTATTGGGACTTTTACTGTGATTTTAGTTGTAGCCTGGGCCTAGCTTCTCACTTTAATCATCTGTTATGCTAATAACAGCATCTATGTTTCCATATTTTCTCAAATAAGCTTGGGTGCTCCTCTCAGACTGTGTGCCAATTTTTCTAAACAAAGATTTTCCAGTACCTCTCCTAGCCATTCCATTTTGGTAGGTGCTTCCTTATCTAGCCAATGTCACAGGATTATTTTCTTGGCTATAATTATGGCCAGTGCAGAGGCATGCCTCCACTTTTAGACACCTGTCGTTCATTGATATTCCTGTTATGCACAATTCTGGCCAAAATAAATCTTCCATGCCTAGCACTGGGATCAATGAGTTTCTGATGTTGGTCCAGTAGTCTTGTATTACAGGACAGTGCCAGAAGAGATGCATTGAAGATCTTACAGGGTGTTCACACTGACAGCATGGGGATGTTGGTATTTTCTTCATTTTGTGTCATTTAACTGGGGTATAGTAAAGGTTGTGAAGTATTTTAAACTGTGTACCTTAAGGTTTGCTGTAGGGGTGACTGATTTGGCAAAGGACCATATTTTGCTCCACTCCCATTGAATTGTGTCTCTACCCTGTTCTTCAGACCACCATGCTGCGGTCTTGTCCACTCTTCCATGCACTTTGTTTACTATAGCAGCATACTAGCCAGAGATCTTAGAACTATTTTTCAGCAGTTTGAGCAGTTCTTCTTCCCATTCTCCTGTACGTGGGCCTCAAGGCCGACTGATGTTCTGCTGAAACAGTAACACCTTGTAGTGGTTGATTGCCAGTAGGTATAATACATTCTGAAGTTCTTGAAGCTTCTTCTTTTATTAAAGGAATAATACATGACAGGGTGTGTGTCATGCTGGGATAACTCGCGCCTGGGTGATTGGGCATGAGGCACGCGGGCGGTCGACTAATCACCCCAGAAATGTTATTCAACATGAACACCACATGAAGTGCATTATTCCTATTATACAATGGCTCATTTGTAAAACAAAGGAAAAAAACATCGAAAACTACATTTAAATTAGATTTTGTCATATTTTTAATGGGTAAGGTTATGTTATAAAAAAGTGCTGAGTTCTTGTTTTATCAATAGGTGGAGCTGCTGCATTTTATGTGGCTCTGTACTCCCCATAGTAACGTTTTGTCAGTGCTGCTAGTCTTTTTGTTCATGTGCCCTATTCCCTCGTTGTATGTGTTCTGTTTTTAGGAGAGGGTTTCCAGTGGTTTTCATTTTGTTTTCTGCATCTTTGCATTTCCCTGTCTCTCTGTTCATACTGCTGCTCCTGTTATGGATAGGACATTTGCCCCACACCCATTCCGCCCACTCATCTAATACATTGAAGATGTCTTGAACATGGAGGAACAGACACAGGAGGAGGTAGGGAGCATATGTGCAATTTGTTTCACTATGGGGTTTAAAGTAAAAAAAAATAAACTGACTTAACAGTGAGTATGTGAGTGAGAGTCAGTGGTGGCTCTTTGAAGAGATGCTCCTCGCTCACTCACAGTGAAGCTGCTCACGCAGATGACTTTTTATTTATTTTCATACAGTTCGTTGAGGTGAATAAATGAATACACATACTGGGGAAAATGATAATTATGTATATGGGGTATTTTCCTACATATTCATGAAAATGCGGCCATTGTTTAAGAGTGAGCGGGCACTTTGAACTCAGGGAGCTGCTTCGTCAGTCGCGCCTGGGAAACTTAGAACTGGTGGATTCAGGGATTAGCTTTGTTTTCTTGTAGCTGCTTTTTTAAAAATTGGGATTCACTTGTGAACTTGTTGGGGCTATGTGTGGATTGAAAAATTAGTGATGGAACAACTGAATCTCTGCTGAGGGATGAGTGGTGCTTCTAGGAGTACACAGGGCAGTGCAGGTGCTGGGCAGTGGGCAGTGATTCGTTTAATGCTTGTATGTGTGATGTGGTCATTTTATTTTTATTTGTTCTAGGAATTAATACCTTTGAGCCAAAGGCTGTTTACAAAGGTTCCACGTCAAATGAGTACAATACAAGCATAGTTACAAAGTAAGGTAAATAAATTGGGTATTGTCACAGGCAAGGAGAAATAACACATTACCATAAAATATACAAACAAGTAAGACCAGGAGAGAAAGAAGAAAAAAAAAAAGGTCATATGTGTGTGTTGGGACTAGAGCCATAATGTTATGCCAGGATAACATTATGGGTCCGATCAGACGACAAAGCAGAATCAGCATTCTTTCTTGCCGTTGTATAATTTGTATTAATTGTTCTACCAGTAACGTGTTTGCCTCCGCCATTTCAGGAAATTAAATTTTTGTTGTTTATGATAATTTGTGGGTTCCCCACATTGACTAGTATTTGTTGTATTTGAGTGTTGTAATCAGTTCTACACAGTAAAGTTGTCAGCTATTTATGTGACACTTCTATTCTGATATTGTCCAGTACATTCGGCAATTTGTTAAATGGCAGGATAGCAAACTCTATATCTTTTCTGACAGATGTCTCATGTCTCATTCTTTTGCACCCATTTGGGTATGTAAATCTATTCATCCCTTTCTTCCTTCATTGGTAGCCTCTCTGTCTCCCCTCCATCGCCCTTAGATGGATGGGATATAGCCATTCCTGGTTGCAATCTGTTCAGGAAAGATAGGAAGGGCAAAAAAGGGGTGAGGCATAGCCATTTACATTCAGAAAATAGAAGCCACAAGTAAAAGGGCAACCTGGGGACTTTGAGTCACTGTGGCTAACAATGGAGCTACAGACAGGAAAACCTTTCAGAATCGGCATTGTATACAGGCCCACAAATCAAGAAGATAAAGGAGACAAAAACCTAATAAAGAAATCCACAAAATGTCTGATAAAGATGAAGTAATATTGGTGGGGGACTTCAACCTACCAGATGTTAACTAGAACACTACTAGCAGCAACAACAAGAAGTAGGGACTTCTTATTGTCACTACAAAGGCGAGGACTGTACCAACTTGTTAAAAACCCAACAAGGGAGATGCCATTCTCAATCTTGTCCTAACAGACTCGGAAAGGATCAAGGACATTGAAGTGGGATGCCATATGGGCAACAGTGACCTTTGCATGGTAAGCTTTAAGGTAAACATAACACAGGACACCAGCCACTAAAAGATAAAGGTGCTAGATTTCAGAAGGTTGACTTCAAAAATGAGGAATAACATAAGTAGCCAGTCAATGGAAACAGAGGTTGAGAGATGGAGGTCATGTGGGGGAGACTCAAGAGAGCAATAAATGTGCCAGATGGGTCAGCAAAGCAAAAAGAAAAGAAATCCTCTGTGGCTTTCCTAGGAAGTGGCTACCACAGTCAAAGAAAAAAGAAGGCGTACAGCATATACCAGGAAACCAAAACTGAGAAAGACTGGGAGTTGTACAAGGAAAACATGAGAGAGTCAAACAAACAAATTAGAAAAGCAAACGCCCAGACAGAGGAAAAGATAGCAGAAGGGGCAAAGAGAGGAGAGAAATCATTTTTTAGATATATTAGGGAACACAGGAAGACAAAGGGGATAGTACAGACTGCTACTGAAGAAGGAAAATGCACCAAACATGACCCAGAGAAAGCGAAATCCTCAACAAATACTTCTGCTTGGTGTTTACAAAGAGGACCCAGGGATGGCCCAGCCCTGAAAAACACAACACCCCAGGACCAGGAGTAGACACAAGTCCCTTTACAGAAGCAGAAACACGTGAGCGCTAAATAAACTAAAGCAGACAAAGCCATGGGACCAGGCGAGATGCACCCCAAAATACTTAAGGAACTGGGAGCAGAATTAGCAGCCCTCTGGCACTTCTGTTCACGAAATCCTTGAAGAGCGGTGTGATACCCAAAGATTGGAAAAGGCAACAGTGGTTCCACTTCACAAATCAGGCAGTTGCGAAGAGGCTAGTAATTGCAGACCGGTGAGCTTCACGTCTATAGTAGGAAACTAATGGAGACACTACTCAAACACAGGATCATAGCATTCCTTGAAACTAGCAGCTGACAAGACCCTAAACAGCAAGATTTCACAGCAGGTAGGTCATGCCAGACAAATCTGCTTGAGTTTTTGACTCGCTACAAAAATAGTGGACGATGGTGGGGCAGTGGATGTGGTCTATCAATCAATCAGTCTTTATTTATTTAAGGCACCTTTCTTAAACCAAAGGCGCCTTTACAAATGACATAAAACAATAAATATTTAAAACAGAATTTAAACAGAATTAAAATTAAATAATTAACAATCATTAAAAGCTTTGTTAAAAGGTAGGTTTTCAAAGCTACTTTAAAACTCTGGACAGTCGGGCAATTTAGTACCTAGGCTACCTAGGCTTTAGTAAGGCCTTTGACTTGGTTCCACACAGAAGGCTGGTAAAGAAGCTTGACCACACAGGGGTTGGTCCAGAAGCAGTCAGATGGGTACAAAGCTGGTTACAAGGCAGAACCCAGAGGATACAGGTTAATGGAGTGCAATCGATGGAAGGCAGGGTGACCAGCTGGGTGCCCCAGGGCTCAGTGCTAGGGCCTGTGCTCTTCAATGTTTTTATAGCAGACATCACTGATGGACTGGAAGGAAGGTGTGTCTGTTTGCAGATGACACCAAGATATGTAGCAGGTGGACACCCCAGAAGGAGTCAGTAAGATGGAAGCTGACCTCAGGAAACTACAAGAATGGTCTGGTGTGTGCAGCTGAGATTTAATGCCAAAAAGTGCAAGGTCATGCACAGGAAAGAAAAATCCAAGAAATGAGTATTACATAGGAGGCAAAGACTGGCAGCCTCAAGCGAAGAATGAGATCTGGGAATCATAATCTCAGATAACTGAAGGTTAGTAAACAGTGTGAGAAGGCAACAAGGAAGGCCAACAGAATGCTGGGCTGCACTGGGAAGGAATCACGAGCAGGAAGAGAGAGGTGGTACTACCTCTGTATAGATCGCTGGTCAGGCCTCACCTGGAATACGGAGTCAATTCTGGAGGCCTCACCTCAGGAAGGACATTGAGTGAGTGGAAACAGTACAGAGAAAAGCGACAAAATGATATGTCCTATGAGGAAAGACTTAGGGAACTGAATATGTACTCCCTGGAGCAAAGAAGAGAAAGAGGGGACATGATTGAAACATTCAAGTACATAAATGGCATTAACAAAGTACAGGCACAGGAAACATTTCACTCCAGGACCAGGGACATGACTTCAGGCTGAAAGGAGCGAGGTTCTCTACCAACACCAGAACATTTTCTTTACAGAAAGAGTGGTGGATGCTTGGAACAGCCTGCCCCAAGAGGTTGTGGGGGTCAACAGTGGGAGGGGGATTCAGGAATGCATAGGATAGACACAAGGGGCCTTGGCTACAAAGGGCAACTAGAGTGTCAAAATAGGTCTAAAACAAATGGGTAGACTAGATGGACCTAGTGGTCTCCTTCTGCTGTCAACTTCTATGTTTCTATGTAGGCACCACCTAAAACTCCTTCCTGCCCCACCTGTTCCTGTTCCCCCTCCTGATCCTTTTCCTGCTGGAGCCCCTACCATCCCTGTTGTTGGGCCTCCTCCTGGGTTATACCTCAGCCTGTATCAGGCTCCTTCCTTTTCTGCATCTAAGCTCCTTTTATTGTACCTTTGCTTATCTCAGTTTACTTTTTATGGCACTTGTACCATGTTAAACTGTACTCTGTCTGTATTTTACTTTGTACTAATCATTAACTCTTAGGCTGCCAGGCGATTTAGAGCGTGTATAGGTTTTAGGATGTGTATACCGCCACTGGCACAGCAAGGGTTAATACTGTGAATACTTTTATTATTGTATTTCCTGTTCCCTTTCCCCAGGTTGCACTTGAAACAAGCTTTGGCTCAGTGTGCTCTCGATTACCAATTTTCAAATGAATGCATACGTACATACATTTATAAATAAATAAAAACATACATACATACATGCATAAAGGTAATCCACAAGTGAACAAAATAAAATTAAATCAATCAATAAATAAATGTATTAATTAATAAAGATAATCCCTAGTAGTCCAGTGGTACCCCTCCCACCTGCCTCGATCCCTGTAGAAAAATGAAGTAAATCTCCCGGTCCACCCACTCAGGCACCCGCCCTTCACCCCTGACTGTCACATGACTCATCCTAAGCAGCGGACACCATTTGTGGGTGAGAGGAGGACGGTGACTGGCACAGACTCTACTCACCACCCTAGCTGGACCTCATCTGAATAACAGGGACCATCAGTGGATGCACTATAGAAACAGCTGTGTCTACAGTATCGCGCACTCTGTCCCTGATGCTGGCTGGAGGAGGTGGTGAAAAGAGGAGCGATCACCTTTCCCTCACCCACAGGTGATGACTGTCTGCTTAAGGTGAGTTACGTGCCAGGTAGAGGTAGTGGGTGCTGCCTGGGTGGGTTATTTAGTTTTCTACAGGGATCGGGGTGGGTGGGGATGGGTACCACTGGACTATTAGGAATTAGCTTTATTTCAGTGGGGATCAGGGCAAGAGGGGTTAGCAGTCGATTGCCAGGGTTGTTCATAGTATTGTATTTGGGATTGGGGCTGGAGGGGTACAACTGGACTACCATGAATTTAGCTGTATGTCAGCAAGGATCAGTTAGAGGGGCATTTTCCTTTTTGTCCACAGGCACCACTATACTAACATACTAATGTACTAGTTACCAGCAGAGTAAGCTTGATGGTCTATCAAGTCTGCTCAGACTTCAGAACCCTAGGTGGGTATCAAGCCATCCTCCTGTCCCTTTCCCAGCGGGAGGGGTGCACCTCTGTGCAGGTTGACAAGAGTAGGGTTTTGGAAGCAAGACACAAACTGCCACAGAAGTTTTTAGTGCTTCCAAAACCTTTCTATATACCACCACTCCCTATAATCAAGAAAGTCATCTCATTTGCATGAGTGCAGTGGTGTACTTAAAGTGATCATACTAACCACTTAACATGGTGCTAAATATACTTCTGAATGTAGAAGCTGCTGCACTGACATGCTGTCAGCTGTGCTATATCCAATTAGTGTGGCGGTATGCCTGTTAGAGCCACGCTAATGGTTTGAATGGGGGCTTCTGAGCATACACTCCCATTTTCAAAGGCACTAGTGTCAAATTACATACAAATGTTAAGCAGATAGAGCTGGCCTGGTGGCGCAGAGGGCTGAGGCACTGGACACCTTACCTCGTACTATGCTGGCGACCCGGGTTTTGGAACAACCTTGAGTCGATGGGGTGCAGTACCGGGGGTGGGAGCAGGATCGAGTAATGGCTCTCCTGTCCTGGGAGGGAGGGAGGTCACCCATCCGTAGTCCCACCGTTAATGGATGGAGGTCCAGTGGTAGGTGCAGATTGTCATGGAAGCGGCTGGTAGGGTGGGGCGTCCCAGTGCATGGCGTGTGCGTGCCTCCATACGCCGCACGCTCCACCAGGCCGAGTGCAGGGAACACAATGGGAAAAAAGCACTATAAAATAATGGAAAAAGAATGTCAAGCAGATAGTAAATACATAAAACATACAAACCAGTACATCACGATCAGTAATGCCGACAAATGGATTCTAGAAATATTGTATCTGTTAAGACATGCTAATGGAGAACAGAGAACAGCGGTGTTTAAAATAACTAACATGGTATCAAAACGTAAACATAGACTTTGACAGCAGATGAGAGTGCTTGGCCACCCAGTCTGCTCATTTCCCTACTATTGGATAAGCTCCGGATTGTATTTAGCCAACAGCCTACTTCCTCCTACCCCCAGTATAATTGCCTTATGTCTGTCCCATGTATTCACACATAAATGCAACAGCTGAATTGAACTGGTTTAAATGATTGTGAAATTGATGTGTTTATGCTGCCTTCAATTGGCCCCTAACAGGACATACTTGGAGATGAGACTGGATACATCTGAGTGTACCTTTAATGGGTTTAAAGGGGAACTGTCAACATTCTCCCAGCAACATACAGGACCTATGGGTCCAGATTAGGTAGAAGCGCACTGGCTATAATTTTGTAAAATAACTTGCACAGCTGTTATTTATCATATATCTGGTTGATCCTGCATCCCTCCACCTGTCATTACTATTCCTGAGTCCCCCACGACTGAGCCCTTTGATGACGCGACTGATGTGTTCAGCCATGGGGACTCCAATGTGACAGTACAGGTATTAGAAAATAACAAAAGATATACAGTGCGTGATTGCACTTCTAACTCGGAACTGATCGACCGAGGAAAGCGTTTTTCCAGAGCCCCCTCCAGGCTGCTGACATCTCGATGAGGCGGAGCATGGAGAGCCCTGATCTTCCTCAGTGCGTGTTGTGCTGGGAAGAGGCTCAGGAAGAGCCAGGAACCTTACCTTAAGGTACCTTGTGGGACGTCTGTCTCTGAAGGTGCGGATCATGGCCCCACTTCAATCGTGCTTCTCAAGTGCGGTAGTCCTTGGAGAAGCAGGCGTCACACCTGTCCATGCCGTGGTCAGAGCCAAGGCAGGTCCAGGAGTCATCATGTGACATGTCAGTCTTGAATGGCAACATGACTCCTCAGGAGCACCTACTCATGGGGAGGCGCTGTTGTTCATCTTCTTCTGGGACTTTTGCACTCCTCAGAACCTGACATGATGGCTCAGAAAAATAACAAAAACACAGAAAGAAAAGTGTCAGCGCTGAACTAAGTGCTAAATAAAAATGGCACTGGAAAACACGGCGCTGAGAGAAAAAACAACTAAGGTGGTGATGAACTGAGGAAGAGCAGTGCAGTTTGGTGACAACAGAAATTCCTACAGTGCACACTCAGCAATGGAAATGCAGAACTGAGGAAAGGAGCGGCCAGCATCGGTTACTGGTCCACCCAGCGTGACATCACTACGTCTGCCTCATTTGTGGTGCCAGCACCAGTGTCGGTCCTTCCTAGGCAGCAAAAGACTTTGCTCCCATTGGGTCTTATCACCTCTGACTTGGACCCATAAGTGTGAATGAATGATGAAGACTGATTCTTGGAAGATCTGTTTTTTTTTTTTTTATTGGGGTGACAGAGCCTGGCAATAAACTGAGCAACTTGATGAAACCTATTGTGCAGAAGATATCAAGAAGTAAGAAACATTAGGGCCACAAATGGGGCAAAGGAGGAAATTAGTCCTAGATACATCCAATGGGCAGGAAATAATTTTGTTAGATGTAACTAATATTTATTCTTAGTTCTTGTTAGACTCCACGCCTTGTTGCCTACTTACTGTCATCTTTTAGAAACATTTGTAAGTTTATAATGCAGGATACTAGGCAATGGGCCATGACCCAAAGGTGTTCTGTCATCCTGTTGTGCAACCATTTTTTCTATTTTTGTTCCTTCTGGCCCTGAGATTACCAGCAGGCATAGAAATCCTAGCATACACACATGTAGCTGTGTGGTGATACAGCTCCCAGATAAACCCCTCCTCTCCCACTGGTTGCCTCTGCTGCACTACCACCTATGGTCACCTAAGTGGCAGTATTGCAGTGGAGGCAGTGACCTTCATCTCCTGAGGAGGATTAGCACATGCTGTGGAAGGCTCAAGTCTCCTCTCCCAGCTGGCCCTCGATGACTGGAGCTTGTTTCTGAACCTAGATTGCTGGCATTGCAATCAGCAGTGCTACTGTTGTGCTGGCAGGCCTGTATACATGAAAATAAAATTAGCTGAAGCTCTGGGTGCTACAAACATGCTCCTACCCACCTAGCACATTACATCTAAATCATCCCATTCCAAGGCAAAAATATGGGACTTCAGAGGAGCTGACTTTGATAAGATGGCCAACAGAGTTAAGCTAGCCCTGGCAAAAGAAACACAGGTGAGGAGGTACAGGCAAAGTGGGCAGCATTAAGGATACAATACTTGAAGCAACATCCCATTGTGTTAGACAGAAAACGAAGTGCAAAGAGAGACGGAAACCACTTTGGTTCTCAAATACAGTAGCAGAAAAGGTCAGAGCCAAAAGGCTGGCCTTCAGAAAATATAAGGAACACAGCGGGATGAAGATAGGGAGGCATACCAAACTGCCCTAAGGGAAGCAGGTAAGGCAGTAAGGCAGGCAAAGTCCCAAACTGAGGAAACACTAGCACGAACAGTAAAGAAGGTGACAAGACTTTCAATAGATACATTAGTGAAAGGAGAAAGTCTAGAGGGGTATTGCTAATCTAATGGAGAAAAGGGAGCATGTGAGGAGGAGGACCTGTAAAGGCATCTATCCTAAATAGATACTTTTGCTCAGTATTTACTGAAGAGAAGGTAGGGCAGGGCCCACAGCTCAGCATCATGGACACAGGGGAGGGAGGTGAGCACTACTCCTTCACAAAAGAAAGGGTCCTACAAGAGCTTGCTAAGCTCAGGATGGATAAGGCAATGGGACCTGATGGCATACATCCCAGGGTACTAGGAGCTAAAGGAGGAACTAGCAGAGCCATTAGCAGAATTGTTTAGTGAGTCTCTGAGCACAGGAGAGGTCCCAGAAGACTGGAGAAGGGCTCATGTGATCCCACTCCACAAGAGTGGTAGCAGGGAGGAGGCGGGGAACTAGACCGGTCAGTCTTACCTCAGTAGTGGGCAAGATTATGGAGGCACTCCTTAAGGAAAGGATAGTGCAACACCTGGAATCCATAGGGGCACAGGATCCAAGACAGCATGGGTTTACAAAGGAAGGTCCTGTCAAACTAATCTCATAGATTTCTTTGACTGGGTAACCAGAGTGGTGGACCAAGGGGAGCAGTTGATGTCGCCTACCTTGACTTCAGCAAAGCTTTGACACTGTTCACATAGAAGATTGATAAATAAGCTAGGTAGGCTCGGGTGGGTCAGAGTTGGTCAACTGGGTGGCAACTGGTTGACTGGCAGAAAACAGAGAGTGGTAGTAAATGGTATACAGTCAGAAGAGATGCAAGTCACAAGTGGGTACCTCAGGATCAGTCCTGGGGCCAGTCCTATTCAACATCTTCATTAGTGACCTCGCAGATGGACTAGAGGGTAAGGCTTGTCTCTTTGCAGATGACACCAAGATCTGCAACAGAGTAGATGATCCAGATGGGGTGGGCAGAATGAGAAGAGATCTGATAAACTAGCAGAATGGTCAGAAGAGTGGCAACTGGGATTTAATGCAAAGAAGTGCAAAATCATGCACATAGGGAAGAGAAACCCTGAAGCCACTTATAGGCTGGGAGGGAGTTGCTAGCAGTCACAAAGGAAGAAAGAGACTTGGGCATCATCATCACTGATGACCTAAAATCATCCAAGCAGACCTCTAAAGCAGTAGGTAAGGCTAGGGGGTGTTAGGGTGTATTAGTAGGGGTATCACAAGTCATAAGAGGGAGGTAATAATCCTCTGTACAAGACATTGGTTAGGCCCCATCTGGAGTACTCGTGCAGTATTGGAGGCCACACCTTCACAAGGACATTAACCAAATTGAGGCAGTCCAGAGAAGGGCAACCAAAATGGTGCAGGGACTGCATCAGAAGACATATGAGGACAGATTAACGGAGCTCAATATGTATACCCTTGAGCAAAGGAGGAGAGAGGTGATATGATCGAGACATTTAACACCTTAAGGGCATAAACAAGGTGAAAGAGTCTAACATGTTTAAATATAAGAAAAATAGCAGGACAAGAGGACACAGCATGAGATTAGAGGAGGCCGATTAAGGGGAATGAGGAAATTATTTTTCACAGAAAGGTGGTAGATGCATGGAATGGCTTACCACAAGAAGTGGTGGCTATGAATACAGTGCAGGGCTTCAAACAGGCATGGATAGGCATAAGGGAGCAATACAAATGACTATGAATAGATAGGTCACTGACAGAGCAAAAGGCCGGTGGCACATTTATAAGGTAGAAAAGAAATGGGCAGACTGGATGGGCCTATGTGGTCCTTATCTGTCAACTTCTATGTTTCTATGTTTCTATGTTTCTAGCCACCCACTGAACAAAAGTGGCATTGACTGTGCCAGCAGCTATTCACCCATTATGCTGGGCAAGTGCAAGCGCACCATGGAGACCGAATCGTTGGGCTTGGGGACAGTGGGGAAAGGAGTGTTAAAACAATTATGAATTAAAAGTAAGGAGCAATTCAGGACATGGCTACAAATACGGGGAGGGGGGTGGAGAAGCAGCTTTCAAATGACTAGTTTCATGTCAATACTGTAGAAAAGAATGGCCTTCATTTTTATCATTTATGTCTATGAGCAGCAGAAGGATAAATTAATCTGTACATTATTGAAATAAAATAAAATGAACACCTCTACCATTTTTTCAACTATAGAAACATAGATTGCATCAGCAGGAAAAAAACAGAGGTCCATCCAGTACAGATATATATTTCTTTATTTACTATCTGTGTTGGTGAAGGCCTGCCAAACTAACCTACCTGACTTCTTCAATTGGGTCACTAGGACATTAGACAAGGGTCAGGAGGCTGCTGTCCTGTATCTGGACTTCAGCAAGCCTCAACTTGGTGCCTCATAGGACACTGGTCAGGAGGCTGGAAGACTGGGAGGGGGGACTGAATTCTCAGAAGTGAGGGCTGTGACCAGTGGGGTCCATCAGGGCTTGGTGACCAGTCTGGTGTTGTTTAACATCTTCATAATTAACATCACGGATGGGATCAGGGTAAAATCTATTTGTGCTAGATCACACAAAACTGTGTGGGAGGGTGAGCATGGAGGAGGAAGACAGGAACTCTGGAAGACCTGTTTAAGCTAGAAAGGTGGTCTGGCATTTGGCAGCTCGGTTCAATGCTAAAAAGTGTAAAGTTATATACTTTTATCGCTCTCATGAGACCGCACTTGGAGTAGTGTGCCCAGGTATGGTCTCCATGCAAGAAAGGAGAAATAGCTAAAACAGAGAGTTCAGAAGAGAGCTACTAAATCCATCAGAAGGTTCAAACACAAAACTTATGACATCAGAATGGAAGAACTAAATTTATTTTCATTAGCATATAGGAGAACTTGGGGGAGATCTGTGTTTACTGTTTACAGCTCTCACAGATAGTTGCTTTTGGGGAAATCTGGCCCTAGAGCTTAGACAGCAGAATTACAACACCAGAGCACATTTACTCTAGTTAAAAGCAAATAGGTTGCAGCACAAAAACAGACAGAACTGGTATAGTCCAGGGTGGTATCAATTTGGAATGGACTTCCCTAGAGGTGGTTGGATGCACATCACTGAATATGTTCAAGACCAAATTGGGCAAACATTTTAGAGGAAATAAACATTGAGAAACTTGGCAAGCATTATAGATGCAAGTCTCATGGCTTTGAAATTACCTATGATACCTGGTGGCAAAGAACCAGGGACCAAATGCTGGTTGGGTGGTGTGCAGGTAACCAGGTCAGAGGAAGAAAAGGACCTCAGAGTAATAATCACAAGTGACCTGAAACATTCTGCACACTGCAGGAGAGCAGCAGCCAAAGCTAATATGATGCTGGGTTGCATAGCCAGGGAAGTACAAACAGGAGAGCAGAAGTCATTCCACCACTGCATAGGACACTGGTAAAGCCACCTCTGGAGTAGAGTATGCAGTTCTGGTGCCCATATCTTTAGAAGGATATCAACTTGTTGGAGACATTCCAGAGAAGGGCAACCAAGATGATCCAGGGCCAGCAGGGAAGCACCTATGAGGAAAAGCTCAGGGCTCTCAACATGTGCTCTCTAGAGGAAGAAGGGAGATGGGGACATGACTGAGACCTTCAAGTACCTTAAGGGTATTAACAGGGTGAGCACAGAGGGCCACTTCAAGCTTAATGGAAACAAGACCACTAGGGTGCACAGCCTAAAGCTGGTGGGGGACTGTTCAGGAGAAATGAGAGACACTTTTCCACAGACAGGGTGCTGGGCCATGTGGAATGAGCTGCTAGAGGAGGTGGTATCCCTAAAAATGGTGGACAGATTCAAGTGGGAGTGGGAGAGGTGAGGGAGAAAGTTGTGGTAGAACAGGGAGGCGAGTGGGGGAGAGGGAAGTTGAGGGAGGTCAAAATGGAAATGGGAGAGGGGCAGGTCCTGTGTAAGCACTGGGAACTGCACACTGCTGAGACAAGAGAGAGAGAAAGCAACCAAAGCTTGCTTAAATCAAGGAGATTATTTTCTAGACTACACTGAATTAAATTATTACTTTTTGGACCTGTGTAAGTAACTAGTATTGATTCTGTTTTGGGGGTTGACTTTTCTTAGTTTAGCCTTTAATTTGCCAGGAGGAAATGTAGTTGGGAGATATTTTCAGTCATTTGTGACTAGGCCTGTTACTTAACCTCTGTGAAATAGGTGTCTGTTAAAGGGAGGGGCTGAAAGGGCCTAGTTGAACTGTGGATTTAAAACAGGAGTTGTTTGTGATCTCTGTCTGCTGAGACAGATAGATAGAGAGAGAGAGAGAGAGAGAAACAAAGCTTCCTTAAATCAAGGAGGTTATTTTCTAGACTATACTGAAATGAATTATTACTTTTGGACCTATGTAGGTAACTAGTATTGATTCTGTTTTGGGGTTGACTTTTCTTAGTTTAAACTTTAATTTGCCAGGAGGAACTGTAGCTGGAGATATTTTCAGTCATTTGTGACTAGACTTGTTACTTAACCTCTGTGAAATAGGTGCCTGAAAGGAAGGAAGGCACTCCTGGAGTGGAGGGTCAGAGCTGTAGTTGATTGTTTCTGGAGTGTATAGGTTTACTCCCACCCACCACTCACCCCACCTGCCCCAAGCACATAGAAACATAGAAACAGACTTTGATGGCAGATAAGGACCGCTTGTCCCATCTAGTCTGCCCATTTCACCTACAGGATAGGCCGTAGATCCTAGTTAACCAACAGCCTATTTCTTCCTACCCCCACAGAATTGCCTTATGTCTGTCCCATGCATTCTTGAGTTCTCCCACAGTTTTAGACCCCACAACCTCCTCAGGAAGGCTGTTCCATGCATCCACTACCCTCTCTGTGAAATAATACTTTCTCACATTGCCCCTGAACCGCCCTCCTTCTATCTTTAAATTGTGTCCCTTGTTCTTGAAAGTCTCTTTTCTGAAAGATGCTACCCTCTTGGACTTTGTTGATTCCACTGAGGTACTTAAAAGTTTCTATCATGTCCCCTCTCCTTCTTTCTTCAAGGGTATACATATTAAGCTCCTTCAGTCTCTCCTCATACGGCTTCTCTTGCAGACCCTGCACCATTTAGTTGCCCTCCTCTGGACTACCTCTATCCTGTCTATGTCCTTGCGGAGATGGGGTCTCCAGAACTGGACACAGTACTCCAGATGGGGTCTCACCAACTGTCTGTACAGAGGGATAACAACTTCCTGTTTTCTGCTGCTGATGCCTCTCCTTATGCATCCCAGTATACCCCAGCCCTCCCTACTGCCTTCTCACATTGCTTGCTAACCTTAAGGTCATCTGATATGATTGCCCCAGGTCCCTTTCCTTTTTTGTTAGTTACTACCTCCCACCCATTGTGTATTCTTCCCCTGGGTTCTTGTTTCCCAGGTGCATTATTTTGCACTTCTTTGCATTGAATCCTAGCTGCCATACTTCTGACCATTCCTCCAACCTTGCAAGTCCCTTTTCATCCTTTCCACGCCTCCTTGTGTATCAACCCTGTTGCAGATCTTGTGTCATCTGCAAAAGGCATACTTTTCCTTCCAGTCCCTCTGCAATGTCACTGATGAAGACATTAAAAAGGACTGGACCCAATACTGAACCCTGTGGTACCCCACTAGTAACCTCTCTTTCTTCAGAGTGGACTCCATTTACAATTACCTTCTGTGTCCTGTTGTGCAGCCAATGTTTACCAGGCTACCACCCTGGGACCCACTCCCAGGCTGGTTAATTTGACTATTAATCTTTTGTGGGACTGTGTCAAATGCCTTGCTAAAGTCTAGGTAGGCCATGTCCACAGCCCCTCCCTGGTCTACTACTTTGGTCACCCAGTCAAAGAAATCTATTAGATTCATCTGACATGACCTTCCCGCTGTGCATCCATGCTGCCTTGGGTCCTGTGCTCCACTGGCCTCTAGGTACTCAACTATTCTTTCCTTCAGAAGTGACTCCATCACTTTCCCTACCACAGAGGTCAGACTGACAGGTCTGTAGTTTCCTCACGTCTGTCTTGGTCCCACTTTTGTGAAGGGGAATCACATCCGCCTTCCTCCAGTCCTCGGGTACCACACATCCTCCATGATTTATTAAAAGAGTAGCCAGTGGTTTCACTAGTTCCTCCTTAATTCTTTTAGAATTCTGGGTGAATTCCATCAGGACCCATTGCTTTGTCCACCTTCAGTTTTAGGAGTTCTTGCAGAACCCTTTCTTCTGTGAAAGGACTGGGATCAACCCCCTATCAAGAGTGCTTCTGTTAATTGAGCACTTCCCCTCCTCTTTTGTGAATACTGAGCAGAAATATTCATTCAGTATCCCTGCTTTTCACTGTCCCCTCTGCCCACCCACGTTCATTCTATTCAGCCTCACTATCCCTCCTTTGTCTTTCTCGCTCGCTGATGTACCTATAAAGGTTTTATCCCCTTCTTAACTGAGTTGGCTATCTTTTCCTCAGTTTGGGCCTTTGCTATTCTGACTTTCCTCCCTGCTTCCTTCTGCCTTAACTGGTACAGCTCTCTGTCCTACTCCTTCTGTGTTCCTTATACTTCCAGAATGCTATCTTTTCTTCCTGACTTTCCACAGCCACCTCTTGAGGAACCATAGTGGCTTTTTCTTTCATTTTGATTTGTTTATTTGCTTCACAAAGGCTTGTTGCCTCTGTGATGGCAGTTTTGATGATTCCCCATTGTTGCTCCACACCTCCTTCTAGCCTGTTTGCTAGTGCTTTTCTGAGGCACTCTCCCATCTTGCCAAAGTCAGCTCTCCTAAAGTCCAGTACCCTCACTTTTGTATGGCTTGACTCTGTAGCTGAGTTTAACGTGAACCACACTGTTTGATGGTCCTTGTCCCCAGATGGCAACCCACTTCTAGATCTGAGATCCTCTCACTGCCCCCATTTGAGAGTTACGAGGTCTAAGATTGCTCCCTCACGAGTGGGTTCCAAAACTAGCTGTCTAATGCCTGCCACCTGTAGGGCATCAAGAATGGCCCTGCTCTTGGATGTGGCTGCAGCAAATGTGCTCCAGTTAACATCTGGCATATTCAGGTCTCCCATCAATAGTATCTCCCTTTCTCTGCCATTCTAAGAATGCCTTCTATCATATTCTTGTCCATTCCCTCCCCTGACATGGGGTCTGCACAACCCCTGCGGGTTGTGGTGCCCTTTCCAGTCTCAAGGTGACCCACAGTGCCTCCTCTCCTCCCTGTTTACTCTTTTGTTCAGTTGCTTTTATCCCTTCCTTTACATAGAGAGCTACTCCTCCCCTCTTCTCCCTGCCTGTCTCTCCTGTAGGTTATGTACCCTGGATGTTAACATCCCAGTCATGGTTCTCTGTGTACCATGTTTATGTGACTGCTACGATATCCAGGCATCCCTCTTCCATCAAGGCCACCAGCTCAGGGAGCTTGTTGCCCAGACTAGAGCGTTGGTACTCATTACCCTCCATTTCCTGATGGCCTTACTCCCTTTTGCCCCATCCCTGTCCTTCTTGCCTTTGTCACTTTCTCCATTTACATAACTTCCTTTATAGCAGGGGTTCTGACATCACTTCCCAAACTGCTAACAACTATACACCTATTCTATCCTTAAAGGCACAGCACACTAAATAGGGGTAGAGACACTACAAGCTTGCACACACTAAAACAAGAAAAAAAAAAACAAAAAAAAGAAAGAAAGAAAAGCATCTGTAACAGGAAGGACACAGACATGTGGGGAGTGGTGCAATGCACTGGCTGTGGAGCAGCAGTCTTCCAGGAAACATTCTGGAGACTGCGTTGCTGCCCTATTTGCAGACGCCTCTGGTCTGAGGAGCAGGTTGTTTGTCTCCATGCTGACCTGACAAGGATTCGGGAAACCTGCTCCTTCATCCAGGAACCACCCAAGCCACCGCCACTACCTCAGAGGTTGCCAAGAAACAGGAGTGGTTGGACCACGGTGTGCTCAGGAGGGTGAGGGTGGTGGAACAGAGGTGCATCCCTCAGTTGTGCCTCCACATTCATTCGCCACTCTGGCGGAGCATGGTTCCACTATGGAGGCACCCACAGTGGAGACCAAGAAGGATGCTGGGAACCTCCACAATGAGACCCACAGGAGGGTGGCACAGGACCCCACAGGGAAGGAAACAACTCTTGGTGGGGGACTCAATTGTTAGCGAGGTAGAACTGGGGAAGGAGGGAAGGGAGGTAAGGTGACTGCCTGGGCCATGGCTTGAGGGACAGGAAATGAATCCTCAGGATTGTGGGAGCAGCTGCAAGAGAGAGTGAGCTGGATGTCATTATCCACCTAGGGACAAATAACCTGGCTGAGAATGGGATCAAAACAGTGCAACAGGAGTTTGAGGAGTTGGGAGGAGCCTTGAGACAAGTAGCACACAAAGTAACTTTCTTGGAAGTGCTACCTGTCTATGGCATGGATGAGACTAGGGTACTCTGCACCATGGGATTCACTGACTGGTTGAAAAACTGGTGCAAAGCTCAGGGATTTGGCTTCATTGGGGACTGGGGCTCCATCTGGAGGGATGCAGGCCTATACAGGTGCGATGGTCTGCATCTATCCAGGAGGAACCAGGATCCTAGGTGATAGGTTGGAGGGTAAAGAGTACCAATGCCTGTAGTCTAGGTAAAAAGCTCTCCGAAATGGTGGCCTTGATGGAAGAGGGATGCCTGGATATTGTGGCAGTCACAGAAACATGGTACACAGAGAACCATGATTGGAATGTCAACATACCAGGGTAAACAATCTACAGAAGGGACAGGGAGGAAAGAAGATGAGGAGGAGTAGCTCTCTATGTAAGGGAAGGGATCAAAGCAACAGAACTAAAGGGTAAACAGGGAGGAGAGGAGGCACTGTGGGTCACCCTGGAGACTGGAAACTGCACCACAATCTGCACAGGGTTGTATACAGACCCCGTCTCAGGGAGGAAATGGACAAGGAAATGATAGAAGGCATCCTTGGGATGGCAGAGAAAGGGAGATATTGCTGATGGGGACCTGAATATGCCAGATGTTAACTGGAGCACCTTTGCTACAGCCACATCCAAGAGCAGGGCCATTCCTGATGCCCTACAGGGGCATGCCTCAGACAGCTAGTTTTGGAACCCACTCAGGAAGGAGCAGTCTTAGACCTGGTACTCTCAAATGGGGACAGAGACAGGATCGCTGATCTTGAAGTGGGTAGCCATCTGGGAACAAGCGACCACCAAACAGTGTGGTTCACAATAAACTTAACTCTAGAGTCAAGCCATACAAAAGTGAAGGTACTGGACTTCAGGAGGGCTGATTTTGTCAAAATGGGAGAGTGCCTCAGAAAAGCACTAGCAAACAGGCAAGAAGGTGGGTGGAGCAACAATGGGGAAACATCAAAACCGCCATCACAGAGGCAACAAGCATTTGTGTGAAGAAATAAACAAATCAAAATGAAAGAAAAAAAACTATGGTTCTCAAAAGAAGGCGGGGAAGGTAAGGGAGAAAAAGATAGCATTTAGGAAGTATAAGGAAACACAGAAGGAGCAGGACAGAGACCGTACCAGTTAAAGCAGAAGGAAATGGGAAGGCAGTCAGAATAGCAGAGGCCCAAACCGAGGAAAAGATAGCTAACTCAGTTAAGAAAGGGATAAAACCTTTTATAGGTACATTAGGGAGCAAAGAAAGACTAAGGCAGGGATACTGAGGCTGAATAAAGAGGAAGGTGGTTGGTCAGAGAGCGACAGTGAAAAGCAGGGATACTGAATGAATACTTCTGCTCAGTATTCACAATGGAAAAGCAGGGGAAATACCTAATCCAGTCAATAGAAGCACTCTGGATGGGGGTTGATATTAGTCCTTTCACAGAAGAAAGGGTTCTGAAAGAACTCTTAAAACTGAAGGTGGATAAACAATGGGGCCTGATGGGATTCACCCAGTATTCTAAAAGAACTAAGGGATGAACTAATAACACCACTGACTACCTTTTAATAAATCATGGGAGGATGGTGTGGTACCTGAGGACAGGAGGAGGCGGATGTGATTCCTCTTCACAAAAGTGGGAGCAAGACAGATGCAGGAAATTACAGACCTGTCAGTTTGACCTCAGTGGTAGGGAACATGATGGAATCACTTTTGAAGGAAAGAATTGTTGAGTACCTAGAGGCCAGTGAGGCACAGGACCCAAGGCAGCATGGATTCACAGCAGGAAGGTCATGTCAGACAAATCTAATTGATTTCTTTGACTGGGTGACCAAAGTAGTAGACTAGGGAGAGGCTGTGGACATGGCCTCACCTAGACTTTAGCAAGGCATTTGACACAGTCCGCACAAAAGATTAATAAACAAATTAGTCAGCCTGGGAGTGGGTCCCAGGGTGATAGCCTGGGTAAAACACTGGCTGGACAACAGCACACAGCGGTAATAGTAAATGGAGTCTACAGTGACGAAAGGGGAGTTACTAGTGGGTACCTGAGGGTTCAATACTGGGTCGGTCCTTTTAATGTCTTTATAAGTGACATTGCAGAGGGACTGGAAAGGAAAGTATGTCTCTTTGCAGATGACACAAAGATCTGCAACAGGGTTGATATGTAAGGTGGGGTGGAAATGATGAGAAGGGACTTGGCAAGGTTGCAGGAATGGTCAAATGTATGGCAGCTTAGATTCAATGCAAAGAAGTGCAAAATAATGCACCTGGGAAACAAAACCCAGGGAAGAGTACACAATGGGGGGTGAGATACTGACAACAACAAAAATGGAAAGGGACCTTGGGGTAGTCATATCAGATGACCTAAAGGTGGGCCAGCAATGTGAGAAGGCAGTAAGGAGGGCTGGGGAGTACTGGGATGTATAGTGAGAGGCATCACCAGCAGAAAACAGGAAGTTGTTGGCCCTCTGTACAGACAGTTGAGTAAGACCACATCTGGGGTACAGTGTACAGTTCTGGAGACCCCATTTCCATAAAGACATAGACAGGGTGGAGGCTGTCCAGAGGAAGGCAACCAGAATGGTGCAGGGTCTGCACCAGAAGACATATGAAGAAAGACTAAAGGAGTTTAAGATGTATTGCCTTGAAGAAAGGAGGAGAGGGGACATGATAGAAACTTTCAAATACCTCAAGGGACTCAACAAAATCCAAGAGGGTAGCATCTTTCAGAAAAGAGATGTGAAAGAACAAGGGACACAATTTGAAGATAGAGGGGACAGCTCAAAGGTAATGTGAGGAACTATTTCTTCACAGAGAGGGTTGTAGATGCATGAAACGGCCTTCTTGAGGAGGTCGAGAGTCAAAAACAGTGGTGGAATTCAAGAATGCATGGGACAGACATCAGGCAATTCTAGTGGGGGTAGGAGGAAGTAGGCTGTTGGTTAGCTAGGATCTGCAGCTTTTCCGTTAGGTAGGGAAATGGGCAGACTAGGTGGGCCAAGTGGTCCTTATCTGCCATCAAATTGTGTGTTTCTGTTTCACTTGAACAGATTCAATAGACCATGATGCCTTTATCTGCTTGCATGTTCATATGTTCATATGATTCTGCTCCTCCACCCCAGTGTGGTGGGTGTACTACCTTCCTGCCAGATAAAGCAGCCTTCCGCGAACTTATGGGGTACAGAGGATTTTTACTTTTTGTTGTTTCCTCTTGTTTGTTGTGTGCTCCCTGTCCCTGTAGGGATCTCAACATGTGGGACCATGGTCCCTGATGCAAAGCGTGCTGGCGCCGCGTGCCATCGATCGCAGTGCAGCATCCCTCTCTGCCAGTTTCCTGAGCCACTCTGCCATCCATATATCTACAGGTGGCTGTAGCACTGTGGGACATGGCTCCCTGCTCTCCCAGAGGAGAGCATCCTTTTGAATGTGCAATCCTCCACTCCCCATCAGCCCCAAAGACCCAGGCTCGTTCTCGAAGCCAGATCGCCCGGCATCACAAGCGGTAGCCCTACCACTGCACCAGCTGCCCAGCCCCAGTACAGATATTTGACCAAAATTACTTGAAATGAAGAATTACTCCAGTTTGTGAAAAGTGGTGAACCCTTTAAGGATGCCGTAGACAAGGATCTGTTGCTCAGTGATCTATCCTTTTAATTTGCAAATGAATAAGCATGATGACTGACTGATTTACCTTTAAACTACTGCTATTTAACATAGAAACATAGAATTTGTGGCAGATAAGGACCGCTTGGCCCACCCAGTCTGCCCATTTCCTACCTGATGGATAAGCTGCAGATCCTAGTTAACCAGCAGCCTACTTCTTCCTACCCACCCCTAGAATGGCCTTATGACGAGCTGTCCCATGCATGCTTGAATTCCACCACTGATTTGACTCCACAACCTCCTCCGGAAGGCAGCTTCCATGCATCCACAACCCTCTCTGTGAAAAAATACTTCCTTAAATTACCTCTGAGCGGCCCCCCATCTTCAAATTGTGCCCTCTTGTTCTTGCACACCTCTTTTTGAAAGATGCTACCCTCTTGGACTTTGTTGATTCCCTTGAGGTATTTGAACATTTCTATCATGTCCCCCTCTCCCTCCTTTCCTCGAGGCTATACATATTAAGCTCCTTTCGTCTCTCTTCATATGTCTTCCAGTTGCAGACCTTGCACCATTTTAGTTGCCCTCCCTCTGGACAGCTTCCATCCTGTCAATGTCTTTTGGAGATTGGGTCTCAGAACTGCACACAGTACTCCAGATGGGGTCTCACCAGCTGTCTGTACAGAGGGATAATAACTTCCTGTTTTCTACTGGTGATGCCTCTCCTATGCATCCCAGTATCCCCCAGTCCTCCTTGCTGCCCTCTCACATTGCTTGCCCACCTTTAGGTCATCTGATATGATTACCCCAGGTCCCTTTCCATTTTGTTGTTGTTAGTATCTCACCCCATTGTGTACTCTTCCCTGGGTTTTGTTTCCCAGGTGCATTACTTTGCACTTCTTAGCATTGAATCTAAGCTGCCATACATTTGACCATTCCTCTAATCTTGCCAAGTCCTTCTCATCCTTTCCACCCCACCCTGTGCATCAACTCTGTTGCAGATCTTTGTGTCATCTGCAAAGAGACATACTTTCCTTCCAGTCCCTCTGCAATGTCCCTTATAAAGACATTGAAGAGGACCGATCCTAATACTGAACCCTGTGGTACCCCACTAGTAACCCTCCTTTCTTCTGAGTGGACTCCATTTACTATTACTCTCTGTGTCCTATTCTCTGCCAATTCTTTACCCAGGCTGTCATCTTGGGACCCACTCCCAGGCTGGCTAACTTGTATATTAATCTTTGTGTGGGACTGTGTCAAATGCCTTGCTAAAGTCTAGGTAGGCCATGTCCACAGCCCCTCCCTGATCTACTACTTTGGTCACCCAGTCAAAAAATCTATCAGATTAGTCTGGCATGACCTTCCGCTGTGAATCCATGCTGCCTAGGGTCCTGTGCCCCTCTGGCCTCTAGATACTGACAATTCTTTCCTTCAGAAGTGATTCCATCATTTTCCCTATCACTGAGGTTAAACTAACAGGTCTGTAGTTTCCTGCCTCGCCTTGCTCCACTTTTGTGAAGGGAATCACATCTGCCCTCCTCCAGTCCTCTCGGTACCATCCCATCCTCCCATGATTTGTTAAAAGGGTAGTCAGTGGTGTCACTAGTTCTACCCTTAGTTCTTTAGAATTCTGGGATGAATCCCATCAGGCCCCATTGCTTTGTCCACCTTCAGTTTTAAGAGTTCTTTCAGAACCCTGTCTTCTGTAAATGGGCTGGTATCAACTTCTGTATCCAGAGTGTTTCTACTGTTTGTTTTATGTACCTCCCCTCTTCATTTGTAAATACTGAGCAAAAATATTTTAGTGTCTCTACCTTTTCACAGTCTCCTCTGCCCACCTCTCTCCCTTTATTATGCCTCACTATCCCTCCCTTGATCTTCCTTCGGCTCCTGATGTACCTATAAAGGTTTATCCCCTTCTTAACTGAGTTGGCTATCTTTTCTCGGTTTGGGCCTTTGCTGTTCTGACTGCCTTCCAGCCTCCTTTTGCTTTGACTGATACAGTTCTCTGTCCTGCTCCTTCTGCGATTCCTTGTACTTCCTGAATGCTTTCTTTTTCTCTTGAACCTTCACTGCCACTTCCTTTGAGAACCATAGTGGTTTCTTACATCGTTTTGTTTTGTTTTGTTTATTTGCTTCACACAAAGGCTCGTTACCTCTGTGATGGCAGTTTTATTATTCCCCATTGTTCTTCCACCCCTCCTTCCTGCCCATTTGCTAGTGCATTCCTTAGGCACTCACACCATTTGGCAAAGTCAGCCCTCCTAAAGTCCAGGACCTTTGCCTTTGTGTAAGCTGACTCTATTGCTGCGTTTGTGTGAACCGTACTGTTCGATGGTGCTAGTTCCCAGATGGCTACCACTTCAATCTGTGATCCCTCTCCATCTCCATTTGAGAGATTCAGGTCTAATATTGCTCCCTCTCGAGTGGGTCTTCCAATACTAGTTGTCTAAGGCATGCCCCGTAGGGCATCTAGAATAACTCCACTCTTCAAGTGGCTGCTGCAACTGCACTCCAGTTAACATCTGGCATATTCAGATCACCCACAGCAATATCTCCCTTTTTCTGCCATTCTAAGTATACTTTCTATCATTTCCTTGTCCATTTGCTCCCCTGAGAAAGTGGGTATCTAACCACTGTGTGGACTGTGGTGCCATTGCCTGTCTCAAATTTACCCACAGTGCTTCTTCTCCTCCCTGTTTAACCTTTTGTTCTGTTGCTTTTATTCCTTCCCTATGTAAAGCTACTCCTCCTCCTCTTTTACCCCCGTCCCTCCTGTAGATAGTGTATCCTGGTATGTTTAGGTCCCAGTCATGGTTTGTGTGTACCATGTTTCTGTGACTGCCACGATATCAGATGTTCCTCCTCCATCAAGGCCACTAAGTCAGGAAGCTTGTTACCCAGATATGGGCATTGGTACTCATTCTCCATTTTTGATGGCTTTACCTTCTGTTGCAGCATCCCCACTGACCTTTCTACTTCGGTCTTTTCTCATTTAGTACCCTGTTTTGTAGGGAGAGGCTGGGATTTTCCTGCTTATCAGTGCCTCCCTTGACTAGTTTAAAGCTTGCCAATGAAGCATTTAAACCGATTGCTCAAAAGTCTTGTTTCCTTCCTGGACAGATGCAGACCATCCTGCCAGTATAGGCTGGTGTCCCTCCAGGTGGAACCCAGTCCCAATGAAGCCAAACCCCTGTGCTCCACACCATTTTTTCAACCATTCATTAAACTGCATGGTGCTAATTACCCTCGCCTCCCCATGCCATTGACAGGCAGCACCTCTGAGAAGGATACTGTGTGTGCTACTTGCCTTAGGCCCCTCCCCAACTCTGCAATGTCCTCCTGCACTGCTCTAATCTCATGATGAGCCAAGTCATTTGTCCCTAGGTGGACAATTATGTCCAGCTCAGACTCCCTTGCAGCTGTTCTCGTGATCCTGAGGATGCGCTTCCTGTCCCTCAAGCCATGGCACCAGGCAGGCACCTTACTTCAGTTTTCCCAGCTCCCCCTAGTTCTATACCCCTAATAATTGGAGTCCCCCACCAGGAGCTGCTTCCTTTCCCTGTGGTGTCCTCCTCCTCTTCCTGTGGGTCTCCCTTGTGACAGTTGTCATCAGTCTTCTCTGCAGGTGCATCCATAGGGAGCTATGCTCCCCAGAATGGTGTATGGATTGTGGAGTGGAACAATTGACTGGGTGTGCCTCTGTTCCACCATCCTCACCCTCCCTGAGCCCACTGTGGTCCAACTGCTGTGCTTTCTTAGCAACCTCTGAGGTAGTGGTGGTGGCGCTAGTGCTCCCTGGATGGGGAGGTTCCTTCCTACTGTCCAGTGTGGCCTGGGGAAGGTTTCCTTACTACTGTCCAGTGCGGCCTGAAGGACGGGCAACTTCCTCCCTCAGGGCAGAGATTGTCTGCAACAGGGCAGCATCTCAGCCTCCAGAAAGACTCCGGAAGACTGCTGCCCCACAGCCATTACATTTGCACTACTCCCACATGTTTATCTACTTTTTTGTGTGTGTGTGTGTGTGTGTGTGTGTGTGTGTGTGTACGTGTGTGATTGGTTTAATCTACAACTCTCTTCTCCCCTCCTCCCATTTTATTTCTGCAGGAGCGGTGACAATGTTGGACAAAGCTGCTGTCCTGGTACTCTTCAGCCTTGCAATGCACTCTGTCTGTTCACCTCTCTACCCAGCGTTGAGTAGATTGATTTCTTGGCCCTACTCTCAAGATTTTTGCTACAGGCACTGAATGGAAGAACTTTCTTTAAAAAAAATTAAATAACCAGCCAGGTAGTACAGTGGTAGTGATACTGCTGTAAAACCGGCAGCCCGTGTTCTGGATTGAGTGCTGGCCAATGGAGGACAGTTTTTTTTTTTGTTAATGTAGTTTTTATTGAACTTTTTCAGTGGTCTGTAGTATAGAAACAAGTACATATTGCACAGTAGTACAGATGGAATGTTAATAGGATATACAGTAGCATTACACATTTCTGGATGCTGTCCTGCATCCACCAGTACCTATAGTTTTGAGGGTACTTTCTTCTACAGGGACAGCTGGAGGAGCATACCAGTGTGTCTAGCATGCAAAATAACTTCAGTGGCACTAGTTCAGGTGGATCCTGGCATGTAGGCCATCCAGTGGTATCATGAAAGGTGTCAAAGGGGTCCATCTCTGGGGCTGGGAAGATGCCAGGATGAAGGATTCCACCTGTGAGTCTACATGATAACTGGAGGAGGGCAGTCTATGAATGTGAAATGGCTTCTAGGTAAGCCAGGCCAGAAGAATCATCCAGTAACCCATATCCCATGTTTTCTTCAGTTAGGGCACCAGAGTTGGGTCTCTGGCCATGGAGTGTAATAGCCAAGAGTGAATGTCCCAGGGACTTTTCTCCCTTCCATGGGGGGAGGGGATGTTGTTTCCACTGTGTGGCTGCCGATGGATGGAGACCAGTTGGCAGCACAGTCAAGAACACCAGAAGGGAGCGTTGCCAGCAGTTGCCTGTCACGGATACATGCCACATAAGCATGCATGACCATATCATTGCATGCTGGCACTCAGGGACGAAAATCTGGAGGGAGAAGGAAATTGGCCATCCAGTTGAGGCACCTCCCGCAGGCTGTTGCACAACAGACATGGCTGGCCATCTACCACGTAGTGGTCCTGGGTAAGTGGTGGATAACGGTTAGTCCTTGAGAAGGTCGGAAATGGGGCTGAGGGTGCTGCCAAATGTGACCAGAATGAGAAACAGCTTGGTAAGAAAAAAATTAAATACACTCGAGCCAGTGGTGCTGGTGGTAGTGCATTGTGCTACCATGTGGGAGACCAAGTTCATGGCCTGAGCCTCGGCACTTCCCACTGGACCAATGGAGTCTCAGAGTGCCGCAAATGCAACATGCTCTGACTTCAGAGGCTGAACTCCCGCAGTCAGTGTCTCCTATGGCAACTGGTCTGGGAGCATTGTCATGGGTGATCATGCATTGTCAGACCATGCCCTGTCCTCAAGGAAAGATGGTGGAAGAGACAATTGACAGAGGAGGTGGAACCAAGTGAGAGAACAAACTGCTTGGCTGGGTGTCTTTGATGACAGCTGCCATGTTCTACGATACCCAACCCTAAGACACTCCACAGCGTCTCAATGAGGTAAGAGTCACAAAGGTGCTTCCTCTCCTGGAGCCAATAAGTGGCACCCCTACCATAATAGAATGGAGCAGACCTCCACTGGTGGAGATTCTGAGGTGCTTGCTGGTGGACTGTAGAGGTCAGCAGAGTGGGTCAGACAGGTAAAGTACTCTAGAATGACCAAAGGAAGGGACTACAGGACAAAGCCGAGAAAAGCACATTCCTTTCTATAAAGCAAGATTTGGGAATATTACAACTAGCAGTACAATAAATCTTCAGTGGTTTCTGATGGTGTTGCTTTCCTGTCAACAACAGATGCAAAATCTGTTTAGTCGCCTGCAGATTTCTGGATCCTGATGGGGAGACAGAGGAATTTCCTTTCACAGTAGAAAGGAATTATTTAATATATCACTTGAAACCTCTGACCAGTTGGAGGGAAGAAAATTGGAGCATTACCAACAATCATAGACAAAAAAAAAACTAGATTGCTGATGGCGTCACAAAAGCAAAATGAAAACTAAGGCAAAATCTCAGACAAAGATCATTTTAGCCCAGCAGCAGTAGAGGCAGCATGTTGTGTTGACATCATGTGGAGACCTGGGTTTCTGTTCCAGGTTGACTGCCTTCCTTTGGATGGTGAAATCTAGCGACTCAGCAAGAGCTGCAGGGCCTGGAAGAGTAGGCAGGATTTCAATAATGGAAGAGCACAAACATTGGTGCATGCTGGGTAGGGAAGGTTAGTATTTATGACTGGCTGAGTTAAGGCGGATTTGGTCAATATTTTAAATCTAAATGAAGGCCTATGCCTTCAGGCTACCCCCTTGCTACTCCAATATGATACTTAGACTTTGGGGTGCATTGCAGATGTCTCAATGGAAAAGCCCGATTCCGCCTGGTAAGTCCTAGAGAACTTCATGGATGACTACGCAACATCTCCCTGTTAAGGCTGGCATGGCAGACATGACCATGTAATGGATGAGGAGAGGAGCTATTGGAGGAAAAACATTGTGGAAGGAATGGCAGCATGACTCCAAGATCGACCCATGTCTTAATGACCCGATGGTGTCTCTAGTTAAGGGCTTCCATCTTCTAACCAGAACCCGTGAGTACAGAGGAACTGACCCACTGCAGGTGATCCAGTACAAGGGGTCTCCAGGGCAATGGATAATGTCAGGGCAGGCAGGCAATCAGCACCAAAGCCAAGGTAGGGAAGCCCCACTCCGCAATAGGGAACGTCAAGAAATAAAAGAAAAAAATGTGCTTGTAGTTCACAGATTGTACATTGTACTTGACATCCTGGTTTTCATAAAAACAAGATCACTGTCCCCACAGCCATCATTTCCTCTGGCTGCCTCTCTGCACCGTTTTTTCATTGATTTGTTTATTTACAGTTTTCATCACTGAGCTGTGACAGCTTGTTCCCATGTGTTTCCTGGTGGTGGGTTATGTAGAAATGTTTTGTTGACAGGGTAATGTTGGCCAGGACAAAAGAGAATCTCCCTAATTGTATTATGTGTACCATGTGATCTTAAACTTCTACTTGGACAGCCACCAGAGATTGAAAAAAGGTACCTTAGTTTAACATCTCATCAAAGTACAAGCACCTCAATAGTGAGGCATTTCCTAGTGTTGCGCTATGGTGTCAGTACTGGGCATTAATAAGTAACTGGTGTGGGACTAGAACCCACAGCTGTCCAAACCTTCCGATCCAGAGCAAGTGTGCAGCATAGTGAGCCACTGACACTGATGCAATCTCTAGCTTGTGACATCACAGTCTGTTGCTGTGGAAATGATTATGATGTCCAAAGCTGAGGACTGTGATGTCGGGTATATGGACAAGAAGCCAGAACAAATGAAGTCTGGGGCCAGTGATCCGTTTTCATGATAATGTGCACAATTATAAAAGAAAAGGATGAAGCTAAATACACACAATATACTGTATCAGACATCAGCTGAATTCTGTATACAAGTGATATTTCTTTTTTCATACAGCTTTTTACCCTCTCTCTTGCTGTCAGTCCAGGGATGTACCCTGCAAGTAGATCTGCCAGCATTCTGATGGCAGGGGTGGGTGTCCTTCTCCATTTGTCCTCCTAGTCCCGTCCTCCACCCCATGGCATCTGCAGTGCCACATTGGCCTTATGTGCACTTATTGCCCCAGTGGCAAGAGCAAACTCACTGGCCCGGCCTGCAGCGATTGCTGTGGCTGCAAGACCTTCTGACAACCTTCCTGATGGAGGCGCGCTGCCATGCAGCAGGTACCTGAGCCTAGCTTGCCTCCGGCACAGCTAACTGAGCTCACTCCTAAGCTTGAATTGCCTGCCGGTAGCATGATGCTCTGCTGCTGGGCCATCTGCTGGCGTACAACTGATATTTTTCCAATGTTTGCTTCTCGTGAAACAGCAGAGGATTGCACATTGTGAAAAGGACTGACAAACAGTCTCCAAAAGCTGAAACAGCTGCTCAGACACGATCATTTTTTGAAATTACTTTGACTTGATAATTAAAGAACTACTGAAGCCTGAAAGAAAACTTTGAAAACATAATAAGTAGGTAAAATTTTGCTTGTATTCCACATGTATTCTAGATTTCTCCTCCCCATTATTTATTACTGAGGAAATGTACATGAATACATGATTTTCATCCTTACAGTGACTTTTTTTTTAACTCCTGCTACAACGCTCGGTGTCTGCCTCTCCTTGGGCCCTCAAGCCTTCTCCACTCCCGGCCATCCTCTTCCAGAGCCCTGCTATCCCACCACATCACAGCCAATCCTCCGAGATGTCCTAGAGTAACCCATCTGGTGGGTCCCTCCTCTGAGGGAAGGCATCGGGTAAGGGGAAACCCCAGCACTCTATTATCTTTACTTGGCTCTGGGGTGCTGCTGTGGAGGGCAGGCTCTCATAGGTTCCAGGTGTGTGGAGAATGCGGAAGCCATCATCTAGCGGCCGCCAAAGTTATTTTCCACTTTTCTTTGGTTGTCCCTCCTGCGCCTCTGCGTAGTAGTGCACTCTCTATTGGGGGCCGCACAGAAGCAGGCTGCCCACCAACTCACCCAGAAGAGGAGAGCAGTCCTCCGGATGCTCAATCCTCTCCTTCCCAGCCAGCCCCAACAATCTGAGTCCATTCCCGAACCGGTCGCCGGCGTGGTTCAAGTGTGGCGCCCAGTGCCTCAGCCCTCTGTGCCACCAGGCCGCTCCTTACAGTTACTTTCAAAGTTAATCTGTCTCTATAGCTACTCCTACTTCAAGTCATAATGTCTGTTGTGACATCACAATCTGTTGCCACAAGAGTAACTGTGATGTCACAAGCAGTGCATTATGACTTCAGGTAGAGACAGCAACAGAAATAGATGAACTCTTCATGAGCAAAATCTGTTTTGTGTAATTGACCTCAGCAATAAACAATGGGAGGAGATAAAGAACTAATGTGAAATACAAGCTGAACTTTATCTAAATATTATGTTTTGTTAAAGTTCTCCTGAAGTTGTCAGCTGCTCTTTGACCATTTTACTTGGGCCACAGTTGCCCAGGTTTTTTTTTGCTGCCTTATAAAATGTTGGAGAACACAAAGGACCCTAATGAATAGCTGATGTCATGCAAGAATGCTGTAAATATTTTTAACAGAATTCAGATATAGTAATTGTTTAATTTTGCAGGTATAGTCAAGGCAAAGCAGTGAAGAGCTTAGCAAAATACAGTCAACCCACACCAGGAGGTGGAACTCTCCTTGGAAAGCCATAATTTCCTGGCTGAACCAGCAAAAAAAAGGTGGGTTTTTCATCTTCCTAACCCCTTACTCCAGTGGAAAAAAACATTTCTACAGCTAGTTCCTGCTAGAAATTGTAATAGTTAAGAGATTGTAAGCAGATAAGAGTAGTACATTACGAGCATATTTCATAGATACATACATAGATACATAGACAGTGTCGGTAGATAAGGGCCTACTGCCCACCCAGTCTGCCCATTTGAGCTTGTAAGTTCAGTTTATGTTTTCCTAGAAGTCTGTTGCCCTTACCCTGACCTCCAGAATTCCTTTATGTCTATCCCATGCATTCTTAAATCCTGTGACTGTTTCAGCCCCACCACTTCCTCTGGCAGGGTGTTCCCTTGTCCACCACCGTTCTGTGAAGAAATTTTCCTCATGTTTCCTCTGAATCGTCCTCCTCCAACTTCACCTCATGCCTCTAATCCTGGAACATCTTTTCGCTTAAAAACAGGTATTCCTGCACCTATTCCTCCTGTAAGATACTTGTCTGTCTCTATCATATCCCTCTCTCCTCCTCTCCTCCAGGGAGTACATGTTCAGTTCTTTCAACCTGTCCTCATAGGACTTGTGATGCAATCCATGCACCATCTTTGTTGCCCTTCTCTGAACCTTCTCTACCCTGTCTATGTCCTTATGTAGGTAAGGTCTCAGAACTGTACACTGTACTCCAGGTGGGCCTCACTAGTGTCTTGTATGGTGGAATTATGACATCCGTTTTCCGGCTGGTGATGCCCCTGCCTATGCATCCCAGCATCCTATTTTCCTAGGGTGCGCTAGTCTTTTGCTTTGTATCCTATTTGCTTTACCTGCTGCCTTGTCACACTGTTTCCCTACCCTGAGGCCATCAGAGATGATAACCCCAAGATCCCTTTCCTGCTTGGTGCATGCTATATCCTCACCCCAAGTGATATATTGTGCCAGGGCTTTTGTGCCCCATATGCATTATTTTGCACTTCTTTGCATTGAATTTCAACTGCCAAACCCCTGACCATTCTTCAAGTTTCTGCAGGTCCTTCTCATTCTGTCAACACCCTCTGGTGTGTCTACTCTTTACAGAGCTTTGTGTCATCAGCGAACAGTGAAATTCTGCCTTCTAGGTCCTGCACAATGTCACTGATGAAGATGTTGAATAGGACCGGTCCCAGCACTGATCCCTGTGGTACCCCACTGGACACTCTTCCCTCTGTGGAGTGACAGCCATTTACCACCACCCTCTGTGTCCTGCCGCCCAGCCAGTTACCTACCCACCACACTACTGTCTTGCCCACACATATTCCCAGTTTGTGTAATAGTCTTCTATGTGGCACAGTGTCAAAGGCCTTGCTGAAGTCCAGATAGGCCATGTCAACTGCCCTCCCTGATCCACCTCCCTAGTCACCCAGTCAAAAATTCAATGAGGTTGGTCTGACATGACCTCCCCTGTGAAACCATGCTGCCTTGGGTCCTGTAGTCCACTGACAACCAGATGTTCCACCAATCTCTCCTTCAGTAGTACTTCCATGATCTTCCCCACTACCGAGGTGAGGCTGACTGGACTGTAGTTCCCCGCTTCTCTTTGTTCCCACTTTTGTATAAGGGGACTACATCTGCTGTCCTCCAGTCTTTGGGTACCTCCCTGTTTCCAGTGATCGGCTAAACAGGATAGCCAGAGGTTCAGCCACCACCTCTCTTTGTTCTTTAGGGACCCTGGGGTGCACCCATCTGGCCCTATTGCTTTATCAACTCTTATTGCTTCCAGTTCCTTCAGGACCCTTCTTGTGTAAAGGGACTTGTGTCCATTTCTGCACCATTCTCACCCTTGTACCCCTTTAGACCCACTACCCTCCTCTTTCTTCAGTAAAGACCTGAGCAGAAATACTCTGTTCAATATGTCAGCTTTACTGTTGTCATCCTCCATGCGCCCCATCCTCCCCTTCAGTCTCACTATCCCTCCTTTGCCTTTCTTTCTTCACTTATGTACCTGTAAAAGGTTTTGTCCCCTCTACCCACTGATTTTGCAATGTGTTCTTCTGTCTGAGCTTTGGCTTCCTTACTGACCTCCTGCCTCCCTTTGCTTCTCCTGGTACTTCTCCTATCCCCTTCTGCCTGTATCTTTTGTATTGCCTGAATGCAATCTTTTTGGCTTCCACTTTCTTTGCTACCTCTTTGGAAACCATAATGGTCTCCTCTTTCTTTTCCTCTTGCTAACCTGCTTTATGCATATTTCTGTTGCTCTTGTAATCCCCATTTTAAATACTGCCCACTGTTCCTCAACCCCGATTCCTGCCCCATTCCTTAATGCCTCTTTTCAAGTATCTCTGGATTTTCCCAAAGTCTTCCCCTAAAATCCAGAATACGTGTTTTTGTGTGGTTTGGTTCTGCTCTTTCTGTGATTTCAAACCACAATGACTGAGTGGTCACTGTTCCCCAGGTGCTCCCCACTGTTACCCCATCACACTGTCCCTGTTTGTGAGCACAAGGTCCAGTATTGCCTTCTGCTGAGTTGGTTCTGTGAAAATGAAAATGACATGCTTTCCATAATTGTTGATCTTCCAGAATACCTTTATCATTGATTACCACTTGTGAGTCTAAGCTGGAGGCAATTAAGACCCTGTGGGCAGGATTTGTCTGGTGGGGATGCTGACACAAGAGACCCTGTGTATGCATCACCACATGCACCCACAAGGTATACAGCGGCATTAGCCCCTAACCACATTAAGTGCCTTTTTACCAAGGAGATGAGCAACATGAACCTACTGAGTAACCTATGCACTGAACCTAAGGACATACAAGATAGCCCTGGTGGCCTGTATAAGAAGGGTGACCCAACCCAGTTTCATAGTGTCTTCACAGCCCAAACCAGGTACAAAGGGCGAAGACCACAACAAAACAGTACTGGAGTGAGTCTGGGGATGGTGGGCAGTTGTCTAATAATCAGTGGTGAAGATATTCTAGAAGATCAGCAATTACAGTAAGTATGTAATTTTCATATCTTCCAAGAATCAATCTTCACCACTGATTCCCACTAATGAGTCAGAGTACCAAGTTTAGAGAATGTCCCTGGACTAGGGAGGCTGGAGCCAGGGCTCACTCAGGATAGTAATCCATTAAAAATTACAAAAGGTCCATATCTGGGGTGCCCATCTAATCAAATAGCGATCTCACAATGCCTGATGCTAGTGACCACTTGTGAGGTTTGGCCTCTGTTTGACTAAGTTGTTTGCCAGCGTGTTCAGGACTCCGGAAGGCACCATTCCCACATTCTTATTGCATCCTGCAGAAGGATGAGAACGTGCTCCTTCATTCTTATGAATATAGTACATCACAGACTTGTCTGTCTGTAGAAGAACTGTCTTTTGGCTGATCAAGTCCACCATTGCTTTCAAACCCTACAGAGCTGCTTGTGTCTTAAGCACGTTGATGTGTAGATATGTCTCTAAGGGTTCCCAGACATCTTGGGCCAGATGCTCAAAACTTGGTGAAAGCCGCATTGTAGGTGGCTTGCACCGGTTGCCAATGCACCAGGACCCTGTGCCCGATTCTCTATCAGGTAGGTTCCTGGTGGCAAAGTCCCTGGCTTGCAGAATCCTAGCCATGTGCAAACAGAGGGCACATCTGGACAGGTTGCTGCAAGCCTGCTATCAAAGAAGCATTCCTGGGAGTCTAGCGACACCCCAAGCCCTGATCCCCTTATGAAATATGAATTCATCCCTGGCAGTCTAGCAGGCCCCCACCAAGCCCTGATCCCCTGTTATGATTAATTAAATAACCTCTGGTGGTCTATAAGACCACCCTACAAACCCCGATCCCCGTTATGATTAATTAAATAATCCCTGAATGCTGTCATAGTATATATGGTGGAGTTCTGGCCTCAGCAAGGAGACCGACAGTGCTACTGATGTGCACTCAATGGTGGAAGAAAGAAACTGAAGCAGTTGGGGACTGGTGCTGCCTTATCACCCGACCACGTGTGGCGTTGGGCATGCATGACCTCTCATATCACTAACCCACACCAGAAAAGTTCTAGCTTCTGGGGTCCTAGCACCTCCAGCTGAAGCCCACAAGTAGGAATCAATGGTGAAGATTGATTCTTGAAAGATTTATAGATTCCAACACGAATAAAGACATTTGTCTGACATGTCAGTAACCAGGTGTGATTGTTCTTGCTGAGTTCTTGCATGACAGTACATACATAGGATACATAAACTTGGTTTGAGCAGAGAGAGAGAGAGAGACTACTAGAGTCTTTGAAATGCTTGTCATTTCTCAATGGTTTACCTAAATATGGAATTGTTTTTAGGTGCATAAATATTGCATTTTAAAGCAGTTATTTGTCTGACATGATACCAGAGATTCTGGAAGGAAATTCCATAGATTTATTACCCACTGGTTAAACAAATAGCCTTTCCTAGCAGTTTTATATTGCTCACCTTCATCTGCCTGTCAGCCATCTTCTATTGTAGATGCTGTCCTTTGCCTCCAGCCCTATGCAGTCTAAGTAAATCCTTATTTTGAAATGTCTTAAAAATAAGGCACATATCTCCTCTTAGTCTCCCTACCCTCCAGGCTACACATATCAAGTTCACACAATCTATTCTCATAGCTCACACCCCTCAGTACTCTAACCATTTTGAGGCTTACTCCTTTGTATCCCTCCAGCAGCTGATGTTGCCAAAGCCTTGTGAGGCCCCAAACTGCCTGCAGTACTTGGTGTGGGCCTCACAAGTGCCATATTGTATTATAATAGATAGAAACATAGAAACACAGAAACATAGACTTTGATGGCAGATAGGGACGGCTTGGACCACCTAGTCTGCCCATTTCACCTATTGGGTAAACTGCAGATCCTAGTTTACCAACAGCCTACTGAATAGCATGTTTGTTTGTTTTGGTGTTTTCAAAAGTTGTTCTCAATGTTAAAACATTCCTTACTTCAGAAGACTCACCTATTACAACAAGCAGCTACCAAACTGGCTAGATCTTGAGTAGTCCAAGTAGAGTTGAGTTCATTCAACTCCAAGAAGAGATGTATGGCCATTTTAATCAGGACAGGGATCAAGTTTTGTTAAATCCAAACATTTTGATGACTCTAAGGGTAGATACCAAAGCTTATGGGGAGCCCTAAATGGTAAGAATGTCATTATTTGTAACATTTATGTCCCAGCGCAGACTGGGCCCCTTTTTGTTAACATTGTGAGACAACGATGTGATACTAAAGCTCATGAACTCACTATGGGGAGAGTTCAACAACGTGGTAGATCACTGGATAGGTCTAAGTACCTGGTTCATAAATAAGTCCCCAACTCTAGGAAAGCCTTTATAAGTTAATTGAAGACCTAAATCTGGTAGACATATGGAGAACTGCACATCCTTAGGGTAGAGATTACTCCTTCTTTTCTGCCAGACACAACTCATACATTTGACTTGATTACCTGTGGATACTGAAAGATCTGAGTATCAGCATTGTAACAGTTGATATAAATAACAGCAATATTTGACCATACTCTAATTACCCTGAACCTATCTCTAGATAAAGAAAAGAAAATATTTCTGCTGGAGATTTAATAGCTCACTTATATAGTGCAAGATATGGGATTGTGGAATGGTTATATAAAGAACCCACTGAATTCTATGAACTTAATGCAGCGGTATCTACAGCTTGTTTATGGGATACCTTCAAAGCCTTCCTGAGAGGGCAAATAATCAATTATTCAACAGAAAGAAAGAAAGAAAGAAAGAAAGAAAGAAAGAAAGAAAGAAAAGAAAATGAAAAGAAACATAAGCAACTGGAACTAGACTAAAAACAAAATCCAAATAGGAGCCCCAGTTACTACGCTGGATTACCATTTTAAAATATATGAGATTAACAAGGTCAGTTCGTTTCAAACCTGAGTATGCAGTCTCTAGAACAAAACAATCTTATTGTGAAACTGGGGAGAAAGAAGGCAAACTCTCATCCTTTTGCTTAAAGAAACAGCAGTGTCAAAACCTAACTACAGGTATAAGGAATAAACAGGGACAGACTATGGTAGCAATAAAGAGACATAAACAAGGACTTAAATTCTATGAAAAATTATATAATTCCAAACATAACCTTCCTACTGGACTCCTGGAAGCATTTAAGTCAAAACAAAATATTCAAAACTTGACAATCTAGATGAGACCACTTAAACAGGCCTATCACACTAGAAGAAATTGCAGAAGCAATTAAAGAGCTACCATAAAACAAAACACCAGGTGCAATCTTAGGTGACCTCTACAAAGCCCTAGGGCCCATTATCCCAAATACCTGAAACAGGTTTTGAAGAAGAACTTAAAGAGCAAACATTACCTGAATCATTAAATAGAGCCTTTATTACATTAATACCTATGAGTAACAAAGATCTCCTTGAATGTGAGAATTAGGGGACTATGTCACGTCTTAGGGACTATAAAATAGTAACTAAGATCCTAGCCAAGAAGACAAAAACATTTAAGAAAACTAACTGAAAAGAGCAAGTGGGTTTTGTTCAAGAAAGATCTGGGGCAGAAAATATAAGAACACTGCTTAATTTCATGTGGAGTGAGCAAACCAGATCCTCAGGAGTAATCCGTGCATTAGACTTTTTAAGGCCTTCAACTCCCTAGAATGAGAATATCTGGATACTGTTTTGGAAGAAATTAATGTAGGATGCTCATTTATAGAGTGGGTTAAAATACTATACAAGTGCCTTTCTGGCAAAATTATAACACATGGACTCATTTCCCAGCCTTTTAAATTACATACAGTAAAGGTAGAAGATAGGGTTGCATGCTATCCCTGTATCTTTTATACTTGCTATGGAAATGCTAATTATAAAACCTAACAGAATGTTAATATAAAGTGATTCAAAACAGGGACATTTTCAAACAAAATGTATGCCTGTGTAGATGATCTGTTAGTAAACGTCAGGAATCCTCATGAATCCATTTTGGTCCTAAATAAAATATTACAGACTTCTCACAAATCTCAGGTCTGGAAGTTTTTTTCTTTCTGTAATAACTTTTATTGTTAAAACAAATTAAAACAAGTTAAAATAATACATTAAAAGGTAAATCATCATACAGTGGTACAAGAACATCTGGATAATTATATAAATATCTAACAGGCTATTATTCACTAATAGACAGGAGCTAGATAACCAAATTATCGACTGACTGAAATTCAACTATTATTTAGTTGAAGAAAGGGGCATCAAATTTCATTAAAACTTATCAAGCTTGTCTAGAATCAAATGGCTTATTTTGTCACTATTTGCTGTACAGCTTATTTGGTTATACCACTTGATCAGTGTAGGGGTCTGTGGATCTTTCCTGTATTTCAATGTTAGACATTAGTAACTTAGCATGGCAGCTGAGTCCTAGAGTTTTTGGGCACAATTAGCATTAGTAGAGGAGGGAAAATACAGAGTATGTATATAGGTGGAGAAAGGGCAGCCTAGTACCTATGACTTCCTTACAGGTAGAATGATTATTGCCCCAGAGGTCAGTTTATATAGGACAGTTCCATAACATTTGACAAGTTAGCTTCTTTTGGTTGCATTTCCAGCACCTGTTATCTTGTGAGAAACCTAGTTCACATAGTTTAACATGGGATAAGTAGAATCTGTATAAAACTTTGTATTGGATAAGCTTACCTTGGAGTTTCCTGTGGCCTTAAAAACATTCTCAGGTAGGATCACAATCTTGAAGGGAGATGTTTGTAGTTCTGTTTCCTTTTCCTTTTGGTTGCAAGAGTTAGGAATGAAGACGAGAGTCATTAGACAAAATCTTGTAAATTAGGCCAGCAACTTTTTTAAAGGACTTAACTTCATGGTTTGTTTCCATTCTTCATTACTAGGAGTGAGTAGCCAGGAAGAAGAATGCTGCATTTGAGGTCTCTCTTAATTGCATTTTGCAAATAATAACAAAATTGAAATCTATGTAATATGAATTTATCCCTGGTCTCCGAGAAGGACATTAGAGAATTTGAGTTATTGGATAGGATGCCTTGTTACTTTGTTTATACCTGCTTCAGACCATTCAGCATTGTCTAGAGTCAGTTTGTTGTGAGTTCTGACGGGATTGGACCAGCTAGGCATAACTTGTGAGGAAGCTGTTCTGAACCAATAGATTCATTTTAGCACTTTGATAGATTCCGCTAGGCAGGGATTTCCTTTAAGTTTTGGGGAGGCGGGGGGCATGGATAAAGTCTGATAAGGAATGGGGGCCTAGAATTCTATTTTCTGTTAAGCCACATGTGAGCACCCTAATTTGTCCTTATTATTCTAGATGTTAGAATGTCTGCTTAAAACTAAAGGACTATTGATTTTTTCCCACCAGGGCAGAGCCATACCACCTACTTCTTTGGGAGACCCTCAACTTATTAATGCTCAGTCTGGGTGGCTTAGAGCCTGATAGTTATTTCTTAATAATTTTGTCCAGTTGTTCTAGCAGCTTTATATTCAACAAGATAGGGATGTTTTGAAAGATATAAAATATTTGGGGGCAATTATCATTTTGATAGAGCTTATTTTAAACCAGATGATCCCATCTGTCCAGATAAGTTTTATACCTTTAAATAGTGGAAGGAAGTTAATTTTAAGTATTTTTCCTAATGTAGTGGTTACTTCTGTCCCTAAGTAGGTTATTTGGTCTTTTCCCAGTTATTATTCAGTGATTCCTTTAAATATACAATATTTGATAAACAGGACTAGTGTGCCTGAGTTTTGTCCCAATTAATTGTGAGGCCAGAAATAGATTAGAGTTGTGGGAGAGTAGATTTTAAGCATGAACATGATCCAACTGGCCTATTGAGATTAAAGGAGAGCATCCTCAAAGGCCAGTGTCCTGTGGCTTTGCAGGACTATTGTAATCCTTGTGATGCCAAATTTTTATTTATATTTCTTTTATCCCCTTCCCATGTCTACAGTACTGTCACCTGACCCTCCACCAGCGTTGCAAGCTCAGAGGGACTCCCCATGGAGCCTTGGTTTACCCCCAGGCAGGGACAGAGTGGAGGTGGGCAGCCCAGCCCCTTAGCCGCCCCCAGTTCCATACCTCTGGAATCTCATTGGGGTCCTGTCTTGAGCTGCTTGCACCAGTGGTGAGGACCTACTTGGTCCTCTTGTTGGTGTCACACCGGACTAAGGGTGTTTACGATGTACACCCCCGGAGGCATGACGTGCGGCTGATGCCATGGCTTATGCCAGCGTCTGTCATGCTCAACCCTTTTGTATTTATAAGAGCATGCGGAACCTCCAGCCACCGCAAGAGGTCAGTCATGCACCGAGCCGTAGGTCCCCACCCTCCTGGAGGAGACAGGCAGTCCACCGGCACTCAAGCCTCCTCCCTGGCTGGCCCTCTGATAACCCAAGCCCATTTCTAAACTCGGTGGCCAGCTGCAAGGCAGTAGCGCTTACTGCTGTGCCAGTGGGCCAGCCACTTTGATGCTGAATTTTAATTACTGCTGTAGATAAGAGACTTTTTAACCTTGGTATTACTGCTCCTAACTACCTCGTCTCTCCTCTCTCAGACATCTTTCTAACTGCATTCCCTGGTTTTGCTGCAGTCTGCCCGTAGAGTACTTTATGGTTCCACTAGCCAAGGTGCCTAGATAACCCCTGGCAGGGTGAGGAGGAACTCCTGTGCTTATCTCCCCAAAGCCAACACATACTGAAACGTGGATCTTTGTACAGCGGGTCTGCCGCTATGAGCCAGAGGCGTGCAGGGAAGAGTCTTCACCTAGGAAAGACTGAGGGGTTTTCCCTGTCTCTCTAGATATCAGTGTGCAATGGGGGCCAATGAGCTAGAAGGCTCCGCCCCTGCCGACATCTGTCCAATGCCCTTGCTGCTGCTCAACTACTGCACCTACCAACTGGCTCCCCAGATGGAGGTATTGCGATGGGAGCATGCAGAGAACCACCAGAGAAGAAGAGCAGCCATTGGGTGCTTCATCCTTCTCCTCTCTGGCTGACCCTCGGCAACCGGGCTCATTCCCAAACCCAGGTGCTTGGCGTGGTGTGAGGTGTGGGGTCCAGTGCTTCAACCCTCAGCACCACTGGGCCAGCCCTGTAGTTAGAGACTTGATGGACAAAATAAATAGAAATGCGGTGATAGGGGCAACCCTGCCTCGTACCTCTCGATAGCTTGACTGGGGGAAAAGGATTCCACTGGGGAGGACTTGGGCTGATGAGTTTTATAAAGCAGGAAACACATGCATTAAATTTGTTCCCACACCCATACGACTTTAATCATGTAGTCTCATTCCAGTGTATCAAATGACTTGAATAAATCAAAGGACACAACTATATATGGATCTGTCTTTTGGTTAGCTGCCCAAAGAACATGTGGTGCCTGATCTGCCTTCACGAAGCCCACCTGTTGTTTCCCACCAGGTCTTTGATTACACCCTGAATTCTGTGGGTTACAATTTTTGTAATACTTTATAGTCACTGTTCATCAGTGAGATGGGTCTACAACTAGAGCAATCTAAAGGGGTTTTATTTATTTATTTTTTATGGATTAGAGTTATTAATGCTTTGCTTACTGTTTGTGGTAGGCACTTATTATGCCATGTTTCTTATGCTATGGAAGCTGGCTTATCTATACCAACTTCAGCACTTCAAGTATATGGGCTTTGCCCTGTCCTAAACCCTCCTTGATACTGCCTGATCCTCACATTTCTCCACTCAGTGTCACACCTCATCTATCTAATACTATCCCATTCTGTAATATAATCTATGCCAGCCTAGTGTTGTTGTTGAACTGTACTGTTTGTCTTGTCCTTATTCCATCACACAATTGTATCCTGCAACTGCATAACTGAACTTTCTCTGTAAACTGTTCATTTGATTCTGACTACTGTATTGCTGTAATTGTGCTCAGCTATGTTCTACTGTTTTCCTCGCATATGTAACTCTTGATAACCTGTGCAGTTATCTCCCACTGTACCCTCACCCCCCAAGTCGCTTTTGGAGATGAGCATCTTTTTGCTCAGTGTGCCATCCTGGTGAAACAATTTCAGTAAATAAATAAATAAATAACTGCTGCGTTTTCTACAATATTTAGCAGACCACCAGCAGGGAAGCAGGAAAAAAATAACTAGAAAACAGTAAAATTAAAACATAACTGGTGTCGATCTAATGTTTTTAAGCTTTTATTATAATAGAGAGTTGCTCTTTAAAGGCTCCTTCTAGCCAAATGGAGAACCCCAAATGTACCATTTTACAAGCAGTTGTATGATCATCTAAGTTTAGTTGCAAATAATGAAATAATTTCCTCCTGTTAACTGGAAAGTTACAAGTTTGTTACAAAACCTGGTCCTCATTTCTAAATCTATAGAATAAGAAGTAGATCACTGCACTACTGTGAAGTCTGGGTATAATCTTGTCAAAGAACATTGTTTAATGCATAAAGTGTTTATGATAAAGCATCATTAGAACTGCCACAGATCTACTGTGAATGGCAGGCTGGATGTACATTTGATAAGTCATTCTTAAGTTGTACATTTTAATAGTTTTGATTATTTGTACTTATTGTATTTGAAATAAATACACACTAGATAAAATATTTAATCGTTAAAAACAAGAATGAAAATGAAACATTTTCAGTAAAACTGTTTTGGAAAAAGACATGTTGAGAACAACTTTGAATGTGCAGAACTCAGCTGAACACAGATGAGAGCTGGAACCATGCATGCCAAGCTAATGAGGGGTTCCTTTGATTTTTTTTAAAACAAGCGCTGCAGCTTCTAAAGCTGCCGGCAGCATGGTGGTCTTTGCCCTAGAAATCACATGTGCTTAAAAACCATGCTAATTGTGTATTACAAAAGTAAAGAACACACCCAGTGTGAGAAGTCACTGATTCTCACAACTCCTTAGATATAGTGACATCACAGGAACTCTGGAGCTTGGCTCTCGTGTTCTGTGATGTTACAGTAACTGTTGTAAGAATCTGCATGTTCTTCACACTGGGTGTTATTTATTCTTTATATTCTTCACAAAACAATAACACATGGGCTGTTCCGTGGCCCAAAGAAGTGCATCATGCTTCCATATAGGTGACATGGGTTCCAGAGCATACTCAGATGCCTGCAGATGGGCAGCCATTCCAGCCAGGACGGGCCGCCAATGACTGCTGCTACAACAACCCTTTACTAAAGCCAGGTGGCCATTCCAGCCAGGAGGGGTCACCAGAGACTGCTGCTACAGTAACCCCTCATTAAGGCCCAGGTGGCGTTCCAGCCCAGGAGGGGTCACCAGTGGCTGCTGCTGCAGCAACTCCTCATTGAGAGCTGGGCAGCCATTCCTGCCCAAGGAGGGGTCACCAGTGACTACTGCTACAGCAACCCTTCACTAAAGCCCAGGTGGCCATTCCAACCCAGGAGGGGTCACCAGTGGCTGCTGCTGCAGCAACTCCTCACTGTGGGCTTGGTGGCCATTCCAGTTCAGGGAGGTGTCACCAGTGACTGCTGCTACAGCAATCCTGTCCCCCATTAAGGCCCAGGTGGCCATTCCGCCCAGGGAGTGATCAGTAGTGACTGCTGCTAAAGCAACCCCTCACTGAGAGCTGAGCAGCCATTCCTGTTCAAGGAGGGGTCACCAGTGACTGCAGCTACAGCAACCCTTCAATGAGGGCCAAGCTCTCTCTCTGTCGAGTAGTAGCCCCAAGCATTTCCACTGTGAGTAGTAAAGCTTGGCAGTGGCTATCAAGCTTCAGAAACAGTAGTTCAGAGTGCGGTGGGGCAAAGAAAACTATGGCTGCAGTCTGTTACAAACCCAGACTTCATGCTTCAACACACTACACCTTCAAAAATACATGCTGAGCCTGCCTGGTAGTTCAATGGTAGAGCTACTGCATGGTCACACCAACGACTCAAGTTGGAAGTGGACTTGCGCCACTTGGGGTCAGCTGGGGATAGGACCTGAGCATCCAAGAAACTGATTTCTTGCCCTGGGGATGAAGGAACATCCACTTTGCTCAATGCCTGCCACCTAGGGGAGTTTGGGTGTAATGGCGTGCAAATGATGTTGAGGTGAGCCACTGGCCAGTGAGAAGAGGTTGCATGCTTCCTGTGCACCTGTACCTGTGTCAATGTGTGCCATGCCGCTAGGGAGAAAAATGGAAAACAGTAGGTGGTCATGCGGGGACGACAGCCTGACTGTTGCAGATCACTGTTACCCACTAAGCAGCATCCTTCTCCACAGCTGTATCTGGATTGTTTTCTGGAGGTGCTTGGCATGCCTCAAATGCCCCGACAAGAGAAGAAAATTTATGAGGGAATCACCAGAAGAGGTAGAAAGTCCCAGGGATGGAGGGATGATGGGGCTGCAGTGGCTAGATCGGATGGGGTAGACTGCGAAGGAGGCAATAAAATGTATATTGAAAAAACAATTCATGCTGAATTCAAAATTGATGCCAATATTTTATGTGCAAACAGCATAAAAAGCTGATAAAATACTCACAGGACAGCAGTTGCAGTGACCCGAAAATGCCAATACATCGTTTGCTTTATCAAGGCTCCTTTTGTGCTACATGCACATCGATTTTGATTATTATTTTGCATTTAGTATGCATTTTTTTAAGGTGTGGAGTGAAGTGGTGGAGTGTGAAGCCTAGGTCTGTGAGAGATTGAAAGTGGCGCAATGCCAGATGCTGTGGATGGAGGAGAAAAGAAAAGAAAAAAACTGTCATGGGATTTTTGGACAAAACCAGACTGCCAGAACTGGACTGGACGAGATCAGTACACCCAGACCAACTGGACCCAGCACAAGTTATGTAAATTCTACCAGCCAAAGAGTTTGGCCAGAAGGGCCAGTTTTTACTGATCTTATCCAGTCTACTGTAGTTCCAGTGGTTTGGTTTTAGCGAGTCTTAGATGATGAGTGAAAACTGAACTGCTGCAGCTGGATTGGACCACGGTAATAAAAGTATTACAGAATGTGTGGTATATTGAATACACAATGGAGTTGCAGCTGAATAACACATCTCTACAAATGAGTGGTACAACCCATGACTTACAAGTGGCAAGCTGTGAGTTATGGTTCTTATCAATTACTAGTGGAGATAGATGTCTTATTCCACAGCAACCCATTATGTATTCCATATAATATACAGACATGGTAGCGCCTATACAGTATGTTAGGATCAGTTAGTGTTTGTGTCAAAACAGGAGTTTTCAACAGCTGATATCTCAGCGGTCTTAACCTCAGGACTGGGAAATTTAATGTGCAACACCCCAGTCCTAGGGGTAATTGTTTGACAAGTTTGGTAAAAATCACTTTGATGATTCACGTTAATTTGTGAAATTACATACAAATTGCCCCCCCATATCAACAGCTAAAACTATAGCAAATTAATTTATGAAACATACAGGTTGGTTAGAGCTTGTCCCAAGAAAGTGCCATTGAGGGGTTTCAAAAAATTCTACACACTTGCACGCAAAGTCTCGGAAACCATATGGAAAAAAATAGCCATAAAAATACAAACATTTTTCCAAGTTTAAGATGGACTTGAAGAAAAACTAAGATTAAAATGAGAAAATGCTTAACTAAAAAGGTTGACAGTTGTGTGTTTCTTCAGAAGACAGTTTAATGAGATGTGAGCTAACTTTACCTTAAAAATTAAACTAAGTATTTTCATTAGAAAAAGTGTTCCTGATTTACTACAGAAATCATCGAGAATGACTAATGATTGAAGTATGTGTATACGTACCAGATGGCAGTGTATTTGGTAACACATGACCAAGTAAAAATGGGGATTTTCCAAGTCTAACATGAACAAAAATCATGAACATTGTCAAGAAAATGTTAAATCCAACCCAAATAAAACAACACAAAATTGACATTAAAAATAGTCTAACTTCAACGTGAGCAAAATGTTTCAGGCAGCAAACCAGTCACAAAAATGCACTAAATCCTATCCTAACAAAATGTCAACAGCCAAGAAACACAGTCGTAAACTCGACTAAAATAGAACCATGGCGTGCATTTTGTAGTATAATTAAGTCATACACAAATAACATTGTAAAATAGTTATGTTTCTTCTCTGTGCAGGCTCTAAATGGTCCTGTGCATCCTGCTTCCCGCTGGGCCTGAAGCTTGTTAGGACTCACCTGATGATTTGCACAAAGCCTTGCACTGCAGGGGACCTCAAGTTGGATGCAAAGCAAATTAGAGCTCGCCTCCTGTGCAAAGAAAGTTATAACTATTTTCTGAAAAAATAAAATAAAATTCATTACAAAAACTCTGCTGAAGCATCATTAGGGTTATGAAGCTATAAAACTAGAGAAATGTGGCATTAGAGTTTTTTCAGCTGTGATGGCCATACCCCTTCCCCAGCCATTAGCTTTGTGACCCAGGATCAAGCTTCAGGTTCGGTCCTGTGCCCCATGGGTCTGCTGCTTCAAGCTGTTTTGAGCCATTAATGCCCCACTCTCCCCATTCCCTGCCCTTGTGCCCCAAGGTCAAGTTATGGGTCAGGGCCATGACCCCACAGTCTACTGCTTGAAGCTGCAGGTCAGGTCATACCCCATGAGCCTGCTGCTTCAAGCTGTTTTGAGGCAAGTTAACGCCCACCACTCTTCCCACTCCCTACCCTTGTGATCCAAGGCCAAGCTACAGGTCAGGGTCATGCCCCGTGGGTCTGCTGCTTGAAGCTACAGGTCAGGTCCATATCTCATGGGTCTGCTGCTTGAAGCTGCTGAGCAGGCAAGCCCTACTTATCCTTCCCTAACTTCCGCTACCAGGCTCTGTAAGCCCTCCCCATCCCCGGAGGAGGAGACAATCACTTGGACAATCAGTGCTGCCCGCCCCCAGCTGGCCCTCCAACACCCTGAGTTCGCTCCCAAACCTGGGTCATTGGCTTCTGGCGGTAGCGCTACTACTGCACCAGCAGGCTGGCTGGCTTTTCATACTTTTTAGCCCTGCTGAAGGAATTGAATCTAGTAAGGTGTGAGTTTATCATTTAAAATGTATTACATGCATAATTCAGTGCCGCCCAACTGGGGCATTGGTAAGAACTGGCTTGTCTGGCCTTGATATGTAATGAACTTTACACTGCTTTTAGGATGGAAAGACATGCAGGCCTTAATCTTCACAAATAAATACAAGGATGTCCTGAGACAGATTTCAATACGAAGAGCTTTACAGACGATTTTGGACAAACACAGGTAGGATTTTGTTTTCTTATTACTTGCTAGACACAGTTCATCATTTGTATCACTAGTTACTTGCTGTAATAGTTTCTACACTTAGTTTGACGTATTTGCATGCTAAGCTGAGGAAAATTCAGTACTGTACAGTGAATCCAGTACTGGCAATAGCTTTTATGAGCCTCATTAGTTACAGGGCCATAGTAAACAGCGGTGGTGCTAGAAACACTTGGGCTAAATTCTTTTTTTTTTTTGCTCCTCACCCACCAGCCCCCATCGGTCTGATTCATGCTCAGCCTCGCACACACCCTGGGAGTTACCCCACCCTGAATACCCCTGCTTAACCACCTAGGAGGAGCCCTTCCCCCAACAGAGACTGATCGGCAGCATGGGAGTGTGTCAGCCTGGCTGGTGGCACAGGGTCTGCAACATGCAGGTGAGCGTCATCCGCATTTTCTCCCCAGGAGGTCTGTCGTGCAATAACGTTGGTGGTGAGCCTCACCAGATGTCTGACACACCTCCCATACTGAGACAGTCCTGGCTGTTGGACCCTAGCTGCTCCCATGAGGAGTCATCCAAATGCTGGCAGCTTCCCCGCTCTCCCCCGGAGGAGGAGGCAGTTCATAGAATGATCGATCCTCCTCCTCTCCCGCTGGTCGGCTCTCCAACTGCCCAGGCTTGTTCCTGAACCCAGCTTATCAGCATCGCAAGTGGTAGCACTGCTGCTGCACCGGTGGGCCTTGCCAGCGGGCTCAATTCTGAATTATAAAGAGATATGGACTTGTAGTCCCCAGTTATAAAACTAAGTGCAGCCTAGTGTTTATGTACTTATTAAAGGAATAATGCCTGACAGGGTGGGTGTTATGCTGGGATAACATCCAGCTTAGGTGGTTGGCCCGGAGGCCACCAGAGGGCTCCAACACCACAAGAAGGGTGATGTTATCCCAGCACAACACCCATCCTGGAGGGCATTTATTCCTATTATAAAATGGCTTGTTGTTTATACAGAAAAATAATTTTAAAGAATTTTATTTAGTGTTTAAAAATATTTTTAAGAAAAGATACAAACAATGTATGGTGGTCCTCAAGCAAATCATTATTAGCAGGATGTTATGCCAGGATAACATCCTGCTGTGATAACAACTGACCAATCAGGAGCCAGGATTCTTTCTTGCCGTTGTATAATTAGTGTTTTTAACCAGCTAGGTGCATAAGACAATAAATGTCTATTTTCAGGCACAACCTGGGAACATATATCCCAGAACTTGCTCACAGTGTGGCCTTGAGTATGTCCTTAACCTCCCAGTGTTTAAATGGTTGCAGGAGGACCTACTGGAGGTCACAAAATGGGAATTAGTGATGGGAGAGCTAGCAGAGATGGAGAGATGACATTCCAAGTCCAGGATAAAATGAAAGCCTACCTTCCAGATGGACCAGATGAGAACTATTGATTGGGGGCAGAAGAAAATGAGTCAACACAGGATGATGATGGTGACTAACAAATGTAGGTTAGGGTGAGGTGGGGCAGTCTAGATGAGTGCTATAACTTCATGGGGCTCTGAGAAGAGACTAGCATGTCCGCTTACCCCTTGTGAGAGACCACCTAATCCACTCACACTGCCACATTCTCATATATAATGATGTGAAAACCTCCATTGTTTCGTTAGGCTGTATTGTTTTGTTTTATAAACAAAAAAACTGAAAAATGGCACTATACAATTATATTTCTGAATCTGAATGTACCTGCAACTGTGTATTATGGACATCACTTGCGTATTTCAATGCCTGTATTAATCAGATGCTCTCAATAAAGAAAATGTTAAAAAAAAATTCCCAGTGCTTCAACATACAGGTGCAAGATTGGGGCATGTCTCAGATGCCTGAGCCTCAGACTGTTGGGAACAGTGTCACCTAGTGATTAGAGTGCAGATCTGTGAGCCGGAACCCAGGTCAAATCTGTGCAAGCAAGAATTTACTAGTGCAGTGAAGTGAGAACCACTGTAGAGAAGCCGTTGGCTGAAGTCATATTATTTATTTATTTGTAAGTTTTGGCAGGAAAGACATATTCGTATCTAATAGTATTAATGAATGGTGACTCACTGCCTGGTGCATGGAAATGCAATGTGTGCATATGATCCTTAAATGTCCTCTTGGCTTACATCAATTAAAGTGTGAAAGTTTAAAAAAAAAAGACAAAAAAGAAAGTAAAGCCATCCTGTTGGTGCAGCAGTAAGAGCTACACCTTACCATACGGTGACAAAGGGTTTAGGAGCAAGCATGTGTTGTCAGGGCCAGATGCTTTCCTTCTCCAGGGAGGAGGGACGCCATCCTCGCTGCAGTACTGTCACCTGGGAGACCACAGGTGGCAGAGCAGAAATTTCAGGCAATGGAGCGAGAAGATGCTGGCTAGGATCGGTGCTGTGCATGGATTGCATACCATGTGCATTGGTCCCTCTCGCATGCTGGTGTCTTCCAGGTGGACCAGGAGAAAATAAAACAGAACCCAGAGCTGGCTTCCCTGGACTGTGGTAGATCCAGATTGGCCCCACCTCCTCCTAGTATCATGCATATTTGCGGGTATACCCCTCCACCTGAACCAGGCTCTGTGGAGGGCAGGTTGGTGAGGCAGCTGATGGCGGGCAAGGGGTGCTAGAGGGTTCCAAAGGGAGCCAAAGACAGGGGCATAACATATAAATTGCAAACAAACAAAAGAACATTTATACAATATACATTAATATTTTTCCACTAAGATAAAGATGCTGTCAAGGCACAGAACCCTAGCTAGCTAGATAATCTTTTTATCTTGCTAGTGGGGTTGTCATCTTATGTATTTTCTAGTAGGATACGTCACTCTATACCCAGCCTGGCGTTGTGCTTCACAGTCCATTGACCATGCAGCAGCTGTAGTTGTTACAACCTTTTATAAAGCAAATTAATCTTCATGAGTGGTCAGTGACCTCTCAAAAGCTCACTCGTAGCTTTGCCATTCATGAGGTCAGCGGTCACTGACCACTCATGAAGATAATATCTGATAACCGCCCATCAGATATTCCTAAATACATGTTGAAGAGAGGCATTTTTCCCATGGCAGTAACACAAGATCTTCCTTGTGAGTTGGACATTTTTTAAACAGAAGCTTTGATACAAACAGTATCTTAAACTGTTGTATAATCCTTGAATAGCTAGAATATCCTGAAGATGAGTATAGCACAGGGGCTGATTGAGACAGAGGTACAGTATGTTAAAGAAGACAGAAAGTTAAGGATACAGAGGTTAAGTGACTTGCTCAAGGTCACACTGTAAGTGGCACTGGTGGGATTCAAACCTGGGTCTCTGTGTTCACATCTCGGCACTCTGACCACTAGGCTACCACCTCTCAGTTGCTATCTTATGGATGCAAACCATATAAAATAATGTAACCATCACATTATTTAATAGAAAATAATTTTTAGATCTCAAAGCGAAATCTTCTCTCTCTTTTCATGTATACGATATGCTCAGTCCCTGCTCCTTTTTGGTTCTGGTAAGCCCCAAAGCCAAATCAAAGAGGCCTCACTGAGGCAGTCCATTACAAGCGGTTGGCTCTTTAGGATAGTATCGTGATGAGATTCTTGCATTGTGTGCACACAGTTTCCTTTGACGAACTATACCTGCAGAACTTTTGTTTGTTTGTTTAGTTTTTGTTGAACAGGAAAGGAGGGCTAGGCAATTCTACCTATTTTCAGTCGTCCGGGGAGGGGATACAGATGGAAACCAACTGAAATGAAATTGGATTGAGCTGTTGGTTTCATTTTAGTGAATAGGAATTATGGGAGGCAGTATAGTGAATGGGAGAGGCAGTATAGTGCAGTGGTTTAGAGCTCTGAGCTGCAAATCTGGTGACATCCAGCAAACCAGACCTGGGTTTGAATCTCACAGGTTCCACTTGCATACTGTGACCCTGAGCAAGTCATTTAACTTCCCTGTGCTCCCAGGTCACACCTGTTAAAAAGTTTTCAACTTAGTGTGCTACTCCTGGTTAAACAACTAAATTAAAAAAAAAAAAAAAAAAACTTGGCCAGGACACTGGGAAAATTGCCCTACTCTTTTCGAGGCAGGTGGCACTGTTGGCCCGGAAGAGTGTTGCGCTCAGATGGATGAGGATGATGGAAGGGGACGGATGCCTGCACGCCGCTGCTGCACATAGCGAGGCAGGAGGAAATGGTATGGCTGGAAAAGCACCAAGGAGGTGGCCAGCAGGCGTACCAAACCCCTGCAGCAGGAGCTTTTGTTTTCAGGTGCTGTTGTCACCGAGAAGGATATGCAACGGAAGGCCCAACTTCACGGGCGGTTTCTGAATCACATGAGGCGGCTACCAGAGTAGAAACTGGCACAGAAGTAATTATGGCTGTTCCAGACCAGGAATATAAGATACTGCAATGCGTTTGGCAGAAAAGCAGAAGGCTTTTGGAGGTGACAACAGAGGATTTTCATTTAGCTTCAGCTGCTTGCAGAGGAGGAATACAAAAGGAAATGCCCTGAGGTAGATTCCCCTCGGGTATTTCAGGTACTGGAAATAAAGTTTTAAATATACCCATCTGTTGTGATCGGAGATCAGTTAACCCTGCCCAGACCCCAATCACTCCTGGAAGTATCATGAGTGCAGAGTGGTCCCCAAAAAGCCCTTACGGGCAGGATGGATTCAGAGCGAATCAGGCGAATGGATAGCAGATCCGGCTATCCCAATTCCTGGGGTAGATGAGCAGATTATACCTATGCCTGTGCATAGTTCCAAAATAGATGTAACTACAGAATTCAGACTTTTAATAGCTCAAAATGACAAACAGCCTCATAGCCAGGAGGGTCTTGCTGATACTGGTCAGCCTAATCAGAAACTTGCTGCCCCTGCCCAGGAGGTTGAAGTAAACAATAGCGCCTCCCAAAGCCTACATATTCCCCTATGGATGATTTATCAGTTGAGGTTCAGATTCCTGCTAGTGTGGAAGGGTTGACCATCAGGATACAAGACCAGATCCCATTCCACTCTTGGAGGGTTCTGGAGTTCCCACCCCACCCCGTGGCCACATTTGCTAGTTTATTCCACAAGCCTGTGGCACTAGCCAAATGGAGGAATGCAATCTGGCTGCGATATTTGGGGCTACCGATACTATCCAGATAGATTTTATATAGGCAAGGTGTTGATCAAACAAATGCTGGGCTTTTCCCGAATGAAATCTATGCACTTATCCACACACCAGGAGATAATACATATGATATCAGTTTTAGAACCCTGATATGTTGAACAGATTCTGGATGAAATATGCAGTGTTAAAACGAATCCTGCTTGGACACATTTCAGGCCACCCCCTTACGAAACAATCATTTAAGGTTATTACAGTTCTGTTTAGAAGCAGGGGTCAATGTTGAGGACATTACTTACTGGCTCGAACATAAATGTAAAATACAAGAATCCGAGCCTATTCTGGATGTTGAAGGTTTCTGGAAAGTGGGGTGGAGGTACAAGGTTAATTTAACACAGACTGATGAAGTGCTCCAACATCTACCTAATTGTTTTTACCTAAGGGCGATAAGGTTTTATTTTTATCAGGACAACCCCGCCACTGTTATAAGTGTGGCTCACGACACCTTAGTAGAGATAATGAAGTGATGAAATGTGTACAGTGTGGTGAATTAGGATATGTGATGGCGGACTGTCACCACCCTGCCAAATGTTCTTTATGTGAAGAGAACATTCTTACACGGATGCTTACGGGCAGCACAAAATAAAACAAATGGAGATTTTGTGTGCAAGATTTCTACATTAATACTGCAGTACATGCAGCACGGAGACAGCAGCATCTACCTCTCCTTTGGAAATCACGATGCCTACACAAGTAGGACAATTGGTTACTATGGTGCCTGATAAAGAAATCCTGCAGCAGGGGTCGAGTGAGGTCACGTCGGACACAATTGTTTCAGATATCACAGTTGGAGAAATTGCTGCTGTGACCTTGAAAGCACCTATCAACACTATGCCCCACCACCTTCCCGAAGAGGCCTTTAGATCGATCTCTACTCGAAGGAGTAGTCTGAGATTTAGAAACACAGGGAAAAGTGTGGCTAATAAGGGCAAATCCACTGCAAAATACCTATCAGGTATTTCAAGAAGATAATGATGCAGGTCTGATTCTGCCTCAGCAATTCATCACAACGGAGGGCTTCTGACTTGGAGCAACCTCTGAGAGAACCGTGACACTGTTAAAATAAAAATTCCATTTAGGGAGTAGAAATGGACAAAAGAATAAACAAGGTTTTGGGGCCTAGTAAAATATCTGAAGTTTGCTGATGAATAGAAGTACTTGGTTCATAATTACTTTTATGTATGTTGAGGGATTTACAAAATTTTGGTGGCTTCCTGAATGTTACTAGTATACAGTCAGATAGGAAGAGTGTTAATATATTCTTTATTTGAATCTGGAGACCAGGATATTGTATTTTTAAAAGATACTCAGTTTACACTAGGGTAGACATGGAACAGGCTATGATGGGATGGAAATGAAGTTACTTAATGGTCTTTAGGTGAGGAATTATGCAGTGGTGTAGGAATGCTGTGAATAATCCAGCGGCTCAGTTGGTACAACTTATAGATGTTATTCCAGGTCAGAGTGCTGTTGTTAGATATGATTATCAGTAGTTTGCACTGTCATTAATGTTTATGCTCCTCAAATGAAATCTGCTAGAATAGATGTCTTTCGAGCAATCCAACCCTTTTATTTACATCTAAATTTGTGTTTTGGGGTGATTTTAATTGTAGCAGGTATAGAACTGATAGGGACTTAGAACTCAAAGCATGTTTTGTGATGCCAATTGTCTTAATGATTTACTCCTACAGACAGGGTTGAGTGATGTCTTAGCCTTGTCAGGTACTCCCCAAAAGCTTCTTCCAGGAACTAAAGCTGCAAGGACTGATTTTTGGTTTTGTCTGATTCCTTACAGGTCGTTTCCTCAAACACTACTCTGGTAGCCCCTCTGATCATGCTATTATAGAAGTTATGGTTTCCAGTCATGATATTATGCACAGAGGTCCAGGGTATTAGAGATTGAATCTAGAGCTTCTTTCCCTTCCATCAGTAGATGAAGGATTTATAGCTCTTTGAAGCTAGAAATCAGTTTTATGCCTATATGATACCCACAGAGACTGGTGGGGGATACAAAAATGATATAAAGAGATACTTTCAAATTATAGGTAAGATTAATGGAAACACAAATCAAACATATACCAAGAGTATAGGGTGAAATTCCTAAATTACATTTCCTAGTGGCTCAAGGAATACTGATATTCTCCCAGAATTAGATAAAATGAGAAATTAATGAATAAGGCTCAGTATACTCATTTAAAATCATTAGACACTGAGACGTAGGTTTGGTTCACAAGGAAGTAAGGCCTTTATGAACCACTATCAATATTGTTCTTTCCAAAGCAACACAAATATGTGGCAGGTGTCCGTGACCACACAGGAACATAGTGTACAACTAAAGAAAATATTATGAAAGCTATAGATGAGCACATAAATCAGCTGTTTGGTCCATCAGATGTCCCAGTTGCTGCTCAATGCTCTTTAGTTAGTCCAAGGTACATTTCCACAACTTACTGCAATATGAAAAAATGCTAGTGCCCCAATCACGTCCTTTGAAATTTCAACTGTACTTTTACAAACTAAAAGGGTACTGCTCCAGGAAGGATGGGTTCCCATATGAATTATATAAATCTATTTTTAAGGTTCTTTTAAGTGAATACACGGGGTTTTGAATGAGATTCTTAACACTGGGGTATTACCTGACAGTATGAATGAGGATTAGTAGTCTTTATGTACAAAAAGGGAATCGAGAGACTTTGTAAATTGGTGCCCAATCACATTACTTAATACAGATTTTAAAATGTTAACTAAATTACTGAATAATAGACTGCTACTTAATGCAGATCTTTTACTGCATACAGCACAGACATGTTGTATTCAGGCAGAAAAATAACAGATAGTCTTATTCTCCTGTGAGAAATAATGCAAGAGGTCTACTAGAGATTAGAGGACTACTATTCAGCCTGGATCAGGCCAAAGCTTTTGATAATGTGAGCCATGCATACCTCTGGAATTGTTTAGAGCACTATGGGATACCCGTCTCTTTATTCAATGGATTAAAGCGTGTTATGATAAGGCAGCTGCTCGGGCATACTGTAATGGATGGATAGGACAGAAGTGTAAGATCAGCGGGGGTTAGGCAAGGCTGTCCGTTGAGTGCACTCCTGTACTTATTTACTATAGATCCCTTAATAAACGGCTCCAATACCAGACAGATATAAGAGGAATAACATTCTCGAGTTGTGAACCAGAAATAAAATGTATAGCTTATGCAGATGATATTTGTTTCGTTATAGCTGACCTGCCCTCTGCAAATCTCTTAGAACATGTTTCTGAGTATTTATGGAGAATACAGGAACACAAATTAATTATGGGAAATGTAAATGTGTCCCACTTAGACTTATGGATGTGCAAGCTACACATATAATCGGTATATCTGTAGTACGGGATACATGCTCTATTTTGGGGCTGCTTTTTGGAAATGGGGATCTAGCTTTATTAAATTGGTCAGTGAAACTTCAGGAAGCTCAGAATAAAGTTAAGGTATGGAATACCTGGCGATTATCCAAATTAAGAGGGTATACATGGTAAAAACTTTTTGTTACCAGTTTTTATATCTAAGTATGGTGTTTAGCCTCCCACCACTGCTGGAAACGAAGATGTATAGTTGTTTTGTTTCTTGTATATGGGGCAGTAGGTTGAATCCAATAAAAATGTATATTATTAAGGGATAAGAAACAGGGAGGCTTGAAGTTGCTCCAACCTATTGTTTTCTTTTTCTGATGTTTCTTTACTCCAATTTACACCCCATCATTACCTATACTAGTAAACAATGGGCCTTGGGTCTTGGATTCCTTAGGTACTGTCTTTATGGCCTGGCCTACACGGATGGCTATTCCCAGACAGATGCATATGGTACAGTGGCCTGATACTCAGAGAATTTGCTTTGGAAAGATTAAATTATGGGTATAGCTAAAAACGTATTTTAAACTTTAGTCAAAAGAATTGTATGTTTTTAATTCAGAAATACCTTATGATTCTGCATATTATGATACCTATTCTCCCCAGCATAAGCTTTCCATAGGTAACATGTTGACCTCATTCGCATTCCGCATTATATGTGGGATGTTCTATGTTATCGGTACATGGTAACTTGAATGTGAGAGAAACCTTAAACATAAACAGATATCAGACCGATTTTGTCCTAGAGAGTCATGCCCTACCACAATTGAAACAATGAAACACTTGTTTATTGAGTGTCCTTTCATACAGAGTTTCTGGCAAATTTTAAGAAATAGATGGCCTCCATCTCCATTTTTCCTATGACATTAGAAATTTTGTGTTTAGGTATTTTGCCCTTTTTATGGACTAAGCATGATAAAATGACTATGTGGTTATTTCTGGTCTGTTTTAAATTCTATATTTGGTATGTCCGCTGTAGATTGACAATCCAACAACTTTATTTTACACCTGAAGAATTGTTTTACATGATTAGAATGGCAATTACTAATATCAAAAGCCATGATTCTGATAGTATTTGACCTCCCTTTTCCATACCAGATGGGGTTGGTAGATTGGCTAGTCTGAAGGCATGTGATTAATATTTTATTATCTACATTATAATGCTTATTTGATGCCTATTCCTGTATAAGTTATATATCAATTAGGATGTATTATAGTGGGGGTTAGGGGCTTAGGTTTGGAACACTGGATGATGAAATGTTCCCTTTCTGTTGTTTGATTTTTCTTTTTGCAAGTCGGTATGTTGTCATACTGAATTGTATGTCTGTAGTTCTTATAGTTTGAACAACGTACTTCCCTACTCTTTAATTGAGGATGGGGGATGGTTTTCAGTTTGGGATTAAGTTATTGTTGAAAGTAGCCAGACATGGCATGAGATGTAATAATGCCTTGATTTCTTTTCATTTATGATTTCTGGATTGTTTTGTATGAATTTAACACAGTTTGTTATTATTTATTATTGAAGAAATTTCTGCTGCTCTTTTAGTGGGGGGTTATGAAGCTTTCTTTATGTTTGATTCTGGTATGAAATAATACTTATTATGTTCATGATTTTCCTTTATTCTGTGATTTGGTATGATGTAATACTGATTTGTGCATATTTTATTGCGATTACAATAAAAATTCCCCTACTCTTTTTCGAAAAATGCTGTAGGAATTTTAACATCTGCCTGAACAACCACCAGAACAGACAGACAGAACCCTGGTTTAATGTCTCATCTGAAACATGGCACTTCAGGGTGCAGCATCCCCCATGCTGCACTACCGTGTCAGCATTGGGTTTTACCCTAAGTTCCTGGTATGGGGCTAAAACCCACATCCTTCCAGTCTTAGGCGAGTGTACAACCTGCTGAGCCACTGACACTGCATAACTAGCACGCATGAGGAGGGATGCATTCAAAATGTGGATAATAAACCACAGGGGTAACAAAAACTGTACACTGAATAAGTAGATAGAAGTTGAGCCATGGTGTGTAATTATAGGTCAATAATCACACACCTCAAGTATCTTTATTGAACACAAGTCACGTGCTGCGTACCTTTAAACACACGAGAGGAAATGAGATCATTGACCATGGTTACATATCCTGAAGTGCCTTATTACACTTATAACATGGGTTCTATGTGAACATGCTTTAAGAAAAGCATTTTATGACTTTTATTAGGAAAAGATTGTTTTTATATGAATTATGAGCAGAAAACAAAAACACAGTTCTAGCTGAGATGTACTGATATTGTGGCGAAACTGGTGCACGGGCTACGAGGATGGGGTATAAGTGTGGCCAGATAATAACACTCCTGTACATTGATTTTAACCAATCAGGTGGCTAGAATGTTCTTAGGATCAATGTTTTAATGATTAGGCCTTCTTTGGGAATGACCTATAAAGAAAATAATTAAGCATTATTTGGAGAAATAGTTTGACCAGGCAGAGTGAAGGACGGTAAGGCAATGGATGTCAGCTTCCCTGTTAGGAGGTTGAAACAATCCCTAGGTCCCTTCAGTGTAACTCCCTCAGAAGTTCCCCAGTAGAAGCCTTGTTCAGTTTTGCGAAATCTGCCATCTATCAGGTCCCCAGTACATTGAGTCAGTTCATTTGGCCGGAAACAGACCCAGTGAACCTTTCATGCAGCAGTCTCAGTAGAAGAAGCCTTATCACTCCTTTGTGGTTGTGCATTCCCCAGAGTACAGAAATCCTTGTTGAACTCCAAGCTGTGCAGCCACTAAGACATCTCCAGAAATATGCAGAAGGGATACTGAATTAAAGTGGAACCAGTCTAAACTCTTTAATGGTATCTTTTTACAACAACAAAGAAAACTATTTCAAGGTTATCACTGTCGCTGTATGTTCATCATCGTCAGCCACCCTCAGTAACACATTGGGGAATAAAGTTATAAGCATCTATAAGATGGAAAAGCAGACAGCCCAATTTAATAATGCCATGCCCAGATTTCAGTGTTGATGGACTACCTGGCTACTGCACATCATGGCACTCAGACTGGATATCATACCTTAAAGCAGCACAGCCCTCAGCTCCAGCCACAGAAGAGGCTCCGAGCCACCAGCGGGCAGTGGCGACCCCAGCGAACCAGAGATCCAGGAGGCCGGGAGAAGCAGTGAGAAAGCCGGCACAGCCCTCCAGCTCCAGCCACAGAAGGGCTCCGGGCAGCAGCGGGCAGCGGCGACCCCACCGAACCAGAGATCAGGAGGCCGGGAGAAGCAGTGAGAAAGCCGGCACAGCCCTCCAGCTCCAGCCACAAGGGCTCCAGTGGCCAGCGGGCAGCGGCGACTCAGCGAACCAGAGATCCAGGAGGCCGGGCAGTGAGAAAGCGGCACAGCCCTCCAGCTCCAGCCACAGAAGGGCTCCGAGCCACCAGCGGGCCGGTGGCGACCCCCAGCCGAACCAGAGATCCAGGAGGCGGGAGAAGCAGTGAGAAAGCGGCACAGCCCTCCAGCTCCAGCCACAGAAGGGGCTCAGGCACGCCAGCGGGCAGCGGCGACCCCAGCAACCAGAGATCAGGGCCGGGAGAAGCAGTGAGAAAGCCGGCACAGCCCTCCAGCTCCAGCCACAGAAGGGGCTCCAAGCCGCCAGCGGGCAGCGGCGACCCCAGCTGAACCAGAGATCCAGGAGGCCAGGAGAAGCAGTGAGAAAGCCGGCACAGCCCTCCAGCTCCAGCCACAGAAGGGGCTCCGAGCCGCCAGTGGGCGGCGGCGACCCCAACCGAACCAGAGATCCAGGAGGCCGGGAGAAGCAGTGAGAAAGCAGCACAGCCCTCCAGCTCCAGCCACAGAAGGGCTCCGAGCTGCCAGCGGGCGGCGGCACCCCAGCCGAACCAGAGATCCAGGAGGCCGGGAGAAGCAGTGAGAAAGCGGCACAGCCTCCAGCTCCAGCCACAGAAGGGCTCGAGCCGCCAGCGGGCAGCGGCGACCCAGCGAACCAGAGATCCAGGAGGCTGGGAGAAGCAGTGAGAAAGTGCAGGCAGCCGCGAACCAATTGGGAAGCGACCTCAGTCTCTGCCTGCTTCTGATTAGTGCCTTTCCCATTGACTTTAGCTGGGACTCTGCAACACTATTCTGGTTGGGATTTTGCTGTAACTGTAAACTTGTTTAATTAATCTTAAAAGAGCTGTTCTGACTTAAAAATTGTGGGCTATTTAAACATTGTATTGATGTGATGTTTGTTAGTGATTCAGCCTTTCTGGTGATCTGTGTGGGCTAGGCGCTTGGCGCTAACCCCACAACCCTCCCAGTCTTTTGTTGTGCAGATTGCAGTCCTAGCACCTAATTGCAGATTGCCTGCAATAAGTAGCCTTCTCACTGCCTTCTCCTCTGTCCCCTGCCTTGCAGCCAGCACAGCCCTCCAGCTCCAGCCACAGAAGGGGCTCCGAGCCGCCAGCGGGCAGCGGCGACCTGCAACCAGAGATCCAGGAGGCCGGGAGAAGCAGTGAAAAGTGCAGGCAAACGCAACATCGGAAAGCGACCTCAGTCTCTGCCTGCTTCCGATTGAGTGCGCCTTTCCATGACTTTAGCTGGGACTCTGCAACACTATTCTGGTTGGGATTTTGCTGCTAACTGTAAACTTGTTTAATTAATCTTAAAAGAGCTGTTCTGACTTAAAAATTGTGGGCTATTTAAACATTGTATTGATGTGATGTTTGCTAGTGATTCAGCCTTTCTGGTGATCTGTGTGGGCTAGGCAGCTAGGTGCCTAACCCCCCAAACCCTCCCAGTCTTTTGTTGTGCAGATTTTTGATCCTAGCACCTAATTGCAGATTGCCTGCAATAAAGTAGCCTTCTCACTGCCTTCTCCTCTGTCCCCTGCCTTGCAGCTGGCACAGCCCTCCAGCTCCAGCCACAGAGGGGCTCAGGCAGCCAGCGGGCGGCCAGCGACCCCAGCCGAACCAGAGATCCAGGAGGCCGGGAGAAGCATGATGAGAAAAAATACAGAGCAAAGCACTAAAATTTTGCCCGCCCCTCCCCCTCTCGGTTGATTCTATTTATACACTCCTTCCGCCAATTCTCTAATCCACGCCACATCCTTTTTCCTTCTTCTTTAACCCATATCTACCCTGTACAATGCTAACTTGTTTCCTTTTGCTCCTTAGCTTCTCATCTCCCCCAATTCATTATGATAATCATTCCATACCCCTGTCATGACGAATAATTTATGAGTATGTGCTGTTCTCCTCTGCCATCCAAAATGCACAACCACCTATTCATATTACTTCTTGAACCACTCTTACACTGCAACCCCTGGGGTATCCCATAAAGTCTCTCTAACAATCCAGCACTCCCCAAGCCACTTACATGTATCCTGGCTTTATAATAACCCGCTATGCCTGTCCATCAGACTCCTATGTTATGATAAAGGCACACCCATATAACAGGACCATCTCTCATTACACAGTGGGCACCTAGGATTAAGAGAAACGTTCTGGTCCTCTCTATCCCTTTCCCTTGGTGCCCTTCTCAAATTAATCTTTACCTCCTTTTCTGCATTGGCACTATAGAGATTAATCCTGGCCCCATTGTAAGTTTATCTTCCCTGCTGATCTGACCTCCAAAAAGGCCTAAGCTTCATACACTTTAATGCTTGCAGCCTCCTAAAAAGTTCACCTTAATACAGGCTTGGGTGGCACATACTCTTCCAGATTTCCTGGTCATTTCTGAATCTTGGCTCAGGCCTACAACAGAAGACAGTGTTGTAAACCTTCTAATTATCAGCTCTTCAGAGCAGATCGCCCATCCAGGGGTGGTGGGGTGGCCATATACATTAAGGACACCTTCTCTGCAACCTGCCTCATCAGCACATCCGAGCCAAATGAATTTGAATGTCTATCAATCAAATTATCCCTTCCTAATTCATCTTCATTTAAACTGATTGGATGCTATAGACCTCCCTCTGCAGGCCTTAAACTGCTTTCTCACCTAGGGTCAATTCTCAACCTAGGCCCTGAAGATACCATTATCCTTGGTGATTTGAATTTAAACTGGCTGTCTAATGTATCTGCACTCTGATAACCTTTTGTGACACCTATGGATTCACACAGCTGATTAAAGACCCAACTAGGATCAACCTAAGAAATTCAGCAATAGCTCACTCCTGGATATTATGTTGGTAAACAAACCTCAATTATATTCACATGCAGGTGTACTGCGAGTGATGTGGTGACCATTACCCTATAGCCGGCATAAGATACCAAACTACCAAATCCTTCAGAATTTGTCCTCAAAAGGTCAAAAGAACTTTGATATCTCAGGCTACCTCCATGACCTGAGTTATACAATACATTGGCAAGATTTCTATCTTACAACCTCTGTTGAAACAGCTCTCCAGACTTTAAAGGATATTATCAATAATGCCCTCAATATTCATGCACCTATCACCAGTATCAGAACTAAGGTAAAATCCTGCCTTGGTTCACCTCTGAGCTTAAAGCAGCCTTGAGAACCAGAGACAAACTGTGGAAAAAGGCAAGAAAACAAAGGACATCAGAGATTGGCTAAATTTCAGAAAAGCAAGGAATTCATGTACAAAAAAATAATAACTGCCAAAACTGCCTACTATACAGCTGAATTGGATGCCTCCTACAATAACCCATCAGACTCTGAGGTACAATAAAAGGACTCCTGGGCAAAAGTCTACTCCTGCCTTAACCTCCAAACTGATACTAAATGATACAGAAATTACAGGTAAACAAGAAATCTTAAATACCTTCAATGCTCACTTCACCACAGCTGGCCTAGCATTGACTCTTCACCAGCAAATATCCTGAGATCTTCCTTGAACCTGCAAACTACTGTGGGGCAAATGGCCACTTCAACTTTTCCTTCATCCCAATATCCGTGAAAGAAGTGGAAGATCTCCTCTCTAATTTAGACACTAATAAGAGTGCAGGTGCAGACTCCTGGATCCCTATTTCCTGAAAATTGCTTCACATGTCTTATCTGTCCCCTCACTCATCTCTTCAATCTTTCCTAACTACTGGATCCATTCCTCTACTTGGAAAACAGCTCAAGTGGTTCCATTACTCAAATCTGGTGATACTAGAAGATCTCAACAATTACAGACCTATCTCCATTCTACCAGTTTTATCCAAGTTGCTCGAAAACTAGTAAACTCTCAGTTAAGGGACTATTTGGATAACAACAACCTTCTAAACTCTGCACAATCTGGATTTAGATCAAAACATAGCACCATTACTGCCTTAGCTAAGGTAACCAACGATTGGCAGACTACCTTGGATAAGAAAAATTGTACCTGTGCTGTGTTTCTGGATTTGAGTAAAGCCTTTGACACTGTGGATCACGACTTATTAATCACCTCCCTTAACTCAATAGGCCTGGATTCCCTGTCACTCAACTGGTTTAAGGATTACCTTTCAAATAGGTCACAACTGGTTAAAAATGGAAATTACCTATCCACCTCAAAACCACTGCTAAGGGGCATACCACAAGGTTCTGTTCTTGGCCTATCCTCTTTGCTATTTATATAAACAATATTGATGCCAACCTCACTCAATCTAACATTCATCTGTTTGCTGATGATACTGTATTATATGTCAACAATCCCTCACCTTCCAAAGCCTGTGATCTGTTACAATCCGAATTCTCCATTCTGCAGCGCAACCTACTTGACAAAAACTACTTCTAAATGCAAAAAGACAAAAGCCATGTTCTTTGCCACAAAGAGTTGCTCTACCCATACCCTAGCATCCACCACCCTACATTTATCCACCTTACTTGGAGAAAACTTGAATTTGTTGATAATTTCAAATATCTTGGAGTCTGGATAGATAACAGGCTTGACTATTCAGTCCATATTGAAGAACTACTAAAAAGCTAAGACAGAGGCTTGGACTATTCTTTAGAATAAAGCATTACCTAAACAGTGACTCAAAAAAGGTTAATTCAGGCCTCATTCCTATCCCTCATTGATTATGCTGATTTTCTCTACTGCCATTGTCCAGGTCATCTCTTACAAAACTGGACACCCTGTATCACAGGGCCATAAGATTTATTACTGACCTTCCCCAGCACCCATCATTGCTCCCTTTATATGGCAGTCAATTGGACATCATTACAGCACAGAAGGACTAGGAATGCTGTTATCTGGACATTCAAAGCGTTAACAGGCAAACTACCTACCTATATCACTGATTGCTTTACCCAAATTACAACTAGGCCATACACTTTAAGGATCAGTAAACTTATCATGTTACAGGTCCCCATTGCCTGCACCCGGTATGGGAGGGCTGCTTTCAGCTATACTTTAGCAGTTGCATGGAACTCTCTCCAAAATCCATGAAGCTAGATAGCCTTCTACCTCTGACATCCTTCAAAGACTGTTCTCGCCCTTTTCCAGAGCTCTGCAATTGCTTTTATAAACCATAATCCCCTACCCTACCTGACCCACCTTTCTTTTCCATCCATTATATTGTTTCATATTCTATCTTCGACTCACCTATCTATTCTCACAAAAGCTGATTAGACCCTATAATTTTATATTTTATTCCGTATACCCTTTGCCCACATTTTCTTTGCAGGCAAAATGGTTCCTACTCCTTGTATATATGTAAATTGTTGTATACATTCATTTCTTGCCATTATATTGTTATTTATGCTATTCTTGTCTATGTAATAATATTTGTATCCTCATTTGTATGACCACTCAGGTCCATCTTGTAAATGAGCTTTGCTCAATGATGTTAGCCTGAATAAATAAAGATTTTGATTGATTGATTGATTGATTGAAGCATATAATTGGACAAAACATAAATTCTAACTTGGTTGCCTATTTGCAAAATGCATTTCAAAGGGAACTCGGACATCAGCTAAAACTTCCACAGGTGGCATGAACATAACTCAACAGTACTGCACTGCAAACTCCTTGATTTTGAAGTCAGTCCATACTTCATTACTGAGGGAATTCACATAAAAACTTGAGCTTTGAGCCTTGCAGTTAATATTTTATTATTATTCTTTCCCCCATTACTTCTTGTTGGTTTCCCTTTGTCTTCAACCAAGTGCTTGCCACAGCTGGCCCATCCTCCTGCCAGGTGAGCACTCGCTTTACAGCTGGCGTAATGGAGATCTATGATTGGCCAGCAGGGGGTGTGCAAATGTGTGGGCAGTCCACATCCTCTCTACCCAGAAGCTCGTGCCTCACCGCTGTAAAGATCCAGGCCCACAGTTAGCTTTGGCATGGAATTGTGGAGCTCAGATGGGACCTCTGGTCTCCCAGGTGGCAGCACAAAGCCTTTCCCTCATGCTATTGTGCTGGGCTACAGTATGTCTGCAGGTCAGGCTTATTCTGGAGCTGAAGTCATAAAAGGCCCATGTTGTGACATCATTGTTATTTTCCATATATCCAGGGTCCGTTGTCCCAAAGTCAGGGCCATTTTCTCAGTTTTCTTCCTGTTCCTTTTGTGTGTCATGTGCACTAACATTAGTGGTGCATGCATGCATGCATGCTACACCAACGTCCACGACGCTCCCTCCCTCACCCCACCAGCCAAACTACCACCTGTGGTCACCCAGGTGGTATTGTTGCAGAGGAGGACACTACCACTTGTCCAAGAAAAGCATCCTCTGTGATGCTCCAGCTTCCCTCTTCCCTGGCCGACCCAGGACAGTCCGGGATCAATCCCAAACCGGGCCACCAATATTGCAAGCATTGCCTCTACTACTGCGCGAGACAGTCTGGCTTGGAAATTCATCTTTGCTCAGGTATTTAATACATCTTCCTTCCCTTATTCCTCATTACTAAACACAGGCTTCTGTCCCTTCATCTGTCCGGCTGCTTGTCTACAGGTGACATCCTAAACCTTTGCTGTGACATCACAGTCATTTCTACAGCACCCAGTTGTGATACTGCAGAGCATCACAGTGACACTTGTAGACAAGCAGCCAGAGCAGATGAAGTCAAGTAAAGAATCCTGTTTTCATGAAATCATGAGTAATAAAGTACAGGTAAGGTGAGTATGTGAAATAGAAGCTAAATTATGGGTCCTTATTTTATGTTCTCACAGTAGTCCCTGTGGTACTGGGGGCTCTTTAAGGGAGCCTGCTGGGCTGAATTTACAGTTGCACAGTCTGTGCACTAACTATACATTAAAAGCTGCGGTGGGGCAGGTGTGCAGAGCTGACAGAGCCATGCCATGCATGGAGTGCTCGCCACTGCAGGTACTGGAATGGATTGCAGACATAGAGCAGTGAAAACTCCTTGCAGGTGGACAAACATGACACCCAGGAAGCATACTGCTAGCCGTCCTGTCAGCACAGTGACAGTGCTGCCAATCACAGTGCTGGCAATCCAGGTTCAGATATGAGCCCAAGTCACTGGGGCCAGTCGGGGGAGGATTGAGTGTCCCAGGACACTCTCCTCCTTCAGTGAGGGAGGTCTGTGCAATCCAGTGCAGTACTGCCACATGCTTGAGTGCAGGTGGCAGTGCAGCCGAACCTCAATGAGTGGGTTGGCACCATGCGACTGGGGCGTCGGCACACTAGTGTGCAGATATGCACTCAGTCACAGCCCATGAGGCATCCGAGGAGGGAACAGCAACAAGGAAAAATCCCTGACTGCAGCAGGATGACACCGCCTCTCTCCTCACAGGCCCCACGCTCACTGAGCTGCCGACAAGCATCAGAGACTAACTTCTCCGGGCTTGGGGAACCCGTGAGAGGCTCTGCCACGGGGGTGTGTGTGCAAACTGTAGGGCAGTGTAAGGTCAGAGTACGTCCCAGGAACAGTGAGTGACGGAGCTGGGAAGAGAGAGGCCAATGGGGATAGGTCAGGAGTGGGGAGAAAAAGCATGGTAAGTTTAAAAACAAAATGGAAGCATACTGCTGGCATTGTCTGCATATGGGGCACATTCCCTTGACTTAACAGCACAGTACTCATGACTGCAGTGGTATGTGGAAGTACTATTAGCACACAGCAGACTCTAACAGGCAGCTAGACAGCACAGCTCGGTCACCCTGCCATCACTAATTTTGTGTATGGTTGGGCCCTTCCCCTAACTGTGTAATTCTCCTTCCTGAATGCCCCAAATCTTGACTCAAGCAGTGTTTGAAGGCACACAGTGAGAATTTGTCCCAGGACCCTGTCAAATATGCTAGGAGTTACAAGTTACCATTACCATTTATAACTGATACCCTGGTCTTGCTACATAATGGAGATTGCATGATGTCATCAGCGGGGCCTGGGGTACCCACAAATTAGGCGCATCCATATGCATGAGGCCACAGTATTTTCTCTCTGCCCAAGTCATGGCTCTTCCAGCATGCAGTCCAGTGTCCCCAGGGCAGCTCTGGGTCAGGAAATGTCAGCTGATGCAGTAGCCTTGCTGTCAGTATGGTAGGTGTTAGTGATTGTAGCCCACTGTGTTTTATCTGTTGCTCATATACAGACACAGCACCCCTTTCTGCTTTGACATTTGAATTGCCCAGCTACCAGTCTTTTATTATTCTATGGGTACTGCTAGGGAACGCTGAGCAACACAAACCAAATTTGAAAATTCCAAGTTTTCTGTGTACATCACCAGTTTGAGTTTGTCCATGTAATCCTTTCTTATATTCCTTTTGACCAGTGATCACAAAGTGGGCTTGAGGAATTCGACCAAGCGCAGTTCCAGTGGCCTCTTTACAGACAACAACAAACGACTACAGAGAGACAGCACTGAGGAACTATCTGGCCGCTATGCTGAATGATCCAAGGTATTATTATTTATGTTCACCTCTGTAATGTATAGGATCCAGTCTTAAACATTAGGAGTCCATGCCACAGTTTGTGTCTTGAAGTTCATTCATTTGTTTATTTATTTATTTGGTGTTTAATGACCGGTAAGTGCACCTGACAATAATATGACAATTTGCAGTCATTACCCAGAGAGTACAGTTACAAGCACAATGATGTACAAATACAGTAAAGAAATTACTACTTCAGAAATATTATGCCTCCACAATACAGTATATGAGCAGTAGCTTCACAATACAAAACATGAGCAAAGCAACAAGCAGACAGTGTATTATTCACAGAGTCAAACAAACAAAGCACTCACGGTCCAGTTACTGCATTAAAATATGAATGGAGTCCACACAGGTTTTGCAAAGTACTCTCCAGTTTATTGCAGGTAATTTAACAGCCTGTGTGGAGCATGGACACTATATTGACTTCAACAAGGTCTTCCTGTGGGGGGTCAGACCCCTCAGGAAGACCTGGCGCTGAGGCTGATTTGTATTTTCACACAGGCGATAAAACCCACCTGCAATAAAGGTGGTATTCTAAAACAATTCCATTCTGTCTGACAACACAGACTAGTGGTCTTTGTTTAACGACGTGGATGGTAAACGTAGGCTAGTAACCCCTGCAGAGCACCGGGCTACAGTTTCCATTGTGCACACCTGCCTCTTGTTACAGACACAGTATATTGCAAGAATAAAACAGGAGTAAGTATAAGGTGCATCAGATATAAGGTGGATGAGATAATTAAACAAATTTGGCAGACAGATTCTTAGCACAAGTAATGTACATTACACAAAAGGCAGCGAGTGAGGTGTCAGGCATTTTATCAACAGTTCAGTGGAATCAGCAGTATCCTCCTTTGATAGCCAAAAACATAAAGTATATGGTACAACATGACACAAAAAAAAGATTGGAAACTTTTTGAGGCAAAGTGTTAGACTGGCTCATGTTCTTGTATGCTGCAGTCTTTATGTTCGTCACTAGAGGGCATTCTGCATCCAGTTACTGATTTCTTTATGTAACCTTCCCTTGCCAGCATTCTGATTAAAAGCTGCTGATGTCTCTGGGAAAACTCTGGAAAACATAATATTTAAGCACAATACATGTTGTATTTCATGTCTTCTATAGATCTGTCCTTCTCCTTATTTATTTTGATGATGTCTGCACAAAAAAACAGGATCTTTCTCACTTAGAGTGTGTATGTATTTACAAGCGTACTCCCATTTGAAGTCATAATCCTCTGTTATGATGTCACAGTCTGTTGCCATGGAATAACTGTGATGTGCAAGCAGAGTATTATGATATCAGATGGGGATATATGAAGGAAGAGATGAACTCTCAGCAAACACAGATCCTGTTTTCCTGGGTAAGTCCTCAGTGATACAGGGACCAAAATGAGGGGTGCTAAGTGCTAATTTGCACCAGTATTTGTGGAGTTAGTGCCCTGCTCTCTGTCTAAGAAAAGCAGCGGTGCTCTACCTAGCGCTATTGTGCAGTAGCCGGGAAGGGCCAATGGGAGACTCAATCACAGTTACTGTCAGCACATCTGAATTGTGACTGGGTCACTTCCATCATCAAGTCTGCTGCCTTGTAATTCAGGGTAGTGTGTGTGTGTGTGTGTGTGTGTGTGGTGGGGGTGCACTGGGCTGAACTTGCTGTTCGCATGCGTGCTGCGCCTGAGAGGCGGAACCACCAGAATTTGCATGCCAAGCTGCAGGTAAATTGCAGGCCATTTATTTTATTAGTAAGGTCTGTCAGTGGCAAGTCAATAACATGCTCATGCTTAAAATTAGGTAAAGTTAATGGGTTAACAATCCCTAATGCAGAAAATAAAAGGCAGGATAAAGGACACTTTCCACTGGCGTATAGTTAGAATGGGAGTGGGAGTGGTAGGTACATCAAATTTGTTTCCAGATGCCATATCTGGCCAAATTAAGAGTTTTCTTGGGAATCCGGACCTGTGTTATACAACACTCCAGAGGACACACAAAATGCCATAGAGGAGAAAGGCTGGAAGGCCCAACTACAGGAGAAACAGCGTGTGACCTCACTGCCACCGAGATCAGCACATGGCAGTCAGGATAACTACATTGACACAAGGTCAAAAGCACGAAGGAAACATCTCAAACAATGAAAGACCTATGGAAAATCCTGCAGAATTTTCAAGAGACCCAAGTTGTCCACGAGCACTCTGGCCTTACAAACACCTGAGAATCCAGTGAGACTTGTTTCATTTTATTTCTCTAAAAACTGGATGGCGTCTGGGAACATCATATTTGGTGTCTGACTGAATCGTTGAGTGAGTATGCATGTATTACAGATATCTTACAGACTTCATACCAAGATTGGGACTTCTGGACTGTTGGAACTCATTATTTTTTTTGAAAAAATGGCGAAACTTGCCTAGCTAGGTGTGAGGACTGGTAATCCCATGTTTAAGAGAAAAGCAGGGTAATTGGTCCTGGCAAGTGTGAGGGTAGACCCTGGGGGAAAGTCATAGGGCGCCATCTTCTGAGCGTGGCAGCTATGGTGGGTCCCCAGAGGCTTCCCTGCCAGCTTCACATACTTCCCAGAGGCAGTGGGTCAGAATGCCGATCTTCAACAGTAGCACTGTAAACAACAGCACAGCAATAACAGCACCAACAAAAACAGCACCCAGTATAAACAGCGTGGGACAAAACACACCAAGGACCGCTACCATGGCTAAAATAAACAAACAGTTCAATTTTTTGCAGGGGCTCTGCCCACCACACCCCATAATTATTATAATCAACTCCATGGGGGTTGGAGCTCAGGGACAGGGAGAAACTCAGGGTGGGGTGTTAACTCGGTGAGGAACTTGCAAAAAATAAAATAACTTTTGGGGGAGACAAGAACTTAAGGAGACCAGGAACAGAACCCTGGTCTCCAGGTCTATGCTGGTCAAACTGCTCTATGCCTTAGCCCTCTTCACCACAGGAGCAGCTCAGTTAGCTTTCATGCTTTGCTCTACTTCTACACTTCTTCCTCCTGGCGTGACAGCTACAGAGGTAATGGTAAAAATTTTTTGCGATGCTAGCCCTGCAGCTGTTCTTGGTTTCGCTATTGTTGAAGTGCTGTTTTGACCAGCGCTATTCTTGAAATGCTCTTTTCACCGGTACACTTCCAGAGACCTATATAATGTGTCCCTTTATATGAGGAAGGGGGCTAAACTGCAAGGCTAAAAGCCATACTGTTCACCTGCTTTCTTGCTTGCATGAGGGATTAGTTATGGGCTAACGGACAGGATAAAGTGTATTGTTAGATGAGAACACCTAGTGGTTCAGTAATGTAACAGTTTGGGGAGAGAGCAACTGCTGTGCTTCATACAAGTATATAATAGCATTATATCTATTATTATAAATGGTAGGAACGTTATTACTGGCCACTCACTGCAAAACAGCTTTCAAAAATATGCTCAAGCCGGCCAGTGGCACTGAGAGTTGAGGCACTGGACTCCACTCACCACACGCCAGCAACCCAAGTTTGGGAGTGAGCTTGGGTTGCCGTGGGTTGGCTGGGGGGAGGGAGGAGCTGGATTGAGCTTCCAACAACAGCTCTCCTCTCCTGGGGAGGTATCTGGAGTCTCCGGGCTCTTGGCTGCCACCCAGTGGAGGCTTGTGGTAGTGCCAAGCCTAATGGGAACTTCGGCTATAAACCAGTTAGGGGGAAGGCGTCACCAGATTCATGGGGTGCCACGCGCTCGCCTCAACGGGCATGCGCTTCCATGCTCTTGGGTCTCGGGTTGGGTGGGAGAAAAAGTAAAAATACCTATGTCTTCCAGTTGTCGAAAAGGTGGGAGGTGGCAACGGGAGCAAAAATCAATATGGAAAAAATAAAACAAAAAAATGCTCATTATACAGGAAGAATTCTTAATAAAGCAGTATGCATGTTTGAACATTAATACAGGTGTCTCCCTCGAGTACCTGGGACACAAATCAGAGTTACTCTCCGCCATCGTTGGAAAATGTTTTTTCTGGATCAAAGTTTATGGCTATAGCATACCTCACGGCAAGCCTAGGGAAATGCCCTATATCAGGCACCCTTTCCCTAGACAGGAGAACAACATCTTAATTAATGCTGATTTGCCTGTAACTTTGACCTTGAAGGCCTGGCTGATTGTCCAGCTATCTCTCACCACACCTTCAGATGGCATAACAGGAGAGTGTCTACCTCCCTCTCCCTGTCTAGGAAGTCACAGTATTGGTTCAATGACTAGATTTGTCTGTTTGTCCTGTTGGCAATGTTTTCTTTTATGTTATAGCAGCTACCAAGACGTCAAGGTCATAAACAGGGAGAGGTCTTAGGAGTCCAGCTTATAGGACTACCAAGAAAAATGAATATACTTTTCTAAATAATGGGGTTATATCAGAAAGTTGAATTTAATTAGCCTAAAGTATAATGGCTGGACCTACTAAAATACAGAGAGAATAATGGATGAGCAACTGTGTGTGTTTATGGATTTTTACACAACTGAGGTGTGTGATGACCCACAAACCTCGAGAGCCAAGCTTGAGAGGTTTATGAGGTCATCACACAGTGAGGATGTAAAAATAAATTCATAAAAACTGTTATCTATCCTTTATTGTTTTATAATTACTGGTGCAGAGTGAATGCCAAAGTTAGTGATGCAGTTCTCCACACACACACACACACACACACACACACAAACACACACACACTTTCCCTGTCTAGTATGGACAGTATGGACATCGTTTTGTCTTTTTCTTTTTGTTTAAAATGAAAGTGTTGAACCATGGCTAAGTCACAGTTTAGAAGTCAGGCACAGTCCCATACCTCTCAACTGTCCCTGATTTTCAGGGACATCCCTGATTTGCCTCAAAATTTTACTCTGTCCCTCCTAAAAATTGTGTTTCCGTGACCAAACAGTGGGGTTGTAAGCTGAAAAAGATGTCAAACATTAAAGTTACAGACTTGTTCTTCATTAGAAAATACATTTTACACTAAGCCCCTTATTCTACCAGCTTCCTGAGTGTATATCACCAATTTTTAAATGTGTCCCTGATTTTGGTCCTTTGTCCCTGATTTTTTTAAGTGTTGTCCCTGATTTATGAGACAGGAGGCTGGATCGGACTTGCGGTTTCCAGAATCTGGCCACAGCAGGATCAACCAGATACATTTTACAAATTGTAAAGGCAGGATCAACGGATAAATTCTGAAAAAAATAATAATAATGACATGTCCAGGCGGGGAGCAGCGGGGTTTTTCCATAGACTTGTCATAGCAAGATTGCTGAACAGCTCGGTTTGAACCCTTGCAGCCTCCGTGACATCGGAGACCAGAAGACAGCTAGTGTGTCTGTTAGTTCAAATTTGGTCTCGTATTGCAAGAATACCAATAGACTCAAACCGGAGTGATCGTCGCTAACAATATGTGGGGATTCCATTGGGGACAGAGATTATCTAGTAGTGTCATTTACTCATGATATCATCTTGATTCTCACCTCTCCAGAAACTGCCTTTCCTGAGGTATGGTGCCCAGTGGACAGGTTTGATCATTTATCAGGTTTTAAATTGGATCTCTTGAAGACAAATGCCCTGACTTAAGATTATAGTGATTCTGTACTTATAAGGAGATGTTTACCAATTAAGTGTAATAAAGGGGATAAAATATTTAGGAATACAACTACGAAAATGTAAGTCCCTTACTCAAAAATAAAAGGTAGATGGGTTCATCTCCTTTTAAATCTCTTACTGGAAAGTGGACGTGATTAGGCAAAATATATTCCTAGAATACTTTATTTTTGTAAACATTGTTGTTGGTACTGGGCCAGTATTATTTCCAGCACTGGAATAAGATTATCTCAAGATTTTGTGGGAGGTGGTCGACCATGCATTAAATTTTCAATATTACAGCTGCCAAAAGATAAAGGAGGCTTAACCTGTCTAAATATGAGCTATATTGTGTGCTGGCTCTGCTTAGTTATATATATGCTCTGGCTATCACATGGTGCCATCCATATTGGAAGGACATTGAATTATGGTTTAATGATCTATATAATTTGGATAAACTGCTGTTTGCCCACTCTAGATGTTCTGTGCCCATGTCAGTTTCCACTTACACAGCTGTTACATTATAGCAATGGAGAACATTTTGGAGGAACGATTTTCAGCATCCTTTTGGTTGAGAGCCATGGCATATGACTCTCTACCCCTCCAAACAGGGTGGATCCTACCCTCTGTCCGTGGAGCAGAATGGGACTCTGTTATGTGCATCAACTATATGATGTGCAAGGGATTTGCTAGTCTATAACAAGAGTTTCAGTTACCGACTAAGAACCATATCCATTATCTACAGTTGAAGTCCTATCTTCTAGGAATGGGGTATGAGTTTAAAGCTCAACCCCAAGACACAAATTATTATTAATGATCCTTCCTCGCACCAAAAAGGAGATATGGAACCACTTAATGGGAGTGATGTACAGAGGATTACAGATCTGGTTGGGATAATACAAACTCTGTTTTTTTTTATATTCTTTATTTTCATATATACATATATATATATATATATATATATATATATATATATATATATATATATATATATATATATATATACACACATATACATACATGCAACAGAACTTCTAGTATAAAGCCTTATTCATTACTAAAGCTCTATGAATTACCAAAGAGAATACAGTGGAATTATTGTTAACATTAGTCATATATATCCAGAGAGAATATATACTCTCAAAACCATTATTTAATCTAATACATTACAAACTTTATTCTCGACAAAATGGAATGCTAAACTGAATTCAAAACACACTTTAGAACTATAGTATAAATATGCTATATCGAATTAATCACATTACCTCCTCAAACTACTGGAGGACTAAACATGGAAGAGCAGGATGAGATATTTTATCACTCCAGCTGCACAAAAAGCCTGTATGGGTGCTGTCTATTAGTAGATGTCGGAGGTTGTGGGAAGCAAATGCTATACATAGCCATATATATTGACAATGCCCAGACATAACAGCATTCTGGAACACAATCACAGAGGCCTGTGACAAGGGTATTTATTGAACTAGATTTGGTGACCCCTCTTTGGTTTTACTAGGGATCCCCCCTCCTGAGGTGAGGTTACTACCCTACACTTTTAATGATACTAATTACAGCAGACAAAAAAACAATCACCAGGTAGGCTATGGCTCTCAAAAAAAAAATACCCACTTGAAAACTTGGTTTAAGATAGTTAATGAGATTTATTATATGGAGAGGTTTACGTAGCAACTCAAAGGCAGGAACAAACATGTGAAGTGCTCTGGCATTGATGGATTTTATATCAGAGGTGGATTCAGACTTTGTACCGTAGTACAAAAACAACTGCGATGTACTGATGGAGGGACTCCTGTGATCGCTGGCAATACATAAATAGTTAAAACAACAGCTTGTTTTGTATTTAGGAATTAATAGTGGATACTATGAATAACCATTAACAATTGATTACTGTACTGCTTTTATACAACTTAAACTAGTAGAGATATTGAGCTACCGAAGAACTGAGGACCCCAGAGACTTTCAAATATTATGTTTTTTTGATTACTGGTGAAAGGACCTGGTCATTAACATTAATACCAAGAGACTTTAATTATTATAATCATGACTGACTTCCCTTTTCCCATTGGGAAACAGTAGCATAATTGCCATTATAAAAAGTGTTATAATGGCAAACATCTATACCAATTCCCTTGCTGTGCGCATGCTCAGGCAGCAATCAGACCAGTTGAGATCGCTCACTGCTTCCATCTCGCTTCTGATAGAGCCGCCTAGAAGAACTCAAGCGTAAGTTTTTTCTTTCTTTCCCCACATACACTGGAAACACATAAAGACCTGCTAAAGGAAAAAAAAAACAGGTTTACAATACGGCAAATCTCGGCACTGCACTAAAGCGAAACCGAACAGAGGACACACTGGAAGCTCTTTATTTTATATAATTGCTGAGGCAAAAAAACCAACAATTATATAAAATAAAAAATATAAGGATTAATATGTTTAAACTCAAGAAATTTACACACACCCTGGGATAGAATACTAACATAAACCCTTGAGCCTCTCTCTGGGTTTATGAGCATCTAACCCCTCAGGTGTGTAAACTTCTCATTACACACACCACCCCATATATTATTCTATTACAGTTAAGTTCTTATGTAACTGTACTGTCTTACTTCGAGGATGTCTCTTGCAGCAGGCCATCACCGATAGGACTGAGTCCCAAACAGTTCTGGCACTACAGACAGGCAGGCCAGGTGGTAGGCAAAAATGATAGCCTATGAGAGGAGGCCCTGAAGAACCACTAGGCTGAAGTTGGCTCTCGCCTAGAGGCAATGTCCAGACTGTAATGTTTGGTGAAGCTGTGGACAGTGCTCCAGGTGGCAGCAGCACAAATGTCAGCAGTTGAAACATTTCTAAAACAAGCTACAGGGTGGCCATACCCAAGAAGAATGGCCTTTAACCCCTCCGAGAGAAGTTCCTTGCCATACTTCTGGTAGCAAAATCAATTTGCAATTGGCTAACCATTTAGACAAACACTGGACACAAGAGCGCCCTCTTTCCCAGGGGCAAAAGAAAAAAAACTGGTTAGATTCCATGAGTCTTTAATCTATTGTGTGTATAGTACCTCAGAATTCTATGCACATCAAGGTAGGACAATACCTCCCCTTGATTGGAATGCTCTGGATAATAAACAGGTAGGTGGAGGATTGATTCAGTATGCTCCGACACCATCTTGGGAAAGAAACTTAGGACTGATGCACAAAGACACCACGTGTTTGTGAAAAATCAAATAAGGCTCCTTGCACATGAGGGCCTGAAGCTCGGAAATCCTTCGAGCAGAAGTAACGGCAACTAAAATAATGCTTTCCACGACAGAAAGTGAAGCTCACAAGATGCGGCTAGTTCAAAGGGAGGCAATGTAAGCTTTTCCAACACAAAATTAAGGTCCCAAGGTGGGACAGGGTCATGACTTGTGGACTTCAATTGCAAAATGCCCCTTCAGAATGTGCAAAACACATCAGGTTGAGCCACTAAGCGACCATCTACAGGTACATGGTATGCAGAAATGGCAGAAAGGTGTACTTTAATAGAGGAGTACCACAAACCAGAGTCTGAAAAGGACAGAAGGTACTCCAGTATCTGGCCCACTTGACAGATGAAAGGATCTAAATGGTGCGATGCAGCCCAAAGAGCAAAGTGCTTCATAGAATAAGTGGCCCTAGTGGAGGGCTTCCTGCTTCCACCAGGACGTCCGCCACTCTGGGTGACATCCCAGTTCTGGTGATGGCTATGTCCTCAGGAGCCATGCATGGAGATGGAGAGATTTGAGTTCTGGATGGACCAGGGTGCCCTGCTCCTGGGAGAGCAAGCTTGTGCAAAGGGTGGGGACACTGGCGGTTCCACTGCAAGTCGCTGCAGCAATGGGAACCAGATCTGACAAGGCCAGAACGGTTCTATGAGGATCATTGTAGCCCCATCCATCTGAAGCTTGATCAGAACTTGTTGAAGGAGCAGAAAAGGAGGAAGGCATACAGAAACCTTCCTGTCCAGGAGGAGGGACAATGCGTCTAGCCAGAAAACTCCACCGTGGATCTAGTGAGCAAAACAGCAGCAGTTTTGTGCAGTGTGGGGATGCAAAAGGTCCAACTCAGGATGACCCTATCTGCCATATAGCTCTTCTACCACTGAGGTTAGAAGTTCCCACTCATGGGCTGTGGAACAAGACCGGCTTAAGCTGTCCGCCAGAGTGTTTTGGTTGCGGGAACATGGATAGCTGAGAGCTCCAGACCATGCCCTATGGCCCAGTACCAGACTCTCATTGCTTCCTGCACGGTGATAGGAATGAGTTTACCTTGCTGGTTTATGTAATAAACTATGCACATGTTGGCCATTTGAATCAAGAGTGGACCCAGAGAGCTGAGTCTAGAAGGCCTGCAGGGCATACAGGACTGCTCACATTTCTAGGACATTGATGTGGAGTTCCTCTCTACCTCAGTTCATGACCTGTGTGTCTGGTGGACACCAGGTGAGCACCCAAGCCTAGACCCAAGGCATCCATTGTAAGGACTGCTGAGGGGAGGGATACAAAGGAACCCCTCAAGTAGGTTGCTGGACTCCAGCCACCACAACAGTACCCTCTTGATTGGATCTGAGACCAAATTGGTTGATCCAGGGCATCCATGCGTTGGTTCCACTGGACCCTCAATGTTCACTGGGGGATTTCATGTGCAGCTTGGCTAGAGGAACGTGGCAATGACTGTAGCCATGAGGCCTAGTCACAGAAAAACCCTTGCAGGGGACATGACAGCTGGAGAAAAGATGACAGATTTATTCCATTAGACACTCTGCTCTGTCTGTGGGCAAAAGGCCATCCCTGAGATGTGTCTAGCATTGTCCCTATGTACTGGAGACATTGAAAGGGGTCAGAAAATGACTTTGCCATGCTGACAGTGATGTCTAAAGCCTGAAACAGGCAGCAAATATGGGCCAGAGTTTGAAGAGATGTTCCCTGGACAGGGCAGCTAGCAAACTATCTTCAAGGTACAGGAACTTGTAGAATTCTGCCATCTTAAGGCAGGTGCCACCACCACCAGGCATTTGGTGAGACCCTGGGGGCTGAGGACAAACCAAGGGCAGAGCTCTGAACTGGTAGTGCTCCCTGGAAGTGGAAGTGGAGGAAGCATCGGTGGGGAGGGTGAAAACCTTGATATGTAGGTATACATCCTGCATATCCAGAGAACAAACCAGTCCACCTGATAAAGCAGAGGCAGCAAACCCTGAAGGGTGACCATCCTGAACCATTTGTACTCTATAAAATGGGTTCAGCTCGCTGAGAAGTCCAGGATGGGCGATGGTCTCCTGTGCTTTGGGACCAGGAAGAAGTGGAAGTAGAACCCCTGCCCTGCTGACAATGCGGGACTGGTTCTATTGCCTTTTGAAGTAAGGCCTGAATTTCCTCCAGGATGAAGGGGACATGGCCAGGAGGATATGAGGACTGTCCAGAATTTTCTGGAGGCTACTCTCACAATTCTAAGGTGTGGCTGTGCTCTCGATGAGCTGCAGCACCCGGTTGTCCATGGTGATCTCCTCCATCTGTCCAGATGAAGGGAAAAGTGACCCCTACAACCACCTCCTGATGAATGACTAGAGGGGGTCTGGCAAGGAGTCAAGAGGTGGAAGCAGCCATTAGTTGGGCTGCTGCTGCACTCAAGCACTACAGGTGATGGCAGTAGAGGGAGTTGGGGGCTGTTACTGCATTGTGCTTGCCTTGACCCTTGGATGGGCTCAGACCTGCCTACAGGAGGAATGACGAAAAGGTTCACTGCCCCAACTTTGGCTGAGTATGATTTAAGAGCCTGACCAGAGGCCTGGAGTTCAGAGATGGTGTCCTGAGCATCTCCCTGAAAGTCTGAAACCTCTGAAAGGAGCATCCATTATATTAGACTGGACATCCTGGGCAAAGCCTGAGACCCTTAGCCAGGAGTGGTATCACGGACAAATGCCTATGTTGCTGCTTGGCCAATGGCATCAGCTGCATTGTAGGCAGCCTTTAGGATGTGGATACCAACATCTGACCCCATTTTGAGGGCCTGGGGACCTGCTGCTGAAAGGGTCATCCAGCATGGCTAGGACCATCACCTAGCCTGGTTCCATAGGAGATTTCGATACTGCACCATGTGGGCCAAGTAATTGATGGCCCGAATGGTCAAGGTAGCAGAGGCAAAGCGTATTTGCCCATTTGACCCAGCTGGTGAGACTTCTAGCAGGTTGAGAGTGCTGAGGTGTTTTGGCCTCTGGTTTAGTCATGCACAACATTTATGATGACAGAATCAGCCTTGGGCTGTTCTCTGAAGAAGGTTTGCCAGCGGTCTGGTAAAGTCTGTCAGCCTTCTTTGACACTGCCGGCACGGTATGTTGGGGTGTTTCGGCAGCACAGGTAACATCCCATAAGAATCTATGATGGTAGGTACTACCAAAGGAGGTACATTGGGCTGTTGCAGGTAAATCACCAGCTGGCACCACTCTGGGTCCTGTTCTTCTGTCTTCCACCCACAGTGGCTTGATTGTGCCTCATAATGGCCATGAAGTTGGGATCATCTTGGGGGTTGGGGACATTACTCAGCATCTCCTCCTTCTGAGGAGTCTGCACCTAGAGAGAAGACTCATTGCTTACACTGTCATCTGCATCATCTGTGTTGTCATGCCCACTATCATTGGTGATGGTCATCCGTGCGGTCACTAACCCAACATCAGGCCTACTATGGGGGTGCGAGGAGCACTGGGACCCTAGTCAAACAGGGCCAGGAAAGGTGGTCTAAAGGAGGGCCTTGGGTGTCTGGGGCCCATCCCCTGGGGTGGGATCTGTGTCTGTATGAAAGTCCACAAGTCAAGAGGAATTCAATGGGGCAGGTGTCTGGGCCCATGGGCCTTGGGTAATTGTAGCAGCTGATCCCAGGAGGCATCGGGTATGGGTAACCAGGCACAGGTCACGCAGGCAAGGGATAGGGGTAAGTAAGCACCAGACCCACAGATGCTGGGGTAGGGTACCCCAGATTGAGTCCTATGGGCACAGGTTGTGGCAGGACAGGTACTGGCCCCACTGGTGCAGGTTGTGGCAGGACAGGTACAGGCCCAACATGCACTGGTTGAGGAAGGGCCAGCATCAGTCAGGGTGCTAGCTGCAGAAGAGCAGGAGTAGGCCCAGTGGGAAGAAAAGGCAGGGGCTGGCATTGGTCCCGCAGGCTGTGGTGAAGGAAGAACAGGCACAGGCGGTGGGCGGTAATGTGGGAGAGGGCAACCCCCCTGAAGGATGAGGAGAGACCAGGCCAGAGGAGGGCCGGTGTCCTGCAGCATCCATGCCTGAGAAGGAGGAGCAGAACTGGTGGCGTTCCCAAAGTATGAGACCGACACGGAGCACAGGTGTCAGGGAGATGGCAGGTAAATAGACTGGGTGTCCACCACCCACACTGGCCGAAGAAACTCCATCTGAGCCACCTGCTGTGTGCCCACTGTGAATAAGGGCAGAAACAGCAGGGGCTGGGGAGCAGAATACAAAGTACCCTGACCTGGAAGAGCCGCCGCCGTGAGGGTAACCCAGGCAGGCGACTGGCCACTGTAGCCCCAGAAGTTAGGGGCGTAAAGCGCCAAAGACGCCAACCATTTGAGAGAGAAAGACGGTTTCATGGTTGTAGACTTCTTGTGGAGGGACCACGAGCAGGAGGTAGACCAGGGTGGGTCCCAATCTTTACCCTGTGCTTGCGCTTCCCGCTGGCCTCATGCCAGGTTTCAGGATGAAGACCCCAAGGTCTTACATATGAACAGATGAATGTGCCAGCAGAAACAGACCACCGGTCTATCTAAGTCTGCTTCAGTGTGCAGCTAGCACCCCTAGTTTGCAGCTGCCCACCCCCTCCCTTTGTCATCCCACTGCTGCCCCCCACCTCCCTCACCCTCACTCTCTCCTGTTCCCTGTCCCATGCCCTTTTAAAAGTTGCTCACAGATTTACATGATACCACCCATTCTGGTAGTGCGTTGCATTTTGCTACCACCCTCTCCATGAAATAGTGTCTCTTAGTTTCCTCTAAATCTTCCCCACTCTATTCTTAGCCCATGCCCCTGGTGTCTCTCCCTCCTTAGCTTAAAGCCCCATCTGCCCCATCCTTACTGATTTCCTCAGATACTTGAATGTCTTTATCATGTCCCCGTCTCTTGTATCCTCCAGGGTGTACATATTCAGGTCTCCCAGCCTGCTCTCATTGTCTCTCCCTCCATTCCACATATCATCTTCATTGCCCTCCTCTGCACCCCTCCAGTAGCCTGATATCACAGCTTTAGGCATGGCCTCCAAAACTGCACACAGTACTTCAAGTCGTCCCATACCAACGACCTGTAGAAGGGCAAGATCACCTCTCTTCGCCTGGACGAAACCCTCCTCGCTATGCACCCCAGCATTTTGTTCACTTTGCAGCTGCTCTCCTGCACTGGGAGGTGTTGTTCATGGTCCCTATTACCATTACCTCTAGGTCCTTCTCCTTCTCAGTGATCCCCAGCTTAACCCCTCTCAGCCAGTATTCTCTCCTTGGGTTCTTTGCCCAGAAGTGCATAACCTTACACTTCTTTTGCATTGAACCTCAGCTGCCACCCTCTCAACCACTCCTCCAGCCTGCTTGGGTCCTCCTGCAGCTGCTTTCATCCCTCCCTCCATCCACCACTACTCCCTATTTTGGTGTCGTCCACAAACAGACCCACCTTGCTCACCACCCCATGCGCAATGTCTGATATGAAGAGCCCAAATAATACTGGTCCCAGCACAGAGCCCTGTGGCACCCCACTCATCACCGGGTTTTGCAGATGAGAGCTCCCGTCCCACCACCACCCATTGTAGCCTCCCACTCAGTCAACTTGTAATCCAGTTTGTCATTTTGACCCTACCGCTACACCTGTTATCTTCCCCAAGCCACCCATGAGGCACCGAATCAAGGCCCTGCTGAAGTCCAAGTAAAGAACATCCACCGCGATGACCCTTATCCATCTCACCTGACTAGGTGGAAACAGAGGAGCTCCTGGTCTGCAGCTCCTGTTCCATCGAGATGACCTTCTGCTTAAGGAGGTGACTCTCCAAGATCTTCTGGTGTCATCTCCCAGTGGCCGGGCTGAATTTCCTGGCAGACCTCGCAGGTTTGGACGCTGTGGTCAGGGCCTAGGCACAAGATGCAGGCAGAATGGCTGTCAGCCAGCTCTGTGGTGCGAGTGAAGGGTTCAGTCGGCACGCTGGTGACCTGAGTTGCACCTGAGCCTGGGTGTCAGGAGAGGAGACCCGGTAGGGAGGATTCCAGAGCATCCATTGGATGCTTCCCTCCTGGGGTGGGGGGTGGGATCAGCCTCGGCATCTGGAAGTGCATTGTGAGCGATGCATGTGCAGTCAAACCTCAACAGGCCCCCATGTCCCGCCCCAGGCGCCATCTTCATGGCCTGAAGTTAGGGTGGTGGGAGGAGAAAACATGAAAATGCGGCCACCCATGCTGGCCAGATGATGGAGTCTTGCCACCCCGTGCTTGGAAGCCACAAGCTGCAACTCTCACCTGGTGAGAAGCAAAGGTGTGCCTATAGGCCTCAGTCTCCCAGGCCCCACAGGCGAAGGGGTATGTCTGGGTCAACTGGATGATAAGGAGCAGCGGACGGCAAAATGGGAGAGAGGCGGGGGGAAAGGTTGGCCACCTGAAGGAGTGGGTGGCTGGGTTCGCAGAGGATAAAATAGCATGCAAAAAAAAAAAGAATGCCCTTCCTTGTTCAGGATCTGTTTACTGCAGAAACACTTTGTGGAGCAGTTGGATAAAGAAAAGGTTTAGAAGACATAAACCGTCAGGTGAGAACACACAAAATTTGATGTTATAACTTTGTTAGAATCCAAAAATAATAAAGCGCAGTAAATAGAAGTGGCAGTCAGCTGTAGCTGCAGTGGTTTCAGCAGTCTGATGTGCATTGGTCGATGGAGGAGGAAAGAACTGGGAGGGTATGGGGCCCAGCCTTTATAGGATTGTCTAATGTCAGGGGCTGGTATTCGGAGGTGGGTGGCCCTCTGGTAGATTGCTAGCTAGAAGGTTTCCGTGTGGTCCTAGTGCCTGGTGTCTGTAGTCCTGCTGCAAGAGATACCCTTGGAGTAAGATCCATTTTATACTGTGGTGAAGTCCTGTCAGAGGTAACCCTCAGTGGAGGAAATAGAGGTGCCAGATACATAGATAGTGATATAGTCTGCATATATCTGTATGCTGCTGGTAGTGAGGAGTTGGGTAGGTCGTTAATGTAGACAGTGAAGAGCAGGGGACCCAGGACTGAGCCTTGTGGGACCCTGAGGGTGACTGGTAGGGTGGGGGAGGAGCACAGGCTAAGTTTGGCAGGAGTGAGTCCAGTTAGTCAGGTATGATTGGAACTATGCTAGGGCTGAGGGGAGATACCAGAGTCAGCTAATTTAAATAGAAGTTGATAGTCTCAAAGACTTTTGCTAGGTCATTAAATATAGTGTGCATGCTCAGGCCCTTGTCCATGCTGGCATGCATGTGGTTGGTGACTCTAAGAATGGAGGAGGAGCCAGTCCAGTGGTGCTGAGGGTTGAGCGCTGGGACCCACACCTAGTGCCACGCTGGTGACCTGGCTTTGGGAATGAGCCTGGGTTGGTTGGGAGGGTGGGAGTGGGAGTGGGAGCTAGATTGAGCTGCCATGGGGCAGCTCTCCTCTCCAAGGAGGGACATTGTCACTCCCGCCATGTGACTTCCACGGGTGGAGGCCGGGGAGTGTTGGATGGAGGGTGGCATGCAGGGAGGGTGTTGCAGGGAGACGCGGCATGCATCCACAACAGGGCAGGAGAGAAAATGGAGTCGACAGGCTCAGTGATGGTCCTGGCTGCAACCTCGGTGATTGGGATGCAGGGCAGGGACAGATACGAGACCCCAAGGAGGGGCAGAGCCTTGACTGCCAGCTCTGGAAAAACTGGGGGATAAAACTCTGTACAAAAAAGAAGGGCTGAGGATGCTGAGTGGTTGGAACGAAAGCCAGATTGGTAAGCAGTTAGGAGGCTAGTTTGGGCATAATAGTTTGATAGCTGCTTGCTGACAAACTTCTCAAGGGATTTGGAGATGATATGGAGCAGAGAATTGGCCAGTAGTTGGAGGTTGAGCTGGCTGTGCCACCTTGTGGCTCAGAACTACCAATGCATGCTTCCAGCTGCGAGGAAAGGAGCTGGCACATAATGATCTGTTATGTATGTGGGCAATAGGGACAGCTATTGCTGGAGCAACAATTTTTTTATATTCAGTTTATGCCCCTTACACACCGCACCAGACCCCTATCCTTGGGAGCCCTAGGTTATCGTGCTCCGTAGTTCTCCCCAGGTATCTCCATCTGGGCTCTGGTAGAACTTCCCAATCCTGCCTCGGTTTACCCCAGGCGAGAGGGACCCCCCCCATAGTCCTCACCAGTCCATGAGTGTGCTCTACTCAGGCCCTTCTTGGAGCCTGGTTGTGGATGTCTCTCAGGCAGCTGTGTCCCATCTCCAGGGATACGGTGCAGGGTTATTCCTCTTTCTGGTGCCACCCATAGGAGGCCAGCACGCTAGGGAGCCAAGGGGTGGAGCACGTTACAATGTGCTGTCACTCCAGCTCCCGGCCAACATCCTCCTGCCCACTTCATTCCATCCCACTGCACCTCCTCCCATGGTCACCCAGGTGGTGGTAGAGCAATGGGACAGGCAACCTACCCTCCCCAGAGAAGGAGAGCAGCCTAGAGTGTTTGATCTTTCTCCCTGTGCGCCCTCCAGCAACCCAAGTTCATCCTGAACCACTGTCGCTGGCGTCTGGCGGTAACTCTACCACTGCACAGTGGGCCAGGTGGTGGAGCACCAATTTTTAGGAGTTTGGGCGCAGCACACTTAAGCCACAGTTGGATGCTGCATGTAGTGCTGGAAAGCTCTTTGCAAACATCGGCCACCAAGATAGCCTACAGGTGGAAGTTGCACTGGTGGGTGGGTGGTTGGGTAGCGGAGGGGGAGATTAGGATAAGAGCCCTGGGGCCTTTTGTGAAGTACTGGTTGAGGTATCAGTGGTTAAGGGGAACCAGGTGGGGTCTTTGCCCCTCTGAGGGAGGTTTTATTAGGCTATTAACTGTTTTACAAAATTTAGAAGGGTCAAGGGTGTTGCAAGATAGCTTGCTCCAGAAGTATTTTGCTTTGGCTAGGTGTGCTCGGTGCACTGATTGTGATGTGTGGTGTAAGCTTGCCTGCCCTGGAGTAGCCCACTTGACTTGTGCCTGACCCAAGCCATGGTCCTCCGCTGGAAGAGTTCAATTATGTCTGATGTGATCTAAGTGAGGTGGTGGTCAGGGACTCTGTGCCACTTAGTTGGTGCATGCTTGTCACAGATATCTAGGAATATAGAAGAAAAGTGTGCCAGTGCCTCGTTCGGATCAAGGGCTGATAGGACAGGGGACCAGTTAGCTGCCAGGAGATCCTGAGGAAGAAACTGTCAGGGTAGAATTTTTAAATGATCTGGAATAGATTATTGGGGGCTTCTAGATTTAATTTTCTGCACACAGTATGTCATACAATAGCCACTGAAAATGTCTGGCAAGGTGTCAGAGGACAGGATTCTTTTGGGTAGGGTACCAACACCCAGTCTATCGTGCTGTGATTATCTGATTTGGGGTTGAAGTGTATGGGCACTGAGATTAGTTGGTGCAAATTCAGGGCTGGTGAGGGAGCTTGGTGCCAGATGACCAGTTAATGTTTAAGTCACCTAGCATAATATGCTGACCTTTGGGAAGGGGTCGGAACTTTCTGGAGCATCTCTATGACCATGTGAGAAGATTTGCCTGGTGTGCAGTAGACACCTGTTATCTCCATTGGGATGAAGTGAGGATAGGCAAGGACCTCTGAAATTAGTTCATGTGATTTTGGGATGGCTTCTCGGTTTATGATGAAGAAACTGTGGGGACATGCCGAGCAGATAAGGACACATCCCCCACACTTGGAGTGGTCTTTCCTGTGGACTTGAAGAAACAGTCAGGGTGCTTGAAGGAAGGAGGAAGGGGCCACTAGAGGGCATGGGTGGAAGCTGGAGGGGAAGATTCAGGGAGAAAGGAGGAGGTGCTACTTCACTGAGAGGGTGGTGGAGCCATGGAATGCACTGCCTAGGGGGCTGGTGGAGGCAGAGACAGTGGAGGGGTTCAAGAGGGTGGGACAGGTACAGGGAAGGGTTCTGGAAGCAAAATCCAATGCAGCAAGAATATCCGGAACTGGGAAGGAGAAGCCAGAGAAGGCAAGGGAGCAGCAAGGTCAACACCCAGGGTGGGCTGACCAAACGAAGCAGACATAAAAGACCGTTAAGCCCGATTCTGCTGGCATTTTAGTATGTTAGTATGATGGATGAAGAGGAGATCTTGGGGGAAGGGCTAACAGCCAGGTTTTGCTAGTATTTGAAAGCCTGGTTGGTTCAGGGTTACCCAAGTTTTGACCAAGAATTTTATTTTTTATTGGAGGGATAGGGACTTCTACACACGGAATCTTTCTCCCTTTAACCTCCTCCCTTTTTAAAGACAGAGGCAGAAGAAAAAAGTGGGTTACCCCTGTCTAAGAGAGCAGGGTGTCCCGAGAAAAAGCTTGAGGTAGTAGCAAGCGGATAAGAGCTGAGATATGGAAACACCAGGTGCACTGCCCAAAGGCCCTGGCTCTAAGCTGAGTGGGGAGGTGTAAATAAATGGTGAAGATATTCTGGAATATCAGAATTACAGTAAGCATATAATTTTCATATCTTCCAAGAATCAGTCGTCACCATTATTCCCACTTATGGGTCACAGTACCAAGCTTCCCACCCAAAAGGGAAGAGTTGGCTCACTCTGAGGAAATGGTTCTTCCTCAGCCCTCTGTGGGGATAACCACAGGAGGCAGGGACTCTTACAGGTCCAGTGGGACCTGGACTGATCAGGGGCAGGTGGAGGCTCCCGTGGCCTGGGAGTAGGAGGGTGCCCTGACAAGTCATGCCTGACTCTGCAGAAGAAGAAAGGAGTACCTGGTAACGTGAGTTTAGCACCTACGCTGGGCCAGGGTGCCAACCATGAAAGGCAAAGTCATGCCATCCACCAAATGCAGACTGTGGTTCCCACCAGCCTGGAAGCTACCTTGTTGGCGTCATAAGACACTCTTGCTTGATACCTCGCCAGCTTCACGCCCTGGAAAGAAAGGTGAATGGCCTGCTTGGTTGCCTTGCTGTCTGGCATGGACAATAACAGCTGACTCAGCGTTGCCCAGAGGCACTTGCCATAAGCTGCCTGGTGTTCTTGAAGTGCAGAGATGCACATCATGGTGTGTGCCCCACAAAATCTGTCTGCCCCAGACATCAGACTTCACAGAGTCAGTGTCGGGAGTGGCATCTAAGCCCAGAGGGGTCTGCAGTATCAAAATCCCAGAGGAGGGATGAGGCATGGACCCTGGAGACCACGCTGGAAAACAGTATCTGCACTGGATGTCCCTAGGGGCTAGAGAGGGGCAAAGGGATGGAGCCAGACATTCCTGGATGCCTCTGTAAATGGCCAAGGCCATGGAGGGATGACAGTGGTGTCTCTGCTGTATTCCCCAAGGAGTGGCAGTGTTAGGGTAGTAGTACTGTGACCTGAGAAGAGCTGAAGATTCAGCTCCTGCATCATCTCTGCTAGGGACTGCTGGTACCTAGAGTACTCAACATCAGAGGAGATGTAGACAGAGGAATCCTCTTCCTCAGAGGAGGAAGTGGTAGAAGAGGAGTTGGAATCAGGAAGTGGTGGTGCAGGGGTTGCAGGCCTGAAGATGGCCTGGTCAGCTCTAAGGTGGTATTGTTGAAACACACCAGCCACTGTCCTGAGCTGATCCCAGGTCATAGGCCTGAGAGGACTGAAGATGCTTAGAAGGGCGGAGGACAGAAGAGGAAGCGGAGGAGGAGGGTCATGAGAGACCAGGCCAGGTCCTCTGCCAGGGCTGAGAGTCCTCAGGAGACCTTGCGTGGGAGGGAGGCCTGGTGAACTCACCCCTGAGTGAGCAATCAACAGCTGCAGACCAGTTGAGACTGTGCCCTTGGGGGAACCCCGAGGTGGGAAAAGCTGAGCTGTATATGTCCCATAGGACAGCCCCAGTCCACATCAGTGACAGGGCTAGTCAGTTCTGACAAAGAAACTCAGGTCCGAGCCAGCACTGTGACTGCTGTCAGAGCTACCTCCATCAACTCTAGGCAAGGGTGAGTCACAGGGCCAGAATCCAAGTGCCCCCTCACCACAGCCAGCCCTGCCCTTCAGGCCAGGTCAGGACTCTAGGCCAGAGCCTCCAGGAGAGTGTGTCTCAGAGACAGCACTAAGAATGGTACCAGCTCTGTCACCAGCACTGTGGACAGTACCAGGAACAGGACCAGTACCAGGAACAGTGCTGGGACCCAAACTAGCACTATGAACAGCACCAGAAGGGCTCCCAGCACCACCACCCTATGCCAACTAAAGAGACCAGCTGACAGGAAGCTCCTGGCCCCGAGTCAGGCCCAGAACCAGACCCAGGAAGGCCTCCATCCTCACCAGCCCCAACCACAGGCCTGGGGTCAACAACAAGCTCCTCTCCTGGGTCATTCGACTGCTCAGGAGAAGAATGACTACTCCCGTAAGAATGCTCGAGAAGGATCAGCTCTGAACAGCTTCCTTCTTCCAGCACCATGAATGGTGCCAGAAGGAACCTGGTCTTGCAGTTGACACAGCCTGGCTCACTAGTACTGGTGTCTGTACCAGGAGTTGAAGCGGCATGGGGTACAACATCATGGTGCCCACTGATGTAGATCCAGTGTATAGCCCGCCTCACCCCTGGGGCGCCCACTGCCCTGAAGAGTCGATGGACTGGGAGGGGTGCTCAGCCAGGCCCCAGAGACCATCTTCCACCAGACCCCTCCCCAGGTTCTCCGAGTCTTGGTGGGGTGTGCACGTGGAGAGTCCTGGTCCTCTGCAGTGAATATAGTACTGGGAACAGGTCAGGGTAAGAGCCCAGGGACCTTACCTTGGCATTCCTGGTGTAATGCCTGCCTCCAAAGGTGGCAGATCATGGTCCCAGCTTAACGCATAGTGGTCAAGGGTGCGGTAGTCCATCAAGAAGCAGGCATTGCACCTGTCCATATTATAGTCGGCGCTGAAGCAGGTCAAACACATGTCACTGGTCCTGAATGATGATGTGGCCTTGCAAGACTTACCAATACATAGGGGTCTGTCATGTTGCTTCTTCTCCTGCTTGAGAGAGGCCTTCCTGCCACCCCATGCTCCCTCAGAACCAGACATGGTGCCACAGCCAAAAAAATTTAGAAAAAAGATAGAAAAGAAGTTCGGTACAACAGTAAACGCTTAAAAATAATAGAGACACCACAGAGAGGGGTTGTTTCTGAGGGTACAGCATCGAATTAGTGGTGGTGAACTGAGGAAAGAGTTGTAACACAGTTGCAATGATGACCAACACTCTCATGATGTGCTCTCGACAGTGGAAAAAACAGAACTGATGAAGGAAGGGGCGGCATCAGTTGCTGGCCAACTGTCGTGCCATGTCATTACGTCTACCTTGTGGGTGGTGCCAGCACTGTCAGTCCCCAGCCTGTAGGTTGTGAAATACATTGCTCCCTGGGTCCTACTGCCTCTGGCACAGACCCAGAAGAGGGTATAAATGGTGAAGATCGATCCTTGAAAGATCTTTATATTCATTAGTATAGGTAGCCCATTCCAATAGGCCCTAGTACTGTACCTCACACCTTGTTTTAACTTTCAGCCAAGTAAGTATTGTATGTTTATGCCATCTATTGTCAGCTCTGCAAGTTCCAAAAGCCCAGGAAGGTACTTGATGGGTATTGTAAAGTGTGCCCTTGGTTCTAAGGAGTCCAGCCCCTGGCAGAGGATCTAAGAGAATTTCAACTAGGTGTCCCAGCTGTGCTGCCTCATAGTAGGTTTGAATAAATCAGAGCAAAAGCTGTGCACACTGCAGACTCCTGAATGTGCTACTACTGAAACCTCAAAGGCACCCTGGGCCGGATTTCCAGAGCCCTTGTAACCCTCACAGCTGTGGGGAAAACTGACGCCAAGTGGAGTGTCTCTCTTACAGAGCCACAGTTTTCCCCCACAGCTATGTATTTTCAAAAGTGCAGCCAGTTTGCTACTGGCTCCACGATTACAGACAACTTGTGGGGGTTGTTTCCCGCAGCTGTGGAAAAATGCTGACTGCACGGGTGGACCTGGCATAATACCTCTACGCAGCTGCTGGGGACTGAAAATATAACTCTCCTCAGCTGCGGAGAGATTTCGGTCTGCAACTGGAGTTGTGGAGTGAGGACTTAGTCCTGCTTTGGTTTGAAAATCCAACTCCATGTCACATGAGAAGAGAAAAGAGGCACACACACCAAGAAATTTAAAGATTTATTAGATAGCTCAGTCAGAAAAAGGCTCCACAGAGAGAAAACTCCTTACATAGCACCTCGTATGTGAGGCTTCAGCAGGTCTCCTGTCTGAGCTACCTAATAAATCTTTAAATTGTTGTTGTGTGCACTATCATAGTAGTTATCAAAACAGAATCCCATGCCACCTTTCTCTATCTGATTAAAATGTTCCATTGAATTCTGGGTCATCTCCCTCCAGATAAATTCTGAAAGCATTTTCTTCAGTTCTCTCCAGTCTTTTACTGGGGATAGGGATGGTGGAGAAGAGTAATAAAACAAGAAACCTGGTGTAACTTTCATCTTAATGGTTTCTAATTGTACTGAAAATGACAGTGGCAGAATTTGCCATCTGTTAAGATCAAAGTAAATTGCTTGTTTCAGAGGTATATAATTGCTGTCATAAAGCTTAGCTACATTTAAAGGGATCTTCACTCCTACATAGCAGGCTTTGTCTTTCACCCACGTACAGGAAAATGATACTCTGTACTGCAGAGATAGAACTCCACTAATCAGAAGTGTCTCCATTCTTTGTTTACTTTAAAACCACAGGTGTCTCCAAAGGACTTACAGTTGGAGTAATGGTGACAGTGAGACTTGCGACTGCCTCAAGTAAACTGGCATGCTGTCTGTATAGAAAGAAATCTGGTTATCCTGTTTCTCTGTTGTGATACTTTGAAAGTCTGGGGTTTGATGTATTGTGACTGCCCACGGACTCCATATTAATGGGGAAGAACAATCGGGAAAGGGGTACTCCTGCCTGCCTCTTTCTGTACTAAAAAAGTCAGAAAATGGTCCCATTGCCCTCACCTTCTCACTGGATGGCTATAAAGCAATTGAACCCAAGACAATAAGCACCCCCAAACCCAATGTCTCACATAACCACTGCTAGGTATATGCTCAATGTGAGCACTCTGGCACCTTTTTCACATCAATTAGTAACACTATCTAGGTGGGCCCATTGAGGATATTTTTTAAGACAAGTATTCAACCTGGGAATGACCTGCAGGGCACTATTAGCGAACAGGAGGTGGACATGGCTGCATTAACCAGGCTTGGGCAGCATCACACCATGACTGGGACCTTGAGATCCCTGGATATTAGCTATACAGGAGGGACGAGTAGTCGGGAAGGGGGGTGGCAGTTTATATCAGGAGGAATAACACTGAGGGAGAAGATCGGATGAAGAGGAGGCGGAGGCATTATGGGTCCAATTAAGGTCCAATAGAGGGAGAAAGGTGAGGTTGCTGGTGGTTTACAGACCACCCAATCGGGATGAGGAGAGGGACAGGGAACTGAGCTCACAAACATTGAAGCTGCGGGAAAAGAGAGGGGTAATTGTGGGGACTTCAACCTGCCCAAGGTGGGCTGGAGCATACCTCCACAACATATGCTAGGAGTTAGGTGATCCTGGAAGGACTGCAGAGTGGGTTCCTGACTCAGGGCATCACTGAACCAACAAGAGCTGAGGCAATTCTTGATGTGGTGCTCACAAATGGGGAGCATGTACAGGAAATAATGGTCAGGGAGCCACTGGGTGGAAGTGACCATTGCACAGTGTGATTCCAGTTGGATATGGTCGGGAAAGCATCTCGACTAAGACCAAAATCTTGGATTTCAGGAGGTCTGACTTCAGGAAAATGGGCGAAGTGCTAAGAAGCCATCTGTCAGGCATCAGAGCAGATATGGGGTGGACCAAAGGTGGTCCATCATTAAGGAAGAGAATACTGTTGCCACAGATGAGTGCGTTAGGCTCAGGGGGAAGAGCATGAGGACCAAAGTGCCCAGCTGGTTCAGTTCTGGGGTTGCCCAGGCAGTAAGGAAAATAGGTTGGCCTATAGAAAATTCAGGAAGACCAAGAGAGAAGTGGATAGGAAAATGACCTAAGGTTGGCTAGTGAGGCAAGTAAGGAAGTCTGGTGAGCAAAGGCACAGAAGGAGCTGCAGATAGCTGAAGGAATTAAGAAGGGAGAAGGCTTTTTGCTATATAAGTAGAAAAGGGACAAGAAGGAAGGATTGTTAAGCTTTTTTAACTTTATTTAAAGGTTCTCAACAGGTTCACAAGAATTAACAGTCTGATTTTCACAATGAATTGAACACAACTGTATCCATATTAATATATCTGCTGACAAAACTGGATAACAAATAAAACTAAATAGCAAATAAAAATAAAACTGAATAAAAATATAGCTGAATAAGGTGTCCATGTGCCACACAAGTCTTTTATCACTATGTACAATTACGAATGACTGCCATAGGTACAGTGTTGAATGCAGAGCAGTGGGACCTAGGCCAGGTTGGGTCAGGGTTTTAGCTGTCCTGGTGGTATTGGTGGAAAGTCTCAGAGGAGTGATATTAGACAAACTTTTCCTATGACTTACTCTTAAAGACAAGTTCAGAGCAGGGGAACCAGGTTCCTGTATTGCTTTCTAGGGACCCCAGCGCTCTCTTGAAAGCTGCCCTCTCTGCCCAAGGCTAAGTACTGCATGCTCTATTTTCATGCAGTGCAAGAGCCTGCTCGCCCATTCTCCCACCCAGGGGGAGACTCTGCTCCCCAGTGACAGGATAGGGCCTGCTTTCCCACTGCCACGGCCAGGCCACACAGGGTGGTCCATTTCCTCTCTTCCCTGAAAACTGGGGAGACCCAACAAAACATTGCTCATGTCCACATCCCGGGTTACCCCAGGACTTTACCAATTATATCAGTGATCCCTTCCAGAAGGACTAAGTTTTGGACAGGACTATAACATGTGTATGAAGGTTCCGAGAGGGATTTACATGTGGGACATGTCAGGTTGTGAGGAGTCTATCCTATTGGCAAGTACTGGAGTGAAATAAGACCTGTGGAGAATAAAGAAATGTATGGCCCTTATGCGATTGTTAACTAGTGTAACCCCCTGCAAATGGGGGTTCCCAAAAAGACTTCAGGAGCTTGTGAGATGCTCCAAGCCTGGAATGGTGTTTGGCGTTTAAGCCATTTATCAGTGAGTGTTTTTAGAGCCTCTGGTACTGTCTCTTTAAGAGCTGTCTGCTTGCAGACATAATTAGTTTGTATGGGGGACTGTGTGCCTCTGTTTGAGTACCACTCGAACTGCTGCCAATTCACTCCATTTTGCAGTCACTAGGAGTACAAAGGGAACCTATCTGAAAGATGTAACTGTTTGCCAGAAATAATTTAGAGTAATAATGAAAATACAGTTTGTCTAACCTGCTTTCTTTGCAGTCAGAACTGTGTTTGCCTAGTTCCCATTCTAGTTTTGAACTGCTGAACTGGACCAATCAGTGTGGGGTAAGCTAGCTCTAAAAGGTGCCTTGGACGAATCAGAACTTGGACTCATAATCTGAGCCAGCCACAAGAGGATTGTATGGGCAGTGACTCTGGGAGATGTAGTTTAGGCTTCCGCCTTTTGGACCAACAGCAGCAATCTATTGTGAGTGACAGCCAATCCAGTCAAGAACTGGGAGGAACTCAAAGGAAGTGCCCGGTTTTGTCTGTTGGAGTTTCAGTTTAGCTCTGGCAGTGAAGGGAAAGAAACCCTGTGCTCCTTCAGTGCACAGTTTCAGTCAAAACGTGTAAGGCCCAGAGTTCCGGTCTGCAGCTTGTGTAACTGCTTGTTAGACTGAATCGTCCTGTGAAAAGAATCAAAGGATCTCTGAAGAGTAGAAACCAGGCTCACCCTGTAGAAGACTGGAGAAATTGTTGAATTGCACTCGGTCTGTCAGGAACTGAATCTGCTGTGTGTTCTCCGGGTATTGTGCAGTAATTGCGATCGGGATAGAGAAGCAGCCTGCCTGGTATAGTACTTTCTGTTTTACCATATAAATGTGAAGAGGCTTGTGTACCTCAAGTGAATCCTGCTGCCATTAAAAGACTTTTGCCTGTGACTGTTTACTATATAAATGTGTGAGGAGCCTCGTGGAGCTCAAGAGTAGCCCTGCTGACGTTGAAGGACCCTATCTTGTTTGGAGGTCGTGAGTACTAATTCAGGGTCGCTCCCTGTTGAATTGCCACATTAAATCCAAATGGAATCACTGTACTGCTGACTGTTTAAACTAATTTTTCTTTTCACTGTGTGAAAGGACCCCTACCAGCTGCCACGGTTTGGACTAGCCACTAGGGCTTGTGTACCCAGGGACAGTAACTGGTAGGGATAGGCCTGCACAGAGCCATAGGTAGATAGTAAAGTGATAAGCTAATTAACCTGATTTCCCTGTCCTTGTTATATCCCTAAATAAATCAGAGCTGCTTGTTTCAGCAAAGTTATACTGCCTGAGTATTTGTCTATGTTAAAGTACTGTACTGTGATTGTTGCACTGTATCTTATTTCACAGGAGGTCCCAGTGCCGGAACTAGTCCTGGGGGTAAGTGTATACTGTGAAGGTAATTCTGATATATTGTGTGGGCCACTAGTGGGAAGAAAGGGGTTGCAGTGTCCAGAGGGCTGTGACCAAGTAAGTTTAACTATTGCAACCCTGACCTCTGGGTGGAGGCACCGCCATTGGATCCAGGCCCCTCAACCTGTTAGTGGCAAATCAGGCAGGGGTAGTAGCCCCTGGGATAGCGCCATCTAGGGGTTACATGAGTGTAACATACCCTTATGTAAGATTTCTCTCCAGTCTCCCTCTGTGGGGTGTCACCCCCCAGGGCAGCCTCCCACCTGGCCCTTAGAGTGTTCAGGCTGAAGCCAGGGTCCCCAGCAAAACCCTGTGGCACCCAGTCTAGGTCTCAAACTCCCCATCTTCAAGGAGGTCCAAAGTGCCTCCTCCAGGGGACCTGCAGGAGTTTGGGATTTTGGCAAACAACCTCTGATTTCATAATAATCTATTCTTTATTTGTATATAAACAAAAAAATGGGATGGGCTAAGATTGTATTTCTCAGATAGTGTCTGAAGGGGATGAATTCTCCCTGTTCTGTAAGTTGAGCAATACCCCTAAGACCTACTTCATACCAGCACTTTAGGACTTGCACTGCCTTGGGTGGCTCCCTACCCTCCTCCCAGGCCAGATATAGAATGGAAGCTTCCTGGGATATTCTGCCTCCCATATCCCTCATAGCATGGGCGCCAGCCATGCTGTCATGGTTGCTCCAGTAAATGGGTTTTGAGATATTTGATACATCTCTTGCTGGTAGCCAATGCAATGACTAGGTATGATATCTGGTACTGTTCATTGTGTAGTTCCAACTCTGCCCATATTTTCTGGCCCCGGCATCTGGGAGGAGATCAACCAGGTGTGATATTTGGGAAGCTAAGTAATAAAAGTAAAGTTAGGTAAACCCAGGCCTCCCTCTGTCACTGGCCGCCAGAGGGTCTCCTGTTTAATTCTTGGTCACCCCATTCCAGAGTAGAGTCAATATGCTCCCCCAGTGCTCTGAAACAACCTTTAGGAACCCAGATTGGGAGGGCTTGGAACATATAGAGACACTGGGGAGGATGCACATTTTGACCATGTTTACTCGACCAGTCAGGATCAGGTTCTTCCACCTTTCACAGCAGTCTTGGATTTTTTGATCAGAGATAATAAATTTTGTATAGGTGTGAAAGTTTTCTGGGCAAAAGAACTCCCAGGTACTTAAGGGATGTCATAGGAAGGATCTGGGAACCCTGAATCTCGAGGAGGCTGCCCTGCCCAGGGAAGCCACTCACATTTAGATCAATTGATTTTCTGTCCTAAAATGGGTCCATAAATGTTAAAAAGGGACATTATGACTGGGATTGAGGTGCTAGGATTTCTTAAAACAACAAAATGTTGTCGTTGAATAAGGAGATTACTTGATCTCTGCCACCCTCTCATATCCCTCATTCGAAGGATGGTCACATATTGCAGTGGCCAGTACCTCAATGATCAGGACATATAGTAGAGGAGACAGAGGGCAACCCTGCCTGGTACCTCTAGTGAGTTTAAAGGGGTATGAAATATTGCTGTTTGTGAGGACTTGTGCCGTAAGGGAGTAATAAAGTGTTCAGATCCAGGAACATATCCTCGCCCAAATCGAAAGTGGGACAGGGTGGAAAACGTGAATGCCCATTCGACCCTGTCTAATGCCTTCTCAGCATCTAGTGCTAGAATGCCCCTCTCTCTGTAGTCCTCTCCTCCCATCCATGCATAATGTTTAGAATTCTATGGATATTATGCTTCGCTTACGTCCCTTGATGAAACCGTATTGATCTTGGTGTATTAGATCGGGAGAATGTCTTCCATTCTAGCAGCTGTTATTTTGGCTATTATTTTATAGTCTGCGTACAGGGAAATCAGTCTATAAGACCCGCATTTAGTGGAGTCCTTATTGGGTTTGGGAAGAACCGTAATGGTTGCCATTTGCAGGGAGGGGGAAGAGATCCCCATCCAATGACTCCTGGATCATGAGTAAAACAACTGGCTGACCTCCCCAGAATGTTTTATAAAACTCTACTGGGATCCCATCAGGGCCAGGGTAGTGTCCTGTGTTAGAGGCCCAGATAGCCTGCTTTAGTTCCTATAGTGATCTGGGTATCCAGCCATTGTTGTTTGGCCTGATCCAGGGTGGGAGTTGGATAGTGTCCAGGAAATCTCCTGGGTTTATATTAGCAGGGGCTTGAGGTGTATAGGTGTTCATAGAAAGATCTAAATTTTTATTTATTTCTAGAGGGTTCGCTGTTGTCTTTCCCTCACTTTCCTCAATCTGTAAGATAACTTTCTCCATGGATTTTTGTTTAATTTTTCAGGTCAACCATTTCCGCATTGTCCCTTCAAAATAGTTTACTGTCCCTGATTTCAAAAGGTCTTTGGCTATCTGTCTATTAGCTAGCTGGTGAAGTCTCCCTTTTTGCTACTTAGTTCTCTTTCTTTATTATCTACCTTGCCCTCCATAATTTGCTTTTCCAGAGTTTTATTTCCTTCTCCAACTTAGATTCCTCCTGTTTCTCCGCTCGGGTTAGGTGAGAGACATATGCAATAATTAGGCCCTGAATAAAGGCCTTTAGAGCTTCCCATGTTGTTCCTGCAGCTGTATCTGGAACCTTATTTTGGGATAGAAATTTCTGTATATTTTTGGATATGTATGCCTTAAATTCCAAGGAGGATAGCAACGAGGGATCCAGTCTCCATTGTTTTATGGGGGATTCCTGCCACAACCCTAATGGCCATTTTCAGAGGGCATGGACAAAGACATATATAGGGCCATATTCCACTGATTCTACTTGTCTGAGTATACGGAAGCTAAAAAGAGACAAATCTTGTATATATCTTATGGGCTTGAGAATAATAGGAATATTCCCTCTTATTGAGTTGTAGTACCTCCAAACCTCCTCCAGTGCTCTGTCCCCGCCAATGATTTTAGTGCCAGAGCCTTGTGGGGTCTAGAAGAAATCCCTGAAATTTTGATCCAGCGCCTGTTCCAGTAAGTATTGTAGTTCCTCCAATCACCATATTCTCTGGGAAGGGAGCCAGTGTAAAGGCTAGGTGGTGGAAAAACTTGGGTCATCTATGTTAGGGCCATAGAGGGAAGCAGAGTAAACCTCCGCTCCTCTATGGTTACATCGATATGACATATCTCCCCATAGGGTCCACGCTATATTGATGTACCTTAGCCCATAGCTTGGGCCTGAACCAGATCGCCACCCCGAGCACTCAAGGTAAAGGGGCTGACAGAAATTGTGCCTCCAGGAGCTTGTAACGCATTCAGTTTCAGTTTGTGTTAAATGTATCTACTGTAAAAGCATACATCACCTCTATGCCTAGACAGATAATTCCACACTTTCTTTCTTTTGAGAGCAGTCCTAAGTCCCCTCACATTCCATGTTATAAAGTGCAGTGCACTCATCCCAGTCCCAAGTTAACGATGGCTGGAATCTGTGTAGCTTTATATGAACACCTATAAAATTCTTTACTGTGTGACGCCTGTTGAAATTTTTCTTTTTAACCCACACAACCTGTAGGAATTCAAGAACAATCTAACAGTAAACCCCAAACATTAGGACAAGGAGAAACAGATTGTCCTTTAAGTTTACCACCCAAACAATTTATACTCATCCCCTTGAAAAATCCCGCTTACCCCTAGAAGCTTGTTTCCCATTTTAACACAACCTTTAACAAAGAATTCTGAACATTGACAACTTTAAACTGTACCTTCATCCCACCCATTTCCCCAAATCCCTCTGGTGCATCCACACCTCCCAAGACCCATTAACTCTTGTGGCTGAGTTCCCAAACCCATCTTATTGTCAAATATTAGAGATGAGGTTCTGGACTTCTCAGGAGGGAGGACTTGACAGATATGCCTCCTGAGCGACCCTCGGGAGGAAAGAGCTATCAACCACAGCGCATTTACGTATGATAGCTGAGGCAGCCTTTACCTCCTCATGTAGTAGAGCTAAGCCCCTCTCGGGAGGGACACAATGGACCACCCATTCAGTGGATGGAGCATCATTGCTGTCCAGCCCCTGTGTGGGATTCCCACACGACCTCTCCACCACCAAATATGCCTGAGCAGGTTAACTAGTTGATTGCCCATACGTCCCAATGCTAAGGAAGCCTCTCGTGCCCACCCCACATCTGAGGAAAAGCCATAGAACTGACCTCTACCCCTGGCCCCTAAATGAAAGATTATAGACATAAAATAAATAAGTTATTAAAAAGGTCAACAAGAAGCCACTGAAAAGTTACCCCTCCCCCAAGTCCTCAATAACTCCTTGTTCCTATATGGGATTACACCATCCTCTGGAATAAACAGAAATCATTAAATTTGCTGCGACTCTCATCTGGGCTTTGTATCAAGTTCAGTCGCAGTGGAATAGTATGGAAATATTAAAGAAAGAAAAAATATTTGCATAACAGCCTTGGGAAATCCTTGAGGCCCTAGTGTTCACTATAATGTAGTTGCCTTGAGTTCCACAATGGGGCTCCTATCTTGGGGAGACCAGATGGAGAAGTTAGTGACTGGATTAATATCCATCTAGATTGTCTCTTCTGCCCATTCTCATGGGGTTCCGCCATAGGGTATTTGGGGCTTAGTTAAGACAGGCCCTCATGCACCACTTGATTCCCGGCCGAGGAGTAGCTAACCCTTTCTCAATTAGGGGCTCCAGGGAGGAAGGGACTTGCCAGGCTCCAGCCACTATGGGCTGGTGAAACACCATTATGGGCTGAGCTCCATACAGCCCCCCAATCCAATTTTGTGGACCCAAAAGTTACAGTACCTCGGGATTGCTCTCACGACCTTCCTGCAGTCCACCCCATCTATTTAGAGCTTCTTTTCCCATATCTGCTCAATAAAAGCTTTGGCCACCGCTGGTCAGTGAACAATCTCGCTCTCCTGTTTCTTCAGGTGGATGATGAGGCGGGCCGGATAAACCATATGGCGAAAGGGCAGCGATGTCGTGCAGGGATCCCTTAACATCTTTAAAGGCCTGTCGCTCGATCTGGAGTCTCCTCAAGAAGTCGGGGAAAATACTTTTTTCCACCAGCTAGGATTTTACTTTTTTCCTAGCGGCCTCCAGCACGAGCTGTGAATCCTGGAATCTTAAAATGGATGATGATATGCCATGGACGCCTTTCTCGGCTGGGGCGCTCCGGGGATCTGTGAGCCTCTGAATCTCCAGGTTTTTGCTTCTGTTAAGTCTAAAGTTGTCCCCAGCCATTTGCACATTAAAGCCGCATAGTTGAACCTCCATCCTCTGGGAGCCCGACAACTTATATGTTGCACCTGTGGTCACGATTTTCATGATCGCCTAGGGTATTTTTCAGCTCTTCTGTTTCTTTTAGGGCTCTTTGTAAAGAGGACTCCATTCTTGAGTTTTATCCTCTTGTGCACTTATCCTAGTCTCTGCTTCTTCAAGCCGATCTGCCATGGGACTCCACCGTGTCGCTAGAGAATTAACTGTCTGTTGGAGATGGGTTAGCTAGGCCCCAATATACTCAAACCCCGACTTCATCTGATGCGAGATCGAATTTTAGAGTTTGTAGGAGATTTTCAATGTTGTTTGATGTTGCTGCTGTTTTGGCTGTAGAATCAGTGGCTTGTTGCAGGAGTCCATAATGGCTGGTGACGAGGCTGCTCCACGTTGCTCAGCCCTATCTTCGATGTCTCTGATGCCCTCTGAAAATTCAAGTGAGATTGCTTTTTCCTTGTTTTTTGGTGGAGGCCATAAATATGACTTGTTTTCTTTACAATTGTTGCAGAGAATTGTTTTATAAACAGAGGATGGTGCAGATATATTCTCGATGAGGTTAGGAGCTCTGGTTCTAGATGACCATCTTCCTTCTAGGCTTAGCCAGCCTCGGTTGTTAGGCTTAAGAAATGGGTGGAGTTGGTGGAGGATAATGGGGAAAAGCAGAGATACTAAATGAATACTTCTGTTCCGTCTTCACCAGGGAGAAGGATGGACCAGTGCCTTCTGGAGGGAAAAGAGGAGGAAGGGGAACACAGATGCAGTGATACAGGAGGATAGAGTGAGGGAGAGGCTGTTGGCATTGAAGGTGGACAAATCACCAGGGCCAGACAGAGTACATCCAAGGGTCCTAAAGAAACTGGCTGAGCAGCAGGCAGAGCCACTGGCAGACCTATTTAATAGTTCACTAGAGTCAGGTGGTACCGCAGGACTGCAGAACAGCACATGTAGTACAAAAGCGGTCCCAAGGATGACCCAGGAAATTAAAGACCAGTCAGTCTGACCTCCATTGTAGGCAAGCTCATAGAGACCATACTAAAGGAAGGGTTGGTGGAATATCTAGAAGAGCATAGTCTCCAGGATGCAAGGTAGCATGGGTTCATGGGGAAGATTGTGTCAAACTAATCATATTGACTTCTTTGACTGTGTCACTAAGACAGTAGACAGGGGCCAAGCGGAGACATCCCTATCTTGATTTCAGCAAGGCCCTTGACTCTGTGCCCCACAAAGGTTGATCAGGATGTTGGTGGATCTCGGGTTGGGGAAAAGATGACCAGATGGGTGGAAAACTAGCTGAGGGACAGAAACCACAGGGTGGTTGTGGGGGAAGAGTTATCTGGCACCAGAGAGGTAACCAGTGGGGTCCCGTAGGGCCTCAATGCTGGGGCGGTGTTGTTCAATGTCTTCATCAATGACATTGGAGATGGCAATAAGGGCAAAATCCTATTCACGGATGACACCAAGATCTGCAGGAGAGAGGACACAGCAGAAGGAATACAGGACTTAAAGGACAATCTAGAAAAGCTGGGAGGTGGTCCAGGATCTGGCAGTAGCTTCAATGCAAAGAAATGCAAAGTTATGCATATTGGAGTCAAGAATCCCAGGACAGAGTACTATCTGGGTGGAGTCCAAGTATCTGCATCAGAGGAGAAGAACCTGGGAGTGATGATCACTAGTGACCTGAAGCACTCCACGCAGTGCAAGAAAGCAGCAGCAAAGGCAAACAAGATACTGGGAGGCATATCTAGGGGATCAGTAGTAGGAGAGAGAAGCTATAATGTCCTTGTACAGGTCACTGGCAAGACTGCATCTAGAGTATGGAGTTCAGTACTGGTGCCACACGTCAAAAAGGACATTAACCTGCTGGAGAAGGTCCAGAGAAGGGCTACAAAGATGATAGCGGGTCAGTAGGGTAAGGCATACGAGGAGAGGTTGAGAGCACTGAACATGTACTCCCTGGAAGACGAGAGAGACAGGGGACATGATTGGGACTTTCAAGTACTTGAAAGGGACAAATAAGGTTGATAAGGAGAATCTCTTTAAGCTGAGTGGCAACCATAACACGAGGCGGCACAGTCTTAAGCTTGAGGGTGGGAGGTGTATGAGGGAAGTCAGGAAGCATTTCTTCACAGAGAGGTTGGTGGACACTTGGAATGTGCTGCTGGAAGAGGTCATCTTGTTGAAGACAGTGGGCAGCTTTAAAAGAGGCTGGGACAGACATGGGGAAGGTAAGGATCATGGGTAGGGAGGATGGGAGGAGTGGGGAGGGAGGGCAGGGACATTAGCTCAAGCTGTGGACACTGCAGTATGAGCAGACTTGATAGACCAAATGGCCTTTTCTGCTGGCTTCTTCGTATGTCCGTATGTATGTTCATATGTTCAATAGGTGGCAGTATAGCGTAGTAGTTAAGGGCACTGAGCTGCAAACCTGGAGACCTGGGTTTGAATTCCATCAGCCCCACTTGAGTTCTGTGTGACCCTGAGCAAGTCACTTAACTTCCTTGTGCTCCCAGGTCACACCTGAAACAAGCTTCAGCTTTGTGTGCCTTTCCTGGTTAAACAATTTCCCTTTCCCAATAGCCTACTAATATTACCATTAAGATGTCTATTAGGTGTAAAACCCATCTGGTCCGGGCATACTGTGGTCCTAAACACCTTCTGCAATCTGTTAGATAAGATGTTCATGAACAGCTCATGTCCTGGTTTGAAAGTGATATTGGGGCAATACTGTGCATGTATCTTTTCCTTTTCCAGGAATTGGGGATAATCCTGTCCTCCATACAGGTCCTTAAGACCAGTACTAGGATTGAAGCAACTTAAAGACTTTGTAAAAGTCACTGTTGAAACCATCAGAACTTAGGGCCTTATTTCTCTAAATGATATCTCTTAAACACTGCTACTACTGCTGCTGTACAGACAGGTTTATCAAGCAATTCCCAGGTCTCTGCTGACAGAGCTGGCATATGTAAGAGCCCAGAAAGTCAGCCATTTTTCTTTTTCATTGAATATTTTTATTGTTGGAATTGCAAAGATATCCATGTATAATACATTAAATCTTCTGTCCTTACAAAAGTATTATTTCACATCCACTCAGGTCTTGGTAATAAGCTACTGCCTTACACTTCTGTTACATGTTAGATGTATGTATTTGTGTTAGAGAATATACCAATTTCATGAATATTAGGCAACGAGCCTTAAAACTAACTTCTTAAAAATAAAGAGTAAATTAAATTAGAATAAATTGACACCACATGGTGAATAAAAACAATTAAAATCAGTGGGGTGCTTTGCTTTGAGTTTTATTTTAGTCTCTTAATATCAGAGGTCTCTCCTGATTGTTTTCTCCCTGTCCATCTTGGTTTCTTTGGGTTGGTACTCTCTACCACTTCCCTTCATGTAGCAGTGTGGCTCTCCAGGATTCAGGGTATTAAGAAATTTGTCCCATATTCTTAGAAATTGGTCCGCCTACCTTTTAAAACATGGGTCAGTCTAGCTATGGCTAATACCTTGATTGCCACGCTCTCTCATGATCGACGGTGGGTACCAGACAAGTTGACCACACATTTTGTATTCCTTGCCTGGCAACCACCAGTAAAACCCTTACCACCGAAGGTGAAGGTCCCAGTTGTCATTATTTGCCCTCTCCACTCCTATTAACATTGGTCCTGGGGAAAATCCTATAGTATGTCCCATCATTCTGAAGAGCTCACCCGCCACTCCCTCCAGTACTGCCTCAACTCTGGGCATTCCCAGTAATAATGGATCAAAGTACTCTGTTCATCCCCATTTTCCACAATTTGGAGATACTTCTGGGTGGAATTTGTGAACCATGCTGGGTGAGTAGTACAGACGGTGTAGAAGTTTATATTGCATCTCCTTGCATTTGTTACATAGGAGTAGGCCCATGTGTGAGCTTTAACACCAGCTCCCAACTGTAGGCTAACAATTTGGAGGTTTTGCCCCAGTTCATAGTAATTATGGTTAGTGTATCTTTAGTAACCCTCTGCTTTATGTTCTAAAAGCTCCTTTAGTTCTTTTCTGGTGTCAGACTGGGTCTTTATTATGACCTGTTTTCTATGGAATAACACCCTTCAGGGTGTCTGGGTGTCTGATACACTGGCCTTTTCACTTGAGGCATCTGTAAACAATATATCAGAACACACCTGGACACCTTGAAGGGAGTTATATATACCCTCTTGCTCCAAAAGATATATTGTTGTTTCTCATAATGTTATAGCTAATTTTGAACATACAACCCATTGAGAAAGGGATAGTCTGTCTCCTATGATGATTTTATAAATATATTTTCTTAACCATTTTCCCTGTTATGACAATCTGGGCTGCCATCGCAACATGCTCTTTTCCTTTGGCCAGGCAGCAACTCCTTTTACAGCCCATGCCAGTGCTATTGCCTGGGTGCTGACTGGAGGTATGTGAATGCTAGATGGCCTGTGCCGCTCCCTGTGAGCCAACTGCCTCACCTCCATGACATGCCCATCCCCCACCTGGCTTCAGTGTGGTATGCTAGGATTTGCATGCCAACCACAGTCTCATGGGTGGTTGTAAATCGTTACTCAGGCACCACCGGACTAATGGTCTCGTATGGTTATTTTAAATTTGGAATTGACATTTTTCTCCCATCTCCACTGCTAACCCGGTCAACAAGATGACCTCCCAGCCACTTCCTCTGGCTTATTTGGCTTGGGATGCCCTTCGGTGGGAGGCTGATCACCGTGGTGGGACCTGAGACTTCCTCACTTAATCCTGCTTGTGCTGGGGCAATTTTCTTGTTTTCTCCTCAGGGCTTTGGCATATGCAGGTACAAAGTGTGTATGTTGTGCATGTGTGAGTGTGACAACGATAGGCTCTCCAACATCCTCGCACAGTATCTCCACTATACTAGATTATATTCATATAGCATTGCCAAAGTGCCATTTAATAAACAGCATACTGTAGAACAATTTGACGTGAAGGCACTCAATTAATGATGTCCGCCAGGCTGTACTAGACTCTGTGAGCTCCGCTTGTTGAGAGCTCAGAAAATATTTGAAACCCTTAGTAGAGGGTTTTGTAGTGCAACTGCATTATTTTAGAAACATAGACAATGATGGCAGAAGAAGACCAGTGGTCCATCCACTCTACCAAGTTCCCTATCTAACCTGGGATCTGATGTCCATCCAGGGTCCTAGCCCTTCCCCTCTTCCCCATTCTCCTTGATTCTGTTGCCCCGAGTGACCACCATAGCCTTTACTCTGTCCCAACCATGCTTGGAAACCATCAAACATTTTAGTGTCCACCACTTCAGCTGGTAGATTGTTCCACGGCTCCACCACCCTTTCTGTAAAATAATACTACCTCATGTCCCTCCTGATCTACCTTTCTGTCAGTTTCCACTCATGGCCTCATGACCTTGAACTAGCATTCAAAGCTACATAGTTCCTCACAGTTCACCATCTTGTTTATTACTTTTAGGAACTCGAAGGTCTCTGTCATATATCTCCTCTCCTTTCTGGTCTCCAGTGAGTACATGTTCAGTGCCTTGAGGTGCTCCTCATAGGACCTGCCCTGTTGGTCCTGAATCATTTTTGTTACCTATGCTGCACCATCTCTAGCCTGTCTCTATTTTTCCTGAGGTGAGGGCTCCAGAAATAGGTGCAGTACTCCAAGTTTGGCATCACTAAACATCTATACAGGGGTAGTAGTACTTCCTTCCTCCTGCTATCAGTACCTCTCCCTATGCACCCCAGCATCCTACTTGCCTTATCATAGACCTTGGTTGCACTGGCTTGAATACTTGAGCATGTCACTGATGATAACTCCTAGGTCACGTTCTCAGCCGTAGTGCTTAGTCCCACCCCACTCATTCAGTACTCCATCCTAGGTTCTTATTCCATAGGTGCATTACTTTGCACTCTTGGCACTAAATTTCAGTGGGAACCTCAGACCACCCTCTAGCTTTTGTAAGCTACTCTGCATTTCCTTGATTTCCTTGTTGTTATCTGCCCTCTCACAGAGATGAGCGTCACCTGTGAAGAGACACAACCTGCCCCCAAATTCCCTCACCGATGTCACGAGGAACATATTTAAGAGGACCAGGCCCAGGACAGATCCCTGTTGCACCCGCTCATGACCTCCCTCTTCCGATTAGAGCCCTTGACCCCAACCCTCTGCTGCTTACCCTTTAACCAGTTTCCTACCCAGTTAACTATGTCCTTCACCACACCCAGATCCTCCTTCTTCTTTAGCAAGTGTCTGTGCGGCACTGAGTCGAAAACCTTGCTGAAGTTGAAATAGCATAAATCCACAGCATGGATCCTATCCAATAACCTCATCACCCAATCAAAGAAAACTATCAGGTTCATCTGACAGAACCCTCCTGCTACGAACTTGTGCTGCTTACTATCTTGGAGACTTGCTTTCCAAGTAGTCCATAAGATTTTCTTTGACCAGTGACCAGGTCTCTGCTTGTTTCTTGTCCCCTCCCATGAAGCAGAACAAAGTTCACCACCCTCTAGTCCTTTGAGACTACCCCCATCCATAGTGAGCTGTTGAATAGTCCTACCAGGGGTTCAGCCAGTTCTTTTATTTCAAACTTTATTTTTATTCTATTTATCATAATCCTGTCTCATGACAAATGTTACATACAGCAGACAGACTGCCAAGTGATATAGCCTTTGGAAACAACTATTTCCTTTCATCAAAGTGTATAATATGCATTTTATGGTATAGAGATACATCATTGGAGGGAATCAACATTATATTCAAAATTCCTACATTGAATCCATACTTGTGCTGTTATTTTTTGAGTCCATGAGCCACATGGTAGTTCCAGAAATTATAGGATTGTCCAGCAATCAAATCCAGTAATGTCATCATCCCAAAAGGGATAGTTGGAACCATGTGCTAAAAAGCTTAATGTTAGAAATTGTTCTCAATAAATTCTTGCAACAACTTGTGCTATTCTATATATAAAAAACAAAACCATTTTCTATTCCATCCTCCTCTCACATAAATGAAAAGGAAAGAAAAAGAACCCCCAGATATTATGTTTTTACCTTATTTGAAAACGTTTCAAAAATGCAATTAGAGCTCTTTCTCTTAGCAGCTCTCTCAGATAAATGAGAAAGAACAGAGGTAAAGAAACATTTAAACCAGAGGGAAACAAAGCCTCACATATTGTCATTATAGGTTACAGATCAGCAAGAGTCCGGTATTTTATATTTCTTCAAGTACCTCCTCCTCACCTCTGACTCCTCCAGTGAACTCATGATTCAGCCACTCTATGTTCAGCCCACTCCCGGCTTGATGGGATCAGAGAAAATGTAGGTTTTGCCTGGTAAATTATCTGAAGCCTTGCAGGAAAGATGATTGTGTGTGTGTGGAACATTTATTTCTCTGAGCACTCGCCTTACTGTGTCAAACTTTTTCTGCCTTTGCCTCGTGGTGTAACTTATATCTGAAACAGATGAACCTGACTTCCATCTTGGCTTAAAGATGCAGCACAGCAAGCATACCAGAGAATCTTGTCTCTGGCCCTGATCACTAGGGTTATTAACATCAAAGTGCGAGGTTCTTCTGAGTTCAGTGTGCGATCTCAGTGGGGTCACCGTAAACTTTGTGAATGTCCCAGTCCTCATGCTGGCCCCGATAATAATTTCTCTAACAGTAAGTCTTGTACAAACATGATTGGATGATCACCCTTCCGACTCCTCAGGCAGACCTACTAGCGAACATTTGCAGACCATGTTTGGTTTTCTAGGGCTTCAGTCTAGCCCTTAGGTGCTGGGACTCTTTGGCCATGAGGTCCGTGGCTCCTGTAGATGCATCGGCCTGTTTACAGACCTGCTGCATATCTCCTTTAAACCATCGACCGCTGTTTCAAGCACCAGGACCCGTCCATTAAATTCATCCATTTTCTGGTTTAGCGTTGATATAGATGCAATTAACATTTGCATTTTGTGTCCCCGTGTTCCTAAGGTTTCTCCTGAGCTGGAGGCCTCCTCAAGCTGCGTTCCGTCTTCTGGTTTACCATATCCCTTATTCTTCCTGAACCCAGTGATTGTTTTTTTTTTGGGACTCATTCCGGCTAAAACAAGGTCATTCTTTCCGTTGGTGAGGACCAATTTCAGTTCCAACCCATAAAAGGGAGTAATAGGGTAGAATTAATAAAGTTGCTGCTCGTTGCTCAGGGCTCAACAGCACCCTTGGGTTCAGCCAGTTCTGATGCCAGTTCCCTGGGTATCCTTGGATGCAACCCATCTGGTCCCATGGACTTATCTACCTTTAGGGCTGCCAGCCCTTTATGGACCTTGTCTCTTGTAAATATTGGCTGCCTCATTTCAAGACCCTTGTCTACCACTTTGATGCCTCTCTCAGGCAATTATCTGCTTTTCTCCCCAGTGAAAACTGAGTAAAAATAGCCATTAAGGATGGCAGCCTTTTATCCACTCTCCTCTATGACCCTACCCCCAACAGCCTAATGATTCCCCTCCTTTCTTTTCCCTAATATTTAGGAAGAACAGGTTACTCACCTGTAACAATAGTTCTAGGAGTGGTATATGTTGTTCATCACACTCTCTGGCATGTTCCTTTCCCCTTTAAATCTTGCGGAAGTCTTCAAGCTGGCTCCTCCCACCCACCTGGGTGGTAAATACCTGGCTCTGCCCCATGACTCCAGATCTTAGCCCACTGGAAGCAAGGTTGTGCGCCTAAACCCACGGAGGTTGGGTGGGTGCGTGTGGATAAACAACATATGGCACTCCTAGAACTACTGTTCTAGGTAAGTAACCTATTCTTCTAGAAATCATAGATATGCTGTTCATCTACACTCTCTGGCAGACTCCAAGCAGTTCTCTGGGAGGAGGGAGGCAAGCACACCCCTACTTGGGAAATAAAGATTGAAAACCGAGGCCCCAAAACCAGCATCCCAGCGTGACTTAAGGCGATGTGGTAGTGGGTAATAAAGATGTTTGCTGACTTCCAGGTAGCAGCCTGACAGATTTCCTGGATAGGGATGTCCTGGAAGCAGCCACCAATGCAGCTGTATGGTGGGTAGAATGAGCTCTTATCCTCTGGGAGGCTCCTTGCCCGCCAACTCATAGTACAGACCTATGCATGATGTAATCCACTTTGCAGTGGTCCATTTGGCTGGGTCTTCCAGAAGCGGCTTCAGCATAGCTAACAAACAAGAGGGAACCTCTCCATAAATTTCTGCCGTTCTCTCCTTATAATAGGAGAGAGCACGTCTCAGGTCAAAGTATGGAGCCTGTACTCGGTGTCTGAGGTGTAATTACGGTGGTATACCGCAGAGATAACACCTGGTTAAGGTGAAACTCCGACACCACCTTCGGGAAGGAATTTCAGGTGGGGGCGCAGGGCAACTTTGTCCCTGTGGAAGACCAGATAAGGGGAGTCCACCGAAAGCACCTGGAGCTCTCCTGTCCTTCTGGCTGATGTGATAGCCACCAGGAAGGCCGTCTTCCATGACGAGTGTGAAAGCTCACACTTGTGCATGGGTTCGAATGGCTTGCCCATGAGCTTTGCCAAAACCAGCAAGAGATCCCACGGAGGTGGAGGTTCACGCACGGAGGGATATGTGATCCAGGCCTTTGAAAAAATGCCTGACCACTGTCTCCTGTGCCAATGTTGGCTGACGGCCCATGCCGGTAGCAGAAATTGCTGCCAGGTGCACCCTAAGGGTCGATGACCGTAGACCAACTCTGGAGAGAGACCAAAGGTAGTCGAGCATGTTAGCCACAGAACAGGATAAGGGGTCCAGACTCTTACCCTGACACCAAATGGAAAATCTTTTCCATTTGAAGGAACATTTCCTGGTCGATTCCTTCGAGATGCCTCCACTATGGTGTAGACATCCTTGAAAGACCCAAAGCCTGGAACTCTAGCCACTCGGGTACCACGCTGTCAGGTATAGGGATTGAAGATCTGGATGAAAAACCTTCCCCTGGTTCAGAGATATCAGGTCTGGTGTGTACAAAGCCACCCAGGCCCTGCAGCTGAGGCTGAGGAGATCTGGGTACCAGAACTGGCACGCCAGTCTGGGGCTACCAGGATCACCTTTGCCTTGTCCCTCTTCACCTTGAGTAACACCTGGTGGATCAAGGGAAATGGAGGAAGGCTTAGAGGAGGCCTGGGGTCCACGGCCTCCAAAGGCATCCCCTGCAGCGAGCCCTGCTGAAGGGGCAGGCATGATACAGCCTCAGCTTGGTGTTTCCCTGGAGGCAAACAGGTCCACCATAGGTTTGTCCCAATGGGAGAACAAGTTGTAAGCTACCTCTGGATGGAGTGACCACTCATGGGATGTCTCGCCTATCGGCTGAGAGCATCCGCCAGCTGGTTCGAGACTCCTGCCACATGAATGGCTAGGAGATCTGCCTCCAACCGACTGACGAGGTCCAGATGCGGAGTGCCTCCTTGCAAAGCAGATGGGAGTGAATGCCGCCCTGTTTGTTGAGGTAGTACATGGTTGTGGTATTGTCCGTCTGGACTTGAACCACTTGACCCGGAGCTGAGGAGCGAGCTGACAATGCCAGTCTGACTGCTCTGAGCTCCAACAGGTTGATGTGGCATTGGGACTCCCACGGGGTCCAGAACCCGTGGGTTCTGCTGTCCCCATGTGGGCTCCCCAGCCCATGAGAGAGGCATCAGTCATAAGAACGACCATCGGCTCGTGGCAGACAAAGCAGTATCCCTTCCTATGTTCTGGGGCAGTCCACCATTGGAGAGCATCCCACATCTTCTGGGTCACAGTGATCAGCTGGTCAAAATGACCGTGGCGCTGAGTCCACTGAGTGGCCAGCTCCCATTGGAGGGCACATGTGCCATCTGGCCCAGTGGACCACTGAGGTGCATGCCACCATGTAACCCAGAAGGTGCAGGAAGTCCCGGGCAGGGTGCAAGTGCCCAACCAGAATGATTGGGCAAAGGAGGAAAGAACCTCTGCCCTGTTCACTGGGAGTCGAGCTCTGGCTTGACAAGAGTCGAGCTCTGCCCGATGAAGCCCATCACCTGAGAGGGCACGAGTTCTGACTTGGCCTCGTCGATCAGGAGGCCTAGTTGGGAGCAGGTGCGAAGAGCCAGATCCCTGGATCTCTCCACCTCCTGAAGGGAGGAAACTGCCAAGAGCCAGTCATCAAGATAAGGGTAGATTCGAACTCCTCAACGCTGGAGGTGGGCTGCCACCACTGCGATGCACTTGGTGAAGACCCTTGGGGCTGATGACAGGCCGAATGGCATGGCTCAGAACTTGTACAGGGTCCCCTTGACCCTGAAGTGGAAGAACTGCTGATGGTACAGATGGATTGGGACGTGGAAGAATGCATCCTGCAGATCCAGTGAACAGAACCACATGTTTCGCTCCAGGGATGGTATGATCTGGTTCAGAGTTACCATCCGGAAGGTCGAGAACTGAGGTATTGATTCAGGTCATGGAGATCTAGGATGGGGCACCAACCCCCGTCCGCTTGGGCACCAAGAAGTACTTGGACACGAAGTCTAGGTCTGTTGGAGGATCAAGCACTGGAACTACCGCCTCCTTGCAGAGGAGCTGAGCAATGTCGTCTTGAAGAGCGACAGAGTGCAAGCTGAGATCCTTTCCTCCCGTAGGAGGGCTCAGCTGGGAGGGTACTGCTCGAATTCCAGAGGCAGTACCTGGCCAACCACTTCTAGAACCCACCTGTCCGAGGTGATATTGGACCAGGTGGAAAGAAAGTGGAGACCCAGCCCCCATGGGAGGACCCAGAGCTGGCATGACGGGTGTAGGGGTGGCAACCCCAACCCATCACTGAGCAGGCTTAGAGGAGGAGGAGGCTCCTGGATCAGCACCTCAGCCTCCTTTACGGGCTGTTGGGGACCCTGCTTGAGCCTGGGACGCCAAGCTTGAGCCTGCTTGTTGCTGCTGGCCTCCTTGATAGGAGGGCTGCCTAACCATAGGAGAAGAATACCAAAAGGCTTCTTCTTGTGCTTCTGCTGCTTCTTGCCGAAGAACCCTTCACAAAGGTAACATCCAAGGTGGCATTGGACTGCTCTGTGCGCTGGAGATGACCAGCCACTCCTGGACCAAAGAGGTCGGTTCTAGGAAGGGCATGTCAGCTAACTTGTGCTGGGTATCCACCAGGAAGGAGGATAGCCTCAGCCAAGCCCTGCAGCAGTGGCCACTGCGGCTGCTAAAGAGCAGGCACAGGAATCTCAATGTCCAGGGCTGTCTGGCGCTGCTGTTTTGCAACAGCACGGCCCTGATCGTGGACCTGCTTCACTGTTGTCTGCATGTCCACCAGGAGATGAAGGAGGACTTCATCTAATGACCCTAGGAGGGCATGAGAGAAGTGTGCCATGATAACAGCTGAGCTGGCCTGACGAGAGGCCTAAGGAGGAGCTGCATAGACCTTCACGGCAGAATGGTCCATATTCTTGGACTCCTTGTCCGGGGTCGGTCAGTGTCAGCTGAGCTACCTACTAGGCTTTTGGCTGAAGGATGTTCTGTGAACCCGCCCAGGGATCTCATGGGCACCGTATACTTGTGGGCCATATGGGAAGGCAGAGCTGGGCAGGAAGCAGAGGGCGCTGCCAAAGCTCAAGGCCGGGCCAACAATGGCTTCAGCCACTGGAAAAAGAGAACAGCACTCCACAGCCACCACAACTGACTGTCTCCCCTCAGTACCCTACACCTGTACCTTAGGGAACAACGTTAGTGATGAAACAGATGCCTAATTGAACTTATAATGCTCACCCAGATAAGGTGTTGCAATAAGCTTCAATTTTGGTGCAGAACCTCTAAGTTAAACCTAGAAGTATCAGTAGTAGCAGTAAGTGTCACTGCTAAACATATTACTAATTTAGCTTCTAGCTCACCTAGATAGAGGGTAGCAATAAGTTTCAACTTTAACACAGACTTTTTTAACTGAACTGGCAGTATTAATAGCATCAGTAAGCAGCACAACAGCCTGTTATTTTGATTTGTAGTGCTCACCGAGATAGGGGTTTACCATGACCTAGGTTAAATAGGTTTGAACAAAGTACTTATATTTTAGCTTTATCAGTGCTGTCATGTTCAGAGTTCCTGGCTGCTGTCTCTCTTGGCTCCCAATGATGCCCTTTGCACTCTCGATCCTTGCAGACTCCTCATGATGTCCTCTGTGTTCTCGATCCTTGCAGACTCCCAGTGATGCCCTTTGCTCTCGATCCTTGCAGACTCCTCATGATGTCTTTTCGTTCTTGATCCTTGCACACTCTCAATGATGCCCTTTGCACTCTCAAGTTCCTTAGGAGGGCCACTAGAGGGTAATGGCCCAATTGAGAGAATACTGTGACCTGATTAACTTAACTGCTCTGGCCTTGCAGCAGAGCTCCCAAGTGCTGGAAATGGCTCCCACAGTGATCAGTAGTGGGGAGGGGCAGGTTAGGGTGCAGCGTGCCCTCAACTAAGACCCCGACTTGGCTTAGAGTTTGTTGGCTGCTGAATGTACAAAGAAAGCTTATAAATGTTTTAGTTCGTTTTAGTGGTAGGATTGTTTATAGTGTAGTGAGCACATTAATGAGACAGTGGCAGGAGGTAGTGTTTTTGTTTTAGTCATGGGCAGCTGTGGTGCTATCTCTGGCAACTGCTAAAGTTTTAACTGGCTTCTAGATTCAGCTCCAGCAGTTTGATTGAACATCCCCTCGTCTTCTTGTGAACTGTATTAGCCTGAACAGCCCTGCAGGATTACCTGCAGCCCCATGATGGTGAAGAGGTGACAGTGCACCCTGAGGAGTGATTCCTGAGATCAGGAGAAGAAAGGAGTGATTAGTGCTAATTCTCGGCTAGAGTGAATGTCAGTGAGAGAATTATTTCTGCACAACACTAGTTTCGGACTTGTACTGATTTACTGAAATTTGTTTTTGTTTGTTGTAAAAGTTTTGTTGCTGTTAATTATTATGGAATCTGGGAGTGAAAGGTGGATAGGATTTAGTTGTATAGAATGTGATTGTTGTATGCTAGGTTGTGTGATTCTATAGTTGGGAAGAACATAACATTGTTTATAATACAGGGTGGGGGAAGGTTGGATAGGGTGGGTTGTAAAGTTGGTGGGAAAGCTTTTTAATGGTTGGGCTAGAGCTGAGGATGTGTCATCCTGTGCAGACCCCTAAGCTCAGTTACTCTCCATCTCTGCTCCAGGATCGCGCCCTTCTATGACACACACACACACACCTAATGCAGTATATCAGCGCAGCAGGAGGTGGGAATTAGTAATAGGTGCATGGGGAACAAGAGACGTGGGGAGTACTGATGGTGGGTATAACTAGGACAGTGAAGACCAGGTGACACAGCTTGGTGAAATGGGGATTTAGGAGAGTCTGGTCGTGTTTAATCTCCATGTCCAAAGACCCAGCAGACCAAGTGGACAGGTAGTTGATGGGTCAGCTGGTGCTACATGTCCTCTTCAGGCAGTGCTATGCAATGCCATTTTGATGAGGAATAAGACTGCTGTTGTAACAGATTGTATATCTCATTCCTGTGTCAATCTGCTTACTTTATGGAGACCTAGCTGATGATGATGATGAGCGATGGTTCAATATTGGAGAACTTGCCCCAGATGGGTTCTCGGGGGCTGTCTGCTTTATATCTAAACTGAATCTAGTGGTGCACCCAATGGGGATACCTCATTGTTTGAATGTGGCTGTGCATGGGGGTCCAGGGGCAGGTTACAGGCTCCTCCTTGTTTACCAGTCTCCAGGGTTCAAAGATTTTCTGCAGGAAATCATGAACTTTGATGCTCACAGGGTGTTGGAGTCACATAGATGGCTTATTCTGGTTGACTTTAATGCCTGGATTGACGATGAACTCTCACACTTTGGACAGGATTTCCTCTGGGGAATGGAATCTCTAGGCCTTGCACAAGTGGTTGCTTCTATGACCCATGAACACGGCCATGCCTTGGACCTAGTATTCTCTCTGGGGCTTGTAGTAGAAAACCTCAGGATTGATCCAATCAGTTGGTCAGAGCACTGTGCCATCAGGTTCATTTTCAGTACTCCCTCTGTAAAGGTGTCAGTATCCACTCTTTGCAAGGCTTCAACTGGAGGGACTCCTGATGGGGCTGGAGCACCTCAGATAGGTTGGCAGCATGTACCAGGAGATTGGAGGAGGCAGTGGCATCTTATAACAGAGTCCTCAGTGCTGCCTTTGACTTTGTGGCACCAGTTTGTGTATGCCCACTGGTTTCACACCTTGGCTTGTCATTGTATGATGGTGAGCTGAGGTAGATGAAAGCAAAGGGGCAGAAGTTGGAGCATTGTTGGAGGAGATCCAGGGTGCAGACTGGCTTTGAATACTCACTATGATGAGTATCAAAGGCAATCACCATAAGAAGGCAGGATTCCTGTCCAGGAGATTGTTGCTGGAAGGAACTGATCAGCTCAGCTTTTCAGATCATGCACAGACATCTCCATATGGCCTGTCTGGAGTCTGTAAAGCTATTTCATTGACTAAATGGGAGGAGTTTGCATGATTCCCTTCAGACAGAGTCTTCTGTTTGGGCTGGGATCTCACTAAGTGGGCCAACACAGCCCAACAGTGTCCAGCCAGTGGGACGCATTAGCATTCAGTGGTCATGGGGAGAGTCTAGGCTGGTGATTGTGGATAAGATGGGTGAGGAGCTGTGGCCAATATTTTGTGAACTGGATCCAGACCTGACCTGTCCACTATTGAGTTGTGTCGGGCAGCTGGGCCTGATGTTCACTTAGATTGTCCAGTGCTCCCTGTCAGAGGGGCATTTCCCAAATTGTGTTGAAAATGCATTGGTGAAGCCCCTCTTGAAGAAGCCATTTTGGACTAGGACATCTTGGTAAATTACTGACCTGTCTCTAACCTGCCATTTTAGGCAAGGTTATTGAGAAAGCAGTTGTGCTGCAACTGAGGCACATCTCAGTGCCTTTGGTATCTATAGAGCCTCTCAACCTGGTTTTAGCACAAGGCATAGCACAGAGACTGCACTGGTCAGGGTACATAATGACCTGCTCAAGGCAAGAGATGGGAGAGTAGTCATTCTTGTTCTGCTTGAGATCTCCTCAGCATTTGACACTGTAGACAATGGGTTGTTACTGGATGGACTCAGGGAGTATAGGACTCATCAGCAAAGCCATCTGCTGGTTTGAGTCCTACCTCATGAACAGGACACAGAGGGTAGTGATGGGAAGTTTTCCTCACTCCCAATGGATCTGCATTGTGGAATACCCCAGGATTCAATCCCTTCACCCATGTTGTTTGCAGTGCCTATACTGCCCTTGGTAGGATTATTAGACAGTATGGAGCTGGGTTTCATTGCTGTGCAGGTGATACTCAGCTCTGTCTTTGCACACAAAACGCCTGTCATGGTTGGTATGCTAATAAGTGCCAGGCTAAGATCCAAGACTGGATGTCATCAAGCAGGATGAGACTTAACCAGATAAAACTGAAGTACTGGTGATTGAGCAAGGTCAGAAAAGGGAGTAGCAGCTGCCAAAGGAGAAGGGCTTTGGCTCAGCTCCTCTGGGCTTGTGGCTGCTGCAAAGGTAAAATCTGGAAGTCATTCTGGATGAGGGCTAACATTTGAGACTCAGGTGTTAGCAGTAGTCCGTAATGGCTTTACCATCTCAGGAACATTAGTTGAATTAGATCCCTTCTGTCACCCTGGATGACTTGACCTTACTTGTGCATACTTTTGTGACCTTGAGGCTAGACTACTATAACCTCTATACTTTAGGGTCAGTGAAGGTACATTGTGGAGCCTGCAGTTGGTGCAGAAGGCAGTTGCTAGGTTACTGACCTGCCTTTCATTGTCGAGTCATATCTCCCCAGCACTGCATGAACTTCACTGGCTAATGGATAAGTGGCGTATCTCCTTGAAGTTGGTTTGCTAACTTATAAGGCCCTACATGGGCGGGCCTGGAGTTACCTATGTGATCTCCTGCATCTTTACATACCTTCAAGCCTCTCCACTCCACTGAGGGTTTCCTGGTTATTCCAGGGCAGGCTTAAAACCTTTGGGGACTGGACCTTTGAGGTCTGAGCCGGTTCTTCGGAACTCTCTCCCAAGAGCCCTGAGAGAAGCCCCTTGGTGGAGGCCTTGAAGGGTCTTAACCCTTAGGCTGCCAACAGAATTAGAACATATAGGATTTTGGACTGATATTATCAGTCGGTGGCCATGTAAGAGTTAAGACCCATCTTTTGCACAGGCCTGTGAGGCGGAAATTCTTTACTGCTATCCCCAGTGATGTTTTATATTGTTGCTGATATTTCCTTATAGTGTAACACAAGAGATTTAACTTACTTATTATTTAGGATGAATTTGTTTTATGATATTTGTTACAACTTCTGTTTGTTGCAATAGCACCCTGAGCCTCAAGGGAAGAGTGCCATAAAGAAATTAAATCCTACTACTGCCCGTGGTCTCCCAGGTGGCAGTGTATTGTGATCAGCTGTATTATTCACATTTTTGTATTCTTCTATTTGTAAATGTTCTGAATGCTATATTTCATGTAAATTGAACCTTGACCTTACCAGGTACATCTTGCAAATGAGCCATGCTCAACGATGTTCGCCTGGATAAATAAAGATTTGATTGATTGATTGATTGAGGTGGAGGTAGCAACCCTCCTTCCCAGGAAGAGGAGGAGAGCATCCACTGGGATGCTCATTCCCTCCCTTCAGCCCTTGATACCTCGGGCTTGGGGCAAGAGCCAGGGTTGCCAACATCAGAAGCAACAACACTGTGGCTGCAGCAGTGGCTCAGTCCATCTCTTATTTATTTATTTATTGAAAATGTTTCCCCAGGAAGGCACACTGAGCAAAAGATGCTGCGTCTCACGGTGCGACCTGGGGGGTTACAGAGGAGGCAGGTATACATACAGCAGTTGAAATTTGCAGTAGAGCAATACGGATAATGTATCAGAACTAGGGTTAGGAACTGATGAGCTATAGTAATGTCTTTCACAGGCAATAGCTGACAATACTGATGATCAGTGGACAGCATGCATCTGGACCTTTTGAAAAGAACTGGATTACTGTCATTCAGTATGGCAGCAAAGTTGCCTCTGCCCCTAATCTGACATGATCTGCAACCCACGAATAAGGATGTCTTCTGTTGAGTTCCTGAGTGAGAACTTGCAGAAATTCTGATGTTTTGCCTGTTTCTTTTATGTTATGGCAGAAGCTCCCACAGTGTATCAGGCTCATCCCCAATGGCCATTCTTTAAGCCAGACTGAAGGCGTTCGTTTTTAAAAGTATTTTTCATCTGAAGTGAATGGCTAAGGCATATTGCTATATTGTAGTTTTTGATTGATGACAGAAAGATGCCTTAAACAGCAGCTGATACTTCTGAAAAACATGACATTTAGCACAATTCAGCTTGTATTTCATGTACATTCTGTAGATTTCTACTCTCCGTTATTTATTACTGAAGAAATCCCCACAAAAACAAGGTCTTTATCCCTTATAGTTCATCTGCCTCTAGCGTATTCCTTATTTGAAATTACAATGCTCCGTTGTGATATCACAGTGTCTTTCCATAGGAATAGCTGTGATGTCACAAGCAGAGTATTATGACATCATTTGGGTAGAAACAATAGGAGCTGATGAACCTTCAAGGAACAACTATCCTGTTTTCATGCAGATGACCTCAGTAATAAATAGTGGGAATAAAAGTACAGACCTAAGGAGAATATGAGCAGCGTTATGTCCAAATATTATGTTATTTAAAGTTCTTCTTGAAGTGTCAGGTGCCTCTTTAAGTGACTTGTCAGAAGAGAATGCAGTCTGTTTATTACCTGTCTGAAAAACATGAACTACAGTGTTTCTCTTCCTTACTGCAGCTCTGAAGACATTCACCTCAACCAGCTTCCTGGAAAGCCATACAGTTCTACAAGAGGATTACAGGACTGGCTTGGCAGAACTGTTGAAGCTTCACTTTAATGGTAAGTCAAATTTTCCTTCAGCTTTTTCAACTCTTTAATCAGTCAGCGATTTTGACAGAAAAGCTATAAACAGTTTTTGGTTTGTTTTTATTCTAGCCCTTGGCCTCTGGGCACCACTCCTCTACACTCAGTACACTACTAACAGATTCATTATGCTTCCTCAACGTCTACCACCTGGGTCCCTAGTGCAGCCACAGTCCCCAATCCCATTTGTTTCCCTTTTCTGGTTGGGGGGACCTTGGTGCTACCAGGGAGGAAGCATGTGGACTGTGACAGTGGCTGGGATGGGGTGGATGCAGTACATCAGTGGGTCACGTGGCATGGTGAGGGTTGGTGGCTGTCATAGAGTTGTTTGACTGTCTCACTGCTTTTCGCTCCTTCTCCATCAGCCTGCAATACCTACCACATGAGTATGCATGCTCATGTCAACTTGGTGGGGCAGCTTGGCAGCTGTGATCACCTTCCAAGCCATTGGCAGCACCTTCACACCACCCTCAAGTGTTGTTATAGGAGCAATATGCCACTACCCACCTGCCACGGAAACAATGCTCCTCCAGCCTCCTTGCCAGTTTCTGCTCCTGCCATCCCGAGTTTAAGCGCAAGCTCCAGTTGTCAGCATTCCAGACAGCCCCATACTGCCCAGCATTATGGAGCATTGAGCTATTCTTAAAATTCTATACTACATAGATACATAGACAGTGTTACGCAGATAAGGGCCTAGCCCAACCCAGTCTGCCCATTTAAGTTTGTAAGTTCAGTTTATGTTTTCCAGGAAGTCTGTTGCCCTTACCCTGACCTCCAGAATTCCTTTATTCTATCCATGCATTCTTAAATCCCGTGATTGTTTCAGCCCCACCACTTCCTCTGGCAGGGTGTTCCACTTGTCCACCACCCGTTCTGTGAAGAAATTCTTCCTCACGTTTCCTCTGAATCGTCCTCCTCCAACTTCATCCCATGCCTCCAGTCCTGGAACATCTTTTTCGCTTAAAAATAGTGCATTCCTGCACCCTGTTCCTCCCTGTAAGATACGTGTATGTCTCTATCATATCCCTCTCTCCTCCTCTCCTCCAGGGAGTACATGTTCAGTGCCTTCAACCTGTCCTCATAGGACTTGTGATGCAATCCATGCACCATCTTTGTTGCCCTCCTCTGAACCTTCTCTACCTGTCTATGTCCTTCGTAGGTAAGGTCTCCAGAACTGCACAGTGTACTCCAGGTGCGGCCTCACTAGTGTCTTGTATAGTGGAATTATGACCTCCCTTTTCCTGCTGGTGATGCCCTGCCTATGCATCCCAGCATCCTATTTGCTTTACCTGCTGCCTTGTCACACTGTTTCCCTGCCTTGAGGTCATCAGAGATGATAACTCCAAGATCCCTTTCCTGCTTGGTGCATGCTATATCCTCACCCCCAACTGATATATTGTGCCAGGGTTTTGTGCCCCATATGCATTATCTTGCACTTCCTTGCATTGAATTTCAACTGCCAAACCCCTGACCATTCTTCAAGTTTCTGCAGGTCCTTCTCATTCTGTCTACACCCTCTGGTGTGTCTACTCTGTTACAGAGCTTTGTGTCATCAGCGAACAGTGAAATTCTGCCTTCTAGGTCCTGCGCCAATGTCACTGATGAAGATATTGAATAGTACGGTCCCAGCACTGATCCCTGTGGTACCCACTGGTCCTCTTCCCTCTGTGGAGTGACAGCCATTTACCACCACCCTCTGTGTCCTGCTGCCCAGCCAGTTACCTACCCACCCTGACTACTGTCCTGCCCACACCCATATTCCCCAGTTTGTGCAATAGTCTTCTATGTGGCACAGTGTCAAAGACCTTGCTGAAGTCCAGATAGATAGATACTCAGCCATAGAAATAAAAATGTGTCTGTTGACTTTCTCTCAGATAAGTCCTGAGCTGTAGCCAAATGGGACTTTTAGCAGCCAAGCCTATTAGTACTGCATATAGCAAGACTCAAGAGTTCTAATCTGGTTGATTAAAGATCAGTTTATGATCTTACTAGATGATATCTCTTCCACACAACCCTCTCTCTAGTCTTAGGGTTGGGAGATACAGACCCCCACAAGAATATAAAACCAAGAAAGCAATGCAAACAAAAACTACATGTCAACCTGTGTCAGACTACTGAAAAAGAATATATCAGCTTTTCTGTTTTCCTATTGTTCAGTCAGCAACCGATTATTTTTTTTCCTTGGGCTAGATGGCCAACTCAGTTTTGCCCCTAGTTCTGGCTATCCCACACTAGTGCTCCTAGAGCATGTTGCTTCATCTGACCTTCGCAGTGAGTGATGTGGGCTGTGGTGCCCTCTGAGGCCTCTCCAAGCTCCACTGGTAATCTGTCCATGGGGGCATAAAGGATGCCACTGCACCACCTCTACACTTACCCTGTGAGTCACTTCCAAACCTGTGTCTCTGCAGCATACTGGTACCAAGCCCTGGGCTGGTCTAATGACTGTACTTGTAAGGATTGGTGTCCTAACCAACTGTATTCTAATGGGGAACCAGACTTCAATTACCTGGATTCCAAGAAGGATCATAAAAGTGAACAAATGCGGTGGTAGCAGTGAGCTTTAGCCTGCAGAAGATACAGAGAATACTGGATGGGCAATTATGCACAACCAGTGTGTTCTGCCACAGAGGTCCTGATTCCGTTTGACCCCAAGAATGAAGCTTAAGAGGTCCATGAGAATCAGAACCCAGGTGGCAGAACACACTAGTTGTACATAAAGTTGCTCATACTCTATTTTCATAGTGTATATTTATGTGAAATTTGAGCATAGTGGTTCTTTCACTATCAGAATGAAACTGACTTTTGAAGCCTCTAGAGGTTTCAGAATTCTGTTGCCACAGAAAGGTACAAGCACAATCCATGACATTTAAACTGTGGTACAACAGCATTTTGAAAAGGACATAATTCTGTACAGACCAGTGCTCTACTATATACTATAAAGATCTTCACTGAAAATAACAAAACTAAATTAAAGACTACAGACTAATTAAATGAGTTTCCATGGGGATGTATACTGATCGTAATCTTTGTGTTCCTAGATATACTCTGCCTATTGTTATTCATCACACCATTTACCCTCCCTTCCCTCCTCCCTTTCCCTATTCCTCCTGGTTGTAACTGAAAAACAAGCCTTTTGATCATTTATGCCTAGCTGGTAAAATAAATTCCAAATAAATATTTGAGCTGGTTGCCACAGTTACCCTTTTAAATACATTTGTACAACCTTCACACAAAAACAAAATGTATGTTAATGCAAATAATATAAATGATGTAAGAAAAAGCAGTCAGGGCACTGACACTGGGGTTAGCGCATGGGGCAGTCATGCCAGTTGTGTCCGGGGACACATGATCTCCCAAATTCCTATCCAAATATTGCATTTTGTGCAGAGGAATGTCTGTAAAAGTGTAAATTATTGCCCGCCTTGGATTAATTTTTAATTCTGCCCCCCCTCCCGAAAATTCCTTTGGCGCAATGTCCCTGGTTAACAGGTCATGCGTCAAAGTGGGAGACATGGGTTTGTCCCCTGAACCTGACTACTATCCATTCCCCAGGCTGGTAGAGTCACAGTAATGCTCAAGGCAACACGCTTGGACTCCGGGGTAAAGCGATGCAGGCTGCCCCACTACACAAGCATCTGCTCCAATCAGTTTAGGTATGGCACTGGTGTTGAGTGGCCTCATGACCCCTGCCCTCCGCAGTCTAAGGTCACGTGTGTTAGGGAATAATGTGGTGTATAACTTACCTTACTTCTGTTTTCTGGCTTTCCTGTTTTGCAGAATATTAAAGGATGGCACCATCAGACCATATGCTCTGCAGTACCAGACACTCATCAGTGATGAATCATTACAACTTTGTAAAACTCTGCTGCTTTATATCATACTCCAGTAAAAGGAAAGAATGACCCAGCACAGATCTTCAGTGACCCACTTAAATGGACTGATCCTTGAAGATAAAACTAGGAACTGAAACCATAATGAATGGGCTATGCTCCAAAGAAATGCTGCTCCTTTGAGTTTATATCAATTACTGTTCAAGAACATAATGTATATCTTCAGTTCGAAACTACTGTAAAATTGCTGACAATTAAGTGTTATGATGGTTAATAACTGAGGGTGGCATTTGAAAATATTTTTCCATCTCTCTCTCTCCACTGGTTTCCTCTGTTCCCCACTCTTGACACTGGGACCACCACAGCTGCACCCATTCTTCAGCCAGGAGGGCGTGCAAGTGGCTGCTTTCACAACTGATGCCTTTGCTGCATCACAATTGTCCAGCATGGAGGTTGTCTGCTTTCTATTATTTTCCATGTCCCCCTCCCAACACATGTGCGCCTCATGCACTCCACATCCCCCAGACTCAATTAAATGGCTAAATTTAAAGAGATATTCATGAACTGTGACCATCATAATTTAAAAGACCATGGAAAGCTCTTTAAGATGAGGGCACTGGGTTTCCCTAGTTGGCAGCAGTCCACAGATATTGATAATTAAGTCTGTCCCTTATAGATACTACATTACTACCATTTTTAGTACCGTGTGATGTCACTGATGATTAAACTGTGGCTAACCACACTGTAGTTAACACAGCTTGATTGTCAGTGGCAACGCAAGGTTCTGAAAATGGTGACACTGTAGTATCAGTATGGGCATCAATATCACTGAGTGCTGCCAGCTACAGTGAACCCAATACCTCTTTAAGAGATCTTTTCATGAACTTTCACACTGTGATGGACGCAGTTCGTGACCTGTATTGTGACAATAAGTAAAATACATATGAACGCTTATTTTCAATTAAAATGTTCCAAATAACTTACAGATATATAGGTAACTCATCTGTAACTGTAGTTCTAGGAGTGGTATACAATTCACATTCACACACATTCACGCATTGGCAGTTCTTCCTTAAGAACTAATTCTCCAGAGTCTTTAAGGTAGCTCATCCCACCACGGGAGGTATATCCTTCAGCTCCGCCCCATGATGTCAGATCTCTGCCAGCTGGAAGCAGGGATCTATGTGCCACTTCCGAGGGAGACCAAGTGGGTGGTGTGGATGTGAACCATTTATCATTCCTAGAACTACGGTTACTGGTGGTAACTTATTTTTCTAGGGATGTGGATATGGTCCACATATTCACACATGGGCAGACTTCCAGCAGTTCTCAAAAAGGAGGGGGCAAGATGCGCACCCTACAAGGCAAGAAAAACTGGAGAACCGAGACCTCAAAAGCAGCATCCTAGTGAGACCAAGTCAATGTAGTAATGGAAATGAAGGTGTGTGCCGACTTCAGATGGCAGTCCTGCAGATCTGAATAAGGATGTCCTGAAAGCAGCACTGAGGTAGCGATATGTCTGATAGAATGAACCCTGAGCCCTACGGGAGGGCTCCTACAAGTTAACCTATAGCAGAGGTCAATGAAGGCAGTGATCCACCTGCCAATCATCTATGTAGCTGCTGGTCTGCCAGGTGCAGCTTCAGCATAGGAACAAAGAGCTGGCAAGCATCACCTTGAACTCCAGCTGTGTGGTTCAGGTAGTAGGAGAGCAACCACTGCAAGTCAAACAATGGAGCCTCGTTCGACCTCTGAAGATGGGTTGGTAAAGTAAATGGAAGGTTCATCATTTGGTTAAGGTGGAACTCTGAAACAGCCTCGGGAGGAACTTTGAGTGGAGGTGAAAGACTACCTTGTCCCGTGGAAGACTAGATAAAGAGGCTCCATTGAGGCCTGGAACTCACTAGTCCTCCTGACTGATGTGATGACCACCAAGAAGGCCATCTTCCATGACAAGCGAGACATCTCACACCTGTGCATAGGCTCAAAGATGCCTCATGAGCAGTGCCATTACCAGCAATAAGTCCCAAGGTAGTGGTGGCTCATCAAGTGGTAAAGGCCCTTAAAGAAGCAGCCAACCATCTTCTGCTGTGCTACTGTCAACATAGCAGCCGCACCAGTACACAGAGATGGCTGCCAGATGCACCTTAAGGGTCACTGACCACAGTCCCAGCTGGGACAAGTGTCAGTGGTTTTCAAAGTGCTAGCCACAAGGCAGGCCAGTGGACCAAGTTTTCGCCCAGACACCAAATGGAAAACCACTTTCATTTGAAGCCATAACACTGGTGAGTTGACTCCTTTGGAGAAAATTCAACAATGTGGAAAACATTCTCTGAAAGACCAAGAGCCTGCAACTCTAGCCACTCATGAACCAGGCTGTGAATTGCAGGGATTGGAGGTCAGGATGCAGGACCTTCCCATTGTCTGGTCAGCAGATCCGGTGGAAGAGACAACTGCCATTGGGGTCTGCTGCTGAGACTGTGGAGATCTGGGTATCAGAAATGGCGAGGCCAGTCTAGGGCTATGAGGACCATCCATGTCTTGTCCCTCTGCACCTTGACCACCACCTTGTGAATCAAGAAAAGGGAGAAAAGCCTTCAGGAGGCCCAGAGCCTTATGAAGGCATCACCCTCAGTGTCTCAGACTGTGGGGTAGGCACAGAACAGTCCCAGTTTTGTGTTCTACCAGAGGCAAACAGGTCCACCAGACGGATGTCCCACATGGAGACAGGTTCACCACCTCTTGATGCAGGGACCTCTCGTGCAACCTCTAGCCACACGCTGAGAGTGTCTACCAGCTGATTGCTCTTGTGATATGAACTCAGATGTGCACCAAAACTGCACACAAGGGTCTAGGGTTTGGAGGGCCTCCTGACACAATGGAGAGGAGTGTGTTTCGCCTGCCTATTTGGGTAGAACATAGTCATGGTGTTGTCTGTCTGGACTTGCATGACCTAACCCTGACTAGAGGAGCAAACTTTGTCAGGACTAGAAGAATTGCATGGAGCTCCAGCAGGTTGATGTGGTGACGGACTCCTGGGTGACCAAAACCCATGAGTCCTGTGGTCCCTTAGGTGTGCTCCCCACCCCACCAGAGACATGTCCATCTTGAAAGTGATGGTCAGTTCTGGGTGGCCAAATGGGACTCCTTCTAGATGTTATTGGATCAGCCACCACTACATGACATCCCATCAGCTGGGTCACTGTGACCGACTGGTCCAAGTGACCTGGCATAGAGACCACTGACAGCCCAAATCCCACTGCATTTGCCAGCAAGCCCATCAGAAAACACTGGTGCAAGATGCTGTAACCCAGCAGCCTCAGGAACCCCTGGCAGGGCGCAAGAGCACGACCAAAATGACTGCCAAAGGAGGTCAGATCCAGAGCCCGGTCCTCTGACTGGTGTTCCTTGGCCTGTAGGGAGTCTAGCTCTGCCCTAATTAAGTGAATCACCTGCAAGGATCAGTTCAGACTTAGCCAGGTTAACCAAGAGCCCCAAGTCTCTGAAAGTCTGGAGGACCAGGTCCTTGAACTGCTCCACTGCCTCTTTGGATGGCCCAGCATATCAGTCAGTCATCCAGTTAGGGGTAAACCCTGATGCCCTGGCACTGCAGGAAGGCTGCCACCTTTGTGATGCACTTGGTGAAGACCCTGTGCGCTGAGGAAAACCAATGGCATGACCTTGAGCCGACAGAGCCCCTCGTCATGAAACTGAAGGTACCGCACGGGACAGATGGACTGGGATGTGGAAGAATGCATCCTGGAGTTACAGGGAGCAGAACCACATGCCCTGTTCCAGAGATGGTATAATCTGGTTCAGCATGACCATCCTGAACTTGCGCTTCCTTAGAAACTGGTTCAGATAGTGAAGATCCAACATGGGCACCAGTCCCCATCTGTTTCAATATCAGGAAGTACCTGGACACGCACTCCATGACTTGCCAGGGCATCTGGGACATGGGCAAGGAGTTCAGCAAAGTCCTCCCTGAGGGCAGACAGTGTGTCCTGTGACACTGAGGACTCCTCGAGCATGAGATTGGTAGAGCAGAAGTGTCTCAAAATAGTGAGACAGCCTTCTGCCAACCACCTGAGAACCCACTTGTCCATAGCAATGATGGACCAGTGAAGCCAGAAGGGAGCACAAACTCCCCACCAAGAGATGAGTCACAGACTGGACAGGTGGGAGGTAAACACTCACTCAAACCATCACTGAGCAGCTCTGGAGGGGCACTGGCCACTGATGCTGGAGGGCACCACTTCCTCTTCCCTTGTTATTTTTGGGCCCCAGGTCAAGAACTTGGCCTTGGGGTGCCAGATTTGGAACTGCCCCAGTTGGGGCTGTTGCTGCCAAGACTGATGTGGCTGAAAGGGCTGAAACTGAGCCTTCTTTGTTTCTGGCCTTCTGGGACAAAGGCAGAGAACTCCAGGGTGGCACTGGACTTCTCAATCCTTGTGCGATACCCATCCACCCTAGGACATAAAGGTCAGTACAGAAGAAGGGACATCGCCAACTTATGCTGAGGTCTGCAGTGAAGGTCAAGATTCTCAACCATGCCCAGTGCTGCATTGTGACAGCCACTGTCATGGCACAGGTGCAGAAGTCAGTGTCCATGGCTGTCTGAAGCTGGTGTTTAGCCAGCATTTGACCTTGGTCTAGGATGACCATGACTGGGAGCTGCTTGTTTGTAGGCAGGTAGGGGAGAACAGTATCAAACATGCTCAGAAGGGAGTGACCGGTGGGCCATCATCAAGGCGCAGCTCGCCTGACTGAGACTGAAGTGAGGAAGTGGCATAGATTTTTAGTCAGCGTGCTCAAACTTTTTGACTCCTTGTCAGAGTGTGTCCATGTCCCAAGTATTGCTGGATTTCTGGAAAACGGAATCAGAGACCAGACCCTCAGCCAAGGGGTTGTAAGAAAATCCAGGCAAGGAGCTGGTAGGTACAGCCTACTTCGCGTACCATACAGGAGTGAATGCAAAAAAAGCTCAGGCCAGTCCCAGAATGGCCTTCGGCCATGGGAATGGCAACTCCCGGGAATTCATCTTTATCCAGGATGTCAATGAAGGGTGGCATTTAGCCTCTTCTGAACTGGCTCCAAAGGAACATTCATGGACTCAACATAAGTTAGACACCCCCAAAGGACACTGGCCTGTTGTTGGTGGTCAGTTCCTCGACTGATTCCCGAGTCGAGCGATGTATCCTCAAAGAATGCATTGAGGATGCATCGGAGTCGCCCAATGACTCTTCAGAGATGGCCCTGGCTGATTACTGCCATTGGTACTTTCACTGACAACTGGCCTGGCAAGCCAGTACGCAGATGGGAGCCTTCACAGGAGCCCCACACGGGCTGCTGTGGAGGTAGTTCCACCAACAAAGGTGGAGAAACTTGTTGGGGACAACTGTCTTGGGTCGACCAGTGTGGCCTTGACTGGTACTGACCAGTCGACACAGGGGTCAGATGCGAGAGCCCTGCCAAGGCCCACTGCTGCCAGAGGAGCACCTTGTAGCACTGCTGCATTCACCGTAGAGCCTCTCCCATCTGAGAACGAAGAGGACAAGCAGCATTGACAGCAATGCCTCCCAGTCAAACAGGATTGAGAACTCAAAGAGCCCTCAACCTTGACCTGTACATCAACCATCAACCTAGGGGCCAAAGCTGAATAGTCGCAAATGAGGTGTGGTGTAAATCACTGGCATCAGATTCGGCTATGTAACCTCCAGAAGAGGCTGATCCAGAGCAGGGACGGCCAGGATACCAACCGCTCCACATCCTCCTGGGTGAGGACTGGGATGACCAGGGTCCTGGAGATAGACTCTTCATTGACCCCCCTCTGCCAACGGGTCGGCAGGGTTGAGAAAAATCTCAACCACCTGATCAACCGTGTTGAGGTCGACAATGCTGATGGGGTACCATGGAGCTAGCGAGCTGTTCCCAGCCAAAAGAGGCTTGCCTGAAGCCGAGCACTGTAAGTGTCAAGCAGCTGGAGGACTCACGGGAGCAGGAGAAGCATGATCTCTCCTGGTCCCACAACCATCGGTGGTGTTACTTACTTGTGCTTCTTACCATGGTGAGCAGGGAACAGGGCTCTTCCGGTCTCAAGTACCTGACGATATCATGGAAGGATGCTTTGGTGCTGGCCTCAGCAGGGAAGCAGTGCAGTGAGGCTGACTAGGTGCCTATCACAGCCTTAGCTGCTGCATCTTCCATTGTTGCTAGTTGTGCTGTGGACCCAGCCGCAGTGGAGAGTACCATGCGACCACCTTTGGGCCCACAATCAGCTGTCAAGACAGTCACCAGCCCTCCCTCCCTTGGAGAAACCACACAAACAACAAATGGGGAGAAATAAAAAATGCAAGGTTAAGCTTGTGGTTTTTGTTCAATATCAACTTCTTTCTGAAGATATACAGTATTCAACATTCATGGCTTGGCTATATACAAGTGCTACAACTTCTTTTCTTATTTCATAACCTAATGAGGTAGTAGTACACTGCCTGAAATTTATATTCCTAAAAGTAGTCAGATATTTTTATATCAAAAGTACTTTCTTTTCCCTTTTGCTTATTAGATTTTCTGTGGAACTATACTATTCATGGAGGCTGACATATCTAGTTCTGTTCCCTTTGTATCTCATCAGTATTATGACCTCACTGACTGACATCACAACTCACCTAGAAAAGTAAATCACCCCGTCAGATCAGTCACTTGTAGATGCCACAGTGAACAAGTCACAATGCCGATGATGGTAGAAAGGAAAACGATTCAATGTGTTAAGATACCAGGAAAAGCACTGCTCTTCATATCATGTCTAATATTATCAGGCAGAAACCCTAGTGAGACATTAAATACTCAAGAAAAGTAACAACTGGCTACTTCTACAAATTAATTTTCTGTCTGCTATTTTTTAGTGCTACTAGTTCTTTAACAGTTGATGCAGTTTGGGAGTATCTCTTAGGCAGCTGTGAGCTTACCTAGGCAATCCACTGGATGCACCTGCATGTGGAATTTGTTTTAACTGCATACAAGTAAGATATGTACATCTAGACAGCGTTAAAACAATAAAATGTGTTGTGTAAATAAATGTATGCTGATGCATGCAGATCTGTTTTGTTCTTTTCATTCTGTGTTGTAATAAACAAAGACTGCTTGCTTGGGGGTTCTAAAACTTCCAGTAAGGAGGAGGCATAGTTCACAGTGATGAGAACAGTAAATCAGAATGAACTAGGAAATCTGGGGCAAAGATAATGCTTCCACAGCCATTTATACTGTGACTTGGGCAAGTCACTTAAAATCACCTTTATTGCTCTATTTGAAATTTCCCCTAGAGACACTGAAGGTCCCTTAACTGCCCTAAAGAGTAACGCTTCATTAATAAGATTTTTTAGTGCTTATAATGCAGAAGGAAGGGATCAAATTTTGGCTCCACTGAGCTGAGAGCCTGATCCCTTCCACTTCTCAATTTAGAACATGCCTCCCGCATTTTGGTTTCATGATGTAAGACTATAGAGGATGTGCACTATAGATTTGCATAGGGACCTGTTATTTAAAATGCTTCTTTTACTATTTTTAGACTGCCTATTCAAACAATCATGCCACCACTCAACTAACAAGACCACTGTTAGTTGAGGGTGGTGTTCATGCCACTCTAAAAAAAAAAGTTTAAAACACGTCCCTATACAAGCTTATGGATCCTTTAATGTACTTCTGGAAATCACACACACATAATAAAATGTTCATTTCATTCCTAGATCTGAGATGTATGGTTTTGATGTTTTAAAAGTTCCGGCTCACTTGCTGTATCCACTGTGAATTAAACATATCAGATCCTCAAAATAATCTCCTTCATTGGGCCACACCTTTGAAAATGTAAGAGTTGGCATCAGGACCACTAGGAAATTTTCATTATTAGCTGGGGCCCTATGACTACTTGCAACACTGGTGCTTATAAACGTGGACGGCCCCCTTGCTCCCCAGTTCCACGATGGAGACAAGCTTAAGAGCCTCTTACCAAGAGAGAAATCAGGAGATCAACCAGTGCCAGGCACACAAGGAGAAAGTATGGGAATGGAAATATTGTACACACAAGGCATTTAGGGACAAGGGACATCTCCAGAAAAGGCAGTGGACAAACCTTCCAGCTTGTACCTCAGAAAAAGGGGGGGTGAGCTAGTGATATATATCTCCAAGAAAACGCACCTAAATGACAATGAACATGCGAAATTAGCTTGGGGTGGGTGTTATGTTTTTGCCTCATCCTACCCAAAGGGAAACGAGGGTAGCAGTATTAATCCCTAGAACTTCACTTTTCAATTAGACTCACAGTTTGTAGACCCACAAGGTTGCTTTATCATATTAAAGGAACATTGCTGGGAAAACCAGTGACTTTAACGAATGTATACTTTCCCACCCTTGTCTACGCCCTATACATCAACAGATATTTTGCAAAATGCTTGATAATATGCATGGGTGCTTAATTATGGGCAGGGATATTAATTTAATGCTGACCTCCCCATTTAGATTCATCAGCCCCTATGCAACACCATAATTCCCTGGCACAGAAAGCATTTAGCTCTCAACTGGCCTCATTGGGGTTGACTGATATTTGGAGACACTTTTCCTCTCCTCCAGAGGATATACTTACTACTCACCCAGGCATGATTCATATTCAAGATTAGATTATTTTTCATCTCAAAAGAGCACACGGATTATTTACAGGACCTAGCAGTAGGCCCTAAGAGTTCTCTCAGACCACTCACCCTTATTTTTAAATTAGACTTCAAAATTCCTAGGAAATCTACTGGGTGGCACCTGAACACCTCCTTCTGAAAGGTAAGTCCTTTATAGAGACTTTTAAGAATAAAATCTCCCAGGTTTTGACTGAAAATTCTACCTCAGAGGTCTCGGAAGCTATAATATGGGACACCTTGAAAGCGGTGTTACGGGCCAAATAATTGCCTATGCTAAGACAAGAAAAAATTATGGGAGCAGCAATAAACAAATACATGATGAACTAAAGGAATTACAGCAAAATCTTGCCCAATCTGATACAGCAATCAAAACCCAGATTAATCATAAAAAACTGAGTTGCAAAAATACTAGATGAGAAGACACAACAGGCCCTATTCTATCTTAGGATATATAGATACTAGGGGGTCCAAAGGGACGAGGAATTTGGCTCAGAGACTCAGAGGGCACAGGACAGCTACATGTCATGCATCTTCTGGACACCACACAGAATTTTAGAGCCACTAACACTATGCAAGTGATGGAGGCATTCAAAAATTGCAGTTAACCTAAGAACTTATAACAGTAGATCTTTGACAAGAGGTTCCTGCAGTAGGTTCACATATAGGACTATGCTCCTGGCGCCAGGTCCAAATGGCAAACTTGTAGATAGCAATCATCAGCAGGGACTGCCCCTTCCCCCATGCCGGTGTTGTGACATCAGCCCGCTATAAAGAGGCGGTCCCGCTCTCCAGTTCTTTTCACCGGAGACCTAAGAAAGGTAAATAAGAGCTAAGAGAAAACTCCTAGGACCCCTTCCTCTCTAGACCCAAAGACTAGGAAAGAAGGAAAAATATCCAGGAACTGGGGAAGGAGGGTGGAAACTAGACCACTGCAGGAATCTCTCTCAAGATCTACTGTTATGGTAAGTTCTTATGTAACTGCAATATCTTACTTCAAGAAGGTTCCTGCAGTAGGTCTTCACATATAGGACTGAATACCAAGCAGTCCTCAAACTAACTTATGCAGAGGTGCATCCGGGAGGAGGAGAAGTCGCCATAGGGAATTATGACAGGAGGCCTTGCAGAACTGCAGGACCAAAACCTGTTCTGCGCCTAGAGGTAATGTCCAGACTGTAATGTTTAGTGAAAGGTGAACAGACGACCAAGTGGCTGCTGCACAAATCTCTGCAGTGGACACGCTCCAAAGAAGGCAGTAGAGGTAGCGACGCCGGGTTGAGTGCCTTTGACTGTCCCCAGAAAGGACTTCCCATATTTCATGTAAGAAAAATGAATGCAGTTGGCTAACCATCTAGAGATGGTTTGTTTGGAAATAGCCTTGCCCTGGCACTGGGGAGCAAAGGCTACAAAAGTTGGTTAGATTTCTGAAACTCTTTAGTCCATTCGTGTAGTACCTCAGAATCTGTGTACATCTAGGTATGCAGAAGGTAGTCCCCGTTGGAATGCTGGGGATAGCAGACTGGTAATTCCATGCTCTGATTCAGAGTTGTTTCAGATACCACTTTGGGGAGAAAAGAAGGTTAGTCCACAGGACTACTCTGTCTCTATGAAAATTAAATAGGGTTCTTTACAAACAAAAGCCTGAAGCTCAGAGACCCTTCTGGCAGAAGTGTCTGCAACTAAAAATAAAGTCTTCCAGGAGAGGAAGCATAACTCGTAAGTAGAAGCTGGTTCAAACGGGGTAAAGTCAGCTTCTCGAGCATAAAATTCAGGTCCCAAGGGGACAGTGATTCCAGATAGGGAGGTTTCAAGTGAAGGATGCCTTTCAGAAAGGTTTGGCAACCTCCAACTGAGCCAAGGTTTGTCGTCCACTGGGAGGTGGTAGGCTGACACCGCAGAGAGATGGACCTTAATGGAGGAGTAGCTAAGGCCCATCTCAGATAAATGTGCGAGGTACTCTAACACCTGAGCCACCGAGCATGAAAAGGGATCCCAGCTCCTTGCTAGGGCCCAGATCGAAATATTTTCCACTTCATGGCGTAAGTGGATCTAGTAGAGGGTTTTCTGGCCTCTACTAAGATGTGCTAACTTGGGAGGAGACTCCATAACATGAAACCGCTATGTCCACAGGTGTCACGCATGAAGGTGGAGAGACTGAAGGCTGGGGTGCATCAGGTGCCCTGCTCCTGTGTCAGAAGGTCGTGTGAAAATGGCAGAGGGACCGGAGGTTTCGTGCCAGTTGCTGAAAAGAGGATACCAAATCTGGCGTGGAGAGAGGAGCGATAAGAATCATATGAGCTCCCTCCTGCTGAAGTTTCACCAGAACCTTCTGAATGAGAGGAAAGGAGGAAATGCGTAAAGAAACCTCCCTGTCCAAGAGAGAGAGAGAGAGAGAGTGCAACTCCCAAAAAGCACCATGCCCGGGAACGAGTGAGCAAAAGTTAGGTAGTTTTATGCTGAATGGGAGGCGAAGCAGATCTAAGTCTGACGACCCATCAAAGAAAGAGTTCTTCACCACTCCTGACTTTAGCTCCCACTGTGGGCCCTGGCACTGATTGACAGACTGTCCGCCAGGGCATTGCTTTCTCCTGGTACATGGACTGCTGTCAAGTAAAGGCTGTGCTGGATCTCCCAGTACCAAACCTCATTGCTTCCTGCAGAGAGGGTACAACTGGGTTCCTCCTTGTTTGTTGATGTATCAGACTCTGGACATATTGTCCATCTGGACCAGAAGGGATCCTGGTACCAGAAGGGACTGGAATGCCTGGCAGCATAAAGAACCACTCTGGTCTCCAGAATGTTGATGTGGAGCATGTGCTCCTGATCAGACCAAGACCCTGTGTCTTGTGTACCCCAGATGGTCTCCCCAGCCCAAGTCCAAGGCATCCATGGTGAGGATTTGGGTAGGGACAGGGAATGGAAAGGGGTTCTCCCGATAGGTTGGAGAGGTCCTGCCACCAGTGAAGATCTCTGAAGGCTGGTGGAGATCATGACTTTTGGTTCATGTTGTCAGTCCTTTGATCCCACTGGACTCTGAGAGACCATTGGGTGACCCTCATGTGAAGTCTGGCCAGGGAACTGTGGGAATAGCCACTGCCATCAGTCCCAAAAGACAGAGCACAGCATGTGCTGGGATCCATCGAGCCTGGGCCACAAGAGTGGCCTGAGCAACCAGAGTCTCAGCTCGATCTGATGGCAGAAAAGCCTTGCTCTGAACTGTATCTAGTATGGCTCCAATGAGTTGGAGTCGCTGAGATGGTACTAGCTGGGACTTGGGAAGTTGACCTTGATCCCTGGAAGGAGAACAAGTTCAGAGTCAAAAAGAAAGAGAGAGATTCTTTCAGGCTGGTAGGAGAGAGTGCTGCAAGGAACCAGTTGTCGAGGTACGGAAGACATAAATACCCTGACGGAGAAAGAACACCACCACCGCTAGACAATTCGAGAACACCCAGGGGCTGAGGAAAGGCCAAAAGGGAGTGCCCGAACTGGAAGTGATCCTCCATAAAAGTAAAACAGAGGAAGCGGTGGTGGGCCGGGAGGATAGGGATGTGCAGGTAGGCATCCTGCATATCCAGGAGCACAGCTAAGAGTTGGGATGGAGCAGGGAAGGAGCCCTAAAGGGTCAACATACTAAACTTCTTGTACTTGACGAAGATGTTTAGTGTGCTGAGGTCCAGGATCGGTCTCAAGTCGCCTGCTTTCTTTGGACTAGGAAGAAGTGGAGTAAAATCCTTCCTGCCTGGTTTTGAGGGGCAGGTTCTATGGCCTCCTTTAGAAGAAGAGCCTGAATCTCTGTGAGATGAGGGGACCTGATCCTGAGGATAGAAAAACTGTCCCGGAGGTAGAGGGCTGGAATCTCGAGGAACTTGATCACGTGACCCCGCTTGGATGAGCTGACACACCCAAGACTCTGCGTGACAAACCTCCAGCCTTCCAGGTGGAGGCCGGACCTCCGTCCGACTGGTTCCTCCTGAAGTAAGGAGGGAGCGGAAGGAAGGAAAGGAGTCAGAATGCCAAGGAGGGAGCTGTGGCCCCGAGGCTGGTTCGAGAACTCAACCTGTGGGGTTTGGGCTCCTGAGCCAGGGGCACGCCTTTTCCCTGAAGCTTGGCCTGATCTTGTCTCCACCTTCTTTGGCGGTGAAAGGGCTGCTTTTCTGGCTTGTCTTGTACATAGAGCTGACGCCTTTAAAGAGCGTCCACACCTTGCAGTCCTGTAATGATATCTTGGCATCGCCGCCAAAGGATGGAACCCCAAAGGGCATCCAAGAGGAAGTCTGTACATCCTGTGCCAAACCAGCTATACTAGGCCAGGAGAGCCGGCAGAGACCGATCCCGTGTAGCTGCTGCTCCAGCCACAGAATCCACCGAGTCGTATGTCGCCGGAGCGGTGATGACACGAGGACTTTCCCATCCTAACCTTGTCCGGGAGCTTTTCTAGGTTTTCAACCTGAACCTCAAGTAGATCCCTTCCAGCTCTGAAAGAGTAACTTTTGAAAGCAACCATGTGCTAGACATAGTTGAGAGATCTAATGCCACAGGAGGAGGAATAGATTTTCACCCGAACTGGTCTAACTGACGAGAGTCCTTATCTGGTAATGAGGCACTCAGGTTTCGCAATGACTGGTCGGAGCGGCAGTAATAACCACGGAGTCAGCCTTAGGATGGGAGTTAAGGTTTAGAATCCTTCTGGGGATAATAGGTCCTGTCTGCCTTCCTGGAGACCGCTGGAATGGAAGACGGTTGTTGCCATATTGTGGTAACCATGTCCTCATGGGGTCCCATCCACGGGGTATAGGGATGTGATCCGATATAGCAAGGTCCAGGTGCTCCACTAGTCTTTGCATTCTGGATCCACCTCTTTTGTGGGCCAGCCTCAGACTGCCTGTATGGAGCGCAAGAGGTCTCCAAAAGATGGGTCATCTGAAGGAGACTTAGGAGACTCTTTGGGGAAACTCAACCAGAAATCTGAGATCCGAGGATCGGTGTCAGACCTGTGTCAGATGGCCCAGAGCCGCTGGGAATGGAAGGTTCCATACCAACGGTACCGCAGCAAGAGAACCCGAGGCTCTGCCCACAGGAGGCGGTGGAGGGTGGGCCCTAGGATGGGAGGTTCCCCACCGACCGCCTGAGCTCGACAGCAACTGGTTCTGACTCCTGCCACCATTGGGGTGCTGTCTTCGTGCCGGGTGGGTGGAGGAGGAGGAGGCTGGATGGTAGGATAACCTGGGTATTAAGGCCAAGAAGGGTAGTGATAACCTGTTTGTGGATAGTATGAGCACCCAGGGTATCCCGCGCCGGTATCCCAGTGTCGGAGGCACATAGCCAGGTGTCGGGACAACGGGTTCTGAGCCCAGAAACCCACCTGAAGGATCTGGTCCTGCCGGGAAGTGCTATGGCACCTCAGGAGGCGCTGGGATCTGGAAGGGCCCCGGAAGGAGAGGCTCCATGAAAAGATCCCTAATTGGTGGCGGACTAATGTCCAGGGATGGCAGAAGACCTGGCGGGGTTCACAAGGAGCCCCACAGCAGGTCCGAAGGCCATTTGCTGGCAGAAAATCAGCGGATCAGGTGGTGAGTCCCTGGGATGTAACACCCTAGAGGATGATGGGTCACTCTGCCCTCACTCTATCCAATGTCAGGGGCCAAACTGGAGCCTGACAGGAGAGTGGAAGGATCTGGGCGGGTGACGGAGGAGCTGTCGCAGGCTGATCAGATCGAGCCTGGCTAGTGGAAGTCCGGAGACCACCGCTAGTCTGATCGGCAGGAGCTATGCACCCTCTCGGACAGAGTCGAGGGGTGTCTTAGCAGGGCAGGTAGACTTGACAGAAACCTCTTAAGAGGCCTACCCCCGCCTGCTCACCCAGTAGGAGGGAAGAATGTGCCCGCCCAAAGAAGCAGACGGGCACCGCAGAAGCACTCACAGTTTCGAGGGCCACCCACGTGGTGATGGGACTCCATCCCAGCCTCTCTTTGCTTTTCTTCTTTTCAGGCCTGGCGACGACCTGTCCCGCAGTTCCTGAAGCTCCTATTCCATCTACGCCAGTCGCCTGGTCAGGAGATGGGCCCCGAGGGTCCACCTCGCCTGGTTCAGGTCGCCTGGTTGAAGGCCTGGCAGATGGAGCACTCCTGGGAGTTGTGTTTGGAACCAAGGCAGAGGAGGCAGCGGAATGGTCGCTCCTGCGCGGGATTTGAGCGCTGCACTGAGAAGCTTGTCTAGAAGACATCAAACATAGCTAAACAATTTAGTGAAAACTAGTTATGAAGCGAAGAAAACTTTGACAAAATGGTGGACGCCTGATCGATGTTCTATCACGCGTCAATGTTACTGAGGCGACAGCGGAAAAACTGGAGAGCGGGCGGAACCGCCTTCTTTTTACAGCTGGGCTGATGCCAACGCGCGACATCGTGGGCGGTCCTCGCTGATGATTGATATCTACAAGTTTGCCGTTTGGACCAGACGCTAGGAGGCTTAGTCCTATATGTGAAGACCTACTACAGGAGCCCTCTCAATAAGATCTATTATTCTCATTTATACAGTGCACCCTCCCTCCTAGATCGACTGATCTGGAAGAGTTTTGCATCCCTTGTCGCTGTCGAAACTCTCTCAGGATATGATAGAGAGATTACAGGTGCCAATTAGAATGGAAGAGGTCACTGGGTGGTGAAGAGAAGCAAAACATTAAAAACTCCAGGTCCAGATAGGTTGCCCTCTGAGTGGTACAAAGCCTTTCTTAAACAATTGACCCTATACTGTTAAAAGTATTTAGTGAGCTACAGGAAGGAGGATCCTCCACCCTCTGGGGTATATACTAATATTTCCATACTAATGCCTGGAAAATCCCAGATCTAACTACTTAATATAGACCAATATCCATTTTAAACATGGGCCCAGATATTAAAATGGGTTAGGCGATGGCGAACAGTGTTGCACCATGCACAACCCACTGATGCGCCTGCATGATATTCAAAAGGGAAAAGTGTGTTGCACAACCTGATGCTCGGAGCTGCATCAGATGTATGCAGGCACAGGTGGGGCGGCCCATGCATAACCTGTACAGCCTGATGTTCAGCCCAGGATGTGCAGAGTCATGCATGCACAACCCTCACCCGCGCCTGCACAAAGTTATGCCCCCTGAACAGGTGGCCACTCACAGGTGAGCCGCCGTGATTGCAGGGCGCAACACAGCAGCTGCCACCTGTGGGTGGCCACCCGAGTTCCTGCCGACATGGCGGCGCCTCCCCATGCCCCATCGCGCACACTATAGTCCCCCCCAAGTAGAATATCCCTGGTGGTCCAGTGATCGCACTTGCCTAATCGGGCATCATTAATCGAACTCCCCAGTCCAATATCCCTGGTGGTCCAGTGACCAATCGCGGCATCAGTACCTCATCAAATATGCCCACTACCCTGGTGGTCTCAGTGTAACCCCCACGCCACCCGCCCACTGGAGCCCCACTGCCCTGCCCCTTGCCAGCACCCCACCCGCCTGCCGCCCGGCCGCCTGGAGAGCTCGAGAGCTGTACGCCCATTGGTTCACAGCATGAGTTACTGGCGTGTAGTCGATACTATACTACTCAGTCCAGATATGTCACAAATCTGGACTGAGTAGTACGGTATGGGCTGCACGCCCATTGGTTCACAGCATGAGCTTGACGGGGAGGGGCTTAGTGGGAGGGGTGGCGGGGGTAACACTAGACCACCATGGTAGTGGGCGACGGATGGGGTACTGATGCCCACTGGCAGCGATTGGTCCACTGACCACCAGGGATACTGGAATTGAGGGGTTCTATTAACGATTCCCGGATCGGCTCAGTGCGGTCCACTGGAGCACCAGGAATATTCGATGGGTTGTTTTATATTACAGGAATGCCTGCGATCAGGCTACAGGGGCGTCCCGGGTCCCGACGGCTGACTGCCTGGCAGGCGCCAGGCGCAGGTTGTCGGGGATCAAGCACCTGCATTCTAATGGGCTGTAATGGGATGCAAATGGCCCCTGTGCGCCTTTGCATAAATTATGGCCCCATTTGCATATCCCTTCAATATCACAGGTGCTGTGCATGGCGCATGGCACTGGCGCCAGCGCATCTCCATGCTCCACTCTGGCCACTTGCACTGGCGCAGTGCCACTGCACCATGCACAGCGGGGTGGCTAGGGTGCGTATATTCAAAGCTGCCACGCCTACACCCAGCTCCGCTGAGTATCACCCAGGCCACACCCTGCACAACAGAGTTGAGCTGCGCCCAGGCTTGGCGCCACAGCCTGGCGAGCTTGAATATCCCGCCATGGATTTTAAGTTTTTTTTTTTTATGTCCATTTGGGCCCATAGGATGGAGGATATGAAGCCTCAGATAGTAGACCCTGATCAGTTTGAGTTCATTAGAGCTAGTAGACTACTGACAACATTCAAGAACCATTCACTTACTGGACACCATGTTAATCAGAGACAATATTGGCAGTCTTTGTCAGCCTGATGCTGACAAAGCTTTTGACCGGTTGATTGGTCATTCTTGTGGGCTACATTAGCCACATTGAGATTTCCTCAAGAGTTAAAGTCTGTCAGAGACTCTATGCTACACCTAAGGCATATATAAAAGTGAATGGCCAGTTCTCATCAGTGATTTCACTGAACAGGGAATTAGACAGGGATGCCCCTTATCCCCACTATTTGCCCTCTATATAGAGCCACTAGCGCAGCTATAAGACAGCATCCAGATGTTCGGGAATTCCCTTGGGAGGGAATTTGTCTCATTACATGCAGATGATATTTTATTAACATTATTAGACCCAGAAACAACTCTTCTATAGTATTGAAAACAGCAGATGTTTCTGCCATAACAGGATATCAAATAAACATACAAAAACCGAACCCCAACCCCCGCTAAATTACCTCCCACTCAATCTTTGAGGGACCAGCTCCCATTAAAGTGGAGAAATAATAAAATTCTTAGGAGTCATTATTCCCCAAAAGATAAATCACCTGGAACCCTTACAGTAGACATTGAAAGAGTATTAGGACATGGACGATCTTTTTCTTGAATACAAACATTACGAATGACCATTTTTCCAAAATATTATGTTTTTTTAGACTTTACTGTTCACTCCATCTAGATTTTCTTTTGTTCCTGGGATAGAGTGTTATCTAGGTTTGTTTGGGCCAGAAAAGGCCAAGAATCAGATGGTCAATACTTCAGTTGCTAGTAGCCAAAGGAGGTTAAATCTTCCAAATTTAAAAGAATACCACAGAGCAGTGAGCTATAAGATTGTACTGACTTAGCTTAACAAATAGGTAGATACTACATGGAAATTTGTACAGAATGATTTACATGATTTCTTCCCATTACCTTCCTCCATTACATTCTTTACCAAACCTTAGGGACTATACTTACGGACCAGTAACACTTTAAAAGTCTGGCACGAAATTCAGACACTTCCAGGAATGGAGGGCATATTAGCTTATTTTAAGCTTTCAGCACTAGAACAGGAAGTTAAGGCAGCCAAACTTGATTATATCTTTAGAGTGGAGGAGGTGGGGACTGGCACTGAACTACCAATTTTAGACTCGCATGGAGTTCTGCCTTTGTGTTTTACAGGCTAGGTTCTGTCTCCCTCTACTCACTACTACAAATATTTGCAGGTAAAACATATTTACAGGAGACAGTTTTAAGTAGAATGGGCATCCCAAACCCAATCCCATAATTGCTGAACCTATTATTAAAGGCCATAGAGGGAAAGGAGCAAGCCCATTTGATTGGCCTGATTTATAAATCTCTTAGAGATCTATGGCAGGAGTCCACTAAAAGTATTTTAGCCCATTGAATAGGGAATTAAATACCCAAATCACATATGAGAAATGGCTGGAACCTATTCAATGACTGCACTTCAAACATCATTGTGGTCAGAATATATATATATATATATATAGTCGTGTTAGGATATTTATTACTCCAGAAAAGTTAAATACCTACCAGGTAGCTATGGTATGTGCTGGAGGAAATGTGGAGAAACAGAGGCAACTTTTACACACATTATCTGCTCCTGGTCTAGTGTAATGACTTATTGGCATGATATATAACCAAAAGCCTAAGGCAATTACAAGATTTGGAATCAGAATTAACACCTCAAATGATAATGCTCCATATTGGCACGGAGGGACAGATACCCTCCAAAAGAGTATGCTGTATCTATATATAGCGTTGCAAGAAGGCCATATTACGTTGTGGCATACAACTACAGTACCCACACTATCCCACTGGCACAGTGCAATCATGGAAGTTTATTTGATGGAAAGGTCAGTTGCAAATCTGGCACGAACATCTTCATCTGAGATTAAATGAAGACCATGGGTTTTCTTTATAACCCTCTAGATGCATCATTTATCTCATGCCCTGTTGAAAAAACATGTTAAATTAAATAAGGTCGGAAGGTGTATATTCTCATAGGACATATAACTGTTTACAATAATTCCACTGTATTCTCTCTGGTAAACTGTAGAGTTGTAGTAATGAATTAGTCTTTCTACTATGAAGTTCTGCTGCATGCAAGTATATATGTATGATAAAGATTAAAAAAAAAAAGTGTGGGAAGGAGGCTGGGTGCACTGGGGCTGACTGGAGGAGATCCTCTCAAATATGTACTTTATGGTAAGTAAATACAGGTTACTCACCTGTAACAGGAGTTCTAGGAATGGTATATGTTGTTCATCCACACTCATTGGCAGTATCCTTGCCGCTTAAATCTTGCCGGAAGGTCTTCAAGCTTGCTCCTCCCACCCACCCGGTGGTATAACTCGCTCCGCCCCATGCGCCAGATCTGGCCCGCTGGAAAGCTCAGGTTGCGTCGAGGCTCGGGAGGTCGGAATGTGGTGGATGAACAACATATACCATTCCTAGAACTCCTGTTACAGGTGAGTAACCTGTATTTCTAGGGACATGGATATGTTGTTCATCCACACTCATTGGCAGACTCCTAGCAGTTCTCCGGGAGGAGGGAAAGGACGACACACCCCATATACTTACTTGGGAAAGAGAGACTGAGAACCGAGGCCCCAAAACCAGCATCCCGGCGTGACTCAAGGTCGATGTGGTAGTGGGTACGAAGGTGTTTGCTGACTTCCAGGTAGCAGCCCTGCAGATTTCTGGATAAGGGACGCCTCTGGAAGCAGCCACCACTGCAGCAGTATGGCGTGGTAGAATGAGCTCTTATCCTCTGGGAGGCTCCATGTCTGCCAACTTATAGCAGAGATCTATGCAGGAGGTTACCCACCTGCTTATCGTCCGCTTGGCTGCAGGTCTGCCAGATGCGGCTTCAGCGTAGGTGACAAACACAGCTGGCTAACCTCTCCTCGATTTCAGCCGCAGCCCTTATAATAAGCGATACGCCTTCTAGGGTCCAGAGTATGGAGCCTATATTCGCCTCCGAGGTGTGATTGGGGTAGAACACCGCAGAGTCAACACCTGGTTAAGGTGAAATCCACACCACCTTCGGAAGGAATTTCGGTGGGGCGAGGACAACCTTGTCCCTGTGGAAGACCAGGTAAGGAGACTCGATGGAAGCGCCTGAGCTCTCCCATCCTTCTGGCTGACGTGATAGCCACCAAGAAGGCGGTGTCTTCCACGACAGGTGAGAGAGAGCACACCTGTGCATAGGTTCGAATGGCTTGCCCATGAGCTTTGCCAGTACCAGCAGTAGATCCCACGGAGGTGGGGGTTCCCGCACTGGAGGGAATGTGATCAAGGCCTTGAAAAGCGCCAGACCACCTTCTCCTGCGCCATCGACTGCTTCCCGCCCGCGCCCGTAAGCAGAGATGGCTGCCAGGTGCACCCTTAGGTCGCCGACCCAAGCCCTTGACTAGAAAGGGACCATAAATAGTCCAAGATGCTTGCCAAGGAACAGGAGGAAGGGTCCAAGCCCTTGCTCTGACACCAAATGGAAAACCTTTTTCCATTTGAAGGCATAGCATTTTCTGGTCGACTACGGGACGCCTCAACTACATTGAGGACCTCGTCGGAAAGACCCAAAGCCTGGAACCTAGCCGCAGGAACCAGGCCGTCAGGTGCAGGGATTGAAGGTCCGGATGGAACACCTTCCCCTGATTGACTGAGAGCAGGTCCGGGCGAGCTGGAAGCTGCCATGAGTCCTGGAGCTGAGACTGAGGAGATCTGGTACCAGAACTGGCGAGGCCAGTCTGGGGCTATCAGAATCACCTCGCGCCTTGTCCCTCCTCGCCTTGAGAAGCACCTTGTGGATCAAGGAAATGGGGGAAAGGCGTAAAGAGGCCCGGGTCCATTGCCTCGAGAAGGCATCCCCTGCAGCGAGCCCTGCTGAGGGGGCGGCATGAAACAGACTCAGCTTCTCTCCATGGAGGCAAACAGGTCCACCTGAGGTGTGCCCCAAAGGGAGAACAGATGCTGTACTACCTCCGCAGGAGAGACCACCTGTGGGATGCAGCCCCTATCCGGCTCAGGGCATCGGCCAGGGTGTTGGAGGCTCCTGCCACGTGAATGGCTAGGAGATCCGCCTCCAGGCTGCGCACGAGTGACCAAATGCGGAGAGCTTCCTTGCATAGAAGCATGGAGCGTCCCCGCCCTGGCGGTTTAGATAGTACATGGTCGTGGTATTGTCCGCCTGGACCGGACCACTTGGACCCCGGAGGAACGGAGCAAAGGCGGTGAGAGCTAGGGCGGACCGCCGAGCTCCAGCAGGTTGATGTGGCATCGACTCTGCTGGGACCAGAGGCCATGAGCCCGGTGTTCCCCAGATGGGCACCCCAACCCATCAGAGAGGCATCGGTCGACAGAGAGACCGCCGGCTCGGGCGGATTAACGGGATGCCCTCCTGCAAATGATCCGAACGGTCCACCACTGGAGACGTTCCACATCCCCTGTGTCACCGATACTGCTGGTCCAAGGGATCGCAGCTGTGACCACTGGCTGGCCAGTCCCCACTGAAGGGGACGATGTTCCAGCGGGCCCAACGGACCACGCTGGCACAGGCCGCCATGAGACCCAGGAGGCGAGGAAGTCCCGGCAGGCGCAATTGCCCAACCAGAAATGATCGGGCAAAGGAGGAAAGAACCTCGCCCTGTCCGCCGGGAGCCGCGCCTGGTCAAGAGAGTCGAAAGGCGCCCGATGAATAAAATCACCTGCTTCGCTCGAGTTCGATTTGGCCTCGTTGATAAGGAGGCCCAGTTGAGAGCAGACCTGGAGGGCCAGATCTCTGGACCACTCCGCCTCCTTCCTGGAGGGAGCTGCTATCAGCCAGTCGCCCAGGTGAGGGTACACCCGACCTCGGCGCAGAGGAATGCTGTCACCACTGCCATGCATTTGGTGAAGACCCTGGGAGCTGGAGACAAGTCAAGGGCATGGCTTGAACTCAAGAGAGATCCTTCCGCCGGAAGGTAAGGAATCTCTGGTGAGACGGACGGATAGGGACGGAAAAACGCTGCCCTGCAAGTCCAGGAGAGCAGAACCACACGCTGCTCCAAGGATGGTATTATCTGAGCCAGAGTGACCATCCTGAAGGTTCGAGACCTTAGGAACTTGTTTAGGCCGTAGTTGAGAATGGGCGCCAGCCCCCGTCTGCTTCGAACCAGGAAGTACCTGGACACAAACCCTGGGTCTGAAGGAGGGTCCACCACCTCTCTTACCACCTCCTTCTGGAGGAGGAGAGTGATGTCGGTCGACGAGCCGCCAGTGAGGCTGGGATCTCGGGCTCCCGAGGGGCGACGGCTCTGAAGGGTGGTGCCTGCTCAATTCCAGAGGCAGGCCTCTTCCCACCACCTCCAAGACCCACCTGTCCGTGGTAACAGCGGACCAGGCGGAACGGAAGTGCCGGAGCCTGCCTCAATGGGGGACCTAGGGTAAGGTGACGGGATGGGGGCGACACCCCTCAGCCTGCCACTGGGCAGGCTTGAGGAGGGACCGCCGAGGGACCTCCTGGGCCCTTCCTCCTGCCTCCTGTTAGAGGAAGCCGGCGGCTTGGGTTTGGGATGCCAAGGTCGAGCCTGCTGGCCCCTGACGCTACACGGGCGCGCTGGGGCACAGAAGGACGAAAGGGCTTAGGCTGTGGTTTGCGCCTTGTCCTCTGAGCGGAAGAGACCGAGTCCAAGGTGGCATTGGACTCCTCGATCCTCTGCAGGTGACCTTCCACCCCAGGGCAAGAGGTCAGTCCTCAAAAGGAACATCCGCCAACTTGTGCTGGGTATCCGGCAAAGGTGGATATCCTCAGCCAAGCCCGCCGACGATAGCCACCGCGGCCGCCACCGATCTGGCACATGAGTCCCCTACATCCAAAGCAGTCTGGAGCTGCTTGTTTGGCCACTGCCCTGCTCTGGTCCCGCACCTGCTTAACCGTAGTCTGCAGATCGGGCGGGAAGATGAGGATGACCTCATCCAGGAGCCCAACAGGGCATGAGAAAAATGTGCCATGAGGACGTCGAACTGGCCTGGACGGCGCCGAGAGAGGACGCAGCGAGACTTTTCGCCGACATAGTCCAATTTCTTGGACCCTTGTCAGGAGGTTTGTCCACATCCCTGGCGCGCCGGGCGCTACCGGAAAACGCTGTCGGTAACCAACCCTCAGCAGAGGGTGTTCAAAACCGGACAAGGAACCGGTAGGGACGATACTTCCTGGCCATCCTGGCTCAAGGCGCAGGGCAGGAAGCAGGGCGCCACAAAGTTCCAGTGCCGACCCACTATGGCCTCGCCACCGGAAAGGCCTCGCGGAGAATCCCCGGTCCAGAATCTCCGTGGAGGGATACCTGGCCCGCTTGGAACGGGTTCGAGCTCCATCCCGTAGACTCCGAGATGAGCCAAGCAGTCCTAGGAAGGACGACGGCTATCGTCCATTGACTGACCTCCTGAAGACTCCAAGTCCAGTCGCTTGGAGAAGAAGGAGGAATCATCTTCGACTCGAAGAGTCCTCAAGAGCTGCCTCTGGCCTGAGCCACCTTCACCTGCCGAGGTCGGTCGGGAGTGAGGGTAACTGACAGCCGATGGGTAAACCCTTAGTCGACCGAGAATCCTGGTCGGAGCCCCAATTGGTGGCTGTGGAGGCGGAGGTTCCACCGAATCGGTGGAGCAGCTGGTTTTGGCCGAACAACCGCCTGGGTATAGGCTCCTCGGACAAGTCGAGGGTTGTGTCGGCTGCCCGTGACAGTTACTTAATGGCCGGGAAGGCGCCGGAGTCGGCTTATTCCCGCCAGGAGGAGCTGTTGTAACATAAGGTCTCGCACGACGTGACTTACGCCGGCCTCCTCATCCGGCAGGAGGAGGACGAGGATTCAGCGGCGACGCCGCTTTACCGCGGTGCCGAGACCGAGACCGCCTTATGACGGTGGGAACGCTGGACCGCTAAGAGGTCCGGAGACCGAGACCGAGAGTCCCGAATTTCCGGGTCGGTGCGAGGTGTCGGCCGGAACCGCACTCTTCGCTCGGAAGGTCCATCCGAGGGCTCCGGAACCGAGGCACAGACGAGCCCACCGGATCTCAACTCTCCCGGGGAACCGGGAGAGGGAATCTCGGCTGCTAAAGGCGACAGTCCGTCAATGGGTCGAGAAAACTCGACTTCATCAGTGGGAGTCTCGGTCAACTGACCTGACGGGACACCGTGAGGCCAGTGGCCGGCCGGCGGTCGCATCGAGCCACGGACGACGGCCCGGGAGAGGGACCTTCCGCCCCAAGAGCGCCGACGAGGGACTTACCTTTGTCCCTCTTTTGACCGAGAATAAGGTCCAGCAGACGCAGGCCCTTCTCCTTTAGTGGAGAGGACAGACAAAGCTCCTTAAAAGAAGCCGTAGGAAGAACCCAGAGAGCGGATAAATGCCGCGCCGAGAAGATACGCCCGCCCGCCTCTTCAGGACGACCATCCGCCGAGCTGGTCCGCCGAGCTCCGCCAACAAGGATATCGCCAACCGGGCCTCCTTGACTTCACCGAGGGAACGCTCGGACGGCCCAGTTGCACCGGGCAGCACGGTCTTCGAGGACGAGGTCGGAAAGATGAGCACAGGTCGCAAGCTCGTGGTCGTGCTCAAGGCCTAGGCAGTAGACACACGCGGAGTGTGGATCCGCCTGAGACATCTTCTGCCCGCATGGGCATCTCGCAAACTGGAGTCGATTTGTCCATCGCAGCTGCGATGGATCAAGACTGGAAGTCTTTTGCAAATTTTTATTTTTAAACCGCAAACGGAGAAATAGGAACTAGTCTGAAACGCAGAGCGTTAAGGAGGGAACCTGAGCTCTAAGCTGTAGGGAAGATCTAAGGCCATGGGGCGGAGCCGAGTTATACCACCCGGTGGGTGGAGGAGCAAGCTTGAAGACCTTCCGCAAGATTTAAAGCGGCAAGGATACTGCCAATGAGTGTGGATGAACAACATATCCATGTCCCTAGAACTGTTCTATCTTAATCAAGGGTATTTCCTCTATTGGGCCACCCTTTAGAACAATTCCAAGCAGTACATAAGGTACCCAGGGAGGATGGCAAAGTCTGATATGTAATCAGGACAGACAGACTTGCTGAACAGCTAGACCAAATCCAGCACATCTACATGAGAAGATGTCTAGACTGTAGTGTTTAGTGGAAGCACACAGTGTTCCATGGCGGCAGCACTTGTCAGCTGCCAAAAGATTCTGAAAACAGGAAACAGAAGTGACTATACTATGTGTAGAGGCCACAAACAGTACCAGGGAGTTATACTTCTGATAACAGAACTCCATACAACGCGCCAGCCATTTGGGCCCTGTCCACACTTGGGATTTAAAACGTTAAACGCCCTGTAACATAGTAAAACAGGGAAACACTGTTCGTGTCCACACTGGTAACGCCATCGAATCGTGGTTTAAACCCTGATACATTCAGGGTTTTAGCATGGTTTTGAAGACATTTTAAACAAGAAATATTTTCACTTACCAGTGTGGATGGGCTCTGATCTGTGTTCCTGCTGGTGATCCTCCTGCGCCACGATGCAGCATCTGATCTGCATCGAGCTGACAGCATCATTTCAGGAGGTGTGGACAGGTGCATAAACTTGATCCAACTAGTGCGGATGTGGCAAAATGGTTAGCTCCCTTTTTGTATTTTCTATTTCGCACCTTGGCGGGCTGTCCGGGCCACCTAGGGACCGCGCCTCAGCCAACCCCTGCTGCCACCTGCCTCCCATACTGCAACACCCCCAGGTTAACTTGATGTAACCTTTGTCAAGTGGGTCCTCCTTGTGGGGAGAATGAGTCTCTGCCTACCTGCTTGGCCCTGGGTGCTGCTGGAGTTTGTCCCAGCTGTCCAGGGGCTCAATGGTAGCGAGGATCTAGTGGCAGTCATCCAGTTGGCCAAGACACCATTTTCCTTGTTTTCTCTACTCCGCCCTTAAGTTCTCGCTTGCACGGGTGGCGGATGGGGCATGTCGAGGTATCATGTCCCCAAGCATACACCCAGTCCGCCCAGAGGTGCCCAGGCAGTACCCCTCCCCGGGAGGGATGTATCAATGATGCTTGTGCATCCCTTCTTGCTAGACTCTGCTCCTGTGACCCAGGCTTGGGCGTGAACCTGGGTCGCCAGCGTGTTGAGTGAATCCTTCACTGGTGCCACAGAGCCAAGCAAACAGTTTTAAAACCATTACTATGCAGACAGAGCCATGGACAGGCATCTCAGACATCAACATAACACCTGAGCAAAACATCCATACTCTCAACATTGGTTCCTTAATGAAAAGCTGGTCTTGAATGTACCTAAGACTAAGGCCATGCTCTCAGGCTCTGCTCACAAAATTAAACAAAACTCACAAGACCTCAGCATATCCCCCATAGATGGCATCCATCTCAAATCAGTAGCAGTTTTGAGTATCTAGGAGTAACCCTTGATCCCTGCCTCACATTTGAAAGGCACCAGAACACTGTCAGGATCATTCATTGAAAACTACGGCAACACTGTTGTATCTGAAAGCTACTCAGTAGACACCAAAGTTAGGACTGCACAAAGCAGCCTTCCTCCACTGTTAGATTATGGGGCCAGTGTAACAGACTCTGCTCTGAAAATAGTTGGGACAATAAAAAAAAAAAAACAGCCCTGATTATAAGGTTTGCCACCTCCTCCGCCTCCAGGTCACACCACTGAGTCAGCCTAGAGAAGCTTAACGGGTTGTTGCCTGAGCACAGGACCCAACTCATGCTGGCCCTGTATATAAGAGTGCATGGCTACAGAGCTGGCCTTATTATGCTGCAAACTGTATATTCACTCTGGATGACCCCATTTGTTGAAGAGATCTTCGATCACCGGAGTCAGAAGCTCCCACTCATAAGTCCGTGACAGGAGTCAAAGGCTCCCACTGATGAGCCCAAGACCAGGAGCAGCTGTGACCGCCTGCCAGGACATTTTGGACACCAGGAACATGTACAGCCAAAATCTCCAGACCTGTACTCATGGCCCAATACCAGACTCTCTCTGCCTCCTGACACATGGGGTAACAGTGAGATCCCCGCTTGTTGATGTAATACACCACACACACTATCTGTCTGCATCAGCAGTGGACCTCGCCGGAGATGAGTGTGGAAGGCCTGCAGAGTGTAAAGAACCACTACCATCTCCAGGATGTTGACATGGAGACCCTGTTCCAATTCTGTTTAGGTGCCCCGAGTCTGGTGAGTGGCAGATGAGCACCCCATCCCAGGTTGGATGTGTCCATGGTGAGAATCTGATGGGGTCAAGAGTTTAAAGGAGACCCCTCCCCAAAGGAGGTTGGCTGGCTCCAGCCACCACGACAGGACCTCCTGACTGAGTGGGAGACCATGACCAACTGGTCCAGGTTGTCTGTGCGTTGGTCCCACTGGATCCTCAAGGTCCATTGAGGAACCTGCATGTGCAGGCAGGCGAGAGGGACTACTGCAATGGCTGCCATAGCCCAGGAGGCGCAAAAATACCCTGGTGGGGACCTAGTGACTTGAAGAAACCAGACATGCCTGCTCCATCAGTAATTCTGCCCTGTCCATGGGCAAAAGGCCATGCCCTGGTAAGCATTCACAACCGCTCCTATATAAAGAAGGCACTGGCAGGAGAGAGGCAGCACTTTGGCAGGTTGATAGTGATCCACAAAGCTTTAAATAGGCAGAAGGTGTATTCCAGGGTCTGAACCAGATGTCCCTGGAGAGCAGCTAGTATCCCATCATTCAGGTAGGGAAACATGTAGAAGCCCTGCCTCCACAAGCAACCACCACCACCACCAGGCACTTGATAACGACCCGAGGGCCAAAGAAAAGCTAAAAGCGAGGGCCCGAATTGTAAATGGGCCCGGAAAGTGGAGGTGGAGGAAGCGATAATGAGCAAGAAAAATCTGGATATGTAAGTAGGCATGATGCATATCCAGACAGCAGAGTCAATTCCCCTGGTGCAAGGGGTAACAACCCTTGAAGGGTGATCATCCTGAAATGCTTGTACTTCGCACATGGGGTCTCCTTTAACTCTTGACCCCCCAGATTCTCACAACAGAATCAGGAAATGTAGGAAAGGCATAGAGGAGGCCAGGGTCTCAAGAAAGAACTCCTGCAGCGCTCCTGCTGAGGGGTAGGCACAATACAGCCTCAGTTTTATGCTTCCCTGTAGGCAAACAGATCCACCAGAGGGGCGCCCACCAGGAAAACATATAGTGCACTACCCTGATGGAAAGACCACTGATGAGTCGCCTTGAACACTTGGCTGAGGGCATCTGCCAGCTGACTGACATGCTGGCCACACAGATGGCCAGGAGATTGACATTTAGGCTCAGCACAAGGATCAGATGCAGAGAGCTTCCTGCACAGAGGAAGAGTGTGTGTCCTGCCCTGTCTGTTGAGGTAGTACATGGTCGTAGGTGTCTGTCTGGACCCGAACGACCAGACCCGAATGTGTAGAACAAAGGCTCTCAGCGCAAGCCAAATGGCTCAAGCTCCAACAGGTTGATATGGTATTGGGACTCGGGGTTCAGAGTCAGGACTCTGTGCTCCCTTAGGTGAGCACCACAGTCCATCAGGGAGGCATCGGTCGTGATGTGACCACTGGCTCCAGGCAAAGGGAATTCATTCCTGCAGATGTTCCGGGACTAACCACCACTGGAAGACGTCCCACATCAGCTAAGTCACAGTGACCAGCTGGTTGAAGTGACCCTTGCACTGAGACCACTGACGGGTGAACTCCCACTGCAGAGAGCGATTCTCCAAAGGGCCCAATGGACAACGCTGGTGCAAGCTGCCATGAATCCCAGGAGGCTGGAAATCCCGAGCAGGGTGCAACTACCTAACCCAAAAATGATCGGACAAAGGAGGAAGAGACCTCCGCCCGGTTAGCCGAGAGTCAAGCTCTGGCTCTACAACAGTCGAGCTCTGCCCCAATGAAGTGTATCATCTGCAAGGTGCGAGCCCGACTTAGCATCATTCACCAGGAGGCCAAGGGACAAGCAGGTCTGTAGGGCCAAGTCCCTGACCACTTCACCTCCTCCCTGGAGGGACCCACTATCAGCCAGTCATCCAGGTAGGGTACACCCAGACCCCTCGATGTCTCAGGTAGGCTGCCACCATTGCAATGCACTTGGTGAAGACCCTGGGAGCTGAGGAGAGGCTGAAAGGCATGGCCTGGAACTCAGAGAGACTGCCCTCTGCTCGAAGCCAAGGTGGAAAGGACACATGGGATTGTGGAAGAACGCATCCTGGTTATCTAGGCAGCAGAACCATATGTTCTGCTCCAGGATGGGCACCAGCCCCCCTTCCACTCTGAGACCAGGAGGCACCTGGAAACAAACCCTGGGCCTACTGGAGGGTCCCTGACTGGAGCCACCACCTCCTGCTGGATGATGTCTTCCTGAAGGGCTGACATGTCGGTGGAAACCATATCTTCCCGCTTGGCATGGTGGGGAAGCCTTGAACTCTAGAGGCAGACCCTGACTGACCACTTCAAGGACCCACCTATCCACAGTGACAGTGGACCAGGTGGAAAGTAATGGAGCGAGATCCCCACGGAAGGACCCAGGGGAGACCGGATGGGCAAGGGTGCCGCCACTGGGCAGTCTCTCGAGATGGAGAAGGGACCAGCTGAGGAAGCAGCAGGACCTTGACCATCTGGTTTGCAGATGACCGAAGAAACAGACTTCAGTTGAGCTTGCCAAACTTGGGCCTGCTGCCCAGCGGGAGAGATAGCTTGGTCAAGAGGGGCCAAAAGGGCTTATTCCTCTGAAGCTTGAAGCCCTTGGGATCCCTCTGAGTGGAGATGACAGAGAACAGGGTGACAATGGACTTCTCAATCCAGTGAGTGTCCTTCCACCCCTGGCCTGAACAAGTTGGTGTCCATAAGGGGCATCCACTAACTTGTTGGGTGTCTGCCATGAAGGTAGAAATCTGCAGCCAAGCCCTGCAGCGCATGGCCACCGCTGCAGCTACAAACTGGCACAGGAATCTGAGATGCCCATGGCCGCCTGAAGCTGCTGTTTGGCCACTGCTCAGCCCTGGTCCCGGACTTTGCTTGACTGTGGTCTGTAATTCAGCCAGGAGTCAGGAAGCCCTCATCAACAGGACTGAGTAAGGCATGAGTGAAATGGTCCATCAATAGGGCCTAACTCAACTGGCTAAGGCTTAAAGAGGCTGCATAGACCTTTTGGCCATGTGATCCAATTTTCTGATTCTTTGTCAGAGGTTTATCCATGTCCCCACATTGCTGGTATGCTGAAAACAGAGCTGGCCACCAAACCCCTTGGCCGAGGGATGTTTGGTGAAACCAGAGGAAACCTGTAGGGACCATATACTTTAGGGGCCATACAAGCCGATGGCACAGGGCAGGAGGCAGGGTGCTGCAAAACTTTAGTGTGGGGCCAAGAATGGTCTCGGCGACCAGGAAGGTGACCCTGGAGAGTCAACTCAGTCGAGAATTTCAGTTAAGGGATTCTTGGCCTGTTTTTGAGCAGGATCCATCTGAATCCAGGTAGATTCTGAAATGAGATGGAGCAAGTCCCAAAAGAAGTGGGACTGTATTCTGTAGACAACTCCTCTTGATTCCATGTCCAATGGATGAGAATGCAGGATGGAGTCCTCAGACTTAGAGGACTCACCAAATGGCAGTCAACTTCCTGAATCCCCACTGACCCTGCAAGGTCTATTGGGAGTAACAATGACAGACAGCCCACGAGGAAGCCCAAGACTGGTATGGGTATCCTTAGGAGGGGACAATCCTTCAGCTTGCTCAGGAGGTGGCTCCACCCTGATGGGCAGGGAGGCGGAACAGGCCAAACAAGAGCAGGTTTGCAGCCTTGGTGGCGGCACCACGGAAGAGCTGGGGTGGGGTCCAGGATCAGCTTAACCCTGGATAGCATGAGCTGCTGCCACATAAGCTCTTTGGGCGCTGGCACATCTTGCGTTGACTCTCCTCACCTGAGGAGGAAGAATAGTGGTGGTGCCGCTTGCCCGATACCGATGCAAGCGTGGGCTGCTCAATTCTGGGATCTGGACCTCGACTGTTGGGGAACTCTTTGTTGAGAAAGAGAGGAGCCGACTAAGCTAAGGCTCCTCCAGGGAAAGGAACTTTGGGGTTCAGGAGCATATCAGGAAGCTGGTCCAACCCTCCCTGGGAAGTGATAGGTAAGACTGAGTCCTAGATAGGAAGCATCCCCTCGTCAGGACAAAGTGTTGACCATCTCGAGAAAAATCTCGACTGGTTGGTCAATGCACATCTCGACGATGGGCATGATGGGAGACCACGGCACCAGTAATCGCCCGTAGTCAAAACTTCCAAGGAAGCGCGTGAGTCCGAGGTCTGAGACTGCTCACGATCCCACAATCATCAAGACTGTTTCTTAGTCTCCTTTTAGAAGATTTAGAGGTTTGTGCCCTTAGAGGGACCCTGCCCAAGAGTGGGAAGGACTGGCACAAATCCCAAAACTACCCGTAAAGGTGGCACCAAAGGAAAGCGGCACAAAAGTTGAAGCTGAAGAGGCATGCTTTGTGACCTGAGCAGTCTCCACCTCGGGCCATAAGTTGTTCTTCAGACCCTGTAGATGCAAAGACTGCCCAATGGGTGTCTTTCAAGCAAACGGGAAAGTCCGTTCATCTGGGTACCTGAGAAGAGTCGTGGCATGCTGGTCCTTCAAAGTACTTGGATGCAAAGTGCGACAAAGGCCACAAGCCTGGGGATTGTGATCGTGGCCTAGGCAGTAGACGACGTAGGTGGGTCTGTCCGGACATCTTCGCCCACAGTCACATTTTCTGAAACCAGGTGCTATCAGAGTCCTCAATAAACGACAGTGAGAGTTTAGAATGAATTTGAAAACCAACTTGGAAGACATTTTTGAAAGCAACAGGTCTACTCAATGCACAGCGATAAGGAGGGAACCTCTTCTTGCAGCAGAAAGGAAGATCTGACGTCACGGAGCAGTGCAGAGGGAGTTACCACCTGGGTGGGTGGGAGGAGGCAGCTTGAAGACCTTCCAGCTAGAGTCTTAAAGGAAAGGATACTGCCAGAAGTGGCTAGTACACCATAGCCACATCCCTAAAATACAGCGTTGCTTCTTGGCTGCCACCTAGTGGAAGTCAGGTGGCAGCACAATGTGGATCAACACAAGAGGGAAGCACAGTGAGGGTCTCAGACGCCTAAGCACATTCATGCCTCCATATGCACACACGGCAAGTCACTACAGGACAGGCAACCTGGGAAAAAACAGGAGGAAACCCTCCAGCCGAACAAGGTAACACCCCTATCCTCCACAGGCCCTGCATTACTGACTAGGCGCCCTCCAATCCATCGGGATTGTGCTCCAGAGGGGTTGTCAGCCCCCCAAAACCTGGCCATGGGGAGGAGGTGGGTAATTTGTAAGAGATACACTGAGAAGATAACCCATAGGAAGGTGGGTGATAGGGCTAAGAAAAGACTAGAAGGGCCAGTTGGCAGTGGAGAAAGAAATGAGGAAAAACAGTGTCTCCAGGTACCTTCTAGAGAGTCAGAACCACTCAGTTCAGAGTCTCTCTCCTAGGAATGCAAACGGAAACACACTTGTAGCCCTGAGAGACATCACAACTGTCCCTTTAAACTCAGAAACTTCTTCAGAGTACAAGACATCACAATACTGAAGGCTGATTGGCTGGAACCCATGTTATCACCATGCAGGTCTTGTGTGCAAAGAAGCGGCAAATATTCCTTTTAGGTACTTCTGTTCCTCCCTCTGCAACCGCCCACCCCCCAAGCCTGACATTAAGAGAACCATGACTGCACTATCCCTCCGGCCTGTATGGTAAGCAAGAGGCTACCTTCACAGTCCATGCTACTCTGAGGTCAGTCAGCAGTGGTGCGTAATTTCTCTCCAGGAGCCAAATGTCACTTCCAAGATTTTTAGTATTTTACTTTTTTTGCCAAAAACAAACAATGCCTACAGTATGGTACTGCAATTCATAATTGTGGCAATTAAAAGCACTCCCAAGGGATGGGTTACCTTTCTGGAATCCCGCACCTTCAGACACAAATGGTGCAAGATGCCATATGTCATGCAGGTGTGAGTTGATGGTTCATGCCCCACCTTGCCTTATGGGTTTAAACAGCATTCTTTCATTTTTTTTTCCATTAAGGAAATAAAACAATGACACTTATGTAGAAATAATTTTTATGTATTGATGTGCAAAGGTGTTAACCTGGACAATGTAATTTTATTCATCTTGGTCCAGAAACACTGACTGGGTTAATCTGCTGCATTTACAATGTTTGAGGAGTCTGTAAACCCAGTGGCAACTGCACATTTCCAACCTGCATTTCTTTATGAGACATGCGCCCAATATTTGAAAACCGCCATCACTCTCGCTGTTGAAGGATTTCACTGCATGCAACTCCATGACTGATTTGATGGAGACGACTGGCTGAAGCAAAGTTCCACAGAGGATGAAGAGGTGACCAGTGAAGCAGAGGCAGAATGACATTAGGGCAGAAAACAGAGCTGGATAACGCTGCAGTCTCCCTCGCATTTTTATTGCAAGACAAGATGGCTGTTAAATTACAAAACTCATCCAATGTAAAGAAACCCAACATTTTGTTACTGCTCTGTTTGTACTGCAGCCTTCTTCCACAATCCGGGATTGCCGACAGATGCTAGAACATGCCTCAGTGCATTTATTAAAAAATAAAATAATCTTCATTTACAAAAATCGTTTTCATACAGATTTTTCACCCATTGGTCTGAGGTGAACCCCACCCAATCCCAAAACATAAAACTAACGAAACAAAAGTTATTTGTATTTTTTTTTCTTTCTTCACTGGGTAGTTAGCCTGTTCTGGAAGGCAAAAAGAAAACAAAGACAAAATTACTTAATAGAATAGTGATTGTACTCTTTAAAGCAGTATACCCCCATTTCTGCAAATGGCTTACATAAAATGTTCTCATACAAAACTAAATCTTGCAAAGCATAGCTTCTCTACAAGATGGACCCAATGAGAGTTGTAATTTAATGCCAAAGGGTTGATTAACTATCTTCCATGTTACAACTTAAAAATAGAGTTTTGTCAAACTAAACATTTATATCCTCTTGTAAACTATGTCAATACAAACATTTTAAAATGAAGACTATCCTTAAATTTTTTTTTTTTTTTTTTTTTTTTAAACAACTTTGTTTAATATTCCAAACATCTTCTTGGATGGAGGTTTCAAATTATTATTATTTTTTTTTTTTTTAATTTATATTAAAGGCTGTTCTAAACTGCGTTTTCTGGTGCACACCTTTCCCAAAACCCTGCCATGCAAGTGTAGCTCAAGGGAGTACCTCTCTGAATAATATAATCAAACAAATCCATGGTTTTACATTATTTCCACAAATTTTCTTTAGAAGTCAGCACTGGAAATTTTTTAAGTTGACCGTGCTGGACGGATCCATGAGCGCACTATGCGTAGAAATGATGATAAAGACTGAAGTGAGACATTCGTCTGTGTTAATGAGACTTTATGGAGCCTAATACTTAATGTCTAAACTTAGTGCTGCTATGCATATTTGATCATTATATCATATTTAACTTGTACATTACTCTCTAATGTACAAGTTATATAATGGTACAGATGACCAGGTAAACATGACGCTGCCAAATTTAGATATTAAATATTAGGCTCCACAGGGTTTCATTAACACAGTTGATATGTCTCGCTTAATGTCATCAATGCTATGCACGCATAATCACGGGATCCAATCAGCCAACAACCTAAAACATTTCAATTGCTGCCTTTTATAAAAAAAAAAGGTTACAGAATAATATAAAATCACAGATTTGTAGGTACCATATATTCTTCAAAAGTACTTCCTTGGGCTACACTTGCACGGGAGGGTTTTGGAAAGGTGCACATCAGAAAAACATTGTTTAGGTAACCTTGCTGCTTGCAGTAAAGCAGTCTTCCAAACAAATGTGTCTCAGTCTGTAGGCACTCGAGATTAATCAATACCAATGCGGAACACATGCCTTTTGAAATCAGTGGCTGCCATGTTATCAAAGTGTTTTTAAATGTATATCTCTAGCTAAGCTTACTGCAACAGCAGAAGCCAAGGAATGGGGCACAGTGTATGTTTTCTATTCTTTCACAGTCCTTCCTAGTGATCTCACATTCCTAATATTCAACCATTCTGAATGTCTGGGCATGTAATGCCAGCCCAGGCAAGGAAGGGGGTGCACAGGCCATGTGCTGGAGGCAGATGATTGCATCACAGACATTCAAGTACATGCAATATGATACACAACTTGGAAATGACAAACAATGGGAAAAGGAAAACCAGTTAATTCCACAACACAGCTAAGATGTAAAAATGTTCATATATAATCGAACACTCAGAAATATAGTCAGGTTTGATTATATTCCATCGGGTGACAGCTAGGGCCTGTGGGCATGGCTGCCCACCACCAGGTTCCCAGGATCCAGTGATGGGGACCCACAGGCATCTCCAGGAGGCCACTATGCAGGGTGGCTGCCTCTTGGGGACAAGCAATCTATATACTTTCCCCAACTTCTGAGGAACAGCTCCTCCTGTCCCTTCAGTGTACAGGCAACCTTTCCACAGCCAGTGCCTACACGTCTTGCTATGGTGAGAAGCAACCTTGCAATCTGTGATACAGCTCCGTCCCTCTTCACTCAGGTCCTCCATGCCCAGTAGCACTGACAATGGGGTACACCGTGGGCAGCCTAACAATGCAGTTATAGTCTGCCATGTCAGTCCAGATTGGCCTTTTCATGGCACAATCCTAGAAACTGTGCTTGTACATCTCCATGGCATTCTGGCATCTGCCACATATTTGGGAAATAGTGGATTAAACCTATGCACAACACTTGGTGGGGAATACAATCTGTGTATAAACTTGTACTGGGATTCGTTATACTTGTTACATAACAGCAGATCCATACGTAGTTTCAAAGTCGTGTCCTGGTTCTCATTCGAGATAGACATGCCAAGATCTTTCTTCCACTGACTTTACCTATATGAGATAGATTGGTAGGTATGTTGCATCTTGTGCCACTGTCTTGCTATTAGGCCTTTAGCTGACCCTAAGTGTTGTATGTGGCATGTTCCAGAGAGAGAGGGGATGCTTCCACTGGCTCCTTTCCTTGGCTTCTCCCAAATGCCCTAACCTGTAGGTACCTATAGTGGTGTGTGAGGGGACACATTCAGTTTCTCCTGAATCTCTGAGAAGATCTGATGTCCTCTCCTGCATATAAATCTCCAGAACAAACCATATCTTTCTCCTTCCACTCCTGGAACCACCATCCCACGTACTCTAGCCTGGGAGGAAGTCCAGGTTCCCTGCTACTGGAACCAGCAATGTTTTATGTCACCTCTCTAAAGACCAGCAGATTTGGGGCTGTTCCTTGTATTTTTTTTTTTTTTTTTAAATACACAATTTATGCTCTTTTTCTTTGCCAGATCCCCTCAGCCCTTCACCCACCACTTCCTCGTCACTCCCCCAAGTCCATGTTAGATTCAGAGCCAGGGCTTGTCAAAGGTGTGGGGCACGTGTCAGGCTGGAAGGTGTCATCCTGTTGGTGGGATGATTTCCGCTTCTCCTTGACCCTAACAACCTCCCTCATTTCAGGCCTTGCAGTGTCAGATCTCACAGGATACTAGCATACCCTGCTAGAAGGCAAGTTCCTGGCTCACTGCAGGGATTCTCACCTGCTGGAAGTGTTGCCACCAGTCAACGCTTCCCAGCACATAGCCACCCAGCCAGCTTCTCAAGCTTGTCCCAAACTCAGGCTGCTACTATGGAAGCACAGCGCTACTCATTAGTTCATTGGGAGGCCTTCTGCACTTCGTTTCTGAGGGTGGGACAGACCAAAATACAGTATACAGAGTCCTGAAGCAACAATACAAGTTACGGGGCGCAGAACAACATTCATGCACATCTCCACACCAGCGAATGAAAGTGTCAATGTCATTTAACATAGTAACTTAGCAATTTAAGGTCAGAAAGGACTCTAGGTACAACAAGGCCATGTCCACCCTCTGCTCATAAACAGGAACCAACAGTAAGCAGTGTAAACATACTTGTTTACAAAGATTTTCCACCCTACGACCCAGGGCAGCCTGTAACTCTCTTGGTAAGCAGACATTTGTCCAGGCTTACCAAAAGTCCTGTACTGCCTTCCTATCCTGTATGTGTATTTATACAGGCTTTAGTAAGAAACAGAAAGCTACAGTGTGCTAGTGCTCCACTCAGCAGCAACTGCTGCACACTGTCCTTTCTCATGTTCAAAATATGCTTGTGCAACTACTAAAACGTCATTAACAGAATTAGTTTTACTTTCTATTTTTGCCCCGGCATTTTCCTCACCTGCCGCCAGGAACTTCCTCCACCTATTCAAGCCCTCCTGCCCACAACTGGAGTGCTCAGATTCCAGACCACTGCCATTCCTTGCTCATCGTCTCTCTTTGGAATCCCTGACAATAACCAACAAGCTTAACCCCCTCGTGTGACTCTCCAAGTTCCCAAGTGGGTGGGGGATAGACATACTTCCGACACTCAAGGATTGAGAGGTAGCGCAAATAAGGAGCAGGAGGATTCCGAGGGCACTACTGATGAGGTGAAGTGGGTGTGAGAGCAGCATTATCTGCCTGGGATTGGGAGGTGCTTCTCCCTCTAAATCCCTCACCCAATGGCTTGATACTGAGACACAACCTGGACAACAGACTCTCTGGACTAGAAGACAGAAAGGACTGTAACTCGGTGAGCGTGGTGCAGCTGGTGAATGAATAAGCAGACAAAATGGGAAAGCAGGCACCACTCACTGAAGTCAGAGGGACTACGTAAATCAGAAGTTACATGCAACAGAGCCTCTTTATTATGAGGTGAAATATACAGTCCATCAGGATCCACAAATGGCACAGATGCAATGTTTGCACGCATGTGCTTTGGTCAAGAGATGACAGAGGATCTTTTGACAAAGCGTGTAGCATGCAAAACATCGAGTTTGTGAATCCCGATTGATTGTATGCTGTGTTTACCTTGTAATAAAGGACTCTAGTGCACATAACTACCACTTGAGTAGTCCTGCTGGCTTCAGCCTCTATGGGCCGCTGGAGGAAAATAAGTCCCACCCCTTCCTTCTGAGCTCCCTTGCTGTCACACTCTGGGCATGTGAAGTCTCCACATTACTCAGTTGGTGAATGCACACAAGACTGCTCCAAAGGGACCACTATGTTCATTCCACATGGCACCCATCCTTGGACCAGAAAGGGTCAGTCAAGCAGCGCAAGGAGTTCCCTCCCTCCCTGAGGCAGGAGATGTCCAGGACAAACACTGGAACCCTGTTTTTGCCAGTCGGCATCACACATCCCATGTTCAGGACCCAAACCCATGATGTCTGGAAGACAAGTGGTAATGCTACCGCTGCACTAGCCTGCCAGTAATATAATGTTTTTAATTCAGCCCCTCACCCCAGTTTAGTAAGAAAAGCTGCCTGAAGCGGTATTAGAACATAGACAATGGTGCTAGAAAGAGACCTTTGGTCCATCCAGTCTGCCCTGCTATACCCCATCCTACCATGACACCCATTGTCTAGACATGTGTTTTGCTTTCGCTCCCACTGAGCCTTTAACTCTTCCCAGCCATGCTTGAAACCATTAATGGTTTTAGCATCTACCACCTCTACGTGTAGACTGTTCTTGGCCCAGCCACTCTCTCTGTAAAATAAAATGGTCTCAGCCCCTTCGAATCTCTCCTCTCACTGCCAGGTACCATTCATGTCCACATGTTTTGACTCTCCATTCCTGCTGAATAGTTCCAAGTCTACCTTGTTCATTCCTTTTAGGAATATGGTATTCTCCATCACATCCCCTTAGTCTTTGAATAACTGTACTCTATTAATAGGACCAACACAGCTACTGTACACAGGTGTAGTACATAAGGTTTCACGGCCATACTGGGTCCCTTTGTCATGCACTTGAGGGAGGGATCGTGTGACCCCAAATGCCTGTGTACAGCAACATCTATGTACAGTATCTAGTGTGGTGAAATTAAGCAACATGCAACAGGGTGCCTGTTTAGGAATAATCCACAGATGGGTATGCAGCAATATTGCAATGACAATGCCCTGAGTGAGCTGCCCGGAATGAGGCAGAGCTGATGACTTCATCCACCCAGGAAGTGAGGTTACTGCACCACTGATACACTGCTGTTGGGGATTATTCCACTTGTATTTTAAAAGGGTCAGAGCTACTAAGCCTGAGAGTGGCATACTCTCTCCTAATGCTGGCCTGCCTTAGGATTTATTATTTAGTTTCTGTTGACCGGGTAAGTGCACTAGACAATCCTGCCTATTTTCAGGCACGACCGGGGAGGGGATACAGATGAATGCCAAATGACCTTGAACCAGATGAAACTGTTGGTGGTATTTTAGTGGACAAGGAAATTTGGCAAGGACACCAGGAAATTTCCTGCTCTTTTCGATAAGTGCCATGGGATCTTTAACACCCACCTGAACTACCACCAATCCAGGCAGATGGGAGCTCGGTTTAACATCTCGCATTAAAGACGGCACCCAGAAGTGCAGCACTCCTCTCATGCTGCACTACAGTGTCAGTACTGTGATATTAACCCAAGTGCCAGATGTGGAACTGAACCCACAGCCCTCTGATTTTCCGACCTCAGAGGCGGTGTGCTACCTACTGAGCCACTGACACTGACAATTATGGTGGGCATACCTTTCAGTTTAATGATCCTACAGAGGCAGGGAAGTGGCTGAGAAGATCCAGGCAGAATTTGAAGCTATCTGGCTGGGGCACAGCCTGAATCCAATTTGGAGGAAAAGACCGATACCGAAGGAATATACTGGACTCAAGGTATCTAGTTCTCTTGCTGCATTGTCTGCTATTGTTTCTCATACTAGAGAATAACTTGAATTTACAATCTTTCTGTTTGGGACACTACAAATAGTGTAATCTACAGTAGTTATTCTCAATGGACAATTATTTGGGGCCTTATATTTGGTTTAAAAGTTTTCAATTTGCCACTAATCTTTAATCTGGGTCTTAATAGGTCATATTTAATCACTGAAAAGGGCTGGTGTAATATTACAGAGCTTTAAGGGGATATTAATATCATAGGATTCATGATGTTGGAACAGGGTTCTACTCAACACTGACTGTGGAGTCTAACTTGTTTGGTTAAATAGTTCATTTTGGACTGGCCTTCTCTTGTTGAGTGTTTTTTTTTTTAACTTACATGGGAGTTGTTACTTAAGAATAGATCATACCCATCATATCCATAACCTCAGTGTCTAGATTACAAATTCTTTACCACTGGTTGGCTCCTTTATGTAACGTGTTTTTTTTTTTTTCCTCGAACTTTATTTTATGCTCCTCCTTGTCCCCATCAAACTCTCTCCAGCGTTCCTCCCAGGACCTCCATCTCTACTTGCCGCGTGATCTGAACCTGCCCGCCTCCTCCGCCCCCAGCCCGCACACTCCCCCGGTCTAATCCTCTGAGGAAGGGCTGCCTCCATCCAGGGTGTTCTTTCTACAGTACTGAGCTCCAGGCTGGGGAGGATGGGGTATAGCGGAGAGGCAAGCCCGACTCTGGGAGCATGGACAGTGGGTGGGAGGAGGTTTTTTTTTTTTTGTTTGCACGAAGTTCTCACCCTGGCATGGCATGCAATGGATGTCTGCGCTGGTCCGCCCAGCTGACAAACTGCTGTCACTTCAGTCCCCTGCCACATGCCCCCGCTTATGTAGCGTGTCCCCAGCCTCTGCTAGGCAACACTACCAAGCACGGTCTCCTGGATCCCACCCCGGAAGAAGAGAGCAGTCCTCTGACATTCGATCTCTCCTCCTCCCTGCTGCCCTCAGTGGTCCTGGCTCACCCTCAACCCGGTCGCCAGCATGGTGTCCAGCACTCAACCCTCAGCGCCACCAAGCCGCTCCATTATGTAATGTTAAGGTGAAGTCTGGCATATGGAATGTATCTATATGTTTATTTGAATTTTAATAAACAGAAGTAAAAAAAAAGGGGCTCAAATGTTGTAAGGGATGATGCCACACTGAGTCCTCATTGTGTGGCATGAGCCACAGCGGAACGCCTTCATCCTTTCAAGAAGTATTATCAACCCTATGAATAATACGATTCTGCAATGTAATCAGATAGATTACACGTAGGTAAAGAACTGGCTGTCAGGAATGTTATTCAGGCTGTGGTGTTATCTTGAGATACCACCAGTTTAGAATGGCTCTTATCCAATCAGGTCTGAAGAAATCTCTAATGTATCACATAATCCACTAAGCGACTTTGTTGCTGAAGTTTAACACAATGACCTCAAGCACAACCAAGAAGTGGTACTAATGCTGGCTGTGAAGGCCTCATCACTTTTCCAGCCCAGCTGTAGGACTGTAGTAGTTGGGAAGGGGATGGGATGGGACATCAGGAAAACAATGTCTTCCACAGTGACACAAACAGTGTGCCACAGAGGTAGTGGCCATTACACAAGGAGAGGGCAATAAAAATTGGTTACTCACCTGTAACAGTAGTTCCAGGAGTGGTATATGTTGTTCATCCACACTCTTTGGCATGTCCCTTCTGCTTTAAATCTCACCGGAAGTCTTCAAGTTGGCTCCTCCCACCCACCCGGGTGATATATACCCTCTGCTTCAGCCCCATGATGACAGATCTTAGCCGCTTGGAAGCCAGGTGTTGTGCATCCGCAGCCGGGAGGTTGGGTGGGTCCATGTGAATAAACAACATATACCACTTCTAGAACTGTTACAGGTGAGTAAGCTGCTTTTCTAGGAGCGTGGATATGCTGTTCATCCACACTCTTTGGTGGACTCCTAGCAGTTCTCCAGGAGGAGGGAGGCAAGGTGCACACCTACTTAGGGAACAGAGACAGAGAACTGAGGCCCCAAAACCAGCATCCCGCGTGACTCAAGGTCGATATGGTAGTGGTGATGAAGGTGTTTGCTGACTTCCAGGTAGCAGCTCAAAGATTTGCTGGATTGAGATGTCCCTGAAGCAGCCACCGATGCAGCAGTATGGCGGGTAGAATGAGCTCTTATCCCTCTGGGAGGCTCCTTGCCCGCCAACTCATAGCACAGACTCTATGCATGATGTGATCCATCTTGCAATAGCCTCGCCTGGCTGCAGGTCTGCTGAAGCTGCTTCAGCGTAGGTGACAAACAGCTGGCAAACCTCTCCCCGACTTCTGCTGTCCTCTCCTTGTAATAGGAGAGGGAGCGCATGTCTCAGGACCAAAGTATACAGCCTGTACTGCTATAACTGAGGTGTAATTAGGGTAGTATACTGGCAGAACACCTGGTTAAGGTGAAACTCCGACACCAACTTCGGAAGAAATTTCGGTGGGGGCGAGGACAACCTGGTCTCTGTGGAAGATCAGATAAGGGAGTCCACCTAAAGCGCCTGAGCTCCCTGTCATTCAGGGCAGACGTGATAGCCACCAGGAAGGTTGTTCTTTCATGACAAGTGTGACAAGGCACACTTTGTGTTTTGCTCGAATGGCTTGCCCATGAACTTTACCAGTACCAGCAGTAGATCCTAAGGAGGTGGAGGTTCACACACTGAGGGGATATGTGATCCAGGCCTTTGAAAAGCACCCGACCACTGTCTCCTGCGCCATTAGGGCTGACCGCCCACGTCCGTAAGTAGAAATGTCTGCCAGGTGCGATGACCAAAGACCCCTTTGAGAGAGACCAAAGGTAGTCGAGAATGTTAGCCACTGGACAGGACAGAGGGTCCAGGCCTTGTTTCTGACACCAAATGGAAAACCTTTTCCATTTGAAGGCATAACATTTCCTGGTTGATTCTTTCTGGATGCCTCAACCACGTGTAGACATCTTGGGAACACCCAAAGCCTGGAACTGTAGCCATTCAGGTACCAGGCTGTGAGGGGCAGGGACTGAAGGTCCGGATGAAATACTTTCTCCTGACTGAGTGACATCAGGTCTGGGTGTGCTGGAAGCCGCCCAGGTACCTACAGCTGAGGTGGAGGAGATCTGGATACCAGAACTGGCGTGGCCAGTCTGGGGCTACCAGGATCACCTTCGCCTTGTCCCTACTCACCTTAAGGAGCACCTTGTGGATCAAGGGAAATGGAGAGAAGGCGTAAAGAGGCCTGGGGTTCATGGCCCGAGAAGGCATCCCCTGCAGCGAGCCCTGCTGAGGGGGCGGCATGAAACAGTCTCAGCTTGGTGTTTTCCATGGAGGCAAACAGGTCCACCATCAGTCTGCCCCAGTGGGAGAACAGACTGTAAGCTACCTCTGGATGGAGAGACCACTCACGGGACGCCTGGCCTAAGCGACTGAGAGCATCTGCCAGATGATTTGAGGCTCCTGCCACATGGATGGCTAGGAGATCTGCCTCTAATCGTTCCCACGAGGGTCCAGATGCAGAGCGCCTCCCTGCACTGCAGACAGGAGTGTGGCGCCTGTTTGTTGACGTAGTACATGGTCATGGTATTGTCAGTCTGGACTTGACCCCGGAGCTGAGGAGCGAAAGGACAGTGCCAGTCTGACTGCTCTGAGCTCCAACAGGTTGATGTGGCATTGGGACTCCTCAGGAGTCCAGAGCCTGGGGGCCCTTTGTTCCCCATGTGGGCTCCCATGCCCATAAGAGAGACATCGGTTGTCAGGAGGACCGGCCGACTAGGGGCGGACAAACGGATCCCTTCCTGCAATGGGTCTGGGGTGGTCCACCATTGAGAGCGCTGCCCCACATCTTCTGGGTTACAGTGATCAGCTGGTCGAAATGACCGTGGCGCTGAGTCCACTGGGCTGCCAGCTCCCATTGGAGGCGATGGCAACCAGGCCCAACGGACTACTGAAGTGCACGCCGCCATGTAACCCAGAAGGCGAGAAAGTCCCGGCAGAGAACAATTGCCCAACCAGAAATGATTGGGCAAAGGAGGAAAGAACTCTACTCCTGTCCACCAGGAGCCGAGCTCTGGCTTGACAAGAGTCGAACTCTGCACCAATGAAGCCCATCACCTGCAAGGCATGAGTTCTGGCTTGGCCTCACTGATCAGGAGGCTGAGCTGGTAGCAGGTCTGGAGGGCCAGGTCCCTGGACCTCTCCACCTCCTGTTGGGTGGATCTGCTAGGAGCCAATCGTCAAGGTAAGGATAAATCCTGACACCCCCGAGGTGGGCTGCCACCACTGCAATGGATATGGTGAAGACCCATGGGTCAAGGACAGGCCAAACGGCATTGCTCAGAACTCATACAGGGTCCCTTCGACCCTGAAGCAGAGGAACCGCTGATGGGATGGACAGATTGGGATGTGAAAGAACGCGCCTGCAGATCCAGTGAACAGAACCAACGCTTCGCTTCCACGGATGGTATGATCTGGGACAGAGTAACTATCTGAAAGGTGTGTGACCTGAGATATTGATTCAGGTTGTGCAGTTCTAGAATGGGGCGCCAGCCCCACTTCTGCTTGGGCACCAGGAAGTACCTGGAGACAAGGCCTGAGTCTGCTGGAGGATCTGCCACTGCCTCCTTGTGGAGGAGCTGAGTGATGTTATCTTGGACAGCCAACTAGGTCTGAGCGGATACTCCTTCCTTCCGAGTGGCACGGGCTCGGCTTGGAGGGTACTGCTCGAATACCAGAGGCAGTCCCTGACCGGTCTTTGAGAACCCACCTGTCCGGGTGACAACGGACCAGGTGGAAAGGAAGTGGGGAGCTGAGGTGACAGGAGGGGTTGACAGCCCCTGCCCCATCACTGAGCAGGCTTAGAGGAGGAGGCTCCAGGACCTGAACCTCTGCCTCCTTTATGGGCTTTGTTGGGGTACAGGCTTGGGCCGAGTGCCAAGCTTGAGCCTGCTGCTGTTGCTGGTGCTACTGTTCACCTTGAAGGAAGACTGCTGAGCCAGAGGGGAAGAATGCCGGAAAGGTTTCTATTTCTTCTGCCAATTCTTGTCCGAATAACCCTTTGGTAGAAGTAGCATCCAAGGTGGCACTGACCGGCGCATCTGTTGAAGGTGACTGCCACTCCCTGGTCCAACAAGTCGGTCCGGTCCCGAGGAAGGGCATGTCAGCTAGTTTGTGATGGGTATCCGCCAGAAAGGAGAAGAGCCTCAGCCAAGCCCTGAGATGAGAGGCAACTGCGCCAGACATCAAGTGGGCACAAGAATCCCAGATGTCTTGGGCTGCCTGAAGCTGCTTTTTGGCGACAGTTCAGCCCTGATCCCGGACCTGCTTGACCGTGGTCTGCATGTCTGCAGTGAGATGTGGGAGGACTTCATCCACCGACCCTAAAAGGGTGTGAGAGAAGTGTGCCATGATGATGGCCAAACTTGCCTGACGGCGATGCCCAAGGTCAAGCCGCACAGACCTTCCTGGCTGAATGGTCCAGAAGTTTAGGACTTATCAGGAGGTTGGTCAGTGTCGCAGAACTGCCAGCACGCCTGAACACAGAGGCAGTCACCAGGATCTCAGCCAAGGGTGCTCTGTGAACCCTCATGGGACCCTTGCATGGGCATTGCCAGATTGTGGGCCATTGTGGACAGATAGAGCTGGATAAGAGGCAGGGCACTGACAAAGTTCTAGGGCCAGGCTGACAGTAGCCTCAGCCACAGGAAAGGCCTCCGTCGGGTATCCTCTCTTAAGGATGTCCATAAGAGGGTGCTTCTGCCTTTTCTCGATTGGTCTCAGGGGCATCCCCTGAGATTCTGAGATGAGGCAAAGAATCCCTTGAAAAGATGGGGTACCTTCCTCAGTCTCTAAGCCAACGGTTGATTCATCATCACCTGGACGAAATGCAAGCCGGTGACGCTCAAACCGAGGAACCTGCATAACGGCCTACCACCCAGGTCACCTTCGACTCGCTGAGGGCAGTCTGGGGTGAGCGTGACCGACAATCACCGGGAAGCCCGGTGTCTGGTCTGTCTTCCTTGAAGGAGCCCTCCCACAGGCTGTTTGGGCAGTGGTTCCACCACAATCGGTGGAGAGACTGCTTTGGGCCAAACTGATGGTTTTGCCAGCTCTGGGATGAGAACCGATTTAATCGGCTCTGAAGGAGTCTGCTTCAGCTTAGGAGGCGAAGCCAGGTAATGGTCGTGTAGAAGCCGGAGTCGGCTTGTGCCCGTCAAAATTAGCTGTATCCACATGAGGTCCTTGTAGTGCCGGAGTTTCCACCGGAGCCTCTGCTCATTCGAGGAGGACGATCAATGGTGCTGCCTCTTTTTAGAGCTGCTTATGGCTCTTCCTGTCAGTCGAGGGGTCAGAGACCTCGATCGAGATCTGACAGGCCGACTTGGTCGCCGGAAACACCGCGGACTGGTGATTTCCTGGGATCAGGGACCACTTCTCGATTGGAGTCCCAGCAGGCTGGGTCTTGTCATCTGGAAAAACAGATTAGGGGTTCGATCGAGTGAATAGTCGGCCGAGTCGGCGATATTGGATCTATAGGATCGATCACAATTTCGACCTTGTCGATAGAGAATTCAGTCGACTGACCAGACAGTAAGTCGAAAAAGCCGGCAGTCGAAAAAGCAAACGATCAAGTTGAGACCGTGACGCCCGGATGGAGATTCTCCTGTTTCCAAGAACGCCTCTGTCGGAGATTTAAGACGCCCCGATCCTTCTCTCGCTACAGGATCGGGAGGAGCGAGAGCCAGCAGGCACCTCTCCCTTGGTCAGGAGAGACTGGCACAACTCTCAGAAGGAACCTGAGAAGGTGGAGCCCAGGTTGAGTGGAACAAAGAAGCTCCAAGAAGACTGAGCAGCATGAACCGCTTCCTCCTGGAACACTTGCATGCGCTCAACTGCTTGGCGGATCCTGCACGCAGAAACCGCCCACTGAGCCTCCTTGGATTTCAACCGAGGATTCCTCTTCTCCGCCTCCCCAGCTTCAGGCATGCTAGACGGTCGCCGAGGACGTTGGGATGAATGGCTAGACAAGTCTCATTTCAAGGTGTTGCATTTCACACCGAGGCAGTAGACTACGCGTGTGGGATCGTGCAACATTTTCTGGCAACATGAGCACCGATCTAAATCCTGGGAAGACTTGTCTTCCATTTTCGAGCCGCAAAACTTTCAATCGCTAACCAGAACAATGCAAATTTTTGGAATAACCAAAGGTTTGAAAGCCTGGTCTACAAGATGCGTGAGCACGAGGGAGGCAACCTGAATCTTCCAGCAGAAAGGAAGATCTGGCATCATGGGTGGAGCCGAGGTATATACCACCTGGGTGGGTGGGAGGAGTCAACCTGAAGACTTCCGGTGAGATTTAAAGGAAGAGGACATGCCAAAGAGTGTGGATGAACAACATATCCACGCTTCCTAGAACATGTTTACATAGAGAACTGAGTGAAATGTCAGCAGCAGCAGCAGTTCCATCCCTATAGCACTTCAGTATCACCACAAGTATTGTACAGTTGTATGGCTCACCTGGTGAACTAGCTGTAAAATACAGCACCTGCCTGTCTTTGTAATGGCCACAATGCAGTTCATGATTTATGCTAAGTAATGTACTTACGCTATCTCCCCATCCACCCCCACACTTTCCTTAATTAAACTTTATTCGAACTGTAATTAGAGCTGGTAAAAGCATCTATAGAAGAACGTAACTGTTTTTTTTTTTTTTTTTTTAATGTATTTACATCCACCACCACCCCCATCGCCTAGCACATAATGACAATCAGGAAACAAATGAAAAGAACCCCATGACAGGAGTGACATCACTGACATGAGAAGGCTTGATAACAAGAAACATGCAGTTGCTCTTCTTTGCAAAATGTCACCTGTACCATGATGGGAGTTGTTTATGGTGTCTGCATTTCTGGGGCAACGGTTCCATACTTTGACCCTGGATTTAGAAAGCACCTTGCTAGAAGTCCCATTGCCCCATTAAAAGAAAATGGACATACTGGTTTCGCCTCCCAGCAGGGAGCAGAAGATCCTAATCAGGCTTTTGCATTCACAGAAAAGTAACAGCTAGACAGGACAGGCAGTTGGTAGATGCAAGAATGTGTGTATGGCTTTTTCATGTAGAACAGTTTATGAATTGGCAGGCAAGTCAAGGAGGGGAAAGAAATTTAGATAACTGCCTCCTGTGCAGGCATGAAAATGTGCCCCAGATTCAGCAACCAAGAGTAATGCAGAGCTGACAAGAGAAGGTCATGGAACTGCACTAAATGAGACAGCACACTAAGCTATTTTAAGCACATTGCTCAAATTTACAATTATACTGACAGTGCACTGAGTTGGCTGCAGAGATTCAGGTTTTAGACTGACAGCATCTTCCAGCTAAGCAGGTGCGTCAGTGAGGTGATCGCCCCAATTACAGAGGCAGTTCTAGTTCTAGTGTTGCTCACCAGCACCCTTGCAGCATTGCCATGACTTTTTGGCAGAGGATGCCAGCTGTGCCTTTCATGGCCAAGGATGGGTGCACTGACATAGTCAAAGACAATATACTGGGGGAGCAGGTGGGTGGTGGATCCGGGAAGCAAAGAAAAAACAAAACAGAAATGGTGGCTACCTTGCATGTGGAACCCAGAAAAGAAAGCAAAGACATGTCTAAAGCTTTTAGACAGCCATTAATGTGACGGAGAAGACTTTCTGCACCGCATTAGAATGAGATGAATCATGCAGTCTAGTCCATGGGAATCAAATTTGTGTCTGCTTCCAGCCTGTTGGAACCCTGAAAGAAGGTCCTGGCAGTGCAGAAGGATAACTGGCATCCACATGATCATGGCATCAGTGATGTCTGGGCCAGTCTGGTGCTATCAGAATGATGCTGGGCTACTTCTTCCCATCATATGGTCAATGAGCAGTAATGCAATCACTGACAAGTAGGGAAGGCGAACTGGTAACATACAGTAACACAGTACTGCAGTGGATGAAAGGACTTGAGATCCCATTCTGCCTGCACCTGCTGGCACACAGCAGTAACTATAAGATGTCAGTGTGAGCAAGTTGGTAGAACATCCAGCTTTGGGGCCAGAAGGTCATGGTTTCTAGCCCCATACCAGGACATGGGCTGATACTATAAATGCTGGCTCCTGAGTGAAGCACTAGAGGATCGGATGTACTGTTTTGGCATGTTGTCCTTCAGACGGATGCTAAAGAAAATGGTATATGAGGCCATTATTTCAACCTATGCTACATAAACATCAAATTAGGGGTTCTGTAATAAAAGACATTTGTCTTGCCTTTTTACATTAGCGATGTAACCTCGATTGAAAGGATGCCCCTGTCCACTCACGTGTATAGCGGGTTAGCTTCCCTGTGCATTCAATATAACTCATGAGTGCTGCCAACCACGGCTAGTTCGCAGCACTCATTAGCATACTGCATGCTCAGGAAGCTGGCTGCTATGCATAAGATGGCCACAGGCATCCTTTCAATCAGAAGTTAGGGCGCTGTGTATAAAAAGGCTTACAAAAATTAAGAAAAAGTAAAATACAAATGTCCAGAACCTCATATCAGGCATTTTACTTCATGGGTGAAACACAGGCCTTGTGTGCCATTTTCTTTAAACTGGTTCCCTTCTGCCCACCTCTGGTACTGTCCTGGTTAAGAACCCATGGAACTTTTCAGAACAATAGAGGATTTGCCCCGGACTGATCGACATTACCCTTCCCATAAAACCAGTTCAGACAATTGCCCAAGGCTGTGGGGTGTCAATGCAAAATGGCTGCCACTACATGTTCACAGAAAAGCAGTTACGCAAGAACTTACTGTAACAGTAGATCTTCGAGAACAGCTCTTGCAGCAGGTTACACCATTAGGACTGAAGCCGGCGTCGCCAGGACCCCACAGAAATTTTCCAGCTAGCAGTATCCAGCGAGGACTGCCCCGACGATCGACCCCGCCCCGATGTCAGGCATCATACAAAAGGGATCCCCATTATCCCCAGTTCTTCCGCCAGAGACTCCTGGCCGCTAGATGACATCAGAAGTGGAGACTGGAGGATCCGCCATCAAAAGGTATTCAGAGCAGTGTTAGAAACACCTAATCCTAGAAAAGAGATATTGGAACAACTCTACCTCCAGGGGATGGTGGGAAGGAATTACCTGCTGCAAGAGCTGTTCTCGAAGATCTACTGTTTCGTAAGTTCTTACGTAACTGTACTATCTTGCTTCGAGAAACAGCTCTTGCAGCAGGTTACACCATTAGGACAGATTCCCAAGCAATAATGGAAATCCTCGGTGGGGAGAAGGCTAGGTAGAGACTGTGAGTTGGACCCAAGTCCTAGGATAGGAGTCCCTGAAGGACTGCTAGACCAAAACCAGCTCTTCGCCATGATGCAATGTCCAGGCTATAATGCCTGATAAAGGTGTGCACGGTGCTCCAAGTAGTTGCTGCGCAGATGACTGAAGTGGACACGTTTCATGGCCGCAAAGGAGGTAGCCACCCCTTGTGAATTGTCCTAACTGCCTGGTAAAGGTTTGTTATGTTTCTGTAACAGAACATGCTACAATGGATGAGCCACCTGGACAGCGATTGTTTAGAAACTGGAGCTCCCATCATCCTATGGGCTAAGGAGGCGAAAAGCTGATCAGATCTACGGTGGTGCCTGGTTCTGGTCAGGTAGCATCTTAGACACCTATGCACATCTAGAGTGTGCAGCAGGCCTCTCTCATTAGAGTATTTAGGAAAATACACTAGTTAAGTCGATATCCTGATTGAGGGTGACAGCTGAGACCACCTTAGGTAGAAACTTTGAATTGTCCTTAGGGACACCCCGTCCTGGTGAAAACCAATAAGGTTCTTTGCACATCAGTGCGTGAAGTTCAGAAATCCTTCTGGCTGAAGTAACAGCAACTAAAAATAACGCCTTCCATGTCAGGAGACGAGTCTCAATCCACGGGTTGGTTCAAAAGGTGGGCATGAGCTGCCCCAGGACAAAGGGTAAATCCTATGGAGGAACAGAATCCTTAATCGGAGGTTCTAAAGTGGAGAACACCTCTCAGGAAGGCTCTGTAGGTGTCCAACTGAGTTATGGGACGTGGGCCTATAAGTGGATGATAGGCTGAGATGGCACAAAGGTGTACTTTAATAGAGGAGTAGGCAAGCCTGCCTGGAAGAGAGACAGGAGGTAGTCTAGGACCACCTTTCCGGACAATCCATTGGGTAAAGTCCTCGTGGTTGAGCCCAGAGGCAAAATCTGCACCATTTCATGGCATATGTGGTCGGTTTTCTAGCAGCCGCTAGAACATCTGCTTCCTCTACGAGATCCCGCATACAGCATGATAGCTATGTTCTAGGAGCCAGGCGCAGGTTCAAAGAGCGAAGGTCCGATGGACCAAAGAACCTGCCTCCTGGGACAAAGTAGAGATGATTGGCAGAGGCACTGAGGTTCCTGGGACAGTTGGTGTAGCGAGGAACCAAATCTGTCTGGGCCAAAAGGTGCGATAAATATCAGCGTCACCTGCTCTCTCGGAGTTTCAAAAGGACCTCTGGATCAACGGGAAGGAGGAAACACGGAGGAATCTGCCCGTCCAGGAGAGGGACAACGTGTCTCACCAGAAAACACCAGGTCCTGGATCTAGCGTAGCAGAATTTGGGCAGTTTTGCATTGGATTGGGACGCAAAAGGTCTAACTCTGGTGTGCCCCATCTGTGAAACAGATCCTCTACCACTTCTGGAATAGTTCCCACTGTGGACTCTGGCCTGAGAGCGACTCAGACTGTCTGCTATGACGTTGTCCACCCTGGGACATGAAGAGCAATGAGGTTTGCGCCAGTTGTAGAACCCAATCCCACACCCTCATGGCCTTCCTGCAAAACGGGTGGGAATGGGTGCCTCCTTGTTTGCTGAGGTAATACATCACTGTGGTATTGTCCATTTGTAACAGCAGAGTAGCCAGTGGATCTCCGACTGGAAGGCCTGCAGGGCACAAAGAACTGGTATCATTTCCAAAATATTTATGTGGAGATGAGCTCCTGGGGCGCCATGAGCCCTGAGACCTGACTGCCGAGGTGTGCTCCCCAACCGAACCCTGAGGCATCCGTGGAGAGCATCACAATTGAGACGGCGCAGAATGAAGGGACCCCTGCCAACAGGTTCTTTGAATCTAGCCACCACTGCCAATCCCAGATGACGGCATTCGTGATCCGAATTGAAGCTGCAAATGGTCTTGCTTCTGATCCCACTGTACCAGAATATCTACTGGGTCACCCACATGTGGAGACGAGCTAGAGGGACTGTTGCAATGGTCGCAGCATGTGCCCGAGCAGGCAAAGGACCAGTCTGGCTGGGATTGTCTTCTGTGCTAAGATATCCCTGATAAGGGATCTGATGTGTTCCACTCAGTCCTGGGGCAGAAAGCTCTCCTGACAGTGTCCAGAACTGCGCTTATGAACTGCAGATTCTGTAACGAACCAGGTGTGATTTCTCCTGATTGATAATGATGCCCAACGCCCGTAACAGGGACTGAGTACAGTGAATTGCAGACATCAGAGCCTCCTGAGAGGGTGCCATGAGGAGCCAGTCATCCAGGTAGGGGAACACGTAGTGGCCTTGTCTCCTGGAGCCGCCGCCACTACTGCCATGCACTTCAGAAAACACTTGAGGTGCCATGACAGTCCAAGGGATGGCTCGAACTGATAATGGCTACATAGAAATTGAAAAGCAAGAACTTCCTAGCGCCGAGCAATGAGTATAAGCAGGTAGGCATCCTGCATGTCCAAGGACGCTAGGAAGGCACCCTGTTGAGCATGGGTATCAAACTTGGAAGGGTCACCATGGAAGCGCTTTGTAAAGGACCGGCGTTGAGATCCAGTATCGGACGGAGGTCCTCCGCCTTTTGGGAAGCAGAAAGAAGTGGAATAGTAACCTGCACCTCTCTGGCTCTCGTCACGCGCTTTCATAGCTTCCTTTCCCAGAAGCGCGAGCACCTCCTGCTGTATGAGCAGTGTGTGCTGACCAATAACGGAAAAGCAGGGAGGTCTTGACGGTGGGTGGTTGAGGAATTCTATAAAGTGACCTCTCTGACCAGTTGAAGAACCCATCGATCGGCAGTAACCAACTGCCATCCTGAAAAGTGGCAAGCAATGCACCCCTGGATCTTTTCTGCCAGCTGATCCAGAGAAGGGCGGGCAGGGAAGAAGTCATGCTGTGGCAGCATTACCCTCCCCGCAGGCTGGGCCGGTTTGAATACTGCTGACCTTGGCCTGGGGAAGACTTAGGTTGGGCCTTACGGTGGAAGGTGCCCCTTTGCTGCTGGCCGAACGTAGCTGCTGTCGCCGCTCGCTGGTCAGGAACGGTTCTGGTTCCAATGAAAGGAACCAGATTTGGGTCTGTACATGGCTTACTGGCGCCCTGAAGCTTGGTGATGACCTTTTCAGAGGGTTCACCAAACAGGACCTCTCCATTATAAGGGACATCCAGGATACTCTTCTGTACATCCGGTAAACCGAGACGGAGCCAGGAATGTCTCCGGAAACAGATGCCTGAAGTTGTGCCCTGGCAGACGAGTCTGCAGAATCAAATTGGCTCTTAACACTTGGGTCTCATCTGATCCTGTGTGGAGGAGATTCAAGAGCTCTGCCTTCTGCTCACCATCCGTAGTTTGTCAACCAGGTCCTGACCCTGTTCCCACAGGGCATTCTGAAACAACCATATGAGTCGGATAGTTCAGTGACCTGATGGAGCATGTAGCAGCCGCATACATGCGCCTCCCACGGCATCCAGCTGCTTAAATTCCTGATCCGTGGCTGTGTACTCAGATGCTGTGTTCGTTGAGACCTATCATGGGAGGCTGTAATGACCAGGGAATCAGCCAGGGGTTGTTGCGCCAAGCACGATTCTCTGCAGGGGCCTGTACCAGGTACGGTTCACGCACCATGGGGTGGAGTGCGACGCTTCCATGCAGCCTTGGTGACATCCGCTGAAGGTGTCCACCAAAGTTGGCACTACTACAGGCTTAGGGTTCTTCTGCTGAAGATAACGAGCTAGGCGCCTGTCTCTCTGGCTCGAGATCTTCCGATTCTCATCCCATGTTCTCTTGGATGTGCCTCATGATTTCCTAAAAGAGGGATAATCCGGAGGTGACCTGGGCAGGTCTCGTGGGTCAGGTGATGGGATGTTGATTGGAAAAGAGACCTGGAGGTATCTGAGGTGTCAGGTCTAGAATCATCCCCTGCAGAGTGGACCATCGATGTCTGGGTCGCTTGGGACTCGGAGACCCTGAGGGAGATCTTGAAGGGGCCTTCTTCTTCTTTGGATCTTCCCTAGGAAGTGGAGTAGGTTCCTTGGGGTCTGTGGTCTTCCTGCTGGCCCTCGCGGTGGGGGAGAGTAGGAGGAGGTTTTACTGGGATCACGTCCTTATGGTGTCCCACCAAAAGGTAAAGAGATCTTTGACCTCCTGAATATTCATACCGGACGACGGTCCTGGCGTCGTGGTCTGTCGCCGTATTGGGCGCCAGGTCCAAGGGTGTCGCCTGGTTTGGCGAGGCTCCTGTGGAAGCCCGTGTCCTCACTGTCGCCTGCCTGGTCATCAGGCAACGCCGGATCCTCCTCTGTAGAGTCCCAGCGACCAGTGTCCACCGTGACGGGTGGCAGTCTTGGCTCCAGTGAACGCCTCACTGACGCCGGATGCTTAGCCGACGCCTGGTCCGACGGGTGCTTATCCGATGAAGGGTCGGTAGCCCGCCGGAACGCCAGGTCCTTAGTCTTCCTGGGAGGGGATCCGGACCCAAAGGAGGCTGGAGAGGCCGATCTGGCGGAGTCCCGGTGTCTATCTGAGGTAGTTTTGAAGAGGACTTGACCGTGATGGTCTGAAGACTTTGAGGAGGCCCGGAGGTGCTGAAGAAGTCAAGGCCTGCAAGTCTTGATGAGATGCAGAGAAGCCGAGCGCTGCCTGAAGACTTAACCTCAACAGAAGGGGCTGAGAGTGAGCCCTGGAGGGAGGGTGGTCTGAGCGTGTGGAGCCTGAGCTGGTGCGCGAGTCCAAGCCTGGTTAGGGGATCTGGACCTGGCCTTCTCCCAGGCTTGTCCTGGTTCTTATGGGACTTAGAGGTAGACTCACCTCTGGAGGCAGGGTCTTTGTCCATGCTTTTCAATTTTTCTTCCAAGAGGAACCCTGAAGTGCCTTCTGGTGGCGGATCCGGTGCGACTTATTGAACCGCTGGCAAAAGGAGCAGGCTTTTGGTGTCATGTTCCAGGCCTAAGCACCCAGACAGGATGAATGTAGATCCTTGAAAGGGATCTGTTTGCCGTAGGAACACTTGGAGGGACGCCCTTCTGAGGAAGGAGTTGAGATGCAGACATTTAGAGGTAAACGCTGAAAGTTCAATGCGCTGCTCGCTAGAGTGGGGACCGTGAGGCCGATGCTGGCGAAGCCAACTATGGAAAAGAACTGGGATCTGGGACCGACTCTTTTGTATGATGCCTGACGTTGGGGCGGTCCCTGCTGGATACTGCTAGCTAGAAAATTTCTGTGGGGTCCTGGCGTCTGCCGGCTTCAGTCCTAATGGTGTAACCTGCTGCAAGAGCTGTTTTCGAGTAAGATCTTGCATTCTGCATGAGCCGGTTCAGTTTGTGCAGATCCAGTATGAGGCGCCAGCACTCCCACCCATTGTGGGATCACTACCAGTCTCTCATTGTTTGTAAAGCAGTTGGGGAAACTGTGTATGAAAAGTGCTATTTTATGAATAGGGGACACACAATGGCCTGACTCAAAATATGCACTTTATTTCCAATTATAAGTGGGAGGCAAGACCATAACTCACGGGTGGTGAAGTCACTGATGAGTTATTAAAGACTTTGCTAAGCCACGACTGAGTTATGGAAGACTTGCTCGCTCGTAAGTAAAGACAAATTGTGTATTTTGAGACAAGGCATTGTGTATTCAAATTTCTACACCAGTTTAATATTGGTTCTGTCTTGTGCAAAGGTCAAGGAAAGAGATTGTGACATATCTAATCTCTTAAGTAAATGTTTATCTGGAGGTTTGATAGCACGATAAACAAAATTTATCAGGGAAAATGTATCACTACTGGTGTTATCAATACCACCATTTCCTAATGTATTATAAGGTAAGGATTCTTTATGGACAATGTCGGAAGTTCGCCAATCCTTCTGGCTGAGCAGACTGCAATCAAGAAACACACCTGAAGACAGTATGTCCAAAGGCACTGACAAAAGAGATTTGAAGGGTGCCTACAAAGAGCATTCAACACCAGAGTCAGGTCCCATGGGGGCACCGGAGATTGAAAGAACAATCTACCTCTGCTGACAGCTCTAAGAAAATGGATAACACCCAAACTGGGTCCCAGGGAACAGCCCATGAAGTCCCCAGGGATACCCGAGCACAGACACCTGGCCTCTCAGGGTGCACAAAGAGACCTTAGTCTACCCTGCCTTCAAAAATCCAATATCTACAGGACTGTCGCTTTAGAAGGTCTGATACTCTCTCTCTCTCTCTCTCACTCTCTCTCTCTCTCTGGCCTAAGCATACAAGGTATTCCACACATGGTCACAAGCTGCCAATGTAGACAACTTTGAGGCTCTTAAGGTATCAACTACTTTCTTGGAGAAACCTCTGCCTTTAACCATCTCCTTCTCTCAGAAGGCAGGCTTTAAGTATCATCTTCTGAGTTTGGATGCAGAATGGGACCTTGAAGAGAAATTTCCCGAGTGGGATTCAAAATGGGGCCTGCTGAGCTAGATTCACAAGGTCCGAGACCACAACCTTCTTGGCCACTCTGGGGTAATCAGACTGAAGCTTCCTCTTAATCGTATTGAGAATTACACTGGGAAGGAAAGGCAGTGGAGGAAACCAGTACTCTCTGAAAAATGCCATTTCTGGGATACAGTATCCACCACTTCCACCCGAGGACACATTACCTGAAATTCAGTAACCCTGCCAGATGAACTGCTCGAGTGTCCGAATTCATCACGTCATTAAATCTGGTCCTCCCGATGCCCTTAGTGACCACAACCCCATTTTCATTGTACATAAGGTTCATCACCCCAAACCTCTTCCTAAAATCATACAGCTCTAGTCCTTTAAATCCTTAGACCTTACCCCAGTCAGCTCTGCACTGCTTCCACCAACTGGGCCTCCTCTCCACTGCCATTTCTGTCGACTAAGCATTTGACTACTCAAGGATAAATTCATTGCCACGGAATGCCTTTGTTCTTTTCAGAAGGACCAGAGTCCGTGGGCTTCACCTCCCTGGATCACCCACTACTGGCTTGCTTCAAGGAGCGTGACCAGGCCTGAGAAAACACAAATCTACTAAACATCCAAATGACTATGCCAAGTACAGAATGCTACGTAATTCATGTACTAAAGCTACTAGACTAGTTAAGTGATTATTTCAACCTCATTCCTGACTAACATTAACTCTCCATCTAAATTCTGGAGGGTAGTTTGTGCCCTATCTCTCCCTCCCTCCAGTTCTCAAAATAAATAACTCCCTAGTTTCCAACCCTGGTTCCATGGCCAATGAATTTAATGCCTACTACACCCGTGTGCCATGTCTATTCTAAATTTCCTCACCCCATTGCCACTTACTAGCTTCAGTCCTTCTCAGCCAGTACCTACCCTCTACCTTTTCCTTTTCTACTATCTCATCTGAAAAAGCTCTTAGTGCTCTCCTATCCCTCAACCTCTAATGGCTCCTCACCAGATGAGCTCGATCTTAAACTTCTCTACCTTTCTGCTCCTGCAATTGCTAATCTTATCTCCCTAATCCTTAACTTGTCCTTTATTTCTGCCCAAGTACCCTCATCCTGGAAACACGCTGCAGTCCTTCCTCTCCCCAAGGGTGGTAACACATCCACTCCTGACAACTATCGTCCCATTTCCCTGCTTCCTACCCTTGCCAAACTTCAAGAACATTTAGTTTTCTCTCAACTATCACCCTTCCTCTCAGATTCCTCCTTCTTCACCCCTTCCATTCTGTTTTTGAAGAACCACTCAACAACCACCTCCCACCTCAGGCTGACTCCATCCTTTCAGGGATGGACTATGCCTGATCACTCGGCCTTCTTTGCTGATGTAGCCAAAGCTTTCAACACTGTTTCCCATCCCCTGCTTCTTGATTCACTCTCCTCAGCTGGCCTTGCTCCGCCAGCCACCAACTGATTTAAATCCTACTTCACTGGCAGGACCCAATCAGTGAGAATCCTTGATTGCATCTCTCCCACTCCCCATCAACACTGGTGTCCCTCAGGGCTCAATGCTTGGTCCCCTACTTTCCATTTTCCTTAATGATCTTCCCGCAGCCTGATCATCTTCTTCTATCCACACATTTGCTGACTATGCAGTTTTGTACAGTTCCGCTAAAACCTTGCTGTTGTGGAAACCTGCTTACAGCATGACTTCAACCAAGTTCAGCTCTGGTTTGCTTCTCACCAGCTTTTCTAAATGCCAAGAAGACAGTCTCAATGGTTTTGGCACCAGGCAGAGATCTCTAGGCTCCCAGCCCTACCCACCTTCCACACCCTTGATGGGACCATCTTGGAGGACACCTCATTTAGATATCTGGGGTTTGGCTAGACCAGCACCTCAACTTCTCTGTGCATATCGATGCTATCCTGAAGAAACTGTGCCCCAAGTTTGGTGCTCTGTACAGGAATCGTAGTTGAATCCGCTTGACTGCGAGGCTGAATTGTCCAGGAGATTATACTCCTCATCTTTGACTACTGTGATGTAGTTCTAGGTGCTGCTTCCAAATCTTCCCTAACCAAGTTGGACACTCTAACTCCTCCTGCCACTTTGCTGTTGACTCCTCTTCCGCCTCCCACCACTGTGAACTCTAACGCCTCTAACCTTCCTTCCAATATCTCACAGATGCATCTCTCACTCTGCCAAATTAACCTCCAAATTTGTCTGGGGCTCCTCCAATCTCTCATCCTTGCTCTCTCCACTCCACCTCTCCCCACCCATTCTCTCAGATCAAATGACGCTTGCACCTTGACGGTCCTCGTCGCCTACCCTCATCGGTCAGACTGGTTTCACCATCGCTTCCCTCTCCTAGGCCACCGCCTGCCTACCAGCCCATGCCTGGTCAGCAGAGATGGCTGCTAGGTGCTCCTTAAGGGTCGATGCTCACAGTCCCAACTGAGGGGACCAGAGGTAGTCCAAGATGCTAACCACAGGGCAGGTGAAGGAATCAAGCCCTCTTCCTCCCACCAAAAGAAGAATCTCATTAATAGCCTGGAGGTTAGAGTAATGAGCTTTGCATGAGCGTGATATATTCAGCTGACCCAAGTTTTATTTCCACAACCTCCACTTGCATATTGTGCAACCCTGAGCAAGTCACTTATGCTCCCCAATGCTCCCAGGTCACCCCTGAAAACAGGCACTTGTGTCTGGTGGGCCTTACCTGGTTACCAGAGAATAAAATAAAAAACAATTTAAAGTTAACTTCTATGTGTTGACTTCTTTCCAGGAGGACTCCACAACATGCAGCACTTCATCTGAAAGACCCAAGGTCTGGAACTCTAGCTGCTCAGGAACCAGGTCATGAGGTACAGGGACTGCAGGTTCAGGTGCAAGACCTTCCCCTGCTGTCAGGTCAGATATGGGTGGAGAGGGAGCTGCCATGCTACTGAGGCTGTGGAGATCCAGGTACCAGAACTGCCGAGCCAGTCTGCAGCTATCAGAATCATCCATGCCTTGTCCTTCTGGCTTTGACCTCCATCTTCCAGATCAAGGGAAGGTGTACAGGAGGCCTGGGGTCCAGGGACTTGCAAAGGCATCCCCAACAGTGTCCCAGACCATGGGAGAGGGCACAAAAGCCTCAATCTGCCAATCTCCCAGGAGAAAACAAAGCATGCCCACAGGGAGAACAGGTGGTTCACCACCTCCTGACCCAGGGACCACTCTACGTGACGCCTCCTACCCGCCTGAGAGTGTCCACCAGCTGATTGTTCTCTCCTGCAATGTGGATCGCCAGGAGATCTGCACCCAGATTACATGCAAGGATCTAGGTGCAGAGTGCCTCCTGACAAAAGGGAAGGAAGTGAATTCTGCCCTATCTGTTTGGGTGGAACACTGTTGTGGTGTTGTCTGTCTGGACTTGCATGACATGACCCCCAGGGAGAGGAGCAAAATCTGTCTGCACACGCCGCACTGCACAGAGCTCCAGCAAGGTTATATTGTGATGGGACTCCTGGGGTGACCAGAATCCGTGGGGTTTTGTGATCTCCCAGTACACTCCCCACCCCGCCAGAGACGCATCCGTCAGAAGTGTGATAGTCTAATCCAGGCAGACAAAGTGATTCTTTCCTCCAGGTGTTCAGGATCAGCCACCACTGGAAGGCATCCCACATCAGCTGGGTCAAAATGAACGGCTGGTCCAAGTCATCTAGGTGCTGGGACGATGGCTTAACTCCCACTGGAGGTGGAGCATCTGCAGGCGTGCCCAATGGACCACGCTGGTGTAGGTCCCATGTACCCCAGCAGCCTCAGGAAATCCCAGACAGGGTGCAAGAGTCCAACCTGAAATGATCGGACAAAGGAGGTAACATCAGTGCCTGGCCCACACAGAATCTAGTTCTGACCAGATGAACTTGATAACCTGCACAGGTACCAATTGGACTTATGTAGGTTGACCAACAGGCCCAAGTCTCAGCAAGCCTGGCTAACCAGATCTCTGACCTTCCTTGGACAAACCAGCTAGAAGTCCGCCATCCAGGTAGGAGTACACCATGACACCTAGACGCTACCAATTCCAACTTGTGCAGACTGGACCAACAGGCCCAAGTCTCAGCAGGTCTGAAGAGCCAGATCTCTGAACCTTCCATGGTCTCTGAACAAATTAGCTAGAAGCCAGTCGTCCAGGTAGGGGTACACCCAGACATCTAGGCGCTACATGTTTGCTGCCACTACTGCTATGCACTTGAAGACAGACCCTGGGCAATCGAGCAGTGGCCGCGCATAACCTGGAACTGTTACAGGACCCTTCTGCTCAGAACACTTCCTGGAGGTACACAGAGCAAAATCACATGTTCTGCTCCAATGACGGAATGACTGATTCAGAGTGACCATCTGGAACTTGCATTTCAGCACGAGCCAATTCTGTTTGTGCAGATCCAGTATGAGGCGCCAGCAACCTGGCTAAGGCATCTGGGAAAAGGGCTACTGCCCATTTTGCAAAGAGATGAGCAATGTCCTCCTGAAAGGTAGACAGCATGTCCTGCAACCCATGGACTCCGTGATGCTTGGAAGCAAAAGGCGGACAGCCTCAAAGTCTAGAGGCAACCCTCTGCCCACTACATCCAATGCCCACTTGTCCATTGTGATAGCGGACCGTGGCAAAATGTGATGTAGCTGACCTCCCACGCAGAGTGCAGACAGGACATGATGGGTAGAGGATGACACCCCAAGCCATCACTGGCAGCAGCGGCTGGAGGGCACTACCACCCCTACCTCCCCTTTTAGGACCCTGGCCCCAGACTTGGGATACCAGACCTAGTACTGAGTTTACCACGGGTTTTTTCCTCTGGTCCTTCCGGGAAGATGCCACAGAATCCAGGATGGCACTGGACTTCAGTGCTGCTGAGATGTCCTTCCACCCCAGGGCCAAAAGGTCGGTGTCCAACAAAGGGACATTGGCCAGCTTGTGCTTGGTGTCTGCCAAGAAAGTTAACAGATGCAACCAGGCCTGGGGACGCATGGTGACTGCTGATGTCATGGCAAGGCACATGAATCGCCCATGTCCAGAGCAGTCTGGAACTGGCGTTAGCCAGTGACTGACCCTGGTCTCTGATGACCGCCACCCGATCATTGCTCAGCCTGAAGGGAAGGAAGGATGGAGTCAGAGTGACCAAAATGGCCATAATCATGGCATAAATAGTTTGATAGAGACCCAAGAACACCACAGCATACCCCTTTTTGCAGCACGGTCAATCTTACGGGACTCCTTGTCTGAAGCTTGTCCATGTACCCCTGGTCTCTCCCCACGGAAAACTGAGCTGGTAATCAGCCTCTCTGCAAAAGGGTAGTCCAAGAACCCCGAAGAGACTCTGTCCAGACCATATACTTGCAGACCATATGGGTAGTGGGTGCTAAGTAGGATGCTAGATGCTGCCAAAGCTTCAGGGCTGGTCCCAAAATGGTCTCAGCCATGGTAAAGGCAACCCTGAGGATTTGCCCCTGTCCAGAATGTCAGTAAAAGGGTACTTATTCCTTTCTGAACTGACTCCAACAGGACTGACATGGATTCTGAAATATAATTGGTGAAAGTGCCCCAAAGACCGTGGGCCTTGCTCAGTAGAGAACTCTTGATTGATCCCCGATCGAGGAGGAACGTCCCAGAGGAGACCATGGACTCATGGTCAGAGTCATCCGAGGACTACTTCAAAAATGGCCCTCAACCATTTATCACCATGGATCACTGGGGTATCCTCCCGGGTGATCTGCATCGACAATCGCCTGGCAAGCCGGTGACCGAATGGGCCTCCTTGGAGGAGTGCCCACATTTGCCCTGTGGTGGTGGCAGCTACACCATAAGAGAAGGAAAAGCAGGTGTGGGAGCACCTACGTGTGACTGGCAGAGACACCACTGGTGGATGCCAGGTGACCGGAGGTCCAGGGTAGTGCCCAACCTCTCCCAGTAATGGTCCACTGTTGCCAAAGGAGCTTCTCGTAGCACTGGTGCAGGCTGCAACAGTGCCTCTCGCCACCCAAGGATGTGGAAATGCATCGATGGCGACACCTCCCATTCGCGGATCAAGAGCGAGACACCGACCAAGATCTCACCATGACTATCGACTGGACGATCGATGATGAGGGAACCTTCCATCTTGCTGTAGTATACCACATTCCTGCCTACGCCAAGGACTGAACAGGGACACTGACCAATACATGTCTTCCTGAGTAAGGACCAAGAGCACCAGGGTCTATGAGGTTGATTACTTGACCTTGTCCGACAGCTGGTCAACATGCTTGAGGAAAATCTCCACGACCTGCCTGACCAGAGCTGAAGTCGAGTGGCTTTGACGGGGACTAAAGAGAACCTCAACGATCTTGTCCTCGACCGAAAAGACCTCAACTGTCGCCGAGCAGTCAGGTAAGTCGAGGGACCAGGAGGATCTTGATCTCCGTCCCACAACAGCCACTGCAGGTGCTTGTGCTTGGAACCATGGCATGCTGGGCTCTCCCCAGAGTCTGAAGGGCCAAACATGTCCCGGAAGCCTCCGATGAAAATGACCCTCCAACTTACTGGCCCCAGCTGGAAACAGCACAGAGAGGATGGCCACGGCAGTAGCCATAGCTTCCACCTTAAGGACCACAAGCTGCTGGTGAAGCCTTCTTGCTCCCCTTATGGTGGCCCTTCAGAGCCTGTTCTGAAGGCTGCCCAGCAGCAGTCGGAGATCTCGTGTCCTGAGGGACCCAGGAAGGTATGCTGAAACAAAGGCCGCATCTCCAGCCATCAGCATTTACCCACCCAGACAATACATGCACATGTCATGCAGGTCAGTGACTTGACATCTTTTGTTGGCACTGAATGCAGAAAGTACAGTTACATAAGAACTTACTGTAACAGTAGATCTTGAGGAGAGCTCTTGCAGCAGGCTATGAAAACAATCAGGACTATGCCATGACACCTGGACCCTCTGGAAACATTTTCAGCCAGCAGTACAGCAGGATCGCCCTGACATCGGCTCCTGGTAGACAAAAGGGGTGGACCTAGCTCCACCTCAGTTTTCCGCCAAGGCCCGCAAAACAAGCCCAGACAAGAGAAGGAGACAAAGCACATAAAAGAGATGTAAATGAAGATGTATCTGCATACCCCGAGGGGAAGGAAAGGCAACACCGCTGCAAGAGCTCCTCCTCAAGGTCTACTGTTACAGTAAGTTCTACGTAACTGTACCATCTTACTCGAGTGGGAGCTCTTGCAGCAGGCTATAACAATCAGGACTGAATACCAAGCAGTCCCACGCCAAAGAGGTAGACGACCCCAGGAGGTGGAATATGCTGACTCCAGAGGCCTAGGACAAAACTCCCTGCAAAACAGCCAGACCAAACCGCTCAAGCGCCTGAGACGATATCCAAGCTGTAAGCTTGACAAAGGTATGCACCAAGTTCCAGGTAACGGACGACATATGTCCCTGATAGATACATTTCAGGGCGCAAAGAAGCAGACACTCTGGTGGAGTGACCCCTGACTGGACCAGGTAGGTGTTTATTGTGTTTTCATAGCAGAAGGAAACGCAGTGGACTATCCACTTGAGTATCGCCTGCTTGGTCACCGTTTGCTCACGATTATGGTGCAAAGGCCACAAAGAGTTGCTCCGATTGATTTGTGCATAGTGTCCGCTTGAGGTAATACTCAAAGTACTGTGGACATTCAGTGTGTGAAGGAGAGCCCCTCTATTAGATGGGAAGGAAAATAAACTGGAAGGTCAACCGACTGGTTGAGGGTCAACTCCGAGACCACTTTCTGAAGAAACTTAGGATCTGTTCTAAGGGAAACCCTTTCCTGTGGAAAATCAACACGGCTCTTTACACATCAGAGCCTGAAGCTCGAAACTCTTGAGCTGAGGTAACAGCAACCAAAAACAAACCTTCCAAGAAAGATAACACAGCTCACAATCTGCTGCTGGCTCAAAGGGAGGGTGAGCTTCTCCAACACAAAAAGGAGATCCCAGGGTGGGATAGGGTCCTGAATGGAGGTCTCATATGCAAAATTCCTCTCTAAAGGTGCGGGCGACATCCAACTGTGCCAATGCCTTATCTCCAATGACAGCATGCTAGGCAGAGACAGCCCACATATGCACCTTGACAGAGGAGTAACTCAGGCCAGATTGGTACAAGGAGAGGAGGTACTGTAACACTGAGTTCACTGGACAAGTGACAGGGTCCAAATGCTATGACAAGGCCCATAAACAAAACGCTCCATTTCATAGCATAGGCGGAGCGTGGAGGGCTCTCGATTAAACTAGACTATCTGCTTACTCCGGGAAACCTCAGATCTGTGCTGGGATATGTCTGAAGGAGCCAAGCATGTAGGTGGCGGAAACGGTTCCAGATGGACCAGTGACCCTGTTCCTGGGACAGCAACTGCAAGCATATGGGCAGCGGAGTTGGAGGTTCTGTGGATAACTGCTGCAGGAGTGGGAACCAAATCTGCCGAGGCCATCTGGGGGTTACGAGAATCATTCAGGCCCCTTCTGCCTGTAACTTTAGTAGGACTCCTGAATGAGAGGGAAGGGCGAAGTAATAAAGAAACCTCTGCCCAGCAAAGGGATAACGCGGCCTGGCCAGAAAACTCCAGGTGCATGCCTCGTGAACAGAACATTGGCAGTTTGGCATTATGGCAGACGCAAAGAGGTCCAGCTCTGGATGACCCCACTTGTCAAAGAGCTGATCTGCCACGGACTGTAGTAGCTCCCACTCATGTGCTCTGGATTGAGACCTGCTTAAGCTGTTGGTCAGATCGCTCAGGACACCTGGAATGTGCACTGCAGACAGTAAAATGCGCTCCAGCACCCAGTACCAGACTCATCGCCTCCTGCAAAGGGATACGAATGAGTACCCCTTGCTTGTTGATGTAGAAGACGACCGCCATATTGTCTGTTTGAACCAGAAGAGAGCCTCGCATCAGTTCCTCTTGAAAGGCATGTAAGGCAGAGAACCACTGCATCTGCAGTACACTGATGTGAAGGATCGCTCATCGGGTGTCCAGACCCCTCATGTTTGGTGAGCACCCAGGTGCACTCCCCATCCCAGGTCCGATGCATCGGTCATAAGAGTCTGACCTGGTGGCTCCAGATGAAAACTGATCCTTTCTCTAAGTTCTGGGGGTCCATCCACCAAAGTAAGTAAAGTTCTCCTGACTGGCTCTGTGATCTTGACCATGAAGTCTAGATCATCGTGAGCCTTGGTCCCACTGTACCCTGAGCATACACTGTGGGACCTGCATGTGGAGGCAGGCCAGGGAGGACTGGAATGGCGCGCCATGTGCCCCAGTAGCCTGAGGAAGTTCCGTGCTGGAACTTGAGGAGTTAGAGATCCTTCGGCACTCTCGCAGGCAATCGCCCTGTCTGGGGAAGGAAAGCCATGCCCTAGATAGAATCCAGGGACCGCCCAATGAAGACGAGCTTTTGACTGTGCTCTGGGACGATTTCGGAGGTTCAGGGTGATCCTCAGTTCTCAGAATAGAGTATAGGTGTCTCAGAGGGCGTGAAGTAGGCATGACCTGACAGGGCTGTAAGTAGCCAATCACAAGGTATGGGAAAACGTGAGTGCCCCATGCGCCTTAGAGCCGCAGCCACCACTGCCATGCATTTTGTAAAGATCATGGAGCGTAAGAGAGGCCGAACGGAAAACTTGAAATTGCAGTGCCCCTGGAAGTGGAACCTCAGAAACTTCCTGTGGGAGGGAAGACCCAGATATGCATACATGCATCTTGCATGTCTAGGGAGCAAAGCCAGTCTCCTTGGTGCAACAGAGGAAGTAGACCTGAGGGTCACCATCCTGAACCTTTGTACTCTATAAAGAGATTGAGAGAGCTGAGGTCCAGAATGGGATGGAGATCCTGTGTCTTTTGGGACCAGGAAGAAGTGAGTAAAACCCTTTCCCCACTGATGCAAGGGACTACCTCTATTGCCCTTTTCTGCAAGAGGGTCTGAATCTCTCCTTCTATTAGTGGGATGTGAGGAGGAGGATAACGGAGTACTTTGGCGGAGTATTTGGAGGAAACTACGTGAATTCCAGCGCGGTGTCTTCTCCTGATGATATCCAGGACCCACTGGTCCGCAGTGATTGACTTCCACCCTTCAAGATGAAGGGAGAAGCGCCCCACCATCTCCCAGTCTTCCTCTGGAAGGGGGCCAGAAGGGAGTCACTGGGCTGAGCCGGGCGAGGTAGAGAGGCCTGGGAGGACTTGGGCCCATGGGTAGAGCACCTCCAGGCTGCTGGTTACTGCCCTCTGACCTCCTGATTACCAACAGGTGTGACTTCGCCACCTGAGGGCTTACAAATGGCGCTGCTGCCTTCTGGCTGGAATGGTACATTTGACAGACCGACCAGACAGACTTGCCTGACTCCTGAAGATGAGAAATCAAAGCTCCGCCTCCCTGCCCAAATAACACGGTACCTTGAACGGTAAATCCTTGATACCGGACTGCAGATCCTGGTGAAAGCCCAACCTGAACCAGGTGGCTCGGAGGCACACCCCAGAAGCGGGCTGCCCTGGCTGCCATATCTGCAGTGTCTACGAGGCTCTCAGGACATGGGAGCCTACGCCGGAGCCCGATTTCATGATGTCCAGAAGTTCAGTCTTCTGATCGAATCTGTCATGGCCTTCAATAGCTCTGGTCCCTCTCCCATAGAGCATTCTGATACTGAACCATATACATCAGGAAGTTAAGGGACCAGATGGAACAGGTGGAGGCAGAATAAACTTTCTTGCCCACCTGGTACAAATACCGAGACTCTGGATCGGAAGGCTGCAGCTAAGGTGCTTCGGCTGCCTGGATTTGTCATGGGCAGCCATGATCACCGAAGAGTCCGCCTGAGGGTTCTCTGCTAGGAAAACTTCTGCCCTCGGGCCTTATACAGCTTATCCAACTTCTTGGGAACAGCCAGGATGGAAGCTGGACATTTCCGGTAGTCCAAGTGAGGTCCTGGAAGGTGTCCACTAAAGGAGGGACCACCACTGGTTTCGGCCCTTCTGCCTCAGGTATCTTGCCAATCTCATGCTCCAGATCCAGGTCCTCTGTTTCCACTCACTGTAGGCCTGGATATGCCTCATGACATCCATGAAGGCTGGATAGTCGGGAGGAGAGTGAGGCTGGTCCTCTCCCGGGACTGCTCTAAGCTGAGAGGAAGATGATGAAGACGAAGAAGAGGAGATCGACTATAAGATCTGGAATAGTCTGACCTCTCCTTATGACCAGACTCCTCTGTCATCGGTAACTGGAGGACCGACGCCGTCTGAAGACCGACTTCCTGTCCTGAGACCAGCGACAGAGTAAAGACCAACATCTGAGGGACCGGACGCCGGAACGCCTCATCTAGAAGATTGAGAAGTGCTGCGTACGAGACCTGGACCAGCGACGGTCTCCAGATTCCTTGGAGGTCACCAGTGGTCACCAGACCGGGCGCGAACAGCCCTAGAAGGAGATGTAGGCGGTCGTCCGGGACTTCTCGGGAAGGCTCACCTCCTGGCTGTGGTTTGCCTGCTTGGGTCCGTACTGGTGTCTGGGCCGGCAATGGGATTCCGCTTGACCTGCCCCCAGCAAAAGGAGAACAGCTCCTGGAGCTCGTCCTTCAAAAAGCTCAGCTGCTTGGCCTGGAAAGGGAGTATCTGGGACGCCGGCCCGCTGGCGAGAGCCTCCTGGGGCCCGGTGGAGGAGAACTTGGGAAACGGGAAGTCGGCTCTTCCACGGCCGATCCTCATCCTTTGCCCTTCAACCGCATTGGTGTGTACCGATGACTGGGGTGCCGGAGAGTCCTGGGATCCGGGCGCACTTTAGCAGGCGGCGCCGGTGCCTTGGGAGGTGGGGCCGCAGCTTCAACTCCAAGGGCTTGGTGGTAACCCTTAGCGGGTTACCTTCAGCTTCGGCTTCTCCTCGAAAGGCCGGCCTTGGCTCATATGACTTGGGACGCCTCTTGAGCCCGGGAAGGGCAGGCCTTCTTGGGAGAGGGCTGCGAATGAGACGGGACCAGTGCCGGACCGACTACGGTCTTTCCCGTGGCATCTTGATTTTTCTTTGCACTTCCCTCGGAGGAGTGCAGATCCATCTTCTTCTCCAGAAGAAAAGCCTTCAGGGCCTTCAGAAGTCGGATCCGGGTCCGACTGGTAAACATCTGCAGGCAGAGCAGGCCACGTGTCGTGGTCCGCCGAGGCAGAAAACGCAACTTTATGCCCGCCTTGGTATGGATCTGCCTCCACAATCGCACTTATTCTGATGGGGTTCAGGCGAGGCCGACAACGGTGAAGACATCCGCTGAACTGCAAAAAGTCAGAAAACAAGTCAGACGACGTATAACTAGAAAAACGAGAAAACGGTAGCAAAAAGCAGGTTTTTGAAATAGTTGAGCTGTTCCTGGCAAGCTGGAACGAGATCTTTCTCTCACGCAGGGACGCGGCAGGAAAAGAACTAGGGTGGAGCTGGGTCTGCCCTTTGTACCAGGGCCGACGCCTGGGCGGTCCCCTGCTGTATACTGCTGGCTGAAAATCAGCTTCCGGAGGGTCCTAGTGCTCGCGGCATAGTACCAATTGTTATAGCCTGCCGCACAAGCTCCCACTCAAGTAAAATCTTGAACTCCAGCTTCTGTTGCTCCATCAATGATCTACAAGAGCAGGATCGAAATTGGCACTGATTCGCTAGCCAAATGCTGGTAGATTTTATATTGAACTAGTAAAATATTTCATCAGCCAGCCCTTTGGCTTGTAATGGATAAGATAACATTTCATGGGGTGGCAATTTATTTTGTAAATATTATGCACTCTGATTTCCGTGACGATACCTGAATTTAATGGGACTGTATATATCATACAAATGTTGCAAAATCTTTGTCCTTATTGTACCTTTTGCTCTGTTGCCCTCAACCACTTTATTATATGCACCATCTATGCCTCGCTTGATTTACATTTCTTATCCATCTTTGCGCTGTATTGTTCATCCTGTTTATTATGGTACCATTGTACCAATGTATACCTAATGCTGCATGTACCTTCAGTGTCCCTCTGGACCTCCTTATAAATGAACTTGCTCAGTGGAGTTTTCCTGCTTAATAAACTTGAACTTGATTTCAGTTAGTTCACCATTTGGGCCAGTGGATTTTCCTGTCATTAGCACTGCTGGCTAGTGGCTTGAAAACTTAATTTCGCCCCTGCAAGAGGAGTCAAAGAAACCAAGGAAAGTCAAATAACTCCAAAATCTTCAAAACAAAATAAATTTTGTCTATGGTGTACTAAATCATAAGTGAGAGCCGCAAAAGAGGTGACCTGTTCTTACAGTGGAATGATCTGGCATCAAGGGCAGAGTCTTTGGAGACACCAGATGTCCAGCCAATCAGAGTGTTCCAGTGGAACTGCCAGAGTGTGGACAGTGAACTACACTCACACCCCTAGAAATAAAAGTTTAGAAGATTTTTCTTGCATCTGAATGTGACTGATAAACTAGCAACCTGGAGTCCTGAGACGATTGAAACCTTGTCATTCTCAAATGCTGAAATGCCACTAGAAATACTCCCTGGCAGGCAGAAGAAAACCCACCTTAAGTAGTTAACAAAACTACTCTGCCTCTTCAATAACAGCACACTGTAGACATGTAAATCCATGCAAGCATATGTCAATGGAGCTGCAAATCTTATTTGTTCCGCTACATGATGAGGTGGCAATGAATGACCTAGCGGACATGCTAAAACCAAGTGAAAAATCAGGCAGGGAAAAAAAAATACAGGTTACTCACCTGTAACAGGAGTTCTAGGAATGGTATATGTTGTTCATACACACTTCATGGCAGGTTCCTTGCCGCTTTAAATCTTGCGGAAGGTCTTCAAGCTGGCTCCTCCACCCACCTGGGTGGTAAAACTCCTCGGCTCGCCCCCATGACGCCAGATCTAGCTCATAGCTTGTGGCCAGCGTCGAAGCCAGTGGGTTAGGTGGATGAACAACATATACCACCCTAGAACTCCTGTTACAGGTGAGTAACCTGTATTTCTGGGGACATGGACATGTTGTTCAATCCACACTTCATGGCAGACTCCTAGCAGTTCTCCGGGAGGAGGGAGGAGCGCCACACCCCTACTTAGGGAACAAGGACTGGAGAACCGAGGTCCCAAAACCAGCATCCGGCATGACTCAAGGTTGATGTGGTAATGGGTAGTAAGGTGTGTGCTAACTTCCAGGTAGCAGCCTGCAGATTTCCTGGATAGGGTCCCTGGAAGCAGCCACCAAGCAGTGGTATGGTGGGTAGAATGAGCTCTATCCCTTGGGATGCTCCATGCCCGCCAACCTGTAGCAGAGATCTATGCAGGAGGTGACCCACCTGCCTATGATCCGCTTGGCTGCAGGTCTGCCAGGGTGTGGCTTCAGCATAGGTGACAAACAGCTGGCGAACCTCTCCCGGACTTCAGCCGTTCGCTCCTTATAATAAGGAGCGCTTCTTCTAGGGTCCAAAGTATGGAGCCCATATTCGCCTCCAAGGTGTGATTGGGGTAGAAAGACCGCAGAGTCAACAGCTGGTTAAGGTGAAACTCTGACACCACCTTCGGAAAGAATTTGGTGGGGACGAGGACAACCTTGTCCCTGTGGAAGACCAGATAAGGAGACTCTGTGGAAAGTGCTGAGGCATGCCCCAGTGGGAGAACAGATCTTGTACTACCTCTGGCAGAAGAGGCCACTCGTGAGACACAGCCTATCCGCTTAGGGCATCAGCCAGAGTGTTGGAGGCTCCTGCCACATGGATGGCTAGGAGATCCGCCCAGGCCGCGACGAGGGACCAAGTGTGGAGAGCCTTTGCACAGGGGCATGCAGCGCCGCCCACCCTGGCAGATTAGGTAGTACATGGTCGTGGTATTGTCCGTCTGACCTGGACCACTTGACCCCTGCATAAACAGAGCGAAGGCGGTGAGGGCTAGACGGACTGCTCGAGCTCCAGCAGGTTGATGTGGCATCAGGACTCCCGAGGACCAGAGGCCATGCGCCTGTGCTCCCCAGATGGGCACCCAACCCATCAGAGGCGCCGGTCGATAGAGACACCATCGGCTCAAGGACAAACGGGATGCCCTCCTGCAGATGAGCTGGAATGATCCACCACTGAGAGCTGCCCATATCCTGGGTCACTGCCACTGGCTGGTCCAAAGGACCGAGCGCTGTGACCATTGTAGGGGACATGTGCCAACGGACCACACTGGTGCAGGCCACCATGAGGCCCATGAGGTGCAGGAAGTCCTGGGAGATGCAATTGCCCAACCTGAAATGATTGGGCAAAGGAGGAAAGAACCTCGCCCCATGTCCTCACCGGGAGCCGTACTCTGGCTCAAAGAGAATCGAGCCTGCCTCAATTAAGTGAATCACCTGCTCTGGCACGAGTTCGACTTGGCCTCGTTGATGAGGAGGCAAATCTGACAGCAGACCTGGAGGCCCAGATCCTGGACCCGCTCTACCTCCAGCCTGAGGGGCCAATCAGCCAGTCGTGACAGGTAAGGGTACACCGGACCCTTCGTGTCGCAGGAATGCTGTCACCACTGCCATGCATTTGGTGAAGACCCTGGGAGCTGGAGAGAGGCCAAGGGCATGGCCTGGAACTTGTAAAGGACCCTCTGCTCTAAAGTGGAGAAATCTGCTGCAGGACGGACAGGTTGGGACGTGAAAGAACACGTCCTGGAGTCCAGAGAACAGAACCACATGCCTCATTCCAAGGGATGGAATGATCTGAGCCAGAGTGACCATCCTGAAGGTTCGAGACCTTAGGAACCTGTTCAGGTCGTGCAGGTTAGAATGGGGCGCCAGCCCCCGTCTGTTTGGGACCAGGAAATACCTGGACACAAACCCTGGGTCTGGTGGAGGATCTGCCACCTCCTGATCACCTCCTTCTGGAGGAGCAGGGCAACGTCGGCCGACGGGCCAACAGAGAGGCCACGTACCCTGTGGGGCGATGGCTCGAAGGGCAGGGCCTGCTCGAACTCCAGAGGCAGACCTTTCTACCACTTCTTGACACCCAGCGATCCGTGGTGATAGCGGACCAGGCGGAAGAGAGTGGTGGAGTCGCTCCCCATGGTGGAACCCAGGGGGAGCGACGGGCTGAGGGGCAGCCTCAACCAGTCACTGGGCAGGCCTGGAGGAGGGACGGCCAGGGGCCTCCTGGGCCTTTTCTCCCGGCTTCCTGCTGGAGGAAGCTGCAGGCTTGGCTTTGGGGTGCCAAGTGCGAGCCTGCTGGCCTGATGCTTGTGTTGCTGGGCTGGACATGCAGGGGCAGAAGGGGCGAAGGGCTCACGCTGCTGCTGGTGGCCTTTGTCCTTCTGGGCAGACATGACCGAGTCCAAGGTGGCATTGGACTTCTCGATCCTCTGGAAATGGCCTTCCACCCAGGCCCGAACAAGTCGGTACCCAGGAAGGGACGTCTGCCAGCTTGTGCTGGGTATCCGCCGTGAAGGTTGAGATCCGGCCAAGCTCTGCGGCGCATAGCCACTGCGGCCACTACTGACCAGGCACAAGAGTCTCCAATATCCGGAGTTTGAGCTGCTGCTCACCACCACCCTTCCTGATCTTGCACCTGCTTGGCCGTAGTCTGGAGGTCAGCTGGGAGATGAGGATCACCTCATCCAGGGAGCCCATAAGGGCGTGGGAGAACTGCGCCATCCGTGGTGGCCGAACTGGCCTGGACAGAGGCCTAGGGAGGATGCAGCGTACACTTTATGCCCGGCATAGGTCCAGCTTTTTGGACTCTTTGTCGGGAGGCTTGTCCATGTCGCTGGTGTTCCCAGAACACCAGAAAACACCATTGGTCACAAGCCCTCCACAGAGGGGTGCTCCAAAACCGGACAGTGAACCGGTGGGGACCACGTCTTCCTGTCATCCTGGCCAAAGAAGAAGGACAAGAAGCCGGCCGCTGCCATAACTCCAAGACTGGGCCAACAATGTCTTGAGCCATCAGAAAGGCCTCCGTGGAGAATCTCCTCGATCCAGTATCTCCGTGAGGGATACCTGGCCCACTTGGACACGGGTTCGAGCTGCATCCCAGTAGATTCTGAGATGATCTGAAGCAGACCCATGAACAAGGATGGGCTCTCGTCCACCGACTGTCCCCAGTGGACTCCAGGTCAAGGGGCCTGGAGAACAGGGAAGAGTCATCATCAGACTCTGAGGGGTCTGCGAACAGCTGCCTAGGGCCTGAGCCACCTCCACCTGCCAAGGACGGTCAGGAGTGAGGGTGACTGACAACGATGGGGCAACCCCTGACCTGACGAGAATCCTTTGGTCGGAGCCCCAGATTTAGGTTGTAGCCGGGGTTCCATCACAATGGGTGGTGCAGCTGGTTTCGGCCGAACAACAGATGCCGGTTTGGGCTCCTCGACAACCATGAGGGTTGTTTCGGCCATTCAGGTGACAGCCACTTAATGGCCAGGGAAGGCAGCAGGGTCGGCTTGTTCCCGGTCAGAAGGAGCTGCTGCCACATTAAGTCCTCGTAAGCGTCGGCGCAACTTCGCGCCAAGCTTTTCACTCTGAGGAGGAAGAAGAAGACTAGGACGTGGTGCCGCCGCTTTCCTCTGTGCCGACACAGAGACCGGCCGTGTCGGGCGGATCGGGCTGGACTGAGAAGAGGTCCGAGACCTGGTGTTTTCGAGGGTGGGCCTGGGAGGAAGCGAGGGAAACCAGTTCCTCCATTGGCTCCAGAACCTTGACCGGGAATCCGGCACAGGAGGCACAGGCAAGTCCTCGGTTTCCACCGGGGAACCGGTGAAGAAGGGTTGTCTGCTTCTCCAGTCGACAGTCCATCCGACGGGTCGAGAAAAATCTTGACCGCGACGACGGGTGTCTCGGGCGGCTGACCTGACGGAGGACACTGAAGCCAAGCGGCCTTAGCCGCCAACCTCGACAAGTAAGAGTGTTGACTGTCCAGGAAGGGGCCCTCTCCCGCTCCCACAAATGCTGATGGTGGGACTTACCTTCAGTCCTTCGTCTTGACGGAGAGGAGGTCCCGATGTGGACCCTCACCTTCGGGAGAGAGGGACTGACAAAGCTCCTTAAAAGAAGCCAATGTAGGAGGAGCCCAGGAGAGCGGGATAAATGCCACGACCGAGGAGGATGAAGATGCGGCCTGGGCCGCCTCCTCCTCAGGGGTAATCATCTGCTCAAGTTGCTCAGCCGAGCCCGCCACGGACACCGCCCAAAGGGCCTTCTTTGACTTCACGGTGGAATAAGTCTCTCGGGCCGCCTAAGTTGGGTCTGGCAGCACGGTCTTAGAGGACACTGGTCGAGAAGGACTTGCACAAATCGCAGGCCTCGGATCGTGATCAAGCCGAGGCAATAAACACAAGTGGAGTGCGGATTGGTCCGATACATCTTCTCTTACATAGACACCGCTTGGCTTCAAGTCGACTTATCCATTGCAGCTGCGAAGGAAGAAAGCGGACTGAAGTCTTGTAAACTTTAAAATTAGTTTCAGGTTAACCGAAGAGTTTGTATCCAGTCTAAACGCAGGAGCGCTAAGGAGGAACCTGAGCTCCAAACGTAAGGAAGATCTGGCGCCATGGGGTGGAGCCGAGAGTTTACCACCCGGTGGGTGGGAGGAGTCAGCCTGAAGACCTTCCGCAAGATTTAAAGCGGCAAGGAACCTGCCATGAATTGTGGATTGAACAACATATCCATGTCCCTAGAAATGTATGTGCCCACCGCATTTCAGACATGTCACATTTACATACATATTATTCAGCCATCAACATGTACAAATGATGCTGCATACCATGAAGGGGAAATCTGTTACTAGGATGGTCAGGAATAACAAAAGATACACCATCAGGAACATGCACTCCTTTTCCGTAATGCACACAATGTCGATTAGACCATGCAATATGAGATGGTATGGCGTTATATAATAACAGCATGCCTAGCAATGGCAGGCGTCAAGGCACCTTACTTCAGAAAGGCCGACTACAAGGACCCCTTTTGCGAAGAGTCCTATATTTGCCACTTACTGTTTCTGCTCTGCAGCAATCCTGCCAAAGGAAAGAGGGAGTCAAAGATTTAGTGAAAGGGTCCAGGCGGAGAGAAAATACAGCAAAAGATCTGCAATCCAGACTTGAATAAATAAACAGATAAATAAAAGGATGAAGATCTAGTACAGTAAACAGGGAGAGGTTCTAGAAAGCCATGCACGTTCCCCATGTCGAGAGAAAGCACAAGCTCTGTCCAACTGTTCAGTGAAAAGCCACATCAATTCAACAGGGTTCTCTTACTGTACATATCGCACACATACTACCTCACGACAGGGATACTGAGAAATTATTTTTCTGTTATGGGTAGGGATTTTGCTTTTCTATCTTCCCCTCTGAATTCCCCAGTCCTCACCCTGAAACTGGAGCCCACACTGGCTGCACCCTCTCTCAAACTGGGAGGTTGAGCATCTGCCTTCACAGACAGTACTGCTCTTAGACTGGCTAGTATGTGTGTGTATGCATGCACACACAAGAATGCCTCTCAGCCAGGGAGCGAGCACCTCATCTATGTAATGCAGCCAGCCTTGAGCTGGTTTGGCCAGGGGTTTGAAAGGCACATTCTGTTCCAGCATTTTCCCTCTCATTTTTGCACAACATACAGTACCTCAAAGATGTATACAGCCCCAGTTCCAACAGATTCCCTTCACACTGATCTAAGCACATAGTATCCGCTCTTCATGTAATCTTCGGATTTGTTTTGACTTATTATGTTATGTTTGTATAGTGATATGCATATTAGTTTGTAAGCTAATACTGCTGCAAAGACTACTCTCAGTGATCTCATGCACATTAGTAGGGTATGAGAACAGTGAACTGAAGGTAAGCAGTTCTAATACACGAAGAATGTAAGACCACTCATAACTTTTAGAGTGGGCTCCATGGCAGCGGCAGTACTACTGATCGAAGTTAATCAAAAGTATAGTAAAAATGTTAAAATCTTCCCTCAAATAAGCATGTTTCCAGGGCACCTGCATGAGACACTCTTTACAGAATTATAGATCATGAGAGCATCATGTGACACTCCCAACCAATTACAGAGCTTCCTTTGGTTGCACATGAGGTACTCCCTATTTCCATAGGAGTATCTCATGTGTTGTTCCTACCTAATGGGCATCTGGTTAGTGACACTGCACTCATGAGAAAGGGACCGCAAAAGTTGTTTTTTGTGGTTTTTTTTTTTTTAACTTAAATCATGGCACAATCTATAATAAGTTTATATGGGCACTAGGAGAGCCTAAGGGTATGAGTGTTGCTCTGCATCCTTAGGCACCAGAACTGCTCACCTTCAGTCTGCAGTTCTTCTAGCCCTAAGACCGTGAAGTGACACTGTGAGCATAAGTGGCCTTCCTAGTGCCCTTTATAACTCATATAAGGGTCTCATGCTTATGGGCAGAGGACAGCAGCATTCAGAAGGGTCCGACGCACTGTAGAAATCTATAATACACTGTGACTAACTAACCCCTCACTGTGAACAACAAGATGGCAACTCCACGAAGCTCAAGTGCCCTCATAATGACACCGCACTAATGAGCTGTGGAGAAAAGGAAGTTCTTCGTGGGATGTAACTGTACTAATCAGGTGCCATTTTGAAACTGCTCGTAAGCTGAACTGTGTGTTGCAGTTGTGTGAAATCACCTCGCTCTTCAATCATATGGTCTGACTGGTTGGAGCATGATGCCAATTAGGGTACATGTGCCAAGACTAATTTATATTCTAAACTATGAATGACTTCTTTAAACGCTCCAAACTGTGGATTATAAGGTTTGGAAAATACTGGGGAACGGGCTTATTGTGTATTTTATAGAAAAGAACAGTTGCGTAAGAACTTACCACAACAGCAGATCTGACCACTGAAACTTTGGCTAGCCGGGGCTGCTCACAATGGAAGCACTATTGTTCGGCCGACAGCAAAGCTGCAGACATCCCCAAGTGATGGCAACAATGCGACACGTGTACTGTCTCATCCACAAACAAACTTTTTGGAGGTTATGCCCCTGCAATTATATATTATCAACGCCAGGTAAGAGCCATTCTGGGAAGGGGCAGAACACCGAGAGATGCCACATCAGTGAAACCATGACCATTACAGCAACGCTTCACTGTAAAGGTCTTTTTTTGGTTTCGCTTTGTGGTGTCATCACATGATGGGCCACTGACCCACAATGATGCACAGCCACCGGGCCATAACGTGGGTGGACCCCATTACTCCCTAAGTTCCCCACCAGACAGAAGCCCTGGACAGCCTCTTAGCATGAGGAACCATAAGACTAAAACCAGTACCAGGCAAACAAGCAAAGGCATGGGACTGGAAATAGAATGGCCTTAGGCACAGCATTTGGTTTATCCTTAAAAATGAAAAAAGGGTGAAGGAGAGAGGGTAACTTATTGCCCAGTGGAGGAGATTCTCTCACAGACAGTCACGTATTACAGCAAGATCAAGGCCAGGAGGCGATGTCCAGCCTGTAGTGCTTAGAGTAAGTATGTATCGTGTGTATGTAGGCTGTAGCACGCCAGCAGCTGAGACATTCTGAAGTCAAACGCCAGAAGTGGATATACCCTTCTGAGTGGCCACAAAGAGCACCAGGAAGTTCCAACCATACTTCCTACAACAGAAAACTAAACACTTAGCCAGCCATTTGAGAGGCACTGTTTGGATGCATGGGCACCCTCTTTTCCAGGGGCAATGAAACAAAAAGCTGTGAAGACACTCAGCAGCTCTGAGTATGAGCAACACAGTATTGCAGTGGTCTATGTACATCAAGAGTATGAAGCAACACTTCACCCTTACTGGCATGCTCATGGTAATGAACAGGAAAGTGTATCATTTGGTTCGTGTAATTTCCGATACCACCTTCGGTAGGAATGTAGGAGTGGTACATAAAGATACTCTGAGCCTCCTTATTTGGTTTTTCACAGACAGTCATCAGAGCCTGAAGCTCAGAAATTCTACGAGCAGAAGTTATAGCAACTAAAAGAATAGGTTACTCACCTATAACCATAATTCTTAGAGTGGTATATGGTTCACATCCGCATCCGACAGTTCCACTGGAATGCAAGGATTGACCAGGACATCTTTAAGCTAAACACCTTCCATCAACCGGGCGGATAATTCTCGGACTCCACCCCAGGACGCCAGATCTCACACACTGGAAGCAGCATCAGCACCACTTACCAGAGTAGGCCGGTGGGTTGTGTGGATATGAACAATATACCACCTCAAAATTATGGTTACAGGTGAGTAACTATTCTAGTGACGTGGATATGGTTCACTTATTCACATTCTGGCAGACTCCTAGCGGTTCTCTGGGAGGAGGGGCATGGGATGCACCACTACTTAGCGAACAGAGATTGGAGAACCAAGGTCCAAAACAAGCATCCAGACATGACTCTATGTCAATGCGGTAGTGGAAATGAAGGTGTGTGCTGTGCCTCAGGCAGCAGTCCTACAGATCTTCTGTATGGGTATATCCTTGAAAGCAGCCACCAAGGCTGTGGTATGTCTGGTGGAATGAGCCTAATTTCAACAGAAGCCTCCTGAACAGCCAACTTATAGCAGAAGTCAATGCAAGATGTAAAATCTACCTTACAATTGTCCTTTGCTGCCACAGTCTGCCAGTGCACGGCTTCATTGCAGGTTAAAACAGCTGGCTAGCCTGTCCCAGAATTTCAGCTGTATGTTCTATATAACAGGTGAGCGCCTCTGCAGGTCCAGGGTATGGAGCCTGTGATCGGCCTCCAAATAACGGCTGGTAAACTATACCATTAAGTTAATCACCTGGTAAAGGTGAAACTCCGAGGGCATGGCTTAGCTCGAACCATAGTGAGATGTGCTTTAGCTTTGCTCCTCTGGGCACATCCTTTAAAAACAGCCCATTTAGCATGTTATCGCTTGGGAAGACAAGCACAATTGAATTCTGCTTATACTTGAAGGTAAATGGCATTTGGAAAGCAGAAAAGCAAGCAGTTAAAGTTATCTTTTGACTCTGTGGAATCTCCGAGAGAGCAGCACCAGGTGTTTGAGGCCTGAACCGGATTGCAGGCCCAAACAGCTGCCGAACTGGAATATGGTATGATGGAGCTGGAGAAGTCTCTAGTGGGAGTTCCCACTACTTTAGTCAACATGCAAGTGGAGATGAAGAAAAATTACTCACCTTAGTAATGTTGTTTCTTCTAATGGAGTCTGCTATATTCTGACATATGCAGCGGTTCCAACCAGTGCGGAGATGAAAGAGTTAACTTTCCATGCAGGCATTGAGCAGCTGAGCTCTAGTTTGGTTGAGACTCTGTCTGTTGTTCTTCAAACTCAAACCGTCAGATCTTTACGAGCTAAACTCACTAAGGTCCTGTGTGGAAGCTGTAAACCTACACTAGCCAACTGGCTACTACACATAAAAACACATTTTTGGTCCCAACACAAAGACTCAAGTCAGGGGACCCAAAATGAAAACAAACACCCACTCACCCCAAAAAGGAAGGGGTGAAACAAAGGGTGGGCACCTACTACGTGCACAACACTGCACTGCCCACCCACATCCCAAAAATAGAGGTTCTGAGAGGGGCAGGGAGGTCAGAATATAGCAAGACTCCATTAGAAGAAACAACATTACTAAGGTGAGTATTTTTTTCTTCAAACAACATGAAGTCTTGCTATATTCTGACATATGCAGACTACCAAGCAGTACCTCCATGGAGGAGAGACAGAACCTACTTAGGAAATAGGCTTTGAAGCACAGCTGTGTTAAACCGAGCATCACTCCTAGCCTGGATGTCCAGGGAGTAATGCTTGTAAAGTGTGAACTGTTTTCCAGGCAGCTGCTTGACATACCTCTAGAATAGGGATGTCCCTGGCAGCCGCCAGAGAAGCTCTGTACCTCTGGTAGAGTGAGCCCTCAGGCCTGAGGGAGGAACCTTACCCAGTTTTCATAGCAAAATAGGATATAGGAGACAATCCACCTGGCAATGGATCTTTAGTGGCAGGTTTTCCCTTTACCAACCCTCAACATAAGTGAGGAACAGTTGGAGGAGTCAAACCTGTGACCCTTGGTACGCTCCATTTAGTAACTAAGGGCTCTTTGTCATCTAAACTGTGCAGTCTCCTCTCTCCAGAGGAGGAATGGTCAGTGAAGTACACAGGAAGAGACACAGATTGATTAAGGTGGAAATCTGAAACCACCTTAGGCAAGAACTTCCTGTTAGTCCTGAGGACCACCTTATCTCTATGAAAGGAGATAAAAACAGGCTCCACTGACAAAGCTTTATAATTCACTACGCGTCTGGCAGAAGTGATGGCTACTAGAAACACAGTCTTCCAAGTCAAGTACTTAAGCTCTGCTGAAGATAAAGGCTCAAAGGGGTTGCATAAGCTGAGCAATGCAAACATTGAGGTCCCAGGCAGGGTCAGGGTCCCTGAAAGGAGGTTGGTGTGAAGCAATCCTTGAAAACTTGGAGAAAGCAGGGTGAGCCAAGAGAGAACAGGGCTTACCTGCTGAAATAAAAGCAGACACAGCTGCCAGATGGACTTTCAGTGTAGCTGGTCTCAGCCCCAAGCTATTTAAGTGGACCATATAATCAAGGACTGTGGGCAGATCAGCAGATTCTGGGAAATATGCTTCCCAGAGCACCATATGGAAAATCTTTTTCATTTAGAATTATAAGTAGCCCTGGTGGAAGGTTCTCTAGAAGCCTTCAGGATATCCATTACACCCTGGGAGAGGTGTAAGCCAGCAAACTAACTCTTCAAGAACCAGGCCTTGAGATTGAAAGATTTGAGTTCGGTACAAACCCTCCCTGAGCACAGGTTAACAGATTGTAATTCCTGGGAAGATACAGGGAATATGGACTGCTAAGGACAGTAAGAGGGATACCAGGGCTGTCTGGCCCAGTCTGGAGCAATCAGAATCATCTTGCAGGGTTGAGATCTGATTTTGACTAGCACTTTGAACAGGAGAGGGAAGGGGAAAAGCATAGAAAACTTCCTTCCCAATTGAGAGCTAAGGCATCCAGGGGACTGAGCCCAACACTGGGGTCTGCAGCAAAAAGGGAAGTTGGTGACTGTCTGGGGCTGCAAAAGATCTATCTGCGGGTGCCCCATCTGGAAAAAATCACTTCCAAGACCAGGGATCCAGTGACCATTCGTGATGTCACGGGAAATCCTGCTGGGAGCATCTGCCAGGACATTGTCCTTTCCTGGTAGGTGAACTGCCGAAGGAAGGTGTTCAGGGAGTAAGCCAGAGACCACAACTTTTGCTTCGGTGCACTAAGGCTACAGACCAGTGCCTCCTTGCTTGTTGATGTACCACATTGTGGTGGTGTTGTCTGTTCTGACCTGTACAACTTTGTCCAGAACAGATTTGGAAAAAGCTTGAAGTGCTAGAAATACTGCTCTGAGTTCCAACAGATTGATACGGAGCAGAGATTCCTGAGGGGACCACTAACCCTGGGTGGTGAGGATGCCCAGTGCCCCCCCACCACAAGAGGGAGGCATCTGTAGTAAGGATTAAAGAGTGAGACTGGGTGACAAAGGGAACCCCTTTCTCAGATTGTTCTGATCCTGCCACCACTGTATGGCCTGGATCAGGGTTTGAGTTACTGGGATCAGTTTGGTCAGAGGGTCCTTCCTTTGAGACCAAAAGGCTCTCAAATGGAATTGAATGTCACTCATTTGAAATCTTGCTCCTTGCACTACTGCTGTAGAAGCAGTCATGTGCCCCAGGAGCTGTAGAAAATACCTTGCTGGTAGAGACACCTGCAGGGTGAATGAGGAGGCCAGAGAGACCAGGGTCCTTGCCCTGTCCAGGGAAGGAAGGCTCTGGCTTTCTCTGTGTCTAGCTCTTGCCTTTGAAGGTGAGGAGCTGGACAGGCTCTAGAACTGACTTTGAGATTTACTGTAGAAGAAAAGCAAGGAAGTGAGTAGTTGCTGAGTTATCTGTAAGTGTAACTTGACTTGGTCTGGGGACTGGCCTACTATGAGCCAGTCGCCCATGTAAGGAAAAACAGCAATTTTCTGCCTTCTTAGAGAAGCAACTACTACTGCCAGGCATTTTGTGAATACCCTTGGAGCAGAGGTGAGGCCAGAGGGCATTGCTCTGAACTGGTAATGGCCTGAGGGCAGCTCGAACCGAGGTACTTTCAATGGGAGTTTCTGATGAGAATATGGAAGTAGGCATCTTTGAGGTCCAGGGACACTAGCCAGTCCCCTGGCCTTAGAGAGGTAGAATAATTCCCAGAGTCACCATTTTGAATTTTGGTTTTAAAAGGTGCTTGTTTAAGTATCAGATCCAGGATGGGCCGCCATTCTCCTGTCTTTTGGGGTAAGGAAGTACCTGAATACAACCTTTGCCCTGGTGTAGGGTGGAACCCTTTCCACAGCTCTGAGAGCTAGGAGGAAGAGACCTCTGCCTCTAAGGATTTGCAGGTGGAAAGGATCTGGTTCTCATCTTTGGAAACTTTTGAAGCTGAGAAGCAGTCCCTGGCTTACTACCTCCAGGATCCATTTGTCTGATGTCAGAGACTCCCAGTCCTGGACAAAGTAAGCCAGCCTGCCCCCTACAGGTAGTTGAGAATTGGCCCTGGCAACCCCATCAGGGTGTCTACTTGGCAGGGGCTTTGGGCTGAGGGGTGAAGCAGGCCTGCTTGTACCCAGTCTACCTCTCCTCTAAAACCTCCCTCTGGGCATAAGCAGAAGAGGAGGCCTGGGCTTGGTAAAAGGCCTACTGAAAAGGCCTGCCCCTGCCCCTGGGAAGCTGCCTTTGAGAAGTGGCCTGCCTTTCCTTGGCCTGTGCACTCTTATAGGTGGTCCTATACTCATCCATTTTCTTCATGTAATTCTCTGTCTGCTCCTAAATCAGGGAATTACCCACAACAGGAAAATCCATGGCCTAGTCTGGGTATCCTGTGACAGGCTAGTACATCAGAGCCAAGCCATTCTTCGAAGTGCCACAGATGTAGCCATGACTCTTGACACATCATTTGAGTCCACTGCAGCATGGAATTGCACCTTGGATGCCTCAATACCATCAGCAGCCACCTGCTCCAGCTCCTTTGCAAGCTGGCCAGGACCTGTTTGCTAGAGCCATAACAGTATCCCATCTGGATTTCTGATATCTAGCAACATAAGCCATATTATTTGCCTGTCTGAGTCCCGAGGATGCTGCCATGTATCTGTTTCTTTGCCATGGCATCTATCCTCCTGGAGTCCTTGTCCGGGGTGTGGGTGAAGTCAAGGGAATATTTGCCTTGTCACAGGCTGCAGCCTCACTACTCCCAACATGGCTGCATTGTTGTGAAAGGAACTCCACATCAGAGCCTGACAATGTGTACCTCTTTGTCCATTCTCTTATCCACAGGAGGTATAGTGTGAGAGTTTTAGAATTTTAAATGTCTGTTTCAAAAAAGATTTATGTATAACCCCTGCAAATGGGGGTTCCCAAAAGACTTCCAGGAGCTTGCTTGAATGCTCCAAGCCTGAATGGTGTTTGGCCTTTAAGCCATTTATCAGTGAGTGTTTTTAGAACCTCTGGTACTGTCTCTTTAGAGCTGTCTGCTTGCAGACATAATTAGTTTGTATGGGGACTGTGTGTTTCTTTGATTGAGTACCACTCAAGCTGCTGCCAATTCACTCCATTTTTGCAGTCACTAGGAGTGCAAAGGGAACCTATCTGAAAGATGTAACTGTTTGCCAGAAACCATTTAGAGTGATAATGAAATTACAGTTTGTCTAACCTGCTTTCTTTGCAGTCAGAACAGTGTCTGCCTAGTTCCCCATTCTGGTTTTGAACTGCTGAACTGGACCAATCAGTGTGGGGTAAGCTAGCTCTAAAATGATGCCTTGGACGAATCAGAACTTGGACTCATAATCTGAGCCAGCCACAAGAGGATTGTATGGCAGTGACTTGGGAGATGTAGTTTAGACTTCAGTGCCTTTTGGACCAACAGCAGCAGTCTATTGTGAGTGACAGCCAATCCAGTCAAGAACTGGGAGGAACTCAAAGGAAGTGCCCGTTTTGTCGGTTGGAGTTTCAGTTGAGCTTTGGCAGTGAAGAAGGAAGGAGCCCTGTGCTTTTTCAGTGTGCAGTTTTAGTCAAAACGTGTGTAAGGCCCGAGTTCCGGTCTGCAGCTTGTGTAACTGCTTGTTAGGACTGAATCTGTCCTGTGAAGAGAATCAAAGGATATCTGAAGAGTAGAAACCAGGCTCACCCTGTAGAAGACTGGAGAATTGCGGAATTGCACTGGGTCTGTCCAGGAACTGAATCCTGCTATGTTCTCCCAGGTATTGTACAGTAATTGCGATCGATAGAGAAGCAGCCTGCCTGGTATAGTACTTTTTTACCATATAAATGTGGAAGAGTCTCTTGGAGCTCAAGAGTAGCCCCTGCTGATATTGAAGGACCCTATCTTAATTGGAGGTCGTGAGTACTAATTCAGGGTCGCTCCCTGTTGAATTGCCACATTAAATCCAAATGGAATTACTGTACTGCTGACTGTTTAATTTTCCTTTTCTGGTGAAAGGGCCCTACCAGCTGCCACGGTTTGACTAGCCACTAGGGCTTGGGTACCCAGGGACAGTAACTGATAGGGATAGGCCTGTGCACAGAGCCATAGGTAGATTATTAGAGTGATAAGCTAATTAACCTGATTTCCCTGTCCTTGTTATATCCCCTAAATAAATCAGAGCTGCTTGTTTCAGCAAAGTTATACTGCCTGAGGTATTTGTCTATGTTAAAGTACTGTACTGTGATTGCTGCACTGTATCTCATTTCACAGGAGGTCCCAGTGCCGGAACCAGTCCTGGGGGTAAGTGTATACTGTGAAGGTAATTCTGATATATTGTGTGGGCCACTAGTGGGAAGAAAGGGGTTGCAGTGTCCCAGAGGGCTGTGACCAAGTTAGTTTAACTATTGCAAACCCTGACCTCTGGGTGGAGGCACCGCCATTGGATCCAGGCCCTCAACCTGTTAGTGGCAAATTAGGCAGGGGTAGTAGCCCTGGGATAGCGCCATCTAGGGTTATCACAAGGGAATAGACAGTCTCCAGACTCTGGGATATCTATCATTTCCACATAGTCAGGCTCCTCTTGATCATCCACATCTTCCTCCATAGGGAGCTGGAGGGTTTCAGCCACTTTTTATAAAACATAAAATGAGAAGGGGACTCAGAAAGCCTAGGAGGAGACACTCCTGAAGGTCTGTCTGGGGATATGTCCGGTCATTGGCACATCAGACTTTCAAATCCACATTCACTCTCCTCATACTCCTCTTCCCCTCCTCCAGTTCATAATATTCCTCTAAATCATACTCTTGAACCGGTGGAACAGCCTGAACTGGCGCTACCTGATGGTGCCAGTTCGGTCGGAACCAGGAAAGCGACTGGACAATTTTGATCGCTTGTTATTTCTTCAGCGGTTGGAGAGGAAAGTTTGGCTCCACACCAGCTGATTTTCTAGTCCTTTTGCTGGAACCGACTCCTCAGAGTCGGATCTCCTTTGCCGAAGAGTCTCGCCCTGGTCAGAAGGCACTCCTTCTAGTTCGGTTGGAACCGAACCGGACTGACCATCCGGTTCAGCTGACTTTTTGCCTCCCTTTCCTGAGCCTACCAACTCTCTTGTCCAGGGTAGCTGCAGGAAAATTTTTACAAATCTGGCAGTCTGCATTGGTGGTCAAACACCAGATTAGAAGCACAGGAGGTGTGGGGTCAGCCTGGCAATGCCCCATACACTACAGTGTTGAAACCCAGTGGGCCAGGTTTTCTTTGGGTTTCTCAGACATAGTGCCAGTCCTATCCAAACTTACCCGCTTATGGCAATCTACCAGGTAAGACCCTCTTATTGGTTCCCAACCGTGTCACGGGTCATGGAAAAAACGTAATAAAATCTGTTTTTTTTTTTTTAGAACCGATAAGAACTGGTAACCACATTCTAAATCACAGATTTAGATTTTTTAAACAACTTGATTGGTTCAAACCGAACTAATAAACAGTTAAAGTTCACACAGAATAGAATTAATGTAAACCTATCTAGTACTCACAAATACCACAGACAGAGACTTGAACCGACAGGTTGCGGTTTAAATTCGGTCGAAAAACTGAGAAAACGATACTTTAACCGCAAAATGAACCAAGCAGAAGGATAAATCTCCGAGCGACTGTTCAGTGAGGCAGAGTAAAGAATCTGACTGTTTGAGTTTGAAAAACAACAGACATGGAAGTCTCAACCCGAGCCTGGGAAGCTCAGCGTTCCATGCCTGGCATGGAAAGTTAACCTCTCATCTCGGGGCAGTTCGAGGTTGGGACTCACTGCATATGTCAGAATATAGCAAGACTTCATGTTGTTTGAAGGCGGGATTCACTGACATTGTGGCAAAATTACTTGCATCCAAACAGTTGTTACGGGTCCTCTGAAACTACTGTCTCCCACACCACCCATACTGATGAATTAGAACGGCGAGTCGGTGAACTGGAGGACTGTTTCCTCCATAACCCGAGAGCGCATCTCCCTAAAGAAAACTCTGAGGACCTACAATTCCACATAGACGTACCAGGAGACTAGATCGGGCGGCTGAATCTCTGCATCGTGAGGGTTTGAGGGAAGAACCCTGAAAAGACTACAGCAATGGCTGGTTCAAAACCTCAAACTCGACTTGGCAGCACTCCAATTAGAAAACAGAGAAAGCCAGCCCAGTGGCATGGAGGGCTGGGGCATCATGCCTTACCTCCTGCCACAAAGTCGACCAGTGTCCATGAAGCGAGCGGTCATCGGGGCTGCTGGGGTGGAGAGGATCGAGCGTCCAGGGGACAGCTCTCCTCTCCCAGGAAAGGTGGGAATAGAGACCGGCACATGCCTGACACCTAGAGGAAGCTAGGTGTTGGCAGCTGTGTCCTGTACTGTAAGGCTTGGAGGTGGAGTAGCTGACCACCATGCTGCGTGTGGAAGTGCGGCGCAGTTTGGTCGCTGTCAACATTACACGCCTCACTCTGCAGAAACGAGAAACTGGTCCCACTCGAGTGGTATGGAAGGCTGCCCCAAGAAGGCACCTTTCTGAACTGGATCTGGTCTTGGCGGATACAGTTGAGGCTCCCTGCCATGGAGGATAAGCCATGGAGAAGTAGGGAAGGCAAGCCTGAAGGTCAGGGGCTGGGAGGGCGACAGAACAGTGAGCTGACCGGGACGGAGGGAGAAAATAGTAGCAAAAAAAAGAAGAAAACAGAGCACACTGGGTCAGCCTCACAACCAAGCCTGGAGAATAACCGCAACATTGTCTCTTTAAAGAGTAACTGATGCATCAAAGAAAACTTTAAAAATATAATAATTAGGTACAGTTCTGCTCGATTTCCTTTTATACTCTATATATTTCTCTTTCCCATAATTTATTACTAAAGAAATGTGTACTAATATATGATTGTTGTCCCTGAGTTAATCGGCCTCTATAACTTACACCCTCTTCAAGTCATAATCCTCTGTTATGACATCACAATCTGTTCCCACTGGTGTAACTGTGACATCACAAGCAACACTCTAAGACTTCAGGTAGGGAGAACGCAGCGGAATAGAACTCTTCAGGAGCAAAGATCCTGTTTTCATGCAGATGACCTCACTACTAAACAATGGGGAGGAGGAATACAGAACTCCTGAATGTGTCACCAGCTCTTTAAATATCTAAGGTACACTGACAAACAGAGCATGCTTGGGCGGCTAAGTCCCTGGACCCTACTCTGGTGGGTAATAGCTGTATGTCCATATTCCAAGATTACAGCTGGGAGCTGCAGACCCGAGGCAAAGTTTAATCATGTCAAGTCTCAGCTCCACTCCATGGGCTGGACCTTTGCTTTTCATATCCTGCCAAACTCTAGATTGGTGGGCAAAGTAAGCCCTCTAAGTACTTTACTGATTACCTGGAGGCCAAGCATTCTGTGGAGAGGAATTAGCCCCAGGAGGGAGATCGCTTCTGTGATCTACCGTCCCAACAAAAGACAGAGCAATTACTATGATTTTGTCTACCTACTTGTGTTGGCAACCACTACGTGGCCGGGCCTTTCCTTTGTGTTTTCAGCTAATGGACTCCTTGTACTTTCAAGTATGTTGCCCAACTCCTAATGAGACTACCTGGGAAAACCACGCTGGCAGGGTGAGGGAGAACCCAAACAAATGTCGGTGCTTCTCACAGGCTTTTGACTGCCTACACAAGCAGCGATTTACTTTTATCCCTACTGTGTGTATGTGTGTGTGTGTGTGTGTGTGTGTGTGTATGTATGTGTATATATATATATATATATATATATATATATATATATATATATTTATTTTTGTTTTTAAACAGTGCTTTTTCTCCCTTGGCTCCTGGCCAGCACCTACTATGTCCAGGCATCCCTCATCCTCCAGCCACCATTCACCTCGCCCATCTCCTATTTGTGCCACCAACCTGCTACCCCCATGGCTTGCCCCCCTCCTGTGGTGGGGAGCCCCAACTCCCCACCAGGACCAGATTCAGTACGGTGGTGCCGCCTGAGACAGGGCATTAGGCAGACGCCATCAAGCCGTGTTATCATGGCTGACATTTTCTGCTTTTTCTTGGAGCGGAGCGCAATGCCAACAATGGGCATGCACACGCATGCCCACATGCAGTGCGCCTGGCTGCTCCACCTCATGCTCCAGTGTACTGGGCTGGCATGCCAACACCTAGCCTCTGCTAGGTGTCAGGCAAACACCAGCCGCTGATCGCCACCCTCTCTCTGGAGAGAGAGCAGTCCTGGATGCTCAATCCTCCCACCCCGGACGACCCCAGATGACGCTCACACTGTGAACACGGGACACCAGCGTAGTAGGAGAGTGCACGGCATCGCTGCCTCAGCCCTCTGTGCTACCAGGCCAGCCCTTTATCCCTATTTGACTCTGACTGCCAGACCATTAACCGGATCATGGACTGATCAATGATCTGGGTTGGAGGATCCCGCATTGATAACCGTGAATGGCCCTCCATGGGGAAACTGGTCTCAGTGCTTGATGGCGATGTTTGCTTTTTATTCTTTCCTTGTGTTAGCGACTTATTTGAGGTAAATCTGGGGACTGTGTGCCCTCCTTCAGCAGCCTTTGGGGCAGTTACATTTGTCTCTCCAAGCCCCATCTCGGATGCATGTTTTTGTAGTCTCTAACTACAGAAACTTTCCCGACCATGTCTGGGGACATGGGTAACTACAAGACCTCAGAAGTAATGGATATACAGGTTGATCCCACTCATTTTAAGCCATCGCTCACCCTTCTCCACTGTTATGCTTTGCTGTGTAGGAAAATGGCGGGAGTGTGCTGCGGTGATTTGTGCTCTCACGTTTGGAGCCCTGCATCCTGTGTTAAACAGGAATTATGACTGCTCAGGAGTTTACTCCAATAAAATGACTTGGGGCTAGCCTACATCAATTTACCCCAGCATCTTCACACTTGATATCCTGAGGTCAGCATACTTTTGACAATGGACCACTTCCTGTATCTCTACTGCTTTATAGCGATTGTGCTTTTGCTGTTTCCCGATGGATAGGTATATCTCATTTTGTTGAGCTCCACACCACAGAGGGGCTTTTGTTTCCATACAGTCCTACTAGGAGTTCCCAGGCCTATGGGGAATATAATTCTCTTTGTGCCAAGTTGTATTATTATCCTGGCTGGTTTTCCAAAAAGGGGAATGAGATCTCCTTTCCTACTTTATTTTGCTTCATTAACTGAGTGCTTTTCAGGCATCCTAAATGTATTGACTCCCTTTAAATGTGCCTATACTTCGTACTTAACATACAGGTCTGCAGGGGATCCTCAGCTGGCTGGAAATGTAGCTGGTGGGGAGGGGGGGTTTTCTACATTTGTTGTGGCTTACTCTCTTTGAAGTTCAACTTACTGTTGTGTTTACCTACCAGTTTTCTGCGACATGTTCTCTCGTTCTTATTGTGAGATTTGGGGGGAATATTTGAGTTGAGGCCAGGAAGGGAGAGTGGAGGGATTTCTATGGGAAAAATGTTTGGTTAAACTATTGGCGATTTCTTGTTTAATTATTCAGTCTTTACATCAATGAACACTGTTGACCACTAGCTAGCATTTTCTTCTGACTACCACGTAGCATATTCTTCTGATGCCAAATGGATAACTCACTTATCGACATGGAAAGTAAATGGGCTTAAAATGTAGTTAAACCCATGCAAGCATCACCAGAGATCTAAAGACAGAGGTGAAGGTCCTATTAATGCAGGAAACTTGTATGTCCAGCAGTGAGGCAGGAAAGCTAGTAATAGTATGGGTGGAAATGGATTACCTCATGTTCTCCTCCAAGGCAATGGGAGTGGCCATCTCGTTCTTCCAAGGGTTCAGATAACTATACATAGTAAATCAATTTACTCAGCTGGTAGGTGCCCCTAGCTCATATTCATCTGGCCAGCATGGCGACCTCTCAGTGGGTCCCATATATACCCCAAACACAGAAGAACTGGGCTTCTTCCAGCAGTTTGTGAGGATATGGCCTCCATGCTGGGTCCATGAATAATAAGGGGTGATTTAAAAAGTGTCCGGTATGATCCTAGACAGATTCAACCCCACCCCTATTTCGCTCCATAAAAATGCAAGGGTATTGGGTTATCAGGAAGCCATGTACAACCTAGTGGATGCCTGAGACATACACATCCTACTGGATGGAAGAACAGGTTACTCACCTGTAACAGTAGTTCTAGGAGTGGTATATGTTCATCCACGCTTCTGGCCTGTCCCTTTCCCTTTAAATCTTGCTGGAAGTCTTCAAGTTGCTCCTCCACCTACCTGGGTGGTATAAACCTCGGCTCCGTCCCATGACGCCAGATCTTAGCCGCTGGAAGCCAGGTTGTGCGCCTAAAGCCAGGGAGGTCAGGTAGAGTGTGGATGAACAACATATACCACTCTAGAACTACGTTACAGGTGAGTAACCTGTTCTAGGAGCGTGGATATGTTGTTCATCCACACTTCGGCAGACTCCAAGCAGTTCTCCGGGAGGAGGGAGGCAAGGCCACACACCCTACTTGGGAAATAAAGATTGAGAACTGAGGCCCAAACCAGCATCCCGGCGTGACTCAAGGTCGATGTGGTAGTGGTAATAAAGGTGTATGCTGACTTCAGGTAGCAGCCCGACAGATTTCCTGGATAGGGATATCCCTGGAAGCAGCCACCCGATACAACAGTATGGCGGGCAGAATGAGCTCTTATCCCTCTGGGAGGCTCCTTGCCCGCCAACTCACTGCACAGATCAATGCATGAGGTAATCCACCCAGTAATGGTCCATTTGGCTGCAGGTCCGCCAGAAGCGGCTTCAGCGTAGGTAACAAAAAGCTGGCGAACCTCTCCAAGAATTTCTGCCATTCTCTCCTTATAATAGGAGAGAGCATGTCTCAGAGTCCAAAGTATGGAGAGCCTGTACTCTGCATCCGAGGTGTAGTTAGGGTAGTATACCGGCAGAGTCTATACCTGGTTAAGGTGAAACTCTGATACCACCTTCGGAAGGAATTTGGTGGGGCACATGTCAACTTTGTCCCTGTGAATGACCAGAAGGGAGTCCCCGACAGCACCTGGAGCTCCCTGTCCTTCTGGCTGACGTGACTGCCACCAGGAAGGCCGCCTTCCACAAGTGTGAAAGTGTGCACTTGTGCATAGGTTCGAATGGCTTGCCCATGAGCTTTGCCAAACCAGCAACAGATCCCATGGAGGTGGAGGTTCACGACTGGAGGAGATATGTGATCCAGGCCTTTGAAGAAGAGCCCGACACTGTCTCCTGCGCCAATGTTGGCTGACTGGCCTGCACCCGGTAAGCAGAAATGTCTGCCAGGTGCACCCTAAGGGTTGGCGACCACAGACCTCCTTTTGAGAGAGACCAAAGGTAGTCGAGAATGATTCCTGACACCAAATGGAAAATCTCTTCCATTTGAAGGCATAACATTTCCTGGTCGATTTTATGAGATGCCTCCACCACGGTGTAGACATCCTCGAAGACCCAGAGCCTGGAACTCTAGCCATCAGGTACCAGGCTGTGAGAGAAGGGATTGAAGGTCTGGATGGAATACCTTCCCTGGTTCACAGATATCAAGTCCGGGAGTGTACAAAGCGCTCAGAGGGCCTGCAGCTGAGCCTGAGGGGATCTGGATACCAGAACTGGCGCGGCCAATCTGGGGCTACCAGGATCACCTTTCCTTGTCCCTCCTCACCTTGAGTAACACCTTGTAGATCAAGGGAAATGGAGGAAGGCGCAGAGGAGGCCTGGGGTCCATGGCATCGCAAAAGGCATCCCTGTAGCGAGCCCGGCTGAGGGGGCGGGCATGGTACAGCCTCAGCTTGTTGTTTTCCCTGTAGGCAAACAGGTCCACCAATGGTTTGCTTCAGCAGGAGAACAGACTGTAAGCTACCTCTGGATGGAGAGACCACTCGTGGATGTCTGGCCATGCTGAGCTGAGCATCCGCCAGATGGTTCGAGACTCCTGCCACATGAATGGCTAGGAGATCCACCTCCAGCCGACTTACGAGGTCCAGATGCAGACAGCATATTTGCACAGCAGACGGGAGTGCGCTGTCTCTGTTTGTTGAGGTAGTACATGGTCGTGGTATTGTCCGTCTGGACTTGAACCACTTGACCCCAAAGATGAGGAGCCAAGCTGACAGTGCCAGTCTGACTACCTGAGCTCCAACAGGTTGATGTAGCATCGACTCTCGGGGTCCAGAACCCATGGGTCCTGTTGTCCCCATGTGGGCTCTCCAGCCCATGAGAAAGGTATCGGTCATAAGGATGACCATCGGCTCGGGCGGACAAGCGGATGCCTTCCTGCAACTGTTCTGGGCCGGTTCACCACTGGACAGCGTCCCACATCATCTGGGTTACAGTGATCAGCTGGTCGAAATGACCATGGCGCTGAGTCCACTGGGCGGCCAGCTCCCACTGGAGGGGGGATGTACCACCTGGCCCAACGGACCACCGAGGTGCACGCCGCCTGTAAATCCCAGAATGCTAAAAGTCCGGCAGGGCTATGCCCAACCAGAAATGATCGGGCAAAGGAGGAGAACCCTGCCCTGTCTGCCAGGAGCCAAGCTCTGGCTTTACAAAAGTCAGGCTCTGCCCGAGTAAAGCCCATCACCTGAGCAGGCACGAAGTTCAGACTTGGCCTCATTGATCAGGAGGCAGAGTTGAGAGCAGGTTTGGAGAGCCAGATCCCTGGACCACTCCACCTCCTGAAGGAAGGATCCTGCCAAGAGCCAGTCGTCGAGATAAGGGTAGAGTCGTATCCGGACGCAAGATGGGCTGCCACCACTGCAATGCACTTGGTGAAGACCCGATGACAGGCCTAACAGCATGGCTCGAACTCGTACAGGGTCCCTTCGACCCTGGAGCAGAGGAACCACTGATGGGACAGACAGATTGGGACATGAAAGAATGCATCCTGCAGATCCAGTGAACAGAACCACATGTTTCGCTCCAGGGATGGTATGATCTGGTTCAGAGTTACCATCCGGAAGGTGCGAGACCCGAGATATTGATTCAGGTTGTGGAGATCTAGGATGGGGCACCAACCCCCTGCCTGCCTGGGCACAAGGAAGTACCTGAACATGAAGCCTGGATCTGTAGGAGGATCCTGCACTGGAGCTACTGCCTCCTTGTGGAGGAGCTGAGCTATGTAGTCTTGAAGAGCAGACTGAGTGCAAGCTGAGATCCTTTCCTCCCGAGGGGCGGGCTCGGCTGGGAGGGTACTGCTTGAACTCTAGAGGCAGTCCCTGACTGACCACTTTGAGAACCCACCCGTCAGAAGTGATATCGGACCAGGCGGAATGAAAGTGGCGGAGCCGCCCCCCACGGAGACCGAGTTGGCGTGATCGGTGCAGGGGTGGCGACCCCCAACCCAATACTGAGCAGGCTTTAGAGGAGGAGGAACCTGGACCTGCACCTCGGCCTCCTTTACAGGGCTGTTAAAGACCCTGCCTGAGCCGTGGTGCCAAGCTTCAGCCTGCTGCTGGCCTCCTTGATAGGAGGGCTGTCTGACCCACAGGGGAAGAATGCCAAAATCTTCTTTCTTTCTGCTGGTTCTTGCCGAAGAACCTTTTGCAGAGATAGCATCCAAGGTGGCACTGGACTGCTCGATCGCTGAAGGTGACCAGCCACTCCTGGACCAAACAAGTCGGTACCAAGGAAGGGAACATCAGCTAACCTGTGCTGGGTATCCGCTGAGAAGAAGGATAACCTCAGCCAGGCCCTGCAGTGAGTGGTCACTGCGCTGCTAAGGAGGGCACAAGAATCCCCAATGTCTAGGGCTATCTGGAGCTGTTTTGCAACAGCACGGTTTCGATCACGGACTTGCTTGACCATGGTCTGCATGTCCGCCGGAGATGAGGGAGGACTTCATTCTAATGACCCAAAGGGCATGAGAGAAGTGTGCTATAATGACAGCTGAACTGGCCTGACAAAGGCCTAAGGAAGGAGCAGCGCAGACCTTGCGGGCAGAGTGGTCCATATTTTGGACTCCTTGTCCGGGGTTGGTCTGTGTCGCCGAGCTCCAGTACGCCTTAAACACAGATGCGTCACCAGGCTCCCGGCTGAAGGATGTTCTGTGAATCCTGCACGGACCCCATGGGCACTACATACTTGCAGGCCATGTGGGCAGACTGTGCTGGGCAAGAAACTGGATGCTGCCAGAGCTCAAGGGCCAGGCCAGTAATGGCTTCGCCACTGGAAAGGCCACCGTCGGGGTATCCCCTTTTCTGGATAGACTCAGAAGCATTCCGGTGGATTGGAGATCAGGTGGAGAATGCCTTGAAAGGAGGAAGGACCCTCCTCTAAACCTGCCACGGAGGACTCATCCCCAGGATGGGAGTGCTGTCTTGTGACATCAGAGTCCGAGGAGTCGTGGTACAACGGTCTCCCGCCCACGCCCCTCGATCTGCTGGGGCAGTCAGGGTAACTGTGATGGACAGATGTCGTGAGCCAGGTGTCTGTACAGTCCTTCTTTGAGGAGCCCCTCCTGAGGCTACTTAGGGGTGGTTCCACCAGAATCAGTGGAGAGACTGAGATGGGCAGAGCCGGGATATGGGCCGGCACATGGGTGAGGGAACCAAGGCTTCAGGTCCAGAGGGTGGCGTCGGCCCAGGAGGCAGTAGCCAAGGATGGCGGGGTGGACAGCAGAGACAGCTTCTGCCTGGTCAAAATCAGCTGTTGCCAGATAAGATCCTCATAAGCGTGACGGGTTTCCGCAAAGCCTCTCCTTGTCCGAGGAGAATCTTCGCCGATGCCTCTTTTAGAGTGCTTGTGACTCTTTCAGTCATTCAGCCAAGGGGTTCTGTACCTCCACTGAGATCAGGCTGCCCGAATTGGTCGATCGGGAAACACCAGGGCAGATGAAAACAGAGGGTCCGGAACCGTGTCTTTGATGGTGACAACAGCAGGCTGGGTCCTTCATCGGAAAGACAAGGACCGATTTCTCCTAAAGAATCATCGACCGGAGTTAGCGAAATAGGGTCGATTAGGTCTAGAGATATCTCAACCTCTCGCCACTTCCTCGATTTCTTGGCCGGACGGAAGATCCGTCAGTCAGCAGTCGAGGATGCGATCTCGATCGAGGTCGAGACCGCAGGTTCCTGGGACTCTGACCTTTCGGGTCCCAAGAACGCTCAGTTTGGATGAAGACTAGGTCCTTCTCCCTCTTCCAAGCACGTGGAGGAGTGCAAGCCTGAGGGCACCTCACCCCTGGTGGGGAGAGACTGACAACCCTTGAAGGAGCCCATTAAGGTGGAACCGAGTTCAGAGGAACAAAAAGCTCCGGTGGCAAAGCTTGAGCCACTTCCTCCTCGAAAGCCTTCATTTGCTCAACTGTTCGGCGGATCCACATGGCCGTGAAACCGCCCACCGCGCTTCTTCTTCGATTTCACTGGTGGGCCCTTTCTCCAGTTTCCCAATTTTAGGTGCTCCAAGCAGTCGTCCAGGCGTTGGGATGGAAGGCCAGGCAGAGCGTGCAGATGGAGGTGTTGTGTCAGACACCAAGGCAGTAGGCGTTAGATGGTGGGTGATTGCCGCACATCTCAGCCGCAGGAGAACCGGCGAATTCTGGAGTGATTTGTCCTCCATGTCTGATGTACTACTATCGGAGTCGACAACTCTAATGAGTTTAAAGGTAAGTTATGTAAAACGACGCTTGAAAACTAGGGCTCACGACTGCTGTGAAGCACGAGGGAACCTGTATCTTCCAGCGGAAAGGAAGATCTGGCGTCTTGGGGCAGAGCCGAGGTTTATACCACCGGTGGGTGGGAGGAGCCAGCTTGAAGACTTCCGCAAGATTTAAAGGGAAAGGGTCCGCTCTTCGGATGAGACGTTAAACCAGGTCCCATCTGCCTGGATTGGTGGTAGTTCAGGTGGATGTTAAAGATCCCATGGCACTTATCGAAAAAGAGTAGGGGGAATTTCCCGGTGTCCTGGCCAAATTTCCTCATTCACTAAAAAAAAAATACCACCAACAGCTTAATCTGGTTTAAGGTCAGTTGGCATTCATCTGAATTCCCCCTCCCTCGGGTTGTGCCTGAAAATAGGCAGGATTTGTCTAGTGCACTTACCCGGTCAATAACAGCTAAAAAAAAAAAGCCAAGAATTGTGGATGAACAACATATCCATGCTCCTAGAACATAGCTTTTTCTCCCACTCCCATCATTCTTATGCTAGACTACATAGGCTGCTGCTAAGTGCCCTCTATTGTCCAACATTTATCCCACTGTACACTCCCCCATTCTAATTTCTGACCACACTCATTGACAATAGCCCTACGCCACTGGCCTCGAACTCAGTATGCCGCCTTGGTGACTAGACTCCTTACTACTTAAAGATCAGAAATTAAATCCTTTACATCTAGCATAATCAAAGAATTTTTATATCATTGCAAAAATGTGAGACATCACACAGGTGCCACTGGGAAGCACTAAAGGCCTTCATCTGGGGTCAAGTTACTGCATATTCTGTTCATACCAAATAAAATGGCAGAAAACCAAATTAACCAGCTCAGAGTTAAAACAACAGCCTGTGAAGAGGCGATATGCAGATACCAGCCCAAGCCTATACAGTCTAGTGCAAAACAAATGGTGCTTCAATATGCTTAGTACCTCCCGTATAGAACACTCTATACTCATGGCACAAGCAGGAGCCTATTTTGATGGTGACACACGGAGAATATCTTGCTTGGCAACTATGTAGAAAACAGGAAGATAGGAATATTGGACAAATCCGAATGCAGTGTGGTTCACGACTTTGGGCACCTTAAAATAGGGGCAGAGTTTAGAACCTTTTATAAATCCTCTATACCTAAAACGCTTTCACGACTGCCCATCAACTGGCAGCTTCTTTGGGAAGGCCCAGATCCTGTCCATAAGCACTACCGAGTTCAGGCAGCTGGACTCTCCCATGAGCAAGGAGATCATCCATCGGCTATTAAATCCCTTAAGAGTGGCAAAGCCCAGGCCCAGATGGCTACCATCTGACTTTTTTTTTTTTAACCTTTTAGTTCTGACCTGTATAAGCTGCTACTTGATATGTTCTGTGGAGGGCTTGGAGCAAGGCTATTGCCCCTCTCATGTGGTCTGCTATGATCACTGTGCTTCCAAAACCAGGCAAAGACCCCACACTTTGTGCCTCTCAGAGCCATATCCCTGCTCATGGCAGGTTACACAATTCTGGTCAAAGCTATTGCTACCAAGATTGAGCCAATCCACGCCATCTAGAATCCAATCAGACCAAGCGGGTTTGTTAAGGGGCATCAAGGTAAACATAACATTCACAGAACTTTAAACATCCTATACAAATGGTCAAAAACCCAGCTAAAGCATGGTGTGGCAGTCCTTACCATGAAGCAGAAAAGTGCATGGAGTGGGGTATATGCTTGAAACACTAAGACATGAGTCTGGGGCCACATCTAATAATGTATACTTCCTACAGCAGAGATTGTGATCAATGGAGGTTAATCCCCGGAGAGGTATGAGGCAGGGTGCCTGCTCTCTACCCCCCTGCTCTACAACAGGACCTTGGAACCATTGGCAGCAGCTATAATGGGTCGCCAGGTATCCAAGGCTCAGGGAGAGGTGTGTAAGCACAAAGTTGCTGGTTTGCTGACTGATCTACTGTTTACCTGATGAACCCGGCTGGATGTGCTCAAGGTCCACTCCCTCCTTCGTGAGTATGGCTCCCTTTCTGGGCACAAGATTAACTGGATGAAAAGCAAACTAATCAATTAAATATTTATTTAACTAGGCTATCATCATTCAGCAAAACTCATTTTCAAGATGGACCTGGATAGCTTCGAGACCAGTGTACAATACAATTAAGACATCAAAGTTCACAATAGTTACAGTATTCAGAAAGAGTGTCAGCTAGAAAGTGGTAGTATTAGCGAAGTAACGCATTTTGGTAAATGAAGACAGTATATACACAAGAACCAGCATGAGAAACATACGCATATTTACAGGCATATTACAGCAGATGTCCACAACACATCTCCAGCAATCAAAAAATAATTAGTAGGACTAGGAGAGCACAGCAGGTGAAGAGAGGGATAGGCAAAAGGAAGGTGGGAAGGAGGGCGAAAAAAGGTATAAGGGCAGTAAGGGTGGGAGCATTAAGTGGGAAGGGCTGAGGTGCAGAAACAAGGAATATAAGTTTCAGCAATCATAGAGTGCTGTTCCTGCCTAATTAGTGGTAGGAAGGGCAATGAAGCATGACTGCAGGAATCGAACGATTCAAGTATCAAGCACAGTGACCAAAAAATACTGGTTACTCACCTGTAACAGGAGTTCTAGGAATGGCATATGTTGTTCATCCACACTTCTTGGCAGGTTATTTGCAGCTTTAATTGTTGCCGGAAGGTCTTCAGTTGGCTCCCTCCCACCCACTCGGGTGGCAAAACCTCGGCTCCGCCCATGACGCCAGATCTAGCCCGCTGGAAGCCAGGTTGTGCGCCGGGGCCGGAGGACGGGTGGGTTATGTGGATGAACAACATATACCATTCCTAGAACTCCTGTTACAAGCGAGTAACCTGTATTTCTAGGGACTTGGATAAGTTGTTCAAAACACACTTCTGCAGACTCCTAGCAGTTCTCCGAGAGGAGGGAGGCAAGGCGCACACCGGATACTACTTGGGAAATAAGGATCGAGAACGAGGCCCCAAAACCAGCATCCCGCGTGACTCAAGGTCGATGTAGTGGGTAATAAAGGTATGTGCCGACTTCCAGGTAGCAGCCCTGCAGATATCCTGGATAGGGACGCCCCGGAAGCAGCTACCGATGCAGCGTATGGCGGGTAGAATGAGCTCTTATCCTCTGGGAGGCTCCATGCCCGCTAACCTATAGCAGAGCTCTATGCAGGAGGTAACCTACCTGCTTATCGTCCGCTTAGCTGCAGGTCTGCCAGGTGCGGCTTCAGCGTAGGTGACAAACAGCTAGTGAACCTCTCCCCGAATTTCAGCCATCCGCTTCCTTATAATGCTTAGCCATCTAGGGTCCAAAGTATGGAGCCTATATTCGCCTCCGAGGTGCGATTGGGTAGAACACCGCAGAGTCAACACCTGTTAAGGTGAAACTCTGACACCACCTTCGAAGGAATTTGAGTGGGGCGCAGGACAACCTCGTCCCTGTGGAAGACCAGATAAGGAGACTCGATGGAAAGCGCCTGGAGCTCTCCCATCCTTCTGGCTGATGTGATAGCCACCAAGAAGGCGCTCTTCCACGACAGGTGAGAAATACATCGCACCTGTGCATTGGTTCGAATGGCTTGCCCATGAGCTTGGCCAATAGCAGCAGTAGATCCCACAGAGGTGGAGGTTCTTGCACCGGAGGGGAAATGTGGTCAAGGCCTTTGAAAAGCACCACCACCTTCTCCTGCACCACTGACTGCTTCCCGCCCGCCCCAGTAAGTAGAGATGTCTGCCAGGTGCACCTTAAGGGTCGTCACCAAAGCCCTTCCTGAGAAAGGGACCAGATAGTCCAGAATGCTTGCTAAGGACAGGCGGAAGGGTCAAAGCCTTCCTGACACCAAATGGAGAATCTCTTCCATTTGAAGGCATAGCATTTCCTGGTCGACTCTTATGGGATGCCTCAATGACGTTGAGGACCTCGTCAGAAAGACCCATGGCCTGGAACTCCAGCTGCTCAGGAACCAGGCCACCAGGTGCAGGATTGAAGGTCCAGAAGGAATACCTTCCCTGGTTGACTGAGATCAGGTCCGAGGCGGGCTGGGAGCTGCCTCAGGAGCCTGGAGCTGAGGCTGAGAGATCTGGATACCAGAACTGGTGGGGCCAGTCTTGGGCTACCAGAATCACCTGCTCCTTGTCCCTCCTCACCTTGAGAAGCACCTTGTGGATCAAGGAAATGGGGAAGGCTTAGAAGAGGCCTGGGGTCCAAGGCCCGAGAAGGCATCCTCGCAGCCAGCCCTGCTGAGGGGTGGGCATGGAATAGACTCAGCCGATTCTCCTGAGGCAAACAGGTCCACCTGAGGCGTGCCCAGTGGGAGAACAGATGTTGTACTACCTCGGCAGGGCGACCACTCGTGAGACGCAGCCCCTATCCGGCTTGAGGCATCGGCCAGGGTGTTGGAGGCTCCTGCCACGTGAATGGCTAGGAGATCCACCTCCAGGCTGCGCCGAGGGACCATATATGGAGAGCTTCCTTGCATAACAGCATGGAAGCGCTCGCCCTGGTGGTTCAGATAGTACATGGTCATGGTATTGTCCGCCTGGACCTGAACCACCTGACCCATAGAAACGGAGCGAAGGCGGTGAGAGCTAGGCAGGACCGCCGAGTTCCAGCAGGTTGATATGCATCAGGACTCCCAAGGGGACCAGAAGTCGTGGCGCTCTGTGCTCCCCAGATGGGCACCCCAACCCATCAGAGATGCATCAGTCGATGAGAGACTGTACGGCTTGGGGCGGGCCAGATGGGATGCACTCCTGCAGATGTGCCGGAGCGGTCCACCACTGGAGCGTTCACATCTCCTGGGTCACTGTCACGGGCTGGTCCAACGGATCGCAGCGTTGTGACCACTGGCTGGCCAGTCCCCAATGAAGGGGACGCGATGTACCAATGGGCCCAACGGACCACACTGGGCAGGCCGCCATGAGGCCACAGGTGCAGGAAGTCCCAGGTAGGGATGCAATTGCCCAACCAGAAATGATTGGGCAAAAGAAGAAAGAACCTCGGCCCTGTCTGCCGGGAGGCAAGCTCTGGCTCGAAGAGAGTCGAGCTCTGCCCCAATGAAGAGCATCACCTGCTTCAGCACGAGTTCCGACTTGGCCCTGCTGATGAGGAGGCCAATCTGAGAGCAAACCTGAGGGCCAGATCTTTGGACCGCTTCCTCCCCTCTGGAGGGGGCTGCAATCAGCCAGTCGTCCAGGTAGGGGTACACCGACCCTTCCAGGCGCAGGGAATGCTGTCACCACTGCCATGCATTTGTGAAGATCCTGGGAGCTAGGGAGAGGCCAAGGGCATGGCCCGAACTGTAGGGATCCCTCTGCTCTGAAGCAGAGTAATCTCTGATGAGACGGACGGATTGAGACATGAAAGAACGCGTCCTGGAGGTCCTGGGAACAGAACCACATGCCTCATTCCAAGGATGGGATTATCTGAGCCAGAGTGACCATCGTGAAAGTCCGAGACCTTAGGAACCTGTTCAGGTCGTGAATGGGGCACTAGCACCCTGGCTCATTTTGGGACCAGGAAATACCTGGACACATACCCGGTCTGGAGAAGGATCGCCACCTTCCTGATCACCTCCTTTCGAGGAGCAGGGCAGTATCGGCTCGTGGGCCAACAGCGAGGCTGTGGACCCGTGGACCCGCAGGAGCGACGGCTCGAAGGGTGGAGCCTGCTCGAACTCCAGAGGCAGGCCTTTTCCTACCACCGCCACACCCAGTGGTCCGTGGTGATAGCGGACCAGGCGGAAAGGAAGTGGCGGAGCCTGCCCCAAGGGGGAACCCGGGGAGGAGAGGCTGTGGGCGGCACCTCAACCTGGCTACTGGCAGGCTGGAGGAGGAACCGCCAAGGACCTCCTGGGCCTTTACCTCCTTGCTTGCTGTTGGAGGAAGCCGCCGCTTGGGTTTGGGATGCTGCGTGAGCCTGCTGGCCCTGTTGCTGGTGCTGTTGGGCCAGTCGAGCTGCAGGGGCCGAAGGACGAAAGGACTTATGCTGTTGCTGACGGCGGCCTTTGTCCATCTGGGTGGAGGTGACAGAGTCCAGAGTGACATTGAACTTTCGATCCGCTGGAGGTGTCCCTCCACCCAGGGCCGAAGAGGTCAGTCCCCAAGAAAGAGACGTCCGCCAACTTGTGCTGGGTATCCGCCGTGAAGGTGGATATCCTCAGCCACGCCTCATGGGCGATGGCCACCGCAGCCGCTACTGACCTGGCACAGGAATTACCTATATCCAGAGCAGTCTGAAGCTGCTGCTTCGCCACCGCCTTACCCTGGTCCCGCACCTGACGGACTGTGGTCTGTAGGTCAGTCGGAGATGAGGGACAACCTCATCCAGGGAGCTCAAGAGGTGTGGGAGAAATGTGCCATCAGCATGGCTGAGCTGGCCTGACAGAGGCTGAGGGAGGACGCAGCGACACTTTGCGCCTGGCAAAGTCCAGCTTTTGGACTCTTTGTCGGGGGCTTATCCGATCCCGAGCGCTACCGAACGCAGGAAGACGCTTGTCGGTGACTAACCCTCGGCAGAGGGTGCTCCGAGAAACCGGGCAAAGAGCCGGTAGAGACCGTGATACTTCCTAGCCATCCTGACCGAGGGCGAGGACAGGAAGCAGGCCGCTGCCAGAGCTCCAAGGCTGGCCGACAATGGCCTCAGCCACCGGAAAGGCCTCCGTGGGGGAATCCTCTGTCCAGAATTCCATCAGGGATACTTGGCTGCGTTAGACACGGGCTCAAGCTGCATCCCGTGGACTCCGAGACGAGTCAAGGCAGACCCAAGAAGGACGATGGGCTATTGTCCAATGACTGACCCCAGAGGACTCCAGGCTCGACCTGCCTGGAGAACAGGGAGGAGTCGCGCGGATTCCAAACAGTCTGCGAAAAACTGCCTCGCCTCAGCCACCCTCTACCTGCCAAGGACGGTCGGGAGTGAGGGTGACTGACAACCTGTGGGGCAGGCCGTGACCAGACTGAGAATCCTTGTCGGTGCCCCAGACTTCGGTTGTGGAGGCGGAGGCTCCACCACAATCGGTGGAGCAGCCAGTATTAGCCGAGCAATCAGCCCTGGAATGGCAACTTACTGGGGCAAGCGGTTGCTTCGTCGTCGGGCGACAGCCACTTGATGGCCGGGATTTGAACCGAGTCAGTTTAGACCCAGACAACAGTAACTGCTGCCTCATAAGCCCTCATAGCGCCAACGACTTACGCCAAGCCTCCTCATCCGAGGAAGAGGACAAGGAGGAACGGTGTCACCGCTTACTTTGGTACCGAGATAGAGACTGCCGATGTTGGGCGGAACGGCTAGACCGAGAAGAAGTCCGAGACCGAGGGCGGTCTGGAGGGGGGACACCTGCTCTTCCCTGCTCGGCACTTTAACCGTGACTGCGACCTCAAGGCGAGGCAGATCTCGTCTCCACCGAGGGAACGGTGAAGGTGGGCTGTCTGCTTCACCAGTCAACAGCCCGCCTGATGGATCGAGAAAAATCTTGACTGCGGACGGGAATCTCAGCAGGCTGGCCTGACAGGGACACCATGAAGCCAGCGGCCTGAGCCACAACCCGATCAAGTCGACAGTCGGGTGTCCAGGAAGGAGACCTCTCCCTCCCAAGCGCTCGACGTGAGATCACCTTCACTCCTCCTCTTGGGCCGAGAAGAATGTCCTGATGGCCCTCTCCCTTCGTGGAAAGGGACCGACAAAGCCCTTGAATGTAGCCGTAAGAGGAACTCAGAGAGAGCGGATAAATGCCGCAGAGCGAGGAGGAAGAAGATGCGCCTGGGCCGCCTCCCAGGGCGATCATCTGCTCGGGAGCTGCTCAGCCGAGCCAGCCACCACGAAACCGCCTAACGAGCCTCTTTTTGATTTTACCAGCGAAAACGCTTCTCAGGGCGCCCGAGCTGCAATCAGGCAGTGCGATCATCCAGGACGCTGGCCGAGAAAGAACGGCACAACTCACAGGCCTGCGGGTCGTGATCTAGGTCTAGGCAGACGCATTAGGAGTGGATCCGCCCTGACATTTTCTGATTCGCAAGGGCACCTCCAAAAGCCAGGAAAAGATTTGTCCGTCGAGCCACGAGGGAAGATGAAGACCAGAGTTTAGAAAACTTCAAACCAGTTTCGGACGAACTCAAGAGTTAGGATCCAGTCTAAAAGGCAGAGTGCTAAGGAGGGAACCTGAGCTCCAAGCGGTAAGGAAGATTTGGCATCATGGGACGGAGCCGAGAGTTTTACCATCCAGGTGGATGAGAGGAGCCAGCTTGAAGACCTTCCGCAACAATTAAAGCGGCAAGGAACCTGCCAAGAAGAGTGGATTGAACAACATATCCATGTCCCTAGAATAAGGTATTTAGAAGCTAAGGGTGAGAAGATTGATGGGGAAAAATGAGCAGGGTGGAAGCAGCTAAGCCAGATAGGACATAGAAATGCACTACCTAGAGCAAAATGGGAAGATTAGGGGTGAGGAAAGCATTTACAGGATTCCTTATATGAATGAGCATATAGAGTTTTGAAGACAGATAGGTTGGTAAGAATGATGAGTTTCAATGTTTTTGCAACTTGTTCCACAGAACGGGCAGCACATAACTTATGGTGGCCCTACAAAATGTATTTTTACCTCTGGTACTTTCAAAGAGATATAGGAGGTACTTATAGTGCATAGTTTACCTACCAAACTCAGCGGAAGGCAGTCAGAAATGTACTGGGGCAGTTTTTGGTAATAGCTCTATCTATATGTCCAAAGTGCAGCATTTCTTTGACGCCTATAGGGTAGGGAAGTCCACCCCATAGCCGCATATTGGGGAACAGTGGTGTGTTGAGCCAACTGGCAAAGTTAACAAAACCCAGCTTGTCACCAGTCTTGGAGGCCTGCAATTGGTAAATTAAATTAAATACCTGGGATTTGCATACCTTCACTGTTCAGCCGACTCTATGCCAAAAACTTAAAACTCCTTCTCCTTAAGCTTTCAGAGGAATACCAATGGTGGCAGTCCCTTATCTTATCTTTACTAGGACGCATCAATACCATTAAAACACGATATTGCCTAGATGCCTATATTTGTATCAGTCCTTACCTATACATATGCCATTAGTACACAGTAAACGTCCAATTCCATTATCCATAGGTTTTTATGGAGAGAGAATCTGCCTGTATCAAACGGCCCATGCTGCAGTTACCTGTCAGTTAAGAGGCACTGGCCTTCCACATTTCCAATCAGAATGGGTACCTCTATGCCCTCTGTTGCTTATTGAACAGGAGGAGTTGAGATGTGACCTTTATTTAGAATACGGTACAGATCCTTATGGAACCTCACTCCACCTAGGGTGTCCAACTTTTGTGGCAACTACGATTAAGGTATGGCTGGTCTTGCACCAACACACAGACCGTCTGAAAATGCCCTCTCCATGTACCGATCTCCCTCCGCTATGAAAGAAAAGGCCCTTAACCAGTACAGCTACATCAAAGACCGCTCAAGTGGTATCATCAGGGCTTAAAGTCTGTTTTCAGGTGTAAAGGAAGCAGAATCCTCAAGTGTACTGAAATTATAGAAGATTGGAACATTTCCCCAGGGGACTACTTTGTGTACTGCTGTGGGACGTATACTGGGCACATCACTGGACAGTACCTGTGGATGGGCTAGTCTCTCCCATTTGAAGGGGAACTTTACTGATACTAACTGTGTAGTAAGCTTCCTCAACATTTTATCGCAGCTCGCAAGGAAAGATGATCAGCCAGTGGCAGACATCAGAACAAAGTGGAAGCGGATTTAAATGCAAAACTGATAATGCCACTTGGCATTTAGCTTCCAAACTCTTTCAAATGTGCTTCAGTAGCAACAAATTGACAAAATCATTTCAAGTTTATTTACAAGGTGTATATAACCAAAACAAAAAACTGCATACTTTAAACCCTGAAAACTCGGATATATGTCACAAATGTTCACAGGAAGAGGCAGATTTCCTGCCCGTAGCTCTAACCTGCTCAATGGTTACCCCTTGGTAGGTAGAAGGCTCCTGACAGAGCCACGGTCCAAAAACAGAGCCCCAGAAGAGGCCACAGACTACTGATCTGAATAGTTTGATGACTCTCAAAGATGCCCTTGGCTGAAGTTCTGCCATGGACCTCCCAGCATTCATCGCCTCTGGGTAATCCTTCTGACAACCAGCTTGGCAAGCTGGGATTTGAAAGGCCGACCTTCTTAGTCACAGCACTGACTGGTGGCTGTCAAGGTGGCAGCTTCATCATCATCAGCGGAAAAGCAGGTGTGTAAAGTACCTGTGGGACCTGGATGGTGGAGCAACCAGTGGCAGCTTCCAGAGGACCAAAGGTCCTTGTTGTAGAGCCCTACCCTGCCCCACCCCTGCCCCTATTAGCCCACTGCCACAAGGGGAATTCCTTGTAGTACCAGCATATTTTGTCAATACCACCCTCATCTGAGGATGAGGACTGTCAACAGTGGTGCTTCCCAGCTGAGTGGACTGAGAGCGCAAATGCCTTGACCGACGACCACCCAGTTGATAGTGAGCAGAGTACTCAGGTTGTTGGTCAGAAATAGCAGGCCGCGCTCCATTCAGCAATAAAAGTGAAGACCCAACCCGTTGGAGGCTGGTCCCAATCAGGGCTCACCGAGTCACCTAGAGCCACAGTTAGAAGGGACAAGTGACTTGGAGGGCAAGAGGAACTAAGTGGAGGACGAACCGGAGGGTTTCTAGCATCCAGACCATGGCCCCTTTTCTATAAGTTCCAGGACACGCCTCACATGCCTCAGTAGTGATCGCCTCCACTGCTTTAGATGCAGGAGATCTTCCCACACCCTGGAGGCACACTAGGAGGAGGGCTGAAGAGAGTCAGGTGGAACTGCCGGAACCCATTCCTTTGTGTGCTTTAACATGGGCATTGGGGATGGACCTGGGAGGGAACCAGTACTCTACCATGGGATTGCTGATGGTATGCGAGTTACCCAGGCATCAGGCCTCCAAAACATCCCTGATCACACCCTCTGGTGAGCGAGAGTAAAGGGAGTTCACAGACCTTAAAATCATTTTGAAGACTGCAGTTCACTAAGTGCATTTTCTACATCATTACCAAATAGTTTGGAGCCCCTAAAAGGAGTATTCAAAACAGCCTGTTGCATGCAAGTAGCAAAACCAGCTACCCTGAGCCAGGCATAATGTCTAATTTTGATACCAGAGACCGCAGCCTTGGCAGAGGCATCCAACACATATGCTTAACGTAACAGATATTTGAAGCAAGTCAGTCTTAGCAGAACCATCAGGTAAAGCCAATACTGCAGTGTGTGCAGATTTCCACAGACTATTCTATTTTTTTCGTAGTGGCCTGGTAAATAGCAATCCAGAGGCCTAAAGATGCAGAGGTATAAGAGGGTTTTGCCCATTGCATCCAACGTCCCACATTAGTTGTCTGAAGGCAAAGTATTCATGTGTCTAGTGTCTAGGGGCCTTAGAGCCATAATGACTACAAAGTCAGTTTCAGGCTGCGCAGCATAATAAGGCTTAACAGATGAAGTAGGGCACTGTTTGTCAGTCTTTCTTGGAACTGCAGGCAGGGTATTGGGCCCACGCCAGGCAGCAAAGGTAGCATCCTCTAATGCAGGATACATAGAAGGAATAATAACTGAAGATGTGGAAGGAACCTCCAAAAATTTAATGCAATGCCTTTTAGTGGAAACTTTCTCCTCAACAGTAAAATCCATGGTAGATTGCATCTGGTGACAGCAGAAGGTAACACAGCATGTCTGGAAACGACGCCAGCACAGTCTCGGAGTTGACGGCACCCCAAAAGGGTTCCAGGACTACATGAGTATAAGGGTCAGAGCTCAACGATGGTAGCAATGTACCATCCATAGCAGGTATGGTGGTGCCTGAGCCAAGCTCTGTCCTTGGTGTCTTAACGGTCAGGAGGGGTCTGCAGTTGACTACACCAGAGCGATGAAGACAAGGATGCAACTGATTTCAATGGTGACCTCAACTCACTGATGAAGTGGACCTCCCATTGTGCTCATGCTTCTGTCCAGAAGAGGAGGAAGTTTCTGACAATGACTTTCCTGTCTTAGTCTCTACGACTCTGACGACCGCTTCTCGGAGGGTGACATCACAGCATACTTGCAAGGATCCTTCCCAGACAACAGTAAGGGTGAAGCAGAAGCAGAACCCACAGTCTTTTCCATGACGTTCAATGCTTTTAGGGCAAGGAAGGTTTCTAAAGCCTTCCATCGGCGCTTTGTTCTGTACAATGCCTTCAGAAAGTATTCACCCACCTTGATTTTGTCACATTTTGTGATGTTGCAAACTCAAATTAAAATACATTTATATGGGATTTTTTGTCATGTAAATTTTTGTACATGTAATTTAAAAGAAAACCTGAAATGTCCTGATTTGATAAGTATTCTCACCTTTGCTATTTGTGGCTAAACTGCCACAAAGCTTCTGAAGAAGGACCTGGTTGGTTCAAAGCTAAAGCACTTTGTTCTTTCTCTGTAACATCCATGTTGGTCCAATAAAAGGTATCAAATCATCTGTTTCTGGCCCCTTGCTATGACACTCCAAACTGAGCTCAGGTGCATCCAATTTCTTTGTGAGATTACTCTAAAACTTGAATGGAGTCCACCTGTGGTCAGTTCAAATGGTTGACATGATTTCAGAGGAAATACACCTGTCTATATAAGGCCCCACTGTTGACAGTGTATGTCAGAGCAGAAACTCTACCATGAAGACCAAGGAGCTGTCCGAGAACTCCGTGATAGAACTGTAAGGAGGTATAGATCTGGGGAGGGGTCTAAAATATTTCTAGGGTGTTGAAAGTTCCCAGGAGCACAGTCAAGTCCATCATTAGGAAATGGAAAGATTACGGAACCACCGGACTCTTCCTAGAGCAGGCTGTCCTCCCAAACTGAGCAACGGGCAAGAAGTACCTTGGTCAGGAAGTGACCAAGAACCCAATGACCACCCTGACAGAACTACAGAGTTCCACGGCTGAGATGGGAGAACCTGTCCAGAGGACAACAATCTCTGCAGCAGTTCACAGATGTAGCCTCTACTGGAGAGTGGCTAGATGGAAGCCATTCCTGAGAAAAGGCCACATAACAGCATGCCTGGAGTTTGCAAGAAGGAACGGGCAGACTCTGAGACCGTGTGGCAAAGATTCTCTGGTCTGATGAAACAAAAATTTAACTCTTTGGCCTGAATGCAAAGCGCTATACCTGGTGCAAACCGAACACAGCTCATCACCTGTGTAACACCATCCCTACCATGAAGCATGGTGGTGGCAGCATCATGTTATGGGGATGCTTTTCAGCGGCAGGAACTGGGGCACTTGTCAGGATAGAGGGAACAATGAATGCAGCCAAATACAGGCACATCCTTGAAGAGAGCCTGCATCAGTCTGCAATAGACCTTGACTGGGGCAAAGATTTACATTCCAACAGGTCAACGACCCCAAGCATACAGTCAAAGCAACACTGGAGTGGCTTCAGAACAAGAAGGTGAATGTCCCTGAGTGGCCCAGCCAAAGCCCAGACTTGAATGCCATTGAGAATCTGTGGAAAGACTTAAAGATTGTGGTTCACCGACGCTACCCATCCAACTTGACAGAGCTTGAGCAAATCTGCAAGGAAGAATGGTGAAAAATCCCCAAATCCAGATGTGCAAAGCTGATACAGATATACCCAAGAAGACTCAAAGCTGTAATTGCTGCCAAAGGCGCTTCTACAAAGTATTGACTCACGGGGTGAATACTTAAGTAAACAAGATATTTCAGTTTTTAATATGTCATAAATGTTTGTTACACAATAAATTTAAATTGTTCAGTATGCTGTGAGAATCAAGGGTAAAAAATAATTTCAATGCATTAAAAATTCTGGTAGTAACACAACAAAATGTGACAAAATCCAAGGGGAGGGGTGAATACTTTCTGAAGGCACTGTAGGCTGGTTGAAACTCTAGCAGTTCGGCACGCACTATAGCCCAGTGGGTAGCACTGTGCACTCCCACTCTGGCGACCCAGGTTCAGAAGCAAGCCCAGGAACATAGTCAGGTGACTCTAAGGGTTGGGTAGGTGCTGCCTTGCAGCAGCACTCCAGAGCAAGGAGAGTGGGGAGAGGAGATGGGGGATGGCATCAGATCCTGTCACTCTAGCAACCCCTGGTGGGCCAGGAGCTTGCCTCTTTCACAGGGGCATGCTACAGTGCGAGCTCCCTCAGGGCTAGGCCTGATGTTAGGGAGGTGGGCGGGCATGAAAATGGAAAACACCCGCTTAGCTGCAGGATGATTCCCTGAATGTTGCAGCCTCTGCACCACCTACAGGGCCCTGGGAAATTCTGCACTATGCTTCTAGGGTGGGAGGATGCACCTCCCGCCTCGGACCCTGCCACGAGGGGAGGGTAGATCTGTGGGGACCTTCCTCAGGTAAGTCCCTCAGACAGTGGGAGGCGAGGTGTGCGACTAGAGAGGAGGAAGGAAGGCAGCTGGGTGGTGGGGAACTGTAGCTCTTGCAGGCCCTCATGTCATGATATATGCTTAAACAACACATAGAAAGTGTTGTCCTTGTAGATTTTGTAGATGCAGGAACAATACTGGAACAAAGGTTCTCTATTCTTCGGTGGCATACAGAGACAACAATGAAGAAATATACCAAAAAAAAAGGCAATGGCTATTTTGACGATTCTCAGCAGGTCAATGCTTTTGGGACAAGAACAGAGAACCTTTGTTCCAATATTGTTCCTGCATCTACAAAATCTACAAGGACAATGCTCACACTATTTCTGTAAGTTGTTTGAGCATATATCATGACATGAGGGCCTGCAAGAGCTAACACCGTCAGTGGCTCAGTAGGTAGCACTCTCACCTCTGAGGCCGGGAGATCAGAGGGCTGTGGGTTCAGTTCTCACATCTGGCACTTGGGTTAATATCCAGTACTGACACTGCAGTGCAGCATGAGAGGAGTACTGCACTTCTGAGGTGCCGCCTTTCAGATGAGACGTTAAACCGAGGTCCCATCTGCCTGGATTGGTGGTAGTTCAGGTGGATGTTAAAGATCCCATGGCACTTACTGAAAAGAGTAGGGGAATTTCGCCAGTGTCCTGGCCAAATTTCCTCATTCACAAAAAAAAAAATACCAACAGCTTCATCTGGTTCAAGGTCAGTTGACATTCATCTGTATCCCCTCCCTGGGTCGTGCCTGAAAATAGGCAGATTTGTCTAGTGCACTTACCCGGTCAACAAAAACTAAAGAAATAAATAAAATAAATCAGGATGACGGACGACAGGAGAAAAGAACTGAGGAGTGTTGAGGCGGTGATGCTCGCGTCACTGTGAGCGACACCACGGCTGGCAAAAGCTTCTGAGAGGTCCTGTCACTGACTGTTTTCAATTCCAAAGGTGTGATCCAATGGAAGAGATATCCTTGATAAAGATTATGTATTTTGTTTAGTACTACTTGTGACTGGCTTCCATCCTCCTTGGTATTTTTCACTGCAGTGTGTTTCTAGGTTTCCTGGATATTCACGGATGTCAGTTCTCCAACTCAGTGCTGTTACCCCAGAGCTGCAGAACAGTGGAAATGACACCAGAGAATACGAGAAAGCACAGAAACTGTCAGCAGGGAAGAGGAAGGCTAGCATCAGACCCCATGGCAGTAAAAATACAATAAAAATGCTTTCTATAACAAGAAACAAAAAGCACTTATACAGGAACCAACAAAGACACTGGGCTCAGAACATGGGCCCCTCAGCTGTAAGCAGTCTTTTAAAACTACTTTAAGAGACAGCATGTTTGCATGCGACCGAGAGACCACATTTGTAGCCTAGCCTCCAGGTTTGTTTCTCTAAGAATACATGCTGCCTTTACTTCTCAGATTAGCACCTTAGGAAACTGCAAGAGCATGTCTCTGCTAGTAAAATGATTGACTTTAAGATTTTTAAGTGTTTCTCCCTTTTCAACTATTTGTTAAGCAGCATAAGCATATCAGAAAGGGTGGATCCCACGAAGGGCAGAAATGAAAGAGTCCCATCCCATCTGGGGTGTACTGTTTGCTTTACTAGGTCGTGTTAAAAACCTCTTCTTGCTACCAGGATTCCATATTCCTGGTCATATGTCACCAACAGATAATAATGGCTGAGCCCACCTAGCTGTATCAGTGGCATTCAAATGAGGGTACTGAGCTTAACTGTAGCAAGCAACAATCCAGAGATATCAATGACAAAGATGGCCCTATGTTGATACTATGCTTCCACCATATTGTGGAATCTTGTGATGTCATGCAGGGGAAATGTAACCTAACTACAGCTAGTTTGCCTGTCTGATTTCTTCAGCAGGATGCAGTTCCATGTCTCTCCACTGTGGATAAAGACCGAATACTGTGAAGTTGGAAAATGCCCTGCCAGAAAAGCCTCTCCTCTTAGAGCACCTTCCAGGCCTACTGTTTCAATGAGTTCTCAAATGAGGCTGAAGATGTTATGACACGTGGCCGACCAATGGGAAAATAAGTTAGCTTCTGTCAGTTCTGAGGATGGGTCCGACTTACACTTAAGTCGCTTCTCCACCTCTTTACATTAAGTAACTCTTAGAGATGCATCCATGTTTAGAACAAACTGTGGCCTTGGGCAAAATTAAACCCAACAAGAACATTCTATAACAAAAGTATTTATTTATTTTTTTAAATAACTTACCTTTTTACTGCTTTATGGGCCAGCATTCTGTTGCCTGTGAGGAATGTGATAGTGCCCAGGATAGCAAGATATTTCATAGTCTGGAACATGTCAAGATGAGTCCAGTACAATACATCAGTCCCAGCATAGCTTAAATAAAAATAATAATGATCTTTATAATAATAATTGTAGTAATAAATTATTTAAACAGATGGCCTAACTCACAGAAGACTCCAACTTTAAAACTGCAGTACCGACTGGTCCAATGGCGCCAGCAATAGTGTGTGGCAGCCCCAGCCTCGCATCATTTAATTATTTACTTCATTTTATTAACCTGGTGAACCCACTGGGCCAGAGGTCCCTTTTTTCAGGGGCGACCGAATTAGTTACATCAAGACTCGTCGGATATTTAGCATTACAGAATAACAAGGTAATTGCAGGAACAAACATAGCTTTTCAAAGTGCATTACATTTCAGAGGTGCCTTCGATTTGAGGAGGGCAAGACATCATACTAACACATTAGACTAGACAGGAGGTGACTTCAGACAATGACAGATTGTTAAGAAAACAAGCATTAGACCCCAATTGAGCATTTTGACACTGAACACCTTACACAGTGGAGCTTTAGAGCAGGGGCGTTTCTGCCCAGGCAGGTTAGTCTACTTGGGTCTTGTGTCGATTATCGTGAGCACGTGAAGAGGGTGTTTCTAGCAGGTGCACTTTGAGCCCCTTTTCTGAAGGTGCCCAGAGAGCTGGCAGTCTGTAAATGGTCAGGGAGGTCATTCCAGGGCATTATAGCTGTATGAAAGGATGACTTGCTACCTGCTGCCATCCTTACTTTGTGAACCTCCAGAAGATTCCTGTTAAAGCTAAGGAGCAGTCTACCCATGGTGCTTGGGAACTGAATCCTAAATCAAAGCCCTGGGCTAGATGAGTCATGGAACTGTCACAGTGGTGGTGCTCATATATTTTTTTTTTTTTTGGGGGGCGCTCTGGTTATCCACCAGACAGAATTTCAGTGAGCTGTGGGGCGCCATGAATGTCTTTTGTGGCCACACAGTGTCTTGCCCTCACAATGAAGGCATGGCAGTGAACACACACACACGGCACTGGGAGATGGTAAAGGTTAAAATGGGGAGACAAAGACCAAGAGGAGTGGCACAGTGATGTCCTTCTGCCCAAGTCACAATGCTTTGGGAATGTTCTCAGTTGACTCCAGCAGGTGTTAAACGACAGCCTGGTGGCAATCCAAAGGGCTCCTGGGAGTCAGTCACCAGTACCTGAACTAGGGAGCAAGGCAAGTGACTGCAGCATGGCAGGCACTGTGGCAGGGGATATTTATTTTAGAATTTTGACCAGGAAAGGCACACTGAGCCAAAGCTCATTTCCAGGTGCAGTTTATGGACTTTGTTTCTTGGCGTAATTGCAACTCTTATCTTCATATCCTGTTGTAGCCTATTTCTATAATAGATTTAGAAAATAATACCAACATCTGCATCTCAGAAGCCCCTTCATGGGTTGTTTCTTTCCTTATGTACATAGTTCTATCCTGTCCTTATGTCACATTGACAAATACAGAATATCCAGTTGAGCCACAGTTACCTTAGTGAAAGCACACCTGGGCTGAGGAGCTGTGATGTACTTGTTCTCGGAGACAGAACAACAAGATCCCCGGTGCTATTTATTAAGTGGATGGTAAGTAGCTTCTGGAGCCTACTGCTTGTCCCAGCCCTTTATTTCCATGCCCATCCCTCCCTGGGAGTTGTGTGAGGTGTACACCCCACATACTAGTCTGGACAAAGTTGAAATGGCACTGTGAGATGGCATCTTGCTTTCCTTTCTCTGTCCTCTGTTTGTATGCACATTCCTGTATACTGAATAAAATCTGATTAAAAGAAAAGCGACCCACGTCAGCGACCGGGTTCGAAATGACTTGAGTTGCTGGGGTGGCAGGGAGGAGAGGATCGAGCATCTGTGGGACTGCTCTCCTATCCTGGGATAGGTTTGGGGATAGCCTCGCTTGGCAGCGGCCCCAGTGAGTTGGGGCACTACGGCGCACGGGAACCTAGAAAAGCGGAAATACCGCTTGCTGACCTCGGATGAGGCCCTCTGTCCCCGACACCTGCAGTGCCTTCTGGGGGCCTCTTTCTCCTCAGCAGCATCCCTGGGCCCTCACGAGTCGCTGGGCTATCCTCCCCTGGTGCCTTCCCTTCAGAGGAGGAGGACCCGCCCGGTGAAGGGATCATCTGGGATACCCTAGGAACTGGCTGCAATGTGAGGAGTCAGAGAGGCTCTGAGAAGGACAGTGGGGTTTGGAGGGACTTGTGGCAGCACAAGGAGTGGGGTCACCAAGACAGCAGGCGAATAAATAAGATAAAAAAAAAAAAAAAAAAAGAAAAAAGTACAGCAGAGTTATCCATCACAGATCCAATACTGTCTTTTGATAGACAGTTTATCTCTTGTCCACACTACCCCACTGTGGCAAAGCCTATAGCAAGGGACTGCCTGATTAGTCAGAAGTGACCAAACCCACCTACTGCACTCTTACAAACAATGTTCCAGCGCGCTTGGATGTAGCGACTAACATGCTTTCGTCAGGCAGCCTGCCTCTCAACAATAACAGACTTTCACCCTTCTATTATGATCCACATCTGCCCACAAATCCCGCACTCCCGGGCCACCAAGGAACAACTGTGTAGCTGCTAGGAAGCCATAAACCTCCTCAAAACAGGAGACGTCCATGTCAATGTCAAGACACTTAGATCTCCTTTTGCCACCCAGTTTGAAGTGACCTAGGCTCAAGGCGTGGCCGAGGCAGTCTGTGTACTAAGTCAGCATTGACACTTATCATTGGGCTATTGGACAGCCCCATTCCAAATTCAAATTCTTAAGTTCCACCTCCTGTAAGAACTAATTCTATACTGTAATGAATTCTCATGACTGTTGCATGCATGACAGATAAGATAGTAATAATAAAAAGATCACGAGAGTGGAGTGCATGTCATTAAACCCTTTATTCTAGTGCATACAGTATGGGCCATTCAGGTCCTACTGAAAGAACTGACAAACTCTTCAACAGATTGTTCATATTTTGCTTCTTGTGATTTCAGTCCTCTTCATGGAGTTATACTACAGAAAATCATTGGGCTCTGTAGCGGACTATAACACGTTAATGAAGTTTGGGAGTAGTAAAGACCTCTATTCCATGCTCTTTCAAGAGGCCTGGTCTTTCAAGTAGCAATGACAGCTTTCATCATGTACCATGTATGACATCATAAGCAGCCAATTTTTAAGACCCCGAACTCTCCAGGCCAGCTCTGGGCACCAAGTGACGGGACATATACTCGGCACACACTGGTGATCTGGGTTCATACCCAGAATGTCGGGAGTGAAGGTCATTAGGCAGGGTAATAATGAGTGACCACACCTCCAAGCACCTGTTACGCCAGCCCCAAGAATGTACTTTCATGTGGGAGATGAAGTTAAACCTGCTTGCCCATGTCATCTAAAGGAAAATCCACAGCCACTGATCCTCTTGAGTGTTACACATGTTCCTCCCAAACTGTGTTCCCAGTCTGATGCCGCCTTTCTTCTCTCCGAAAACATCAGGAGTTGGGAGGGTCTGGATGTGACAGACAGACCTTGTACTTGGGGTGGGGTGGGGTGGGCACAGACACACTTGGGGCCTGGAACCATGCAATGTGGCCAGGAGTGAGATGGCAGGCAGAAGGAGTTATGACAGGGGACTCGAAGGAGGAGAAGCATTGTAAATACAATAATAATGATAATAAAAATAAAAGGAGTTCGATTTCTGCATACATCAGTAGTTCAAGAATATATTCACTTCAGCTCAAGTGGGTACTGAACAGAGGCGACTACAGCTGGAAGCATCGAGAGCCATTGTAATGGTTGGCATTAGTCTGCATGGCCTGCCAACACCACTGATGTTAAGCTAGGTGGGTGGCATGACCTCTGTGGAGGCAGAAAGAATTAGGAAGTTGACAAAATGGGGGAGGGGCACAATTCAACCCTCCTGGCTATTGGATGCAGTGAAGTCCACCTCTGAGTAGACAACAATAATGCTGTCCATCCTGTAGTCACTTTCACAGGAAAGGAACGGTCGGTAGCTCTCTGCAGGAAGTGAGATCCCCAAATGAAAATCTGAATGTGAGGAAGTACTACTTTACTAAAAGGGTGGTGGAGCCATGGAACCAACTGCCTGCTGAGGTAGCAGGCACAGAGATCAGAATGGCTTAAAACACATCTCCCTCACCTGTGGTAGTCCTGATTTAGTGGGACATGACCGAGTCCTCCCAGAGGACAAAAGTGGTTGCCATAAAAGGGAGAATGTTATTTCATAAGTCAAGATCCTATCAATATTCTGCTGCTGTTTGCCAACAGAAGGAGCTTGTGACGAGATGCTGCATTTCTAATGTACTGTCAGAATAAATGTTAACATCTAATTAAATAAATTTATTTCTGTGGTTGGTGCTGAGTAACAGCCTACAGTCTGGCTCATAATGCCGGGCTAATCACGGACGTTGGGGCAGTAATGAAAATGGTTGCTCCTCTTACTTCAGACATCCAACAAATTACAGTGAAGGTGTAATACCCCAAGACAACCAAGGAGCCATTCATCGCCTAGAAATTACTGGCTGATCAACTCCAGGAAAATTAAAGACCATTCAACACCCATTACAAAGGGGTGGGGCACCTACAGGGTCATCAAGAGATTAGCTTAGTTAACGTAACACTGACAAGCTGCACAAGATGTCATCAACATCTGAACAGGGTTTAAAAATTCATCACGTTTCGCCACTCTACCTGCATGCCCCAAGTGGAAGATAACAGTGCTTGGTAAAGCTGAAGTTGGAAATGTTGGCACCCATCTTGATCCACTGCAAGGAGAAATAGAAAAGTCCACATGGAACTAAATAGTAGAAAGAGTTTAAACACTTACACAAAAATACTGTGCATTCTAAGTGCATATAAATTAAAATTATTGACATTAAGAGACTCTGCGTACTTATAGTGCATCATGCAAGGTGGGACAAATCAGGTAGCCAGGTGACCAATGGCTACTAAAAAAAAAAAAAAAAAAAATTGGTTTGGATACCAGATTTTAAGTTACTGGCCAGCTGCCTGCCCACAAAGTGATTTCTGAACATTTAATGGAGAACTACGCTGAACCTGTAGTAATTTTCCCCAAAGAAGCAGTTTTTAAATACTGCTTAAAATGCTATTATTGTTCCATTTATACAGGCTCTTTAGTAACCTCAGTGGTATTTTGCTTTCCAACATAGCGGCAAGCACCATTTCAGAACTGTATGATGTAGTTTATGTCCCTCTCAAGCCACATCGCTCTGTAGTAGAACATAAATGCATTCTGCCAATGGAAGAGCAGAAAGAGACAAATTACACCATCCAGTTCTAAAATGGTTCTTAACAGCAGCGTGCAAATCAGAAACACCCACTAGGATAACTAAAATCCTGGCTAGCTAGAACAATAACAGAATTTTATGAAATTTAGAACAACCGACTGCAAAAAAAAAACTTGTAGATGCAGTTATCTTTAAAAAGGATGGCCACTAAAATATTGATTTGGCTAACAAATTTTGAAAGCTGGTGGCCAAACTGACCACCAGATCAAACACTGATTTTTTTCCATCCTGGCATCATGGAAGGTTGTATTTATGACTGCCAACAGCGTTATGCAGTGCATGAACAAAAGTACTTTAGTGAGGAAGTGCTGCGTTTTGCAGTGTAACAGCTACTACTATTGCAGAAAGACACAAAAATGAGGCGTCTTACCGTATGATCATAGCATATGCAACACAACATAAAGCTACAGGAAAACATCTTTTTAACATATTTTTCTCAACAGTTTGAGCGTGCCTATTGTGATTTTGTTTTGCGACAGAGCCAGGTGCAATAGCAGAGATGCTGAATGAAACTTCGCTACTGTGTACACCAAGAGCCCCTGAGGGTGGAAGGTGCTCATTCTGATGACATGGCATCAAGAATAGCCATGGCGCAGCCTGCGGATATTGCACACACCCTGGTAGCAGACTACTTGGCAAAGGTCAAGTCAGGTAAATCCCAAGGGAAGAAGAGGTACATCTCCCAGGATTAAAGTGGAGCTAAGCGAGACAATCATCAGGGCTGCCTTTAAGATTCTGTCTAGACAGGTGTGGTGCGGAGAACTGTAAAGTGGCCAGTCTGGTTCCAGTCTTCAAGGAGGGTGGAGCAGTCAACCTGGGTAACATATGATTATTACACTTTCTCGTAATATGGTGTTACAATAGCAGGAATAGCTATGCATGTATTTAGTTTGCTGAGAACTACCAGGCAACACACATATTATCCACTTTTACACCTTCAGCATATTTCAGTTATAGAACTGAATGAAAACTCAATACAATGCAAACATCTGATAAGACTAAAGAAAGAACTGAAAGACTGGGAGTTATTCAAAGATATTTATTTATTACTAGTTTTTGTTGACCAGGAAGGAGGACTAGTTAATTCTGACTATTTTCAGCCTCGTCCCGAGAGGATACAGATGGAAACAACTGCGCTGAACCAGATTAAGCTGTTGGTGGCATTTTAATGTGATGCTGAATGTAACATCAAAATTTAGTGCATGGTATACCATTCTCATTATTTCCTTTCATTACAGTATTTGTGACTATCAAACTGTAAAATGCTAGAACATTCACAATGTTTAAAGGTGACTAAATTTAACTGCTAATTTGTTGATGACCCTCTCTCCATGAGCAGAACAGAGGCCAGATTTTTAAAAGTGCAATCACTGCACCGGTGTGGGGGAGTTACACAAGCGAGGGTTTCTTGCGTGACAATTTATCACATGCCCTCAGTTTTCAAAAGGTACCTTCTTGCAACCTTTTCCACAATTTATGGCACCCTCGCATATTTTTGTCTGCAGTGCAGGAAAATGCTACTGCTGGTATTACTAGGATTAGTGTTTTTTGTAGCACTTTCGGGGGTGGAGAGATATGCCTCTAACTTAAGAATGGCAACATCACGAGTCACTCACTTAAGGGTTTTATGCGTACAGATCACAGTGGAACAATTCAAGGCTGAGCAGAATTTCCCCTCTATGTTACTGTTACAAAACAGTTAGGAAGCAGAGGCGGCTGCTCCCCATTCCTGGGGTGTGGATCGCTACAACAAAATGGTCTCCCAGGCCAAAAAAAAAAAAAAAATCAGCAACCAAAACAGATAGGGTGCTGCCAGCTCCTGCCCTGGCCGGTCTGGGAGGGGTCTGACACCTCATACAAAGCTGATAATAATCTTGCAAACCAGTGCTGTCTGTTATGGCAAGTATGTAGCGCCAAGACTGGATTAGGAAGGGAACAGCTAGTGGCTTCCACACCTCGCAATCACGCTCCGCAAGCATCTACCTTGGATGTACAGCTCCCTAGCACCGGCATATGCAGTCTGTCTGGTGGAGGCGCTGGGGTGGTCTGCGGGGCATTGGGTCAGGGCCGTTCATATTTTTATCCACCTCAAATAGCAGGTCACTAAGGTGCTTATTTCCCCCAACACTCACACACTGCACCCCTCACCTGGGTAAAGGAATAGCTGGGACCTTTGAGGCGTGTACAAGCGGAGATCCAGGGATGGACTGGGACACCACAGGGCAATGTGTCTTCCATAAAAAGCGATATACCAGCCCACAGGTGTTTCAGGCTAATCTTTACAGTGACTGCAGGCCCTCTAATGTGCAAGGGTGGAGCCACGTTATTCTCCTCCTGTTTTCCCTTTAATCTACTGCATCGGCAGATTCAGGGTAGGGAGGATTTACCAATTGGAATAACTTTCTCCCCCATCTGTGACACCAAATATACCCTGGGTGTGGACAGTTACCCACACAACCCCAGAATTAGTAGCGGGTTTACTGCTGTGGGGACCCACAACTCAGTTATGATTTACACCACTACAGGAGACTACATCACCCCTGTCTAGGAAAGGTATCACCTTTCCCTTCCTTGAAGTCCAGCAGTAGTGTGATCAGTTTTTTATTTCTTTAAAGGGTCACAGTTCTTTGCCCTGTTGGCAAAATGTTTTTTATGCAGTTCTTTCTGTTGCAGTTTAATGTTCCTGTAGTTGTATGGAATGTTTTTATACAACATTACATGTACAATTTGTGCATCTGTGATTCTACTCTACTCTCAACAAGGACATCAAGTCAAAGCACAGTTCCTAAAGCCTACAGCCTTCTTTTCCTCTAGCTGCTTCTCTTTATTTGCATTTAAGAGTCCCTAAGCGGGGTGGCGTGCTCAACCCTTCAAACATCTACAGCTTAACTACCAGTCCTGTGATGTTTAGTCCTCCTAAGGTTATTTCACTTTATATTGGTGGCATATTACAGCCCTATTAAGAGATACTGCCTAGTACAATATTTAAAGTGAAAAAGTCAGATGTTTGTCGAACATGAAACTGCAAAGATGTGTGTTAATGATGCGTACGTGGCCTGGTGAAAGTGTAATTTTAATCCCACAAGGAATCCCATTCACCCCCAGGAACAGGTAAAGGATGTTGCAGGGTGTTATGTCATACTATTGTTATCCAGTGCTGGTGTAGCTCTGGTGCTGTATCAATTCAGTACTTGTAGCGATATTGTACTGTTGTAATCTTAATGTCAGTTTCTTATCCTTTACCCGTGCTGTAACGTGTCTGCTTAATTTGTAATTTCGATGTGGCACCTTTGTAAAAGAGCCTGTGCTCAAGGTTATTTCTGAATCTTTAAAGAAAAATGTCATAGTCGAGGGCAGAGTTATGGATCCCCAGTTACTTTAGCCAGTGTCTACTGTCCTTCTGGATCAGATAAGCTTTTCAGCATACTGCTATGGTTATTACAGAGTCAACTGGTGGGGGCACCTCAATACAACTTTATCCTGGTGCTCAACACTACGGGCTCTACCCATCACAGAGCCTCCTCACTGCAGAATGCTGTGTTCCCTCACCCTGAGCACATACAACAGTACCTCCATAGCCTTCAGCTCCCTGTACCAGGTGAAGCACCACCCAACAGTTAACATCCCCAGTCAGTATGCAGGAGATACAGCATGTAATTCAGGACTCCAAAACACAGAAGTCCCAGCCCAGATGAATTTCCGCTGAATATTATAAAAAAAAGTTCGAGAGTTGCTCATACCTTACCTTGCCTCAACATACTGGGCAGTTCAGTGGAGAGATGTGCCACCATCATGGAATTACCCAGCATTCTCTGTGATCTTAAAGCTGCATAAATACCCTGTTCACGCCATGTCGTACAGACCAATATCCATTTAAAATCAAGACTACAAATTATGGCAATTCTGGCCAAGTGATTGGTCAATCTGCTCCCCAGGCTTGACCTTGATCAAGTAGGATTTGTGCGTATCAGACAAGCCCATGATAGTGTGCAGTGCAATTTACTGCTATAAGATCATGTGGTAAATGCCAGATCCAGTAGCTCTCCTAAGCCTGGGCCAGAGAGGCTTTGACAAGGTAGCCTGGCCGTTTCACTGGGCCAACCTTTCAAAATTTGTGTTTCCAGCAAAATATATACAAACATTGCAGAGCATATATTTGTGACCACCGCACACTTGCATGTCAACGGCATCCTTACAGCCCCTTCTCACTTAGCAGGGAACAAGCCGGGTTGTCCCTTGCCCCCTTGCTTTTTGCATTGTATCTAGAGCCCTTGGCAGTGCAGATCTGCATGAACCCTAATATAACTGGGATTCCCACTGATGGAATGACTGTAAGGTTGCCCGTTCGCTGATGATAGTCTATTGACACTAACCTCACTGGAGGACTCTTACGGAGATGTCGGAGATTCGTGATCTTTTGGGGCCCTTTCTGGCTGTAAGCTGAACATGATAAACACAGAACTACTTTACGTAGAATTTTGACTCTTCACATCAACTCAAACATATATATCCATTTAAATTGCATAAAATGGTCTTTCACTACTTAGGAATTAAGCCAACCAAAAATTTAGACAATTAGGAATTCTAAACTTAGAACCTCAAACTCAGCAAATCACCAGAGACTTAGCCAGAGGGACCCAGCTCACTCTTGGTTTCTTTAACAGAAACAGGACGCTGGCTGGCAAAATATTTTACCAAGAATATTACATTATTTACAAATGTTACCGATTATAGCATATAAGCGTACTTTACAGCTTGGGACAGAGCTATATCGAGGTCTGTCTGCCAGGAAAACCTTCAGAATAAGGGTCTCCATCCTACAACTTACCAAGAGAAAAGTTGAGGTGAACCTACCTAATTTCTGCTGGTATGCTCTGGCCAACATCTCCACACTGTGTGTGTGTGTGTGTATAGCGAGCACCATCCCTACAGCCATACTGGAAGCAAACTGAATTACGCACTGAATGATACAGACAACCGTGTTAAGCATCTGTTTAGTAACCACCACACAGTCTTCACTAACCAACTGTTTGACACACTGTCCCATAAAAGGCTGGTTAACAAGATGGGTAGTCTGGGCATGGGCCAAGGTGGTAAACTGGGTTAGGAACTGGTTAACACAGGAGGCAGAGGGTGGTGGTAAATGGGATCCAATTTGGGGAGGGTGACCAGTGGGGTATCGCAGGGATCATTCCTTGGGCCAGTCCTGTTTCATGTCTTCATTAGTGACATAGGAAAGGTCTGCCACTTTGCAGATGACACCAAGATCTGCAACAAGATGGATATTCGAATGGGGTGGAGAGAATGAGAAGGGACCTGGTGAAACCTGAAAAATGGTCCAAGGCGTGGCAGCGAGATTCAATTCAAAGAAGTGCAAAATAATGCACCTGGGATGAGGAAACCTGGAGAGAGCTACAGGATTGGTGGGGAGGGAGGAGAGTTGCTGACACTCACCAAGGAAGAAAGGGATCTGGGGTTATCATTTCAGACAACCTAAAGGTGTCAAAGCAGAGTAGAAAGGCTGCAGGGAGGGCCAGTGGCATTCTGGGGTGCATAGGCAGAGGTATCACTAGCAAAAGGAGGGAGGTTGTGATGTCATTGTATAAAACTCTGGTGAGGCCTCACCTAGAGTATTGTGTAATTCTGGAGGCGCATCTTCTTAAGGACATTGACAGGCTGGAGGTGGTCCAGAAAGGGCAAAAAAGATGGTACAAGGCTTGCACCAGAAAGACGTCTGAGAGAGATTAAAGACCTCAATATGTACTGTTAGAGGAGAGATTAGAGTGACATGATAGAAACATTCAAAAGTACTTAAAGGCATAAACAAGATGCGGAAGGGGGAGCTGGCGACATCTTCCAATACAGGTGGAGTACAAGAGCAGGCGCATGATATGAAATTGGAAGGTGGCAGGTTCAGGGAAAATATAAGGACGTTTTTCTTCATGGAGAGGGCGGTGGACACATGGAATAGTCTGCCACAGGAGGTGGTGGGAATGAGCACAGTGGAGGGATTTAAACATGCATGGGGCAGACATAAGGAACCCTAGATAGGGAAGGAGAGACGTCATTAATCTAGTAGGGTCAGAGGCCACAAGCGAGGGGAGGGCTTACGGGCAGACTGGATGGGCCTAGCAGTCCTTATCTGCCGATAATTTCTATGTTTGTATGTAATACAGGAAATGACCTCCATCAATGGCTGAAGATTCTAACTACTGTCCCACACTGCAACATTTCCAACTTCAAGCCTTAACCTAGGACTGACTACACCCCAACAGCATCAATAAAACTACTCTCAAGCAGAGCAGGTTAGAGCTGCACTATATTTTCAGTTCTTGGATATCCAGGGATTTAGCCCTTCTCTGCCTTGCACAACACATACCATCTACCAGGGACAGATCATAATCGATACTAGCAAGTTCGAGCCTACTTGACCGACAGACAGAGTTACCACAATACCCCAACAATCTAGTAAACTCACTCAACTTATCATGGCCTATCTCAGGAGTGAAATAGCACCTGGTCAAAACACTGACTGAAACTAAGTGTGGTGAAAAACCACGCAGCAAAACCAACACAAAATAGTGCTCAGGAAATACACTGAGCACTGAACACAAAACAAAATACTACGCAGAAAACCAGGAACCACCCAGAAACACTGAGTTGGGAGGGTTGCAGAATTACAATCAAACTTTGGGAATGACATGGAAGTCAGGCAAGAGAGCCATATTCAGATAGGTGGGCAAACTCCACATGGCATGTAACCAGGCGCAACAGGCAAACAACTATGTGTGCTTCGGATTACGGCGGCTTTACCCACCCTTAATTTATACAAACATCCTCCATAATGCACAAACCACCACACCAATGCATTGGGGGACACAGGTGAGGAGAGCTCCGAAGGAAGGAACAAAAAAAAAAGTAAATGGATGGAGGAGACTCGAGACACTCGGTAACGCATGCCATGTACCACTCGTGATACAGCCTGTCACTAATCGCTAAGCCATGCAGCCAACACAGTTCCCTCATCACAGAATAGTACCTTACAGTCCTCCACCCAGACTGAAAACAGCTACTTGTATAGCACTCTAATGCCCATGTTAGAATTCCCCAGCAGCTCTTTTCAGTCATGCTATTATTTTCTCAATGCGTTTTTCTACCAGCTGTAATCCCACAACCTTTTGATCAGTTACCGGTGAAATATAGACCCACCTCATCAGTCACATTTATAGGGCGTTGCAGGAAACAAAAGAAAATTATGTACCTACCGTAATTCTTGATCTTCCTGTATATCTTCATCATTCATCAATGCTGAGTATAAGCCGGAGGCAGTAGGACCCGTGGAAAGCTTATTAGCTAAGCTTTTAGCTCTCCTATAGAAGAGGGGTGAAGTGAGAGCAGTAGCCACACGAGGCCAACGTGATACTGGAATCCGGGGTTTGCCAGTAATGGACGCTGGCCCCTCCACCACCTCAGTTCTGTTCACCAGAGAGGAAGATGGAGACTGAGAAAAAGGTGGAGAGTGAGAAAAAGGAAGGATATAAACTTAAGAAGGAATAAGCTGACCAGAGGAACAGGATCAGTCCTAAGTTCTGTGGGATGGAGACCCCAACCACTGGGCAGGCCCAGAACGGTTGTGTGGGTGGGGGCGGAGATAAGAGGATGAAAAAGAGGAGAGAGCAACATAAAGAGGAAAGAGCAGACCCCAACAAACTATCCACCAAGGAGGTTCCTCTGCTGTCTGAGGACTAAGGGATGAGATTTCTCAACTTTTTTTTTTTTTGGATAGAGACCTTGAAAGGTCAGAGCCATAAGAAGTTACAAAAGGAAGAGCAGAGAAGATGCCAGACACTGCTGTGAAAAATCAGAATCTCCCTGCTCCCAGAGAAAGAAAGGGGTCCAAACAATTCCTCTCTCTCCCCTTCCTGACCCATTATAGAGGAGGGAGGAAGAGAGACTCACTCTGGGGTAAGGTCCCTCCTGGCACAAGTGGGCTATCACCTGGCTAGATGAGCCCCTCTCAAGTTCAAGTGGAGGAGGGCTGCCTGCACCTAATTCTAACCCCAGGTGGAGGAAGATAGAGAATTTACCTCTTAAGGAAATAAGAGACTCAAGGTGACCTTACCCCATGAGCAACCCACTGGTCGCCCACACGAGTGTGAAGGAACTACGTATGGCTCCAAAGGCAGAGGAAGAAGAAAGGGAGATCCTCGAACCCTGCTGACCGAGCCGAGGCAGGCAATGGAAGGGCCCACACAAAAAAAAAAATGGGTGTCCCAAGAGAAAAAAAAGGATTCTCTGGTACAGGAAGCCGCTCCAAGGGTGTCCCAGCCAGGCCGTATGGAGCCCCGTGGAGCCCCTGGCCAAAAAGACGGCAAGATACCTGCTTGCCCTCCCTCAGACGTGGGTCCCTGGTGCTTCAAAGAAGGGTCAGTGGACCTGGAGGTGCAGCCGGGATTATATCTGCAATTGGCTTCAACTGCGGGCGAAGGCAAGCAGGGAGGAAGCACCGCCCAGGAAGCAGAGGCCCAAGAGGGCATGGTGGATGGGAGGCAGTGATGAATGGTGAAGATATGCATTAGGTATGTAATTTTCATATCTTACCTGCATCAGTCTCCACCATTCATCACTGGTGGGTGAGTACCAAGCACCACAACAGCTGACACCTCCCTGAGGCTAAACCTTCCTCAGCCTCCTGTGGGGACTCACAAGAGGAAGGGCCCATCACAGGTCTGGCCAGGCCGCTACTGGTCAGATCAAGGCTCCTAACAAACAGGAGAAGAGGTGTGCCCAACAGTTCTTGCCTGGCCTGCAGGAGAAGAATCGGGTCCCCCAGAGAGGAGAGGCAACCACCCTATGCTGGGCCAAGGGTGACAACTGGGATAAGCGGGAGCTATGCCATCTGCCAAATGTAGACTGCTCTTCCTACAAGCCTGGAGGCTTCCGCTCTGGTGCCATAAGATGCCTTGCTTGGTGTCTCGCCAGCTCAAGCCACGGGTAGAAATGCCAATGGCCTGCCTGATTGACTGCTATCAGGCATGTTTGTCAGGATCTGACCCAAGCGTAGCCGGAAGGCACCTTTCATAGGCTACCTGATGTGCCTGGTGTGCAGCGAGAGAGAGCAGGAGGCAGCTGAAGAAAACCCTTCTACCCCAGCGATCAAACTCGGAGTCAGCCTCTGGGGGCGATCTCTTGAAGGGCAAACACACGAGGGGTATCCAGCATCACCAATCCAGACACAGGATGGTACATAGCTCCTGGAGAACCAGGGAGAGCACAATAACTGTGCTGGCAGTCCAGAGGGGCTGGAGAGGAAGAGGAAACTGCCAGGCGCTGTGCAACTCCTCCATGAAGGATCAGGGCCGGGGGGATCACAATGGATTCTTGACTGTACTCCCAGAGGAAGACCAGTGTCATATATGCAGGATTGTGGTCTAGAAATGGGGAAGATGGAGTTCCTCCAACACTGTTGTGAGGAACTGCTGATACTCTGTGAAATCAGCATCAGAGGAAGTGTATGAGGGAGAGTCCTTTTCCTCCAAGGAGGAAGCAGACAATGTGGAGGGACTCTGTACAGGGTGCGACAGTGCCAGGGTGGGAGGTGGAAAAATTTCTTGTCTATGGCCCTAAAATAAATGGGGAATATATTCACCATCACCTATACTGTTCCCAGGTGAGGGGCCTCAAGGGACCAGAGGGCCCTGGGAGAGGGAGGGAGGGAGAAGGCAGAGAGGAAAGAGGTGGAGCAGAATGGTCCTGATACCAAAGCCCCTCTGCCAGGGCTGCGGAAGCAAGCAGGGACACCTCCCAAGGGAGGGGACTGCGCTGCCCAACCACCGACTGTTTAATCCTCTCAATCAACAGGATGGTGCCGGGGAGACGGAGCTGTACAGGTCAGAAGGCGACTCCTATCCAGACCCGCAGCACGACAGTGGACCCTAGCCAGAGAGGAGCCCACATCAGTGCTCTTACTCCTTTTATGGGGTGGCCGAGACCACTAGGACAAAACAGGATGCATGATGGGATCCCCACCCACTCAAACCAGAGGACGGGACCGGGAGGAGGGGAGAGAGAGACAGGCCCTACCTTGGCCAATTCTCTCAGGGAAGGGAAAAAGGAAAAATCAGCACCCAGGTCAGCTTCCATCCCCTCAGACTCCAGATTAGCACCGACAACTGACGTGGTGCCGAAGGCAGCGGCAACAACTGGAACGGGCACCGGGCGGTGCCATCACCCAAACAGCTCCAACTGTGGCACCACCAGAGATGGCACCAAGCTCGGAGGTGGCGCCAAATGCGCATCACCACCAGAAGTGGCGCTGCTCTCTTGAACGCACCAGGAATAGGGCCAAAGGCCTCCGGCAACCGAGGGTGACACAGACAAAAGTTGGTCACAAAATGGACAATGGAGAAGGCGAGCTACAGAGACCTGGGCTGCCAGTCCATATCATCCTGGTCATCTTGAGTTCGAGGAGGAGACAAGGGGATCCCAAGTGAGGCAACCCTGGACACTCCACCCATCCCGGCACTGGAGCGCTGTTGGGAGGGACCTTGTGGCAATACTGGCATCGCATCACTCACTGGAACCATGGTCAGTGCCAGGAGCCAAGGCGCACCGCTGAAGCCTCCGGGAACCACCAATCTAGGCCCCATGTATAGCTGAGATTTCAACACCAGGGTGGGCTGGTTCCCGAGGGAAACTAGGCCACGAGGTAATCAATCGGGCCCCTGGAGGAGACAGTCTGTCCACCCGACCCCTCGCCCAGCGTCCGATCTCAGTGGGACCCAAGACAGGAGGCCTGCTCTCCCCAGTGTCTACAGCAACAGGGAGGCCCAGGAAGGGCAGAGACCTTACCTTTGTGGCCCTCATCGCGCCGACCACCAAAAAGTTGGGGAGTTGGAGGTCCCACCCCAATCTCACTGCGAGTTAACCAAGGTGCAAAATCCATTGAGAAACAGGCATTGCAAAATCCATATCATGGCATGGCCCAGGCAGGTGAAACACGGTCATGTAGGTCTGTTCGAGAAAAGGCTACCATAGGGGTCACTGACGCATCAGGATAGTCCCACCTTCGAACATTTCTGCCCAAACCCGACATGATCAGTCGCACAAATTAACAAAAACACAGCTGAAAACAGCAATGGTAACAGCGTCCGAGTGACTGACCAACAAGCAGAACGGAAGTTTTAAGAGTCTTCTGGAACTTTCTGTGCTGTCCTACAATGTTGTGCTGCTGGCCTTGATGGTGGGAAAAACAGAACTGGGGTGGTAAAGGGCGGCATCTGTTACTGGCCAACCATGAGCACCACGAATCATGTCGGCCGAGGGCTGCACCGTCCTCGATGTTGGCCCCTCCTCCAGAGGAAAGTTAATAAGCTTCCTGTGGGGTCCTAGTGCCTCCTGCTTGCACCCACCAATGATGAATGGTGATGGCCTATGCAGGTAAGATCTACTGCAATCTACAGAAACAATCCTGACATGGAACACAGAACTAGATACTACACATATGCTAGATGAGTGACATAATCGCTCCCTAGCTTACGCACCACTACAACCACATATTGGCAGGAATATGCATGGAAACAGAGGTACTGATTTTTCCGCACGCCAGACAGTGGTGAAATATGCAGGACAAATGAGCAGTTTCTGTTGGAGAGGATGTGGTCAAGCTCTAGCAGGCCACACACACACGGCGTGGAGCTGTCCACAAATTCAACCTTACTGGGATGTGAGTCATATGGGAAATAAGGACGACATGTCTGATTATCCAGAGAGGATTGCCCCTCCGTGAGTACTTATGGCAATTCCTACCACAGAACTAGTTTTAGCCATGCTACCATGATGTTAATATTCATAGCCATTTTGCTGCAAAAAAAAAAAAAAGCTACTACAAGGCTCTGGCACACAGAAATGCCCCTACCATAGAGGGATAGCAAGCCATAGTGACCAGCATATACACAATGAAGCATATAACACGCTCACACCTTAACAGATACCTACTATTTGAGCTCTGTTGGTGTAAATGGGTGCAATACCAGCTGAGTCACTTTCAGACTTTGTACCATAAGGTTAGATGATTATTCTCCACCCCAAAATCTAGTTTAGCCTAAGTATACTTTTCTATCCCCCCAACTCCCCGTCCCTCCCCTTTTTCTTCCTTAATTTCTTTTCTTGGAAGCCATGTTTTAAAACCAGTGCTCAGTTCCACAGAAAGGTGTAGTAGTCCTGTTTTATGTACCAAAAAGGACATATGCATGACTGGTAACTACAAGGGACTACTTACCTACCAGGGCATGGCCTTGGCAGCTGTGAACTCCAGGAATCTACCTTGTTTTGATTCACAGAGTGCAAAGGACAGGAGCTACCCTTTGGGCAGTAGAAGCAAGAGATGCTATAAATACAGCTTTACAACACATACAGCTTCATTTCAATCAAAGACTTTATATGCTGGCTCAGGAATATGATGATGGATGGGCCCTGCAGCTTCAGGAAATCTAGATTTTGAGATGTACCTTTGGACACTGTAGCTGTTCAATTTTATTTCTGATTCTGTGCTTGTACACTGAAACTCACTTTGTACCTGTAACAAGTTATAACTGCTACCTCTGGGACACTGTATTGGATTTACAAGCAGATAATTGAATGATTTTTGTTTTCAACAAAAAGTAAAAAATTTTTACTGTTTATGATATAGCACAATGACAAGACATAGTTCCATGGTGTGACTTGTGTGTAGCATGCCACACAACTGTTATATAGTACAGTACCATTGGGGGCTTTAGGTCAAAGGTATTATAGAACTGTTTAATGGTAAAGTACCACAGTGGCCATAAGTGTAAGGTACCACAGACCTCTTTTATGGTAGAGTACCACAGTGGGCTGTAGCTAAAGGGAGCATAGACCGGTTTTAGGTAATGGACCATGGGAGAAGGGTGCCATACACCTCTTTTTATGGTAGAGAGTACCACAGTGGAGCTGTATGCAAGGGAACATAGACCTGTTTCATGGTAATGGACCATAGGAGAAGGGTGCCATACACCTCTTTTATGGTAGAGTACCACAGCAGGCCATAGCTGAATGAGCACCATATTGCTGTTTATGGTAGAGTATACAGTAAGCCTCAGATGAAGAAGCCATAAAACTGTTATGGTACAGTACCACAGTGCTCCTTAGGTGAAAGGCCCTATAGTGAGCCTTGGGTGAAAGTACCCACAGACCTGTTTTACGGCACAGTACCATGGAGAGCCTTAGGTGAAAGAAATCAGAACTGTTTTATAGTACTGTGCCACAGTGGGTCTTGTGCAACAGGAGTCACATAATATTTTATGGTACTGGTCCTCTGGCATGGCGGCAGTGCACCTGCTGCAAGGGTGAGCCCCAGTGTCCAACTCTGAGGCTCGCTGGGTGCAGAGTGCATTGCCCTAGTGGTTCTATTAAAAGCCGTACTCACCAGAATAAGCAGTAGCAGCAGGGGTGCAACAACCAGGGCAGTGAAGGTGTTGGAGACTACAGTAGCAGGTCTTTTCTCTGGCTCTCTGAACAGATGCTGAAAATAAGATTAAACATTTTTAGTTCAATCCAGTATGACAAGTGAAGCTGGTCTGTCCAAGCAATATACCAGATTGATGTACCCTTACATCTAATCACATATTAAACGTTCAAAAAGAAAAGATGTTGTCTTCCTTCAAGTAAAAAAAAAGGGGGTATTTAAAATGTACTGGACAATATATCAAGCACTGCCACTCACAATGCAGACATCTTAAAATGAGCAAACCACTGGAAAACTATGCCCTTCTTATTTATGCTGAATGTGAATTGAAAAAGGAAACATTTAAAAAAAAAAAATATTGAGAACACACCACCCAAACCTAGCATGATCACCAGCCAAAAGCTAGGCTCCCCAACAAGTGTTTCTCCAGATAATTCAATTTTTTGCTGCCATGCCATATGCTTTGCAAAGCATAATCCTAGTGCATCACAACTACTGATTTAAATGGGAACTGTGAACAGTAAGAGCACCACACCCAAGTGTGGCGGCTGGTCTCAATATGCACTCTGTGACAAAACATTTTACTTAAAGGAAATTCCGATACAAGATACCGAAATTCATAACCCAATACCTTATATCATCCTGAGCTGACAGGCACAAAAATTAAAATATCTTTCTTTTGTGGAAGGGATCGTAACAGGCATAAAGCCTCGGCCAGCCGATCCCTTCCATCTTCTTGATGCCCCCACCCGCCCCCACGCTCTCCGGATAGGATGTGTGGCCAGGGACAATGGGGAAGCCCCATACAAGTCTATGGGGCTATCTTTAAAGATGGGTTTTATCCATTTTTAAGTCTTAGGGAAAATTAAAGCAATCGCAACTAGTAGGGACCCCAATGGTTAACGACTGCTTTAATTCCCCCACTCCAAGACTGTTCAAAATGGCTTAAACTGGATTTTAAAAATAGTCCCTATAGAATTGTATGGGACTTTGATTCTTCCTAACGTCCCTAATCAGAAACATAATGAATTACTACCAAAACCTGGCGCAATTCGACTGCCGAGGCTTCAGCGACAGTTACGATCCCCTTCCACAAAAGAAAAAGTTTTGAATTTACATTTTGTGCTAGTCAGCTCACACAGTTGCAACGTATTGGGCTATGAAGCCCAATTCCTTATAGCAGTAGGTAGGAAAATCACTTTAATATCTTTAAATCTACCTGTTAACTTTACTCTAAATTCTGACTGGCTTCTCTCCCCCACCTCCCTCCCCATACAACCTCCGTAACTCAGGCTATTGTTCCTTCATGCCTTCCCTCTTGTAATTCTCTTGCTGGTCAAGCTGCCTTCTCTTTCAGATTTCCTAAACTCTGGAATTCTCTTTCTCCAACCATTCCTTGCTTCTTTCAAACGCCCTCTCTTCTCCCTACTCCCATGTTCACATGGCTCCCTCCTGTGAATGCCCTCAGTCAAAGCCCTTCCCCAATCCACCTTTTTCTCCTCCCCTCCTTACTCTTACCCTTCACCTCTCCTTCCCAATCCTCCTCCATCTCATCTCTCCAGTCCTCTCTACATTGCACTCCTAACCCTTCTCCTTAAATCCCCTTTCCTCCTCCCTCCCTCCCCTATCAAGTCCCCTTCCTTCTCTCTCCCACCCTATCCCGTTCACTTTTTATACCTCTTTTCTCCTCCCTTCAGCGCTCCTCCCTTCTACACACTATCCTTCTACCCACACCGACTTAAGGTGCCTTTCCTGTACTTCTCATGGGACATACCTCTCACCTGGACTCATGCTACCTTATTACTTGCCATTTGATATGTATTTTCTGTGCGTTATTTTTCCCTAGATCACTCGACTCCTAATGTACATAACTTGCACTGTCTATCTCTATATGATGTTTTGTTTTATTGTATAATCAATTATTCTGTTCTGTATCTATATCCTATTTCCTCCCCAGGACGATCTGAAACTAGCTATTTTTAGCTCAGTACGCCTTTCCTGGTGAAACTCTGAAAATAAATAAATAAAATGTTTACTGCAGTATAGCAGATTTCTTGGAAGTAGGCATAATCAGGCTGATAGACATTTTCTGTTACTACTAATCTCAGACTAACCTGCAGCTGATATCAGAGCAAGGCTGTAGCAGTGAAAGATTTAAACACACGCAGTGCATGGTACAGCTTCTAGAAGCTCTAATCATATGTTTGCGGTCACGCTGTTCTCTCAAGGCTAAATACAGTCCGCTGAGACTGTACTTATTTAGAGAGGACAGTAGGATCAGCAAACAAAAGCTCAGAGCTTATTAAAAATAAACGCATGCCTGCATGATTCTAGCCATTATTTTTTAGTATTACTTTTAACCCTTCCCCTGGCAGACAGTGTTATTAATGCAGTTTAACCTCATATGATGACACAACAGAAGAACATTATCCCGAACAGAGTTTTCAGTATTTTACATAAACATGACTTACATTGATGTCTGGCTTGGGGACAAACAGATTCTTGGACTGCATCATCTTCTTCTGGGAACTTGATCTAGCGATCGAAGCCTTAAACAGGAATTTACCCACATCCATTAACAATGAAAATAACTCATTGGGATGCTTGCTTAATACTTTGCAGCCACTGATGCAAACTGAAAAGCCACACAAAAATACTTTAATTGAAACGTGAAAATACATCTACACTGGATTTTACAAAATGTATTGCCCAGTGAATGTGATGGTTTACAAAAACAACAGTGGCACAAAACAAAGAGCAATGAGAATTCCATGAACACCATGGTTCGAATTTCTTTTTATTCAAAACCGTGGAATCCACACGAGTGGAAATGTTTAAGACCACATTCTGTATCACTTGAAGAGCAGGTAGCCAACTGAGTATATAACTTCATAAATACTCTCTCATCACTTCTTAATTCACTCAAAATATGTTGGTTGTTAGTTTCTGATTACCGGGTAAGTGCACTAGACAATAATATGCCTATTTTAGGCACAATCCAGGAGGAAACAATCAAAACAACAGAATACAGATGCATAACATTCGATTTTTGTATGGACAAGGTAACAAAAGCATTTATACACAGTGCAATAGTGAGGGGCACAAGGAAGCTAGAATACACAATAAAGTGTGCCAGAAACCAGAAACACAGCTAAAATTAGGCAATAATGCATGACAGGGCATGCGTCATGCTAGGATATCGTCACACCTTGTGTGGCTGGGCATGGAGTTCTGAGCAGAGTACATCCAACACCTGAGAAGTGACATTATCCCCATGACACATGCTGTGCAGTTCATTATTGCAATTATAAAATGGCTTCCTAGTGTAAAAAAAAAAAAGAAAAGGTGAAAAAATACATTTTAGTTCTTTCTGAACAGGTGTGATGTCCTGTGATAACATCACTGCTGAAGGTCAGCACTGACCAATCAGAGCCCAGGAATTTTCTTGACATTTTATCATACAGTAAAACAAATAGTTTACACGAAATTTAACAACAAGCCTGATTAGCAGTCATAAGTAACGACATTCTGGAAGTGTATATGATAGGCAATATGGAAAAATCTGCACAGTCTGATAATTTCGTATCGCATGGGGAATGGAGTTACATAATCTAGGGAGATATTAGCAAGACTGAGTTCCAAGCAATCATTCCTGTTTTGGAGCTTGGAGGTGTGCCAGATCAGAGGACCATAAAGGGTATACACTACAGTGTTGAGTAAGGAGCGAGGCAGAGGACCTACTCATCAGACTATGGATGACACGATAAACTGTGCCACCCATGATATGATCCTGGAGTAACATAGGCATAGCTAGTGGAGCCTAGAGTAGAGGTGCAGTGATGCACTAGGTGATTCGTGGCAAGAAAAATTACATATGCTGTTATCACGAACATCCCATTTTCTTAGTACAGATTTTGAAGCACAGTAGTATTTTGCTAAACCATATGCGAGTTTAGGGAGAAGAGTATCTCCACAGATGGCTAATCCTTTGGGAGTGAGATTATGAATGACCTTGTAAAATAAGCCAATTCTTGTGCTGACAGATTTGTATATCTTGCTACCGGGAGAAGACAAGAAAAGTGTCCAAAGTATTTGAAAGTTTACTGTGGCAGTAAGATTTCCACTACCACACAGACCTGAAGAGGAGAAAGGCAGTTTCTTAACATGGGTGCCATACCAAAAGCATGGTTTGAGTTACTGAAGTGTTAAGGAGTAATTTGTTAGTTATAAGTCACATATGGACGCTTGGAGGTCTGTGGTGACATGGCTACAGATGGTATCAGTATTGCTGGCACTTAAGTAGAGTACTAAGTCATCCTACGAATAGAATCAGTGAGCTGTGTGTGTGTCAGAAGACAATGGTGAATGTCATTTATGTGTAGTGAAAAGAAAGGGGACCAAGAATGTACTCTTGCAGGACTCGGCGGAAAGGTTACAATAACGTCAGAAAAGGAGGAGCCAAGTTTAACTTTCTGGTGCCTGTTACACTAATAATTTAAACCAGGGAGGGGTACTGGAAGATACCAACATTATGGAGCTTCATGGAGAGCAAGAAGTGACTCAAGAGATCAATGCTTGTGAGATTGATGAAGACAGCACCAGTAAAGTCACCCCTCCATTACTGAGGCTATGCTGTTTGTGAATATAAGCAGGGCAATGAAGGTGCTATAGCTACTCCATAAATCATGTTGGTAAGTGGACAAAAGACTGTTGTCTGAGGCAATTAAAGCGGGTACAGAGCAAGACAATTTTGAGCAATTATTTGGCGCAGATAATATTTGATAGGCCTACAGTTGCCTAGATGCTTAAGGTCACTTTTTTTTTTTTTATCTTTATGCCCCTTCGCTGCTGAACTCCGTTTCTTGAAGTCTCAATGGCCTTATTTGTCCAGCTCCTGCTGCGCGGTGATCATTGCAGTCCATCCCCCCATGGAGCCTTGGATATCCCCAGGGCGGTAATGGGTGGGGTCCTTATACCCTGATGTGTCTATGTTTGCCGGGAGAGCTGCTGGTACTGGCACTGGGGATCGTGGCCAGGAGCTCTCTTCTACTGGGAGTCCCCAGGATATTGCCTGATTTTCTGGTGTCCCACTCCCCCGCCCGGAGGGCGTAGACACACAAGGAGAGCCAATGGGTGAGGCACGTATTGATGTGCAATCTTTCCCCTCTCGGTCTGCGTCCCCCTCCCCTCCCCACGTGGCTGTCCCAGCTGCACAGGCGCCTGTGGTCACCCAGGTGGCGGTGGTAACAGCGGGACAGGCAATCCTTCCCACCCGGAAGGAGAGCAGCCAATGGGTGCTCTTTCTCCCCCAGCCGACCCTCAAGTTATGCAGAGTTGGTTCCCGAACCCAGGTCACTAGGCGCTGAGGTAAACCTAGCAGCTCACACCAACTGGCTATAAGGTCACCTTTCTTGAACACAGGGCACTACAGAACAATTTCCAAATATCTGGGACAACCCCATTGTCAGGGACAAATTAATGATTCATGTAACTGTTGGTACTATTCTGTAGGTAACTAAGTGGGAGGCTTAGGCTCAACACTACTGGAGCCTGCAGATTTGGATTTAGGACTTGCTTTAGAAACTTTTGCACTTCAACGCCTTTGATACGTTGAGACAAAAGGTGGGTGCAAAGAAGGGTCACTAGGGAAAGGGTATATTTTATTTATTGAATTTTGTTGACTGGGTAGGTCCACTGAGATTAGAAATCCCCTTTTTCAGGGGCGGGGCAGATGGTAAGCTACTGAAATTAAACCAGATTAAGTTCTTGGTGGTATTTTTTAGTGAATGGGAAAAATGTTGCCAGGACACCAGGAAATTCACCTACTCTTTCAGAAGTACCATGGCGTCTTTAACATGCACCTAAAGAACCATCAGAAAGTACAGTTACATAAGAACTTACCGTAACAGTAGATCTTAAGAACAGCTCTTGCAGCAGGTAACACCATTAGGACTGAAGCGCGAGGGCATCAGGACTCCCGAGATTCTTCTAGATATCCAACTTCAGCAGGGACCGCCCCGCGTCGGTCCGCCTCCGCGTCAGGTGTAGTACATAAGGGCGGTCCCTCCAGATTCCCCAGTTCTCCCACTGGAGACTTCCGGTCAGGGCGACATCAGAATGGGAGACTGAGGATCCACCATCAGAAGACAAAAGGGCGTAAGCCCCTGCTCAAAGCTCGATAAGCCATGCCTCCTCAAGGGGTAGGTGGGCGGGAAGGTACCTGCTGCAAGAGCTGTTCTCGAAGATTTACTGTTACAGTGAGTTCTTACGTAACTGTACTATCTTACCGAGATACAGCTCTTGCAGCAGGTAACACCATTAGGACTGATTTTCAAGCAATAGCAGCTTGAAGCATTCTGGGAGGAGGAAACTAGGAAAATCCATCCAAGTCCTGACTCTAGGATAGGAGACCCTGTAGCACAGCCAGGCGAGAAACGTCTTCGCAGTGAAGCAATGTCAGGCTGTAATGCCTAATAAAGTATGCACAGAGCTCAAGTGGCTGCAGCACAAATGGCAGAGGAGGAGGCGTTGAAGTGCTGCAAAGGAGGTAGCCACCCCTAGTGGAATGGCCCCAGACTGTACCCGGAGGGCTTCTGCTAGCATCATAGCAGTATGATATACACTGGGCAAGCCAGCGAGAAAGGGACTGCTCGATACTGGTTGGCCCATCATCCTCTCAGTGAAGGAAGCGAAAGTTGCTCTGACTTGCGAGGCTGTTTAGTCCTGTTCAGGTAATACCTTAGACAGCGGTGAACATCCAGGGTGTGGAGCAGCGCTTCTCCTCTATTAGAATATTTAGGGAAATATACAGGCAGGTCAATGTCCTGATTGAGAGTGAGTGCAGAGGCCACCTTAGGCAAGAACTTAGGATTAGTCCTCAGGGACACTCTGTCCTGGTGGAAAATCAAATAAGGTTCCTTACACATTAGAGCATGAAGCTCGGAAATTCTCCTTGCTGGCGTAACAGCAACAAAAATAACGTTTTCCATGACAGGAAGCGCGAGCTTGCAATCATCGGTAGGTTCAAAGGGGAAGTGTGAGCTGTTCCAGGACAAGAGTAAATCCATGGAGGAACAGGGTCCTTAATGGGTGGCCTAAGGTTTAACACCCCTCTCAGAAAGTCTCGAGAGGTGTCAAGTTGCGCCACTGTGCGCTGTCCCACCGGAAGTGGTAGGCAGAAATAGCGCAAAGGTGCACCTTAATAGAGGAGTAGGCGAGACCCGAATGGAAAAGGGAGGCAGGTATTCTAACACCGCTTTCACGGACAACTAGAGGGGAAAGGCAGCGTGCTTGCGACCACAGGCAAAAGCGGGCGCCATTTCATGGCATCGTTGTATGTGTTGCTAGCTTTCTGGCTGGAAAGAACTTCCGCCACCTCTTGCGAGATCCCGTGTCGCAAAATGGCTATGTCTCTAGGAGCCATGCATGCAGGTTCAGTGAGCGTAAGTCCGGGTGGACTAGAGAACCTTCCTCCTGAGACAAGAGATGGGAGCTGAAGCAACGGAATTGGAGGTTCCTGGGACAGCTGCATTAGCAAGGGAACCAGATCTGTCTGGGCCAGAATGGGGCTACCAGGATCACTGTTGCATGCTCCTCGCGGTTTGAGAAGGACTCTCTGGATCAGCGGGAAGGGAGGAAAAGCATAGAGGAATCTGTCCACCCAGGAGAGGGACAACAGCGTCTCGCCAGAGAACACCAGGCCCTGGATCTAGTGAGCAAAATTGGGCAGTTTTGCATTCGATGGGGAATAAGTCCAGTTCTGGAGTGCCCCATCGAAGAAACAGATCCTCTGTGACCCCTTGAAGAAGTTCCCACTCGTGGACTCTGGCCTGGGGCGACTCAGGCCATCTGCGATTGTGTTGTCCACTCCGGAGCGTGAACTGCAATCAGGTTCACGCCGTGTCAGATGCAATCCCACACTCTCATGGCTTCCTGCAAAGGGTAAGAGTGTGCGCCTCCTTGTTTGTTGAGGTAATACATCACCGCCCGTGTTGTCTGTCTGAAGCAGAAGAGTGCACGGAGATTTCTGACTGAAAGTCCTGCAGGGCGTGGAGGACCGCCCTCATCTCCAACACGCGTTGATGTGGAGGTGGGCTTCCTGAGGGTCCATGTTCCTGGGACCTCACCCCATTCAAGTGCGCTCCCCACCTAGCCCCAAGGTGTCTGGAGGAAGATCATCTCCAGGGGACGGCGCTGTAAATGGGACACCTGCAGAAAGTGTCCCTGGGTCTAGCCACCATTGCCAGTCTCGAATCACGGCATTTGTGATTCTGACCAGATGCTGCATGTGGTCTTGCCTTTGGTCCCACTGCACTTGAGCATCCACGGAGTTACCACATGTGAAGCCTTGCCAAGGGACTGTCTGAATAGCCGCAGCCATGTATCCGAGCAGGCGAAGGACCAGCCTGGCAGGGACAGTCTTCTTCGCCGAGAGATCCCTGATGGGGATCTGATGCGTTCTGCTCTGTCGTCTGGGAGAAAAGCTTTCCCTGAGCGGTGTCCAGAACTGTGCCAATGAACTGCAGCTTCTGTGGCCAGTGCGAGGAGAGACTTCTGTAGTTGATTATAATGCCTAGAGACTGGAACAAGTCCTGAGTGCTCTGAATAGCCAGCAACAACGCCTCTCTGGGCGGCCATGAGAAACCAATCGTCCAAGTCACGGGAACACATAGTGGCCCTGTCTCATTAAGGCAGCGCCACAACTGCCATGCATTTGGTAAAGACCCTGGGGGCCGATGACAGTCGAGCGGAAGGGCTCGGAACTGAAAATGGTAGCAGAGGAACTCGAGCGCAGGAACCTCCTGTGCGCTTGAGCCTAAGGATGTGCAGGTAGGCGTCCTGCATGTCTAGGGATGCTAAAAGGCGTCCTGCTTCAGCATGGGAATGAGGCCGGAAGGGTCACCATGTGAAATCGTTTGTAGGTGACCGACATATTTAGGTCGCTGAGGTCCAAGATTGGACGGAGGTCCCCTGTTTTCTTGGGAACCAGAAAGAAGTGGGAATAGTATCCGGAATCTATCTGGTTCTCTGGAACATACTCCACCGCTCCCTTCTGCAGGAGCATGAGTATTTCTTGCCTGATAAGCAATTTGTGCTGACCAGTAGCAGGAGAGCAGAGGAGGCCTCGGTGGCTTGTCTGTGAATTCTATAAAGTGGCCTTTTCGACCAACTGAAGAACCCATCTGTCGGTGGTTATGGACTGCCATCCTGGCAGGTAATTATGTCGACCCCGACCTTGATGTCCCGTTGATCCTGAGGCGGGGCCGGGAAGGAGTCAGGCTGTGGCGGCGGAGGAGCGCGGGCTGAGCCAGCTTAGCTGGATGCTGACTTCTGCCCGCAGGCCGTCTTCCCTGGGCTCTGCGGGAACGAACCCCTCTGTTGTGGACCAGTGCGGGACTGTTGTCTCTGTGTCCGTCCACGAAAATGGATTTGGTTCCTCTGAAAGGAACTAAGCTTTGGTCGGTACATTGCCTGGACCGACCTCACTCCTCCGGCCTCTTGGAGCTTGGTGAGAACCTTCTCAGAGGGTGCACCAAAGAGAACTTCTCCTTGAAGAGGCATCCATGATGTTCTTCTGGACGTCTGGGGTAAATCCGGAGACACGAAGCCATGAGTGTCTCGGGCTTCGCCTGAAGCTGCCGCTCTGTCCGCGGAATCACACGCTGCTCGCAGCACCTGGGTTCCCACGTCCGAACCCATACGGAGGAGTTGCAACATCTCCTCCTTCTGCTCACCTTCTGGCAATTTCTCCACCAGATCCAGTCCCTGTTCCCACAAGCCATTTTGGAACTGCACCATGTGGGTCAAGTAGTTCAGGGATCTGATGGCGGAGTAGCGGAAGCATCGTCGCCTGCCCATAGCGTCAGCTGTTTGGACTCTGGGTCCAGTGGCAGGGTGCTCAAATGTTGCGGTCTCTGGGACCAGTCATGAGAGGCTGTGATGACCAGAGAGTCGGCCAGAGGATGTTTAGCCAAGTACTGGTCCTCTTTAGGAGCCTTGTACAGGCGGTCAGCTTTCTTCGGCATCGATGGGAGGCGGTGTGGATGCTTCACGCTGCCATGTGACATCCACAAAGTGTCCACCAGGGTGGTACCACCACAGGCTTGGGATCCTTCTGCGAAGATATCCTAGCAGTAGTCTCGGGGTCTAACTCTTTGCATCCCAGCCCATGTTCTCTTGGATATGTCTCATGATTTCCAAGAGCGATGGGTCATCTGGAGGAGATCTCTGAAGCTCACGTGGGTCCGGAGAAGGATCGGAAGGAGAGAGGATCTGGATCTTGTCGAGGACTCTGATCCTGTATCCTCCATCAAGACTAACGGCGGCGTCTTCTGGGTCTCTTAGGACTGGGTGACCCTGAAGAGGATCTAGACGGAGGTCTCCTTTTGTCTGGTCTTCCCTTGGAGGATCCGTAGGCTCCTGGGGGAGGTACTCAGCCTTGCCCTTTTTAATGGTATCCCACCAGTAGGTAAATAGCTCCTTAACCTCAGAAAAAGAAAGGCCCGACGACGGACGGGAGCCGGTCGTTGGTTCAGCGTCGGCTCCTCAGGGGCCTCAGGTTGCGGGAGAGTTCCCTGGGAGGCTCGACAGGACGGGTTCACCAGTCTGGTCCTCGGGCTGCGTCAATTCCTCCTCCGTGTCGTCTCCTGACCCGACTTGGTGGGAGGCGTTGGGAGTCCTCTTCTCAACTTCGTTTGGACGTCGGCCCTCCTGCCGCCGACCGAGAGGGCAAAGGCCTGACCCGGCGGCAGGCGTCTGGCAGTCACGACGCTCCTGGGACCTGTGATGGTGACCGGCGTCGGACGGGACCGATATCGGAGTCCGGCTGATTCTTAGCGAGGTAAGCCCTTGGTCTTCCACTGGGGAGGAGGAGGAGGAGGAGGCAAGGAGGCAGACCTGATGTTGGGTTGAATGGCGGGAACCCGACTTGTGGTGATGATGATGGTCCCCAGACCTAACCAGGGCTTTGGAGAAAAGGGCGAAGGGCCTGGAGGTCTTGGCCTGTGAGGAGGAAGGGAGGCCGAAGGTTTCTTCACGCAGTGGAGGAGGCTGAGAATGGGCCGGAAGTGAGCAGTCGGACGGGAGCCGAACTCACGGAGTCGGAGGCCCTAGACAGGGACTTGATGGAGCCTTCTCCTGTGCTTCTGAGAATGTTTCGGGCTTCCTCAGCAGAACTCCCTTGGAGGTGTCCATGGCCTTAACCTTCTCCTCGAGCAGGAATGCCTGTAGAGCCTTCTGGCGGACGGATCCGAGGTCCGGCTGTTGAACCCCTGGCAGAAAATACAGGACCGGGTGTCATGGTCTGGAGCTAGGCTGCGGACGCGGGTGAATCACGGATCCTTGAACGGATTTGCTTCCCACAGGCGCACTTCGAGGGATGGCCTTCAGCGGAGGTTGGAGGGACATCAGACAGCAACTGAGCCGAAAAAATTAACTTTTCGAAGGAAGAACTTAACCATGCGTCGCGCGCTAGAAAGCGATCCGAAGGTCGAGACATGCAAATCGACGGCAGGAAAGAACTGGGGAATCTGGGCGGACGCCCCTTATGTACTACGCCGACGCCGGAGGCGGTCCCCATCAAGTTAGATAGCTAGAATTCCATGGAGTCCTGATGCCTGCCGCTTCAGTCCTAATGGTGTTACCTGCTGCAAGAGCTGTATCTCTACGTCCAGATCAGGCAGACAGGCCCCTGGCTTAATAGCTCATCTGACCAGATCCTCCTTCCACCTACTAATGACTTTCTGCCCTGCAAGAGTCCTCCAAGGCTCCAGACTGCTGTAAGCCTCTGTTTAACATCCTCTTAAGAACCCCTCAACAAAACCCATAGTTTATCCGGCATGGGTGGTACCTCAGTTCCCAAGATGTAGGAACACACTCACTCGATATTCAAGTTCCATGCAGGAGTCGGCAAGAAGCAGAAGGAGCCAGAGGGCCCTACTCTGGTAAGGGCGTGCATGTGTGGAGCTTCATCTGCTAGGGCAGCTGGGGTGTTCCCTCCCTCCAAGTTCTCCCTATTACACCCCATAGGATGTGCTCCTGAGCAGCGACTCAGCCAGTAGCCTACTGGAACTGTTAAATCCCTTCAACCCCACTCTTGGCATGCTACGCCTGCAAGGCACTTGCCAGGTGCACAGTGCATATGGATGTGCGCGCTCCAAAGGGACCACTGTTTCTTCCTGCAGGACACACCCACCCCAAGCCACCAGGGAAGTTGTGCAGTGGAAGGAAGTGCCTACCTCCCCAAGAAGGAGGTATGCAAGAAGGGCCTTGAACTTTACCTGCCAGTTGTACGAGATGTTCCGGACTGGAGCAAACCCCGATGTCTGTATGGCAAGTGTCAGCACTGTGCCAGCTGGCTGGCCTACTTTCATTTAAAGACTGAAGGACGCAAGAATCAATGACCATAAGGATGACTGGACGTACCACATTCCAGAGGACAGGATTATCAAGAGTTGCATCACCAATAATCAAGTACAGGAATAGACACCGATGCCGAGTCAAATTCAGTCTTTCTTGGGGCATCCAGTTCAAACTTGTACACATTTTTGCTGTCTGGCTCTGCAACAAATATCACTTCCTGGCCAGTCTTTTGATTGTGCAGGCAGACAAATGTCTAGGGGTGGGGAGAAAACAAAATCATGTTAAAACAGCAGTTAAGACAATGGCAACAAAACAGATGATGTGCTTCCACTTGGTTTGGGCAACCAAAATGGTGACTGGATTCTCTGTATGCTGTGTTGCTCTCAGTGCTTGTTGTGTACACCATTATGATATGGAGCCAGAGAATTCATTTTGTTCATAAAAAGATAAATAAAATTTAAATTTATACATATAGAATATTAAATCATCCAGTAAACAATTCACTCCAACAAAAGCCTAAGTATACTTACAAAACCATACACTCTTGCCAGGCCCACTACGGTAACACTAGGAAGACTGGCGTGGCTGTGCTGTTGGCCAGTAAAACAAATGTGCTAGCACCACTCCATCACAGCCACACTGTGAGTATGATGTGTGTACAGCTGAAGGGCAGCCTCAAGAGAGGAGGATGTCAAAACTTGCTGGAATCCGAACTTTTATCTCGAGATACTAATCACAAAGGGAACAGTTGCGTACTTACTGTAACAGTAGGTATTCAAAAGAATCTCTTCCCATTAGGCTACGCTTTGATGATATACCAACATTACTGCTAGGACCACATGGAAACTTCTGTTAGCGAGACAGGGCCACCCACGACAATGCCATGCACCATGGGCTGTACAAATGTGGTGGCCCCTCCTCAATTCCCGCTGGAGATTCGACTCTGAGGACCTCCACCTGTGGGGAACCAGGAGATAAGACCAGCCCAAGCATGCAAGGCGAGGCACAGGGCTGGATATAGAAGGCACTGATTAGGTTTAGGCACAGTAGCTGATGTAAACGTCACTGAATCTGAAGGGGGGATGGTGGGAGGCACGGCATTGTGGTCTAATGGAAGAGATTCTCTCGAAGATCTGCTGTTACAGTAAGTACCTAACTGCTCTATCTTCTTTGAGGATCTCTCTTCCATGATTAGTCACACCTTTGGGACAATTCCCAAGCAGTCTGAAACAGAGGAGGCTGGTACAGTGGGATATATTCAAGACAGCAGGCCTTACAGCACAGCAAGCCTAAATCCGGCACATCTACAAGACTATGTCCAGACTGTAATGCCAGTGAAGCTGTGGATAGTGCTCCATGTGGCTGCAGCACACATGTCAGCAGCCAAAACACTTCAGAAACAAGCTGCATATGTGGCCATTCCCCTTGTGGAGTGATTATGAACTGCACCAGCAACTTCCTCACTGTACTTCCTATAACTAAACATAATACAATGTGCCAGCCATTTGGACAGGCACTGTTTTGACACAGGTGCTGCCTCTTTCCCAGAGAAGAATGAAGCTGAGAGGACTTTCTGCAGTCCTTGAGTACGATTACACAACATCTCAGTGTCCCACGCACATCCAAAGCATGAGCAGTGCCTCACCCCGACTGGCATACTCAGGGTAACAGACTTAAAGGTGTACCGCTTTATTCAACGTAAACTCATATACCACCAGAGGTAAAAACTTGGGATTTGTACACAAAAAACTTTGTCTTTGTGAAAATTAAATAGAGGCTCACACATTAGAGCCTACAACTCTGAAATTCTTCAAGCAGAAGTGACTGCAACCAAAACAGCGTTTTCCATGACAGGAAACACAGGCCACAACTGTGACTGGCTCAAAAGAAGCCAATGTTAGTGGCTAAAATCTAAAGGACATAATTCAAGTCCCAAGGCAGGACTTGATTGCAGATGGGAGGTTTCATAGGAACATCATCTCTCAAAAAGTATGGGACACCTCCAGTTGTGCAACCATACTGCCATCAATAGGGCGTGGAAAGCTGATACAGTGGTCAAATGCATCTCAAGTGGGGAACACTGTAGACCAGTCTCTGATAGAAACATAGACTTTGACGGCAGATAAGGACCACTTGGCCCACCCAGTCTGACCATTCCCTACCTACTGGATAAGCTGCAGATTCTAGTTAACCAACAGCCTATTTCCTGCAACCCCCACTATAATTGCCTTTATGTCTGTCCCATGCATGTTTGAATTCCTCCACTGTTTTAGACCCACAACCTCTCCAGGAAGGCGGTTCCAGCGTCCACGCTCTTGTGAAAAAGAATTTCTCACATTACCCCTGAGCCGGCCCCTCTCTAACTTTAAATTGTGTCCCCTATATGTGACTCGTTCTCACTTGATGGAGTCGACTGCACTCTGGTTACATCAGTCTATGTCCAATGCACTTTCTCTGGATCAGGTGACTAAATACCTGTGGCCACACAGATAACTTGTTCATCTGATGAGAACAGGAACAGGGATCTACATGACTGCAGCATAGCCCACCACAGTGCTCCAGAAAGCCCAATGATAGGCGGTCCGTAGTGATGAGGATTACAGAAGTGGGTGAATATGTAACTCCACCTCAGAACGGACCAGGAAAAGAAAGCAGGAGCAACCCGGTGAACAATGCCGCCATGCCCCCATGCCCCAGTTGAACAGCACTAATGTTGGAGTCCCCACCTCTTCCCTCATTTATTTTAGTTTTTGTTGACTAGGAAAGTAGGACTGAGCAATTCTGCCTATGGTGGTGGTGGGGAGGAGAATACAGATGCAAACAGACATACTGAGTCGTTGATGGCATTTTAGCGTAACATGGGCAAACTGGCAAATACACCAGGAAATTCCTTTACTCTTTTCGAGAAGTGCCATCTGATTTTTAAAGTTCACCTGAAGAACCACCAGAACAGGCAGACAGGACCTCAGTTTAAGGTTTCATCTGAACTTGGCATGTCAGGAGCACAGCACCCCTCATGTTGCACTACTGTGTCAGTATTGGGACTTATCCCAAATTTCTGTAGCGGGGCTAGAACCCACAGCCTTCGATATTCCAGCCTGAGAGGCAAGTGCTCAACCTGCAGAGCCTCATTAGATGTATGCTCTGGGGGTCTGGGAGTAAGCCACCAGTTCCCCATCTGGTGATAAGGGTATTTTCCTGGGGGATTAGAAGCATCAGACTGTGGTCCTTGAGGCACATTGTCAGCCCCTCTAGTGGGGTGTGCATGGCCTCAGTCACAGAGAACCTGATCAATCAAGTTAGCTGCCTTAATAATGACACACAAAATAAAAGGAAATTGTGATGTTGTCAGATAGGGACAGCAAGTATGCTTGCACTGCATTTACAGGCATGTAAATGAGACTAAATTCTTAGAAGCAGCCCCTAAAGTGAACCACTTCACTTGAGGAATAGACATGCCTGGTGGAAGGTGTTCAGTTGTAACCCCAGAACATCGGCAGTCTTAGGGGATACCACAAAACGTGCTATGGCTATGTTCCCAGAATCCATGCATGCAGATGGAGGGACTTTAGGTCCAGACAAACCAGGGATTCCTTGTCCTGTGACAAAGACCTCGACAAAGAGGTAAGGGTATCTGAGGATCCACTGCCATCCGCTGTTGAAGCGAAAACCATATCTGACAAAGCCAAAATGGAGCAATGAGGATGATAGTGACACTCTCCATGCACAGTTTGATTAGCACCTCTGTATTAGAGACACTGGAGGAAATGTGTATAGGAATTTGCCTTTCCAAGAGAGAAAACATCTAGCCAGAAAAAACAGGACCCAAATCGAGGCAGAATAAACAAACATCAGCAGTTTTGCATCGTGTGGGGACGCAAGGTCCAACTCTGAATAACCTCCATCTTGTGAAGAGGGTGGTCAACTAATCGTGGTTAGCAGTTCCCTACTAGCATTTTTGGACTGTGACGTGCTTAGTCTGTGTGCCAAGACATTCTGGAGCCCTGTGAAGTGCATGGCTGACAGCTGTAGGCCATGAGACAGAGCCCAATACCATACTGTCACTGCTTCCCTGAATAGTGGGTAAAATGAACTCCGCCTTTATTTGTTGATGTAATGCATCATACTGGCACTGTCCATCTACATTAACAGAGGACCAGGGCACAGATGCTCCTGAAATGCCTGGAGGCTGTACAGGATAGTTTTCATCTCCAGTACATTTATGTGCAACTTGGCCTCTACCTTGGTCCATAACTTCTGAGTCAGATGAGGGCCTAGTTTAGCTCCCCCAGCTAAAGCCTAAGGCATATGTGGTGATCTGTACAGGAGCTGTTACAAGGAATGGAAATGTCCTTTAACAGGTTTTGCGATCTATTCACCACAATAGCGCTCTGAAGTGGGGAAGTGACAGGAACCATTTGCTCCAGCTCGACAGCTGATCCCACTGGACCCTGAGTGGGGAATTCTCATATGGAAGCAGGCCAGTGGCACTGTCACAATGGTCGCAGCCATAAGCACCAGGAGATGTATCATTGGTCTCACAGAGACACGGCAACTCCGTAGATATCAGTTGGGCTTGAGCAATCAGGTGTTCTGCCTTGTCCTGAGGCAGGAAATCACATCCCTTCTCTGTGTCTAAGACTGCCCCTATGTACTGCAGTCTCTGAAAAGGATTCAGAACCAACTTTGGCACATTCACTGATTCTCAAGACCTGAAATAACTGACATATCCAAGACTTGGCATGTTAGAGTGCCGAGTATTTAATTTGCAGTTCATGAAGAGAACTTGCCTGGAGCTGGCTTTCACAGACAGTCCTCCAGCTAGGGAACACATACAGGCCTTCCCTTTGAAAGACTGTTGTCACTACTGCAAGCATCTGGTAAAGACCCGTGGCACAGAGGACAAGCCAAAGGGCAATACTCTGAACTGGTAATGTTCCCCTCCTGCAAAAGTGGAGTATTTCCTGAGCTTTCCTGACCTTTATATGAAGGTAAGCATCCTTCATATCCAGAGAAGGAAGCCATTACTCTTTTGCAGAAGGTGAAAGACAGGATTGCAGGATACAATTCAAAACTTCTTGTGTTCTTTGCAGAAGCTGAGGTCCCTGAGATCAAGCACAAGATACAGATTCCCTGTCCATTTTGAGACTAGGAAGTATCTGGAACAGAACCCTTTGTTCCTTTGCTGGGAAGGAACTAGTTCAATAGCATGTTTTAGAGTAATAACTGCACTTCTTCCTTCAGAAGGGCCAGATGTTCCAGACGATAACAGAAAAGGGCACAGGATGATCTGGAGGGTGTCCCTTAGCTCCAGAGCATGTCCCTTCCAATTATCTCCTGGACCCACTCATCTGTTGTAATCTCCCTCCACTATTCAGATGTAAGGAGAGTCTTCCTTACACCAACTATCCCTGGAAGCATTCATAGAAGTGGGCGTGGGTCAGATATGAGTCAGGCAGAGCCAGTGGGGGCTTTTGTAAGGGAACCGGGTAGGAGGTCCAGCAGGGATCAGCTCCCTTGCCCTTGTGGGTGGAAACCACGGCCACCTCTGGTAGCAGGCTGATGAATGGATCCCCTCCCATGCCCTCTAGCAGGAGTGGGGTACTTGGAATTTACAGACCTCAGAGTCATCTTGATGTCTGAAGGCCTCTAAGGGCCTCTTCAACATCATATCAAAACGTTTTGTCTCTCTGAAAGGGCAATCAAAATGGCCTGCTGCACATCCATGGCAAATCCTGTTACTCTGAGCCAGGAAGATCTACTCATACAAATGCCAGGAGCCTTAGCAGAGGCATCTGAGACATCAAATGCCGAGTGGAGCAAATGTTTGCTGACCTCAGCACCTGAGTTAAAGTCATAAGCAACTCATTCTTGGCCGAACCTTCAGGCAAAGCCCGAGCTGCAGCCCTGGCAGATTTCCACAGGCTATTCTGATATTTAATCCATATGACCCGATAATTTGCAGTCCTAAGGCCCAGTGATGCAGACACATAAGTATGCATGTCCATCATGTTCAGCCACCTAGATTCTTTACCTGGGGGCAGGGTACTTTAATGTCTAGGTGCCTTAGATCCATCATGAGCAGTAATGACTACAACAGAGTCCGCTTGGCTGGTTAGTATAATAAGACTTAGCAGATGGAGCAGGATATTGCTCATCAGTCTTTCCTGGTACTATAGGCAGTGAGTTAGGTCTGTACCATACAGCAAGGTGGCATCCTCTAATGCATGATACAGAGGTGCAAAAGTATGGAGGAGAGATTGGGACCTCCAGGAATTCCATCAGGTTCTTCTTTGTGGAACCCTCTTCTTGGAATGCCATCAGATTTTTCTTAGTGGAATCCTCTTCTTGGTTGTGAAATCCTCTTCTTCCACAGCAAAACCTATGGCAGCTTGCAATTGCTGCTTCATGGTTTGAAAACTGGGATCCTCCGGAGATCTCGGGGCATATATCACTAAGACCTCACTGCAAGATGAGGCAGCAAAACCAGAATGGGGTACCACATACTGTCTCTCTCATATTCCTCCACTAAAACCATGAGGGCAGGATTGTATTCCATCTCATCATGGGCGTCTCTGTTGGCGTCACGGATCCAAGAGTGTGCGGGTGACACTGGTGGAGGCTGACAGTAGGAATCTGTGATGTGCTGGTAGACAGCATCGACAGGGATCAATGCCCACATGCCCCACCAATGGTACAGCCTGTATAGGTAATCCAGGCAGTCGCGATCGTTTCACTTCTGAAAATGATGCCAGCATTTATGAGAGTCGAAGATGCCCTGGTCAGAGACCAGGACTACTTTGTGTCTAAGATGGACGACATATGTTGTACAGTCTGTAACGTGAATAACATCTGCCAGTTATATATATATATATTTTGTTGTAAATCTATGTTTTGTAAGGTAGTCCTGCTTAGGAAACAGGCCAGCAGCACAGCCTCATGGGACAGTGGATTTTTAAAGACAGAAAAAATGGTCTGCCCTCTCGCTGATTTAGAGGATAAGCTGGCTAGAGCTTCCTTTCCTGTTATGACACCTACCTGCCAAAACCTGTGCAACTGTTATACGATCAGGTTATAAAAGACAACTGCTTTGACCTTAGGAAGACTGCCGTAAAGGTTACATTTCATAGGATAACAGGAGGAAGATCGTTTTGGAAAGCATAAATGAATTAGCCTTACAGGATATTTCTGCAACATCAAAGGGTGTTGTACACCATACTCTGGGGAAGACAGACTGTCTTGTTATAATTAACAATATTGCTGTATTTGCAGATGCCAATCAAGTAGCAATCTGACCAGTTTGCTTGTGCAGCTGTATGTTACAAATTAAGTATGCAGGAGTGAGTGTGACCTCACACTAGCAGCTCAGAGCTGTGACATCACAAGGAGGGAGGGATGGATATTCTGGCCTCTAATATTGGTGAAGCTTGGCTGAAAGGACTGACACTCTTTACTGAACTTCTAAGAGTCATCTTTGTTTCTGGACTTTTAAGGACACTTCTGTCAAGAATAGGGTAACAGTCCAAATCATCTGCCAACTGAAAACCTGAGGTAGAATTAGCTAAATCAGTTACAAGGTGCTTTTTGTTCTGTAATTGTTCATTTCAAAAGTTTCATTTCAAAGTTGAAAAGTGGTTCCTTGATCACAAGCTGGTCCTTAACCACAAAAAACAAAATCAATGCTTTTCTCTAGCCATAAAACAAAAAAAGACAACTACCACTCTCAATCAATACATATCTGGGAAGTTCCTAGAACAAGTGACTACCTTTAAATATCTTGGAATCACCTTTGACCAAGGCCTAACCTTTGCTACCCACATTGATAAGACAGCAAAGTGGCAAACCAGCATATTGGGATCTTGTACAGGAACCGGCAGTTCCTTACACAACCTGCTCTTAGGATTGCTATTCAAAGCTCTGTCATTTCAATAATTGACTATAAGCTAATTATATGGGGCTGCCTCAACCACCTCTCAAGCGCAACAACCTCCTCAACAAGGCCTGTAGACTGCTCACTAGTGCACAGACGCACTCACCTGTGAGCTCTACACTGAAACTGGCTGGTTGCAACTCTCAAACCGCCTAAAGTATCTTACTTGCCTGATGGCTAAAAAAAACAACCATGGGCCTTACCCTCCATGTATCCAAGACCTGCTACACCCTAATCCTTGCATCCGTCTCACTTGGAGGATCAATTCATCAACCTCTCCAGGTTCCACGCTGCCAGACTACTCAGGGTCAGCGATCATTTGCTTACCGTGCACCTAGCTGGCTAAATGTCATAAATACCCACATCTCACCCTCTACATCCCTGGGAGTTTTCAAACTCAACTCCACTCACACCTCAGACTCCAGCTTCTGTGACTGCCTTGGCTAAATAACTTTATTAAATTACTCCTTCTCTTTTATTTTTCTCCTCTTTTCCTCACCCCAGTATTCTTGACAAAGGCATATGTGAGGCTCTCCCTCACTGCCCCCTCCCCCTCTCCCCTTACTCTCTCAGTTAGTATATTCTCTCTCCAGACTTTTTCCCCATTATCTAATGTTGTTTTGTTTATGAATAATATATAATTTTTTATTTTTTCTTTCTCCCTGTTTCTGTTACTTGTTTTCTTATATTTTAATGTATTGTGTTACTCCTCCTCGACTGTGACAATATTCAACTGAATTGCCTACTTTGTAACTACACTTGTATTGTACCCAATTGACGTGGAACCTTTGTAAAAGAGCCTTTGGCTCAAAGGTATTAATTCCTAGAACAAATAAATAAAATAAAAAAAATAAATTTCTTTTCTGACTGTAACCTTAATGTATATATAGTCTGTATTTAGTTACTATTTTTACTTTTAGTAAACCTTGTTTTCCTTAAACCTGCCTAGGAACTTGCCATTTTGAGTGTGAATAGTGGGACAGTATTGATAATTCTGACATAACTGTTAAATTGCTTAGAGTGTCATCATATGCAACCACGCTAACAGGGATCTGTAAAGATCCAGCAAGGTAAGAAAATACCAGCGTCTCAACTGAGTGAGCAGGGGGTTGTAGACCAGGTTGGTTATGCCCCCTAGGTCAAGTATTGTGATGCTTTCCCGAAGAGAGCACGATATCTGGACCCGCTACCTGGGTGTAGCTAGCTAAAAGGGTTCATAATTGACCCCAGGACTCAGGACTGGTAGTTTGCTCGGATACAAAACAAACAGAAGGATGGCCTTGTTTGTTCCATGTACAATCCGCACTTCAAGGTTGGGCACTGTGGGAGCAGAGGCCTGATCCCGGAGTGGACTTGTGACACCATCCACAGTAGATACGGCAGCACCGGCCAAGCCCTGACCTTGGTCTCTCACAATGGTGGTGGTGGGGGCCAGAGTTGGCAGTGATGACCGACTATCAGCGATAGACCTTGTTGGTGAAGAAGACCTTTCTTTATCCCTATGTTTGTTCTTGTGTCCTGACAAGAATGGCCTCAATGTTAATCTTTCTTTGTCCTGGTCCTTCAGTTTCAGCGTCAGTTTATTGGCCAATGTACAGGAGACACCGATGCTGGCCCTGATGCTTCTCCATGGCTGTTAATGTTTTACAAAGAAGGAAATTTTCTTGCGGTGTCACCTGCTATCCTAATTGAAGCTCTGGCAAAACCACAGAAGTCCTCATGTTATGAGACACGCCCAAACACACACAAACTTCATGGTATCTTCCTTATAAAATGTTATGTCCACACTTACAATACTAAAATAAACCTTTTGGCAGCATGCAGAAATGACAACATTTATTTAAATATAAAATAAATGACAAATCGTTAGTTATGTTTCCTTCAGTAGTTCCAACAAGGTTGATCAAAGGCAGAAAAAGAACTGAGGAGAGATGGGGCCGCCCACTTTTATATAGATGCTGAAGCATGAAGTCATCATAGGCGACCACTGACTAGCAAAAGTTTCCGTGTTGTCCTAGTGCAGATACAGGTATAGCACCAAAGGTATGGCCTAATGGAACAAATATCCTTGAAGAAAATCTAGTTAAACTGGTTCAAGGGTCAGTCTACCACTCGCTAAGCCAGTGATCCATGTTCAGGAACGGACTCAGGTCACCTGGGGCGAAGCCAGGGATGGGGTGGAAACAGTGTGTCCAAAAGGACAGTTCTTCAGGGAGCGGGTGTTACGTCCCACTACCCGACTGCCACTTGGTGGAGGTCAGACAGCAGCATGGGAGGGAGGGAGGTCACACAAAAATAAGGAGAGGGTCAGCCCACAGAGACCAAACACATGTGTGCCTCTGCATGCACATACTGCATACCAGCATCTGAGGGAGAAAACATGGAGCTGGAGAAAAAATCCCATTTGCCATTGTGCGGCATCTGCTGTGGACCCATGCATGACCAACATGGCAGGCCAACCACCACTACCATAGTCCTGGGCAAACAGTGGTTAACAAGCAAGTTTACGGGAAAATTGGTGACAGGTCTGGGGTCGTAAAATGAGATGTGGATGAGAAAAGTTAATCAAAAAAGAAAAAAAAAAAAAAACTGGCTCAAGGATTAAATATCAAGGATTCAAGAGGCTGATGAGGAATACACCAACATATCCTAACTCCTACACTACACTGCACACTGAGAAAGTACTGTTACGTAAGAACTTACCGTAACAGTAGATCTTCGAGAGAGGCTCTTGCAGTGGGTAATTACATATAGAACGGACGCGGCAGGTGTCAGGACCCCACGGAAAAATTTCTAGCTAGCAGTCTCTGGCGGGGGACGGCCAACCGTCAGGTGACCCGGCGTCATGTGACGTCAGTATAAAGGGCAGTCCCCGCCCGCCTTCCAGTTCTTTCCTAAAAGGGCGAGCGAGAGAGAAGCGGATATTTCCCAACCTGGAAAAGGAACTAAAAAGCTTAGGGGATGGAGGTTGGAAGGTATGTACCTACTGCAAGAGCCTCTCTCAAAGATCTACTGTTACGGTAAGTTCTTGCATAACTGCACTATCTTACTTGAGAGGGCTCTTGCAGTCGGTAATACATATAGGATTGAGTCCCAAGCAGTCTGGAACAAGAAGAAGCAAAACGGGAGCAGGAAAGCTACTCAAAGTAGGTCCTCTAGCTGTGAAGGCCTTAGGAAAGGAGGCCTTGCAGAACAGCAAGCTCGAAGCCTGCTCTATGGCGAAAGGCAATATCCAAACTGTAATGTTTTGTAAAGGTATGGACAAAGTCCAAGTGGTGGTAACACAGATGTCCGCCGCTGACACATTCTTGAAACAAGCCACAGAGAGCGACTCCTCTGGTGGAGTGGACTCTCACTTGTCCCAGAAGGGTCTTGTTGTACTTTGTCATAACAGAAAGTGATACAATGAGCCAACCATTTGGACAAGTATTGCTTAGAAACAGCATTGTCTTCTTTGTGGGCAAAAAGACAAACAGTTGATCAGTCTTTCTGAGATCTTTTGTTCTGTTAGTGTAGTATCTCAGAATTGGTGAACGTCCAGAGTGTGTAAGAGATACTCCCCTTGATTGGAGTGCTGCATAAAGAAAGCAGTAACTATGGACTGGTTCAAAGTAGATTCCGCCTACCACCTTGGGGAGAAACTTAGGGGTTGGTGCGAGAGCCACACGTTCCTTGGGAAAATCAAATACAGGATTTCACACATCAGGGCCTGGAGCTCGGAAATCCTCAGAGCAGCAGTAATGGCCACTAGGAAGAGAGTCTTCCATGAGAGGAACTTCATGTCTGCTGAGGCTGCCGTTCAGAAAGGAGGCAGAGTGAGCTTCTCGAGATGAAATTCAAATCCCAAGGAGGGGCAGGAACCCGGATAGGTGGTCTCAAGTGGAGAACCCTCTAAGGAAAGTCTCAGAGACCTCCAGCTGAGCAAACGTCCCTACCTGCAAAAGGGACATGGTAGGCTGAAATGGCCATGTGTACCTTCAAGGACAAGTGACTGAGACCCAGATCAAACAGGTGGTGCAGGTAATCCAGCAGCCACCCAACAGAGCACAAGAAAGGCTCAAAATCTTCTGAGCGGCCCAATTGAACCATTTCCATTTCATGGTATAGGTAGTGGAGTGAGGGCTTTCTAGCCTCCACCAAAATCTCAGTTACTTGGGGTGAAACCCAGATTGGGCTTGAGCTACGCCTGCAGGAGCCATGCCTGCAGTTGAAGGACATGAGACCTGGATGGACCAGGGTCCCCTGATCCTGGGTCAGTAAAAGTCGAGGAAGAGGAGGTTCCTCTGAGTATTGTTGCAGAGAAGAGAACCAAACTTGCCTGGGCCAGAAAGGAGCAATCAGTATCATTCGAGCTCCTTCTGAACAGAGTTTCTGTAAGACTCTCGGAATCAAAGGGATGGGGGCTGCGAATCTGTCCTTCCAATCTAGAGACAGAGCATCTCTCCAAAAATGCCGTGCTCTGGAGCAAGCGAGCAGAAGTCAGGAAGCTTTGATGTTAGAGGTGAGGCAAACAGGTCCACCTGTGGTGTTCCCCAACGTGAGGAAGATATCATCTAAGACCCTGATTCAGTTCCCACTCATGAGCTTGAGCAGACGAGTGACTGAGTTTGTCTGCTAAGGTGTTCGCGACCCCTGGGATGTGAATTGCCGTGAGGTGGAGGTTGTGCTGTACTGCCCAATCCCAAACTCGCATTGCTTCCCTGCAAGAGGTAGGAACGAGTCCCTCCTGTTTGTTGATGTACCATACCACACACATATTGTCCATCTGTAAGGCTAAGTGGTGGGAAGGAGATGCAGATGCATTGCTTGAAGAGCATAAAGCACTGCCAAGTTTGAGCACATTGATGTGAAGCGTTCAGAGCTTGGACCAGGAGCCATGGGTCCTGTGGAGGTCCAGATGGGCTCCCAACCCGCCCGAGGCGCCTGTGGTCAGAATCTGGGGCAGAAGGGAACCCCGACAAAGGTTCTCCTAAACCATCCACCACTGCAAGTCCCGAACCATGGGGAGGAGACTAGGACAAGCTGGTCCAGGTCGCCCACCAACTGATCCCATTGAGACTGAAGTGTCCACTGAGAGATCCTCATGTGAGCAAAGCACGAGGGACTGTTGGTATTGCAGCCGCCATAAGCCCGGGAGGTGAAGGACTGACCTGACACTGACCCGCCTGTGGCCGGAGAACAGGATGACCTGAGCCTGGAGTGTTGCTGCCCTGTCCGGTGGCAGAAAGGCCCTGCCAGAGGTTGTGTCCAGGATCGCCCGATAAACTGGAGCCTCTGGGATGGGATCAAGTGGGACTTGGGAGTGGCTGATGGTGATGCCCAGGAGAAAAACACCCCTGGGTAAAGGAAAGGAGCGCGGAGATCCTCCTGGATGGGGCCGCCCAGGAGGCAATGGTGATCAAATGCAGGAAGCCTACTCCCCTGTGTGTGTACACAGGTGAGCCGCTACCACGAAGGCATTTGGTGAACACCGGCGTATCAAGGAAGACCAAATGGGAGGGCCTTGAACTGGTAGTGTCCCCTGGAAAGCAAAACGGAGGTATTTGCGGTGAGAAGGGCGGATAGGGATGTGCAGGTAAGCATCCTGCATAACCAGAGAGCACAACCACTGTCCTGCCAAGGAGGGCAGGAGGCCCTGCAGGAGAGCATCCTGAACCTCTTGTACTCACCTAATAAAGTTTAGGGAACTGAGGTCGAGAAACGCCTTACATCTCCTGTCTTTTCGGGACCAGGAAGAAGTGGGAATAGTAACCAGTTTCCTGAAGAGAAAGGGGAAAGACTCTATCACCTCCTTCAACAAAAGTGCTGAAATCTCTTCCTGGACCAGAAGAAGGTGTTCCCAGAGTACGACCTTTGGGGAGGGTGACAAGGTGGTGGTTTCGCTTTTGCCGATTCCATCTTTGAAAGGAACAGTGCTGCATTTGATGGGGATGATACATGAGCCCACAGACTTCAGTGCAGTCCCCTTCTCCTGCAGATCGGTGATAATGTCCTTGACATCACCACCAAACAGCACCGAACCCCGGAAGGCGCTTCCTGAATAGCGGACTGCACTTCGGGACAAACCCTGACACTTGGAGCCAGGCATGACACCGTAAGCATACGGTGAAAGCAGAGTCCTACCAGCAGTGTCCACTGCATCGTAAGTAGCACGAAGCATGTGCTGACTGGCCGAATGCACAGCGGACAAGGTCAGCCACTTCCTGTTTGACTTGACAGTCCAGAAGGGAGTCCAATTTGGATTCCACCTCACTAAGAAATCGCCTTCTGGCAATCCCCCAAGTGACCGACATAACTGAGGGCCCTAATACCCAGAGTGGAAGAAGCATAGATCTTCTTCCTGTACTGATCCAGAAGATGGGATTCTGTGTCAGGTGGAGACGAGCTCAGATGTTTCGGGTTAGCTGTCTGGCCATGGCGGCGCTAATCTCAACCGAATCAGCTCGAGGGTGAGAATCTAAACAGTCAACACCCTCGGGAGCCTGATATAGCCTGTTTGACTTCCGAGGAAGTGGGGCTAAAGCCGACCGGCTGCTTCCAAATAGTGGAAACAAGATCGGCATGAGTTCAATCCAGGGTGGCACCAAGGTGGGAGCTGTCACAAGCAGATCCAGATGCTCAGCAAGTTTCTTACACTGGGGATCCGGCTCAATAATGCCACTTATGAACCCCTGGATTCTGCGCAGCAACTTTGTAAAGAAGGATCCTCTGGAAGGGATTTCGGAGGAGTCCTTGGCCTGGGCTTAGACGTGGCGTGGCTCGTCGCTGGCTTGGAACAACCGTTGGAGTCGTCCAATGTGTCAGAGGAGGAAGAAGATGATGAGGGAAGACTCCCTCTCCTGGCGTAAGGGAGGAACGGACCACTTAGGAAGCCCTCGGGAGCGTGTCCTGGCCCACCCTGGAACCAGAGGGTTCGCCCTGGTGTCCGGAGGTGGGAGGGAGTCTGTCGTCACGGACGAGGGAACCGGAACTGGCACCGTTGTTGGGAGACGACTCTCCACCTCTCGGTGAGCTGAGCCTTGGCCTCAGCCCACCAGGAGGCCAGAGTCTCCTTCAAGTCACCAGCGCTGAGGCGGTGGAGAAGGGGGAGGAACTCTGGTATGGATTATACCCATAAGGGGCGTATCTATAACCCGACGGGGAAGCCTGGGTCTGGTATTGAGGCACCAGGTGCTGCGGTGTCGGATAAGCAGCGTCTGGATACTGGCGGAACCGGATAAACGGTGTCTGATATGACAGGGTCGGATATTCGGGAACCGAGGGGTCTGCTGAGGCCCACGGGCTGGTCTGGAGCAGAAGGCCCACGGGCGGAGGTCCCGGCTTGGAGCGCATCCGGGAGCGGATGATGCCCGGGTCGGCAAGACCGATGTCAGGGCCGGCATCCGGGGAGCCGACGCCAGGTCAGTTGGCCCAGCGGGCGGACAGTCTGGCGGGGCACAGCAAGAACCTCAGCATCGCCTGGGATGGAGGGAAAAAATCCCGGGCTCGGCTGAGGAGACCCAGGGTCCCCGGAGGGCAGCGAAGGCTGCGGGAGCCAGGAGGCGGATGTGGGAGGGTCAGTGTCGGCTCAACTGCCGATGCGGATGTCAGGCAAGCCAACGTCCGACTTATCAGCGGGGTCCAGGCGGACGCCAGAGGAGCCAACGCGACTTAGTGGACCCGTCGCCCGAAGCAGGTCGTGGAAGGAGGGGCGGCCTGGTCGGGATAAAGAGGTAAACAGTAACCGCCCGTGGGGTCGGGTGATTTATCGACCATCTCCGGCGGGCAGAGGAGCAAACGTCCAGCTTACCAGAGCTGCTCGAACCAGTAGGACACACAGTGGCGGCTTTACACTGGGTAGAGGCATCCAATAGCCCCGATGGGCCCGGCGTGAACCGGACGGCGGGCGTCGCCGCGAAACCTCCAAGGTGGCCGCCGGATCGGTCCCCTGGGAGGCGTCGTGAAGCTGCGGCGACTCCCGAAGAAGATGCAGTGGATGAGACCTTGTCCCAGTGCTTCTCCTTGTCTTCTTTCATGCGATGGCCTTCGGGAAGTGGGACGCCTTGCTGGAGCTTTTTTTTTTTATATAAACTCCTTTTCCATGGAGGACATTTTCTTTAAAATATGGGCCTCCAGGGACTGTTGCCGCTGTCTGCGGGTTGTACGTTGAATTTAAGGCAGTGCTGGCACTTCACCTGATGATCTGGGCCGAGGCAGAAGAGGCACTGGGAACACGTCCTGGTACGGGAGTTGGCGCCGACGAGTCGCAGACTTGTTCTGTGCTCGAGGATGTAGGATGACATACACTGACGAATACCTGACAAAAATTCAAAAATCGAAAATAACTCTGTAAAAACTACTGATGACTGAGGCCCGGCGGCGTTGAACTTTACGCGAGGCGTTGACTGTAGTTAACGTGGGGAAAGAACTGAAGGCAGGCGTGGGGACCGCTTTATACTAACGTACATGACGGGTCACCCGACGTGGGGGAGTCCCCGCCTAGAGACTGCTAGCTAGAAATTTTTCCAGGTCCCGACACCTGCCGGTGTCAGTCCTATATGTATTTACCTACTGCAAAAGCCCCCTCTAAGTAAGATATTTGGAATACTGTCTTTGCCACAGTCAGGACTGAAATCATTCTGTACCAATTGATGTTTTTCTGTACTGTTGCATACCTTATTCCTTTCCTTTCAGAACCTAGCAAGGGTGCAGTACAAATGTTAATAAATGCATATATAAAAAGATGATGACATTTCCCATTTCCAGTATCTCTCTACCTACCCACCTATCAACCTACCTCGTACCCACCTATCAACACACACACACACACACACACACACACACACACACACACACACACACACACTTCTTCCTCTTCACACTTCCAGTTTTACACTAGGAAGGAAAGAATTTGTCTTTACATAGCACAATTCATACACACGCATTCTCAGTTACTTCACAATCCATAAATAGCTGGCAGCAGCCAACAGGTGGGCACAGACAGGTTAAATGAGATTAAAGGAAAATAAAAAGCTCGGGGATGGGTGGGGAACCAAAAAGAAAGTACAGGAGTTAAACGATTTGCTCACAGTCATATAATGGGTAAGTGGTGGTAGTAGGATTCAAACTTGATCTCAGGCTCACAGCCCTGTACTCTAACCCAGTGATGCTCAAGCTCGAAAATCAGAATGTAAAGGTTGTGGCTGGCAGTCAGGACAGCAGTAGCACTACCACTCACGATGCTAATGACCCGAGTTTGGGAGCGAGCACTTGGACTTCTGGGGGCCAGACAGAGGAGGAGGACTGAAAGTCCCAGGGGACCCTCTCGTTCTCTAGGGCAGGTGGGTTGTCATGCTCACACTGCAGCCACCTGGGTGAGCAGAGGTGGCAGTGCAGCAGAGGGTGCCATGGGAGGGATGGACAAAGGCAGGGGTTTAGTGTGGCATTATGCTTCAGAGTGCACATGTGCCTTGGATGCCCGGCACGCGCCTGGCCCATGGCACTGGGGAAGAGCAGGAAAGACCCCACTGCCCAACAGACGGTCCCATGTATCAAAGGAGGCCAGCTCAGAAACCCTCAGCTGCCAGCCTGACAAGAAACATTCAGGTGTGTGTGTGTGTGGGGGACTGAAACCCCAGCAGCATGGAGGTGGCTGTAGGGATTCAAGCATGGCAGAGCCAGGCACCTCACGGATCCTGAGGGAGGTCGAGGCAGTGGCGCAGAAGGGGTTCATAAAACAGAACTAAGAAAATAGAATTAAAAAGACTGCAATGGTAATCTCATTTTATTTTACCACCCAATCCGTCTTAAAACAAACCTCTGTTTACCCAGTATACAGAATCAAGTTGCTTTGACTTCACTCTTGAAATTTAGTACAAGTCCCGTGGTTTATTGTGGCTTTCTAAAGACTGTTGTGAAGTATCTACAAGTCTACAACTGCGCCAAGAAATGCCAACAGCAGTGATGTCCAACAAATAGAAATGAAACTTCAAACCTGATGGGGTGTGAGCTGAGCTCCCGTGTTCACATCCACCAGCTGGAAGGACAAGGCAAAGTTCTGGTGGCTATCTGATGTGAAGGTTCCCTTGGCTTTTGAAGGAAAGGTCACCCTGAAAAGAAGTGCACATTTTAGCCATTAACAATGTACTGCACCATAAAAGATGGACTGGCAACTATGACTCCAAGGAAATAAACTTAGAAGTACTAAGAGGTAAAGGCAGTCTTTGAAGAGGCACTGGGACATACTTCAGAGACAATGCATGGCACCAGTTTCCCCTTTGGCAGGCTGAGGGCAGACATGCAGTACCTTTCCTATCCAATGGCCCCTTTAACCACTCATCAACCAACTTCTCCTTGATTTTACTGGCTGTCTCTCCATGTCTTACCCCTATGGTGGGGTAGTGGACAGACTGCCATGATCCACTCTTCCAGGATCTGGCAAAGCTGTGCCACAATTGTCAGTACAGGGCCTGTGACAGGTCAGGAGATCAATCTGCCAGCCAGGGAGACCTTCCACTCTGTTTTTGCGAAGAGGAGCAGGCGCAATGGCGTCATCACGCCACGCTCCTGTGTGATGTCAGTCGGCTGCCGTCCTTTACCCGGGAAGTCACAGTCCCAGCATGCTGCACCCCACCAGAGGCCAGGCTAACCTCTGGTGCTGCAACACCTCCCACCCAGAGGACAAGGACAGCAGTCCCTCAGACGCTCCAATCCTCCCTCCCCAGCCAATCACCATCTCCCTGAGCCGTTCCTGAACTCAGATCGCTAGCATGGTGGCAGGAAACACTACCGCCCGAGCCACCAGGCTGGCATTGTGCAAAGTGTTTTGATTTGTAGGTGTAGTCCTACAGTGTCCTTCCCTTTGTTTGCTGGAATTAGTTTTCTATTTGCCAACTAGTTTTATGGGTCCTGGGGACCTCCACATTATGCATTTTATTGCTCTTCTCTTTCCTATAATGCCTCCTGTCCCATGTGACTGTGATGTGTTTGGACCATTAATTCAGCAAGAACTATTTTTGTGTCAAGTTTACAGCAGTAGAGCATTGATTTTAAGTAACTCTTCTTATCCAGTGAGCACTAATAGAAACATAGACAATGACAGCAGAAAGGACCAGAGGTCCATCCAGTCTGCCAAAGTTCCCTATAATCCCTGGAACCTGCTGTTCCTCCAGGGTACTAACCTCCCATTCTCTCTCTATTCTCCTCCTTGGTCCTATTGCCCCGGTAACCACGATTCCCTTCATTATGTACCAGCCCTGCTTGAATCCCCTGACTGTTTTTACCCACCACCTCAGCCGACAGACTGTTCCAAGGTTTTATTTATTTACTTACTGAAATACTAGGATTGCAATACCTTTGAACCAGGGATCTTTTACAAAAGCTCCCTGTTAAACAGGGAATTGAACAAACAAACACAAACTGGTACGAAGTGTGGGGTTACATAACCACAAGTAGTTACAAATAACTCCGGTTACATTTGGAGTTGACAGGAGAGAAGACAATCAAAGCAAACACTGGAAGGTCAGAGTAGCCGTCAGATTTTGACTTAGTCTAGGTAAGTGCTTTAGTATAAAGGAGAGCAGAGTGGGTGTTGGAAGAAAGAAAGGGGAAAGGAGGCAGAGAAAGTTTGTGGATCCACCACCCTTTCTGTTAAGTAGTATTTTTATCTATTTTTCACTTCCTCTCATCTCTCCTGAATCTACCTCCTGTTACTTTCCACTGTGTACACATGACTGCAAATTGGTATTCAGGCTAAAGAGTTCCCTGCAGTTCACTTTGTTAAGTCCCTTAAAGTGATTCACCATGATGAGCCCTGCACTATATATAGGTGCCTTCCTGCCAAAGGAGCCCGATATTATGCATATCCCGAAAGTGTTTAGTAGGTAAAATGTAATTTCCTTAAGTAAAATAGTGTACACTGGTTCCCAAGGACTTCCTGGTTATAAATGCCACCACGCCCCCGCACTCAGAGAGATGATGCCAGTGAGAGTATGGGCGCACTCCATTATACTCAATGGGCGTCGACTTTTCTATCTGTTTTTACTAATATAATGGTCACTTGTCAATGATAACGGGCAGCAGTCGACTAACAAGGCCTTGTTAGTCGGCAGGTGCCCACGTTTCTCGAAATAGACCATATCAGTAAAAACAGATCGACATCGCTGCCCATTGAGTATAACGGAGTGCGCCCTGCATTTTCATCCATCTTGTCATTACGTCCGTGAGCATGGGGTAGAGGTACGGTATAGAGAGGAGAAAAAAAAAAGATTTTTACGAAGGATTACATTTCATCTACTGAACACTTTTCAGAAATATGCACAATATGGGGATCCTCCTGCAGTAAGACACATTAGTGTGTGTGTATATAAATATACACATATACATATACATATATATATATATATATATATATATATATATACACTATACACGCACACACACACACATATACACACACACATACACATACATATACATATATATATATATACATATACATATACACATATATATATATATATATATATATATATATATATATATATATATATATATATATATACATACACACACACACACACACACACACATATATACACATATACACATTAGTGCAGGGACCTGTAGTTACATACTGGTGGATCTCTTTAAGGAACTTGAAGGTCTCTATCACATCTCCCTCTCTCTTCTGGTCTCCAGTAAATGCACATTTAGTGCCTTGATGCAGACTAAATTTACAGATGACAAAAACTGAGGGATAATTGGTAGGCTAGTCTGTAAAGAAACAGTCTTTACTAATTATAGCACCAGTGACCTGGGGTGATTGTGTGCTTTTAATGGTTATGTGTAATATGCTGAAATGAAAAACTAATATAAAATATTCACTCCTGCTGGCTAGACCTACACACATACCTAGGAAGCAAAACGTTTTCATTATAAAGTGTTACTCAGTTGAGGCTGTAATACAAGCTCCAAAATACAGGTTACTCACCTGTAACAGGAGTTCTAGGAATGGTATATGTTGTTCATCCACACTCATTGGCAGTATCCTTGCCGCTTTAAATCTTGCGGAAGGTCTTCAAGCTTGCTCCTCCCACCCACCGGTGGTATAACTCGGCTCCGCCCCATGACGCCAGATCTGGCCCGCTGGAAGCTCAGGTTGTGCGTCCCGAGCCGGGAGGTCGGGTGGAGTCGTGTGGATGAACAACATATACCATTCCTAGAACTCCTGTTACAGGTGAGTAACCTGTATTTCTAGGGACATGGATATGTTGTTCATCCACACTCATTGGCAGACTCTAGCAGTTCTCCGGGAGGAGGAGGCAAGACGACACCCCATATACTTACTTGGAAAGAGAGACTGGAGAACCGAGGCCCCAAAACCAGCATCCAGGCGTGACTCAAGGTCGATGTGGTAGTGGGTAATGAAGTGTTTGCTGACTTCCAGGTAGCAGCCCTGCAGATTTCCTGGATAGGGACGTCCCTGGAAGCAGCCACCGTTGCAGCAGTATGGCGGAGTAGAATGAGCTCTTATCCCTCTGGGAGGCTCCATGCCCGCTAACTTATAGCAGAGATCTATGCAGGAGGTTACCCACCTGCTTATCGTCCGCTTGGCTGCAGGTCTGCCAGATCCGGCTTCAAGCGTGAGGTGACAAACAGCTGGCGAACCTCTCCCAATTTCACCGTGCGCTCCTTATAATAAGCGGCGCCCTTCTAGGATCAGAGTATGGAGCCTATATTAAACCTCCGAGGTGTGATTGGGGTAGAACACGGCAGAGTCAACACCTGGTTAAGGTGAAACTCCGACACCACCTTCGGAAGGAATTTGGTGGGGCGCAGGACAACCTTGTCCCTGTGGAAGACCAGGTAAGAGACTCGATGGAAGCGCCTGGAGCTCTCCCATCCTTCTGGCTGGCCGTGATAGCCACCAAGAAAGGCGGTCTTCACGACAGGTGAGAGAGCACCTGTACATAGGTTGAATGGCTTGCCCATGAGCTTTGCCAGTACCAGCAGTAGATCCCACGGAGGTGGGGGTTCCGCACTGGAGGAAATGTGATCAAGGCCTTTGAAAAGCGCCAGACCACCTTCCCTGCGCCACTCGACTGCTTCCCGGCCCGCCCGGTAAGCAGAGATACTGCCAGGTGCACCCTTAGGTCGCCGACCCAAGCCCTTGACTAGAAAGGACCATAAATAGTCAAGATGCTTGCCAAGGAACAGGAGGAAGGGTCCAAGCCCTTGCCCTGACACCAAATGGAAAACCTTTTCCATTTGAAGGCATAACATTTTCTGGTCGACTCCTTACGGACGCCTCAAGTACATTGAGGACCTCGTCGGGAAAGACCCAAAGCCTGGAACTCTACCGCTCAGGAACCAGGCCGTCAGGTGCAGGGATTGAAGGTCCGGATGGAACACCTTCCCTGATTGACTGAGAGCAGGTCGGGCGAGCTGGGCTTGCAGCGAGTCCTGGAGCTGAGACTGAGGAGATCTGGGTACCAGAACTGGCGAGGCCAGTCTGGGGCTATCAGAATCACCTGCGCCTTGTCCCTCCTCGCCTTGAGAAGCACCTTGTGGATCAAGGGAAATGGGGAAAGGCGTAAAAGAGACCCGGGGTCCATTGCCTCGAGAAGGCATCCCCTGCAGCGAGCCCTGCTGAGGCGGGCATGGAACAGACTCAGCTCGCGTTCTCCATGGAGGCAAACAGGTCCACCTGAGGTGTGCCCCAAAGGGAGAACAGATGCTGTACTACCTCCGGCAGGAGAGACACTCGTGGGATGCAGCCCCTATCCGGCTCAGGGCATCGGCCAGGGTGTTGGAGGCTCCTGCCACGTGAATGGCTAGAGATCCGCCTCCAGGCTGCGCCACGAGTGACCAAATGCGGAGGCTTCCTTGCATAGAAGCATGGGCGGCGTCCCGCCCTGGCGGTTTTAGATAAGTACATGGTACGTGGTATTGTCCGTCTGGACTCGGACCACTTGACCCCGGAGGAACGGAGCAAAGGCGGTGAGAGCTAGGCGGACCGCTCGGAGCTCCAGCAGGTTGATGTGGCATCGGGACTCCGCGGGGACCAGAGGCCATGAGCCAGTGTTCCCCAGATGGGCACCCCAACCCATCAGAGAGGCATCGGTCGACAGAGAGACCGTCGGCTCGGGAGACGAGCAGGATGCCCTCCTGCAAATGATCTGGAGCGGTCCACCACTGGAAGCATTCCACATCCCTGTGTCACCGACTAAGCTGGTCAAGGGATCGCAGCGTTGTGACCACTGGCTGGCCAGTCCCCACTGAAGGGGCGCATGTTCCAGCGGCCCCACGGACCACGCTGGTACAGGCCGCCATGAGACCCAGGAGCGCAGGAAGTCCCGGGCAGGCGCGGTTGCCCAACCAGAAATGATCGGGCAAAGGAGGAAAGAACCTCGGCCCTGTCCACGGGGCAGCGCTCTGGCTCGAAGAGAGTCGAGCTGCGCCCGATGAATAAAATCACCTGCTTGACTCGAGTTCCGACTTGGCCTCGTTGATAAGGAGGCCCAGTTGAGAGCAGACCTGGAGGCCAGATCTCTGGACCACTCCGCCTCCTTCCTGGAGGAGCTGCTATCAGCCAGTCGTCCAGATGGGTACACCGGACCCCTCGGCGCCATAGAATGCTGTCACCACTGCCATGCATTTGGTGAAGACCCTGGGAGCTGGAGACAAGCCGAAGGGCATGGCTGGAACTCGAAGAGATCCTTCCGCTCGGGCGAAGGAATCTCTGGTGAGGCAGACGGATAGGGACTTGAAAAGCGCTCCTGCAAGTCCAGAGAGCAGAACCACGCCGGCGTTCCAAGGATGGTATTATCTAGGCCAGAGTGACCATCCTGAAGGTTCGAGACCTTAGGAACTTGTTTAGAGTCGTGTAGGTCGAGAATGGGCGCAACCCCCTCCGCCTCGAACCAGGAAGTACCTGGACACAAACCCTGGGTCTGAAGGAGGGTCCACCACCTCTCTTACCACCTCCTTCTGGAGGAGAGTGATGTCGGCTCGACGAGGCCGCCAGTGAGCCTGGGGATCCCAGCCCCCGAGGCAGCGGCTCTGAAGGTGGTGCCTGCTCGAATTCCAGAGGCAGGCCTCTTCCACCACCTCCAAGACCCACCTGTCCGTGGTAACAGCGGACCAGGCGGAGCGGAAGTGCGGGCCGTCCCCAGAGGGGACCCAGGAATGGAGTAGCGGGGATGGGGCGACACCCTCAGCCCGTCACTGGGCAGGCTTGGAGGAGGGACCGCCGAGGGACCTCCTGGGCCCTTTCCTCCCTGCCTCCTGTTAGAGGCAGGCGGCTTGGGTTTGGGATGCCAGGCCGAGCCTGCTGGCCCTGACGTTGCTGGGCGGCGCGAGGGGCACAGAAGAACGAAAGGGCTTAGGCTGTGGTTTGTGACCTTTGTCCTTCTGGCGGAAGGGACCGGGTCAAGGTGGCATTGGACTTCTCGATCCTCTGCAGGTGACCTTCCACCCCAGGGCCGAAGGGTCAGTCCCCAAAGGGAACATCCGCCAACTTGTGCTGGGTATCCGAAGTAAAGGTGGATATCCTCAGCCAAGCCTTGACCTTGCATAGCCACTGCGGCGCCACCGATCTGGCACATGAGTCCCCTACATCAAGCAGTCTGGAGCTGCTGTTTGGCCACTCACTGCCCTGGTCGCGCACCTGCTTAACCGTAGTCTGCAGATGGGCGGGAAGATGAGGGATGACCTCATCCAGGGCCCAACAGGGCATGAGAAAATGTGCCATGAGGGCCGGCCAGAACTGGCCTGACGAAGAGCCGAGAGAGGGGACTGAGCGTAGACTTTTAGCCCGACATAGTCCAATTTCTGGACTCTGTCAGGAGGTTTGTCCACATCCCTGGCGTTGCGGGCGCACCGGAAAACGCTGTCGGTAACCAACCCCTCAGCAGAGGGTGTTCTGAAAAACCGGACAAGGAACGGTGGGACCGCATACTTCCTGGCCATCCTGGCCGGCGCAGGAGCAGGAAGCAGGCGCTGCCAAAGTTCCAGTGCTGGACCCACTATGGCCTCGGCCACCGGAAGGCCTCCGTCGGAGAATCCCCGGTCCAGAATTCTCGTGAGGGATACCTGGCCCGCTTGGAACGGGTTCGAGCTCCATCCGGTAGACTCCGAGATGAGCGAAGCAGTCCTAGGAAGGACGGACAGGCTATCGTCCATTGGCTGACCTCCTGAAGACTCCAAGTCCAGTCGCTTGGAGAAAGGAGGAATCATCTTCGGACTCGGAAGAGTCCTCGAGATCCACCTCTGGCCTGAGCCACCTTCACCTGCCGAGGTCGGTGGGAGTGAGGGTAACTGACAGCCGATGGGGTAAACCCTTAGCCGACGAGAATCCTTGGTCGGAGCCCCAATTGGTGGCTGTGGGCGCGGAGGTTCCACGGAATCGGTGGAGCAGCTGGTTTTGGCGAACAACCGGCCTGGTATAGGCTCGCGGACAAGTCGAGGGGTTGTGTCGGCCGTTCGGTGACAGCCACTTAATGGCGGGGAAGGCGCGGGTCGGCTTATTCCGGCCAGGAGGAGCTGTTGCAACATAAGGTCCTCGTGCCGTCGGCGTAATTACGCGAAGCCTCCCTCATCCGAGGAGGAGGAGAGAGCCAGCGGGCGCCGCTACAGGTGCCGAGACCGAGACCGCCATGACGGTGGAACGGCTGGACCGCCAAGAGGTCCGAGACCGAGACCGAGATCCCGGAATTTCCGGGTCGCGAGGAGGTGTCGGCCAGAACCGCACTCCCTTCCGCCTCGGAAGGTCCATCCGAGGGCCCGAACCGGAGGCACAGGCTGAGCCCATCGGATCCTCAACTCCTCCCGGGGAACCGGGAGAGGGGAATCTCGGCTGCTAAAGGCGACAGCCCGTCCAATGGGTCGAGAAAATCTCGACTTCATCAGTGGGAGTCTCGGTCAACTGACCTGGCGGGGACACCGTGAGGCCAGTGGCGAAGCCAGCGATCGACGAAGCCCGACGGTCGACGGCCCGAGAGAGGACTCTTTCCGCTCCCAAGAGCGTCGGACGGAGGACCGTACCGTCCCGCTTTTTGGACCGAGAAAAGGTCCAGCAGGCGAGCCCTTCTCCTTTAGTGGAGAGGGACAGACAAAAGCTCCTTAAAGGAAGCCGTGTAGGAAGAACCGCAGAGAGCGGGATAAATGCCGCGGCCGAGGAAGAATACGGACCAGCGCCGCCCCTCGAGGGCGACCATCCGCCGAGCTGATCCGCCGAAAGCCGCCGCTGACACCGCCAACCGGGCCTCCTTGGACTTCACCGGAGGGAAACGCTTCGGACGGCCCAGTTGCAATCGGGCAGCACGGTCTTCGAGGGCGTGAGGCCGAGAAAGATGAGCACAGGTCGCAAGCCTGCGGGTGCGTGCTCAAGGCCTAAGCAGTAGACACCGTGAGTGTGGATCCGTCCCGAGACATCTTCTGCCCGCATGGGCATCTCCAAAATCCGGAGTCGATTTATCCATCGCGGCCGCGAGGGATCGAAGACTGAAGTCTTTTGCAAAATGTTATTTTAAATCCAGCAAACGGAGAAATAGGAACCAGTCGCAAGCGCAGAGCGTTAAGGAGGAACCTGAGCTTCCAAGCGGTAAGGAAGATCTGCGTCATGGGGCGGAGCCGAGAGTTATACCACCGGGTGGGTGGGAGGAGCAAGCTTGAAGACCTTCCGGCAAGATTTAAAGCGGCAAGGATACTGCCAATGAGTGTGGATGAACAACATATCCATGTCCCTAGAACAGCAGATTACTGCTACATCACCGATCACACACTAAATTACAGGACAGTCTTGATTATCCGAACCCCGATCATCCGAAAATCCCTATCTAACGAACTGGACTCTTGTAGCCAGAGTTTACTTGAAGTGAGGTTGGATAATCGGGCTGTACTGTGTCTTAGTTGCGCACTGTAAATCTCTTGCTCTATTTTAGTTCTGCCGCTTGGTGTCACTCGAGAACGGAAATGTGTCTACTGCTCTTAGTTGCTGCACTGTAATCTGTTGCTCCATTTCATTTCTAGTTCTGTAAATCAGTGCTAAACTAAATCAGTGCTATAGGAATTGTGTAATGTGTTGCCTCTACTCGCACTGGCTTTTAAATTTAACCTGCTTCAACACTTACTTGCTTGCTGCAGTCCCTCTCACACTCACTCTGATATTGGCCAAGAAAGACAGCCACGCAGGGTCGGTAGAAAATAGACGTGTGGATGGGGTTGCTGTCTTTAGAACTGTTGCACTTTTGTACAGATCTCAGAATTTAAGGGTCCCCTCAAGCCATGTACTGTATTTACTGAGTCCTCATTGATCCCTCTTGCACTCGCTGCCTTTTAAATTTAACCTGCTTCCACACTACGCTCCCTGTGATCCCTCTCGCACACACTCAGATACTGGCCAAGGAAGACAGCCACGCGGTCAGTAGAAAACGGTTTGTGGATGACGCTACTGATTTTAGAATGGTTTTGTACAGATTGAGAGTGTGTGCTGTGTTTACTTTATAAACAGACTTGTGTTGCGATAAAGTAGTAGGAAATAGGTGGAACAGATGATTCAGCCAATATGCTGGTAAGAAATTATATAATGATGCTGTGCAGTCTATGATATGACCCTCAAAAACAGCAATCTTGATTTACTGAACTCCTGATTATCCAAACAAAACTGATGTCGCTCAGCTGGTCAGGATAATCGTGACTGTACTATAGTGGTCTTGAATGCATCACCGTGACATAGGACAGTAGGCATTGTAAGAAAAACAGCAATAAAATATTTAAATATGGAGATCCCCAGGAGTCATAAAATTAACAGGCAAATTTAGAAAAATCCAACAGGAAATGAAGGCAAGAATACACTAGGACTGCACACACAAATCAAAACACTTTACATAATACCAATTTTTGCATATTCTGACTGTAATTAGCCATGCTGCCCTTGAACAATATACAGCAACCATGTTCCTCTTGAAAAGTGCCAAATCAAATATCCTTGTAGCTGGTGCCAAAACTTCTTCATTAGTGGTTTAAGGCAGTCAGTGAATTTGTACCAGTATTTTGATGTTTGTAACAGTGCTTTGTAGCTTGTTTTCAAATGTTAGCAACCACCATCTCACTGACAGTCGTGTGCTTCATCAGTTGCTTTATGCAAATGTGCCTGATGACCTCTAAAATTTTTCTGCAAGGCACATCAGCAACAGAAGTACGCAACTGCCTGTGAGATGGAGATAGGCAACATTTGAAAACAGATGCTACAATGCACTTTTCCAAACATCAAAAACAGAATATCAAGGTACTGGAACACAATTCAATGACTGCCTTAAAACACTGAGTTTAGGGTCATGGATGAGGAAGACTACTGAGTCGCCATTTCTTCTTTAACTCCTTCAGTACAGTAATTGATAAACTCTTTGGTTGAGGCAACAACTATCAGAGAGACTTACAGCTCCTTGGTTATGAAGAGACTGGATGTCTCAACTAGATTCAGGTTTATTAAATCACTGCAACCAGTATACTGGCAAAAGTTATTACATATGTAATACCAATTCATTATTCAAAATTTTCCACAGTACACAAGCCAAATGGTTGTAAGATGCATGGTTTCCCAAAAAGGATGGGTTGTATTTTCTTCTCCAAAACAGTTTAAAGAGATTCACCAAGTTGCCCTATGCCACATTTTGGTACTTTACCTCCTAAACTACTTCTGATCCATAGTTGCCATAAAATATCCAACTGTTTACTAAGTAAAATCGCTCGTAAATTGCTTTGACCAGGACACGAGCACTTCCGGTGTGTAACTCAGCCCCCAATCTCCCCTACGCTCAGCCAACTTTGTGGCGTGATCACAGGGACAGGGCGGGACGTGCTACATAACAGTCTATGATAACGTTAACAATTTTATTTATTACAGTGATCATATGGTGATTAAGCGAGGGCACTGGGCAAATAAGGTGCCTCGTTTAATCACCACATGATCACTGTAATAAATAAAGTTGCTGTTAAAATTACTCCCCATAGACTTATATGGCGCGTCCCAGTGCACTATCTGTGATCGTCATAATGTTGGCTGAGCACAGGGGATCAAGGCGGAATTACACACTGGGAAGTACCTGTGTCCCAGTAAAAGCAATTTATGAGCAATTTTACTAGTAACAGTTGGATATTTTTATGGCAACTATGAATCAGAAGCAGTTTGTGGAGTTAAGGCACCAAACTGTGTGGCGCACATCTACTGTACCTCCATTTACCTTTAGTGAATCTCTTTAAAGAGGCACTGGGAAATGTAAATAAATGTAGAACAAATAGGGCCGCTAATTATACATAACTAAGCTACATCAGACAAAGAAACTGTAGATATATTTAATAATTATTTCTGTTCAGTTTTTTCAAATAAAAAGTATTTGATTCCTTCAATGACTTAGTAAACATCACCAGTAACTATACTATTTACTAGGTCCGATACCCTTTCTGTACTACAGTCTTTAAAGGGACACTGTCAGCTTTTCCCCTTTGTTGTATGAGTAAAAGTGAGCACTGTGCCTCTTGGCACCCATCTATCTAGATACCCCACAATGCCAACATGTACAAGCGTACAGCCTTTTGGTTGGTTTTTAGATTTGTGCAAAAATATGTGGACACTCGAATTAGACTAAAACTCACCGTGTCCGGAGGCTACAATGTGAGTGAGAAACGCGCCTCTGGCATGGCGCTGTCCCAAGCGGTGATTTTTAGAGCAGACCTGAGATAGAATAATAAGCCTGCTGCTTGTGGCGTTGCTGGTATCTCAGTGGAAAACCGAGCGCTCTACAGTGCACAATTTAAATTTCTAGTAGCTGCCAAAATCTGCACCTGCACTTCAGAGCGCGCCTTCCGCATGCGCTGGATCTGTTACCGCTCTGAAGCGCATGCGCGCAGGATTTCAGCAACTACTAGAAATTAAAATTGTACACTGTAGAGCTCGGTTTTCCACGGAGATACCAGCAACATTTTATTTCTACACGAGGAGCAGGCTTATTATTCTATCTCGGTTTCATTCCTGAAAAATCACTGTTTGGGATAACGCTAGTGCGGAGGCACGCCCTGACCTCACTGTGCTTCGGGACATGGTGAGTTTTTCTCTGACCAAGTGTGCAAATATTTTTGCACATATTTCAAGCACAGCCAAAAGGCTGTAAGTTTGTACATGTAGGCGCATTCTAGGGTGCATCTAGGATAGATGGGTGCCAAGAGGTACACTGCTCATTTTACTCATAAAACGAAGGGGCAAAGCTGACAGTGCCCCTTTAAAATCTTCTAGTCCAGGTCCTCACAATTTAAATCCCAGGTTCTTGATGGAAACATCTGAAGCTCTAGCTCTCCCACTGACATCAATATTCAATAAATCCCTTCTTGAAAGTACAGTCCCACAAGACTGGCTAATGGCCACTGCAATACCTATTTTTAAGAAAGGGAACTGGTCAGAACAGAAAATTATTGGCCTATTAGTCTCACTTCAGTTCTTTGTAAATTGATGCAGAAATTAGTCAAATCCTTTTGGAAAAGAAATGGTATCCTAGAACATCTCATCTTTCACAACATGATTTCAAGCAGGGATATTTTGTAATTCTAATCTTGTAGCATTCTACAACCACATAAGTCAAGGTCTTGACTCATAACATCCCCATGGATGCAATCTTCCTGAATTACAGCCATGCGTTCGACAAGGTATCACATGTAAACTCATCACTAAACTATTTAAAATGGGTTTTCTCCAAGTTTAGTTAAATGGATAAATAGCTGGCTCACAGATAGATGCCAGCAAGTAAGAACAAATGGAACCTTGTCAGAGAAAGGGCACACGACTAGTGGGGTGCCACAGGGTTCAGTCCTTGGGCCCACATCATTCAATATTTTCATCAGCAATATGCAGATAGGCTCATGTAATATAATATCAAATTTGATGATGACACAAGTTTAGGGGAGGGTTGATTGTTCACAAATAGGACTACACTTGCAAATAATCTGCATATCATCGAACAATGGGTTAATTCTAGCGGTATGTCCTTTAATACAGATAAATGCCTTGTCCTCCATTTTGGTAGGAACAACCCTATAGAGTTATAACCTAAACAATATTCCCTGAAATCATCTCATTGTGAGAGAGACACCTGGGCGTGATGGTTAACAAATGATGATCGACTGAACTAGTGCCTAAAGTGGCCAAATTATCGAATGCACTTCCTAGGCGATAAAATTGCACTTTCATCTTAAAGACGGAAGAATGCATTATTCCACTGTATAGGACACATATTAGACCTTATTCTGATTATAGGGTCTCCTTTCTGGAGTCCATATCATATAAAGGATATAGACAGGATTGAACAAATACAGACAAAAGCAACAAAGATGGTTCCCCACCTGGCATCTAAAAGCTATCCTGACAGACTCCAGGCTACAGGACTTCATTCATATATACTAGAAGGTGTAGGGGCATTTTTTTTTTTTTTTTAATTCAAAATCCATCACTTGCCTGAACAGATGCAGCAATGTGGACTAGCCTTCTCCAGAGAAAGACAGTACCCAAACTTCATAATCAACAAATTAAAGTAAGTAAGTAAGGATAGAACTAATAAGAGACTAAACTTCTATACAGTAAGAGCACCTAGACTCTGGAATAGACTCCCACAAGGAAGTACAGTTATGGAGAACTTATGTAACAGCAGATCTTGAGGAGCTCTTGCAGCAGGTAATATCATTAGGAATGAAGCACCAGGTGTCAGGACCCCACAGGAAAACTTGTAGCTAGCATGAAGGCAGAGATCGCTCAGAGCGTCAGCTCCGCCCTGCGTCAGTACGTGCATAATGGGGACGGTCCTCTGGCGCCACCCTCAGTTCTCCAGCGGAGACCCAGCGATAGGAAAAAAGAAAACCAGGCAAGAATTACCCACTCTGGCTCTAACTCGTGATCCCTGGTAAGAAGGATACTGAGGGATGGAGGGTGGGAAAGCTAGGAGGTGTCGGAGATGCTCTAGCACGTGCCTGACCGGACAACCCAAAGGATCCAGGGCTCGTGCTGAAGCCCATAGGCAGAAGCGTTTCCATCTGAGGCGTGGGTAGCCCTAGTGGAAGGCTTCCTTACCGCTACCAGAATCTCTGCCACTGTGCTTCACACTCCTAGCTTCTCTTCCGCTAGGACTGCAGGAGCCACGCATGCAGGAGAAGAGAGTGAAGAGCAGGATGAACAAAAGTTCCCAGATCTTGCGACAGCAAGTGGGTGGAGAGAGGCAACTGCACTGGAGCTCCTGAGACAGTTGCTGGAGCAGCAGATACCAGATCTGTCGGGGCCACAGAGGCACCACCAAAATCATTCTGGCTCCCTCCAACTGCAATTTGAGCAGTACTCTCTGCACAAGTGGGAAAGGGTGGGGCGGGGAGGCATACAGAAACTTCTCTGTCCAAGAGAGGGACAATGCATCTTGCCAGAAAACACCAGGCCCTGGGCGAACAAGCAAAAACTGCATAGTTTGGTGTTGAATGGGAACACAAAGAGGTCCAACTCTGGAAGGCCCCATGGTCAAATGGTGAGTCTGTGATCTCCTGGAGCAGCTCCCACTCGTAGCTGAGACAAGCGGAGTGACTGAGACTGCTGGCGAGAACATTCTGGACCCGAGGAGGTGACGCACCACGGTACACGCCGTGTTCTACTGCTCAGTCCCGCACTCTCATGGCCGCTCTGCAAAGGAGGTAAGAATCGCCCCCTTGTTTGTTGATATAAAACACCATTGGTGTGTTGTCCGACTGCACAGAAAAGAACCCGGGAAACTTCACTCTCGAATGCTGATGGAGCATTCAGAACCACTCATTCCAGGGCACTGACACGCCAGAGAGCATTCTGTGTGGACGAAGTTCCTTGGGTCCTGTGAATCCCTAGATGTGGCCCCCACCCTGACAGGAAGGCATCCGATGTCAGGGTTTGGGATGAGGTGATCTGCAGAAAGAGACCCCCATTGTCCAGGAAGCCACCATTCGCGAGCAGTGGGGCGCTTTGAAAAGCCTGATCGAAGATCCAGGTCATCTCGAGCTTGGTCCCACTGTGTTTTGAGGTGCCACTGCAGCGTCCTCATATGAAGCCTGGCTAACAGGATAGTGGCATATGCCCCAACAGCTGCAGTACCGCTCGGGCAATGGAAAAAGACCTTCCCGAAAGGTTCCCACCAGGTCCTTGAGGCGCTCTATCCTGTCCAAGTGCAGGATGTACACCCTTTCCTTGTGTCCAGGATAGCGCCTATAAACTGCAGTCGCTGAGGCAGCTATGGCTGAGACTTGGCCAGTTCACGTGATCCCGAGAGAAGGAAAAGAGCCTGCGTTTGACTGAAGCGATTGCTAGCTGTGCCTCTGACTGGGCGGAGAGGAGCCAATTGTCCAGGTAGGAGCAGACAAAGAGGCCTCTCCCTCGGGAGGCCGCCGCTACCACTGCCAGACGCCCGTAAAAACCCGAGGGGCCGACGAAGACCGAAGGAGGGACCCTGAACTGGAAGTGCTCTTCCCAGAGCCGGAAGCGCAAGAACCTCATGTGCTGTTTCCAGATTTTATATGCATCAAGCGCCCTGCATGTCGAGAGCACAGCCAATCCCCGATTGGAGAAGCGGAAAGAGTCCTGCCAATGTTAGCATGTGGAACCTCTGATACTTGACTGAGAGGTTGAGCACGCTGAGGTCCAGGCTAGGGCGAAGGTCTCCCGTCTTTTGGGACCAGGCGTCTGACAGTCAGGGCGGGCGTCTGGGGATCGGGCATCCCATCCGGAGTGTCTGGCGTCAGGTCGGAAGAAAGGTGTCTGAAGACAGATGTCCAGTGCCCACGGCCAGCATCTGGCTGGCGACCGGTGTCCGGAGGGGCGTCAGCTGGGTCTGTCCCTTGGGGCGCAGGCGGCTGATCATTGTCTGGAGACCTTCCGTGTCTGGTGTCGGGGAACGAAGTTGTTGGGGTAGGTGAGCGGCTGGTGGGTCTGGAGTCAGGAGTAGGACGTACCTTTGCAGGTGGAGGGGAGTCCAAGCCAGGCGTCTTCATGTCTACGAGACATTTCCTCCGTGTTTTCTCTTCTCGGAGGAACTAGGCCTGTCCATGGCCCTGGGCAGGCCTTCCTGGTCCAACCCTGTAGATCTGTGAGGTCGGTGAGCCAGTGGGGAGGAGGAGGATCGATGTCCCTTGAGGCATACTCCTTTTGGGCACCTAGGCGCGCATCATTTGATTGAGCGTTGGCAGTGTCTGCAGGAATCGGCTGGTGGGCTGGGCCCAGACAGATGAGGCAGGCCACATGGTGAGTCTTTGGCTGGGATCTGCTTCTTGCAGGAACACTGAGACTTACGTAAGCTTTGGAGAAGGCGACGACAAGCGAACATATGATTAGATAAAGGAAAAAATAAATGCGTGACTTATCTTTGGTGTTCGATGCTGTCGAGCTGCAAGTGAGGCGTCCTTGGAGCTGAAGTCGAGGGAGTCGATGGCGAGAAAAGAACAGGTGGCCTTCCAGGACCGCTTCCTTTACTATGTACTGATGTCAGATAGAGCAGACATCGGGTGGTCCCTGCCTTGTACTGCTAGCTACAAGTTTTCCATGGGGTCCTGGCCTGGCAGCTTCAGTACTAATGGTATTACCTGCTGCAAGAGCTCCACCCTCGAAGACAGGTCTTGTACACATTAACACCTTCTCTGCCTTTAAAAAGGCCTAGATAAATGGTTACATTTAAATCAGATTTAGGAATATGACCCACAAGGTATGGAGGACAATCCTGATGAGCTTCGACTCTCTTTTGTCCATATCAACCAAGTAAACTGTAAGGATACCTTTCTTCCTGATATCTTTAAACAGAGTAAATTAAAATGAAAGCATTTATTTTTATTTATTTTATTTATCAAGTCTAGGATTACAAATACCTTTGAGCCTTGGCTCTTTTACAAAGGTTCCACGTCAGAGAAATACAAATTATGGGAACATCAAGACAGACATTACAAAGATGTGGACATTGCAAACAGAGTACAGATTAATACAGTTCAAAGGTAGCATTGTAACAAGGCAGCCAAGCGGCATTTGTCAGAGAAAATAGACAACAGATAAAAGTGCCAGAGTCATTGGGAGAAGGAATGTAGGAAGGGTGGGAGAGGGTGAAAAGTGCAGCATTGGGTATACCAAGATGAGGGTAGAATCCAGTGGAGGGCCACTACAGCAGGAAGGGAAGTGGAGAAAGAAGGTTAAGTCACCTTACACATGATTAATGTACAGTGTCTACAGAAAATAAGGAGATACAAAGGGCTAGTGTTTCAGCAGGATTTGATCTGCATATGTTACGAGTCATACAGAAAATCACCTTCACAAGTGAAGGAAAAATCACGTATGGTGTAAATCAATGAAGTGTAGTAACCTGTACCACAGGCACCAAATAACCATAGGACACAAGTGATGGTTAACCTTTGCAGAATCTGTTTTACAAAATACCCTTGCCTGTGTTTTTGTTTGTTTTTAAAGGACAGTGCCTATTTAAACCATTTTAGCCTTTTATTTTGCAGTTTCTGAAAGAGCACTGACACTAGCTATGGTGTGTTCAGGTACAAGGTTGGTACTAGTCATAGAGGCATGCTTCCCTTTTAGCCAGTAAAATAAGTATTTTTTTTAGTTTGGTTGTTACTTTAAGTATTATGGTAAAACAAATCCACTTTCTGTCTTAAAAAAAAATGTCCAGTTATTATGACTAGGCTATGAAGAACATACATCTGGAAAATCTTCAGTCTTACTCAGAGCTCACCAAAATCAGTTTTTTTTGTTTTGTTTTGCTATAATGACTCTTTATCCTCCCAGTCCAGGGATAGCGGTCAACCCCTGTCCCCATTCCCTAAGCTGGCCACTGCTCCCCAGGACCTACCTCAGTTAGTCTTTTCTCCCACAAATATTCCCTGTGGTGGGGCCAGAGGCTGCCCTCCCCTCCATACTCGTATCCAGAGCAGACTGAGGGTTGGTCCAGGGTGATGGAATATGCGTGCCAGGCAGATCGGAAAAGGCTTTGTTAAGTCCCCAACTTCTTTTCCACTTTTCTCCCCACCCCTGCCGCAGGACACCGGCACGTGCATGGAGCGCCACACAGAGCGTTCCTCAGCTCACTCCTTTTGTGCCGTCCAGCTCTACACTACCACCAGGTCTCCACCTGAGTGGCGGTCCTGAGCAGACCCCAGAACAGCAGTCAGGCGCAGATCCCCTCCCACTCTGGCCGACTCCCGGCACCTAAAGCTCATTCCTATATTTGAGTCATTGGCATGGAAAAGGTAAGACCTCAGCCCTCTTCAGCACGGAATGGCACCCAAATCGTTTTTTTTAATCATCCATTTTCACTGCAATTAAAGAGCTAGTGGAGCCAAAACAGGCAGACAGGAAAATACAAATTTTAAGTAGCAGTCAGTTGTAACTTTTCATTTCTGAAGTATTTTTCTTTTCCTTTTGCTCATCAACAAGTCTTCTGTATGAGAATATTGTGCTGGATGTGTGGAACAGCTCTTAGCTTGGCAGCTGACATATCTAACTCTCCCACACTACATCATCAGCACTGTGATCTCACTGACAGTGACATCACAGGTGAATGACCTGGCAGTCACTCACTTGCTGTTCCTAAGTAGCAGTGATGTCACGGTCAGTGAGGTCACAATCCTGATGATGTAGTGGACAGTACAGCAAGATACGCCAGCTGCCAGGCTAAGAGCCGCTCCACATATTACACCTACTAACATCAGGTAAACAATCTTCTAATTAAACAAAGGGAAAAGAAAAAGTACCTCCAGATATAACAGGTAATGGTTGGCTGCTTTTAGAATCTAATATTAGTTTTAGGCAGTACACTAGCCCTTTAAATGGTAACATTTGATTTCGAGTTCTGCCATCAAAAAAAAACACACAGAACAAACAATTTGTTAGGCAATGATGCAGCCATTCAGCTTCCCCAAACTGGAAATGTTGTAATACCACAACATTACAATAACTAGGATAATTTTTCCGATTATTTTGCCCTATGCCAACACCACTATCTTAGCGGTATCAGAAACATTATTGCAAGTATTCTGCAAACCAGGGATGTTATGATACTGCATTCAGAGTAACAAAGTATAGGTATGTGCAAATTCTTCTTCATCAAAATATAGCATCATAAGCGAAAATCTGATTTTGTAAGTTGAGCACATAACATAGAAACATAGGAATTTGACGGCAGATAAGGACCGCTTGGCCCACCCAGTCTGCCCATTTCCCTACCTACTGGATAAGCTGCAGATCCTAGTTAACCAGCAGCCTACTTCTTCCTACCCCACCCCCAGAACTGCCTTATGACTATCCCATGCATGCTTGAATTCCACCACTGATTTTGACTCCACAACCTCCTCGGAGGCGTTCCACACATCCACAACCCTCTCTGTGAAAAATACTTCCTTAAATTACCTGTGAAAAAATACTTCCTTAAATTACCTCTGAGCACGCCCCTCTATCTTCAAATTGTGCCCTCTGTTCTTGCACACCTTTTGAAAGATGCTACCCTCTTGGACTTTGTTGATTCCCTTGAGGTACGTGAAGTTTCTATCATGTCCCCCTCTCCTCCTTTCTCGAGGCTATACATATTAAGCTCCTTAAGTCTCTCTTCATATGTCTTCCGATGCAGACCCTGCACCATTTTAGTTGCCCTCCTCTGGACAGCTTCCATCCTGTCTATGTCTTTGCGGAGATTGGGTCTCAGAACTGCACACAGTACTCCAGATGGGGTCTCACCAGATGTCTGTACAGAGGATAACAACTTCCTGTTTTCTACTGGTGATGCCTCTCCCTAGAAAACAGGAAGTTGTCTATATATATATATATATATATATATATATATATATATAAAATAAATCTTAGCTGCACCTGGAAAGTGCCAGTGCTAGGGCAGCAGATGTGAGCCAGTCAAGATGGTTTATTACTATGTATTGCAATGCACTGTGCTGCACAATAATCACAGTATTTATGCAATGCTAAAATACTGTAGGGGGAATAGTGTGACATTCAATTCAATTTTTATTTTACCAGGAAAGCACCACTGAGAAAACAATCATTTACAAGGTGGTCCTGGAAGGACACAGTGATGAAAAATGCAACAATACAATTACAAAACAAGGAATACGTTTTACAAATGGAAGATAATACATGAACACCGAGTAAACCTGACAAAGTAATTCTAAGATCGTATGACAGTAAAGGTACATTAAGATATAACACTACAGTATATGAGGTGAATAAGGGATAGGATGAAGGAAAAACAGGTTACTCACCTGTAACAGTAGTCCTAAGAGTGGTATATGTTGTTCATCACACTAACTGGCATGTCCTGCTGTCCCTTCCCTTTAAATATCTTGCCAGAAGGTCTTCAAGCTGGCTCCTCCCACCCATCCAGGTGGTATAACCCTTAGCTTTGCTCCATGATGCCAGATCTTGCCGCTGGAAGCTAGGTTTGTGTGATGAAGCCGGAGAAGTTGGGTGGGTCCGGTGGATGAACAACATATACCACTCCTAGAACTATTGTTACAGCTGAGTAGCCTGTTTTTCTAGGATAAGTGGATAAGTTGTTCATCCACACTAATTGGCAGACTCTAGCAGTTCTCTGAGAGAAGGGAGGCAAGGCACACACCCCTACTTCAGGAATAGAGACTGGAGAACTGAGGCTCCAAACCCAGCATCCCGTGTGACTCAAGGTCAATGTGGTAGTGGGTAATGAAGATGTTTGCTGTCTTCCTGGTAGCAGCCTGCAGATATCCTGGATAGGGACATCCCTAGAAGCAACCACCAATGCGGCGGTATGGCGGGTGGAGTGAGCCCTTAGCCCTATGGGAGGCTCCGTGCCCAGCAACCTATAGAAGAGATAAATGCAAGATGTAATCCACCTGCCAATCGTCTGCTTTGCTGCAGGTCTGCCAAGTCTTGGCTTCAGCGTAGATGATAAAACAGCTGGCAAACCTCTCCCAGAACTTCAGCCGTCCGCTCCTTGTTAAGAAGGCGCTTGTCTCAGGTCAGAGTATGGCGCCTCTACTTGGCTCCCCATGTGTAGTTCTGGTAGAACACAAGCAGAGTTAAAACCTGGTTAAGGTGAAACTCCGACACCACCTTTGGAAGGAACTTGGGTTGGGGCGCAGGGACAACCTGTCCCTGTGGAAGACCAGGTAAGGAGACTCCACCAAGAGCGCTTGGAGCTCCCCAGTCCTTCTGGCTGGCGTGATAGTCACCATGAATGCGGTCTTCCACGTCCAGGTGTGACACCTCACACCTGTGCATCGATTCGAATAGCTTGCCCATGAAGTTCAGCAATACCAGCAGTTGATCCCACAGAGATGGAGGTAAATGCATCGGAGGAATATGTGATACAAGCCCTTGAAAAGTGCCAGACCACGGTCTCCTGTGCCACTGTCCGCTGACTGGCCTGCGCCCAGTAAGTGGAGATGACTGCCAGATGCACCTTAAGGGTATTGGTCCAGAGACCTCTTTTGGAGAGGGACCAAAGGTAGTCGAGGATACTGGCCACAGGACAGGAACTAGGGTCTAAGCCCTTGCCCCGACACCAAATGAAAATCTTTTCCATCTGAAGGCATAGCACCTTCTGGCAGACTCCTTCCTAGATGCCTCAACTATGCTGAGGACATCGTTGGAAAGACCCAAAGCCTGGAACTCTAGCCACTCAGGAACCAGGCTGTGAGGTGCAGAACTGAAGATCCAGATGGAATATCTTCCCCTGACTGACTGATGTCAGGTCCGGGCATGCTGGAAGATGCCTCTGGAGCCTGTAGCTGAGGCTGAGGAGATCTGGATACCTGAACTGGCATGGCCAATCTGGGGCTACCAGGATCACCTTGTCCCTCCTTGCCTTGAGAAGCACCTTGTGGATCAAGGAAATGGAGGAAGGCTTAGAAGAGGCCTGGGGTCCATGGCCTCAAGAAGGCATCCCCTGCAGCAAGCCCTGCTAAGAGGCGGGCATGAAACAGCCTCAGCTTTGTGTTCTCCCTCGGGGCAAACAGGTCCATCTGATGGGTGCCCCACAGGAAGAACAAGCTGTGAACTACCTCTGGGTGAAGAGACCACTCGTGGCATGCATCACCTACACGGCTGAGGGCATCTGCCAGGTGGTTCGTGGCTCTTGCCACATGGATGGCTATGACATCTCCCCAGTCGGCTCACAAGGGTCCAGATGCGGACAGCTTCCCTGCACAGAGGCGGGAGTGCATGCCACCCTGTTTGTTGAGATAGATAATGCATGGTCATGGTGTTGTCCATCTGGACCTGGACAATTTGACTCCACAGAAATGAAGCTAATGCAGTCAGTGCCAGCCATACCATGTGGAGCACCAGCAGGTTGATGTGGCACGGGATTCCTTGGGGTTCCAGAGCCCATAAACCCTGTGGTTCCCCATGTGGGCTCCCCAGCCAGAGAGAGGCATCGGTCGTGAGGATGACCGTTGGTTCAGGGTGGCCAAATAGGATCCCTCCTGCAGATGTTCCAAGATGGTCACCACTGGAGGGCGTCCCAAAGCCTCTGGGTTACCGTGACAAGCTGGTCGAGAATGACCTAGGTGCTGGGACCATTGGCTGGCCAAGCCCCATTGAATGGGATGCATTCGCCACTGGGTCCAACAGACCACGTTGGTGCAGGCCGCCACATAACCCAGAAGAAGCAGGAAGTCCAGGACTGGGTGCAATGCCCAATCAGAAATGACTGGGCAAAGGAGGAGAGAACCTCCGCCCTGTCCCCGGGAGCCAGGCTCTGGCTCGGCAAGAGTTGAGCTCTGCCCTGATGAAGCAGATCACCTGCGAGGCACAAGTTCCAATCTGGCTTCGTTCATCAGGAGGCCAAGTTCAAGAAAGGTCTTGAGGGCCAGGTCTCTGGACCTCTCCACCTCTGCTTTGGAGGGATCCGCTATAAGCCAATCACCGAGAAAGGGTACACCCTGACCTCGGCGCTGAAGATGGGCTGCCACCACTGCAGTGCATTTGATGAAGACCCAGGGGCCGATGACAGGCGAACGGCATGGCTTGGAACTCGAAGGGTCCCTCTGCTCGGAAGCAGGGGAACCCGGTGTGACAGACAGATCAGACATCAGGACGTGGAAGAACGCACTGAAGATCCAGGGAGCAGAACCAGACATTTTGCTCGAGGGATGGTATGATCTGAGACAGAGTTACCATCTGAAGGTGCGTGACCTGAGATACTGATTCAGGTCGTGCAGATCCAGAATGGGGTGCCAGCCCCTGTCTGTTCGGGACCAGGAAGTACCTGGAAATGAACCTGGGTCGACTGGGAAACTGGTCACTCGGCCACTACCTCCTTGAGGAGGGTTGGGCTAGGTAGTCTCTCAGACCGACAGGTGTGGACTGATACCCTTTCCTCGCGTGGGCAAGGGCCCGGCTTGCGGCGGGTACTACTCGAACTCTAGAGGCAGTCCCTGAATGACCACTTGCAACACCCACCTGTCCATGGAAACAGCGGACCATGTGGAAAGGAAGTGGCAGAGCCGGCCTCCCCAGGAGGACCCAGAGTGAGTCGTGATGGGTATGGGCTGGTCACCCCATCCCTTCACTGAGCAGGCCTGGAAGAGGAGGATCAGGAAGCGGGACCACTGGGACCCTTCCCTCCCAGTTGCGACTGATCGCCTGACTTGGGCTGAGGCGCAAAGACTGGGCCTGCTGCTACCAGATTCAAACTGGGGCTGCTTGGCAGCAGGGACAGAAAGGGCAAAATGTTCTTCTGCTTCTTGGAACTCTGGGATTCCTTTCGGGCAGACGTAATGGAGTTCAACGTGGTACTGGACTTCTCGATATGTTCCAGGTGACTGTCCACCCCTGGACCAAGCAAGTCAATACACAGGAATGGGACACCTGACAACTTGTGCTGGGTGTCAGCTCTTAATGCGAGACCACAACCAAGCCCTCACAAGCATGGCAACCGTGGTTGCAACAGAAGAGGGCACAGGAATCCCCAATGTCCAAGGCCATTTGGAAAGGTTGTCTAGCAACAGCCTGGCCCTGGTCCTAGACCTGCTTGACCATGGTCTGAAGGTCCACGGGAAGGTGAGGAAACACCTCATTTAAAAAGCCCAACAGGGTGTGGGAAAAGTGTGCGATGATTACAGCAAAGCTGCCTGATCGGAGGCCCAGCAAGGAGGCAGCATAGACCTTTCAGGTGGAGTGATCCAGCTCTTGGATTCTTTGTCGGGTGGTCTATCAGAGTCTCCCTCGAGTTTCCAACCCACCTGAACACAGACTGTTACCACTCCCTCAGCCGAGGGATGCTGTGAAAATCCCAAAAGGGAGCCAGTAGGTACACAGCGTACTTGTAGGCCATCCTGGCGAGCAGTGTAGGACAGGAGGCTGGGTGCTGCCAGAGCTCCAGGGCTGGGCAGACAATGGCTTCAGCTACTGGAAAAGCCTCGGTTGGGGAATAATTCCTTCTGAGGATGTCAGTTAGGGAATTCTACCCATTTTCAACGAACTACAGCTTCATCCCTGTAGATTCAGAGATGAGGTGGAGGATGCCCAGAAAGGAGGTGGGCCCCTCCTCAGCAGACAGACTCGTGGCATCATTGTCCGAGCGAGATGCTAAATCAAGTCAGACTTCAAGGAGTCATGGTGGCAGCTCCACCAGAATACGCGGAGGACCGGCTTCAGGAGTAGCGCTGCCGGCTCCACATGCGGAGGTGGGCGGCGACAGACTCGGAGTGGTCGCCTTCAGCCTGGGGTGGGGAGACAGCCACGTAATGGCTGGGGTGGAAGGGACAGTCTTCGCCCAGCCAGAACAAGCTGCTGACACAGCATGTCCTCGTAGGCACTGATGCAACTTGTGTCGGCGCCTCCTCATTCCAACAGAACGAGGATGAATGGCAGCGCCACTTCTTAGAGTGCCGCTTATGCAATTTCCTCTGCCTTTTGGTTGAGGAAGTCCCAGAACTAGACATGGACCAACCGGGACACTTGGGAGAAGGCGGGAAGAACCCCCAGTTCCTCCGGGTCAGGGACCAACACCGCCCAGGGCTTTCCAGCTGGCTGGGTTGCCCCATCAGTGAGGTCAGACAGGATCGGAGTCCTGAATAAAGAGTTGTCAGCCTCCTCGGCCAACAAGTCAAAGATCTCAAGCGGACAGTCGTCCAGCATTTGGGCCAGCTGGCCTGATGGGGGCACTGTGAGGACAGCGCCGAGGCCACAACTTCAACCAAAGTCGAAGAGGAGGACTCCTGGGACAGAGATCTCTCTCTCTCTCTGTCCCAAGAGCGATGCTGATGAGATGGGATTTCTCTCGGTTCCTTCAATTCCTTTTGAGGGATCTGGAGATTAGCAAGCTAGGGCATTCCCCACAAGTGGAAGGGTTGAACCAGGTCCTTGAAGGAACCAGAGAAGAGAGCCCAATTTTAGAGGAACAAAACTGAGGATGAAAGTGAGGTCTCACCGCACGAGCCGCCTCCTCTTCGAAGGCCTTCTTCTGTTCCAACTGTTCCGCGGACACCACGGCCGCAGAGATTGCGCGGGCATCCTTCGATTAGACCGGTGGGTGCAGTTTTCCAGACGTCCGAGCCAGAAACATCTGGATGGAAAGAACAACATAGGTTGCAGGCCTCAGTGTCGTGATCAAGACCCAGGCAGTAGACGCGCGTGCATGCGGCTTCGTCTTAGACATTTTTTGCCGCAGGGACACCAGCGAACCAGGGTGAGGACTTTTCTCCATCAGCGTCACTATTTCAAAATAATTCAGAGACATTCTGTGAATCTTAAAATCGGTAAAACAGAGTTTTGGAGCGCCAAGACCTACTACACACGATTGAAAGAAGGAACCTGAATCTTCCAGCGGAAAGGAAGATCTGATGTCATGGGGCGCTGAGGGTTATACCAAACAGATGGGTGGGAGGAACCAGCCTGAAGACCTTTCGAGGAGATATTTAAAGGGAAAGGACATGCCAATTAGAGTGGATAAACAACATATCCATGATCCTAGAAGAGGGAGTTATTGACAGGAGAGGTCAGAAGAGAAGGTGGGGAGGGAAGTATGACATGGGAAGAGACCCATAAGGAAGTGCAGCTACCGAGTGAAATAACCAAGTAGTTTAGCTGGGAAAGTGTTGAGGCGAAGTGCAACTGGAATCCATTATAGCAGAGAAACAGGTTAGGAATAGCTTTCCTTAGTGACTGTCTTAAGAGATTTGAAGGTGGACATCCCAATAATTAGCTTTAGAGTACTTTGAGAGTATTTCATAAGGTGGGTAAAGCATGGCTTAAGGATGGCGCCAAAGCGGGATCTTATTCCAGGGAAGGCAAGCAGGATATCTCAATACCTTCTGAGAGAATACGGACAGGAGCACAATTGAAATAGGTCAGAGATGTGTGGGGACGTTTCTTAGCGATAGGCTCTGTGGGCCCAAAGTAAGGCATTTCACCACCCCTAGTAATAAGTGATGAAGGGAGCAGTGGTGTGTATTATTGGGGCATTAGTGATGAATCTAAAAGCTCTGTAATACAGTGTATTCAATTTGGCTAAGGCTGCTTTGGAGCAATGGCTATACAGAAAGTCTGCATAGTTGATAAGAGGGAGAAAAGTTGTCTAAACCAGTCTTAGGTTTGCCTCATGACAAATTAGATGTTAAATGCGTAAGAAGAGTCCTAGCCATTGTCTTAATGTTTTCAAAAGTTCCTCAATGTGTATTATGAATGAGAGATTACCATCAAGCCAAAATCCTAAATATTTGAATTTGTCCACTGTTTCAAGTGGTTCCCCAGAATGGTCGTGAGATGGAGCTTGGTATTTGAGAGGCTAGCAGTAACTGCTTTAGCTTGTGGGAAGAGGACCTTGGCTTTGGTCTTTTGGCATAGTAATAATTTCAAGTGGAGAAGGTTTTGTTGTAAGAGATTGAGGTCCTGTTACAGTTCTAGTCAAGCAAGATCCAGGGAGGGCCTACCGACAAAGTACAGTGTCATCTGAAAAGAGGTGCACACTTGCTGTACTGAGTTTCTAATCAATATCATTAATGTAGATTGCAAATAGTAGGAGCCCCAAGATTGACCCCTGAAGAATCTCTCTCTGTGGTGTTTTGAAGGAAGAATGGTCACCTTGGGCTTTGACCTGTTGCTATCTACCTAGTAAGGAAGCAGGAAAACCATTTCACGGTTTTGTAGCAAAAGCAGTAGTAAGCTATGATCTACGGTATCAAATGCTTTGTTTAGGTCTAGAAAGAGTGCACAGACATGGTTTTTAGCATCAAGGGACATTTGTCAATCTTTTGTGACCTCGGCCAGTGCAGAAACCATACTACGTTTGGGCCTAAAGTCAGACTGTACAGGGCTGAGCAAGTTGGAAGTTTCCAGGTGTTCTCTTAGTTGAGAGTGGACTACTTTATCAAGTAGTTTTGATAAAATAGGTAACAGCAAAATTGGCCAGTGGTTGTTAAGGTCGCTTGGATCACCGGATTTAAAAAGTTGGATAACATGAGCTATTTTCTACGAGAGGAAGAGCCCTTATGAGAGGGACAAGTTGAAAACATGGGTGATGGGTGGTGACAGAAGGTGGTAATCTAGTTTTAGGAAGAAGGGATCTAGCTGATCAGATCCTCGCTTTTTGGTGTCCAGAGCAAGCAGAAGATCTTCGACCTGTTGGAGGGCAATTGGGCTAAAGCAAAATTTGGAAGTTGGGAGGTGGGAAGTCTTGGCGAGTGGGCATGGTGGGTCAATAGTGCTGGGCTGGGGGCACTTGCTTGTAGGAGAAGTGTCAAAGGCTAGTCCAGCAGTGGCAAAGTGATTATTTAGCTGTTCTAATATGCCTTGTTTGCTTGTGTAGTTGTTGTCCCCTGCGATTATTTTGATTGTAGGGATGACTAGGGACAATCCTTTCTATCTCAGTACTTGTCAGCGTTATTTTGGAAGAAACCAGTGCTGTTTGAAAATATTTTGCCTCGTTAGCCTAGTACAATAGTTCCTAGTGGTTCTAAGGGCCACACAATCAGTTCATAATTTAGTCTTGAGTGCTCTCTTCCTGATGGTATGATATACTGTACCATCCTAGTGTGTTATTGTGACATCACTACTGCTAACAGATCAGAAATACCATTCTCTAAAATATGGTAGTAGGATCTATCAGTTTCACAATAAGAGTGAAAGCAACGGATATCAATAAAAGACACAAACTGTTAAAGGTTTGGCTGTGGACTGTACCGCGTGGTCTTCGGAGCAATGCTCTGGTCCTTATCCACTACCGAAAGGTCCATATTATTGATGCTGGCTTCTGTGGAGACCTTGACCTTCAGCTGCAGCAATCAATCAAAGAAACAAAAAAGCAAATTACTACTTACACAACAGTAGAATCGACATTTTAGTGCATATACAGAAGGGCCACCAAGAATGTTGGTTGAACCCTTCCCCCATTTCAATGGTTTGCCAGGTGCAAGCCTGACAGAGACCTCAGCAGAACAACCATTCAGCACCAGATCAAACTTGAATAAATTCGAAAGACATCCCAGGACCCATCATGGTGGGGCTGGGGTGTACTAAATGCCGCCAGTTTGTCCAGTGTGGCAGAGGACTGACACCAACAAGGTGGTGAAACGTAAGCGAGGATGTGTGCAGGAGAAGTAAACACAGCATTAACAACAACATACAAAAAGATGTTTTCCTATAGTAATCATCAAGTAGAGGACTATAAACTCAACAGATACCTGAAAATGCCAAAATAGATAAGAATATTTTGGTGAAAATGTACACTTGTGTAAGCAAAGGCAGGAATGTTAAAGCGGAGACTCACCCTCATGCAAAAGAATATAAAATATCCAATTGTTAACCCTTTAAGTAACACTTAAGATCACTAACTGTGCTCATTTCAAAAAAAATGTCCTCAAGACCACGCCCCAGCAGCTTACCTATACTGGAGTTCAGCTGGCGCACTGCAGAATTTTCCTATTCTGATTATTTTTTGAGGGGAAACGATTGCAAATCCTCACTCTGAGGAGCTGGTCGTCAATCCTTCTCCTTCCTGCTGCTGATTTTATAAAGTTCCGCAGCAGTGCTGCCCCACACTGAGACGGTTTAGATGTGACGAGTTGGTAGAATGCAGGGGCGCACTCTAGTTATAGTATCAATGGGAGCATGATTTAAAATTTGTTTTTTTTTGTTTTGTTTTGTTTTTATGTATTTCATAGGGCCAAGGGTCAAATCAAAGCCACAGTTCAACTAACAAGGCTCTTGTTAGGCTTCTTCTATTAGATCTTGGTGTCAGTCACTGTGAGTAACATCTCAGTGTAACCTCCTAATCCATAAATCAATCAATCTTTCAGTAAATAACTTATAAAAAGTGAGCAGTATAAATGTATTGTTTTCCTTTCATAATAGCTATTAGGACCACTAACCCAGGCATCCCCAAAGGAAACTTATTTTTCTAGCACAGCCTTGGTCACCTCCCGACCACCTTCAGCTCACACTGAGCCTAGGCCCAGCTGTACTTAGCAAATGTTAACACTGGCCCCCAAGTCACAGTTCCAGTCCCATCAAGCCCCTTGTTGTATCTCTACCTAGGAAAAGCCACTGCTCCCGAATGGAAGGGCTTCCATCTCTTTGCCAACCCCTTAAGGAAAAGGGGGCGTTAAGATCAGAGTAGGATAAGTGGGGCTCAGAGTCTGGACATCACAACTGTAAGGCCTGTGCCCGTGGCAGTTTCTTCAGTTGGGGTGTCCTTTTCCTGCCTTTTCTCTCAGTTCCCACCTCCCCAGGATGCAGAGGCGTGTCAGAGCATCTGCATGCCAATGCAACAGGCATGCATCCCCCAATCTCCCCACGCATAATGGGCATCTGTAAATCAGTGAACACTAAACTGGGTCTTTTGTATAAGCTCAAAAATAACCTTGCCCCAATTCAGCCTGCCTAGCCACAGCCCATGGAGTCCTGCTTTCTAAGCTTAGCTGTGGGGTTCTGCAATCTATTGTATGCATCTTCCAAACTAACCTGCAAAATGGGACATCACATATAATTAACTCTCACTTTGCAGCCATACCCATCACTGCACTTTATATGCTAAACTGGGATGGCTTCCTCCTGCTGCCCTCGTGACCTAGCACTTGGAGCTGTAAGTAATTAGAAAGGTTTTTTTCTATAATCATCAACTCCAGAAATAAGGTCTTCCATAAATAAAATGGGGCTGCTGATCCTTCCAAACCGCACCACAGCGGCAAGCATTTAACAAAATATTATTCTAAAACATTCCCTTTTGGTCCATGGCAGAACCTAAGATAAGAATGAGCCTAAAGTATACAATTCCACTTCTATATGTAGATCCAAATTAAGAATGCTATTAACTGCAAGAATATAGCTTTAAAAAAGGAGGCAGCCTAATACAGGAAACCAATACCTATGTTAAGATGCACATTTCATTACTGGATCAATTACAATAAGAGTAGATGTTATTGTTGAATTTATTATGTAGATAGGAGTATAATAAATGCCATGGAAAATATAATACCAAATCATATTAAGATAGTTATTTTTTTCTGAAAAGGTTATTTCTATTTGTCACAAATCTTTTAATTTGGTAGTTCAGCATTACATGTAGACAGAATTAAATTATGCATTTTTGATATTAAATTTCTTTCTAGACATTGCCTCAGTAAGGATGATCGTTAACCATGGCGATGTAGGAGCCTTCAAGGAAGGATCTAATAGAGCAGACCCTATCTGTAGTATCTCAATCATTTTATCTCCTTGGTTCACCGACCTGTCCCCATCACGGACTGCCCCCCCACCCATCACCTAGCTTGTCTGGGTCTTACCTATTCTCTGGGGATCTTCTGCCACAGGATCCTTGTTGGGAGGAACGAAAGTCGTCAACTGTGGGGTCTGTAGGGGTTGAGCCACACTGCCCCACAGCTGGGGTTTCCCACCCATTGTCTCCCAGAGGACTCCCATCGCGCAATGACGCTTTGTGTGAGCTCAACATCTGTGGATATCATCCTCCCTCCTATAGCTGCCCAAACGACCGTTTGTTTCCGAACCCGGTCACCAGCATGGCAGGAGGTGAGGCACCAATGCCTCGGCTCTTCAAGCTACTTGGCAGGCCTTGATCTAATTTATATTTGGTCTGCAATAGATCGAAAGAACAAAATGTTTCTGGCTTAGAGGGAAGGAGGCACTCCCAACATAAGTTCCAACACGACCAGCATTAAGTGGACTCATTCAAACCTGGGCAATTTTATATCCCTGGTGTCAAACTAAAGTTGTTTTCAGCTCAGGTAATAGAAAAAATTCCAGTTGGCACTGGTCCCCACAAGTGGGCCCCTACTAAGGATATGGGCGCCACGCATAAGTGAAAGGGCTAGTTCTGCTCGCCTGTGGTGATGCACCTGACAAATGATCTGTCCACCCCACACTCGCTTGGTATGTGGGATACAGACTAAATCTACAGACCTACACACATTATTAATCCCATATGAGCGTGCGATGTAAATATCCTCATTTTTATTTCTATGCTGATGAAACACAGAAGATAACTAATCATTCTGCCTTTCAGCACAAGGCTGAAGCCCATTTCATGCTCAGAAAATAAGTGATTCACAGTGTAATACCTAGACAGTCAAGTTCGTTCAAGTCAAGAAAGTTGGCGTTATAGATTATTACCACAACGAGTTTTATCTTCAAACACTGTTCCTTGACAGTGGCATGTCAGCTGCCATCACAACGAACCTTCGCCTTCCACCCCCATCCACCCCTTTCAATCAGCACTGTTAAGTCCTAGATTTTCCTCCGTCTTGGCTACAACCAACACAGTAATAATCTAGGAGTCATTTGGAATTCATTTTTCTTATCAAAATAGGTCAGTTCTAAAAGAATATTTACAGGGCTCCTTAATCTGCTTTTTTCCTTTAAGTCTAATTTGTTAGAAAGTGAAATGGGCAGAATTTTAAACATTAAAGCTACTGGAAGTGTCTGCAAGGGCTGAAAAGTACTCAGAAATATAATGTCACAATTATTTTATCATCACACTGCTGCCATACTTATGCATTTTTTGCTGCCAACACAAACTTTTCTTTTAGTACTTTTAAGCCACAACGGTTTATACTGTCTGTCTGCATCAGAGGTTGCTTCCAGGATTTGAGAGAGAGAATATGAAGTGTGGCTAAGTCAAGAAGGCCAATTCTAAGGTCTTCAGCTCGGCTGGGCACTCCCATTGTCCGTTCCACAAGGGGAGTATTTAAAGCCTAATGCCTTTTAGCGAATGATGCATATCCATTTCAGCCAAATGGCAAAATGTATAAAACTTTAGAACAGTCATGAAATTACGATCAGAAGCCTGTGAAACACCTACAGCAATCTGGATATACCTTTTTTTTGTAAATATAAATGTTATTAGTTTTCAGTGTCTGCATCATCGAACTGTGTACATAAGAGAATATACTGATACAGCAAGTGTGGTCCAGTCATCATTACAGTAACTTTCTGAGGAAAATTGTGATGGTGGGCCCCCTCCACCCTTGCACACTCCTCCAGATTGGGAGCAATGTGGAGGAAGCTGTGACCACTTATCACCTCACGGAGCCCCAAACTCCACTCCACTCAGGTCACCTCTCTTGACAAACTCAAGCAAACCTACCACAGGGTCGCACGCTTTGCCCTCGGCGCCAACGCTTAGGATGCACCACTGTTCAGCCCTGGCCTTCCTAAGCTGGCCTTCCTTTGAAGCCGGACTACAATATCCTACCCACAACTTTGTTCATAAATTCCCTCCTACCTGCCTCATAGAACTGTCCAATGTAAAACCATGACGAGGTCCCCAAAGTCATCAGACCTTCCTCTTCTCTCCATTCCAAAATTCCACCTGGCCGTGGGTAGACATGCATTCACCTTTTCCGGCCCTCCTTCTCGAACTCCCTACCAGCTGCAGCTCTGATATGCCCCTCCATCTACTCCTTCAAGAGTTCTCTTAAATCCCACCTTGCCTCCCCTCAGCCTTGCTCCTTTGCTTAAGTTATCCCACCTTGGCTTCCAGCTCATTCCCTTGTCCCTTCCTGCCTCTTGCTCTACCCTGTTGTGCCATTCCTGCTCTTCTGTGTTCAGACTGCAAGTTGTTTCACTCCCACTTCAACTGTGATCCAGTGTTACTGAATCATCTGCCTCTGTACTAGCAAGCGGCTGTTTTCACTAAAACAGACTATGAACTGTAAAAATCTCTGACCTTGCACCTGGATAATATATTTAAATAACTACCTCTGTACTTGCTTATTCTGTATAATCTTGTAAATACATATATACATCTTGTATTTTGTATATTTACTGTGTTCTACAACATATTGTACAGTGCTTTTGTGCACTTATCTGTTGCTGTTATGTATGGTTTCTCTTTACCTCCCGGGTCACCCCTGAAAAGGGACATTCTGTCTCAGTGGGCCTACCTGGTTACCAAAATTCAAATAAATAAAGTTGCAGTGCAGGGGAGGAGAGGAGGTCAGTTATATATGCTTTATCTACACATTACCCACCCCAGGCAGCGGGGGTAGTAACTATACCTCAGTGGACTCCTGAGTCTGGCAGGGAAGAACAGAAGAGTGGCCTGGGTCTCCACTTCCCAAAGGGAGAAAAAACAGAGAAGGGGGACTGGGCTGAAGAGGCGGGCCAGCTGACACACTGTCAAATTTGGATGGTTTCAGGAATTATTCCATCCTGGCAAGGTATGGAGCTCACCAAGCTCTTGGTGGGGCATACCACTGAGCTGCAGGATTTTATGGAATTCACTGTCTTTGCTCATTACATGCAGCAACCACCCATTCCAACTCGTAGAGCAGAGTTCTGCCTTATCATTCCATGAGCATGCAATTTTCTCCATTCTATAGATATGACTGACTGTGATACATCATACCGGATAGCAGGGGTGAGGGATTAGACATGCCCTTGTAATAATAGTATTTGCTGCCGTAAGTAATATGCAAAGGAGGTATCCTGAGTTTTGGTCCCACAGGCCCTGGGGAACTGGAATAGTAGAAACAGTTCTGCTCTAGGGGACTGGTTTCAAACAGCCTCCAGCTCCTCCTGCAGTGACTGGAAGGAGGGGTGGAGGACAGATCCACCTGATGTGGGTGTAGTAGGCCTGCGCTTCCCTGCAAGGCCTCTAGCAGGAGAAGTCTCTGGAGGCTACATAGTGTGCTGTAATGATCAGGGTGAGGAAGTACCTGATGACGTTTCCTAGAGTATTCTTTCCACTGGTGTGAACTAGTGACTCTAGAAGATATGTGGCAGGATTTGTGCCAGTCTTCTAAGTATACTGGTGTGACCAATTCTGCCGGTCAGCACTGGAGAATTTCCTGCATTTTTACAAACCAAATGAATGCGCACTGGGACGTAGTGCTCCAGAATAAGGACTGGGGAGCAGTCCGAAACATGTTAGGAGTTTTGTAAAATAAAACTTTTTATACTACGTGTTTCTCTTATGAGTTGTATGTGCTCAAGCCTTTCTACAAAATTTCCTGCATGCAGTCTCCAGTGGATCTGACAAGGGTCTTGCATAGAAGAGACACATGTCTGCAATTCCTGTTCTCATCAGTAAAATTAGGGAGGTGATAATGGCCTGGGGGCTCAGGCTATGCAGATCCAGAGGGAGAGAGGTGTAAAATGCCTCAGCTGTAGGAATCTAAAAGTTTGGACTGCCTGAGATAAATTTCCATCTGGGATTCAGCAAAGTGTAACCCCTACCTGGTCTGCCATTTGTATCTGACAATTCTACCAGGTGGGCTGGGTTCAGGGAGGAATATGTCACTTTCGACACAAAGGCTAGGTTTGGCTACTCTGCACAGGGGCACCTAGTAACTCCAACACAGGAAGCAATAACTGCAATGTCCAATACCAGAAATGGGATTCTAAAGTGTGGCTTTTATTCACATCCAAACAGAACAAACAAAAGCATAGATGGACCCCTCACGGGCTACACTCCTGGTAATGCAGATTAAAGGAGACCAGAAAACATCCTCATCACTTTAGCCTCAGACTCTACAACACACTGGGCACACAGCCTGGACTTGTCTACTGCTTTGGGTTTCACAGCCCGAACTTGTGCACTACTTTGGAGTTTTCCCTGGCTCTGCTCCCTTGCCAGCCACTTGGGACACCTTTCCATACTTCATGGAAACATTTTCTGGTGGCTCCCTAAACCACCTAAGAGCACCTAGGCTCCATCAGGAATCCTCTTCTTTAATCCCACCTCTGGGTACTTTCCTCAGGCACTGGACAAGTACCTGAGGGAAAGCAAAGGTGTCTCAGAGCAAACCCGTAAGTGAATTTGGTTACTACTGATGGAGGGTCTCCCACCTCTCGCTCCCACAATTCATACCCGCCATTTCTCTGGACTATAAACACCTCATCCTTTAACACTTTGCTGTGTAGATTCTTGCTAAATGTATTTCACATTCAATCTACTTGTCTTGCTTCCCATTTGTGCTGGACTTGAACATACTTAAATTAAGTGGCTCTGTTCATTACTCTAGACCCCCACAGGTTAAGCAGTCCAATCCCACATTCTTTCTTTCTTTCCATTTTGTGCTGGCCTTGAACATACTTTATAAGTGGCTTTATCCATTACTCTAGACCCCCACTGAGTTGCGAGTCCAATCCCCACATCTTCCAGTTGTACTTGGCTGTCTTTTCCTGACCCCACAGTAAAAGCCTTTAGTTTCCTTCTGTTTTAGGTGAAAACACTTGGCCCTTTTCAGAGCGAACTAGCCCTTTGGTTGCAGGTGCCCCACAGGCGTTTCCTCCACAAGGAATCTTCCTCTCAGAGCTTCTGGTGCCTCAGCACAACTCACGCAGCTTCTTTCCCTTAGCTGGACCTGGGGTTGCCCCTGGAAAACAGGCAGACACCTTCCCCACCACCTCAGGGATGGGGCTCTGAACCAATTGAGAGCGGTCTCTGTCACTTCAATTACCAGTTCCTGTGTTCCGCTTCAGGTGGAAACACATACCTAAAGCTTAAAGCTCTGACAGCCTGCACACACCAGCTGCACTACAGTCTCTCTGTAAGACTGCACACAGACTGGCCTTCAAATTCCCCAACGTTCTACTCTAACCTCCAACTGCAACATTCCAGTGTGGCTTATGCAACTCAGAGCAGTTCTAAAATGATGTCATCCCTCAGTCTCAGCTGAGACTGAGAACAGAGCGAGACAATGAGAAATCCATTTAACTGGAGTTTCACAAGCTGCCTTCCTGCCTACCACTAGGTCTTACTGGGATTCTTAGTAACCCCTGGGTAACAGGGGTTACAAAAGAATTTTTGCGTGCCCCAGACAGGAGTTGGAAGAGGTACTGCAAGGAATGGCATTCCCAGTTCGAAGGCTGTATCTATACACGCTGGTGAAAGTGGCAATGGGACACAAGAGCAGGAGAAAAGGGACTATGTGTAACGATTTGCAACTATGAGCAGTTACCTCACAATTCATAAACCATTACCACAATCCATTCTTCTTATTCATTAATGTACTTAGTCTCCTTTACACACTCAGCTTTTACTTCTCCAGTCTGGCCCCTCCTTCTCTCTGACCCACTATTGATCCCTCTATAGCACCAGCTTTTTCCATTCCCTCCACTCCACCCTTTTCACTACCCTGGCCACAACATCGGTATGCACCCTATCCATCCCCCTTGTCACTGTTCCCGCCGTACTACAATTACAAACCACTCTTGTAGATGTATCTTCCAGCTGTCCACACAGCTCATCACCTGAGTTTAAAATTATCTAATAAATCTCTGACACATTTAACCCTTCATCAAAAAGTGCTAGTTTTAAGTGTCTCCCATTACCTACTTAGCAAGCTGGCTACTTCATGAATCATGTATATATGTATTATATTCTTGTTTATTTGTGTCATGGATTTGATGTTTCATATTCATTTGTTGTCTTCTCAAAGTTGTGTATACTCTGTATGTTATATTTCATGAAAATTGAACCTTGACCTTACCAGGTCCATCTTGAATGAGCTTGTTTCAACGATGTTCGCCTGGATAAATAAAGATTTGACTGATTGATTGACTGAATTTACAAATAGTGATCCAGGTGGAAAATTGGCATCTGAGCCATGGGTTCAGATTGGCTACCATTTCGGGTGAGGGTCTGCGTTATATTACAATGGCAAAGTCACTGTTTGGGAAGATAGAGGACTCCAGCCTTTGCCAAAGAGTTCATGCAGTGGTCAGGTGACAGGGCTTTTTAAATGTAGTTGTGCCACCCAGCAGTATATCCTCAGGTTTGGGAGAGAAACACCCCTTTAGTTTTGGGGAGGAACAGTGTTTTCATTTTGATTCAGGGTGTTTCCTGCCAAGATGAATCAAGAGATTTCTTAGTTCCACTGTTGAAATGTGGGAGCAGTATAGAAAGTGGAACAAGTACAGAGCCTTGGAGGGGGTAACCATGCATATCACCTCCACCCTCCTGGAGAAGCAGAGGGCAGTGTGTTGTGTTCCAGTGCTAGGTCCTCAGTGAGCTGCATGGAAAAGGGAATGCAGTTATTCTGGAACACCAAGTCTGGAGTTCTAGACAGAAAGATGCCCAGGTATGTCAATTTTTCCAGGTCCCACTAGAAGGGGTATTTCTGTCATACTGCCAGGTGTGGGAGTTAGTAGAAGGCAGGATTATGGTTCTGGTAGCATTCAGTTTGTACCTGTGGCTGAACTAAAGGTGTCTAGTGTTGTGAAGGCAACTGGGAGTGACCTATTTGGGTCATCTAAGTACAGAAGCACATCACTGGCATAAACAGCAACATGGTGCTCCCAAGTTGTATGCCCAAGATGTTGGTGGCCTCCCAGACAGCTTGGACCAGAGGATCAATGTAAATCATGAAAGGCAGGAGGAGATGGGGCACCTCGGCTGGTGCCATGCAGAGGAAACATTTCAGAGGGGTGCCCTAAGACCTTTACACATGCCTGGGGAACCTTGTAGATGTTCTGCAGGAGCTAGAGGGAATTAAGAATCCTAGCTTGCCTATGACTGCACTAAGAAAAGGCCAGGAGACCTGGTCAAATGCCTTCTTGGTGTCGAGACTAAGAGGGACCAAGGGCGGTGGTGGCTCTACATTCTTAAGTAATATGTAATGCCTGCCTGGTATTGTCGGCAGTTCTGAAGCAGACAAACCCCATTTCATTCAGTAACACCAGGCTGGGGAGTGCATTATCTAGCCTGTGTACCAATATGACCATAAAACTTACAGTCAGTGTTTAGAAGCAATACAGGTCGGCAGGAATCACACATCTGTTTTTTTTTTGTAGGTTTGAAATCACTGATTTTGCCATGTAGGCTGGAGTTCGTGAGGCACTGGACATGACCTCGTTCATTGCCTGGAGCAGGCGAGGAGGATGTGCTCTCTGGTAATTTTATACAATTCTGCCCTGTACCTCTCAGGCCAGAGGCCTTCATGGTCTTGGAGTGTCTGAGGATTGCATCCACCTCCTTGTCAGAGATGGGGTCCATGAGGTGGGCGCTCTGAGCCCCGTGAGCTTGGGACGGGATCAGCAGCCAGGAAGGAGTCAATGGACTCTGGGAGCACCTGCAGTTCTGGGATGTAAAGAGACTGATAGTATGAACAGAAAGCATGAGTGATATCGTGTAGTTTTGTTACTAGAGCCCCTGTAATGGGTGATTTATGTCTGCAACCATTGCTGTCTGGCACTGTTTATGGATTCTGTATGCTAAGAGGCGTGAGGCCCTTGCATTCACCTTGTAATACTGCTGCTGGAGAAATGTAAGAATGATTTCCATCTGGTCCAGGCACTGAGAGTCCAAGTCGGCTCTACCTGTAACTTGTGAGCGGACCGAGGTATCCCCTGCTACTGCACCATCTGCAGAAAGTGCAGTGTGTCTCCACTTTGTTGGCACTCATGTCTAAGTTTGGTCTGAGCTGCTATGTACTGTAGGATGTATCCACGTAAGACAAATTGGAGTGTGTCCAGCAGATGGAGTGCAATACAGCTGAGGTGGTGCTGTCATGCAAGACCTCCTCAATTTTATCATGGAGATGGTCCTTAAAGGCTTGTCCCCTAAAATAGAGCAGAGTCACCAACAGGCACTGTGTCTCTCCAATCTGAGTTTCCAATGATGAACTACTGGGCATGGTCAGAGTGAGCAAAGCTGCCCGAACTGCAGGGAAACCAGTAGTGACTGACTGTGGGGTATGTGGCAAGCACCAAGTAGTACTGCGTGTAGTTTTGTGTGCTGGGGTCCCAAGAATTGCTAGGTGTCCGACTGACCTACCTCCTGAATAAAACATTTAAAAAAGTATGTGTAGCTGTCTGCTGTGGCAGGGTGGGATTGGAGGAGTCTCAGTTAGGGGACTAAGACGATGTTAAAATCTCCCATGAGTCGAAGAACCTTTGTCATTTTTAGGATCTTGTCAAGAATGGTTTTAACTGCTAAGGTGTTGGTCCCGGGGGTACAGGTTGGCAAGAGTGATGTCAAAATTGTTGAGGAGGCCTGCACAATGATCAGGTGCCTTCTGGTCCTCCCACAAGTGGGTGGCCTGAACGGGATGCAATGTAGATGAAGACTGCCGCCCTCTCTGTCTACCGCCTCTGAAGGAGGAATAAAATACGGAGAAGAATGCGAATTTGCATGTTTTCATGCTTTAAGGTGGAGAGGTGCGATTCTGCATACAGACAACGCCCAGTTTTGTTTTACTATATGACAAGATACAGCCTTTTTTTTTTGTTTGTTTATATAGGGTTGGTAAAGCCCATTAATATTTAAGGGGAAAAAAAGCAATATGCTTGGGTTAACCATAGTATCAAAGGAAAACGGTGTATCCGCACTCCCCATCCAAGTCTCCCTGGACCCCAACTCCACCTCACTCAACACCCAATTGTTTATAGGGACATGCAGACACATTTTAACAAGGAACCAATTAATTTTGGACCCTTTCCCCAAGGGTTCAAGAGGTGCCAAAACCTAGGCCCGAAATGGGAGGGGGTGGAATCGTAAAGACAACCTCAGCATGGGGGCACCAACTGGGTACAGCCATGCAACATATTAGAACTGTGAGTTTCCATTGTCTCTGATCTAGTTCAGGAACCAGTTGGCAGGACATGTGCTGTGCCTGTAGGGTGGGCCTCTTACACGGGGCCTCTCGCTGCATCAAATGTTCTGGGAAGGGTGATGGGGAAATACAGGTTACTCACCTGTAACAGGAGTCCTAGGAATGGTATATGTTGTCATCCACACTGTCTGGCAGGTTCCTTGCCGCTTAAATCTTGCCAGAAAGTCTTCAAGCTGGCTCCTCTCACCCACCAAGGTGGTAAACTCTCGACCCCCCATGACACCAGATCTAGCCTGCTGGAAGCCAGGTTGTGCATCGGCCGGGAGGTCGAGAAATGTAGGGATGAACAACATATACCATTCCTATAACTCCTGTTACAGGTGAGTAATCTGTATTTCTAGGACATGGATATGTTGTTCATCCACACTGTCTGGCAGACTCCTAGCAGTTCTCCGGGAGGAAGGAGGCAAGGCGCACACCCCTACTTGGGAAATAAAGACTGAGAACTGTATCTCAAAACCAGCATCCCGGCGATGCAAGGTCGATGTGGTAGTGGGTGATGAAGGTGTGTGCTGACTTTCAAGTAGCAGCCCTGCAGATTTCCTGGATAGGGACGCCCCTGGAAGCAGCCACCGATGCAGCGGTATGGTGGGTAGAATGAGCTCCTATCCTCTGGAGGCCTCCATGCCCGCCAACCTATAGCAGATCTATGCAGGAGGTGACCCACCTGCCTATCGTCCGCTTGGCTGCAGGTCTGCCAGGTGCGGCTTCAGCGTAGGTGACAAACAGCTGGCGAACCTCTCCCCGAACTTCAGCCGCCCACTCCTTGTAGTAAGCAAGCGCCCTCTAGGGTCCAAAGTATGAGCCTATATTCGCCTCCGAGGTGTGATTGGGGTAGAACACCAGCAGAGTCAACACCTGGTTAAGGTGAAACTCGACACCACCTTCGGAAGGAACTTGGGGTGGGGGCGAGGACAACCTTTTCCCTGTGGAAGACCAGATAGGGAGACTCATGGAAAGTGCCTGGAGCTCTCCCATCCTTCTGGCTGACGTTATAGCCACCAAGAAGGCGGTCTTCCACAGACAGGTGACAGATGTCACACCTGTGCATCGGTTCAGATGGCTTGCCCATGAGCTTAGCCATTACCAGCAGTAGATCCCACGGAGGTGGAGGTTCTCGCGCGGAGGATATGTGATCAAGGCCTTTGAAAAAGCGCCCGACCACCTTCTCCTGCGCCACCGACTGCTTCCCGCCCGCGCCCAGTAAGGAGAGATGGCTGCCAGGTGCACACTTAAGGGTCACGACCAAAGCCCTTGCTGAGAAAGGGACCACAGGTAGTCCAGAATGCTTGCCAAGGAACCGGAGGAAGGGGTCCAGGCCCTTGCTCCTGACACCAAATGGAGAATCTCTTCCATTTGAAGGCGAGCATTTTCTGGTCGACTCCTACGGGACGCCTTAATGACGTTGAGGATCTCGTGGGAAAGACCCAAGGCCTGGAACTCTAGCCCAGGAACCAGGCCGTCAGGTGCAGGGATTGAAGGTCCGGATGGAATACCTTCCCTGATTGACTGAGATCAGGTCCGGGCGGGCTGGAAGCTGCCTCGGAGCCAGGAACAGAGACTGAGGAAATCTGGATACCAGATCTGGTGGGGCCAGTCTGGGGCTACCAGATTTACCTGTGCCTTGTCCCTCCTCGCTTTGAGAAGCACCTTGTGGATCAAGGAAATGGAGGAAAGGCATAGAAGAGGCCCGGGATCCACGGCTTAAGAAGGCATCCTCTGCAGCGAGCCCTGCTGAGAGGGGTGGGCATGAAACAGCCTCAGCTTCACATTCTCCCTGGAGGCAAACAGGTCCACCTGAGGTGTGCCCCAGTGGGAGAACAGATCTTGTACTACCTCCGCAGGAGAGACCACTGTGGATGCAGCCCCTATCCGCTTAGGGCATCGGCCAGGTGTTGGAGGCTCCTGTCACATGGATAGCAAGGAGATCCGCCTCCAGGCTGCTCACAAGTGACCAAATGAGGAGAGCTTCCTGCACAGAGGCATGGAGCGCGCCCTGCCCTGGCGGTTTAGATAGTACATGGTCGTGGTATTGTCCATCTGACCTGAACCACTTGACCTCGTGAGAAACGGAGCGAAGGCAGTGACGGACAGACGAACCGTCAAGCTCCAGCAGGTTGATGTGGCATCGGGACTCCCGAGGGGACCAGAGGTCGTCCGCTCTGTGCTCCCCAGATGGGCACCCCAACCTATCAAAGAGGCATCGGTCGATAGAGAGACCGTCCTCGGGCGGACAAATGGGATGCCCTCCTGCAGATGTGCTGCAACGGTCCACCACAGGAGAGCATTCCACATCCCCTAGGTCACTGTCACTAGCTGATCCAGCGGATCGAAGCTGTGACCGCTGGCTGGCCAGTCCCCATTGAAGGGGGACGACATACCAACGGGCCCAACGGACCACGCTGGTGCAGGCCGCCATGAGGCCCAGGAAGTCCCGGCAGGTGCAATTGCCCAACCTGAAATGATTGGGCAAAGGAGGAAAGAACCTCGGCCCTGTCCACCGGGAGCCGTGCTCTGGCTTGTAGAGAGTCGAGCTCTGCCCCAATGAATTGGATCACCTGCTTTGGCACGAGTCTCGACTTGGCCTCGCTGATGAGGAGGCCAAGCTGAGAGCAAACCTGAGGGCCAAATCTCTGGACCGCTCCACCTCCGCTCTGGAGGGGGTTGCAATCAGCCAGTCATCCAGGTAGGGGTACACCTGACCCTTCCGGCCAGAGGAATGCTGTCACCACTGCCATGAATTTGGTGAAGACCCTGGGAGCTAGGAAGGTCAAGGCATGGCCTGGAACTCATAGAGGGATCACTCTACCCTGAAACGGAGGAATCTCTGGTGGGATGGACGGATTGGGACGTGAAAGAACGCTGTCCTGAAGGTCTAGAGAACAGAACCACACACCTCGCTCCAAAGATGGGATTATCTGAGCCAGAATTACCATCCTGAAGGTCCAAGACTTTAGGAACCTGTTCAGGGTCGAGAATGGGCGCTAGCCCTCGTCCGCTTTGGGACAAGAAAGTACCTGGACACAAACCCTGGGTCTGGAGGAGGATCCACCACCTTCCTGATCACCTCTTTTCGAGGAGCAGGGCGATATCGGCTCGGCGAGCCGACAGAGAGACTGCGGACTCAGTGAGCCCTCCGAAGGCGATGGTTCGGAAGGGCGAGGCCTGCTCGAACTCCAGGCGCAGGCCCTTTCCTACCACCTCCAACACCCAACAGTCCGTGGGTGATAACAGACCAAGAAAGGAAGTGGCGGAGCTGTCCACCCACGGGGATCCGCGGGGAGGACGAGGTTGGGGGCAACACCCTTCAACCCGTCACTGGGCAGGCTTAGAGGAGGGACCGGCTGAGGGGCCTCCTGGGCTTTACCTCCTGCTTCCTACTGGAGGAAGCCGCAGACTTGGGTTTGGGGTGCCAAGCGAGCCTGCTGGCCCTGGGCAGAAGGTCAAGGACTTATGTTGCTGTTGTCTATGGCCCTTGTCCTTCTGGGCAGAGGTGACAGAGTCCAGAGTGGCATTGAACTTTTCGATCCACTGGACGTGACCTTCCACCCAGGGTCAAGAGGTCAGTCCCAGGAAGGAACATCTGCCAGTTTATGCTGGGTGTCCGCCTGAAGGTGGATATCCTCAGCCATGCTCTGCAGTGCATGGCCACCGCGCCACAACTGATCTGGCACAGGAGTCTCCAATGTCCAGAGCCATTTGAGCTGCTGTTTTGCTACCGCCTTCCTGGTCCCATACCTGCCGGACCGGTCTGCAGGTCGGCCGGAGATGAGGGATCACCTCATCCAGGGAGCACATGAGGGCGTGGGAGAATGTGCCATCAGCACAGTCGAGCTGATCTGGCGGAGGCCAAGGGAGGACGCAGCATACACCTTACGCCCGCATAGTCCAGCTTTTTGACTCCTTGTCGGGGCTTATCCACATCCCTAGCGTTCCCGAACACGCTTATCGGTGACCAACCCTCGGTGGAGGGGTGTTCCAAAAACCGCATAAAGAGCCGGTAGATCGATACTTTCCTGCCATCCTGGCCAAGGCGCAGGACAGGAAGCAGGCCGCTGCCAGAGCTCCAAGGCTGGGCCAACGATGGCTTCAGCCACTGGAAAGGCATCCGTGGGTGATCCACTCGGTCCAGTATCTCCGTAGGGATACGGCCCGCTTGGATATGGGCTCGAGCTGCATCCCGTGGACTCTGAGATGAGCCAAGCAGACCCATGAAGGACGATGGGCTTTCGCCCATCGACTGGCCTCGGAGGACTCCAGGTCAATGGGCCTGGAGAACAGGGAGGAGTCGTTGTCTGACTCCAAGGAGTCTGCGAGAGCTGCCTGGGCCTGAGCCACCTCCACCTGCCAAGGACGAGCGGGTGAGGGTGACCGACAACTTGTGGGGCAGGCCCTGACCCGACCGAGAGTCTGGTCGGCGCCTCGATTTCGTTGTGGAGGCGGAGGTTCCACCACAATCGGTGGGGCAGCTGGTTTCGCCGAACAACTGGCCCAGGCCTGCACCTCGAATACAGCGAGGGGTTGTTTCAGCCGCTGGGTGACAGCCACTTGATGGCTGGGGAAGGTGACGGTGTCGGCTTGTTCCCGGACAGAAGTAACTGCTGCCACATCAGGTCCTCGTTGCGTCGATGCAATTTGCGCGAAGCCTCTCCTCTTCGGAGGAAGACTAGAGACGGCGGCGGCGTCGCTGACTTCAGTGTAGAGACCGAGACCGCCATGTCGGTGGGATTGGCTGGACCGAGAGATGTCAGAGACTGAGACCGAGATCCCTCGTGTTTCCGAGGACGGGACTGAGAAGGGGCGGGGACACCCGCCTTCCTCAGCTCTGAAGTCTTGACCGGGACTCCAGCACCGGAGGCACGGGAAAGTCCTCGGTCTCCACTAAGGGAACCGTGAAGAAGGGTTGTTGTTTCACCAGTCGACAGCTCGACTGTTGCCGACGGGTGTCTCGCTGGCTGACCTGACGGGACACTGTGGAAGCCAGTGGCCTTAGCCGCAACCTCGATCAAGTCGAATGTCGACTGTCGGGGACCCTCCCGCCTCCCATCGAACGCCGACGGTGGGACCTTTCGAGTCCTTCTTTTGGACCAAGAAGAATGTCCCGATGGCCCCTCTCCTTCATGGAAAGGGACTGGCAAAGCTCCTAAAAGAAGCTGAATAGGAGGTACCCAGAGAGAGAGGGATAAATGCCGCGACCGAGGATGATGCAGCCTGTGCCGCCTCCTCCTCGAGGGCGATCATCTCTGCTCGAGTTGCTCAGCTGAGCCAGCCGCCGGTAACCACCCAATGGGCCTCTTCGACTTTACTGGCGGTAGCGCTTCTCAAGGCGCCCAAGATGTAACCGGAGCAGGTCTTCCATTACGTTGGCCGAGAAAGCAGGCAGCATAGCTCGCAGGCCTGCGGGTCATGGTCTAAGCTGGGGCAGTAGAGCATGCGTGGTCAGATCCATCCTGGACATTTTCTGCCCATATGGGCACCACTAAACCGAGTCGATTTGTCCACGCAGCCAGCGAGGGAGTAATCTTGGACCAAGTCTTGAAAATTTTAGAATAAGTTTCGCGTAACTGAAGAATTAGATCAGTCTATACGCAGAGCGGTAAGGAGGGAACCTGAGCTTCCAAGCAGTAAGGAAGATCTGATGCTATGGGGCGGAGCCGAGAGTTTTACCACCCAGGTGGGTGGGAGGAGCCAGCTTGAAGACCTTCCGCAAGATTTAAAGTGGCAAGGAACCTGCCAGACAGTGTGGGTGGATGAACAACATAAATCTCTCCTCTAAGGGTGGAGCAAGTGGGAGCCTGCTCTGTAGGGTAATCAGGGTCTGGGTTCTGGGGGAAGCCCGGACCTGGTGGTAGGTTTATTATTCCGTGTGGGGGGGCCAGGAGAGACTCCTGCAGAGGTAAAAAAAAAATGGTGCTCGGTGGTCACTGCAGGTGAACAGGCAGTAGGACTGAATGGGAAGAGAATGGCCTTGTCCAGTTACAGAGATGTGATGGGCAACCCGTGAGGCCCAGGGTCCAAAGTGGCCATGCAGGTAACAGAGTACTCTGTCTCTCGACCGCAGTCTGCTGATAGGGTCCTCAGGCAGAGCCGAGGAGGGCTCATTCGAGAGAAGCACGGTCCAGGGGCGGCTCGAGAGGGCCAACTGGGGCCATGCAAGAAGACTCTCAATATTACATGTAGAATGCACCAAGAGCAACATGTGTATTGTGCATTGTCACTGTGCCCACATGTATTTAGTTATTTAATTTGTTAACAAGGTAAGAGAACTGGACCGAGGGTCATTTTTCAGGTTCAACCCGGCAAATTATGCAGTACAAAATACACAACAATTAGTAATAACATAACACATCACAACAACCCTCCCACACCAAGCTGCCATTTGTTATCAGATCCCCTAGGTATTATATATCAGCCCTAGCCCAGTAAGGTTTTCCTGATGATCTGGGAATAAAGAGGGTTTTGTACCCCAAGAGAGTCACCAGGCCTTCAGGGTGCCCATCCAGAGTCTCCCACCATTGGACTAATTCATGAGTAGCAAGTAAACCAACAGGGTTACTAATTTATACAGAACACAATGTCACAAGTTGGGTAGCCTCTATGTATAGTTCAAAAGTTTAGGATTGGGGATGAGAACTCAAGGCAGCAAGGGACTGCAAGGCCAAGGGTCTCGGTTCTTGTTACTGCTCTGGGTTCCTAAGTCCGAGAGAGACTTGGGAGTGTGGCAGGGCTTGGGTCAATGTTCTGGTGTCAGCTCGAGTCACTCCTCCCCAAGCTAAAGCACCCCCATCCCCAGGACCCACCTCACACTGGCCTCCCACTCCCTACCCCGGCCCCCAAAACCCCAGGCCTGCTAAAGGGTGCATCCAGTGCACAAGTTGGAACGCACCTGTAATCATGGCTAGTTCTGTCTGGGTCCCAGTGACTGAACTCGCGCTGGCGTTACACACTGCCCACCACTTGTGGTGGGATCCATTTGCAAGCTCAGGCAGGTCTGATGGAACTCCATATATTAGCATTAATGGTCCACCCGAGTCTGTTGACTGGGGAGAGTCAGGAATGACACGCAGCAGCAGCAACCATGTAACTGCAGTACACGAGGCTGCTTCACGTGGTGACCGAGTGACACAGGCCCCAACCTCCTTGCCACAACTGAGCAGTACTACATGTTCATGCAGGCCACCCGATTCCCACTGGGGAGATTGACAGGTGGGACCAAACTGGCTGCACTTTAAGTCTGTTATTATTTACTGAGGACCACCTGGTAGTTCATTCAGAACCAGACCAACCATGGACCACTGGAGGGCTCATGTTACTTTGGAGGAACCAGCAGGCTACTAGACCAGGTACCTCCCGCAAGATGCAGATCTGGGGATCAGGTTAAAGGGAGGGGGGAAATCACATCAGGAACTCAGTAGCTGGGGCCCCAGGAACCAGCAGAGATGGAGGCGAACAGTGAGACAGGGCCTTATCTATTTGCACAACGTTTCTAAACTCTTCTGTGTCTTCTTCCATATTGTGCAGCACAGTTGCACCGTGGTGTTCTTATTCCCAACGCCCACCACAGTTTTCTGAAGGCTGCAGCTCCATGCTGCCGATGTTGCTCCTTCTGAATCAATTGTACCCAAAGCCTCTGGGACAGCTTTCAGGCATGTGACTGGGTAGCAGCTGGTTGCTGGGGTAGGAGAACATCAATCTTTCTGTGTAGGGAGTTCCCAAGTTATAGTGTCTATTGTTTAAGTTTAGGCCCCAGCTGGAAAGAATACAGTCATTCTGGAGAGGCAAAGGGTTCAGAATTTTTGCTGGTGCGCCTTGCAGCCTTCATCACTGGTGCATATGCTTGTCGGCAGGCCACCAGCATGTGGGTGGGTGGGCACCGTCAAAGTAGAGCCTTGATTCATGAAGCAGGATACCCTTTTTCTTCCAAGCCAAGTGTAAATGGTTTCCTCTCCAGAAAGTGGAGAAGCTTGGAGTATAACTGATTTCAGTCTGGCAGGGTGGTGGTGGTGCTGATTTGGGGCTGAATGCTTACTGAGTACACTCCAGTTCAAAGGTGCAGGAGGGAGAGAGGCGCTTGGGATTGTTTGGTAGTAGCGGACATTTGTTCCTCTTATGTCCAGCTAATATTTTACCTGCAAAGATAGCAAAAAAACTACACAACTTTCATCAACTGCTACATAAAATTGTTTATGTACAGTAATCACTTGCAACATCAGAGTTCTCCCAAAAGTGGTTGTACAGCTGCTTTACACAAGGTTACCTGCAAATGCTACAAATTTCTACTGCTACTCAAATTAAGTTCTATAATGCTTCAATTGCTACACAAGCATTTTTAAATACAATTTTCCCTGGCTGTCCAATCTTTTTCCAAGTTTCCCATGTCTGTCTAGAGGGCTGTGGTAGTGAGGCACATTTCTTTGCAGAACTCCCAGAGTTCCAAGATCATCAGAGCCATCTTTTTGGAATATTTTTACTCCCAAAGAGTCAGCACAGGACCAGCCACGGCAGATTAAGGCCTGGTAGCCCTCGCTGTCGGATCTGCCATCGGGGAATCCTTTCCCCATCCATGGAATAAAATGGTGATGGAGCATGACTTACCTTACCAATCAGCATTAGAAAGCCTCCTTAATCTAGTATTTCATTCACTGAAATTTTTTTTTTTTTTTTGAGGTTATACTTCCAGGTAAGAGATGGAGCTGGAAAGTCAGCCTGCTTACTGGATCATGTCATCACCAAGTCCACAATTTGTATACATCAGCTGATTTTATGCATGGTCTTTTATTTGGCACTGTACAATTTTTGTGTTTTAGGATTCTAATTTCTAGGCCATCCTAATGGCCCAGTGCCAGCACACCTCTACTGCCATGCAGGCGACCCAAGTTTGGGAGCAAACTCAGGAATGCTGTGTCAGAATACAGGCCAGACAGAAGCTGCCATCTGGCAGTGCACTGCAGTTGGAGGGTGGCCTTTGGCTCCGTGCCACAGCAACCCCTGCTGCTGGCCAAGGAGGCTTGCTCCTTCTACAGAATGTCCCTGTGTGCAGTTAAAGCTGCTTGATGGACTTTGTCCACCACGGGGTGGGGGTGTCAAGGAGAAAAGCAGGAAAGAAAAAAAAAAAACATGTCTGTCTATAGGTGGCCCTGTCTCCCTGGGCTTCCCCTGTAGGTCCTGGTCCCCACCATGTTGGATCCTACTGCATCCAGTGGACTGCTTCAGGGTGGAAGACAGCCCACTGCTTGGGACCCTGACAGAGGGAGACCTGTGGAGATGTCAGTGGGAGCCAGACATGGGGAGGATGGGGAATAATGGGCCCAGAACAGGGTATATCCTTGGCAGACATGGCTGAGGACAAAACTCAAAGGAAGAAAATAAATTCTAACTTCTTCTTTGCTTCAGGAAGGCTAAAAGCTGTCAACAATAATTCCAAAGCAAAATAAGGTTAACCCAGGTTTTTTTTTTTTTGGGGTTGTCACATATTTTATTGCCACCATGGCTGGGAAGTATACCAATGGTTCCCTCTGCTCCAGCTGGTCCCACAGCTCCCACACCACTCAGTCCCCAAGCTCAACCCCTTCCTCCAGTCCACACAGCGGTAGATCACAGCAGGTCCAAGACCACTACCGTGAAGCCGGGGGTCAAGATCCAGGGGAGCATCCAGGGTTACAGTGGTGGTACTGCCAGACCTTCCGCTTTCATATGGCTCGCCAAGGTGTTTTTCCAAGTTAGGAACCCCTACTTCCTCAGCACAGGCGCAATAGCCAACGACGTTGTCGGGCGCATTCTCTACGCACCGCTGCATCAGACGCCACCCGATCGACCCACTTTTTGAACCGCCTCTGCCTGCAACAACTCCCAGCCGCTGCCAGGAGCCGACAAAGCTGTCACTAGGATGCTCAATCCTTCTCCTCCCCACTGACCCCGATGATTCGGCTTGCTCTCAAACCCGGTGGCCGTGTGGAGCATAAACCAGTTATTAAAATAAAAAATAAAAATATGGAGCTCACAATGGTGCAAATTAAAAAGAAACCAAAAACAAAAAGCTTGAATAGCACATTATCAGTTACTGATGGTTCAGTCAAACTGACCTGTAATTTCTGACAGAGAAGGACGTATTGAGCTCTGACAACTTGTTTCAGATGCATCTTATAAGGTGGGTTAGATGGGCCTGTTTTATTCGTAGTAGGAATGTTGGCTAGGACAACTGTGAAACTCTTTTTCCCCCTTCTCTTTTTTAATGATTAGTGCCATGGGATGTTAACCTTGCACCTGGACAGTCACCAGCGATGAGCAGAAGAACCTCAGTATAATGTCTCATATGAAGGATAGCACCTCAACAGTGCAGCAGCCCCAATCCTCAACCAAATGCCCCACAACAGTCAATATAGTGTATTGGCCCAAGTTTCTAGTGTAGGACTAGAAACTACAACCTTCTGATCACAAAGGTGAGTGTGCACAACCTACTGAGACACTAAAACTGCTATACTGCAACTTTGTAAAGGGAGGACTGCAGTTCTGTAGCCCCTTTTCACTCGTACATAAACACAGTAAAGTCTCTTCATGAATACAGGTTTCTAAGAACACACTTCCAAAACCTGCCACCATATTTCTGAGCCTGCATGAAGAGAAGCTAGCATACTATTAAAGAACAAAGAAAGCAAACAGAAGACGACTCGACTCTGGTTACCCACACAAAGCGACTGTCTCCTTCCACGCTGATGGAGAAATCGTAGTAACCACTGGCTGGTTTGGCATCCATAAAGTTCAATTCAAAATACCACTGGAAGGGGAAAAAAAAAAAAGAATTCAATACAGGTGCAGTTGCTCGTGACACCGGTGATTGGGGTTCAGGAATGAGCCTTGGTCATCAGAAGCTGGTTGAGGAGAGAAGTAAAGAAGTGTCCCAGAGGACACACTCTTCCTCCGGGAAGGAGGGTTTGTCCTCTGCCATGAAACTGCCACCTGGGCAACCACAAGTGGTAGTGCAGTTGGAGAACTGATGGGAGGGTGGGGACATTGTTGACGCTGGCATGCAGACATTTGCACAGCGGTGCAAGTGCAACTTGATGTCCATGCATGTGATGTCCCCTGGGACTGGAGGAAAATGGCCCCAGTATCCCCATGATGATGACCCTGCATACAGATTTCTCCTCTCCATTATTTTTACTGAAAAATTCCCACAAAACAAGATCTTTATCACTCAGAGTTCATCTGCCTCTATAGGTTATTCCCTACTTGAAATCATAACACTATTGTGACATCACAGTCTGTTGCCATGGGAATAACTGTGAAATCACAATCAGATTATGACATCAGGTTGGGAAGTAGCAATAGGAGTTGATGAACCCTCAAGAAACAAGTATCCTGTTTTTGAGGCAAATGACCTTTGTAATAAGTAATGGGATAAGAAATACAAAGCTAATGAAAAAATGTAGCTGCTTTGTGTCCAAATATTACATTTTGAAAGTTCTTCTTGAGGTGTCAGTGGCTCTTAAGATACTTGCATAGGAGAACTGGAAACTATTTATATAACAAAGGAAGTGAGACAGCTCACTTGCACAGTACTAGTTCAGACAAGTCTACATGCAAGACCTGGATCTACATACTGGGAGCAGGCAGGGGCTTTGTGCATTGCACAGGTCAATTTGAACTTTCTGGGAGGATGCAGACAGCCAATCATTCGGCACACCACCTACCTACCAGCCAACCAACCAAACAGTAGCACTGGGGTCAGCTGTGAAGTAGCCACTCACCTGCCCCTCACAGAAGAACTGCACTAAACTGTAAGTCATTTTTCCTGTAGAAGCTGCTTTCATATGTTGTAATCCGATTCTATTATTGTTCAGTTTTTATTGGAATTTTACTAAATCTAGTGGGTGCTTCTAATTTATACACCACTGGTTAGTACCATTTTTAGAATAGTGTAATTTTGTTTATGTCCCCTTGGCCCACTGAGATCTATAGTAAACAAATGCATTGCAATAGCAATGTAAGTTCTTAAACTACGCATGCAGTTCTAAAATGGTACTAACTAGCAGAGTGCAAATCAGAAACAGATTCTGAATTTACTAAAAGGCTAGTAAAGATGGCATTATAATAGGATGTGAACTAGTATTTGAAATGCAGCTTTTACAGAAAACACATGCTTGCAGGTTCTAGGCAGTTCTCCTTTCCCTTAAAGGGATATCTGGGTCCCTGACTGCCATTGCGGCACCACCTGACACCAAGATATTTGGGGTACATCCCCCTTGACCCGCCTTGGGTGCAACCAAGGCTTCATGGAGGCAGGGGAGATCGGGGTGCCTGGGGGTCTTGAGGGGATTGGGGTACTGGAGAAACAGGGACATAAACAGTTAAAATTGCAAGGGTATTACTCGTTGGCACTTAAATGGTTAAGAAGATACCTGATAGGAAAACTGAAACCAATTTACATAACAAATTAAGTGGATAGCTCACTGGCACAGTATGATGCTGCTAGCTCAGACAACAAGTTCACATGCAAGACCCGGATTCACATACTGGGAACAGACAAGGGCTTTGTGCACTGCACATGTGAAATTTTGAACTTTCTGGAGGGTGCAGACAGCCAATCATTCGCACACCTCATAACTGACCAACCAAAGAGCTGCACTGGCGCTCTGCTGTGAAGGCAACCAATCGCCTGCCCCTTACAGGAGAACTGCACTAAACCTGTAAGTTCTATTATACTCATTGTGTAAATGGGGGTAAAAGGTGCTTTTACTGTACATGATATTCTCTAAGTGAAATCTATGTAGGGAGAGTAAGGACCAAGTAAGGGAGGACGGGGGCAGGTAGAGTGGGTGTGGTTGCAAGTTATTTCAGAACTGCTAGAAAGATTCTATCTGGGGTACCCTGTTAAACCGGGTACTCTAGGGGACACAGCTTCTTCAGCACTCTGGTAGACAGCTAGGTGAGTGGCCCCAAGGAGACAGAAAAGGCAGCAATCTAGGGATACCAGTGGTAGAAGATGCAGAGAGTTAGGAGGACACAGGCTGGGGAAGGAGGGGCATAGGATACCTTCAGTTGAGGCATTCAAAGCCCACCTCAAGACCTTTTATTCAACCAGGCATTCCCAGACACTGTCTTTTAGATACTCCTTCCGAGACATTCTGAAAGAATGGCCCTTCAGGAATCTGCTGCTAGGTCAGGCCTCCCATTTTAGGCAATGTGCTTTTAAGTATGTTTTGTATTTTAATTATTGTGTTATAACTGCTTTTTAAAGTATTTTGATTGTACAGCACCCAGAGCCTCTGGGATTGGGCGCCTGACCTCTGAACAGCCATTTTCAGGAAGGTCTTTAGAGACGGGCAAAAGCTTTGTGTGTAAGATGCTAGTGTGCAGTACCCACTGCAGAACTAGCATTGAAGGTAAAGGCTGAAAGTACAGTTATATAAGAACTTACCGTAACAGTAGATCTTAGAGAACAGCTCTTGCAGCAGGTTACACCATTAGGACTGAAGCAGTCAGCGCCAGGACCCCTGGAAATTTTCTAGCTAGCAGTCTTCAGCGGGACCGCCCTCACGCCGGGTCCCGCCCCCCAACGTCAGGCGTAGTACATGAGGAGGCGTCCCCACAATCCCTGGGGTTCTCCCGCCAGAGACTCCCGCCACTGGACCACATCAGAAGAGGAGACGAGGATCCGCCATCAGATGGCCAGGATTAAAGACAAAATATCCCATCTCGTGAAATGGATGTTTGGCTATGAACTACCTCCACAAGAAGGGGGATGATGGGCAGAGTACTGCTGCAAGAGCTGTTCTCGAAGATCTACTGTTATGGTAAGTTCTTACGTAACTGTACTATCTTACTCGAGATACAGCTCTTGCAGCAGGTTACACTATTAGGACTGATTCCTGCAATAGCGGCAATCAGTATGCCACAGGGAGGAGGAAAGGTAGGGATCACAACCCTACTCTAGCCTAAGACAGAAGTCCCTTGAAGGACTGCTAGTCAAACCTGCTCTTCGACATGATGCGATATCCAGGCTGTAATGCATAATAATGGTATGCACCGAGCCAGATGGCAAGAGCTGAAATAGCTGAGGTGGAGACATTCCTTAGTGCCGCAAAGCGAAGTGGCCACCCTCTAGTAGAATGACCCTTGACCACACCTGGTAAGGGTTTGTTGCGCTTGTCATAACAGAAAGATACACTGGATGAGTCAATGCGATAGAGACTGTTTAGAAACAGGAGCTCCTTTCATTCTCTCAGAAGGAGACAAACAGTTGATCCGATTTTCGATACTGTTTGGTTCTTCTGAGACACCTGTGAACATCCAGGGTGTGAAGCAGTGCTTTTCCTTGATTGGTGTACCTGGGAAAGTACACTGGTAAGTCGATATCCTGATTAAGGGTGAGGGCTGAGACCACCTTAGGCAGAAACTTAAGGTTTGTCCGGAGGGATACCCTATCCTGATGGAAAATTAAATAAGGCTCTTGCACATGAGTGCATGCAACTGGAGATCCTTCTGTCGAAGTAACTGCAACTAAAAATAACGTTTTCCACGACAGAAAACGTGGCTGCCAATCGGCTGGTTCAAAAGGTGGCGTAAGCTGCTCAGGACAAAGGAGCAAGTCTCAAGGAGGAACCGATCCTTGATAGGCGGCGAAGGTGGAGGACTCCCTTAAAAGGCACGTACAGTGTCCATTGGGCCACCATCCGATGGCCTATGGGGGCATGGTATGTCAAATTGCGCAGAGATGCACCTTAATTGAGGAGTAAGCCAGTCAGGACTGAAAAAGTGAAAGTAGGTACTCCAGAACCGGCTTTTCATGACATTCTAACGGCGAGAAACCATGCGCTTGAGCCCACAAGTAAAGTCTGTGCCATTTCATGGCGAGGCAAGGTGTGTTGTTGGTTTTCTGGTGGCAGAAGTACTCTGCCACTTCTTGCAAGACCCCGTGGTCGCATCATGGCTATGTCTCTAGCAGCCAAGCATGTAGGTTCACGAACGCAAGTCCGGATGGACTAATGAACCCTCCCCGAGACAGCAGATGGGAGCTGATTGGCAAGGAAGTGGAGGTTCCCGGATAGCGATGCAGAAGCGGAACCAAATTTGCCTGGGCCAGAAAGGTGCTATCAAATGAGCGTCGCTTGCTCCCTGTGAAGTTTTAAGAGAACTCTCTGGATCAACGGGAAAGGAGGAGAGACATAAAGGAATCTGCCCGCCCAGGAGAGGGACAACGGCCTCGCCAGAAAACACCAGGCCCTGGATCTAGTGAGCAAAATTGGGCAGTTTTATGTTGGAAGGGATGCAAAGGTCTAATTCTGGAGTGCCCCATCTGTGGAACAGATCCTCTGCCACCTCCTGTAGAGTTCCCACTTGGGACTCTGGCCTGAGAACCGACTCAGGCTGTCTGCAACGGTACTGTCCACTCTGGGGACGGTACTTGCCATGCTCTGTCTTCGCGGCTGTACTACCCACTCCCACACCTCATGGCCTCCCTACAAAGGGGGTAAAAGTGAGTGCCTCTGTTTGTTGAGGTAATACATCACCGCAGTATTGTCTGTTTGCAACAGGAGAGTACTCGTGGAATCTCCGACTAGAAGGCTTGCAGGGCATAAGGACCACCCTCATCTCCAAAATGTAGATGTGGAGATGAGATTCTGGACTGTCCATGTGCACTCCCCACCTGGAGCCCTGAGGCGCCTGTGGAGAGAGTTACAGTCGGAGACGGCCTGTGAAGGGAACCCCATTGAGAGGTTTCCCGGATCTAGCCACCACTGTCAATCCCGAATCACGGCCTTCGTGATTCAAACTGGCTGCTGCAGGTGGTCTTGCCTTTGGTCCCACTGCACTCTTAACATCCACTGGGTTACCCGCATGTGGAGCCTCACATCGGGCTGTTGCAATGGCTGCAGCCATGTGTGTGAGCAGGGTATGAGAAAAAGAACTTCCTAATTCCTAGTCAGCGACACCAGAAAGTGACCGAGAGGCAGATGCTGCTTATGTTGATGGCGGAAAAGAACTGAGGATTATGGGGGGACCGCCTTATGTACTACGCCTGACGCCGGGCAGGACCGACGCCGGAGGCGGTCCCCACAGAAGACTGCGTAGCCAGAAAATTTCCATGGGATCCTGGTGCCTGACGGCTTCAGTCCTAATGGTGTAACCTGCTGCAAGAGCTATATCTCAAGTAAGATCTTGACCTTCTCCGAGCTGGTACAAGCAGGGGTTGGTGAAAGCAGCAGTTACTCCTCTCTTAAAGGATGCTGGCGCCCAGACTGGGGGCTGGACTGTAGTGGAGGGTGGACAACTGGTCCACTTGGGCAAGATGGAGGCCCTGGGGTGGTGACAGTGAACCAGTCAGCTCCAGTAAGTCTGGTCTTCTCAGGAGGGTACCGGAACCTGTTACCTTCAGGTTACCAGGTCTGTCCTTCAGATGACACCTATGGCGAGCTTGGAGCCCAAAGGGAAGCCGAGATTTACAAAGGTACTAGTGATAGGAGACTCCATCACTGGGGCAGTGGATAGTGGATTTGGGATACCAAGTAACTTCCAGAAACTTCATCTGGGAGCGATGCTCACAGGATGGAGAGGACAGTCAGAGGCATTTTTGGGGGCGCTAGAGATCACCGACCATCTAAGGACTAATAATAACCTGGCTAGCAGACCACAAGAGGAAGTGAAGGATAGTTTAGGAGGTTGACAGGGAGGCACAAACTGACAGCAACTTCAGTATCTTTTCAGAGGTCCCACCAGTCTAGTTAAGGGTGACGGAGGCTTCTTTTGATCACTTGCTTCAACCATGGCAGAAGGAGTGGTGCAGGATAAGACAGCTGTATGTGAGACACTGGAGGCACACTCCTGGAGAGACAAAAGGCTATACAAGCAGGATGCCCTCACACCCTCCTAAGGAAGCTACCAGGGTGCCAGAAGACAAGTTTACACAGTGCACTGCGCACTTTGAAATCAGAGAGAGAGGAGGCAGATCAGTTGCAGACAGATGAGCCTACTCAAAAAGGAAGGCTCTGTGATGCCCTGCACCCCCTCACCCCATGCTACTCAATATAGCGGAACAACAGGGCACAAAAAGAGTAGAAATAAGGGGTAAACAGAAAAGGATACATGGAAGGAGATGCAAGGAGTCCAGAAAGGGAGGGACAGCTGTCAAGAGCAGGGCTAAGAACAAGGAGGGTATAAAGGAGTTACAGAGAGGGAGGAAGCAAGTGACATGGAGGGATATGTGTGCCAGCACCAGGAGAACAAAACCAGTGACCTCTAGGCAGTGGTAACAGAAGCATGGTTCAACTTAGTGGGCTCACAGAGGCACAGGCAACACAGTACCAGAACTTGGATCTGACCATTCCAGGAGGGCAGGAAGAAAGGATGCGGGGTGGTGGCAATATACATAAGGGAGGGCATAAAAGCCACAGAGATCAAGGTCAGTGGAGAGGGCAAGTGCAGAGAGACAATATGGGTACAGGTAGCTGCGGATGGGAGCAGGAACACCAAACTGAGTGCTATATAGATCACCATCTCACGAGGCGGCTGATAGGGAACTGTGGGATGAGATCAGAAGGGAAGAACATGTGGAGGTACTACTAATGGATGATTTCAACATGCCAGATGAGGACTGGAGGATTCTTTCAGCAGCAACTTCAAGAAATCAGCTGCTTGTAAAGGCATTTCAGGAAGCATTCCTGATGTAGAAGGTTGAGGATCCTACTAAGAGAGCCATCCTAGATTTAGTCCTCACAAACAGGGATCTGAGAGAGATCAGAGAATAGGACCCACTGGAACCGGCAATTACAAAATTTTGTGGTTTAATACCAAATTAGAAGCGGAGAGTCAGTCACACACAAATTCTGGACTTTAGAAGGATCAGAAGGAGGGTGGGTGGGTGGAAGAGGCGAGGGACCAGGCAGAGATATTTAACGAGTACTTTGCTCTGTGTTCACTAGGGAGGGGATGGATATCTACAAAGCAAGGCACAAAGGGATAGAAGGCAGGGAGTGGGATCAGGGGAGCAACAGAAATGGAACAAAGGGAGGGTACCCCAGGGTGTCACATCTGGATAAGGATAAAAAGACCAGTAAGGTGGAGGGGCCGGATGACTATCCCGCCAAAGGGTGTGGTTAGCCTCAAGGCCCTAAGAAAAGACAAATCTCCTGGGCCGGATGGCATTCATCCGAGAGTACTATGGGGTGCGTGGACATACCGCTGCACCCTGGCGGAACTTTTCAGCAGGTCACTTGAGACAGGGAGGGTACCTAGGGATCATGAGAGGCACATGTGGTACCAATCCATAAAGGGGGGTCGAGGAAGTACCAGGTAACTATAGACCCATCAGTTTGACCTCGTGGTGGGAAATTAATGGAGAGTATACTAAAGGAACGATTGGGGTGTATTTGGAGGAGGTGGGAGGTCTGGATAGTTAGCAACATGGGTTTGTGCCAGGTAGATCATGTCAAACCAACCTTGTGGAGTTCTATGAATGGGTAACATCAGAACTGGACAGGGGTAAGCCTGTAGATGTATTATTCTTGGACTTCAGCAAGCGTTTGACTCTGTCCCCACAATGGTCTGGTGGAGAAACTGATGGGGTTAGGAGTAGGCCCTTGATGGTCAGATGGATTGAAAACTGGCTAGCTGGACGCACTCAGAGAGTAGTGGTCTGTGGGGAGCCAACCCTAGAGGTTGGTAGTGGGTACCACAGGGCTCGGTCCTGGGTCCAATCCTGTTTAATGCATACATATCGGACATCAGGAGGGTATAGGGTGTGAAATGAGTCTCTTCACGGATGACTCCAAGATGGGAGCAATAGTTGAAGGAGAAGAGGGAGGTTGGCCCTGCAAGGACCTGGACACCCTGGAAAGCTGGGCTCACATGGAAATTAAATTTCAATATCACCAAGTGCAAGGTGTTGCATCTTGGTCGGGGAAACCCTAAACACAGGTACACCCTGGGAGGGAGGCGCTGGAGGCCTCTATAGGGAAAAAGACCTAGGGGTCATGGTGGATACATGTATGAATAACTCTGAGCAGTGCAGGAGAGCAGCTAGCAAGGCAAACAGGATGTTGGGATGCATCGTGGGGATCACCTCTAGGAGCAAGGAAGTGATTCTGCCGCTGTACGATGGACTGGTTAGACCACACCTTGAGTACTGTGTACAGTACTGGAGACCACACTTGAAGAGGGACATACAGCTCCTGGAGAGGGTACAGAGGAGGGCAACAAAGATGATACGAGGGCTAGGGGATTTGACTTATGAGGACAGACTTGAGGAGCTCTGCCTGTTTTCATTGGAGGAGAGGAAAGACAGGGGGACATGATTGAGGTCTTCAAGTACCTCAAGGGAATAAATAGGGTAAACATGGAGGGATCTTTAGACTAAAGCAGGAGGTATCACCAGAGGACATGGTTTGAAGTTGGAAGGTGGAAGGGTGAGGGGGAAAAGAGGAGGAGGTTTTTCACTGAGAGGGTGGTGGACCCTGGAATGCACTGCCTGGTGAGCTGGTTCAGAGATCCACAGTGGAGGGCTTCAAGAGAGGGTGGACAGACACAGAAAGTGGATGTATCAGATGATGGCCTGTCCGGGGGGGGATGGATGATAGGGGTTTCTGGAGCACAAGGGATGGGAGGGTCTCGCACCCAACTAAGGATCTAGGTTCGAGTAGACTCGATAGACCATAAGGCCTAATCTGCTGGCAAATAGTATGTTAGTATAGTGCAGTGGTCTAAGGCTCTGAGCTGCAAATATGGTGACATCCAGCAGACCAGACCTGGGTTTGAATCCCACGGCTTCCACTTGCATACTGTGTGACCCTGAGCAAGTCACTTAACCTCCTTGTGCTCCCAGGTTGCTCCTGTAAAAAGCTCTCCGCTTAGTGTGCTATACCTGGTTAAACAACTAAACAAAAAAAAAAAGATTTTGGCAGGATGTAGGAGAAACAGGAAGGGTAGAGTATGTGGAAAAGAAGTGGCAATTGATTAAGAAAGGGATGTTGGCAGGTGGAAGATTTAGGAAGCACATCAGAAAGCCGTTCTTTACAGAGAGGGTAGATTAGCTTACCAAAGGAGGCAGTCTGTGTGGTCAGGAGGGGTGGTCAAATGTGTGGGACAAATACATAGGGTTGATCAAGTCTGGAAAAGGAGGGGAGTAAAGAGGAATAAAGAGTCACTACAGCCCCACAATCAACATTAGTCAGGTAGGGCTAGGCAGACTTGTAGGCCTGAGGCTCTTTTTCTGCCCATGACTTCTAGGTTTCTTGAATTTTCCACACCCGAGATTCAGGTCATTTCCCAACATCCTGCTTCAGGACACCAGAATTCCAACTGTTTGAGCATGTCAATATCCTTAGGCATGGGAAAACTGAGGTCTTGTCCCTTTCAGTCTCCTTTTCTCCAGGGTGAACATGCTATGGGTCTCGGTGTATCCTCATAACTTTGTCCCCTGCTCCAATGTATCCTCATAGCTTTTGTCACCTCATCTCCAGTGTATTCTCATGGCTTTTGTCCCTCCCGTCTCCAGTGTAGCCTCATAGCTTTGTCCTTCTCCAGTGTATCCTCATAGCTTTTGTCCCCCCTGCCTGCAGTGTATCGTCATAGCTTTGTCTCCCCCGGGTCTGCAGTGTATCTTCATAGCTTTTGTCTCATCTGCAGTATCCTCGTAGCTTTTATCCCCATCTCCAGTGTATCCTCATAGCTTTTCTCCCATCTCCAGTGTATCCTCATAGCTTTTGTCCCCACCCGTCCTCTAGTGTATCCTCATAGCTTTTGTCCTCGTCTCCAGTGTATCCTCATAGCTTTCGCCCCCTGCTCCAGTGTATCTCATAGCTTTGTCCCCATCTCCAGTGTATCCTTACAGCTTTTGCCCCCATCTCCAGTGTATCCTCATAGCTTTTATTCCTGCCTCCAGTGTATCCTCATAGCTTTGGTCTCCTCGCTCCAGTGTATCCTCATAGCTTTTGTGCCCCTCCATCTCCAGTACATCCTCATAGCTTTTGTCCATCTCCAGTGTATCCTCAAAGCTTTTGTCTCCCCCATCTCCAGTATACCCTCATAGCTTTTGTGTCTCCACTGTAACCTCATAGCTTTTGTTCCCCACCTCCAATGTATTCGCATAGCTTTAGCCCCTCCAGTGTAGCCTCATAGCTTTTGTCCCCCCACCCTGCTGATTATTCTGGTTACCCTTTGCACAAGACTGCCTCAATATCCCTTTTGTATGGAGGAGACCAAAACTGCACACTTTATTTTATTTATTGAAATGTTTCACCAACGTTTTATTTTACTCCAGATGGAGCCTGACTAGGGCCTGGAAAAGTGTCATGCTTACTTCACCTGCTCTACTGATCCCCCCCATGCACCACAGCATTCTGCCAGCCTTCTTGATAATGGCCGCACACTGCTTATCCTGCTTCAGCCTCTCTTGTATTATAAAACAAAATAATTTTTCCTTGATTACAGCAGGAGGATCCCCACACAGTGTACCACTCTTACCTCTGTTTCTCCTCCTCAAGTACAGCACACTGCATTTGGTTACACAATCTAGGCTCCAGGAGTCAGATTAATTACACAGCTTGTTCCGGTCCTCTTCAAATTTGACTCCATCCTCAAGGGAGTCCATCATCTTGGATTGTTCAGCGTTATCCCAGAACTTAAGGCCTACTGGAGACCCCAACTCTAGGTCACTGATGAACATGTTGAAGAGCAATGGACACATTGCCAGGCCGAGGGATGCCGCCGAGTACTGCTCCCCACTAGTAGTGGCCATCCACCACCACCCCACGCTTTCCTGTCCCCAAGCCAGTTAGCAATCCACCTTGTGTTATGTCTCATGTATACTGCACTGGTTTACTTTCCCCAGAAGCTTGCCATGCGCCACAATATAAAAGTCCTTGCTGAAGTCCAGGCAGACTACGTCCATGAATCTGCACCTGTCCACCGCCCTGGTTGCCCCTTCAAAGCAAGTGATCAGGTTGGTTTGGTATGATCTGCCCCCATAAAGCCGTTCTGAGAGGGACAAGAACCTTGCCTCCACCAGGTGCTCCATTATTCTGCCCTTGATAATGGCCTCCTCCAGATCCTTGTCCAGCACTGAGGCAAGGCTGACCATCCTGTAGTTGCCCAGGTCCAACCTTGTCCCTTCTTGAAGGTGGGGGACGTGCTGAACACTTTCATTCCTCTGGGACCACACCTGTCCAATGAGACTCCTGAAAGATTACTACAAGTGGCAATGCCAATTTTTCCTTTAGCTTCACTATGATCCTGAGTGATATCCCATCTGCACCTTGGGACTTACCCGGCTTAATTTTACCAGATAATCCACTATCAAGGCAAACGGGATGTCCAATGGCTACATCACGATTATTCGTTATGTTAAAACTACTGTATAACAAGAAATGGCAAGTAAAATAATATGGCCTACACAAGTTATCTAGAACACTGACTGCAGCCAATCTGGAATATTAAAAGGAGTTTTTGCTACTGCTTTAACTAAACAAAAGAAGTTCTTACTCTGCTAGTATAAAGGGTGTCTGGCGAAGAACCGTAGTTTTAGAAGCTGCTGACTTGGCATATTCAAGCTGGACAGTGGCTGTGGACAATGGCTGGGACATGACGTCTGTCACGTGCAACTGAAATTGAATACAAATAAAATTCAGATGGTTTAAAGCATTTGCCACTTCTCTAAATATACAAACATCAGACACAAACAATAACTCATCTGATATAAAGCATCACCCACCACTATTACTATGACCAACCAAGAATTCTACTCTTCAGATTAAAGTTACCAGTTCGGAGAAAGCAAAGACCATCTAGACAGGCCTTCCACACAGCAGTATGTGTGACAACACAACTATTTTAGCTAATCAGTGGACTGAGTGGCCTTGCAGACAGACACTGAATACCATGGCAGGCACAGCTTATGTTATTGGTGCCCAAGGGAGAAGACAGTTTCTGTGAAGTTCTGGCTGGTGGGATGTTTTAATTAGACAGTAATAAATACCTTCTGTATTTCACTGAGTTTAATGAATACAACAGAATTTCTTTGACACCCCCATTTTGCTGTCTGTAACCAAGACAACTGGTCAATCCTATCCCGCTTTGTAAAAGACCTTCAGCCTTTGGAGGCAACTCTAGTAAAATTCAGCAAAACCCATTCTAATGTGGAAAGAGGCAGCCGGGTGGCCCAGAAATAGTGCTTTGATTGACTGATAAAGATTTATTTTTATACCGGTAATTTTGTTGGGAAACCCATTTACAACAAATTCCTGTGATTAACCATATCTAGAAACAGTCTAAGTCTGCCATATATTAATATTACACAGCCACCATTTGATGGAATCTTGTGATGTCATGGAGAAGCAAGATGTGCTTGACTACATGCAGTTAGGCAGAGCTTGTTGCTCCATGACATCACAAGGTTCCATGAGATGATGGCAATGTATTAACAACATATGACAAACTTAGTTATGTCCCAGGATGCCTTCCAGATACAGATAAGCCAAATACCTTGTTTAATAGAGCTTTTAGAAATACAGAATCTGTCGGCAGATAAGGACCATATGCCCACCTAGTCTGCCCATTCCTTACTCACTGCTGCGGCCCCAGATCCTATTTGATTTGCAGCTCTCCTGCTCTGCACATCTTCAGGGTACCCTAATGTCTATCCCATGTACTTGAACCCACATATTGTTTTCTGCCCCACCACTTCTGCTGGAAGGCTGTTCCACTGCTCCACCACCCTTTAGTGAAAAGTACTTCCTAACATTACCCCTGAGCCTTCCACCCTTCAGCCTCATATCATGCCCCTTGTTCTTGTGCAGAGTTTTCTGAAATATGCTTTCCACCGACCACTGTTTATTCCCCTAAGGTACTTGGAAAGTCTATCATACCTCCTCTCCTTTTCTCCTCCAGTGAATAGATATTAAGGTCCTTAAGTCTTTCCTCTTAGAGCTTGGTGCAGTTCAGGTACCATCTTTATTGCCCTTCTCTGACTGCCTCATTTTGTCAATGTCCTTCGGAGACGTGGTCTACAGAACTGGACACAGTACTGCAGCAGAGTCCTCACCAGGGATCTACACAGTGGCATTACCACCTCTTTCCTCCTACTTGTTATGCTTTCCTATGCACCCCAACATTCTGCTTGCTCTCCCCACCGCCTTTTTTCGTTGTTTGGCCACCTTCAGGTCATCAGATACAATAAGCCCCAGGTCTCTTTCCTGACTTGTGGTGACGAAGTTCCCCCACCATCCTGTACTCCTCCCTTGGATTCTCTGCGACCCAAGTGCATGATCGTGCACTTTTTTTTTTTTTTTTTATCATCACTACTCATTTTACCTCCGCCTCCCAATCAACCCCAAACTTATCAAAGCTACCTTATGCCCGCCCAGGAGCGGTGCCTGCTGTGGGGGCATGGGGTGTCTTCTCCTATTTTTGCCCGGGCCCCAGGAGTAGTCAAATGCGTGTGGAGGTGTGCATGACATGGAACCGCACATGCGCATCACAGCCCCTGCATGACTCCTTCCACCCATCCGTCAGCCTAGTGGCTGTGCACCCTCTGGCCTGTACAGTCTCCTGGCCTCCACCAGGAGGCAGACAATAGCCGAGGATGGGCCTTCCTCCCGGAGAGAGAGCTGCCATCTGGCAGCTTAACTAGCCCCCCCCTTGCCAACCTGTGTTCATTCCACAAAACTCGGGTCGTCGGCGTGGTGCGAGGTAAGGCATCCAGCGCCACGGGCTGGCCTATGATCTTGCACTTTTAAACAATGAAGCTCAACTGCCAGACACCCAACACCTCTAATAGGCTTAGGTCCTTCTCATTTTTTCCACCCCCACCGTGTTCGTTCTGTTGCAGATCTTGGTGTCATCTTGAAGAGGCACACCTTTCCTTCAGATACTCTGCAATGTCTCTGATGAAGACGTTGAATAGGACTGGCCCCAGCACCAAACCCTGTGGCACCCGCTGGTCATCTCTCTCTCTCCCCTCAGATTTCATACCATTTACCACTACGAGTGAGTCCTGTCCCTTAGTCAGTTCTCGACCCACTTTACCACCGTAGAACCCACTCCCAAGTTCCCCAATTTATTTAGCAATCTCCTGTGCGGGATGGTGTTGAAGGCCTTGCTTAGTCAACTTTTCATGGGTTTTCAGACTCTGTGGGTTAGTGTACATAAATTGTCCCCTTTAAGGTGCGAGACTGGGTCTCCACAGGCCGCAGCAGCACCATGGTCAAGTGTTGCTGATGGCGGTGCTTCTCAGCCGAGGAGGGTTGCACCCACAGCAACCCCTGTGACAGGATAAGGAGGGATTCTTCATGTTCTCCATAGGGAACTGCCGCAGGTCGGTGCTGCTGCAGGATCAATGGAGAGGTGGATCAGAGATAAAAAAAAAAAAAAAAAAAAACAGGCAGTAATATCCCCACGCAAGTCCTTATGATGGCCACGTACTCCTGGGTCCTACAGCATAATTTTACTTGAGCCAAGATTGTCCGGACACAAACACACACACGCAAATTCTGCCAGGAAGGGAGGTACAGTGCAGAGATACTGCAGTCAACAGTCTGTTGGTTCCCTGGCCACAAGATGGCTTTTTTTTTTGCTGAGGTTAAAATACTCAGTTTTCAGATAATGTGGAGCTGGCAGCAAGGCGAGACTGGCAGGCATCACAGGCATGTCTGACCCGAAGGAGTGGTGGGTTGGGAAGCCAGGATAGAAGAAAAATACAAAATAAATAAATAAGATACTCAGTTTTGCTTTTTTTCTGCCCTGCTCATATAGAATGTGGTGTCACCTGTTCTTGGCCATGGTCCATCTCAACAGCTTGCCAAGTCCCACTAGTTGCTCAAATGTGGCTGGGGCAGAATGACATGCTCCAGCCTCAACCCATGAAGAACGTACCACATCCATGATCCACCCATCCTTTAACAGCCTGATGAGCTAGAGAACTGAGGACACTTCCATAGCCAGGTCTCCCATGTGGCAGGGCATAATGCTGCAGCAGAGTCAGTGAGGTCAAATACTGAGTGCCTGCAGGAATGCCAAGACAGTGGTATTCTGAAAGTGTGTGGGGAACTCAAAGTGGCCATTTTGCATATCTTCACTGAAGGAACACACTGGAAGCTGGAAACAGACATGGCCACAGCATTAGTACAACAGACTCCAGTTCGCGCTCAGCTGTTGCCCTGCCGGATCAGAGCTGGAAGCTGCAGTCGGACAGTCAGCTCAACATTTTACACTTCAATATTCATTGTCCTGGCATTTCAGGGCACAAACAAAGTAGGCAGGTTTTCTGCTCTCCTTCGGCCTCACCAGTTCAAACCATACACCTTTCACATTGAGCCTACAAAAGGTCTTTACTTCAACTAATATGTGGGGTGGGAGGAAAATGTCAGGACTTAAAATAAATGAATAAATAAATAAGGAGGAGCCTAGGGCAAGTTAGGGCTCCCTGTCTTTGAGAAACCAGTATGGGGGAATTAGCCATTGGGATATGTTCATTTTTCTGACAGCTGATGTTGGCACCACCAGGAAAAAACTAGAGGTATGAATAGAAACACAGAAACAGACTTTGACGGCAGATAAGGACCACTTGGCCCACCCAGTATGCCCATTTCCCTACCTACTGGATAAGCTGCAGATTCTAGTTAACCAACAGCCTATTTCCTGCAACCCCGACTATAATTGCTTATGTCTGTCCCATGCATGTTTGAATTCCTCCACTGTTTTAGACCCCACAACCTCTCCCGACGGTTCCATCGTCCACCACTCTCTCCATGAAAAATAATTTCCTCACATTACCCCTGAGCCCGTCCCCCTCTAACTTTAAATTGTGCCCCTATATGTGACTCGCTCTCACTTGATGGAGTCGACTGCACTCTGGTTACATCAGCCTATGTCCAATGCACTTTTCTCTGGATCAGGTGACTAAATACCTGTGCCACACAGATAACTTGTTCATCTGATGAGAAGAGGAACAGGGATCTACATGACTGCAGCATAGCCCACCACAGTGCTCCAGAAAGCCCAATGATAGGCGGTCTGTAGTGATGAGGATTACAGAAGTGGGTGAATATGTAACTCCACCTCAGAGCGGACCAGGAAAAGAAAGCAGGAGCAACCGTGAACAATGCCGCCATGCCCCAGTTGAACAGCACTAATGTTGGAGTCCCCACCTCTTCCTCATTTATTTTAGTTTTTGTTGACTAGGAAAGTAGGACTGAGCAATTCTGACTATGGTGGGGGTGGGAATACAGATGCAAACAGACATACTGAGTCGTTGATGGCATTTTAGCGAACATGGGCAAACTGGCAAATACACCATGGAAATTCCTTTACTCTGTTCGAGAAGTGCCATCTGATTTTTAAAGTTCAGCCTGAAGAACCACCAGAACAGGCAGACAGGACCTCAGTTTAGGTCTTATCTGAAAGATGGCATGTCAGGAGCACAGCACCCTCATGTTGCACTACTGTGTCAGTATTGGAACTTATCCCAAATTTCTGTAGGGGCTAGAACCCACAGCCTTCAGATATTCCAGCCTGAGAGGCAAGTGCTCAACCTGCAGAGCCTCATTAGATGTATGCTCTGGGGTTCTGGGAAGTAAGCCACCAGTTCCCCATCTGGTGATAAGGGGTATTTTCCTGGGGATTAGAAGCATCAGACTGTGGTCCTTGGAGGCACATTGTCAGCCCTCTAGTGGTGTGCATGGTTCTCAGTCAGCCAGGAGAACCTGATCAACAAGTTACCTGCCTTAATAATTACACACAAAATAAAAGGAAATTGTGATGTTGTCACCCACCTTGAGAGTTGGCTGTTTGTGGGAAACTGCAGCAGGACCCTTGGAAGCAACAATGACGGGGACATGATACCTATTTTGGGACAGAGCTGCAGCAGCACACCACACTGAAGGCCTCTGACAGGGAGGCATAAATCTTCTTACTAAAAACAGCATTCACCATCTGGACCACCTGATCCTGGAGGGGAAACAAATGGAGCTATTTCAGTTGCATTTAAAGAAGACACTCAAATAAAGAAACATCATGTTGCTGCATGTGAAGTACCCTCCCATACAGTAAGGGGTCTCACCAGATTTATCAAGTGGGGTCTGGCAAACTCGCTTTGAGAGTGGTCTAGACCTGGTCAGCATGAAGGCTGGATAAAGTATCTATTCCCAGAGAAAGTAAACTCGAAGTCTAATGTTCAGCAAAGCTGCACCATTTTATATGTGAAAGAACACAGTCCAGAGGCTGTAGATTAAATAGAGAATAATACACGGATGTGTAGGTGTAAGAAGATTTAATTTTTTTTTTTCTTTTATACTTTGTCACCTTCGGTCCGAGGCATCTGTCAGAGGTACCCTCTTGGTCTGCCCTCTACTCCCACTGAGACCCTCCTCCTAAGTCCCTCCCACAGGACTCCCAGCCACCCGGGAGGCAAACCTCACCTACCTGGCTGCTCTTTGCTGAAGATTAAAGGGTCCGTCCTGTGGTGAGGCCAGGGACTGTCCGAGGAAGGGTCTGGTATTGGGGATGTGGGACCCAGACCCCGGGCCCTCACTGCATCCCTAGTTCTCCACAGTTTTTCTGTGCAGTTTCTCCTTCTGAGCACAGACATGCAATGGCATCAATGGCACTTGACGCCCGCCAACACCCGCCTCTGCATCTGCAAAGCGCCGCATGTTCCTGCACTGCCCCAGCCTGAGGGGTTTATAAAAGCATTACCACAGAGGGGTGTATAAAATTCTGGATTACACCCAACTTATTTTATTTTTCATAATTGCTGGTCTCAGTAACTGAATAAAGCTGTCACCTATCACTTAGGGTCTTCCAGCCCGGAGGCTTGCATTGGCTGGGAGGAGGACAGTGCCCAACTGTATACAGAGGGGTATGGGCTCTAACACCACCTGCCTGCCCAATGACAGCATGTTACTGAGCATGGGAAAGGGAACATAGACCTTGCCTGCCTACTGCTAAGCCTGAGACCGTCTTGCATGCTTTCAGAACTGTGTTTGATTAACAGTTCTTGATTACATACGGATGGCCATCAAGGAACAATACAACATGTTAACAGTGATCATCAGTAATTATGCTGTGTTAATACATTTTGCCTGGATAGCGGATGCCAACCTACAGAGGGTTCCTCCCATAGCTTTATTCTTTCCCAGATTGTAGCCTGTCACAGGGATACACCCTGTTCACAGGGACATACCTTGATCAGGCCAAACACAGATGTTATTTAGACGGCTACTGGGTTTTTCCCCTAACGCTTTTGTTTTCTCCTCCATCCACACCTGGGAGGGCAATGCCTCTGTCAGCCTAGCACAGCCACAGCCTGGCCCAGCCGCAGGGCTCGCCGTGTTTGCGGAACCTGCTGCTAGCCTTCCTGGCCAAGAAGCAGTGTCGCCAGACAGCTGTCTTGGTCTTGGCCTGCCTCCCATGCGATTACCCAACAGTGTTTCTGAATCTCAGCTGTCGGCACGGCACACAATGTGCTGCCACTGGGCCATCGGAGCAGCCCATCTACAGCAGGTTTTCACTTAGTTTAACCCAGACTCAGACCTGTGTCACTACTTAAACCTAAAATAAAAGTTTAGTGTGTGTGTAGCGGAGATTAATTTAACCCAGCTAAGACATTTTATACTGCAAGATACACTTTGGCCTGCTAGTCACACATTCAAGTCTTTTTTTCATAGCTGCTGTTAAACACTACAGGCAAATGTATTTTCTTGTGGCTCTTGTTGACGCTTTGGGACCATGGACACCGTAATAACGAAGGAATGTACAGTTCTTTATCTGGCTTAATGAGCAGTGATTCAGACATGGTGGTCAGCATTCTACAGAGACATGGTCAACTGGTCAAGGGCCAGTAGCACTTTTCAGTTCTAATAAAAACAGGAACATACATCAAAAGAACACAGTTCTGTAAAACTGAAAAAGAAAAAAAAAAAAAACTGCCTTTGTACATCAAGTCATTAAAACCTTTACCTGACAGCTCACGCTGATAAGTGTTTTTGTTTTGAAAAGGACAAAAGCAATCTCATCACCCATGACAGCATTGTTCAGCTTTACCCCCAACCAGTCTTTTAACTGAACCAATTTTGGTTATATCATTTAACCTTTGACACTGTAAAATGCATCACTTTATCTTCAAGAGAATCACCAGTGTCAAAAGCAAAATTAACTCAATTGCCCCAGCATGAAGTCTCTTTTAGCAAAAAATCGTCAGTGGGCATGTAGTGCGGGTTGTGGAGAGCTCTCTAACACAGCAGTCCATGCTAAAAAGCACTGCTACCACTACTTTATAACTTTCCATTTTCTGACTCCCAGCTTAATGGGAGCTGAAAATCCTGCTTCAAGAACAGGGATTTGTATTTACCGAAATTTAATTTTATGCCCCTACTTTTGGTGCTGCCCCATTATCTGAGCAACCCAGTCCCATACGGCACCTTCCCTGCACTTGGCTTGCATCCACTGCATGCCCTGTGGTGGGGCCTCCAGGTTAAGGGAAGAAGAAGCCCTTGTGTTATCTATCCACTTGAGGGATTCCTTAAGAGGAGGCTAATCACTAAGGGAGCCCATGATAGCCTGGAATCTTCTGCTTACACCAGGCTTTTTCCTTCGCTTTCACCTATCCCTCCTCCCTGGGATGCTGACATCAGGCGAGACATGAGCATATTATGTGCTGTGTCAGCCCCTCAGCATCCTCTGCTGCTACAGCTGGCTTGCTGCAATGACACCACACATGCTGCGGCACCCTCCTTCCCCAAAGAAGGGCATCCGGGGTGATGATCAATCCACCCCGGCCGGCCGGGGACTTGTTCCCAAATCTGCGCCTGCCAGTGTTACCACACGATGGCCTACCAACAGCAAAAAATGTTTGTCATATGCAGATAATGGAGAAATCCTTTTGAAAACTGAGCCCTAAATAGTCACTTTATGAAATAGGCAAGTGGTTAATTTTTTTTTTTTTTGCTTTAATGTGCTTCTAGAAGACTTCACACTTTACAATAATGCCTTTGCTGTATCATAAAATTAGTGAGTTTAACTATCTTTTCAAACAGTTAGTAAACAGAATTCAGTAGAATTCTGGTACTGTACTGAGATGTCAGAAACTCCAACTACAAAGGAACCCAGTTTATTTCAAAACAGAAACTGTAGATTTATTTTTCTTTAAAAGAAATATAGTACTTCTTTCAGTAACAAACTGCACCTTCGACAGGTCCATAAAACTGCTATACATCTGTGTGATTTTGCAAGGATTTATTTAAAGATTGGCAACCAGGAAAGGCATTTTTCCAGGTGAGCCGGGGGTATATAGTAAAAGCTAAGAACTACTATACAGTAATGTAATACATAAATAACAGAATCAGGAACACAAGAAATTAAGCAGGTACAACATACAAGATACTGTTACATTTCAGTTATGGGGTCAAGGGCATAAAGAGGTGGAGGGGTGGAGAAAGGTAGAGACAGGGACAGCCTGGGCAGTAGCCCCATACACCAGTGGAAAAACATACTTAGTCCAAAATACAGCTGCATTTCAAGCCATTATTAATAAGGATACGTACTATATACTGTAAAACATAAACAGTGTCCTTTACTGTTCAGTTTTCCTGATGCTCTTCATGGTGCAAAGGCCATAATTTTTAAATGCGACAGTCAGGTGCTATGCTCAACTGACTATGATCATGTCAAATGCAGACGACTATAACCTCCGCTAAAAACATCAGGAGGACAAGTATCCTGTTTTGATGCACATCTTGTTACTCTGAAGAACTGAATGGCATGAAATTCTATTTTTAGATAGTTGTATAATGAGGATCTGCTGATTACAGCCAAGGTTTTATTTTACTAGCGACTGTAGCCTGTTTATGAGAGCCTTTATCTGGGGCAGCTTGTGCAGCTCACTTTTCTGCTCCCCAAACTATGAGTAGCTGGCACTAGGTGGTTCCTTGGGAAGTTTAACTGTCTGGCCCGGTGCACCAGTGGAGCTGTGGCTAGCACCTACAGCAGCTGGTTTCTCTGTCAACATCAGGTAGGAGACTGGCCTCAGATTAGACCTTTCAGCTGGACTCCGAGCAGTTGACACGTGGGATTAAAATGATCAAAACAAAAACAAAGACAGGCACAAACAAAAAGCTTTTTCCGACTGCTCATCTTGGCAAAGACCCTTACCTCCTTTATTGCAGGCTCTGTTCCAACATGGTCGGACAGTCTATATGCTGCAGCAATAAACTGGGCCGTGGTCTCCAGACCTTCTTCAAACTGCAGGTAAACACCACCCAGGTCATCCATGCAGCAACGAGATCCTAATTACCAGGAAGAGGGGAACAAAGACAGCGGCTCATTCACAGGAAGGGTAGTTATTCACTGGAATTACAGGAGATCTAACTGACCATTATTAAGGGACGGCAGTGAATGAGTATTTTAACTTAATAGGTGCCGGGCACATACTGGGTTGATGTACCGCACCCCATTGGTACATCAGCTGTACCACCGCCCTTGATGCCAGCAACCTGGGTTCAGAAACAAGTCCGGATCATCAGGTGCCAGTTTGGGAGGGTGAGGGGATGCTATCTTCCTAACGGGAGGAAGGCAGTCAGCTCAGGTGCAATACTGCCACCACAGTACTTCTTATGAAAACATTTTTGAGAGAGGGTCTCCTGTATGGCAGTGTGGAGGATGATGTTGCTACAACTCCTAAGAAAGACCTCATGGCAGCCACATTTGAGCAGGACAAAGCCTGGGCTGAGGGTACTGCCTTTCTGTCCAGGAAAGGAACACGATCAAATAACTACCCTCATCCCCAAAGAACTAAAATTAAATGGTAATCACAGTGCTTACATGACACTTCAAAAATATACTAAACTGGAATCAGGAGTTTAAAGTTTCATATACAGTACATCAACTCTATACTGAGTAATTCAAGTATCCAGGAAATTCAAGTCACACATGCCCATTATTCTATGCACACCAGGTATTCTGAAATACCTGAAGGCACCATGAGAACATCACAAGTAAATCCGCTGGGAGCCAGCACACCAACAAAAGCTACTGCTTATGGCCTTGGCAGTCGGGTTCTGAAGCAAGCCCAGGGCATTGGAGAGCAGGCTGAGGAGAGGAGGATTGAGTGGCACAGGATTCTCTCCTCCTCTGAGGGGGAGGTTGGGGAGGCAATGACAGACATCAACATGTGCGCCATGATGTGACTGCATGCCACATCTCCCTCGGGCTGAAAATGGAAAACACCAAAGCCACCACAGAATGATCACCAGCCCCGCACCTGGCAACTCAGGCACCTTCTGAAATCTGGGTCCGGTCCTGGTGGGTCGAGGGCTCCCCATCATCCTGCCATGGAGGGCAAGCCATGAGGGACTATGGGAGAGGTTAAGTCCTGGGTGAAGCTGGGGTGACGGGACTGGGAAAAGCAGTGGGAAAGAAGGACCATTATAAAATAACAAAAAACAAATTAAACTGACTAAAGTAGTAAAATCCATCAACCCACAGGACTACTGCAGAACCTTTGATTATTCTCTGCATTTCTGTTACCATGAATCAAGTAGGGTTTCTATAAAGTTAGGAACTTGGACCAATATAGTTTTCACAGTTTTATCAGCCTGCAGTGAGTCAGTTGCTTTGACATGACAGGAATACTCAACAGGGATAAAAACAAGAAAGCCATGTAAATTATTTGGCCAAAGACCTGGAGAACACATCTTAGCAAGAAAACTAAAACTTTGTATTTCAGAAAAACGAAAACTTTGTATTTCAAAGCCCAGCTAAATGAAAAAAATGCATCTGAAGCTAACAGAAAATTATCAAATACGTTATAATCCATTGGAGGCTGGCCCAGTTGTGCAGTGTGGATGCTGCTTCCCAGTACACTGATGGCCTGGGTTTGGGAACGGACTCTGATCGCTCAGGAACTGGCCAGCAGAAGGAGGATCGAGCATCCTAAGTACTGTTCTCCTCCCTTTTGGGGAGGGAGGGGCACGCGACATTGTGTGCCACCACTGGACTGCCACCTGGTGGAGGCCAACTGGCAGCACAGTAGGAGCAAATGGAAGAGCAGTGGGCAGCCGCCAGGCAAGTGCGCGCATGTGTGTGTGTGTGTGTGTGTGTGTGTGTGTGTGTGTGTGTGTGTGTGTGTGAATACAGGCTGGCAACCTCAAGGGAAAAAAATAAATAAATAACCCGGAACTGGACGAAAAAACCCTGGTCCGCTGTTGTACTGGCTATCCCCACAGGCCTCACGTGACGACTAATATGGCAAGCCAGCCACCACCGATTATCGTGGTCTTGAGTAAGTGGTGGACAGCTAGTAAGTCCATGAGGTTGGTGACGGCATATTAAAAAAAAAAAAAAAAAGCTACAATTACTGATTTACTGTATTCAAAATCTTACGCTTTATGTAAATACTGTGCTCTAAAGCATGTTTTCAATTCCTTGTTACAGGTATGGTGTTTGGACCTTCTGGTCTACACATCTGTGATTTTTATATGGCCATCTTTTAGATCTTATGTCTGCAATGCAACGGTGTATTTCTCAAGAATGTATTCATTCTGTAACGGTTTGTATGGAAAACGCCAAAAAGGTACAAAAGAATGAAACAGGAAATTATCCTTATGGTAGTAACCACTATGAGCGCAACAGTTCTCCAGGAGGTGATTTCTGTTGTAAGACTGACGAGAATACCTAACACAATTTAACAGCAGAGGCGCACTCAATTTCCTACAATACCGCTTGAGATCCGCCTGTTGGGACAGATGCGACGCCGTCAGGAGTGCCTGGATAGTTCTGTGGAGAACAAAGAGTCACTTTCATCAGCAATAACTTTTTTCTATGCATAATACACACACACACACACACACACACACACACACACACACACACACACACACACACACAGTCAAGTTCCTGAAGAAACAAAGTAAACTGCCAGGAACTATTCAGCAGAAATAGTGGATCAAAACAGATGGGCATGAGTGGAAGCTAGCAAGGAGGGATGTCAGAAAATATAGGTTACTTACCTGTAACAGGAGTTCTAGTAGTAGTATATGTTGTTCATCCACACACTTACTGGTAGGTTCCTTGCCACTTTAAGTCTTGCCAGAAGGTCTTCAGGCTGGCTCCTCCCAACCAGCCGGGTGGTAAAATTCGTGCTCCGTGGGTGGGAGGAGCCAGCCTGAAGATCTTCCAGCAAGATTTAAAGCGGCAAGGAACCGCCAGTAAGTGTGGATTGGAATAACATATCCACGCTCTAGAAGTTTACTTTTATAGAGAAATTAGCTGAGCTACTGAACAGCCTATTGGCTGAAGTGGTAGGCAAAAATAAATTTATGGTTCAAGCACGGCAAAGGCCGTAGGGGTAAGACAAAGGTAGACTGATGATCTTTTTCTGCATGTCTATGTATATGTGTAGGTATGCTGATGAATATACACACACACACACACACACACACACACACACACTTTGTTTAAAAACTAAATCTGCGTTAATGCACCAATCAGGGTTCAACTTAATGCCACAAAATAAGAAATGTGATGTTAGGGATTCCGCCCTTACTCCCAGCCCACAGGCAGCAAAAGGAGGACCACAAAAGCAACCAGATAACCATAATCAGGTGAGACAAACATACAACCGCTTTCAGACAACAAATGTAGTAGCACAAATGGCTACCTTCATGGGTTTTATCTGCAGCTGCCCTGTGCTTATGCTGTTACTACAGCATGCATGAGATGTGGTTGCAGAAGCGCAGGCCCTCTGCGCCAAAGGCCCTATGGGCATGCACCTCTGCAGCCAAATGTACTCATGCACGCTTATATAAATTACCTAGTAAGATAGCATACAAAATTGCCAGCTGGATACAGACCTTATGGACTATCTAGTGTGCTCGAGTGTGCAGCACATCAGTCCATTAGACTGCAGTTGCTCCCCTTACTCACTCTCCTTCCTCCCAACACCCTGCCCCTCCGGGTTTGTACTCTCCCATTGAAGCAGTCTCACCTCCTCTTGAAGCTCCCCACTGTCTGCAATGATACGATTTCCTCTGGCAGTGCTCCGTCCCTACCACCCTTTTGTGAAATAGTGTCTCATTTCCTCTTGAATCTGCCCCTCCACCTTCAGAGTGTGCCTCTGGTTTCCCTTCCACCCTTAAGATTGAACAAACACTTGGTGCCCACTCTGTTCATCCCTTCAAGTACGTGAAGGTCTCAATCATATCCTCTATCCTCCAGGGTATACATACGGAGCTCTTCTCAGTCTCTCCTCATCAGGTCTGTCCCCAACCCCAGGATCATCTTTGTTGCTCTGCACTGCACCGCCTCTAGCAGTCTGATGTCCCTTTTAAGCAGGGGGCACCAGAACTGCACACAGTACTTCAAGTGCAGCCTCACCAGGGACCTGTACTAGGGCAATAGGACTCACTACTCCTAGAAGTAATCCCCTTGCTATGCACCCTAGCATCCAATTTGCCTTTGCCGCTGCCTTCCTGCACTGTGCCAAGTGGTTCATTTCCCTGGTCACATACACCCCAGATCCTTCTCCTCCTTGGATGTGGATAATTGACACCTTCCAACCAGTAACTGTATCCAGAGTTCCTGGCTCCCAAATTCATCACTTTGCAGTTCTTGGACGCTGAACCCAAGCTGCCAGGTGTGAGACCATTCCTCCAGTTTTGCCAAATCCTCCTGAAGCACGATGCCCCCCATCCACCTCAGCACAGATGTTGGTGTCGCTCAGAAGAGACTGATCCACTAGTGCATGGATTTCAACGTAGCTATGTAACTGACAAACTGCTACCCTTTGAAACATTTCTAGATCCACCACTGAAACCATGATACCCATATTACAACAGTACTCAGTCTGTGTAACTGTAGGCCCCACTGGTGCCTGCCCTTCAGGAGCCAGAAGTCAGAGGTGAGTGAGTGTGCCTCTGCACCTGTGGCTGATGAGGCGCAGACTCCTTAGGGGTCTGCCCTTCTGCAGACAGAAGTGCTGTTGCAATTTTGGTGTCATGGATGTTGCGGTGCCTGTGCTTCTGTGGCCAGAGGTCAGTGTGTACATCTACACCTACGCTACAGAAGCACAGGTTCATCAAGTGTGTGCATGTCTTACAGTGACATTGAGTACCTGACAGTACAGAAGCTGCAGACAAATGAATCCCTATAATCTGAATATCGTGGATTTGTGTCTAACTGCAGGGAACTGTGCTTCTCAACACAGAAGCAGTGTTGTCATTCAAGTATCATGGATTTCTATGCAGTAACAAGTGAGTGTGCATGTCTTGTGGTGTGTATGCTGCAGATACAATCCATGAGGTAGCACATCACTGCTACTGTATTTGTGTTACCTGGAAATAGTTGTATGTTGTTTGTCTTACCTGATGATGGCTGTCTGTGACTGCTTGTGGGGTCTTTTTTTGGGGAGTTAAACCCTAACCTCACACTTCCATACTTTTGTGGCATTAAGCTGAACCTACCTGGTGCATCAATGCATCTTTTCTTTCTCTTGAATATATAAATATACTCATTGCAAAAGCTATGTTAATGCACTGGTAGGGTTTCACTTAAAGCCACAAAGTAGAAAAAAGTGGTGTCAGGGTTTCCAGTCTCACCCACCCCAGCAACAAAGGACATGAACACACAAGCAACCGTAGCCAGCCATCATCAGGTAAAACGAACAACCTGATGATGGCGATCTGTGGTTGCTTGTGTATTCTTGCCCTTTCACTGTTGGGGTTAGACACCAAACACCACATTTCCCTACTTTTGTTGCTTTAAGCTGAACCCAACCTGTGTATTAATGCAGTTAATTTATTTATTTTTTTTGCAATTAATTTCTTTCCTTTGAGATAGTGGAATCATATCCTCATTCATGCAGGTCCCAACAGATGCATCCAGCTGCGGCGCAGGGACCTCAAGTGAGGAGTCTGTCTCACTGTGGAAGCTCATGTGACTTCTCCACCCATCACTGCTCTTTATATGGGCGTAGATTGGACCTCCCTGCAATACAGACAAAATAAAACTGCAGCTCTCTGGACATACAGAGCTATCACTGGCAAACTTCCACAGTACATTGTTGATTGCCTGACTCTCAATATGCCTGGAACCTAAGCCCTAAGAAGCTGTTCACTGATTTCTCTGAAAGTGCTAACGCGTTCTGGAGAGCTGCCATAGTATTCGTCCTACCGTCACTCTGAATGTGCTACAGAAACTACTGAAACTGAAGACTCCTGTTAGTCTCACTGTGTTTAAGACCTTATACTCAAAATACACTACAGAAGCCTGCAACTGCCTCTAATGATCTTAGCTTACTTACATCCCCCTTCCACATCCTCTCCACTTTTCCCTCCTCCTTCCTTCTTGTATCAGTGCATAACTTGTCCCTGAGCCACCTACTTATCTACCGCCCTAAATCTCATCTTCCTCACCCACCTATTTCATGTATACCCACAGCATCTCATTCCTTTGCTCCTATATTATCCCAGTTCCAGACCCCCCCACTGGCTGCCCACTTCTCCCAACACATGTCTCCCCGACACGCCTGGGTCTTTTTATATTATGTATGTCTTCGCCTGTAGCATCCACCTCAACTAATTTCTTCGTTGGACTGCAATGCCTTTACCTTATAGGAATACTAAACTATGTATGCCATTGTATCTGGTATACATTTTACTGACTTGCTTCCTATTGTTATGTATACCTCACCGACTGTCTTTTACCTGAACCCAAATGTATTTTACTTATCCTGTCTATTGCAGGCCTACATGTACTGTTGTACTCTTGCATCTACTGTCTATTCGCCTGTATATAAATGCATTGTTACTTGACTTGTGTAATGCAGGTTCACCTTGTAAATGAGCTTGCTCAATGGTGTTCGCTGATAAATAAAAAATTGACTGACTTAAGATGCAGACATACAGGGCCTTTGGGCCCTGCACCATATGTGGAGTCCATCAGATTGTGGAAGCACAAGCCTCAGTGCAGCTAGAGAGAGCAAACAGGCCCTGTGCCAGTTCATGAGTCTGTCTGGGTAGAAGGCAGGGCCTCTGGTTCAGCACCAACCAAAGAGATTATCGGCAAACGAATAGATACAGATGCACAGGACCCTTCTTTCCTAACTTTTTATATATATATATTTTGACCCCAAATTTCAACACAGTCTTTTATGACCCACCTCATGAACAGTCAGTGAAATTTTTCAAATCCTGCCCGAAGGCCATTTTGCAGACCAACCACAGAAATCAACTTCCAGGCTGGATTTGAAAATTCACCTTCCTGGTTCATGGAGGGTGGCCATGTTGAACATCTGGGGTAAAATATTTTCTTATTCTCCCGCTATGCTACCATGTTAGCAACTCCTTCCAGGCGTGCTAAGGACTTCTTTGCAACCCATCCTGCCCCCGAGCTCCGCCTCACATGGCAGCCACCCAGGAGTAACCCAGCGTGACCTTCACTGGTGGGTCCTCCTCCGAGGAGGAAGGCACCAGCCTGACAGGGTTGACCAGCCCAACTCCTGGCCCCCGAGGTGCTGCCGAGGCAGATGGCTTCAAGAGCACTGATGGCCCCAGAGCCGAGCATTTTCCACTTTTCTGGTATGCTTTCTTCCTGTGCAGTCGCAGTGCTCCTGGTCTCCACCAGAGGCCGCTGCCGACCGACGCTCGCCTATAACCCACCCCAGTAGAGGAGAGTAGTCCCACGGACGCTGATCCTCTCCTTCCCCTGCCAGCCCCCAGCATCCAGAGTCCGCTCTTGAACCCGGTCACTGGCGGGTCAAGGGCACTCAGGCCACAGCCCCTACACCACCGGCCAGTAAAAATCTTTTAAGACAATGTTGTTGTAAAACAGAAGGTTTTTCTTTCATGAGCCGATCTTCTTTCATATGGTCTTATGAAAGAAGATCACAAAGAAAAAAATCTCATGAAAGAAGATCACAAAAGAAAAACCTCGCTGCCTGAAAGACGATCACAACAAAAATCATGAAACAAAAATGTCTTTTTGTGAAATTCAGTTCGTTCTGAACGAGATTCTTCTTTCTTGAGACTCACAAAAGAAGAATTGTGAGGCCTCACTAAGCCTTCCACATAGGATTTTAGGTATGTCCCAAAACCATATTTCAGGGTGTTTTTCAAAACAAACTACAGAATCTAGATAAATGGGTCCAGTTTAACTAGATTCATGCATTTGTTTTTCAGCAGGGCCATCATTTTTATGGGTTTTCAATTTTTTTTTTCTAAACAAGATGGCTGCCATATGAAATAAGAATTTTTTTCTCAAAAGAAGAATTTCGCTCACGAAGAAGAGATTTTTTTCCGTGAGACTAAAATTCCTCCTTCACATCAGACATATAAATGAAAAGACCAAGCATGCTCTGAACTGAAATTTCAAATCATTTTAACTCAGGAACCAACTTAACATTTTTCAGAAAACCAAAAAGACCTTTTTCAAGCCAAGCCCTCTACCTTGAAAATTTCACAACAAAATTCTAAACTGTCTGTGTTGTAGGTGAGAACAAAATAGGGGCCAAAATCCCTGATTTTTCTACTATCCAGATCTTGAAATCTGGAATCTGACCATCATGAAACTTCCCAAATCAAGAGACCTTGCCCCAGACCACGATGCACAATTTGATGCAATTCAGATGAATGAGGTAAAGTTATTAATATGCAAAGTTAGGGTTTAATATTAAATATCCTCCTCAACCCTAACTATGGGGCACTATCATGCCCTTACATATATCATTTTTTCACCCTACAACTAAAGAAACAAGCATTTGTCAATGCCGAATGCTGCTTGCTTCTATGTGCTGTTGAGGTATTTGAAAGTCATTGGAGTGCAAATACAGAAAATATGTAACTTATGAGCGCAAGGAACTGCTAACGCATTAAAAGTCATTTGTGGAATTTTTTTCACCAAATTTTCAACATAGCCATTTTAAGACCTCTGCTCATGAACAGTGTCACTGTGATTTTCTTAATGTGTCCTATACATTGATTTCGCACCCGCCGTCACTCTGCGCCACATGGGCTGGAAACACATTTTGGGCAGGATGAAAATGCCAGCTGTATTGCTCATAAGGAGGTGTGGTAAAATGGCAATGTTGAAAATCTGGAAGCAAATATTGAAAATTCGCGAACTAACGAGCCTCGCGAGGAACTGCGCAACGACGCTTATAAAACAGATTTTAGAATTTTTCACCAAATTTTCAAAATACACTTCTTGAGAGCCCACCTTATGAACACTGGCAGCGTTGTTTCGTTAATCAGTCCCAAAAGGTGATTTCGCTAGAAGGACTGCAAAATCACCCTTCGCCCATAACGCCATGACAGTGACATCATTCATGAGAAGGGGTCCCAAAACCCCATGTTGAAAATTTGGTGCAAAAATTCCAAAAATGCCTGAGATATGCAGCAAAGTTGAAAACCCTATCTATCCCATTATACAGCTTATCGGCATTTCCAGTTCGCCGTCGGCTTTGAAGAGTGCAGACGGTTCCCGGCCCACCGATGATCATTGGCGCCGCGCCCGGAGGTAAGTATGGGGTGGGTGGGGGTGGGAGGCAGGTGCAGTGGTGGTGCGGTTGTGGGAGGGGGTAGGGAGACTACGGGACCGCTTTTTATTCAAAGGTTTTTGTTTGTTTGTTTTTGTTTTTTTTAAAGAAGATGACGAGGATGTTTGCCACGCTGGGGTGGGCTCCCAGCGTGGCACCAGGAAAGCTTTGGGGGCATGCAGCCTTGGAGCCTACAGGGATTGGGCACCCCATTCGGCTATACAGTTTTGCCACGCTGGGGTGGGCTCTGGCGTGGCACCGGACAGCTGTTGGAGGGTGGAGCCGACGGGATTGGGCACCCCGCCGCCATACAGTGTGCGTGAGCGACCAGCACGCACATGCGGCTTGCAGTGTGTGTGTGTGTGGGGGAGTGCTCTGCTCACGGAAGCGGAGCTCTCCTTTGAACTGTATGCCACTGCATTTTCAGCTTGTCATAGACAGCCGCAGCAGTGATTGGTTAACTGGGGCCACACCTGCAAACACACTGACTGCATTGGAAGACGGGCTGACATACCTCTGAAAACTCGGATGATGGCACTATGTTTCTTGCACAGGCATGCAAGCAACATAATAATGAATGCTACTCTGACTTACAAATTTCAAAATGCAATGTTTTAGGGTTTGCCTTTGCTTACATTTTAGTTTACTAGCAGTACTAGAAAAGATAAACACTTTTTAGGAAACAATATTACAGCACGCTGTCCCTCACTACTGTTGTCTTGAAAATATCTGTATCAGCCATTTTCCTGGAGGACAAGCAAAACATTAGGCACTTCAGCTTATATTTGATAATTATAACAAAACAAAACCAACTAATACGCTTTTGTCCTGAGAAAGCAGCAAGAACACACAGGCCATACAATCAAACTGCAGGAAGGCTTGACTAACCACTTGGTATGCTGCCTGCTTGGTAATGCAAGGTGTAACAGTTGAGTGCAGAACTGAAATTGATGGCTGTGTGGGGGTGGGGCAGGGCGATCTATTAGAAACTGAAGTTCATTATGCAAGGAATGGACAGGGATGGAACACGCAAGATGTGGTGCCTCATCCCTTACAGATTTCACAGTCCCGCCTGCACTGGTCTCAAGCCATGTACCACCAACAGCACAAGTCCAGTAATGGGCGGGGCAGAAAAGCCCATGATACAGACTTGTTGAGCAGGGATAGCATGTACAGAATTTTGGGAGGGTGTCACATAATTAAAAATTAATTTAAGGAGCCAGCCTGGTGGTGTGGAGGACTGAGACACTGCATGCCTTACCTTTGCCATGCCAGCGACCCCTGTTCGAGAACAACTACAGATTGCCCAGGGTTGGCGGAGTGAGACGGATGAAGTATTCTAGGGATTGCCTCCTCTCCGGAAGGGTGGCTAGCTGCCTCAGCCTTTTGACTGCCCCAGGTAGAGGCCTGGAGGAGGTACATATCAGTGAGCAGTTCAAAGGTGCGGTCGCGCTTCTACAGAAGGTGCACACTCTCCATTTACTAACGTGTCGCTGTGTCAGGGGTAATGAAATAACACAAACAAATTGGGAAGATGGATTTCATGAAGCCCTGACTGCTCCCTTGTGGCCCACACTGTCGCTTGACTGTCAGGGGATCTGGACAGTTGACCTGACCAGGGAGGGAAGAATGCCTTCCTCCAGGCCCCCGGCCACAAGGGGAAATCCGTGGGGGGCTTAATACTGATGAGTCGACAGAGGTGAGCGCCTGTCCGGGGAGGCCTGGACAGGGTTATGAGCCTTCCCAGAGATTTAAAAAAAAACTACAGTACATGAGGAAAATAAAAATTTATGTAAGGGGAACACTAAAATCTGGGTCGCACCTGAAAAAGGGACCTTCAGGGCTCAGTGGGCCTAACCGGTCATCAAAATTTAATAAATAAAATAAATGTAAAATGACACTTTTATAAAACTTCTCAGCTCAAAGCACTGCTTGATGGGAAATAGGAGGAGCGGACCAAATCTGTTCCCCAGACTCTGTGGGCATTATGGCCATATTGCTGAGCTATGACTTCGGTATGAATTGAAAATAGATGGACAGTTCTGTTTATTCAGTGGCTGGAGAGCTATCCGATTCCTTGAGGTTATCATCAGTGACCACGTCCCTGTGGTTGGGTGGGTGGGCAAAAACAGCCAAAAATACTCAGCTTCAGGAGAACAGCATTGCACACTCAGGACCCCGCCCACCTTTGACGGCACCAGTTAATCAGCTCCTCAAGGATCCTTACTCAACCACCACCCTGCAGTGATGGGTCTACACTGATGTACACCAAACATTTGCCCACGTAAAACAAAACGCTGTGCTCTGGCTGGTGCCCTAAGTGATACAGAGCTACACATGTAACAATATATAGATTGGTGCCCTAGCTGCCAGCTGTTTTGCCCCTCCAGTGCCCTGATAGCCAACAGACACTGAAGCTGATACTGCCACCCTGAAGGCCCAACCACAGGAAACAAGCCACTGAGGGTGCTGTGAGGTAAGAAGTGTCAAGGTTGAGGAGTCACCAAAAGGTACGGGAGGCCCAGCGAATAGGGAGGAAACGCAAGAAAAATAAAATGCTCTTTAAAGCAAATATCAGGATGGATTTTTTTGGCATAGGTGCACCATGGAAAGGAGTAGGATGGCGGGGCCAATGCCAAGTAGCCATGTGCGCATTCTTCAGTGTCCAGCAGTTTCCTGCAGAGGGCCAAAAAGGGAGAAAAACTGGCCCCTTCACCCAAAGACGATGGACCCCATTATACCAGAGATCTGCACCTCCACCCACTTGCCACAGAATGCTGTGGGGGTACATCCAGGGACAGCGCTAGATAAAAAAGGGAAAAAGTTGCAGCTTGCTTAAAATGACCCACTTTCTACATGGCAGTGGGTCCAAAGTGGTGCACCTAGCTGAAAGATGGAAATGTAAGCAATAGAAAAGTATTTTCACTTGACAAATTTAAGCTTCTGTACTACTGGTGAAATTTGTACTTGTGATTAGGTTTGACCCAGTTGTTTCTTATTTGACCCACATTTTTTATGACCAGTGGGTCTAATTTGACCCATGTTTTAAAATCCTTAGCACTGTCACTGGTACATCCTCCATCTGACCTCACCTGGGGTGCTATCCAAGGCACAATGGTGGAAGCAAGTAAGGGCAGAAGGCATGGGAAGGTCAAAATGCCTCAGAGGCTCCAGAGGGAATCAGGCACGGGACCATGGGGAAGGAAACATTACAGACCAAAAAAAAAAAAAAAAAAAAATGGGAGGGTCACCCCTCATTTTACCTTCTAGGACACATCAATCCATCCCATTTACCTCCCTCTTGGGAAGGCTGTACCCAATTGTTCCACTCAGAAGCTTCTGCCCCGTGATATGTCCCATATTCTAAATTAAGAATTTAAAGCAAACTTCATGAGCAGTTTATTGAAACTGAATAAGACTGGATGCATCTCACTTGTTTTTCCTCATTTTGAGGGACAATGCCTCACATTCGGTAGGGAGCCATGCTCATGTACCTGCAGAAAGCCTCTTTATTGTTCTTTATTATGAAAATACACAAATATTACATAGATAAGATGGATAAGGCCCCGACCAGATGGGCTTCATCCAAGATACTTTGGGAATTAGCAGTGGAGCTAGCTGAACCACTGGTATGTCTGTACAACAGCTCACTTAGGTCTGGGGAAGTTCCAAGGGCTTGGAACGTGGCAGACATTGTACCACTTCATACACGTGGGGGATAAGGAGCAACCAGGGAACTACAGGCCCGCCAGTCTAACCTCTATCATAGGGAAGCTGATGGAGTCACTGATCAAAGAAGACCTCAGACTACCAGGAGAGCAACAGGCTCCAGGGCAGTAAACAGCACAGTTTTGTGGCAGGAAGATCTTGTCAGACTAACCTAGTAGTTTCTCTGACTGGGTGACAAAGGAATTAGACAAGGGCTATGCTGTGTATACTTTGACTTCAGCAAGGCTTTTGACTCGTACCACACAAAAAACTGCTCAAGAACATGGAATACCTGGCTGCAGCTAAACCCACAGTGAACTGGGTGGGTCACTGGACGGGAAGCAGGAAGAGGGTGGTGGTCAAATGGGGTTAGGTCAAAAGAGATGGAGGTAATGAGTGGGGTTCCACAGGGATCGGTCCTCTTCAACATGTTCATTAGTGACACTCGAGAAGGAATTAGGGCAGGTTGTGTCCTTCACAGATGACACAAAACTATGCGAGAGAGGACAGTGACGAGGAATAAAGGAAATGCAGAGAGACCTACAAAACTAGAGGGGTGGTCAAAGGTATGACATTAAAATTCAATGCTAAAAAGTACAAGGTAATGCACCTAGGGAAAAGAATCCCAAGACAGAGTACTGGATTGGAGTAGAGACTTAGCACTACAGAATCAGATGAGGAATGGGATCTGGGAGTTATCATTAGCAACTCATTTAAGCAGCTGAGTCAGTCAGTGCAACAATGCCTATAGCAAGGCTAACAGGATGCTGGGATGTATCGGTGGGGTACTGATAGCAGAAAAAAAGAGGTAATACTTCCCCTCTACAAGTCTCTGGTGAGGCCTCACCTACAACACTGCACCCAGTTCTGGAGTCCTCACTCAGAAAAGGATAAGGACAGGTTGGAGACAGTACAGCACACAGTAACAAAAATGATTCAAGGCCAGCAGGGCAGATTCTATGAGGAGCACCTCAAGGCACTAAATATATATTCACTGGAGGCCAGAAGGGAGAGGGAGATATGATAAGAGACCTTCAAGTTCCTAAAGGAATTAAAGTGAACTTATTTAGCCTGAATACCAATTCAGGTCACATGGACACAAGTGGAAATTAACAGGAGGTAGGTTCAGGAGGGATGTGAGGAAGTATATATATATATTTTTTTTTTTTTTTAAACACGGAAAGGGTGGTGGAACCTTGGGATAGTCAGTCAGTTGAGGTGGTGGGTGCGAAACAGCCAGGGATTCAAGCAGGGCTGGGACATAATGAAGGGAATAGTGGTTACCTGGGACGACAGGACCAATGAGGAGAATAGAGACAGGACTGGGAGGGTTAGTACCCTGGAGGATCAGTAGGTTCCAGTGATTAAAGGGAACCTGGGCAGACTGGATGGACCTCGAATGGATTTTCAAATGGTGGCACAGAGCTTGAGGACTTAGGTTTTGGCTGTGCTCCAAACCCTTTGCCACAACTGCACCCAATTTTCCAATCTCGGCAAAGTTGTGACAGTTTCAAGATTTATGGCGGTTTGCGCCAAATATCTGGCACAAGCTCAGTGACAAAAGCCTCCAGGAGTGGTCATGCTAGACCATAAAAATGTTTTCAAGTGTAGAAGGTAGATCAAGGGACTGAAAATCTGCCATTAGCTGGAGACTGCCACAAGTCCCATGCACCATATGTTCCACGCACTAGGGTCTTATGGAAGTCTTGGTGTATTGAAAATCCAGCCCTGATCTTTTACTGCCATCATGGTCTATGTTTCTATGTTAAACCCATGAGAATGTAGTAGATAAAGGAATGAGAAACATTCCATGAAATGTTAGGTTACTTGAATATTGTTGGCCAGTCTAAAATAAAATAAATTTCAAACAAATTAAAAGGAATTGGATATTCTTAGGACATACACATCAGCGCAGGTCCAATTTCAGACCCTGCAAAATTGCTTACCTATTCAATACTATGTTCACTGATCTTACCCCTCACCTAAGCAAGCTGCCACTCCACCCTTCCACTGCCCCAGTAAATCACCCCTGCAACCCCACCAGGCATCAGCTGATGGAAACACTCCTCCATGGTTCTACATCAGAGCCATCAGCCACAGAGTAACCATCAAACTACTAAAGAGTCTCCCAGCCTGAGGTAGCTCTGGGAGTGATGGACTATACCCAACTTTTCTGAAACTTATCTCCCAGAAATTATCAAACCCCACCTTTGTATTTAACCTTGCTCTCTCAATGTCCACAGTGCCAAGCACGGTAAACACGCATACGTGGTACCCATCTTTAAAACTGGTGACCCTTTGCCCCAGAAAACTACAGGCCCATCTCCCTCCTCCCTCACCTCAGCAAGTTACTGGAAAAACTTGCAACTATCAACTGTCCGAGCACCTGGAAAATACAACCTTCTGTTCCCATTCCAGCATGGATTACGCAAACATCACAGCACCTCCTCTGCCCTCGCCTCTTCTTTGCCGACCATGTCCTGAGAAACATGGACATAGGTCTACAAATCCCGCACCTGTGGCCTTGCCTATCAAAGGCTTTTGATCTAGTGGACCATCACCTCTACTCTCCACGCTGCGCCACTTGCATGCTCACCGGACACTGCCATGTGGTTCTACAGCTACCTGTCAAACAGGTCCCAATCGGTTCTGATAGGAAAGGTGCCTTCTGCATCACTACCCACATGCACTGGAGTACCTTCAGGGCTCCATACTGCCCGCTGCTGTTCTCAATGTTCATAAATGCTCTCCCTCAGAAAGCCTAAACTGCAATGCACCTCTATGCCGATGACTTGGTACTGTACCATAGCGACAAATCCCTGGAGAAAACTCTATCCACCCTAACTACTAACTATGGCGCTGCTCATGGCTGGTTCCCTTCAGGAAACTGCTTATTAATGGGGAAAACAAACAAAACAACGCCATGCTGTTTGGCCCAAAGCCTTTTCTGTCAAGACTGCCAAATGACGGGCATCCCTACTCCTACACTCCCAGTCGGTCCACCACTCCACACAGTCTCCTCCTTCAAATACCTAGGGGTGGCACTAGATCCCTCCCTCACATTCTATGAACATATAACTAACATCATAAGCAAAATCCACCAAAAACTTGGAGCGGCCCACAGAGCCAAACTATTTCTGTCTCCTGAGGCCCGCTTGGCTACAGCACAAGGAAACCTCCTCCTTGTTTGATTACTGCCCCTGTCTGTCTATTTCTTCACTGCCGCCTCTTTGCCTCACTACTACATATAATTCTATCTGCCACTTTGTTCTCCAGGTGCCCTACTCTACTCACCACTGCACACTCTACAAATCCTTAGGGTGGCCAAACCTCCAGGGACGTTTCAACTGTGTCATGGGCTGCCTAATTGATAACTCTCAGAAATCGCCACCTGTCCCTTTCACCTCGCTGCTCATAGACATGGCTATGCCTAGAACCCTCAGGTCTTCCTCCACGCTTCTCTGGTTGTCCCACGCACCCATTCTGCCATGGGCAGTAAAGCCTTTTCTGTGTCAGCTGCCTCCTCTGGAAAAGGCTCCCACTAACAACCCGCTCCTCCCCTCACACATGTCCTCAAAACAACCTACGAGCCTGGCTCCTGACGGAATCCTCCTGCAACTGCTCCCAAGACCATGTCTTGGCTCATGATCCGCCCTAACCACCACACTGCAACCACCTTCCTGCACTGCCTCTACCTCAGACGCTCACTAGTCTGCATCCTGAGCACCAACTTGTGCTTATGTTCCTTCTGTTTACTGTCCCTGCTATCTTATGTACTCAGGAAATCAGGGCCGTCTCTGACAAACTAAACTGCTGTATTGTTGTTAATCTTTTAGCAACTCTGTCTAATGTAGAACAACTCAACTATTGTAAATAAGCTGTTGTTCTGTGTACTTGTGCATACTTTTTGATCAGTAGACCAACACCTACATATTGTTAGCCAGTCTCTACTTCTATGTCCATTTTGTTTTACTGTCCTTGCATGTATTTGTATTACTGATGGTTATGCAGTTCCTGTATGTTTACTAATGTCCACCTTTGTTGCCTCTTTGGGGCCCGGTTGTGGCTGAAATCAGTCCGTATGGATCAGTCCACCAACCCGGTTATCAGAACATAAATAAATAAATACACCAGTGAACTGAAACAAGGAATCTGCTCACCCTTACCCAGAGGTTCTGAAATTAGAAGTATGGGAACACCAACGTGGCACATAATCCCAACCATATACAGCTGCTCAATGGAATCCCTCTTCTGCATTAGTGGTGGAAGCAGAACTAAATCCAAAACCAGGAAATTGTGCACATAAAAAGAGGAGAGGCATCATGGAAAGAAATTAGTGTTAAACCAATGGGAAAGTAGAAAGAGTAAGGACCAATCCCCTGAAGAAGTGGAAAGATTCCACGAAACATTGTTCTTACCCGAATAATTTTGCCAATCTAAAATAATTTAGATCAAACTGGTGTGTGAGCATCAACCATTTCTTGATAATTTGCACCTAATCACAAGGCTGGCTCCCCGGTGTATTTTTTTCTGTACAGAGGAAGGAATCTGATTTCCGGGATATACTCTGGTGAGTATTCAAGCACCTCTGCAGGACAAACAAGTGGACAGCAGTAGGCTGTTCAGAATGAATGGGAACACTGGCATCTGGGGAACTCCATGACAGTGGTACATGAGGTTCAAAAAGAATGTCAGTAATCTCCACAATTAAAAACTTAAGCCAGCTAATGTCCTGGCCCCAACGAAGTCTGGGCAGAATTTTATAAAACTCTAGCCTCTGAAACAGTCCCCTTACTTCTCAAAGTCTTTTCAAAGATCTGGACTGAGAAAGCGCCCTCCCCTTCTTGGCAATGTGACCATAACAATCCTGCATAAAGACGGAAAGGACCCCTCGAGGTGTGAATCCTATCGCCCATATCCCTATTGAACCAAGACTACAAGATCTTTACTTCTATAATAGCTTCGATGTTGAACCCCATTTTATCAGATTTAATTCAGTCAGATCAATCTGGCTTTGTTATGGGCCGACAGGCACCTGATGGAGTTCGCTCCGCCTTAGATATGACAGATAAGATCCAACGCACTCGGCATGCCTGTTAAGCTTAGAGCCTTAAAAGGCTTTGACAGGGTCTCTGGGACTTTTTTCCTGGTGTTTAACACAGGATTCCTGAATCTTTCATAGACACCAAGAGATCCCTGTACACGGTCCTCAGGCATATGTGAGGGTGAAAGGGGTTTGTCAAATCGACTAACTGGGCGGGTACCCATCAAGGGTGTCCCTCTTATTCGGCCTGTATATCGAACCTCTGGCAGAGGCGGTTAGGAGGGCAAAGGACACAGCAGGGATTGAGGTGGGTGGTGTACAGAAAGAAATCCTGCTATATGCAGACGATGTTTTGCTGACCTCTCTCAACCACACAAATCTATAGAGCAAGTCTGGCCTATTCTGAAAATTGAAACATTTGGGATACTCCTTAAATAAAACAAAAACGGAAGCCTTGAGCTTTTTTTAATCCACCTGAGAGCATCTGCCAACTTCTCCTTAAATTGGTCCGCTGAGGGATGAGATACTTGGGGATCCAGATCACTAAGCACCCTTCCAAATAATTTACAGCAAATTATTTACCCTTGACGGCCTTACTCAAGAAGGACATGGAAAGATGGTCCTTGACCACTATGCCCATGCACGCTAGAATTCAAGCTATAACAATGAATGCACTACCTAAATTTCTGTATTTGTTCCAATGTATACCAGTATACATTCACAGACTCAACTTTCAGTTGTGGTACAAAATGATCTCTAGATTCATTTGGGCCAATAAGAGACCCAGAATAAGACTCAAAATATTACAGGCCCACCGTGAAGTCGGCGGTAGATCCCTCCCAGATTTGGAGGATTATTTTCTTGTGGTACAGCTGAAGCATGCACTTCCAGTGGGCGGTCCCAGCTCCACCTCCGGCTGAGGGAAATGGAGAGAGGAGAGGAGGGGGGTAGGTTACCTCTTGAGAACCGAATAGTACCCCATTTAACTCGAAATCACCCGATGTCTAAGCTTAGTGCGGTGGGGAGACCCTCCGCCAGTTCACCGATTGTGGCAAAATATAAGCTGCTACCTTTGCTATGGCCTCTAAAAAGCCTGGCCTGGGCCGAGGATTTCCCAACCGATTAGACCTTACATACAAACAGTGGAGTAGGATGGGTCTGGCATATCTGGCAGTTTGCCCAGGGGGCCTGATCCAAGATTTTAATTCACTTAAGAATAGACTTAAACTTCAAAAACTCTGATTATTTCAGGTTCCTCCAAGTAAGAACGATATCACTTTCTCTAGAAGAGAGAGGTGAATCCTGACAGGGCAGCACCTCTCTTAGCAGCCATCCTACAGATAAAATCATCCAGGGACCAAAGGGCCAGATTTCCACCCTTTATAAGGCCCCTAGAAAGATAAGAACAGACCCCTTATCCAAGATCAAAAACAAATGGCAGGAGGAGGTCAGACCGGGCTCTACACCCCTTAACTGGAAATTGCCTTCAGCACTGCCAGTATGGCAACCAGATCACCCTTTGGCAAGAATTTGCATGGATGTTAAGGATTCGCTTTTTCTCACTCCCAGTGCTAAATAAAAGAAACTCAAATGTCCCAGCTAGCTGCTGGAGGATGTGGGGAGGACAAGGCAGGTTACCTCCATATTTTCTGGCATGCCCAAGGCTGTCTGGATTTTGGGCAGACATCATATTAGCAATAAAGGAAATTTTACAATTGCCCAACCTTTAAACTGGGAGGAGATGATTTTAGGGTGCCCCTTCGGACGTTAGGGCTCAGATTCACTGTATCTCTGGGCAATTCTAACAGCAGCAGCCCACAAGGCAATAACTAGGACTTGGCTTAGTCCTTCATTGCCACAGAGACAGGACTGGATCTCAACTGTCAAGGTCCTTGCTGAACTAGAGGAGCTTACCTTTAAAATAAACCACAAGACCTCACTTTATGTTCAAAGATGGTCGAGGTAGGTGGTCTGGCAACAGTTAATTGGGGTAGCCTAATCTGGGTGTGGGGCTGGGCCTTCTTTCCCTTCCCTGGCGAGAACGATTGTAGAAGTAAACTAAAACCTTAATAACTTAACTTCACTGGAAAAATGTATTTTCAGATCTAAGGTTTTACTCATGTCTTTACAGAAGTTTCTAACTCCAAGACTGCTGGAGCTTTTTCCTCTAGGTATGAAGAGGAAGTGTATTGTATTCCTATATAATGTACTGACTTTGTAACATTGACTCTCTAAGATGTAATCAATTATCCTGCAAAGCTTAAATAAAAATCAAAGTATAACAAAATAAAAAGAATGTCAGAAAGCACTTTTTTTTACGGTAAGAAAGGCGACACACTGTAAAAACCTCCGAAGAGGTGTAATCAGTGCTGATACAACGGGGGGGTAAAGAAGAGTGGGGACAGAATACGGGAAAGTTTCTATGAGGCAGTCGGGGAAGCAATGGGACTGACAGGTACAGTCCCATAACTAGGCAGGCTTGGGCAGACTAGACGGACCAATGGGCCTTTATCTGCCAGAATTTTCTGTGCTTCTATGAATACACTATATATACCAAAGTACTTCACAAAACAACAAGCTTGATAGTGTTAGTGCAAAATTTGGATTTATAGAGCATATTTTATACCCACTGTATCCCAAAGCACTTTAAAAGAACAAGTTATATACGGGTAATGCAGAATTTGAATTTATAGAATGTGTTATACCCACTGTATCCCAAAGCACTTGTAAAGAAACTGCTAATGCAAGGACTGCATGTGGTAGATTTACCACCTGTCATGCCTGGAAAAAGGAACTCTGGCTCTGTGTACTCACCCAGTCAACAAATAAATTAAGTATCCAAATACCACAAACACAGCTGTATTACAACAGAACCTATGTTCTTGAGCAAGGGAATGTTGTCCAAAACACCAAAAATGCTTCAGAATGTGCCATGGAATCATGAACTTCCACCTTAGCAGCCAAAAGAAAGGACCTCAGTTTAACGTCCTCACCCAAAGGACAGCACTCCCTAGTGTGTCTGTCTGTTATTAACCCAAGTGCCTGGTGCAGGACCTGAAACCATAACCATCCAATCTTTCTGGCCTAGAGGTGTTACGTATACCAACTGAGCCACTGACAATATCACATATTACTAGAACGGTATCATATTAGGGACATGTATAATTTCATTCTTCCATTTTATTCAAGCTTCTCTCAGAAAAGGGAATGGTGCACCAGAAACTCATCTCGTTAGTTGCGTAAAGAGAAAAAAAAAAAGGTGGAAACAAACAAACAAAAAAAATCTCAACTCTTTTAAGCACAACTCATTCCCATTAGAAACTTACGCCATGACGCCTTCTTCCTTGCTGAGCGATGATGAGGGCGCTGACTACTTCTTGTGATGCCAGCGGGAGGCCAAAGCCACCCAGTGCCCCAACAGCATGATAGATCTGGGTGACGGATGAATCTTCGCTCACTGCTGCGAGCAGGAGGTCTCTGGTCTCATTTGAAATAGGAACCTGGAGTAGCGCAGCACAGACACACAAGTTATAAGCAGCATCCCTGAGAAGGACAGAGCACTCTCTGGGCTATCAGTAAAGCACCTCACTAACACGACTTTATGGACCTTCAAGAGGAAGGAGAGCACTGCAGAATTCCCAGTTCATATCTGCTTACCCCATTCCTTTTCTGTAGACATCTTTTTGTTCTTTTTTGTCCTTGTTTCTTTAAAGAGATTCACCAGCCAGCCTTGCACCCACTATATGGGTGCCACCTCAGGAATTCTTTCTAGGTATAGATTGCTATGGGTAGTGAAAGGTAAGTAAGAACATCAGTTTTATACAGTCCCAGAGATTTTGTCTGAGTTGCCCACTCGCCCCCGCTACCAGCCGCTTGATGATGCTACCGCCGAAAGCACGGAGCATCGCCGTCATCGTGGTCGGCAGTTAGAACTTTTTTATTGGTCACTTAATGAAATGGCACTGGTGACCGCGCCATGCGTTAGTGCTTACCCAGGGCCACGCTTCATCACCAAGTGACCATTATAATATAAAGCTCGGAAAGCTGCTGCCCGTCTGACTATAATGCACGCACTCCCACACTCTCCCTAGCATCATATCATAACTTAGCTAAGCACAGGGTAGAGCATGGCTGCTCTTCAGACCAGAAAGTCCTCCGACCCGTGTAATAACTAAATTTACGAGTGTTCTTGCACCTTTCACTATTTATGGACATCTGCACATAGAATTCCCAAGGTAATGCACCTACTTATCGTGTGCAAATGAGAATGTACGTAACTTGGTGATCTCTAAAAAACAGCCCTGTGTAGCCACCCCTATTGCTCAATTACTGGTGCTCTAATAGTGATGCCATCAGCTGCAATCCATCAGCGGCTCCTTGACTAACTTGCTACTTTGATGAGACTCGAGCATATTTAGTAGCTGTTCCAGTTTCAGTATCATAGCAGCTCATGCAAGTAGCAATGTGAGCATTAGGAGCCATGGACGGATTACAACTGGTACCACTGGTCAAAGTACTTATAATGGTGCAATGGGTGGGGACTACACAGAACTGTTTTTAAAGGAACACGGAGATGAAGACCCCCAAAAATGACATATCCAAAAGAAAGCACAGGGTAAAGGCAATGGGAATGCGGTAATGCTTTCCTTTCCTTTAAAGGAGAGGGAATCATTTTAAATGATTTGAAGAGCCTCTGACATCAAAGGAACAACTCTGAAACAAATATACTAAGTGCATACAAGATATGTAAGTAGATGCAATATTTATATTAGAGTATGTACTATATATTTTAATTTAGTCCCCCTCCCCAAGGAAAAAATGGTCACTTTGGCTCAGAAATAACACTGTGGACCTGACAAGGGTTACGATTGGGAAGTTAAAAAAAATATATAGTGTACCGTGATAGGAGGAACCTAGAACAGCAGATTCAAAAGGTAGGCTGATGTTTTCATGACTAACTGGAAACATAACTTTGGTAAAACATTGTTGCTGCACTACTGCTTTAAAAAGAAAATACAATGAACAGTACTGAACTCTCTCATGGACATTGAAATTAAAAACAGAGGCTGGCAAAAGCAACCCATTTCCAACAAGGCAGACAGTACCATCGGATTACCAATACCAGCACCAAATAACAGATTACCATTACCAGAACCACATAATAAGATGATCTATGAAATGCTGGGGCTGGAAATGTTTTATTTATTTATTTATTCTTTTCCCTCAATCCCCAAGCTCCTCCTCCTCCTTGGCCCATAACAATCTCCCAGCCTCGCCACTATCTCGGCACCATGCCCCAGCCTCACCCTGCAGTGGAAGCTGGTCGCCCCTATATATACCATTCTAGGTTTACTGAAAATGACAGGCCACTGACTGGACAGGTAGCATGGGGACCCCAGAGTATAGCTACATTGATGGTGAGCCCAGGTATTTCCTTTTTTGTCCCTCCCCAGGACACTGGCTATTGTGGCTCCATATATACATTGGTACATACAAGTGGGCGAAGGCTTGTGGTGCCAGCATATGGCCTTCCTTTCAAGCTATCTCTGGCTGAACTGTCACCTAAGGTCACCCAGGTGACTGTGCTGTGTGGTGGAACTGAACGCCCATTCTCCATACAGAGCATCTGACAGAACATTCGATCCTCCACTCTCCCAGCCTGCCCTCCCGACAACCCATGCTTGTTCGCAAACCTGGGTGGCAGATGTCACAAACAGCAGCACTGCCTAAGCACCAATGAGCCAGCACCTGCTGAGATTTAAATTTAAAATATGTTTTTGTTGCCCAAAATATAAATATATGAAACAGATTCCTGTAGTACAGTGTATTAAATTGATATGATTTATACTGTGTTTAAAAAAAAAAACCTCAGGTTTACTCAACATATAATTTGTTTAAAAACCTAATTCCCATACATTGTGGTGATATTGTGCATAAAGGAGATGCAGCTTGCTGGATACCAACGGCACTCACTAGGATCAACTATATGATATCTCAGTGGAACTTCCCCATTACACCAGCAGTCTCTCTGTGGGGAGAGGGACTGAAATTAACCAAAAGCTAATAACCCATTTTCTGAAAAATTTATAAGCCACTGCCATTCATTTTGCTCACATTTCAGACAGTGTTAGTCAAGGATCACCTCAGTTTAAAAGTGTGTTGGAGGAGAACTATAAATAGCGTTCTGGTCAATGTGATTGCCGACTCACCTGTCTGTTGAATGTTACTGGTGTTACACTTTTTTTTTTTTTTTTTATAGGTGACTGGAGGGTATGTGGTACCCCTACCCCATCCCCTAGTGGGCCCCCCTTCAAGTAGTGTAATGCTGCACAACCTACATACACTCCTCCCCCAAACTGGAGTTAGAATGTTGTGCTGCTCCTCAGACAAACAGGGGACAGATTTTATAGTAACAATGTCGCCTCTCTCCTAGAGATCAACAGCGTCCCTGTAAGATACTTCACCAGCCCAATGCCAACCCTGCAGAGACCACAAGCCTAGCCTCTCCCGCCGAGTGAGCACATCTGATCCTGGTTTTGCTGTGCGGCTCAATGCTCGCTGGTTCCTGGCCTAGGTCCCCTGTATGGCAAGCTTCCCAAGATCATTTCACCAAGTGCAATTTCTGGGCAGCCGCAAGGCAGATTGTCAAATTTTCTTACATTTAATGGTCTTGCAGACTTGCTTGCGGACTGGTTCCAGTCAAAGTGACTAACCCTCATTACACACTTGTGGTGAGTAACACAGTGTTTGTCGATTTTTCAACCCATGTCAAATACAGAATGTCTACTCACCTCACAACCAGGGAGGGCCTGGCTTATCTGGGCAGCATAAAACAGGGAATCCACAATGTTGGAATCAAGGGGATTTCACAAAGCTGCAAGCACTCTGTGAAGAAAGATACATTTTTCACTCTTAGAAAGTTAAAACAACAATACAGATGGCTCTATCACAATTCTGTACGCCAAGACACATCTAATATTAAACTTGGTCCATTTCTGAGTAACAAATGAAGCAACTTGCAAAGATATGTCATTGTTCCTGCATAGAGTGTGTCACGGTGCCCCTGGCTGACAACTGGTTTAAACCACTTCACCAATGCTACCACTGTCTATTGTGAATTTACCACTGGTCTGTTACTGTTTCATCCCACTTAAAGTCCTTGCTCACACAGTACAAGCCCTGGATGTTAGAATTCAATTAAGCTTCAGGCATCCCTGACCACACTCCTACAGCAGAAGTAGTCTCATTTTAAAGAGAACCTGTACAATGCAGGTTCACTTTGTAAACATATCAGCCTTGCCAGCACAACTGTTAGCACACTGGTGGTAACAGTGCCCCAAATATACTTTTTTAGACTATTAACATCCCCAAATCACAGCGCCCATTTTCAGTTGGTTCACCCCGTTTACAGTAACCGTTTCACCATGAGGACGCCCATGCCTCACCACCTAGTGAGAGCATGGGCTTATGCTTCCATCCCCATAGACTTCAGCGCACAATGTGCACTTAACAGTAGTCCCCATTACAAGTTCACTTACTGCTGTAGAAGATCCTGCCCCTGGTGGCCCCACTGAAAAGCGGGAAGAAAATGTCCTGCCATGTTATTAAAATCACGGTTCATTCAGAGCCCCGCTTCTGCATTCTGCTAGTCCAGCATGCTTGGCCATGAGCAGCAGTCAGCACAGTGTGTTATAGCAGACTAGCACAAAAAGTAAACACTGATATTTTTGTATGTCCTGCTAAAGGATAGCTATAGGAACCCCTGTTATGTTGTCTGCTGCAAAATTGAGCACTGGAAACTGCTGTATAAGTATTTTATCTCCGCTTGTCATGGAAGAGCAGCTTCAAACCAGACATTTACAAACTTGTTCAGCTACAGTAAAGTTATCTTCCCACCTCCAGAACAGGACTCCATGACAATTTAAAGCAGTAGTGCAACGAAAAAGTTATTCCAAAAGCTAATTTTCTGCTACGCTTTATAAAAAATATTGGCAAAATGGTGATGTGTTTTCTGGATGGTTCCTATGCTGTGTTCTATACAGTTGCATTTTCTGTCTATATTCATACCCTCCTGAAGTCCTTAATATTATTTCTATCGAAATGAGGCGGTCGCTTTTTTTCTTGAGAAATAAATTACCTTAAAACTTTCATAAAATTCTTAAATGATAATGAACATTGAAAATTTTACCACCAACATAAACTAGAAGACATCTGGCATCGATTAGGAAGAAAAAGTGGATCAAATTTAAGCCCATTTTGCTGCACTGCTTGCTTATATCCTTTGCAAGTAGACGCCACACAGAAGCAAATATTTTACAGAACAAGAATTTTATGTACAACTGAGGGGATGCCATTCCCAAGACGGCCTCCTTGAAAAATGTGCTTCTTGTATGCTCAAGGAGTTAACATTTGTAAATATCCTGAATAAATAAGAGATGTGTATAAACAATACGGATAATCAGCTGCACTTGGAGAATGCTGGCTAAATGCACTTATAAAATGGGTTGAACATTTCTGGGGTTTGACTAAGAGGTACCATTTGCCATGCCCTAATCAGAACATATTCTGGCAACTACTATTACTTATGCCAACCAAAATGCAGCACACTCAAAGATCACACCCTGAGAAAGAGGTTTAGCACCAAGCACTGGGGCTGGTTGGGTTGGGTCCACTCATATTCTGCATTTAAAATTTTGATCCCCCCCACACACACACACACACACACACACACACACACACACACACACACACACACACACACACACACACACAGAGTCTTTGGTACATGTGGCGATTTTGCACATTAAAGTTACAATCACAGACATAATGGAGTGCTGGTGCTCTTTGTTGGGTCACTCAAAGATTAGTGCCTGCCACAAAGCTCCCAAACAGAAGCACCACACCTCCCAACTCCTGCTATATAAACTGCACCCGCACACACTTCGACATCTGGTCTCTAGTCCTCCCCTTGATCTCTGGTGTCCATCCTTCCCTCAATGTCCAGTTTCCAGTCCTTCCCTATTCCATTTAAAAGTTGTTTTGCAGACTACAATACAGCGAAGCCACCAGTTCATACTACAGCATGCTAGGAAAACGCAAGAGGAGAAATTGCTCATTACGACAGCTGTTGGAGGACACACTTGCTCCCAATGAAGCCAGCGCTAGTCACAATGAAAACGGGAGTCTCTCCCAAAACACCATTCAGGAACACCATTAAAACATTAAGAAACAGTAAACAAAGTAAACTGTTTCTCTGTTTGTGTCTGTTGAGGGTGGTGGGGACATAGTTGGACACACTCCCTCTGAAACCAGCCACTCTGTTGCTCCCTGCAAAAACAAACAAAAAAACACTAACATAAAAACATTAACCTGTTTGTGTATTTGGGGGCAGACAAACAGACATCACCTCCCTGAAATGTTAAAAATATTTTAAAACTGTTGCATACTTCTACAGTTAAAGGAACCATTTTCTTCTAACCTGAAAGAAAATTGAAACAAAAAGACAAAATATATTACTGGTACATTTTACAGTTCAAACTGCACATTGTTGTTTGGAGTCTACGTAAAAAAAAAAAAAAATGTCTGCCCATTTTGTAAGCAGAATAAAACACTTTGAGGTGTTGTTTATGGACTGGTAAGAGCACTTCCCAGGTGCTAAAGGTGCCTGGTCAAGTGTCTTTGCCTCATTATGCACCTGGGCATCCTCTTATGAGCCCATCAACCACACCTTGTCAAGTCTTATTCCTTACTTTTACCCAATTCCCCTTCCCTAGGATGCCAGCATCTATCCCGGTGAAAATACTAATGATGTGGGTCCCACAGGGTGCTCAGCATGTGCAGAGGGACACACTGCAACTTTCACTACCCTCTGCATTGAAGAAGGGTCCCTGTCCTTTTGTTGATCAGGAAGTAGGATGAGATTATTCTGTATGCGTACAGGTGTGTAGTTTGGTTAAGATTTTTTTGCCTGTTGTATTTCTCCACCTCTGTGCCCACCTGGCACCCCCTCCTTCAGGCCTCCAACGCTCACCCTCCCCCATCTGCCAGACTCACCCTCACAGATCCTGGTCATGCTCCAGGGGCCCAGCTTGTCCCCATGGAAGGTCCCTCCTGTTATTATGCAAGTATGCTTCCTGTAACTCCTTCACTCCCCTCAATTGGCCAGCTTGTCCCTGCCGGAGGCCTCCATGACCTGGAGGAGCAACTCCCATCTGTGGATGTTTGCTTGAGGGAATCCATACTGGTGGTGCACTGAAGGACCTGCTGGCATGGGGAGGGCATCATCTAGTATACCAGTGTGGCATTTTGCCAGTTTTCTCACCACACTCCCACTACTGTACCCACATCAACAAAGTCTCCACGCTCACCACTGGGACCTGCAAAACTGTGATGCAGCAAGGAGTTCTCCTGCCTCAGGCTGAGAGTGTCCCAAGTTCAAGACACTACCCCAGGTCACCAGCATGCCAGAGCAATTCCCAACTGGACAGACTGTTTTAATTCTTATCAAGATGTAGGTTTCATAGGATAGATGGCAATCAAAAGTAAAAGCCAGAAAGGTATAGCCCAAACATTCTCTAACTCAGGCCCCTTTAGGCATAGAATTGGTAACCTGTTACAGCAAAGGAGGTGTATTTCCTTTGGGTAGCGAAAACCATAAACAGGCCATCATTTACTTACCTGTTCATCTGACACTTGGCCTTAGCTTGCTCAGTCCTATGACAGAGTAGAAGGCAGACTCTAAATCAGAAAACGGTTCACTGAAAGTTGCCTTCAGTCTATCAATGTCGGAGCTGGTCAGGTAGTGGCTAGGGGTCAGGGCGTGGATACTGGCCACAAAAGCCAGTGCCAAGATGAAGAGAGGGCTTGAACCTTCCAAGGAAGAAGAAGAAGAAGAAAACACTGTTAGCAGTTTTCTTTGCAGGGCACACAATGTTCCACAAAACAGAAACATGGATGAAACTGAATTTGCCATTTGGGGAAACTGGAATGAACTTTCTGCACAAATTTTTAATGCAAAAATACCACTTTGTGAAATTTATGTCCACAAATCCTCTACTTGGCTCCAACTTTTTTTTTTTTTTTTTTTTTTACAAACAGAAATTAAATATTTTGCTCTAATTTTCTACAGAATATGCTGAATGACTCTTATTCTTCCTCCCTGTGACCAAGAAAGAGATCAGTGTAGAACGAAAAGAGGTGGCAGTTTTCCTCTTGTTTTGTCCAGACACCTCTGTGACCAAGAAGGAGCCTAAGTAGGTGAGGGCTAGTGTCAAAAGAACAGCCTCGGTAGCTAAAAAGTACCAAAATGTTTCAGTCAACACGAACTGAATTAACCACTACCTTTTCAGCTTGGAATTCTGCTATTCAGTACTCCATTATGGATACTAACAGCATGTGGGTTATGGGAGAGTGATGCCAAGATGCAGCCTCCTTTCTTCAGTTTCTGTGTAGCACCCAGCAATCATCAAGGAGTCATCCACTTAGAGCGAGTGCACAACTCCCAGACAGCCGCTGATGACATGGGACTAAACAAAAAGCAAAGAAACAAAAAGGTGAGGGACACCTGAGTGTCTTGCACTCCCACAAAGACAACCTGGGTACAGAAGCAGACCCTGGAGCTGGGTTAGGTGGCTGAGGGGCCAGGGAGGGCCAACACTGGGTTCCACAGCCAGGGTGACCCGTGTTGGGACAAGAAGCTTGTTTCCTCCATGAGGACATTTGCTGGGTGTGTGCAAAGTCTGACAGGGTACCGCCCAGTGTCAGAGAAGTAGGCAGAATTTGGAGATGGGAGAAAAAACCTAAAAACATGAAGTATCTCAGTTGCCTGTATGATGGCCTCTGGTACTCTCAGGCCTCACTCCAGTGAATCCCCACTGGTCAGACAGTGGGAAGAACGGCTGCAAGGCTGGGAGGTCAATGGAAGAGCTGGAGGGTCAGGGGAAGGTGGCAATCCAACAGCCAAATGCTCTATGTCTCACACACAAAAAAAAAAAAAAAAAACACTAAAGGGTCACAGTGCTGCCGCAGTGCAGCCCTGGAATGGTCAGAATCTGATTTGCAAATGTGAGAGAGCCAGCGCACCAACAGAGACAAACTACAGCAGTGAGTCAGACTTAAATGCCCTTAGCCACAGTGGCTAAAAGGGTCCCAAACAAAACTTAGCCACACTGCAATTGAGGTGACCACTGACCACATTGGAAACTAGTAGCATGCACCCAATCTGATATTTTTCTATGGAAGCAATCTTAATGCAGCATTCAATTGTACAGCACATCTATGGATGTGCTTGAAGCTTCATTCACGATTGCCTCCGACAGCACCTCAAGCAGCAGGAAGCCAACCAGTAATTCTAAATATGCAGATGCTGCTGCATCTGACAAAGCTGACCATTCCTGCAAACGCAAAACAGTACACTTCCCACATTAGCCAGCTTGGTCAGGTATGGGAACTGCACCAGCCCTGGGCAATTTACAATGTGTCATGAACTATTAAATTAATGTTAAAATCTCCCTTGTTAACCCATGTTCAACCACTTTGTGACTTTCTCTATGACGCACCAGGTGAAAACGGTTTTGTGTCGCTTCATTTTATGGACAGACAACATTCTGAACAGTTCTCTTCAAGGAACCATGAACATGGAATTGTGACCATGTTACTGCATGCACTGGTTACAGACAAATCTGGACCTGGTGGCTGTCACCACGCACTTAGGAGGTGAATGGAAATGACCCCTGTACAAATGTGTTTACTTCCTGGATGACATTATACAGACAAGTGTTCATAAAAATAAAGACATGTGACCTGATACCATCAGAAATATAAAAGTATTTCCATTTGACTCCATAAGAGTTCTGTCCTGTCACAGTGGTGTGGGTAACTTGGAACCATGACTGCAGCATGACCATAACAAGGTATACATTGTTTCGAAGGACAGGGATGCACCATGTGCAAAAGGGCATTGGGGCCCTGGAGATAATGTGTGGGGACTGGGTAGTTTAAAGGATTCTGTGGGCAAAGGTAACCATACAAAGGTGGAAATAAATTAGAGTTGAGGTACTTTACAGATTGCCGGGCTAAGACCAGACAGGGACAGGGTACTAGTTGAGGTTCTCAGGAGAACAGCTGGGTCAGGGAAGTACTAGAAGTAGGGGACTTTAACTTGCTGGACATGGACCAGATGGTTAACTTGCTGGACATGGACCAGATGGTCCAAGTCGCAGTGAGTGCAAGGAACCAGCTACCGATGGAGACAAACCAGAAAGCATTCTAGAACAACTGGCTCAGGACCCTACAGGGAGGAAGCACTGCTAGACCTGGTACTCACAGTGAGTGGGTCTGCAATGCAACAGCCCAGGAACTGCTGATGTCAAGAGACCACAAAGCAGTGTGGATGGAGGTCCAACTGGAAGCAAGCAAGGGGAATAGCACAACCAAGGTGTGGGACTTCAGGAATGCAGACTTCGATAGGATTTGTAACATGGTGAAGATCAGAGGACAAGAAAGAAGGAAGGCAACTGGTGGAATTACGTCAGGTGCCACAAGAGCAACACAGCATTAATCCATGATAGATGCCGTGCTGCCATTGGGAGCATGCAGAGAGAATGATTTGAGCACCCTTTTCGCTGTGGACGCCCAGGATGCGTACCGAAGGCAAGATAGCAGTGTGAGAAGAAACAGCCTAATAAAATCTCGGCTAAGTAAGACAACCCCGGAGAGCAACTGTGGCACCCAGAGTGTGATCTATACCAATGATGATGATGGAGAACTTCAAAAATGAGAGCATTGTGGAGGATAAGCAATATTTGCATATCGCAGTGTGTGCAAATGAACTCCGAGATATGTAAATATTGTTGCTGTTGCTACAATGGTGTACTGAACGAGAAAAGTGAAATGAAGAAATGGCTCAAATAGCCAAGCACATCCAAATGAAAGGTGCCCTCATGACGTTACATGTGGCGCCATGCTCCTGTTAAACACAAGTTGTAAATCGTCAAGAAATAGCAGTAGTATATAAGAAACACTGGGTTGTGAATGCACGCCGCCCCAACGAGATGAACCTAGAGTGTAAAAAGTACAGAATTCAACAGCAGAAAATATTGTAGTGCAGTACATGAGAAGTTGCACTTCATCTGTGTAGCATATATTCGTGAGTGTTAACACTACTAAATTTGCCTAGCCATGTTACAAGCGCATTAAGCCACTCTGAAGGTGGCATCTAATGTTGGATTAATGCATGGTTGGGCCGCTAGGTACTCGGCGCAAGGGTTGGCACACAACCTCCCAATTATCATGCATTAATCCACCATTAGATGCCACCTTAATCGTGGCTTAATGCTTACATGGGTGCTGCTGAGGGTAAAATAAGGGGATAGTTGAGATGGGAGTAGAGGGAAAGTGAGGGAGCATCCAAATAGTCACTGAGGCTGCAGCTAGCATTGCTAGAAGGGGAAGCAAGGAAGAGGGCAAGTGGCTAGCTTAGCCACTCTACCAAGTTCACTCACTTACTACTCCATGCTCCTAGTATTGTTTTATTACTCGCTGTTTATTGTTCTTTTGCCTGTTTTCAAATTTATTGTATGGTAATTAACTGTATGACAACTGTATCCCCCGGCACTCCACTTCTTTGGGAGACACCTGCTGCCAGTTACGCCCGCTCACTCACCTGGTGACCGGAGTGATCCAACCTCCATGGAGCCATGGTTATACCCCCAGGCGTGTACTAGGTGAGGGCCCTTTCACCCATAAGTGTCTGTCTTTGTTGGATTGTCATCTCCGGCACTGGTGGGGGCACTGGGGAATCAGGCCGTGGTGCTCCATCTACCAGGAGTGCCAAGGGGTGTTTTCTGTGTTCCTGTAGGCATGCTGTGCACCCTGGCGTCAAGCGCGTGACATCAGCATCTGCCCCAATTTCGTAATCGGGCAGTGAGCCTCAGGTCTCCACCGGGGGTGGCTCAGCGCCGATTGCAGTGCCCTCCCTCACCGGAGAGGTGAGCTATCCATGGGACGCCAAGTCTCTCCCACTGGCTGACTCCAGCTCCCGGGTGTATTCCCAAACCGGGTCGCTAGGCGTCAAAGCAGTAATTAACCATTGTGCCGACAGGCGGCAGGCAAGTGTATTCTTGAAAAGTTTCCTTATTTGTATATTTTGTTGCACTTATTTCTGTACTATTCCATTGTTTTTGTATTTTGGATCTGTCTCTTCTCCTCCCCATCCCCCAGTATGCATCAGGAAATTAGCTGAAACCAGCTCAGTAGGACCATTTTGGTAAAACATTTTACATAAATAAATACAACAAAATAAATAAATGACTTCCATCTGGCCTCACAGCAAAGTGAGGGGGAGCTGTTTGCTATACTGTCAACCAGGGTTAGCACCTGATCAAAGTTCTTACTGTAGGATGGCATGACATGGACTAGTTTTCCCCAGAGAAATGTCCTCCATCCTGGGGAGTTGGAGTCCCAACCACTTATACCACCTAGAGAGCAACCAGAGAAGGCTTGGAACAGGGAGGAGAAATACAGAGCAGTTATCCCATTAGAAGTGGCATTCTGAGCTCTCTCCACAGAGGATAGAAGAAGACATGTGAAAATGCCATCTCAACCCTAAGCCATTTCAATCAATCAAATCTTTATTTATCCAGGCGATCATCATTGAGCAATGCTCATTTACAAGATGGACCTGGGTGGAACACGGTAGACATAACAACACAAAGCAGTACATTTATATACAGTCAGAGCAAATAGGTACAAATACTGACTACAGGGCAACCAAAAACAAGAGCCCATAAGAACTTGTACAGTTCAAGGCAATAGTTAAAATATAGACAACGTATACATACACATATACATACATACATACATACATACATACATACATACAATATCTGGGCACAGTAAAAATAAGCATAGTTGGATACTACTGTAGACTATAGTGGACTGAGTAACAGCTTGGCCAGCACAGAAAGGTCTGGATAGAGGGGTGGGGGGGACCAGAGGACTAATAAAAATACAAAGGAGAAACAAAATGGGAGGGGTGGACAGGAAAGAAGGAAAGGAACCGGAAGGGGATAAAGGGAACATAGAGTACAGGGCAAGGTGCAAGGAGATAAGCCTCATAAGTACGAGAAACTCCTATCCTGAAGTTGGGAGACAAGGACTGAAATTAAGATAGGGATAGCAGTAGTAAAGGAGGATGGGGATACAAGGAGATGATGGGACAGCTAGGCTTGAGAGAGTGAACAGGACTCAAGATACCCAAGCCACATATACAGATCCGGGAAGGATGGGGAACCATAGCAGCACAGATGCAGATCCTGGATGGGCAAACAATTGCATACTTTGAGCGTGAGTATACTGTCTTGAAGGCAAACAGGGATGCTCAATTTATAGAGTTTTTGCAGACTGTTCCATAAAGAAGGCAGTGCAAAGTTTATGGCGCTCTATCAAAGTGAGATTTAGCCTTAGGTACTTTGAGTGAGATAAATGAGTAACTTCTTAGAGCATAGTTACCTACACGCTTAGCAGAAGGCAGCTAGAAATATAATGTGCAGTGTTCTGGGATAGCTTTGAAGGTCCAGAGTGCAGCATTTCTGTCTCGCCTGAACTTGAGGGAGGTCCAGCCCACAGCTGCATACAGGAGCAGTGATGCCTGGCAAAGGGAAGTCCTGTTATAAACCTTAGGGCTCTGTGGTAGGGTGTGTCCAGTTTGCCAGGGAAGAGATGGGACACTGGTAGTATAGAGAATCAGCGAATCTACCAATGACAGAAAAGCACTGATTGGACCAGCCGCAGCTTAGCATCTCTGGTAAGAAATTGGTTTATTCTAAAGAAAAGGCCCAATCTCTGCCTTACTTTTTTTTTTTTGTTTTTGTTTTTTTAAGCAGGTCCTCAACATGTTCCATGAAGAAAAGTCTGATCTAGCCACACTCCCAAGTACTTGAATTTTGTGACAAATTCCACTTTTTCTCCTAGAATTGTGGTAATCTGGGGAACTGGTCCCGTGGTCGCTGGGTTTGCTGAATGGATAAATGGGGAAGAGAGCATCGCTTTTGTCTTTCTGGCATTATGAAGGAGCTTTGTGTGTAGTAGTAGGCTCTGCAGTAGATTAAATGCAGACTGCAGGTCTCCACAGGCAGCTTCAGGCGTTGGGTGGCTTAGCACCAGAGGAATGCAAGGTACTCCACCTAGCCAGAAACCCAGGCCAAGTGTACACCCTGGGGGAAATGCTACAAGTCTCGCATGGCTGAGAGGACCTGGGGTGGTGGGGGATGTCAAGATGAACAACTCGGAGATTTGTAGGAGGGCAGCAGCCAAGGCCAACAGGATGCTGGGATGCATCACTAGGGGATCACCTCCAGGAGGGAAGTGATACTCCTCTGTATAACTGCTTGGTGAGGCCACACCTTGAGTACTGCGTGCAGTTTTGGAGCCACACTTAAAGAGGGACATTAAACTCCTGGAGAAGGTCCAGAGGAGGGCAACCAAAATGATTTGGGGCTTGGGGACAGGACCTATGAGGAGAGGCTCGAAGAGCTAAATATGTACACATTGGAAGAGAGAGGGACCGGGGAACATGATAGAGGTCTTCAGGTACATGAAGAGGGTAAATGGGGAGAAACAGTCTGGGTGCTTCAAGGAAGGAGGAGGGGCCACTAGAGGGCATGGGTGGAAGCTGAAGGGGGAAGATTCAGGGAGAAAGGAGGAGGTGCTACTTCACTGAGAGGGTGGTGGAGCCATGGAATGCACTGCCTAGGGGGCTGGTGGAGGGGTTCAAGAGGGGCTGGGACAGATACAGGGAAGGGTTCTGGAAGCAAAATCCAATCGGCAAGAATATCCGGAACTGGGAAGGGAGAAGCCAGAGAAGGCAGGGGCAGCAAGGTCAGCACCCAGGGTGGGGCTGACCAATTGAGTGAACTCGAAGACCGTCAGGCCTATTCTGCTGGCATTTTAGTATGTTAGTATCATTAGCGAACAGATGAATAAGGGCCTTGTTTATACAGTTGTCAATATTAATGTAGATTACTAACAGCAGGGGCCCTAATATAGATCCCTGGGGCACCCCTCTTTGAAGAGGCTTGAGGGGTGATAGTTCACCTTCGGCTTTAACCTGCTGAAGGCATCCTGTTAGATAGTCAGCAAACCATCACAGTGATGAAGAGTCCAGGCCAATAGTCCACAGGGAGGAGAGAAGCAGGCTAAGGCCTTACTTAGATCCAGAAACACAGCACAGATGAAGTTCCTGCTATCCAGATTACACTGTTAATCGTTAGTCACTTTGGCAAGAGCTGTAATAGTGCTATGTTTAGCTCGAAAGCCAGACTGTATGGGATTTAGTAGATTCATAGTTTCAAGGTAAGTTCTCAACTGTGTGTTCACAATTTTCTCCAGTAATTTACACAATACTGGAAGAAGGAGATCAGCCTGTAGTTGTCTAGATCACAGGGGTCACCTGATTTGAACAGGGAATGACACACACCGCTTTCCATATGGGTGGCAAAATACCCCCAGACAGTGATAAATAGGTGAGTAACAGGCACAGCCAATACGTGATAAGCAATCTTTATGAAGTATGGATCCAGGGTGTCAGCACTTTCTGGTATCCAGCTCTAACAGAAGATCCTCCATCTCTTTCAGTGAGGCAGGTTGAAGGGAGAATGTCGAGGTAGCAGCAGAGGATTCGGGATAATGGAGCCATCCTCAGCGCGTACAGCATGCAGAGGAACTGTCAAATGCTAGGCCTGCAGTGATGAAGTGATTAAAGGAATTTAAGATCTCCAGTCTATCACTTACAGTTGCATTCCCAGAGTTAATCTTTGAAGGAAGGAGTTTCCAGAGGAGTGGCCCGACAGGTCCTTAATAGTTTTCAAAACGAGCTGAGCTCCTGGCAGCAGAGTCAAATTCAGAGCAGAAAAAGGTAGCTGACTCTCTGACCATTTTTGTGCAAACATTTTGTGCCCTCCTAGACTGGCTCCAATCTACGGGGTGTTGAATCAACGTGCTTTTTCCAAAGCTTATCCCTTTCTATCAACATAGTCTTGAGTTCTGAGGAGAACCATCTACAGGATTTAATCCTTATGTGGGCGTTAGCCAGAGGGGCATGCTTGTTAAGGGCACCTGACAAGATGTCGTGGAAGATGTTGTATTGGGGTGTTAACCGTCTTGCCACATAGAAGCCCTGCTAACGTAGAGTGTGTTTTAGCTCGTCAAGATAAGAGGATAGGTCAAAGTTGCGTTTAAACCTCTTCACAGAGAACTCTGCTGTAGATGGAGGTTTACTAACTGACCTTACTCCAGCAATGAAGCAAAGATCGCTGATGTCAGCGAATAAAGGTGCCAGCATGGGAAAAAAGATGAGGTTAGCTCATTATGATAACATTCAGTAAGGTACTGTTGCTGTTTTCTGTTTTTTTGTTGTTTTTTTGAGGGGGCGTGTGGGTTCAACAGTAAGTTGCATTAGCCATAGGCGTCACAGAAGAATGCAAGGAGAGCTGAGGCATTGGATAGCCAATCAAGGTTAAGGTCCCCTAGGATGATTGTTTGTAATAAACCTCGTCCCAACATGGCATTTAGATGTGACAAAATCTGTAAGCCAGCGTATGGAGGCCTACAGCATCCTATTACACAAGCGCACGGTTTGCTAGATCTCCACCTTAAGTGACAGGCATTCAAATTTGTTACCGACAGAGGACGAGCCAATGCAGGAAACCGCAAATTTGCCCTCAACCTAAATGGCCTCCCTCTGCCTCTAGATTGCCTGTTAGCTCTAAACAGGGCATAGCTGGGGATGTTAACTGCCCTGTCAGAGGTGGCTGGTCAAAGCCAGGATTCGAGATCACTAAAACATCAGGAGATGTGTGGTTAACCCAGGCTTGGATCATAGTAAGCTTTTTAAACAAGCTGCATACATTAATATGCAGGAAGCTCATGCCTTTGAGCCTTGCTAGATCATCTGGTGATTCAATGGCTTCAGGAGGACCAGGGTTAAGCTCTATGTTGCCTGAGCAAAGCAATAGTTTTTAAGTCGGCAAGAGTTAGCTTAAAATTCTAGTTCTTATGTGTCGAGGAATGTAAACTCTGATGTGCTGGGCATGGCACCTGTAGCTGTGCTGACCTAACACTGCAAACACTAACACCCTAACTGCAAAATGTAAGGAAGGGTCCAGGACTAGGCAAAGCAGGAGGAAGGCCCAGTAAAGACAGGTCAGTGCACTGTCCCACCAAAATGACTGGAGCCAGGTATAAGGCTGTAGGTGAAGGAGCTTAAGGGCACATAGGCAATCAAGGATAGGTTACTAGACGCATTACAACACAAAGGGGTTGTAATCCATACATGGAGGCAGCTGAGATGACTGGTACAAGCCACCATCTAGTAGAAACAATACGGAGCCACAAAATCCCATCATGGTGAAACCTTGTGGTAAAGTACTGCCACTTGTATGGTCTTTAATGCAATGTCAGGTTACTATGTTTTTGTAGCTTATAATAATAAGTATTGTTTCATAATTAGTGATCAACCCAAGTAGTAGTAATAGAGAGACTGGACTGGGGATGCCAAAGTAGATAATTGTTAGTTGTGCTAAAGAAAAATTAGTCTTAATAGTAATCAAGAAAAAGAAAGGAAATCCATTTTTGCAACCAGGCCCACTTTCACTCTACTATTTTCATGAGATGAGTAGACTTGGTGGTGAGCCAACAGGGTTGGGGCTTGCCAAGGAGAGGCACAAGTGTATTTAAAAGGTGGCCGGGTGGGGGGGAGGTGGAAAATACGAGTGGAAGCTGTAGAAAGAGAAAAGGAAAGAACTGGGCTATCTAATTTCCAGTTAAAAGTGCAACAATCTGAGAGGATCTGCAAGCGGGGCCGGACCAGTCAGAGTCCTGTTACACAGTACAGCACCCATCAGGGGCACAGCCATAACAAGACGACTACAGTCAAAGCTGGCAGGCCTTAGCAGGGTCAGTCCTTGGTTCCTGGAGGGCGGGCTGAGGATGAAGGTATAGGCTGGCAGTAGCAGAGATGGCCTTGTAGGGCCACCTGGCTTCAGCACCGCTCGAGCCACTAGTATCCCTTAGGCAGGGTCGGTCCTTGGTTCCAGAAGGGTGAGCTGAGGATGAAGGTATAGGCTGGCGATGGCTGCCGTGGCAGAGATGGCTATGGAGGCCCTGGCTTCCAGTGCGCTGGCATGTAGTATCCCCATTTGGTCTGATCCAGCTGGGATCTCTTCCATCATACTGCTTAGGGATAATTTATGCATCAAGCCACACCCAGGGATGGGGGAGCTGGACCCACTTCAGGTGGATGGATGCCAGGTGGTACTGTGGAGAAGAAACTTTAGTCTTGGAACTGTGCTAACATGTAACATGTATGCATTCTTCAGGAGGCAAACAGGTACTTGCAGGTTTGGAGATAAAGACAAGGATGGTATGTTCCTGTGAGTTTTTTTTTCTTTTGTGGGGGAGTTGAGGAGACAGAGACAAAGATGGTACCTGGAAAGGAAGGAAGGAGACAAGTATGCTACCTGTAAAGGCTTTTTAGGGAAAGGGAGCAGTTAGAGACAAGGACAGCACACATAAGGGGAGAAAGAGTTACATACAAGGAGGGTATGGACTTGTAAAGGTTTGGAGGATGAGGATTTAGAGACTAGAATGGCACCTATAAAGGTTTACAGTATATATATATATATATATATGTTTATTTATTTAATGACTTTTGGAAATACAACCCTTTAAGGCGAGGACTCATTTACAAAGGCTCCACATCAGGAAAAGGAGACAAAATATACAGGAAACAAATACAATAATAATAATACGTGATACAGTAATGCATCAACATTTCAGGTTCCAGTTGTACAGCTAGACAAACTAATACAGCCTCCAGATTAGCTATACCTAGCAAGGAGTAGGCTACAAGGAATTACAAATTTTCTATTAGACCTGTGCATTGTAGGTGCACCTGACAGACATCAATAAGGGCAGCCACTAGAGGCAGTGTTGAGAGGTGTTTGACAACTCCTATCAGGGACTAGCGGAGCCGAGATCAGCTGACAGGCAGCTGCACAAGAGGGAGCTGCCTCGAGGGGCATTGTCAGTGTGCAGCCTGTAGGAGCTTAGGGTATGGTGGTAGGCAAGAAGACTGTGACTAGCTGGTACACTGGCAGCGTCTTGAGGAGAGAATGTGGTCTTTGAGGGCTAACTTGAATGAACCTAAGTTGGTGATAGAGGTAATGGCCAAGGGAGCTCATTGTACCAACCTGGAGCTCTGTGGGAAAGGACCTTGAGCTAGAGAGGTCCTGACCCTGGGAATGGACCAGATCTGTTCATTAGCAGTGCAAGTGTTAACTGAGGCATGGGATGTGAGGAGGAGGCAGACACCCTAAGGGGTAAGCCCCATGTGGATTGTTTTGGTGAGAGACACATTTAGTACTAAAGCTTTTCATCTAGAGTGAGTATATTTGTTAGGGCAAGGGTACAGGTATGGGTATGTTTATCCACCCCAGAGAGGAGTCTGCATGCTTTGTTTATGGCCAGGTGGATTTTATTCAGGGTTGTGTGATCAGCTGCAGACTAGATAGTGAGCCCATAGTCGACTAAAGAGAACCAAGGAGGTAACAGCTAGGTTCCAGGGCCTCTGGGGAAGACAGTCTCTATGTCTATAAAGCAGGCCTATATGGGTATTTACGGCAGATGAGAGGTTGTTAATATGGGAGTGGAAGGAGAGGCTGGAGTAAAAAGTTAGGCCGAGGTATTTCTATGTACAGACCTGCTCTACGGGAAGGAGGGCATGGAAAAGTATGGTTAGCTGTACATCCATATACTTATTCTGTCTATGGGAAAGAGTATAGGCTGTCTTTCTACATTGACCACAAGTCTACAGTCAATAAACCAGGTTTCAATCTGGTTGAAGGCATGCTGGAGGGACGAATGCAAGTCTGCGGGGTCTGGGTGGGAGGCGAAAGGACCGCACATCCATAAAGCAGCACTACTACAGCAGGATTTTGTTAGGCATTCAGGTAGATGCTGAACAATAGCGGCCAAGAATGGAGCCCTGGGGACCCCAGAGCAGACTGGCAGGTAGATAAGAGGTGTCATTTATCTTGACACATTGGGACCGTGATGCGAGGTAACTGGTAAACCACAAGATGGGTCCTGGAGAGAGACCAATGTGACGATGCGTACTTAGTAGTAGGGGTGGAGACTGTGTCAAAGGCCTTTGACAGGTCGATGAAAACACCTCCTGCAAGGTGTTTTCTATCCAGGGCAGTGTGAAAGAAGTTAGAGAACTCCGTAAGGGCAGTAGTTGTACTATGTCCAGATCTGAAGCTATGTTGCTCTCTGCATAGAAAGTTGTGTGCAAGCAAGTATTCAGTGAGTTAGGAAGCTACCATTTTTTCAAGGACTTTGGAGAGAGGGAAGAATGGAGATGGGCCGGTAGTTATTGGGGAGGTGGTATCACCACTCTTCAGAACTGGGGTGATAGTGGCCATCTTCCAAGCTGTCGGGAACTGACCCAGACATAGAGAGCAGTTAATGAGGTCAGTCAGGGGAGAGAACCGTGTCTAGAACCATATGAAGGATTCGCATGTCAAGCGAATCTTTGCAGTAGCAGGATCCACTGAGAACATTTGCTAGGTAGGGCCTTGCTTCACTCATGGTGATGGCCCTGAGGTGGAAAAGGGGTACTGGGTGTTTTGGCTCAGTGGTCCTCGGCATAAGGTCAAAGAAGTTGTTTGGAAAGTACGGCACTTAGGTCAGAGTATAGTACTGCTTGTTTTTAATACTACACTTTCATCATTCATTTTTTAATTGCCTTTTATTTGTACGTTTACATTTCTGTAACCATTGTAATGTAGGTTTTTTTTTGCAGATGTCTATAAATAGGCCAATCTGGACCCAGATGTTGTCTGCCAGTATAAAAATAAATCTTTACCAACCTATTAGGTGCAGCAAGGAGTTAGAAACAAATATGGTTGTTACCTGTAAAGGTGTGTGTGTGTTTTGGGGTGGGGGGAGAATAAGATACAAAACAGATAATGACAGCACAAAAGTCCAATTGTCCAACCAGTCTGCCCAAGTTCCCTATTTAGCCCTGGGACAAACTGTCCCTCCAGGGTCCTTGCCCTCCCATCCTTCCTCCCAGTTTCTGCTGCCTCGAACACCCACTATACCCTTCATTCTGTCCCAACCATACTGAAACACCAATGGTTTTAACACCCACCACCTCAGCTGGAAGACAGTTAAATGGCTCCATTAGCCTTTCTGTAAAATAATGCTTCCTTAAGTCCTCCTGAACATCCCTCCTATCAATTTCCACTCATGTTCGCATGACCACAAACTAGTATTTGAGTTAAAATAGTTCTCCGTAGTTCACCTTGTTGATTCCTTTTAGGAACGTGAAGGTCTCTACAAGGACAGAAACTGAAAAGAAAGGGGGATAGAGGAGTTTGAGGAAAGTATTGTACCTGTAAAAGGTGGGTGATAGGAACCCAAGGAGTTACAACAATGATGGTATCCGTAAAGATGTGGATGCACTGGCCATTACAACAAGTTTTCAGACAAAAAAGCATTCTACACACTGGCCACTTCCCCACTGACCACTTGCCCATCTCAGAAGCCCTGCTATACATTCTCTGCTGCTGACGTGCAACAAGTTTATTACAGCAGCAGTTCAGAAATCATGTAGCCCACTGCGAGCATAATTTCAAGAAACTAACAAACAGGTAGTCTGTTACCTAGGTTTTGGAAGCCACTGGCTATCCGGTCAGTTTCAATTTCCAAACAAGCGAGATAAGATTTAAGAACTAAAATCCTTTTACGTCCACCAAACAGCACTTAAGGAGGTTTGCACAAAAGCTGGTCAAAGTGGGGTTACTTGCATGACAAAGTGGTGCAAACAGAATTTTGTCTATGAAAACTGACTCAAGTGCTTGTTTAAAAATTACAAAATGTATTTATTTGCTTTTGGTAACTGGTGGGTGCACTAGGCATAAGAAATGCCTATTTTCAGGCACGACCCGGGAGGATACAAGAGACACACGTATATACATGTGGACGAGCACATGAGAAAATGTACATATTAAGGATGAGGACCAACATACGATCAAATTTAGAAAACATTTTCATCATGATACAGTCAATCCATTTTTCTGCTGAAAACAGAAACTCACTGGCCCAGGGTAGCTCAGCAGCTTGCTGCAAGACTGCCACCTGATGGAGCCAGAGCCAGCGCATGCAAGTGCACCAGAAGGAGGCGACTGCCAGCAGACACACGACCTCCATACCTGTCAGCGTGTGCCCACCACCGCACCAGCACCATGAGGACAAAACTGGAGGAAAACACCCGACCTTATCCCCGGCACCACATGACTGATATGGCAGCCCACCCACCACCAAGTGTGGTCTTCTATTAAGTGGTGGATAACCAGTAAATTCATTATGAGGTCAGTGACAGGGCCACGTTGGAGGTGCCATGGGGACCAGGAAATGTAGGAACAGAAACAAAGGATGGAAAAAACAAAAGAAAAAAAAAAAAGACTGTACCCCTCAAAAGACCCAGGTCTCCCTTTCTCCCTCCCACACTCCTTATTTCCAGGCACATGCCCTCTTGTAATGTCATGTATCTAAACAGGATCCCCTTATAAGAGTAAAAGTCTCAGCCAGCCCGTTGGTGCAGCGGCAGTGCTACCACTCATGATACCAGTGACCCGGGTTCAGAAGTGAGCATAGATTATCAGGGGAGAAAGACTGAGTATTCCAGAGGAGGATCGAGCATCCCAGAGGACGACGCATCCTCCCTGAAGGAAGGACTGTGTGCGCAGCTATGACACTGCCACCTGGGTGACCACAGGCACAGTGCAGCGGAGTCACGACAGGTGGACAGAGCAACTCCAGACCAGGATGTCTGCACTCACATGTGAGGCGTCTGCCTGGTCATAGCCCACGAGATGCTCAGGGAAGGGACCTACAGGCAGGAAAAGCCTCCTGGTCTGAAGCATGACACCATCTCTTCGCCGCAGGCCGGCACCACTCACTAGGCTGCCAACCCTGGCCCAGCTCTAACTCCTCCTGGGCTGGGAAAGCTGGGTGGGACACTGATCTGGTTGGAGGTAAGTCCCGGGAACAGCAGGTGACGGGGCTGGGAGAGAGTGGGTGGCGAGTCAGCCAGACAGGGAAGGGAATATGCAATAAATTAAATAAAATTAAATCCTCATTTTCTGTTGCTGTGAGTGCCAGTCTACATCGTCACGTAACAGTTTGTAAACATATTGGGAAGAAGAGAAGTCAGCCTAAAATGGCCTACCCTCACAAAATCTGAACTTCTACTGGCAAGCAGCACTGGAGTTGCAGTGTCGCGACAAAAACTGCCAAAGCAGTAGAACACCATCCCCACCTCCACTGGCACCTTCACAAGCCTCATCCCTCTTCAGGCAGCCTTCCTGACAGCTGCCACTCTGGGCCTTGGGCCCCACCTGTCTGCTCCTGGACAGCATACAGATCTCCTGCCTCACCCTGTGCACTGCAAGTGCAAGGCAGGGACCAGGGGTGGTTCCAGGTGTGTCAAGACCGGGGCATCAGCATCACGTGGCCACCAACAGCATCAATATTCCCCATACACGCAGGAGGTGCTCAAGGAGCAAAGTGGATACCTCCCTCCCCAGCGCCTAGGCACAGCGCCTCCACAGCAAGGGCCTCCTCCAGCTCAGGGCAGATGAGCTGGGCTGAAGAAGAACTCAAGTCTCCACATGGTAGCACAATACACCACTGCTGATACCATACAGCTGGGCATGGAGGAACCCTTTAAAGAATGCATGCCTCGCACTGGCAACTGCAGCAGAGTGGGCTGGGATACCACTGACATACAGTGTACAGAGGGATGGACCACCAGGGAGGCTGACTATTGGGCAAGAGGAAAGAAGGCACTCCTAACACAGTGGGGCAACTAAGGTTGGGGGAATCTAGTGGCACCCTCTATGCACCTAGGCTGGTGCACTGCATTGCTACAAGTAATGGGTGCTATGCAATGCAGTGCCTTGGTGTGTCCCTAACCAGTCTGCTTGTTCCCACCGACATGTAAATCCAATTAACACTGCAACATGGTCTTCATGGGGGCCTCTCCTCTGTGACTGAGCGGGATCTCTGAAAATAGCACAAAAGTTGGCAGCACAACATGGTAACAGTTACCCCACCCTTGCACTGCCACCCACTGTGACAGAGACTGGAGCCACTGATCTTCAGTTAATTGGTAGATGTCACCTTGTGTGTCCCTCATCTCCATCTTTCTGCCCTTGTAGAATATCTTAATGAAAAGTAATTAAATAGCTAGTGGAGCGAAAACAGACAAGAAAATTATACACATTAAAAAAAAAAGTCAGTTGTAACTTTTAATTTCTGAAGCATTTCTCTTTCTGCTCATTAGAAAGTTTGCCAAGTGACAATACTGTGCAGGATGCGTGGAACAGCTCTCAGCCTGGCAACTGACATGCCATCCTCGGTTTTCCCTCCACTACATTATCAGCACTGTGATCGCACTGACAGTGACATCACAGGTGACTGACCTGGCAGCTACTGAGTTGCTGTTCCTAAGCAGTAGTGATTGCACAATCAGTGAGGTCACAATGCCAAATATGTAACTGGGAGAACAGTGTTAGATATGTCAGTTGCCAGGCAGAGTGCTGTTCCACACATCACACCTACTAACATCCATAAACAATCTTCTAATTAACCAAGCGGATAAGAAAAGTACCTCTGATATATAAAGTAATGGTGACTGCTCTTAAGAGCACCTTTTGTGTCTGAGTGCTCCCATCCACGAACACTTACCTGGCTCCAAGTTCAAAGTATTAAAATTTTTTTTTATATTGCCATATTTTCAGGAGGGAAGGGGTGGTATTTTGGCTCAGAGGAGCCAAGCGCGATCCCTTCCACTTCCCAGTCTGGAGACAAGCCCCCATGCTGTCCCATATTCTAACATCACAATGTGCTTGCACAGGGTGCGCTCCATAGGCATGTTTGGAGCACGCCCCCAAACGAGCACACTGTAATGTAAGAATATGGAACAATGTGGGATGCATCTCCATACGGGAAGTGGAAGGGATCGGCAGATCTGCTCCTCCAAGCCAAAATACGATCCCTTCCTCCTGAAATGTGGCTTTTTTTTTTAAAACCTCAACTCTAAGCCAGGTAAGTGCCATCGTGGCCTCGGGGTATTCTACCAGAGCACAAAAGGTGCTCTTTAAAACTAATACAAGTCTAAGCCAGCCTAGTGGCGTGGAGCACTGAGGCATCTGTGCCTTACCTTCAGCCATGCTGGTGACCTGTGTTCGCAGTGCGGCGGGTTATCAGGGTCAGGATCAAGCATCCGGAGAACTGCCTCCTCTCCCGGGAGGGTGGGTTGGCAGTCCTACCGCATGACTGACCCCAGGTGGAGGCCTGAAGGTAGGACAGGTCGGGAACACCAAAGGAGGGAGGGTGCTGTGGGACTTCTGCAGTGTCGCCAGCTCCACACACACTGATTGTATGCCCCAGTAGTGGGAGGGAGAAAATGGCAGACAAATTTCCTGACGGCCCTTACTAACACCAGACCCACGCTGGCTCAACACCCAGTAGCTGGGCATATCCACAGCCCTGTAGGCAAGAGGGCACAAGTGAAGGTAAGTCCCAGGGGAGCTAGGTGATGGGGCTTGGGGCGGTCAGAAGTGTGCAGCTGGGGAGAAAGGAGATAAAGTATAAATAAATAAAATAATACAAGTTTTAGGCAGTACACTAGCTCTTTAAAGTGGAAAGGCTGGATTTTCAGCATGTGTTGCGAGCATCTGCCAAACTGTATCATCACAGAAGCCTACAATGATGCATGCGTCAATCCTGTACAGGATTCTGGTGCGACCCTCCTGGAGTGCTGTTTACAATTCTGGAACCTCCATCTAAAAAGGACATCAACAACTGGAGACAGTGGACAGGAGGTGACCATTATTCCTAGACTGCAGCACAAAAAGATACTGGTGCTAGTTGCTGAGGTATCAGTCATGATCCGTGGGGGGGCACACTAGATAGAACTGCAAGACATTCTTCTGCAAGCAGCTTTCTTCATATCTAGATTTATTTGGGAGCAGCCACAGCTGCCCGATCTAGGAGGTGGAATGCTCACGTAGTATTCTGTGGTAAAGGTGGCTACAAAAGTGCAGTGGAAATACCATACACAAGGAATAATCCATGGTCAGATATGCAGTAATATTGTAACAACCAAATGACATGGGTGGGTTGGGTGGCCCTGGCACTGCTGAGGGCCTTCAACCACACAAAGTGAAGTTATTACAGCACTGAGCACAACCAGAGCGGATTATTACACTTGTAACATTCATAAAATGGTCAAAAGCATTTTAAATTTAGTTATTTATTTCTGTTCACTTGGTAAAATTCACTGGCATAAGAAAGACTTCACTTACAGTAATGACATACATAGGTTTGCATGTAGAAAAGCATTACAAGTACAGAAAACATAGCAGTATTGCCATGCAAGCAACAGGAACAAGCAAGGCAAAATCAGTATAAGTAGTACAAGCCATATTTGTAAGAGAAGACTGAACAGAGTCCTTGTCCAATTTAAACCCATTCTGCAAAAAGCAACTGAGGCCACAGACAGCAGACTGCTCCACATTACAGAGGTGGGGTGGGGAGCATGCAGGCCAAGGTCCCACACCAATAAATCTTAAGTAACCTACGGAGGCTCGCATCACTGGCAATGCCAAGGATGCATAATGAGAAGGAGGCACTTTAGCTCCCAAAGCTCATAGACTAATTCAAATAACGCTCCTTAACACAGGTCTCAACCTGTGACAAGATGAGACAAACGGGCAACATGGTGAGACCAGGAACAGTGCTACAAGCACCAAAAGGGCAAAATGGCATCTTTTCCAAAACTGACCCCTCTTTCCTTTGACAGTGGGTCCAAACGGATGCACTTATTCTACAATAACTAAAGAAAGGTAACGTGAACTATTCAAAATCTGCCACTGGTTATGTTTTGACCCAATAGGTTCCTCTTTATACCCACATTGTTTACACCTGTGGGTCCATTTTGACATGTTTTAAACCCCAGCGCTGTCACTTGTGTGACTCATCAAACAAAACATTGTGATGAGCTCTGGAATACCACTGTGTGTGTGTGTGTGTTTAAGTTTGCGGATAACTGAGCATCACAGATGATTATGAATTTCTGCTTTATAGTCAAAGTCATGAATATGTAACTTTGGTTTCTCCGCGTGGGACGGGGGTTCAATGTCTGGTAGCTGTGAGTTATGCTGCTTAACGCCACGTTTGCATGGCAGAGGACATTACTAAAATATGCTAACTATATAATGCATTATTCTTCTTGTTTACCTCATACATTCTCCCGGTGGTACCCGAAAACAGGCATTTACTTATCTACTATACACCCAATAAACAAAACTTACTAAATAAAGAGCCGGCTGCACTCCATCAGCAGTGCCCTGTGAGGATCACCAATGAATCATTTAAACAGTTTACAGGATACCGCCGCAGGCAGGACACCAGCAAAAGACCCATCCAGCTGGGTATGAGTACCAGCCGGATACACACCGCTTGCATACCAAACCTCGGACCGAACCATACTATTATCTTTACAAGCTAGCCACAAACTCCTTACCTTCCATAGTGTACCCTCAGTCGGCCTGTAGCGTCACCAAGGCGGACGGGATGAACTTCAGGGTGACGGAGCGTACCGCAGCTAAACAAACAGAGGTGGGGAAGTCGGTCAGCTTTGTGAGAACGTAAAGGCATATTCTTCTTGTCACAGGAATTATACCATATGACCTACGAAATGTTTAGGTGTTGAACCGTACAAAAATACCGGAAGGTAGAAAACTGCCTGTTTTATTTAAGGATTCAAGAATGTGACAGCCTACGCAACCCCTCTGATGAGTGAGACATTCCGGCCTGAAGAGGCGGGGCCGTAGATATCAGTCCTCTTCCTTTAATTGGCGGGGCTGGGCATGGGAGTATAGTTTGCTGGAGGTCTGCAGTATCTAATTTAGGGTTATTTTCACACATTGTAGTTGTATTCACTGGACGTCTCGCACTTTTACCGGGGCTTCGGGCCTGTTTGCAGTAAAACGAAGCAACTTTAATTAAACCAGGCACAGTGAGTGAGTAAGAAGGAAAGGAGAGAGGGGAGGGCGGGTCATGGCAGCGATGTGTCTCTATGTGATTGGACGGACGCCTCAGTCATTCATATATATGTTTTTAACAACCGGAAGTGTAGAACAGAATAAAACAAATTGGTGCCACATGTTGGCATATGCAGTTGAGACACTTTTACACACCTTTGTTTTCCTGATGCATTTGAAGTTTCACTGAGCCCACATAAATGTAGGTTTAATTCCCCAGTGTAAACATTTCTTTCTCACTACAACTTGTGTAGTATGAGTGACACTGTTATCATGCTTATGTCCAGCCCCACAACAAAATTAGCATCACCCCTCATCATCTCCAACTCTTGCAGTGAGCCAAGACTGGTGTCTTGTACAGGCATAGGCAATACCCTTCTCCAGGGGCCCTCCGCCTCTCAGTCCACGGTTCCATTATATCTACTATGGACTAGTGGTCTACGGGCGGCAACGGATACAGTGCTCAAGAGGGTTCAGACTGTGCTCAACAAAGCCTGCAGACTCACCCTGGATGCTGAGTGTGGCATCACACCTGTACTCTGTATGAACGTGCAAACTGGCTGTCATTAAGAAACTGGGTCAAATTCTAGACTTGCATCCTAGGGAAGAAGGCTCTACTGGGTAAAACACCACCTTGTGTAAGCAATTTGATCAAGGCGGCCAGCTCATTGCAGGTTACCAGAGGGAGGACTAGAGGGCCTTAGCTATCCCCTTCCATCACACCTCAGTTGGGCAACATGCATTTGCCTACCGGCCCCCTCTGGATGAATGAACTCCCGGCACCTCTTGGCCACCTGTTGTTTGGCCCAATTCAAAACTGACTTCAAACAGCACCTAATAACACCCCCAAGTGCAGCTGCCCCTAAGTCCAGTCACACCTCTCTGCCCTCCCCAGCAAGCACTAGGCAGGCCTCAGGTACCCCCTTCCTCTGTCCCTTCTCATGACTTGTCGCGGCAATCAGTTGCGTCCATGCTTCTTGGCACCCCACCTTCCCCACTCCCAGTCCGTGGAGTTTCCTAACAGTCACTACTAATGCAGGCTGCCTGACCATGGCCCCTCACACCCCACTATTTACTCTAGCATGTCTTCTCCGCTCAGCCTCCCCTCAGCCCCCATTTCTCCCTATACCTTATAGCCTTCTTCCCCAATCCTTCACCTCCACTGCAGTACCTACCTCTCTTGTACCCCTTTCTTCACCCCACTGCCAGCTATCCCGTCTCTCTGAACTACTGAGAAGGCACGTTGTGGCTGCGTATTCTCCCCTTCACCCCACAAAGTGTTTTCCTTGTTATTTTAACTTGTACCTATGTTTTGAGTTATTCTGTAAGTTCTGAATCCAAGCTGCATCATTTATTGTGATGCACCTTTGCTTTCTCCTATTGTATGTTGTTTTGCAATCTATGAGATGGAACCTTTGTAAAGAGCTTGCGCTCAAAGGTCTTTTCGAATCACTAAATAAATAAATAAAATTGTTAGATGTTAATGCTGATAGCAGTGTATGAATTTCAGCAGAATTTGAAGCAGATGTTCAGAACATTGAACTTGTATGTTGCAGTCAGCTTTATTATTCTGGGTGAGACTTTGAGGCTTGTTTAGGTTTCAGTGCAGCTTGGTGCGAGGCATTACCTCACGCTGTCAGAGTTCATTACTAAACTCTTTTGGGGGTGGGGCTACACTCCATGCAGGAAGTTCTTTTCCATGACATGCATTTGTTTTCTAGAAACCTTCCATATCAGCCCATTTACACTGCCCTCTTTGCAGTGCATTAACCCTGCGCCAGAGGTTGATGTGCTGCAAATATTGCCGTATAGACACTTTCAGAGTGCATTGTGTGCCATTCAGAGCAGTTTTTTGATCCGCTCAGTTGAGGGATCAGCATAGAAGCGGCGATTAAATGGTGGTGTAGACACTTTGCTGTGCTCGCTCCGATAAAACTGTCTCCCTCAACTCCTCTGTGAATTTACAGCCCTCTCCTCGAGCAAACTGCAGCACTGAGAGCGTGGCTGTGTAAACATACAATGCAAGCACAGTGGGAAGGGAGCGGAGCAGATTTCTGAGTGCTGCTGCCGATAAACACAGCTTTGATAACCCAGTGGCAGAGCACCAGGACAGAAGTTAGGAGGGGCCTGGGTTTGATTTCCAGCCTTGAACATTTTTCTTTGTCGCTATAATTTATGTTGTTAACATTTATTTATTTTATAACATTGGGACATATGGAGCAGAAACTTGATTGGGCAACTCCTGGCACCTGACAATGCATTAATGCGGTTATAAAATGGGTCAGGATTTTCTGCCGCCTGATTGGCTGAGAGATACCCTTGGCGTGTCATTGTCAGACGTATTGTGCCAGCGGTACCTCTTCAGTCAAGCAGGACACAGTGCAGGCTGAGATCCATGCCTAGGAAAAGCGTTTTTAAAACAATTCTGTCTGCAGCTTGCTTACAGTTGTCGGCTCCTCCCTCGTTGTTCTGCTGCAATGCAACCAAGATCACAGAACAAAATTGTAAAATACAAATAGTAAATTGTGCTGATTTTTAGTGATCACTAACCGCCTGATTAAATAAAAATGTCATGTACCATACAGCACCACACTGTCTCGACCATCACGCGAGCAATAGTGCTACTACTGGCATAATGTCTCACATGCCACTGTACCATCTACCGTTGTGCTGCACCGTTGGTGACCATCAGCATGGCAGTCTCTCACTCAGTAACTCTCATTATCCCATCTACCCGCGCATCATCGGCGACCCTCAGTGCAGTCGTCTCTCACTCAAGTGATGCTTGAATGGAGGGTGGCTGTGCTGGAACATACGCTTTTCACCCGCACCTGCTAAAATCAGCCCTCTCTTGTTTTGCTTAAATAAAACATCAAAGTGCCATCTTCCTATCAGAGCAGATCAACAACTCTCCATATGGTCATCTCTCTACCACCAAACTGCTATAGTAGCCACCAATGGACCTGGGCACTTTCTACCTGATCCCACTGAACTCCAGACCTGGGCACATTCCACCTAATCCCACTGAACTCCAGACCTGGGCACTTTCTACCTGATCCCACTGAAATCCAGAAACACAGCTTAATACTTAAGTTAAAACAAAAGAAAATGAAAAAAAAACCTTCGTGTGTGTGTGGGGTGGGGGGACACAACACCAACGCCCTCTACTGGATTCTTTTACATATACTCTTATACAAATATACAAGGACAGGGACTATTTTTTCATTTTTTATGTACATTAGCACTCTTTAAAAACTTGCTATCTGAAATTTGTAAATAACATTTTCCACAGGGGGTCCATTTTATAAGCGGAATAAGAGACTCCAAGGTGTAGTTCATGGTCTGATAAGAGCACTTCCCAGGTGCTAAAACCCACTCGGCACAAGCGCCTGCGTGCTCATCACGCACCTCGGGCGGGTTCTTATCAGGCCATAAACCACACCTCTGTCATGTCTTAATGGTTACATGTACTAACTGTTGATGTGAGCAGGTGCAAGGAGAAACATAGACTTTATTGACAGATGGACCGCTTGGCCCACCTAGTCTGCCCATTTCCTACCTACAGGATAGGCCGAGATCCTAGTTAACCAATAGCGTCGTTCTTCCTACCCCCACAAGATTTGCCTTATGTCTGTCCCATGCATTCTTGAATTCTCCCACAGTTTTAGACCCACAACCTCCTCAGGAAGGCTGTTCCATACATCCACTACCCTCTCTGTGAAATAATAGTTCCTCACATTGCCCCGAACCGCCCCCATCTTTAAATTGTGTCCCTTGTTCTTGCACATCTCTTTTTCTGAAAGATGCTACCCTCTTGAACTTTGTTGATTCCACTGAGGTACTTAAATGTTTCTATCATGTCCCCCTCTCCCTCCTTTCCTCAAGGGTATACATATTAAGCTCCTTTAGTCTCTCCTCGTGCGGCTTCTCTTGGAGACCCTGCACCATTTTAGTTGCCCTCCTCTGGACTGCTTCTATCCTGTCTATGTCCTTGCGGAGAGGGGTCTCCAGAACTGGACACAGTACTCTGATGGGGTCTCACCAACTGTCTGTACAGAGGGATAGCAACATCATTGAGCTTTGCAAGCTCTGGTTTGTGCTCCAACGAGCGAGCGTAAAAGCAGACATTTTTTAAGTTCCCGCTTTAAAATGAAATGGAATAAAATATTAAAGTGCAAAGATTATTGTTAGGAATAGTATATCTGAGACATTATTGTGAAACCTGTTTCATTTTATTTGTATTTCAGCCCCTCTTGTTCTGATAAAGGGACACATAAGTCCTGAAATGTTAACAAAAGAATGCTATTATAAATTCTGGGAGCTCACAATATCACTTGCAAAAGAATATATGGAAGAAAAATAAACCAATTAAAAATGTTGATAAAAGGAAGCAGGTCTGGAAAATATTTTCTTGAAAGCAGAGAACATTTCAAGAATACTTTAAAGGTCGAGTCCTCCCATCTCTTATTTACTGCCTTTGCCTTATTGGCAGCTACCTTCACCTCTTTTAGCTTGATCTCTTCCCTCTTTCTTTAGCCATCGTGTACCTTATACCTTCTCCTTGTAGCCACCTTGTACCTTGTGAAGGCCTTTTTGTTGCCGTAGAGCCTCCCATATCTCTTTTGAGAACCAGGTTGGTCTTTTGTGCTTGTTTCTTCGGTGACCTTCCTTGCTCAAGACAGTCACCTCCTGAACTGACCCCTTGATCCGTCCCTACTTTCCTCTACCCCATTGGTCTGGTCTAAACCCACCAAATTTTCCTTAACCCTTTCCCACATCGGCAGAAATCTGCCTGTTTGAGGACCAGAACCACTGCCCTCAAGGAAGGACTGATGTTCCCATCGCCAGTTCAGAGCACGTGGAATTGAGGTCACGGGACCCAAGTGGCTCGCTGACTGCCACTCCAACAACCACCTCTAAGCTGGTAAGCACCAAGTCAAGAATGGAGTCTGGCATGTGCGATCACTGACCACCTGCACCAGTAAGCCATCCTGCATGGTATCAAGCATTGCCTGACTTCAGGTGCTTAGTCATTCCAGACATTCCAGTATGTGTCTGGTAGGTTCAGACCCCTACTATTTCTTGAACCACTTTTGCCATCCATCCCTGATTTCCTTCCCCAGTTCCTTATCTCCTCCTTCTTCTGACCGGTGCTCTTCTTCTTTTGCCTCGGTGGTCTGTACCCCATTCTGATCTTTTTCCAGTTGCCATAGTCAGCTGTATCTAGATCGACTCCATTCCCCCACCTTCCTTCTTGATGACCCCTTCTCTTTAGCCTCTATTTCCTCCCTGATATACAGGGCTGCTCCTCCCCATTTACATTTGCACCTGTCCTTCTATATAAGGTATGCCCTGGAATGCCAGAGGGAGGTGAGGGCAGTAACCTGACTAGGCGTTAGGTCCCAGGTAGGACAGGATAGGATAACACAGGGCAGACTGGATGGACTGATGATCTTTTCAGCTAACATTTTTATGTTATATCCCAGACATTATTCCCAATAGCCTATGTCTCCGTGATGGCTACCAAGTCTAACTCGGTCTCTGCCATCATTGCCTGTCGTTCAGTGACCTTGTCAAACTTTTCAGGTCACCTTACATCCTCACCCCATTTCCTCCTACCTCACTTGTTCTCCAGTTGTTGCCTGCTCCACCCTTCCTTCCCCCCATTGCTCCTCCTGCTTGCCAATGTGCCACAACTCCTACCCTTCCCCTCCTTTTCTGTTCCCTACCTGCCACCATTAGCACCTCTCATCCCCCTCCATTTATGGGGAGTCCCTGCTAGGCACTCCTTTTCCTTCTCCCCACAAGGGCATTTCCAGCATCTGTCTCCCTCTCACTCAATTAAAATGATGATCTAAAGCTGGCCCAGTGGTGTGGAGGGCTGAGGCGCTAATGCCTTTCCTCCTGCCATGCCAGCGACCCGTGTTCAGTGATGATCATGGGTTGCCAGGGGTCAGCCAGGTGCAGGAGGACTGGGTGAGGATTGAGCAGCCTTCAGCTACCACCATGTGGGGCATGGTGGTAGTGTGGAACGATGGAGGAGGCTGGGTGCTGAGCCAGGGGTGGGCGGGATCAGGACCGTTCAGGCCAAGGTGACATGCATGCTTCACGCATGTATGTCCTTGTACTGAGGGCTCCAGAGATGTAAGGGAAGAAAACTGGTGGAAGAATCCACTCACAGCAACAGTGATGACTGCCCTTTGCAGGCACCACACGGTGGCCTGGCATCTGCTCCAGTCCTGTGGCAGAGGATGCTGCGGCAAGGTAAATCCTGGAGGGCCGGGTGACGGGCTGGGGTGGGCAGTCTGATGGGTCACCTTGGGGTGGCAGACAGAGAAAGGAAATGATGGAAAAATAAAAATGATTCAGCTAGGCATCTGGCTTCTGCCAAAGCATGCTTGTTTCCTCCTTTGTTAGATGAAGGCCATCTCCTTAAATAGACTTCTATCACTGAAGTTCCCCAGTCTCCAACAAATCCATACCCTTCCTCTTAACACCACCTCTTCAACCAGACAGTGAATGCCTCAGTTTCCTCCTACTTCTCCTTCTCTCCCCTCTGTCCCATACCAGTAGGATGTCTGAAAATGTCAGTGGGCACTGCCTTCCCTTCAACTCCCTTGGCTACGGAAGTTTGTTTAATATCTGCCAGACTTTTGTTTGCCAGGTCATTTGTACCTAAGTGCACAGGACATGAGGCACCTCCCCATCCTGTCAATCATCTTTCCTGTCCTGTCCTTATCTGTCACGGCCAATGTGCCTATCAGGCAGCTGCCCCCCATCCTTTGCCTCTCCAGAGCCCTTACCATAGAATCCCTGACTAGGTACCCCACTGGCTGCCTTCTTTTCCCCATTATCCTGCTGAGTGTTGCACTCCCTGCCTGATCCTTCTTGAACTGTCTCACAACCTCCACCAGTAAAGTCGGTAACTGCCTCCTCCAGGGGTACAAAATGGTTTGCAGCCACTACCAAGGGACAGTGCTTCACCCCACAAACTGTTTCTTTCCACATTTTCTCCTTCTCACCATCCTCCAACCCCCTCAGCCAGTAAGCCCCTGGGAGGGCTGTGGGTGGTGGTTCTGGATTCCAGAACAGTTGATGCACAGCAGGAGTATGTTTCCCCATGCTGTCTGTAGCTGCACATGGAGCTCCTTAAAACCTCATATATATGGGGCAGTGACCCACTCTCTGGAGTGTAGCCCAAGGGAATGATCACCCCACACTGGCTAGCTCTTTCCCGTCATACCCACCTTTCATTTAAAGCGATAACGCGTTAGTTGTGCCACTGTGCAAGGCAATAATGTGATTGTTGAGGGAATAAAGTGAAAGACTTAAGGCTGAGTACTTTATTTTATGAGACAATCACATTTTCTAAGAATAGTGGCCTTACTACCGATTATAACTATTAAGCTCCATGTGTTTGCTGCTGTGAATGTAGACCAATCAGAATGCAAGAAAGAGGATACTGTCACTACTGTTGTTTTATTGACAACAGAATGACTCTTCTTAGCACTGAGCAGTCATTGTATTGAGAACAAAATAACTGGTGTGAGTTTGCTAAGAAATAAGGTGTGTGCAACCCTGGCTTCTGATTGGAGGAGGAGAAGGTCCACATCTAGTATAATATTAAATAATAGTCAAGCTCAGTTTTTGACTAATGTAATACCTAACACTAAACCCCTAACTTCATTGATTCCTCGGAGTCCCTTCCTACTGCTATGTCACCCTAGCCTAGAAAGGATGTCCTCCCTCTAGCTGGAAATATCCTGTTATACTTTATCTCGCCACCTTAACTTGTGTGCCTACCGCTGCCTTCCAGCACTTATCACTTCCATCCTTAGCTCTCCTCAGATCCCATTCCCTCATTACTGTGTTACCCTACTCCTAGGCAGGGTGTTCCATCCCCAGGTAAGAACACAGACCTTCTTTGTGTAGGAACAATGTTCTTAAGACATTGTTGAGCTGGGGGATCACATTGTGGCCTTTTTCCCTTATTGCTTACAGGATGATGACCTCCACAGCTGCTTCAGGTGCCTTCTTCAACAACCTATTATGTGAAGAAAAATAAGTATGGACATAAAAATACAGTGTTTTCATGCACATTTTATCCTATAGCACTCTACTAGCAGTGAGTGAGACGGATAGTGAAGTGACTGTAAACCTGTAGTGGCAGCCATTCCACTCATCAACACCCACAAACAGATATGGACAGTTGCTTGATCCAGTTCTGTGGGAAGGAAACGTTGGCTAGGATGCCTTGGAATGTCCCCATCTGTCATGAAAAGTGCCTGGATTCTTTTACTTCCACCTGGACACCATCAAGAACAGCACCAGAGATGGGCAGAAGGGACAACAGTTTATTGTCTCATTTGAAGGATAGCAATCCTTATTTTATTTATTTGTAAAATCAGTTTACAACCTTTGAGCCAGAGGCTCGTTTCCAAAGGTACTTCATCACATAAAGACATACATTGTGTTTTTGGTTACATAAGCGTGGGTTTGCAAAACAATGAGGCGTTCAACAGGCGCCACGTCACACTGTGGTCAGACAAATACATTTGGGTTACAGGGTACATGTAAGTTGAGAACAGGTGTTACACAAGTTGGTATCAATAGTGAGCAATCTAGTAGGTAAACACTGAAACAGCTGGTACTGGCCAGGTTAAACATAGGCACGGTGTACAGGAAGTGGTGGTGGGGATGGCTAGGTGGAGAGCCGCCCGAGGCGTTGTCAAGAGATGTAGAGGTGGAGGCTACTTTCCAGAGACAGGAGCAGTTACGAGTGTTGATGATGTGGTTTCAAGGGTGGTTTGAACTTAGAGATGGTGGTGGCATTGGAGATGGGGGCAGGGAGAGAGTTAAACCAGGTTGGGGCTCTATAGCAGAAGGACCTCTGGCCACGGCTGGTTCTTGATCTGGGGACCATTAGAGTGGTCTTGTTGGAAGACCGTGTTGCAATAATGGGAGGGCTCTGGTGGATGGATGCCGTTACCCAGGGGGAGAGCCGAGTAGGGTTTTTGTGAGGAGACAGGTTTGGTATTGGAGCCGTTCATCCAGGGTAAGCAAATTAGCCTCAACATACAGCTGACATGTGAGTGAGCCTGGGGCACCAGTAATCAATCTGCAGGCTTTGTTCACGGTTATGAATTTTTTGAGTGCAGTGGTGTCGGCAGCACTATAGACTGGTAGGCCATAGTCTACAAGGGACAGAACGGATGATGTAACAGCGAGCGGAGAGCATTTGGGGAAGGCAGGTTCTATATGAGAAGAATGCCCAACCCGTGTTAGTGGCGGATGTTAGGGCATCGATGTGGTTGTGAAATGTGAGGGCTGAGTCGAAGGTAACCCCAAGGTATTTGTAGGAGCAGACTTGTTCCAGTGGCTGATTGGTACTTGGAAGGATATAGAGTGGGTGGTTGCTAGCTTTGTTTTGGGGTGGGAAAAGAGCATACTTTGGTCTTTTAAGATTGATGACCAGTCTGTGCTCCTTAAACCAGGTCGGCACTGTTGAAAGACTGCTGTAGGGTGTCCTGGAGGGAGCCGGATTGCGGTGGGTGGCAAAAGGACAGCGTCATCTGCATACAGTAGAATTTTGCCAGGGCATGCACTGGGCAGGGTGTTCAGATAGAGGCGAGAAGAGAGGGGCCCAGGATGGAGCCTTGGGGACCCAGAGTGAATGGGATGGGTATCGGAGACTGTGCTATTGATTTTTACACACTGCGATCGAAAGGCCAAGATAGCTCGTGCACCATGCTAAGTGGCCAGCTGAGAGACCAGTGTGGCAGAGTGCATTCAGCAGAAGTGGATGGGAGACGGTGTGAAGGCCTTTGAGAGGTCAATGAACACTGCACCAGCTAGGAGCTGGTATCCAAGGAGGAGTGTAGGAAGTTGGAGAAATTCAATTAGGGCAGTGCTGGTACTGTGACCAGCACAGAAGCCATGTTGCTCTGGGCATACAATGTTATGCTTAGCCAGATAATCAGTGATTTGAATGGCCACCACTTTCTCCAGGGCTTTAGAGAGGGGGAGGATGGAGATTGGCCGGTAGTTGTTCCGATGACCTGTCGCCCCTTTATGAATTGGTGTGATAATGGCTGTTTTCCAAGCTGTGGGAAATTGTCCCAGGCAGAATGACTGGTTAATTAGGCTGGTGAGTGGGGCAAGGACTTCATCTAGCACCAGCCTGAGGATACTGGGGTCCAGTGAGTCACTGCCGGGACTGTTGCCATTCAAAGCTTTGACTAGGATGGGTCTGGCTTCCCGGTGGAAATCTTGCGCAGGTGGAAGCTGGGGCGCTGGAGGACAGGGGAGGTTGGTTGGGGAGGTCAAAGAAATTACTAGGGAGGACTGAGCTAAGGTCAGTGGAAGCGGTGTTGAACCAGTTAGCTATGGTGGCAGGCTCAGTGGTGGTAATGCCATTTCTAGTGAGCCGGGATGGGGCAGGGGAGCGAGCTTTCCGTTAAGTTGCTTAATATTATCCCAGAAAGTCCGGGCCAGAGCTCCAGGAGGAGGTAAGGAGGCCTGGTAATGGTCGTCTTGGCTTTCCTGATGGCCCATGAGCACTTATTCCGGCTGCATTGTAAGCCTGCCTATCAGACAGATGACCCGTTTCAGTGGCAAGGTGCCAGAGGTTATCCTGATTCCTTAGTAATTGTAGAAGGGCCGGGCTAACCCAAGGTGCATTCTGTTTTTGGACCGGATTTTGGTGAGGGGCAAAGAGATCACAGGCCATGTTGAAGGTGTGAGTGAAGAAGGCGAGGGCAGTGTCAATGTCAGTAGCATGATGAATGGGGACCAGTTTATCTGGGTGAGGAATACTTTAAGTTTTTCAGCCCACCAGGGCGGAGGCGCCTAGGAGGGTGGTCTGGGCTTTGGGTTTGGGATTGAGACTGCCCAATGAAATAGGATAGGAGAGTGGTCACTTAGGGAGTCTGGGAGGACCTGGATGTTTTGGATTTTATGGATTGATTAGTTATAATGACATCCAGAAGGGTGCTGGTACCTCTCTTAGGGTTTATTCTTGTGGGCTGGGTGACGAAGTCAGGTCTTGGGCGGCAAATGAGTCTCTGATCGCAGATGAGGAGGTGCTGAGCCAATTTACATTAAGGTCTCCAACTAGGATTTGCTCTGCCTTATGGTGGAGGGTTGCCAGGTAGTCCGTTAAAGATACCAGGGCCGGTGCTGGTTCTTTGGAGGAGCGTAGCTGTGGTGAGATAGAGAGGGCTCCTAGAGGGTCCGGGGTGAGTTTGAGGGTAAGAGCCTGGGCCCCATTTACAAGGGCAGGGGTGGGGAGTGCGTGTCCAAGTATTGTGTCCCTAGTGTAGATTACAGCCACCCCTCGTTTGCCTACTCGGTCCTCCGTGTATAAGGTATAGCCTGGAAGGGAAAGCAAATGAGTCAGGGGTGGATTTGGATGCAGTCATGTTTCAACCAGGGCTATGATGTCTGGTTGATGGAGCCAAGGCCCAGCACTGTAAGGTGTCAAATTTCTTCAGCAGGCTGCATATGTTCATGGAGGCTACTTGAAGACCAATGGGCTGGGTGGGTGGGTGGGGGCAGGGCCTGGGTTGGGATGTATGTTCCCTGTTAGGAGTAGAAGAAGGAGAAGTGCTCTGGTCAGAGGGTGCCAGATGGAGAGTTTACACGGGAGTGATAGGATGAGGAAGGGGTTTAGTAGAACAGGGGTGGGTAGGGCAGCACAGGCAGAGAAGGCTTGTGTGATCAGAAGCGCAAGGGAGCTGGGGGAGGAAGGTAATGTCTGGATGGGGGATGAGGTGGAGGAGCACATGGGTGTGTGGAGGAGGAGGGAGGGAGGAGCAGTGGTAAAGGAGGAGGGAGGACAGGAGGGTAGGTAGGAACACTGGAGTAGTGAGGCTGAGGTTAATAGGGACACTAGGGTTGGTGGAAGGCAAAGAAGGAGGAGGAGAAGAGAGAGGCTGGCAAGCAGGGGTGACATGCATAGTTGGTAAGGCATCCTGGCAGTACAGCACCCAAGGGCCAGCATTTGTGGGGGTATGCCCATGTCCTGGTGTGGGACAGAACCCACAATCTTCAGGCCCAGAGTCGGATGTGCTACCAACTGAACCATGTTGACAGCACTCCCTAGTAACATTGTGCTGGCAATATAACCTAGAGGTTAGAGTAATTAGCTGTGAATGAGCTTGGTACTTGAAGAACTGGGTTTGAATCTCTCAGCCTCCACTTACATACTGTGTGACTCTTGAGCAAGTCACTTAACCAGCCAGTAGCTCCCAGGTCGACTCCTGGAAACAGGCACTTGTGCTTAGTGGGCCTTACCAGTTAACAAAGACTAAAATAAAAATAAATTACCTGTTTAATGCAGCTTCTCCAGACCTTTGGCCATCAGATTCCTCATCTTGACAAAGTCTGCCTCTCCGATGTTCAGGGTACTGGTGGGTGAGGCCTGGCTAGTCTTTCCTGGCACCAGGGTGAAAATTACCAAACTGTGGTGAAGTGTCTCCCAAGGATAACAAAATAGCACAGCAAACCAGCCCATTAAAAATGAAATCAAATTGACTCAGTGGCACGGAGTGAAGGGTTCGCTTGGCACGCTGGCGACCCTGGTTCACACCCCGAGCCTGGTACCAGGAGCAGAGACTGGCAGGGAGGGACCTACAAGTGTCTATTGGACGCTTCCTCCTGGGGGCATGCCCTGCACGCCCCCACCTCTCAAGGATGCCATCTCTTCACAGTCAAGACATGGGGATCTGAAAATACAGGCTCCTGCTGACAGAATGATGAGCGCCCGCCTGTACCACCACAAAGCCCCGGACTAGCCTGGAACGATCCCTGCAACCTACCAGGGATATGGAGTTTGTCTACAGGCACATCCCCTCAAAGGAGAGCACCCTCCCGACACAGAGATTGGTCCAGTTTACCCAATGGTAAGGCTGGTTGGCAGGGTCAGGAGAATGGTGGTGTGGGGTCAGAACATTTCAGTGGGGTAGAGCATTTCAGCGACCCTAATGACAGCCATTCAAATGGTGCCAGTGACATGAAGAAAGGGACTACTTTTTCTTCTCCAAAACAAAAAAAATGCATCTTTTATTACATATCCCCTGTTTGCCAATTTTATAAGGCATTCCAGGGTGGTGGGCTGTACGTGATGAGCACAATTTCTTGGTGGTTGAAGGTATCTGACTTACGACAGTATGTACAGGTTGCAGGAAACATATAACAGGACCATCTGTCCCAAGCCCATACAGCTGTTAACAGGATCGAAAACAGACCTACTGTTTGTAGGTTTAGAAATGCACCCACTTTATTTAGCCCTACATATCAGAAACAGTAAAAAAGCAACAAAGGCTGATGCCCCAGTGGCAGAGCAGGGAGGGGAGCAGAGCTTAGACCTCCTTTTATCACCAGATTACCCCAAATTGAGGGCTTTTCACCATGCACCCCACTAACAATGTCTAGCGCCACTCCCTGTGATACTGCTAGATCCCCCATGGCCTCTGATTTTTAGTGCCAGGATTGTTACTTCCTCAAGGAACATTGCAGTTAGGAATTAGTAAAACAATCACAGTGGATGTTGGAGGGACACTGTCAACCCCTCAGAACTCAAGATGTCCCTTGTTTAAAAACACTTTTGTGATTGGTCACATTCATAGAGACTGTTTATGTAATGGTAGTTTGATTCTGATTCCTTTCTATTAAAACGTGAAAACACATTGCCCGCCATACTGGTGTCACCACACAAAACAAGAGCAGCCTCGGCTGAGCCTGGAACATAAGAGTAATAATATAACTGATCCAATTGGAAATATTCAATATCTTTAACGACTACGTTTGTGATTATGAGAAACATTGCTCTTGTTTTAACTGCAGCCCCTCACATGGCAGAATTCACAGAATTACCATTATTAACCGTCCATTATTTTATTTTAAGGCAGTCACCATTGGGCAGGTATACAAATTCTTAAGGGTATTCAAATGAACAAATCTGCCAGGGCTGAGGATACTCACCCTAAGTTCTTACGATTAGCTGCTCCAGCAATAGCCTAGCCAGAAACTAGGTTAATCAATCTTTCTTTCAATTCCAGCAAGTACCTGACCTTTGGAGGTGCGCTTAGGTAGTTACACTATTCAAAAACATAGAAAATGTTGGCAGATAAGGACAGCTAGGCCCATCCAGTCTGCCTGTAAGCCCTGTACTTGTATGTGGCTCTGAACCTATCTGGTCAGTGACTTTTCATCACTCCCTTCCACCTCAAGGTTCCCTTGTGCCTGTCCCAGGCATGTTTAAAACCCTCCACTGTGGTTGCTTCTACCACCTCCTGTGGCAGATCGTTCCATGTGTTCACCACCCTCTCCATGAAGAAAAACTTTCTCACATTTTCTCTTAATCTGCCCCTTCCATTTCATATCATGCCCCTCATTCTTGTACTCCTTCTACATTTGAAATGTCTCCCCTGCACCTTGTTTATGCCCTTGAGGTACTTGAAAGTTTCTATCATGTCTCCCCACTCCCTCCTTTCCTCTAGTGAGTACATGTTGAGGTCCTTTAATCTCTCCTCATATGTCTTGGGGTGCAAGCCCTGTACCATCTTAGTCACCCCTTCTCTGGACCGCCTCCACCTTGTCAATGTTCTTGCACAGGTATGGCCTCCAGAATTGCACACAGTACTCTAGGTGAGGCCTCACTAGTGTTTTATACAATGGTATCACCACCTCCCGCCTTCTGCTAGTGATACCTCTGCCTGTGCACCCAGCATGCCACTAGCCCTCCCTGAAGCAGAATTTGTGCTCTGTTTCACCACCCTGAGGTCATCAGAAATGATAACTCCCAGGTCCCGCTTCTTCCTTGGTGATCGTCAGCACTTCTGCCCCCCCACCCCATCCTGTAGCTCTCTCCAGGGTTCCTTCTCCCCAAGTGCATTATTTTGCATTGAACCTCAGTTGCCACACCTCAGACCATTTTTCAATCTTCCCCAGGTCCTCCTTATTTTCTCCTCCCTTCTGGAGTATCTACCCTATTGCAGATCTTGGTGTCATCAGCAAACAGGCAGACCTTTCCTTCCAGCCTTTTGCAATGTCACTAATAAAGACATTGAAAAGGGTTGGCCCAAGGACTGATCCCTGAGGTACTCCACTTGTCACCCACCACTCCGTGGATTGGATCCCATTTACTACCACCCTCTGCCTCCTGTCCTCAGTCAGTTTCTGACCCAGTTTATCACCATGTGCCCCATGCCTAGACTACCCATCTTGTTTGCCAGCCTTCTATGTGGGACAGTGTTGAAGGCCTTGCTAAAAGGCAATGTGAGAGTAATGCACAGTTATAGACCCATATCTGTTCTGTCAGTGTTGGCAAAGGTTAAGGAAAGGCGTTCACACTCAAATGACTGACTACCTAGAGGACTACCACTTACTGAGAGAGCAGTTGCATGGGTTTCATCATAATCATGGAACAGATTCTGCCTTTGGTGGGTTCACAGGAATTGTATATAGAGTTATGGATAAAGGACTGATGACAGGAGTAGTGTTCATAGACCTTACAAAACATTTTACCTGGTAGACCATAGTTTATTGATTACTAAGCTAAAAATGGATTTTTATTTATTTTTATTTGAAAAGGTCTCACCAGAAAAGGCAACATGAGCTATAAACAGTTTGTTTCAGAAGCGGCCTGGGGAGAGAGTACACAAATGGGAGGACAGAGCAAGTCAAATAATCAAAATACATGACAGTGCAGAACAAATACATACAGTGTTGTGCTAGTACAATGGAATACAAAATACCAAGCAATCAACTACCTAAATGCAAAACAAATACATGCAGTGTTGCATTAATGTAGTCAGTACTAATCAGTATGAGACACAGAAATTGATGTAAACAGGGAGTGGTATATACATAGTGAGGCCAAGATATGGGGGGCGACATAGTCACTGGGGGTGGTGGTGGACACTAGGCAGATAGCACTGGTAGCATTAGGCAGTCAGTCGTAGTTAGACAGCACAGGTAACTTTATGTGGTCATAGCTATAGCATAGATATGGGGACGGTGAGATGAGGGAGGGGTGAGAAGGGTAAGAGAATGTGGTGGGTCAAGTTGATGGAGAATTGCTAGGAGAGATGACTATATAAGGTACCGATCTAGCATTAAGGATTTAGATATAAAGATGGTATGTGAGGAGTAGGACTGGGGAGGTGTTAGGTGTAGATATTGAGCAGCGGGAAGGGTGGCAGCAGCAAGATGGCGAGTAAGGTGCAGGTTAAGGTCGGAAAAGCCAGTATTTAAGAGTAAGAGTAGCTAAGTGCTCAATGAAGTTTTGGAAGGGAGTAATGCATGGGAGGTAGGGAGGAGAGCTGGATGGGAGAGAGGAGTTACTACAGGAGAGGCAGGAGGGAGGTAGGGAGGAGGGAAGGGAACACATCAATCCTCCATGATGCTGAAAGCACTGTGGGAGGGGAGGGCTAGGAGGGAGATGGGGTGGGCAGGTCAGGAACTAAACCCCAGGAACTGAGTCCCCTTCAGGATGCTGAGAACCCTGCAAGGCGACATGGCCCTGGAGGGTAGTGGGGAGGCGAGAGGGGGCAGGGGTGGATAAGGTAAGGAGCATTAGTTAGAGGTAGCAGGGAGGTGGTGGGAGGAGTGGGTGGAGGGGCGGAGGGGTAGGTGGGCATGGCAGATGGGGTATTATGGGAGAGAGAGGCATTAGGTGCAGATACAGGGATGAACAGAGTGCGACGGTGGAAGAGGAGAGAAGAGAGAGAGGGACTGGGCAGAGCGGATTTCTAGGGGAAGGAGTACCAGATTACAGGGAAATTGTAGGAGAAGGCGGTGCAGCCAGATGATGTACCAATGAGGGAGGGAAGAGTCCTATGGGTGGTGGCGCGAAGGAATAGCAGGATGGGAGAGGGTTGACAGGAGGAGGACATGTAGGAGGTAGAGAACCAAGCCAGAACTTCCCAACTAGATTTGCGATATGTGAGAGGCATCTGTCATGGAGAGAGGGAAGGCAGAGTGAAGAGTAAAGGTCACAGTGGTGAGTGTGAGGGGAGCAACCAAGAATGAAGTGGCAGAAGGAGTTGAAGAGAGTGTCCAGTCTGGCAAGGGTGGTTGTCGGAGTGGAGTTATAGACCACGTGTCCGAAGTCAAACACAGGGAGAATCATCTTTGGATGATTTCACGCCTGGCATGTTGTGGGAGGCATCGCGATGTCGGTGAGGGTGACTAGCCTAGGAGAAGTTTTTATGGATGGCTTCAGTATGGACCCCAAGTCAAGATTCTTGTCCAGCCATAGCCCAAGGTGTTTGAATGTGGCAACATCGCCCAGTGTGGAGCCAGCGAACGTGTGAAAGGTAGGAGAAGACACAAGCCTTGCCAGTCTTTGTTTGGAGCTGAATGTCATAGATACTGTTTTTATATATTCATGGAGAGTTGATTAGCAGTAAACCAGCGTTGGACGTTGTTACAGTCCAGCTGACGGCTGGTGGTCACCTCAGAGGGGGAGTTTCGAGGGACAAATAGCACCATATCGTCATCACCCATGTGTATGCATGAGGGCATGCAGGCTTTTGGGAGATCGTTCAGAAATATGGAAATAAAATAGGACCAAATATCGAGCCTTGGGGACACCTGAGGTGATTGGGGGAGAGGAGTTGCCAATTCTGACAGATTGGGAGGCGGCCTGTGAGGTGAGGCGGAACCAGATTGTGGCAGAGTCAGAGAGACCAGCAGCAGGAAGCTTGCTGAGGAGGAGAAGTGGGAGACAGTGTTGAAGGCTTTGGCCAAGTTACAAAAATAGCTTAGGCGAAGCATCCTGATCCATGCTTGAGAGAATGGAATCAGTGAACCATAGGAGGGAGGTGGTGGTGGGTGGTTCTTATGAAAGCCAGCCTGGAAAGGAGGAAAAGGAGGATGAGTTGAGGAAGGAGGAGAGTTGTTCCAGGACCAGATGCTCTTGTAGTTTCGCCAGAGAAGGAGTAGAGATGGGCGAAGTTGCTGGGATCCAAAGTGTCCCCACCTTTGGGAAGCGGGATCACTGTAGTAGATTTCCAAGCATCTGGCATGGTGGCGTGCAGAAAGGAGAGGTTTAGAAGATTTGTCAATGGCAGGGCAATTGAGAATGCAGAGTGGTGAAGAAGCTAGGGTCTAGGCCATCGGGGCTCTTTTCCCTTGGATGGGTTCAGGGCAAGTAGTATGCATAGTGTGTCATCTGGGAATATGGGCTTGAAAGAGGGTGGCGGAGGGGGATGGAGTCAGCGGGGAGACAGAAGGTGGATCAGGGAAGCCCAGGGGCAGCACCAGGAGTGATGCAAGCAGGAGGAGGCACAGATGGTAAAGTACTTGTCAAACACGGTGGCCACAGAGAGAGGGCCATCAATTGTGTGGGTGCCATTTTAGAACCAGAGAAGAGGAGTGGATGGGAAGAGAACAGGGCATGGATAACCTTCCAGAATTTAGACGGATTGTTGATGTTATCCTGGAAGGAGGATTGAAGTACTCTGCTTCGCAAGGCCTTGGTGCAAGTATTGCAGAGCGGCGATAATGTTGAGGTGTGGGAGACAGCCGTGGTTTTGTACACAGCCCAGGCTTTGTCTCTTGCCGTTGTATGCTATATGTTCTGCAGTGACCCAGGAGGTGGTTCCCTTAGGCCTGCATTTTTGAATGGGGGCATGACGGTCCCATATGTTCAGGAACTGGGAAGAAAAGAAGGTCAGGGCTGAGTTGATGGAGGGGCAGAGGCGTAGGAGACAAGTCAATATTGGACAAATCATTATGTAGGGATGAGTAGGGAGTGGTATGAGTGAGAATTGAGAATGACAGGGTGACTGTGCAGTGGATTTATGCACACTGTAGACCATGTGATGGTCACTGAGGGCATCAGGGAGAGTACCAGAGATTATGACATGGTGGGAGGTCAGCTCAGTCGATTAGAGAATGCTTGCCTGATTTGTGGTTAAGCGCATGGGGCGGAAATTTATTTATTTTTATTTAGTTTTGTTGACCAGGTAAGTGCACTAGACAAATCCTGCCTATTTTCAGGCACAACCTGGGGAGGGGGATACAGATGAATGCCAAGTGACCTTGAATCAGATTAAGCTGTTGGTGGTATTTTTAGTGAATGAGGGAAATTTGGCCAGGACACCGAGGAAATTCCCTACTCTGAGTAGGTGGAGCCTTTGCTGGCTGCAAGATGGCCAGTTCGCATGATCCCCTGGAGGAGATGGGCGCTGTTAGCTCAGGAGGTCGGCCTCCTCCTCTGTGCTACCTTCTCAAGAGGCCCCAGATGCATGTCTTGCTGTTGCTGATGTTAGTAATACGACTATTTTTGAATTTGACTCCGTTCTTGAAACGACCCTAAAGAAGTTGTTTCCAGTCTACCTGATGTGCAAAGTGGCTCAGCGTTCAGTTCCAGTCTTCAGGAGCAGCGCGAGCGTTAGTCCTGCAATTGCAGCTTTAGATTCGCATTGCAAGTTTCGCGCAGGCATCGCCGACGCTTCACTTCTTTGTTCTCTTCTTGGCGACGTCGGGCATTGAAAGCCCCCAGTCGATGGCCTACCGATGGATTCGGCTTCTGTTCCTGCTGTGGAGAATTTCTTCAGCCCCCTGCCACTGCTGTTTCTCGGACTACTTCAAATGACCCACTTCGACTACCGACGTCCGGAAAAGGCCAGATTCTGAAATCCCTGCAGCTATTCCCTACTCTGTAAGTGACTTTAGCGCTTACAACTGCTTCCGCTTCATTTTCGGAGAAACCCACAGTATTTTTTTTCTCAGCTACACAGGAACCTGGCTGGTCCAAACGAGGGGTTCCTTATTCCCAAAAAATTAAATCTGGCCAAAATACTGATTTAGACTGGTCACCAGAGTCAGCTTTATTACATGCTGGCTGGGAAAGAGATATTGAAGGACTTGGACTTCTGATTCTCAGGACCCTGTCTACATTAATATGCTTCAAAACTCTGCTAAGAATAATGACCTGAGCTCCAACGAACCCCGGGTGTGACTCTTTCTTCTTCTACTGTTACTAGTGACACTATTGTTGTTTCTAAGTCTATTTCTACTGTACCTGAACCCACTACTGTTTTCTCAGGACCTACTTTTGTTACCTACTGTTGCTGCATAAAGTTCAACATTTAAACTTACTGATTTATTTTCTCCAAAGGCGAACCTGCACCTAGGAGGAATGCGTACGCTTGCTTTATAAGGGTGGATTAGAACTCCCACCAGATCGTTTGTATATAGCTAAAACCCTCCTTAAGAGTTCCATGAAGTTTTTTTCTTCTGAGATTTTTGCCCTGATTAATATAGGTAATTCCAATTTTGATGTTAGTTTTAAACAAATGTCTGGCTTGATAGATTCTGGGCCCAATGTGACAAACTTCAGACTACACCCATTTGGTCCCCCTTCCAGGCCATCCCTCTCACCAAACCTGCCATTCGTAACATTACTGTTGTTTTTAAAATGAGGGAGTTCACATTGAAGACATTTTATTTTGGTTAAACAAGCTGTGAAGTCTTGAATAGGCCTACCCTAATCTAGACTCTGAACAGATTTGGGATGGCAGTTGGAAGGTCCGTGTTAGCTTTTTTCCACTAACACTGGCCCCACGACATTTGCCTAATTTTTTCTTTTCTAGGTAAAGACAAGGGCTTCATTTTTTACACCGGACAACCCAAGTCCTGTTTTAAATGTGGGTCACGTACCCATTTAAGTTCGGCATGAGTACCCTTAAATGTAGCCACTGCTTTGAATACGGGTCATATTGCAGCTAAATGTACTAATTCATTTAGTGTAACTTATGTGAGGATCACACAGATGGCAGGTGCCCTGGGCCTCTCATAACAGAGAAGATTGTCCCTCTCATGATGGCATTATTACTGTTGCTCAACAGTCACTTGCCCATAGTCTAGCTTCCTCTAATTCAGAGGTTACCCTCCTCCGGTAGTTGGAGATGTCTCTTCTGTTCCAGTTTTCCAACCCTCTTTTCCTGTTATACCTACTCCTACTGCCATTGTGGTTTCCCTGATACTACCCGTTATTCCAGATATGGATATGCCCCCCCTCGGGTCAAGGGGAGATAATTTTAGTTTACCACTGTTACCCATAAGCGGACTAGGAAGGGTTTAGCTGTTGCTACTCGTAGTAAGGAACCCCTGCGGAACTGGCAAACCTCTAACAAATTTGCGGTTTAGCCACAGATTTTTCAGACAAAGACTCGGGGTGAGGATACTGATTCTCCTCCTCTCCTTTCTTTCCCGGATGGGGGTGATGGGGCTAATCACGGATCCCATTGCAAAAACGTACTAGGCAGCGATGAAGGGGTAAGTCACCACCTATTACTTAAATCCTGTCTTCCTTAAAGATCTGCTCTTTAAATGTGAACAGCATTAAAGGAAGAGAAAATTAGGGGATTTTTTAACCCTTTCTGATTTACAGTGTGACATTATCTGCCTTGTTGACACTAGATTAAAGACCCATGGGGAATTATTCCAGGCCTCTAAGGCATGGACTGTAGAGTCTTCTTTTGGTCTGTTGGACCTGATACTTGTGATGGGGTCGGGATATTGTTCTCCAGCTCTAATTTTACAGTCTCTAGACTTGTAGATATTTCCCTGGTAGAGCTTTTGTTATTAGATTTCTCATATAAATCTGAGAGATTTCGTATGATTGGGACCTCTCACGCCTCAAACCAAGGCTCAGAGGGCTTCCTTTTCACCAAATTAAGCCCTACCTTTTTCATCCAGATTACTCCTATGGGTCGGAGATTTCAATTATGCCTACATCAAACAGATCGAGCCTAAAGACTTCCAAGTTATTTTGTGACTCTGTGGCTTTAAATAGTGTGGTCTCTATGGCCAAGCTTGTGGATGTTTATAGACATTTCCATAAAACAGGTGGGTCCACTTTTTAAAGGGTCCTTACATACTAGGATAGATTTTCTTTTTTATCTAAGATTTTGATTTTACTTTCCTGTACAACTGTGTCACCGAATTTTCAGATCACGTTGCCTCTATGTGCCACTTTTTCTGGGACTCTGCTCCTAGATGTTAGAAAGCCAGTTGGCGTCTTAATGATTCTCTACTTAATGACCCTCTTTTTCTTAAACTTTGGCACAAAGAGTTTACAGCTCGGTTGTCAGTAGTTGATTTTTATGATACTGGGATGGATTGGTGGGAGAATCTAAGCTAAGCTGGAAACAGTTTTTTCAGAAGGTAGCGGCAAAAAACAGAATACTAAATATTTGTCTTATCTGTCACTACGGCATCAGCTACAGCACCTATTCTCTTTAGCTAGCTCTACTACTCATGATTTTAGCTCTCAGATTAGTGAGGTCAGCGCTAAAATGAGGTTATCCAGTATAATCGTGCTTGACTCTTTGGGTCAGGAGGCCGTTTTGGCACTCATCTTACTAAAGGTTGTTTAGACCCATTTAAGGCCTGTAAAGATAGAGTTGAAGCTAAATTAATTACTCTCTATTGTCTCCATCGGGGAGTTACTTAAGAAACCTGAGGATTTGCTTCACTGTGTTGAAAATTATGTTTTCAACATGTTTGGCACTAAAGCTGACCTTGACAATGCGGATCATTTTCTTCGCTCACTGTCCTTACCTCAGCTTTGGACTCTGATCGAACAAGCTTTCTTGGTCATTACTGAACCAGAGGTCTTGGCGGCCATTACTAGTTTAAAATCACATTCTGTTCGGGGTCTGATGGCTAACCCACATTTTTTCAAGACTTTCTCTGCTGATCTTGTTCCGGTTCTAACTATTCTCTATAATGAGATGTTACATTCTGATGCCTTGGCTACTTCTATGAAAAGACGCTTTACTGATTTTACTGTTTAAGAAAAAAGGGATCCTTGACATTACAAATTGGAGACCAATCAGTCTGCTTAATGTGGATTATAAGATCCTTGCCAAAATTTTTATCTAGAATGATTACTTTGGCATCACACATGATTAGCTAACTCAAACCTGTGGTATCCCAGGCAGGCATCTTTCTGACAATTTGATTTTATTGAGAGAATTGTTTACTCTGGGACAACAAAATGCTGTAACAGGATGGATTATAAGTTTAGACCAGGAAAAAGCATTTGATACAGTCTCTCATGAGTTCTTATTTCTAGCCCTGAAGGCTTTTGGGTTCCCAGTATGCTTCCTTTCCTGGCTTCGTTTATTATATAGGAATGTTGTATCACGTCCTAATGTGAGCGGCTGGATGAAGCGATCTCTATTCTACAGCCCGTGCAGTGCATCAGGGTGCCCGTTAAGTCACTTTATTATATACCTTTTTATTGATACTCTTTTGAGAGCCTTTTTTCTTTGCCCACAGATTATTGGGTTGCTCTGTACTCCTCCTCTTTACCACTTAAAATATTAGCTTATGCGGATGATTTAATTTTGGCTGTGGATTCTTCCACGTAAACAAGAGGATATTGTTCAGGTTTTACAGGCATTCTCTTCTGTTTCAGGTTCTAAGATAAATTTTACAAAAAGTATTTGTGTACCACTAGGGCATACTTCCTCCCTAGTATGGGCCTTTATGCTGGTGTTTCTGTATCCACTACTGTTTTTTAGATTTAGGTATTTTTTTGGTTGTGATGATCCATATCTATAATTGGAATCTTGCCCTACAAAAGGCAGATAATGTGATTAATGGGTGGAAAAGCATTTAATTGGGAAGAAGAAGCGGGTTGTGCTCCTTAAAACTCTGGTTATACCGATTTTCCTGCATCTTTGTTATGTGTTCCCCGCCCATTTCCTATTTTCAGATTAGCAGGATTTTTTCAAAGGATTGTGGGATCCAGGCTAAACCCCATTAAAAGACATATTACTTACAGACCGCTCAAGGAAGGTGGACTTGGTATGATCCACCCGTTGTTTTTTACAGCCTTTTTCTTCATTATAATTATGGGAAAGTGCTGAAACCAGGGACTGTTTTTGAAGCCCTATTTTTAGCATGGTTCTCCCTCTGCCTTGATAACTGGCAAGCCCGTTATAAAGGGGTTATTTCAAATCCCAACTGATCCCTCTTATGGGAAGAGAGTTTTAAGATGGCCTTGACCTGGTGTCTTCATCCTCAGGACTTTGTATCTTATCTAGACCCCAACTATATAGCGACTTTGGAGGTTGGAGGCTCGGGAGGAGATTGTTTTCCGTTCTGCCCTCTGGCTCTCCCTGGTACTCCCCAGCTGCTAAATCAACGGCTGCCATCGTATTTATGGGATATGGTATGGTTATGCAACTATGATAGACTAGGAGTTAACAACAATCATAAGCATAAAGCCTTGTCTTTGAGATATTGTCCTAGATCCTCTTGCCTCAATGTTTGTGAAACTCAGCAACATTTATTTTGTGAATGCCCCTTTTCTTTGGAAGTCTGGTCTACCCTATCTGCTAACTGGGCAGAACCCTTGTTGGCCTCTTCTTTCTTATGAACATGTTATGTTTTGCACGAATGACCTGCTTAATAGAAAGTATCATGTTGACAGTTTATATATAATTTTTGCTATTATTCGTTATTATTTATGGCAAGCCAGATGTTTGCTAGTGTTACACCAAAAACTATTTCCATTCATGAAGTATTTTGTAATATTAGGGCTGCTTTGTGTTCTGTAAAAAGTCTGACTTCTTACTTTTTCACTCTAGCTGTATTGTTTTGGAAACATTGTGATACTTTCTTCTGTTAACTGATTTTTGCCTTGTTTGGATTGTTTCTGTTTATTGAGTTGTTTTGTTTTTTGTAATGAAGCCCACTTTATTACCAATAAAATTCCCTACTCTTCAGTAGAGGAACCCTTGTCGGCCAGATCCAAAATGGCAGACACAGAGTGTGATGGAGGAGGAGGTCAAGGAGGAGGAGGAGGAGAGCTGTGGAACCTGTTCCTGCCTTACCTACATCTGTTATGCCTGACATTGATCCCTCGACTGCAGAAATGGAAGACATTGTGAATTTTTGTTAGAGTCCACTACTGAGGCTGGTTCCAGCACTGATTCTCAGGCTGTTAGTTTGATTCCTCTTGAGACCATTCGACAGCTATGAGGTTGGAGAAGACTGCTGTCTCTACTATGAACCTGCTGTCTTGGATCAGGAGGAAGCTATGTTGCAGAATGCAGTTCTACATAACAAAGCATTTTGTTAAAATTACTTGTGAAAACTGCTGAGCGTTCACTTTCAGCGACTCTGATATTGCACTTCAGACATCTACTGTGGCACGGGTATGCCTTCTGCCCTGTTTCAGACTTCCCAAGATGTTCCTTCTCCTGCTATGGCTACCATTGTTACTGCACAACCTAGTCAGATGCCTCCTGATAAGTCACAATCCATACCTGTACCTCCTGTTTCTGCTAGTCGGCAATGAGAAAAGCTGGGACCCGGAGTCTGCACTGAAAGCTGCTGGATGGCTCCTGATGTCTGTGACTACTGGGTGGACTTCTCCGGGACCAGTCTCGTGGCAGAATTATCGCAACTCTCTCCGATTGATGTTAGCCATGCTGCAGTACCGCCAGCCCTCTGTTCATAGCCGGTTAACTCTACAGCTGTTCTCCTTGCTAATGCATTCCCTGACTCAGTGGATAAGGTTGGACTGATCACATTTTGGTTGCAATGGATACATGCAGCAGTTCTGACTTGCACCCGACTGTTGCTACAGTCACGATTGAAACCTGCCTTTTTCTGTCGATACCTTAGAAACTACCGTGGATGTGCATGCTGCAGATCTTGAACCGGTGCCCCATCTTCTTTGCTTGACACTACTCGACGGGATTCAACTGCTGCTCCCTCAGTGTCTGCCTTTGCATGCAGTTTTGTTTAAGCAAGTGGGTGAGCCTGCTCAATGGCAAATTGCGGTGATGTTGAGATATACTGGGACTCACGACACTTTTCCTGATAGAAAATTTATTCTACATACTTTACTGAGACACTCTATGGGAATCAGGTGCAATAATTGTTTGCTTTTATACATATTAAGGGTGAGAATATTTATGATGTGAGTTTCAGGAATAATGGCACCTTAGAAGTTCTGGCAGAAGTTTGAACTTGTTAAACATCAGCCAGGGTGGCAGGATTTGTTTGCAATTCCCTGACCAAGCCTACTATTAAAATATAACTTTATTGTTTCGTAATGAAGGGGTGACCATTGAGGATGCACAATATTGGCTTAGACAGAAGTGTGAGATCTTATAAAATCCAGTCCCTATCCTTGATGATGATTTTGTGTGGGACAGGGATGGCGGATTAGAGTTAAGTTATTGCATAATGACTCTGGTATCCAACACCTGCCTAGTAGTTTTCACATAGGGAGGATAGAGGGATCTGCTTTATCTGGGCCAACCAAAACATGTCACAAATGTGGAGCTAGGATGCATCTCAGTTCCACCTGTTCACTTCCTGTTGCAGTCTCTGTTTGGAATACGGACATGTGGGTTTGGGTTGTCCTAATCCACTCAGGTGTAATTTATGTGAAGAATCAGGTCATACTACTATAAATGCCCATGGGCAGCGTAATGGATAGGATAGATAAGGTTATGCAGGATCCTGATTCTTTGATAACGGCTCACTAAGTCAGGATGGACGCAATTGCTAAAAATGCTGCTGCTACAACTTTTTGTTGTATCTCTCTGCCCTGTGATTACACTTTCCGGGACAATGTAGTGCTCAGCTCCACTCATGAGGAGCGCCACATTTCTGCACCTCCATCCCTTGGGTGACATGGAAATGGACGATCCCTTCCATATTCCGACTTGCAGGACTCTAGCAAGCCAAACAGCATGCCCCTCCTGTGAAGTCCCCATGAAAGTTGTATGTTCTACCAAATCTAGGAAGGCTAAAAAGAATTTAGAGGCCCAGACTAGTGACCCTCCTATCCTGACTAGAAATCGGTTCAATTATTTGTATAAATGTAGGCAATGGGGAGATTGTGACCTGGATGAGGGATTCTGATACTTCTTGGTGGCTTAGGGATCCAGGAAGGTGCCACGGAGTTTCGGTGGAGGTCAGTATCAAAAATGCTAGGGTAAAGGGAAATCTAGGAAGAAGCCAGATGGGTGACTTATGTCTACGTAACTCTCTGCTTTCCTTATGGCCAAGTTGCTCAGCCCACTGACTTTGAATGTTAATCATATTAAATCATTTAAGAAATGGTGTACAACCTTTCAGATTTTAAATGGCTTGAGTAATAACATTTTCCTTTTACAGGATACTATATTAAAACAGAGTATGAATTTACTCAGGTCAAGGCGCTATGGTCAGGGGGCGTCTTATTGGTCTCAGGGGCTAGAACAGTGTGATGGGGTTGCAATTTTACTTAAAGGTCGGGGTTCCAAATTAAAAGACTCATGGATATTGAGCCTGGGAGAGCTCTTCTATTGGATGTCTAATTTTTTAATATGGAGTTAAGGTTAATAAGTATTTATGCACCACAAAGTATTGCATCTCGGTCGCATTGTTTAATCTGGTTCAACCTTTTTATACACCCAGAAAACTGTCATTTTGGTGGCGATTTCAATCGTGGACTTTCTTCTGCAGACAGGGGTTGTAAACTCAAAAATTATTTAGCGACATGGCATGTTTAAAAATATGATATCTACTGCAAATTTGTCTGATATTTTATGATAACAAACACTAAGGACAAATGACTTTTGTGAAAGGCCGATTGCAAACTAGGATAGATTATCTTTTGTATCTAATTCCTTACACATCCATAAAGTATTCACTATTCCTATTGAGACCTCAGATCATTTGGCTGTCTAGTGTTTGGGTGCATGGGTGAGCTCCCTATGGTAAAATCTTCCTTTAGATGGAGGTTGTATAAAAACTTATTGAAAGGCACAGTTTTACAACGAAAATGGGGTGACTTACTCCGGCTAGGGTATCTGTATTGGAGGCACATGATAACATTTTGGGTGGTAGCTGGCCTCCAAGGCTGGTTTTAGATCTCTTTTATTGAGCATGCTACATGGAAAGGCTGACAACAGTACACACAATATTTGATTTTACAGGATCAACTGCACCAGCTTATATCTATGGCACATACACTTGATGTTGATTTGACAGCCCAGATTCAACATACAAAGGCAGAAATGATTAAGTTTCAATACAATAGAGGTTTAAGCCTTAAAGACGGAGGCGCAGTTTGGCACCCAAGGACACCGCCCTACTCTGGATGCTTTTCAGTAGCTGTTCAGACTGGGTTAAGCTACTATTATAGACACATTACAGACAGGGGAGGAGTCCATCCCTACTACTGATCAGAGGTTGATTTATTTATTTGCTTTTGTTAACCAGGTAAGCACACTAGACAGCCAAGTGCCTATTTTCAGGTGCGACCGGGAGGTTACAGGGCAAATGAGTACAAGTACAGTAAAGAAGTCAAGGTAAGCATACAGAGAATAACAGGCATCACAGGGATTAAACTAGGTAGCTAACAGCATTTGAGAACTAAATGGCACATGATCAATACAGTAATGGTACATACAGGGTGGATTTGAGTATACATAGCAGGTTCGATCAGAGTAAACAGGACTAAGAATAAGTGCCAGCGGGAGGAGGGCACAAGGGAGGGTGGTCAAGTACTAGTTACTCGATGAAGTACATGAGGATAAGTGCAATTTGCGCTGAGGCCCCCACCCTACTAGCCTGGGGGAAAAGTGGGGCTCCACTAGTTGGCTATGTGGTGCAGGGACATGCTGAAGAAGATTTTATAAAGTTCCAAAGGGAGCCTTAAAGCTGGGATGGGAGGAGGAGGAGGACTGTGTTAGTGCAGGGGCGGTTCCACATTTTTGGGGCATAGGTGTGGAAGGCCCGATCACCCGCAAGGGTGCAGGTTCTAGGAACCAGGCGATCCAGCGACACCTAGATCTTAGGTGATAGGAAGGGTGCAGGTTTGAGGAAGGTGAGGGCAGAAGGGTGGCCGTCGGATAATGTTGTCAATGAGGTTTCCAGTGCAGATCGGATGCTTCTCAGAGGAGCCATCCAGGCGCATGTGAGATCGATGGCGGTGCGTGAGAGAGGGGCAGAGGCGCAGGTGGCGGATATTGTTGTAGGCCGTGTCCCATTTCGAGAGGCTGGATTTAGGTACTGGGACAAAGGTGACGAGCCAGTAGCAGAGTGTAGGGAGAAGGACTCCTGGCTATGGCTGTATGAGCAGCAGGGTGAGAGCAGTTTTGGCTCGATAGAAGGCTAAGCTACCATTGGTAGCCTTACAAACATTCCAGATGTGGAGGTAAAGTTCCAACTGCGGGTACAGCATGACGCCCAGATACTTGACGGCAGCCACTGCCTGTAGGGGAGAGCTGTTCGGCCTGTGAGATTTGCTGGGGAGCAGGGTAGGATTGTATTTTGTTCGAGGAACCAAAAAGCATGGTTTGGGTTTTCTTGGATGAGGGTAAGCCTATGGTCACCTAGCCAGGTTTGGATGCGCTTGAGTCAGAATTTAATTGGGAGTTTATTGTGGAGATGTTCTGGGAGCTAGCCAGGATAGCGAGGTTGTCCATACAGGGTGTGTGTCGTGGGCAGTGGCGGACTGACAGTTCGTTAATGAAAAGTGAGAATAGTGTGGGACCAAGTACACGGATCCCTATTTTGGCGAGCCTCTGGGCTAAAATTTTCATGAGAATTTTTAATCCACATTTAACAAACTTATAGGCCTCAGTTATTAAGATTCGTTTATCACCTTTTTATGCAGGAGAATTACAAGGGCTTGAGAAACTCTGTGGATATGTCAGATAAGTGTAACAGGAAGTTAAACACCAAAGTTAGAATAGGGGCTAACTACGCACTGAAAGTTTTATAAAATTCAGGTGTTAAGCCATCCATCCCAGGTGCCATATTCAAAGTAAGTTTAGAATAGCTTGTTCCATTTCAACCAGAGATGTCTCTAATGCAATGGAATCCAATATACTAGAAAGCGGAGGAAGTTTTACATTTTGTAAAAACAGAAGGATCTATAGTATCTACCAAAGATCCAAATTGTTGAAAGAGATATTTTGTGATTTCTTTTTAACTTTGTGTCTATTTTTTATGTACAAAACATACACACATTCCCTCATACAGGGTAGTAGGTAGTACAAGGAAAAATATCCTTACAAAAGTTGACATTCATAATACAGCCCCTGTACTCTGTTACAATGGGGGCATACCTCTCAACTGTCCCTGATTTTTAGGGACATCCCTGATTTTGATTCAAAGTTTTACTCTGTCCCTCCTAAAATTGTGTCTCTGTGACCAAACAGTGGGGACTGTAATCACAAAATAGTGTCAAACATTAAAGTTACAGACTTGTTCTTCCTTAGAAAATTTATTTTACACTAAGCCCCTTATTCTACTAGTTTCCTGAGTGTATATCACCAATTTTGAAGATGTGTCCCTGATTTTGGTCCTTTGTCCCTAATTTTTTAAGCCTTGTCCCTAATTTATAAGGCAGGAGGTTGAGAGGTATGGGGGCAATGTTATACCAAGACAAATGTCCCAAAAATGCCAGCCATCTCAATGGCACTGGAATGTCCTTATAAGGGAGAATTAAAACAGGCATTGTGACCAGTCCAAAGAACTGCTATTAATCCATATAAACCAGGTACTAAATAGAATATTGTACATTTCTTGAACAGAACTTCATACTACTATAAAGTAGTACAATATCAACTTTCAAACTGCAGCCTTATCAGCATAAACACATCAATTTCTTAAACTGACAAGATGATTTAATAGTGAGGTTAGAAGGTAAACTAATGGGCATGCAGAGCTTTATAGACACACTTTGGGAATAGCTGGAGACTTCATAGCTTAAATAAGATGGGGAACAATATTTAGAAGATGGAAAAACCACCATGTGGAACACAATGACCACGACTATGATCCCTTCCCAGAGTAATGCACCTAAATGTCCCCATCATTTATATCAGCCACGAGTCCCATTCATAGTGTGTCCTAAATTAGTTCAAATGTATCCCAGATCCAGTCGCTAGCCCTTTGCATAAAAATTACTTAACACTATGCAGGAACAAACTCAGTCCTTTCCAGACATGAGCAGGTTCTCTTCATCTTCCACCGTCGCCGACTGTCCATAGATGCAGCCCTCAATTTCCAATAATCGATCCAGGATTGATCGAGCCCACAAAGGTGAGCCCCAGATGAGGCATTCATCCAAAATCAGTGGATTCTGAATGCAGTCCCCAGGGGTTTAGCAGGTCTAAGCCCTTGATCCACCCAGTAAATGTTCCTCCTGCTGCAACACTTCGGCCTGGATCTCAATTCTATAGGCCTCCTTACAGCCTCAGAGTTGCATACCCTCCCCTGCAGCCTTGTGGCTATCTCCTGAACAACAGTGCTCCGATCGTCGCATCTGTACACGCGTCCATTGGGCTATAGATGTCTCGATGCGATTCTCCAATCTTGCTAGGGAGTTTTCCAGTTTCCGATCCATGCTGTGTAATATAGCCAGTAGTTGCAGCCATGTAGAGCTCGATGATGGTTCCATCGTGTGCAGTTGCGCAGCATGAAGGGTCAGCGGCCTTACTTGCCTTCCGATTATAGTGTTAGCAGCTATAGGCACGAGATTTCCTTGCCTCACCGTATTGATTTAGGTACCAGTCGAAAGCTAATAAATTCAGTATGTCAGTTCAAGCAAGATTTAAAGTTGACTCAGTTATAAGCATTATTTTTATTAATAAAAGGCAGCTGAAGTGCAGAGCGTTCAAAAAATGCTTCTAGCCTGGAGAGTGGCTCACTAAGCGCTCCGATGGGCAGATTCAGTGGACAAAAGGAGGGGTGTAAGTGAGAAAAGGAGGAGGAGGAGGGAGTTACCTTAGAGGGCTCAGAGCTGGGAGGGAGGAGGCGTCCTAAGGAGAGGGGCCAAGAGAACAAAGAAAAGATATGGGAGAGGAGGGGGAGGAAGATGGCATGATTCAGATAGGGCTAGTGAGGTGGAAGGGGGCTTGAGAGCACTTGCAGTGAACCCACAATATGGGGGCTCCTCAAGTCAGGCTGAGTTGCCAGGGGCCCAGAAGGTGGAGAAAGTGCAGGATATGAGAGGTAAAGGGGGCTTAGTGTAGCACCTGTAGAGTGCCCTTGAAATGGCGAACTTCATGGTCGGGATTGCCAGGGCAGGGAGGCCGAGGTAAGAGAGTTTTTAGCATGGGGGTTAGTTACTCCAGCAGAGTGCCCAAGAAATGGCAGCAGCACAGTTCAGCCAGAGTAGCCAGAGGGCACGAATTCAGAGTGAGGGAGTTATATGAGGGAAACTAGGTCAGACAGAGGAGAAACAGAGTCAGAGGAAAAACATTAACCTTTAAACATATGCAGTATGAAAAACATCTACAGTACATAAAGGAGCTGTAATCACTACTTAATATGCAGCAGGTACTCTAAATAAATAACTGAGACTAATGACTACAGAGAAACACATAATATGAAATAAATCAGTAGTTTGGCACAAAATATACACTCCTGGCACAGGCAGATTAGGCAACCGAGGTGAAGGAAAGAGAAAATTTTAATCTAAGCAGCAAGTGCTGCTAGTCCAGTAACGTCCAATCAAGAGGCGCTTGCAGAGTGAATCCAACCAATGAGAAGCCAAACCCGTCTGGAGCAGCCAATCAGATTAGCGGCTTACAGTCCAAGTCAGTGGCGGCATACCTGATCTGTGAGCGGGCAGATGAGTGGGCGCGGCCAGTGAGGTTGGGGCTGAGCCTCCGGCAGCCTGAGCCCTTGCAAGGGCACGTCATGATCTGTGAGGCGGGCTGATGAGTGGAGCGCGGCCAGTGAGGGTTGGGGCTGGGCTGCGGCAGCTTCGAGCCTTGCCAAGGGCACGTCATGATCTGGGAGAGCGGCAGATGAGTTGAGCATGACCAGCAAGGGTTAGTAGAGTCACATAGCTTCAAGCGCTGTGCGAAGGGCAAGTCGTGATCTGGGAGAGCGGGCAGACAAGTGGAAATGCTGGTGAGGGTTGGGGCAGGCCACTGGCAGCTTCATGCTCTGCCAAGGGTAAGTCCTGATTTGGGAGAGTGGGCAGGCAGTGGAGCTGTGGCCATCGAGGGTTGGGGCAGGGCCACCGGCAGTTCGAGCATTGCCAAGGGCAAGTCCTGGGGAAAGGGTCGGATTTTGCGCCCCTGTAGCTAGTTGGTTTACTAATTACTTAGACAACAGGATATGACAGGTTAAACTGGGACCAGCATTGTCAAAACAAGGATGGTCACTATGGTGTCACAGGGGTCCATATTAGGACCTTTGTTCTCATTTTCATAAACGATGCCCTACACTCTGCACCAACACTAGTGTAACCTCTAGGTGACGCTTACTCCTATTGTTACACCCTGCCTACTACCTATGAGGTAGGCTGAGGGGTTTGGGTTCTTAAGCTTACATTAGATTCTAAATTGTGCAGTGCCTCCACTAAGAGTTTAGATTTACTGTGGGCTAGATGTTACCAGGTACAACCCCTGAGATGTCATACCACCCACAATTACCTTTTGCCACCCCAAAACATGTCCTAATCTTCAGTTCCCCACATTTCAGCATTTTGCAATTAAAGATTCTCTCTAATGATATGCTCACAACAACACGTTTCAAAAACAATAACAATATTTATTTGGGGGACATAGGAGGTAGACTGGAGAAACAGGAGGAATAGAAGTTAGGCAGATCAATATTTACAAATGTACACATGATTGGTGGTGTTTGTGCTGGGAACCCTCCAGCTAGGTAACTACCATCTAAGCAGAAAGAGAATCATATTTCACCAACCAGAAATGATATCCAGAGCCCTGGCTATCTAAGCTGCTAACTGATCAGATGTTACACAGTAATTTTCCCATCACTGGTACCAGTTCCCAGACACATATGAAACCCCGCAATCTCACACGTGCCCTGGGTACCTGTGGATAAAGTCCTGGATTGTTGCAGGCCTGAGGTGCTGCAGCTGGTGGAGTTAGCCAGTTTTGATTCAAAAGGAAGGGATTAACTTGGAAGGCAAGTTAACAACAACTGTATGTCCTAGAAAAGTGCAGGGGCTGCTCTGCTTTTTGGCAGAATAGCAGGGGTTGCCCTGCTTGTCGAGACTGAACAATTCAGAAGAGGGCAGTGATGGATCTAGGATTTTACAATGGGGGTGCTGTGGTGGTGTACCTACTTAATATGCAACTTTTATAATTTTTGTAATCTTTATACTATCCTTTTCATTACATTTTTGACTGACAACATAAACATAATCTATAGTTCTGAATGTATATTTTCTTAGAATTTAATATATTAGACTTCTCCAACAAAATGAAATGCAGCAGCAGCAATCAAGAAGTTACAATGGGGGTGCACCTGCACCTCTAAACCCCCTAGATCTGCTATTGGAAGAGGGTAACCAGCTGAGTCACCTTAGCTAGATCTTGGATTCGCAATCCTGAACTATTCAGCACATATATATGTTGTCACATCCAGTACATTTATATAACAATACATTATCGCATCCAGTACATTTATACTCAATACGTCTTCTAGGAAGGTGGAAAACTGTCATTTCCAGATTTTAAGCACAGTCTTAATTGGACTCTGAGGCCTCATGTCTCTCCCTTGGTGCTAATGCGGCTATGGTTGGCAGCTCCACAGGACAGTCTTGACCAGACAGTGGACACAGGTGCATCCAACACATTTATATGATTTCTTCTGACACTGGTGCATCTCGCACATTTCTGATACCACTAGTCGCACGCTGTTTGGGCTCTCTTTGGTACCCCCATCAACAACTATAGTCTGCAAAACACAGTTCCAGAGCTTCACCTGCGCTGGGCCAGACAGGACAGCAGGGCAAGGTGCAAACTGAAGAACTACTCATATTGAACAGTCACTTTGGGCATGGTGGCCCAGATGATTAATCTTGCTTTCCTCGCTTGAACAAGTACTGGGGCATGACAGCCCATATTCACTTAAATTACTTTCCTCTTGCACAGTCACTGGGGCATGCTGGCCCATATTTCTTAGCTTTCTTCCTTTCCCTTGTACTGGGAGCTACAAGGGTACTTACTGAGGTCCCTCATGGACAATCCCAGCTATAGAAGGTTCCTGATGGTCTTCAGTCCCTCACAACTGAGGTTCTTTTCAGCGCTCTCACCATTGCTTGATGTCATCTGGTTTGGTCCACATCTTCCCCGATGTGGAAGGGAGGCTAGCACCTGGAGGACAATCTGGCAACCTCCATACTAGCAGTTTAACAAACTACTTTACTTTTGAACTTAACTAGATAAAGAAGGCAAACCCCTGGACTGAGGATTAACTAGATCTCCAAGCTTGGCAGCATGGCTGGGGCCTGAACCCCCACCCCCAAGGGGGACTCTGCTTAAATCTCTCTAGCTCTCCCTCTCAAATCCAGCAAAATGCTAGAAAACACTGTCTCTTATAGACTCTTCTGAGGCTCCTGATTGGTTGACATTTTTGATTACAAGGACTACTAGGACCTAGCACCTAGGGACGCGGCTTAGCTTGGCCATAGTCCCTGCATCTCCAGTTCACCCTCCAGCTCTGCAGGTACAAACTTCCTTGTGGCTTGCCCCACTCTCCCCTCAGCAGTACCTACAGCTCCTGATTGACGGCACTGGTGAATCTGGGCTCCCAATTGGCTCCCTACTTCTATTCACTGTCTGAACTTTGCTGCATGCCTCCTCAGCCAGACTTTAACTGGTGGGTACATTTTTCAAGCCTCTTGTAACCCTCAGTGCTTTTCTTTTTCCATTAGCAAGTTATACTGTACTGCCACTAGAGGGACATAATCTGTATCTAAGCGATCCCTGGCTGTTGTTCATATAAATACCTTCTTAAACTACAGCTCCCACTTCCATCTGACCAGCCCTCCTCTGTGCCCCTGCTTACAAATTCTTCGCCTTCCTAGATCTACTATTCACTAATTTCTTGGCCTTACAACATTGCATCCCCTGCTGTCCTCTCTCCCTTGTTCTGCTCATATCCCTCTCTTACCACCTCCACTTGCTCCCTATTCACCTATTCCTAATAACTTTCCAACCTGATCAGTTACTATCTACAATCCCCTACCCACATCCATGCCATCATCCCTCCCTGCCATTTGAAATATGGTCTCACTCTACCACTATTCTTCTTGGGGCTTTGATACCGGTGTCCTCTTTTACTGCAGTTCTTCACCTTCTTGTTCACTTATCCACCCTTTTCTACTCTAAACTCCCAAGCTCCTTGCTAGCCCCTTCAAAATCATCTAAGCTCCACTTTCTCATACTCCCCTCCTTTGCTCTCCACTGAGGATATCCACCCCAACCCAGGCCCTATTGTGCCCTTTGCTTCTCTGGTGCCACCTCCTCTACTTCCTCCCCACTCTCCCTCTCTCAGCCCTCCCAAAAGGCTTAAAGATCCTGCATCTAAACACCCGCAGCTTGTTGCAAAAATAGACCAAATTCAGACCATGGTGTGCACTCTAAAACCAGGCATTCTAATCATCTCAGAAACTTGGCTAAAGAGCATTATCCTGACTACTCAGCCTCCATTCCTGGCTACTCACTGCTAAGGCAAGACCTTGCTGGCAGTGGTGGTGGTGTGGCCATTTATGTCCTAGCCTCCATCCAATATTCTGTTATCTACTCGTCCTCCAATCCTGAGACCCACAATGCCCTAGCTATCCATGTGACACTCCCCAGTCTTCGTAGCTGGCATATACTGCCGCCCAAATGTCCAACCTTGGTCCGCTAGACCTCCTAACCACCATCACTTCCCTTTGCCTCTCTGGGAATTATTCATCCTAGGCGACTTCAATATAAATTGATTGTCACCTAAAACTACCAAAATTAAAAATTAAATCAGAGCCCAAACCTCTCCCAACTGATCTCTGAACCCACCCGCCCAAACCACAAGACGCAACAACATTCCCTGCTCGACTGAGCCATTACCTCCCACCCCACTGTGTCATCATTTCTGGCATCCCTCCCGATGGTCTCAGTGACCATAACCCAATATCCATAGTTAGGAAAGTCCACAGAACTAAATCACCACACACCTCTGATTGGGCTGGAGGACCTGTTAATCACAGAAATGAATAATGCATGAACCTCACTCGATGCACTGTTGGTCTGTTGTTTTGTCGCCAGAATTAGGTCCTGTAAGTACCCATGAGCACTGGGCATTTGCCCATGAGCTTTGGTGAATGTCCCACAATTCCTGGCTTTCCTAATGGCTGTGGATGCATTTGCAATGGCTGCTGAATGTTACAGTCCCTTAGCAGAATGAGCATAGTCCTAAATCAAAGTCCTGGTGTAGCCAGAATATAATAATTATTTGCTCCAATGCCCTACAGTCCATTTGCCCTGGTAATGTACTTGCTGTCGCTGTACAGAGAAACACATTTGCTCAGTCCATTTTTCTGACACTGCTGCCGATGTTTTAGCTCCCAGACATGCAGCAGCAGACAGACTGACATTTCTCTGAGTCCCATTATTTGTCTGGTGTGGTCAGTAGAAAGCATGTATTTAAATACTTTCCCTTCTGAAACATCTTCAGTGCTCCCAGATCTACAGGGATTCCTGTATTTTAAGGGATTTTTACTACAAAAACGGATACGGAAGGAAATCTTTTATTTTTAAAATGTCAGGAAAATGGACAAACACTATGGGAAAATGCCACTATGAATCTCATGGCTGCCAAGATCCAGACAGAGCCCTCCAATTGGTGCTCAGTTTGCTGACTTTGCTACACTAAGCAATTACTGTATGTTGGTCCATTTGCAGTCTGTGTTTGTCTGGGGTAGTAAGGTAATATGCTGGCAGTGCATCTTTTGAGGATGAATTCAGATCTTCTGATCAGGAACCAGTGAGCTGCTGCATGATCCAAACACCTGCCATGTGGCCCCACTCAAAACAGCAACACAGTTGAGTCAGCCGAGCTGCATCTTAAATGCCGTTGTTCTGGACTAGCAGAGAGCCTAAGCCACTGAAGGTAAACAAGCCTTCTTGTGGGCAGCCTCAGGTTAGTCTATTTTAATCTCATTTCAAGTGCAAAATGAGTCAGACAAAGACTGACCACTTGACAGTGGTATGCTTGGGGTTGCAAGAAAGAGTGTTTAAGGTTGCTTGAGGAAGCAGCCACCAAACCACCAAGGCAAACAAACCTTCTGTTTTGCAAATTTGTCTATTTTAAACACATGAAGTGCCAAAAGCAAGCCAGACAAAAGAGACTCGATAGTGGGCTTTGAAGGGTGATGGGGACACAAAGAGTGCTTATGTGCTACTTTGCTTGTTTGATGCACAGAGCAGAGTTGTGTTTTTAAAAGATCACTAAGGTAGCACTTTTCTGACCAGCCTAGAGGTTGAGGTTATTTGAAAAAATTAGACAATGTTTCTATTTAATTGTGAGCCTGGGAAAGGTATGGGGTGTCTTCATCAAGATAAGCAGGATTTATGAATTATATGTGTGAGATCAGAAGTGACCCATAGACCCTGGTCTAGCCTAAGAGTTAGTAAAATAAATGAAAAAAAAAAGGGAATATTTGTTTTTGCCTCTGAGAGTTTGGTGCACAAAGCTCTGTGAGTGTGTGTGTGTGTAGGGATTCTTAAGCATGCCAATGAAAAACACAACAATACACTGAAACAATGTTTATTAATGGAGCGCTACAGGTACACAGAGCTGTAGGCCCAATGCACGATTGAGTGGAGTGGCTATGCATGCGCATCTCGGGCGAGATGCTACTCCACACCCTCTGTGCCCCCAAGATGGCATGCACAAAGGGGGCACATGCAGACCCCACACACACCGATCCCCCATGTCTGCAGACAGCTCCACGATGGAGACATTCCGGGCATGCCAGCACCACTTGTATTCACTAACCCGTGAGTGCGGCCGGATGGGTAGAGAGGGTGGTGCAGGTACACTAGGAGACCTGCCATAACCCACAGCATGCCCCATGAATACAGACATTCAGTCACCGGGGACCAGGACAGGGCACACTGTGCTGCTCCCGACTGCTGGACAGCAGGAGGCGGCAGGGCAGCTGGATGGGCGAGCGCCCAGAAAGTTTATGTGAGGCAGCATTGGACTGGAGGGTGCCACGCTGGTCCAGGTGCATGCTATAGGCATGCACAGCCCCAGACCCATGCCACCCTATGTGTGGGATCCATTATGGTCCCAGGGGCATCCCATTGGATGGCTGCCTGAGACAATGACTCCTCCCGGCCACCCTGCAGAGTTCTGTGCATTGGGAGGAACCATGGATAGCTGGTCAGCATTGGTGAATGCCGTATGGGCACACCTGTCCGTGGGGTGCAGGGACGAGGGTGGGTATGCGATTTTGTGCATCCCTATGCCCTTTCATGCATTGTGAGCAGAACTCAAAATGTATCATTCTGTGATTAAGGGATAAATTTGAATTTAAGGATTTCATACTATAAATAGAATACTGTATAAGGGACTGTATTTTACAAGGTTATAATACCTTCAGGAGGTTCTGGAGACATGTGAACCTTGAGAACTGAGCTTTATAGGTTCCAACATGTCCCCAGAACCTCAAGATGGTATTATATTATTACATATAAAGTTTTTATAGTTGTAGAGTAGTTATGTGATATGTTGTAGGTGATTTTTTATATTTAAATAAATAAGAACACATAAAACAGCCTGAACATTTGTCCTAGTGATTTTATTGACTGGCATAATGACACCAATTGCGACTTACATTGATTTGTGCATACAGGAAAATCTACAGGAATTTCATCCCAGTTTTACAGGAAAATACATGGAAAATTAGGGTGCACTACCGGAAAATGCTTGCCTGATCTGGGAGTACTGCATCTTCTCCCAACTCTCATTGCAGTTACAATATTATTTTAAAACATTTCCTTTCTTTTTCGGCTGCAGCCGAGAACAAGCTGCCCCGAGGGCAGACAGACCCTCATGAATATTCATTCGATTGGGGCTCTGGCTCATGAATATTAATGAGCCCCGATCAAACTCTCTCAAGGATCTCCCTAATTTTGGGGAGAGCGGCATCTCAGCAGCCTGTCCGTGGTCACGGGCCCCACTTAGCTGATGGGGACCGGCGGACCTCTCGGTTCAACCGCATATTGAAGCAGTCAGACTTTAAAGGCGCCGCTCGCGCCCTCGTGATCCCTGCTGCCTCGAGGGCAGACATTGAGCAGGTGATCACAGTTTGTTTTTTGAGCCCTGCAGGCTGGATTAGGCTTCAGGCTGGATTGGGGCACCAGAGGCAGAAAAAGGACCTGGGGAAAACAATTACTGGCTACATCGGGAGGAGCCCGGGGAGTGGAGGAGACAGCACTACAGGGTGGCAGGTAAGCCTCCATTTGGCAAGGGGATTATACTCTCCCGTGGCAACAGACCTTGGTGTCCAGCGCTAAGGGTAGCCAAGCCTGGCACACTGGGGTACCATCAGACAATTTGCAATAAACATCAACATTGGGAAAATACTTTGCCTTGTCTTGAGTATATGGCTTCCTAACTAGTATTGGTTACCGCAACATCCTATTCTAAACAAATGTATCCTGTTCTAAACAGCAAAACATCTTTTGAATATTGTGAGCATTAATCAGTTGTTGCATAATGAAGGGCCCTTAATAAACAAGATTTTAAACTGCAAAAACATTTTCGGTGCAGTTCTACTTTTGGCCACTAGGGGCACACTCCTAACTGGTCACTGAGCCAGCAGTGAACAGACAGCTTACAGCAGTTTTGGCACCAAAACACATTTCTAGCAGCTAGGCAGTGGCAGCCATTTTAAGGGTCCCAATACATACAAAATGGGGGTGGGTCCATGCTAGTTTGGAGCGTGGCATGGAAAGGGGAGGAGGGTGGAGGATAATGTGGAAAGCAGAGATACTAAATGAATACTTATGTTCTGTCTTTACCAGGGAGAAGGATGGACCTGTGCCTTCAGGAGGGGAAAAAGGGGGATGCCGATGTAGAGATAGAGGAGGATAGAGTAAGGAGGGCTGCTGGCATTGAAGGTGGACAAATCACCAGGCCCGGACAGAGTACATCCAAGGGTACTAGAGGAACTGACTGAAGAGCTGGCAGGACCACTGGCAGACCTATTTGATAGTTCACTAGAATCAGGCGTGGTACAGCAGGACTGAAGAACAGCACATGTAGTGCCCTCCACAAAGCGGTCCCAAGGATAACCCAGGGAATTACAGACCAGTCAGTCTGACCTCCATTGTGGCAAGCTCATGGAGACCATACTAAAGGAAAGGTTGGTGGAATATCTAGAGGAGCATGGTCTCCAGGATGCAAGGCGGTATGGTTTCATGGGGAGACCATGTCAAACAAATATGATTGACTTCTTTGACTGTGTCACTAAGACAGTAGACAGGGGCCAAGTGGTAGACATTCTCTATCTTGATTTCAGCAAGACCTTTACTATGTGCTCCACAAAAGGTTGATCAGGAAGTTGGTGGATCTCGGGTTGGGAAAGATGGCCAGATGTGAGAAAACTGGCTGAGGGACAGAACTTAGAGGGGTGGTTGTGGGGGAGAGTTATCTGGCACCAGAGAGGTAACCAGTGGGTCCGCGAGGGCTCGGTGCTGGGGCCAGTGTTGTTCAGTGTCTTCAACAATGACATTGGGGTGGCATTAAGGGCAAATGCTACAGGGTAGCAGGTACCCCATTTGGCAGGGAGTTACACTAATATGCTACTTCACGAGACGATGCAGTACTATTTACCCAGGCAAAGGAGATTGTTGTCATCAATAAAACTTAAATAGCAAATTTAGCTCTCTGCACAGGTGGTTCCAGGAAAGTAGGATGATCATTAATGTAACAAAAGCGCAAACAATGTTACAGGGGTCAACCTCAAAAACTAGAACAAATGCCAGTTAAAAATTAAGCAATAAGGCACAACAGGGTGTAGGTTGTTAGGGGTTTACCACACTTGTGGTGTGTCATGAGGTGTAGCCGAGTGACTTAACCACACAAGAAGTGGGTAAACCCCCCAATAACCCACACCCTGGAGTGCCTTATTGCTATTATACAATGGACCCATGTGTAAAATGTGTTTAATTATGTTGTTTTATAAATGCATTTCTCTTAGCTCGTGGTAATGCAGGATTTACCCATGATCATATGACATGTTTTGACCAATGAGGTTACAGGATTTTCACACACCATTGTATAATCAATGTCAACTTACAAGGGTGAACCCCTTGAGACCGTCATAAGGTTTTAAATACTTCGTGTTTATATAAACTCAAATCTGACATTTGGGCCCCATATTAAAAACCTAACATGCAAATTGCATCAAAACTAGGTCAGCTCTACCACATAAACACATTTCTGACATATGTTGCCAGGCTAAATATTGCAAGACATCATTTGCTTTCCTTATTAGACTGTGGCTCCTTGGTTGTTGACGCAGCACCTAAAGTCAATATCGACACTAAAAAGTTCTATATCATAACATTTCAAAGTTTGTTGGTCAGCATGGTAACAGGGTCTATCACTGCTCAGTTCTAGAAGGTTTAGGATCTCCTACTTTCAAAATGAAATCCAAGCTGTCTCTGGCAAACTTCAGTTTCCAAACTATTAGGTAAGTAACAGCCTGCATAGCCTGGCATGCCTGCTTCTACCGGTTGCACTGAATTTCAATTCAAGATCAACCCAAAATCTTTGCTTATCGGTTCCACATATGTCTACCAGCATGGGCCAAAAATCATTTAGTTTTAGTTGGTTATTGTATTATGTATGCCTATACTGTACCTAAACCCGGTTCTGTGGCGAACCATGCCTCAACTATGTATCGTATTCACTGTTCATATAGTAACACATCTGCCTGATATTACGCTGCTGTATGTTGTACTATTGTACCTGGTCATGACTGTAAAGGTGCCGCTTGCGCCAGTGTATTTCGCCTCATCAAAATAAAACAAACCAACAACAGTCCTTTGCTCAACTCCCATGCATGTTTCTTGGACCTGGGAACACCCCAACACAGTCTAGCTACTTACAGTGCAGTGGGAGGAGGTACCCACTGGGGTAGAGGTACAGCTCAAAGCTGTGACCGCAGCATAGAACCCAGAGGACATGACATTTTTCTGTTGTTTTCCTCTAGTCACTGTTACTACCTGCTGCTTTCATGCCTTGCTTCCTCACTCTTGCATCAGCCTCTACCCTTCGCACACAAACTCCCTTCAGAGCCAGCGCAGATGACTCATTGGATCATGAGCGACTACACTGTTCTGGGGTTTTCATAATGTTATGGAACCATGTAATAAGAGTAGATCAAGGATTTGAAACAAAGCAAGATTAGTTATAAGTACACCATTATCATGTATTTCAGTTCTGTAAGAAAGGAAGAAGATAAAACAGCTAGTAACATCAATGAATTTTCAAGAACATAAGCAATCATAAAATGTATGTTTTTACCTAGAAATAACAAGACGAAAAGGTTGACGGTGTCCCTTCAAAGTGAGCTTTAGTTTACTTTTGAAATTCTGAAAATAATTGTCATTAGGTAGCTGGGGTAGAGACAGACAGAATTCCAGTAATCAGCGGTTGAGTTACCAAAGATTAGCTCCCAAATTTAGACTTAACTTTAGACACTTCATCAGGGTCACTGACATCAGCAATGCTTAGCAGTATCTTGATTCTGTGCATCACAGTACATGAAAGAAGCAGTTTTAAATGACTTTACAGACAGGTCTTTGAGGAATAGATTAAATCTTCACCAGGCCTTAAAACCACAAGTCCAGTTCTAGACAGATACCAGAGCTGGGGTACAAAACCCCAGACTTAAGGGATGGATAGTGAAATTCTAATTGAACAGTTAAAGGACACCCATCATGAAAAGAAGAAACCCTGTCTCTGTGGAATGTATTGGCTCTGGGAGACAGCTCTCTCAGTTCTCCTTCTAGAATGCTGCTGTATCGGTATCCATTACTGTTAACTGTGGCAGAAAGACAGAGACAACAGCTGAGAACCATAAGTCAAGATGGAGTCTGTGGCCAGGTGCTGCTTGGAACACTCCACAAGCCCCGTCAGCATTTCCTGAAATGACCACGATAATCCTATACCTCCTGTTAAGCAACACAAATTTTACAAAGCCTAGAACTGCTGGACCACCCTGAATCCATCCGTGATCAACACACCTTTGCCTTCAATTACAGATTCTGTCTTGAGGCTGAATAGAAGTTCTTTCCTATTTTCTCATTTTCTGACCCCTGCAGGAAGGTTGCTTACCTCTCGCTGTCCATGGCTCCAGCTCTTATCCCAACAGCATCTCAACTATGAATTTGTTTTTATATAGCTCCGTTAATACAAACTGTACCCTACATCACTTTACAAGCAGATGGAGGAAAGAGAAGATTGCTACCATTTTGGTGCACAAAGTGATTTGAACAGCACAGAGATAAAGCAGAAATCAATCACGGAAAGGTGAAGCAGGGGCGTTGAAGTGACTTGCTCAGCATCACACAGTGAGTAAGTGGTGGTTGTGAAATTCAAACCTGGGTCTCCAGGTTCCCAACTCTGTGCTTTAACCACAGTATCAAACTGCCCTCCCCGGCACCCCTACCTCTGGCTGCACACAGATCCAGCATGGTGGGAGGATGAGGAAGGAAGGCTATTAGACAAGGACAGATATGTTATTACACTGCCATGCCAGTCCCACTTATTCACCTCTACAAGACCCTTCCTTTTCCAGCTCTCTAACAACATTGCTGTGTTGCCTGACCTGATCAGGGAGGGAGGGTCACATAGTAGCCCATGACATTACTGTCCCCATGCAAGCCCACCATGGGAGTTGCTCAAGCAGTTGACTGGTTTGCACCTAAGCCCAAGACTTCACTGGTGATGGGAGGAAATCAGAACACAACACAAACAAGGGTCTCCTGTGCATAACACAACGTGCAACACTTGTCAAACCTTCACCACTCATAGAAACACAGGAAACTGACGGGCAGACGAGGACCACTTGGCCCACCTAGTCTGTACATTTTCCTACCTACTGCAGATCCTACTTGATCTCCAGCTTTTGCAAGAACAAGGGACACAATTTAAAGATAGAAGGAGGGCGGTTCAGGGCAATGTGTGAAGTATTATTTCACAGAGAGGGTAGTGGATGTAGGAAACAGCCTTCCTGAGGAGGTTGTGGGTCTAAAACTGTGGGAGAATTCAGAATGCATGGGACAGACATAAGGCAATTGTTGTGGGGGTAGGAAGAATAGGTTGTTGGTTAACTAGGATCTAGGCCTATCCTGTAGGTAGGGAAATGGGCAGACTAGATGGGCCAAGCGGTCCTTATCTGCTGTCAAAGTCTATGTTTCTATCCTCTCTTCCTGCTGCTAGGGATGCTAGGCCACTCAAATGTGGAAGATTGTTACTTGTAAGAGGAGACAAGATGTGAGACACAGACTTAGATCTTTAAAATTTGTGCTGTCATGTTCACATTTCTGTTAATTGAACAGCACAGATTGCTAGGAATGTGTGCTGTAAAGTAAGATGGGAGATTATAAACTCTTCATATGGGACACTGTGATTCTGAGAGGCAAAATTATGGAAATCCCTCCTAATGTGGAATAGCTGAGCGGTATCAAAAGGCTGTCTATAGTGATTGGTCTACAGTTGGTGGGATGGGCCAGAGCCATCTTTTCTGAAGATAATTAAAATGGCTTATTTTTCCTAAATTTAATTTTAGCTTACTGTCGCAGTGCAGTTCAGTAAGCCTTGCTGCACCCTTACTGAATCAGTTTGTCGTGGCTAACATGAACTCCGCCTGCTGCGTGAAGTTCTGTTTTTATTTTTTTCTGTGTCGCCCACATTATCAATGGAGAGTAATTACTTATGAGTAATATGTTTCACTGGGTAGAGGTACAGCTCAAAGCTGTGACCGCAGCATAGAACCCAGAGGACATGACATTTTTATTTTGTTTTTCCCTCAGTCACTGCTACCACCTGCTGCTTTCATGCCTTGCTTCCTCTCTCGCATCAGCCTCTACCCTTTGGCACACAAACTCCCTTCAGAGCCAGCTCTCAGATGACACCCCCCATGCAGTGACCCAGTGCTTAGGGGGTCCCTGGTGAACCAGGACTGTCTCTGTGTTCAGCTGGTGATGGCAGGACTCTAGCCATGGAGACCTAGTGTGATGTCAAGCACAATGGTAGCATTTCACCCCATACAATCGTGCCCACCTCCCCTGTTGGACCCACCCACCCAGTGCCTAGCCTCTGAGGGAGGATCATCACCATGTGGTCACCCATGACGTGAAGGTCTCTTCACCAAGCCCACCAGAGGAGGCTCATATGAACATACGAAGAAGCCAGCAGAATAAGGTCATTTGGTCTATCTAGTTTGCTCGTATTGCAGGGTCCACAGCTTGAGTTACAGACCCTGCCCCCAATCCTCCCATCCTTACCATCCACCCTCCCATGACCCTTACTTTCCTGTTAAGTCTATCCTAGCCTCTCTTGAAGCTACCCACCATTTTCAGTGAGACCACCTCTTCCGGCAGCACATTCCAACTGGCCACCACCCTCTCTGTGAAGAAATGCATTCCAACCTCCCTCCCTCCCTCCTCCTAAACCTCCCCTCCAACTTAAGACTGTGTGTATCTCCTCTGCTGTATCCACCTCCTACAGAGCTTGGAGTCGCTCTGAATAGGCACACATTGCCCTTAATGCCATCCCCGATATCATTGATGAAGACATTGAACAACACTGGTCCTAGCACAGAACCCTCGCGGGACCCCACTGGTGACCTCCCTAGTGGTAGATAATTCTCTCCCCTACCACCACCACCACCACTGCCCTGTGGGTCCTGTTCCTCAGTCAGTTTTCCACCCAACCCTAGTCACCCTAGACCCTAGTCAACTTCTTCCTAACCCCGAGATCTACCACTTTCCTGATCAGCCTCTTGTGGGGAACAGAGTCAAAGGCCTTGCTGAAGTCAAGGTACAGGATGTCCACCGCTTGGCCCTCATCAGCTGTTTTAGTGACCCAGTTAAAAAATTCAGTCAGATTCATTTGACATGACCTTCCTCCCATAAACCCATGCTGACTCACATCCTGGAGATCATGGTCCTCTAGACACTCTTATCAACCTTTCCTTAAGTATGGTCTTTATGGGCTTGCACATGATTGGAGGTCAGACTGACCAGTCTGTAATTCCCTGGGTCATCTTCGGACCACTGTTATGGAGGGGCACCACTTGTGCCATTTGCAGTCCTGCGGTACCACTCTGACTCCAGTAAACTGTTGAACAGGCCTGCCAGTGGTTCTGCTAGCTCTTCTGTCAATTTCTCAGCACTCTTTGGGAGTGCTGTCCGGCTTGGTGATTTGTCCACTTTAATGCTAGCAGCCCTTTCTCACTGTATTTACCACCACATCCGCTTTCTCTTCCTCTGTTCCCCTTCTCCCCATGTTGGCAGTGGTCTGTTTTTCTCCTAGTGAAGACTGAACAGAAGTATTCTGCTCAGTACCTCCGCTTCCCCCATTCTCTTCCACCCACTCATCCCGATTCTGAAGTGTAATCTTGTTGAGGTACTACGCAGTCATACTTTTAGAGGCATAGGCTTTGACTGACAACAGGAACTTCCTGTTTGGGAGCAGGAAGTGAGTGATCACAGAGCCACAAAAGACTCTCCATCCTAGAAAGAAAAAGTAGCTCCCCCAGCTGCTGGAGGTCTGACTCTGAGCAAGTAAGGAGACTACTGAGAAATATAGGAACTTCTTGTCTCAGAACAGGAAGATCAGGAGCTTAAAGGGCACAGAGGCACGTAAGGGTAGAAAAAATGTAAATAAATAAACAGAGGAAAGAGTAAGTATTCAAAACAACAGCATTTGACTCTGTTCCTCACGTGGCCTGTTGGATAAGCTAGAAGAAATGGGGGTGGGAAACCAGATGATCAGATGGATAGGCAATTGGCTCCAGGACCGGACCCAGAGGGTCGAGTTGGTGGGATAGTCTCATCCCAAGGAGGGTCATTAGTGGGGTCCCACAGGGATCAGTCCTTGGGCCCCTTCTGTTCAACGCCACATATCTGACATAAGGACAGGAATCAGGAGGAGATGAGTCTCTTTGCAGATGACTCAAACTGGGGGCAGTGGTGGAGGGGAGGAGGGGAGGGTGGCCCTGCAGGGGACCCGATGGCTCTGGAAAGATGGTCTAGAAAGTGGAAGCTGAGGTTCAATGCAGGAAATGCAACGTACTCCACCTGGGGCCAGAAACCCAGGCCAAGTGTACACCCTGGGGAAATACTACAAGTCTCAATGGCTGAGAGGGACCTGGGGTGGTGGTGGATGTCAAGATGAACAACTCTGAGACTTGTAGGAGGGCAGCAGCCAAGGCCAACAGGATGCTGGGATGCATCGCTAGGGGATCACTCCAGAAGGAGGGAAGTGATACCCTCTGTATAACTGCTTGGTGAAGCTGCACCTGGAGTACTGCGGTGCAGCTTGGAGGCCACACTTAAAGAGGGACATTAACCTCCTGGAGAGGGTCCAGAGGAGGGCAACCAAAATGATTTGGGGATTGGGGACAGGACCTATGAGGAGAGGCTCAAGAGCTAAATATGTACACATTGGAAGAGAGAAGGACCGGGGATATGATAGAGGTCTTCAGGTACATGAAGAGGGTAAATAGGGAGGAACAGTCAGGGTGCTTCAAGGAAGGAGGAAGGGGCCACTAGAGGCATGGGTGGAAGCTGGAGAGGGAAGATCAGGGAGAAAGGAGGAGGTGCTACTTCACTGAGAGGGTGGTGGAGCCATGGAAAGCACTACCTAGGGGGCTGGTGGAGGCAGAGACAGTGGAGGGGTTCAAGAGGGGTGGGACAGGTACAGGGAAGGGTTCTCAAGCAAAATCCAATGCAGCAAGAATATCCGGAACTGGGAAGGGAGAAGCCAGAGAAGGCGAGGGATAGCAAGGTCAGCACCCAGGGTGGGGCTACCAAACGAGCAGACACCGAAAGACCGTTAGGGCCTATTCTGCTGGCATTTTAGTATGTTAGTAACAGTTAAGGGGCCAGAAATAAGTCACGATGGGAGGGTGCAGTGCAGTGGCTGTGGAGCTGCAGTCTCCGGGAGACGCTCTGGAGGATGTGGTGTTGTCCCATCTGCAGGCACCTCTCTGGCCTGAGGGAAGAGGTTGCTCATCTCTCAGGCTGAGTTGGCCAGGATTTGGGACGCCCTGTCCCACCCAGAGACCACCAGGGCCACCGCTGTTGTCTCAGAGGTTGCCAAGAAAGAGGAGCGGTTGGACCACAGTGGGCTCAGGGAGGGTGAGGTGGTGAAACAGAGGTGCATCTCTCCAGTTGTACTTCTCACAATTCATATGCCTGTCTGGTAAAGTGTGGTTCCTCTATGGAGACACCCGCAGTGGAGACCAAGGAGGATGCTGGCAACCTCCACAAAGGAGACCAACAGGAGGGTGGCATGGGACCCCACAAGGAAGGAAACAACCCTGATGGGGACTCCATTGTTAGGAAGGTAGAACTGGGGAGGAAGGGAGAGGGAGGTGGGTGCTGCCTGGCCATGGCTTGGAGGGACAAGGAGCGATTCCTCAGGATCACCGAGCAGCTGCACGGGAGGGAGCTTGATGTCATTGCCCACCTTGGGACAAATGACCTAGCTGAGAAAGGAATCAGAGCAGTGCAGGAAGAGTTTATGGAGTTGGGGAGGCCTAGACAAGTAGCACACATGGCAACCTTCTCGGAGGTGCTGCCTGTCTATGGCATGGGTGAGGCTAGGATGCTCCACACCATGGGATTCAATCAGTGGTTGAAAAACTGGTGCAAAGCTCAGGGTTTGGCTTTATTGGGGACTGGGGTCCACCTGGAGTAATGCAGGCCTGTACTGGTGTGATGGTCTGCATCTGTCCAGAGAGGAACCAGGATCTTAGGTGATAGGTTTAAATGCTTTATTGGCAAGCATTTAAACTAGCCAAGGGGGAGGCACCAGAAAGGAGTAGGGAAATCCCAGCCTCCCCCAAAAAATCAGGTAGTAAGTGAGGTAAACACCAAGATAGAGAGTTGATAGGGAGAGAGCAGGGGAAAATGGAGAAATGACAAAGGCAATAAGGACAGGGATGGGGCAAAAAGGGTAAGGCCATCAAGAAATGGAGGGTAATGAGTACCAATGCCCGTAGTCTGGGCAACAAGCTCCCTGAACTGGTAGCCTTGATGGAAGAGGGATGTCTGGATATCGAGCAGTCACAGAAACATGGTGCACAGAAAATCATGACTGGGATGTTAACATACCAGGGTACACAACCCACAGGAGAGACAGGGAGGGAGGGAGAAGAAGGGAGGAGTAGCTCTCATGTAAGGGAAGGGATAAAAGCAACGGAGCAAAAGAGTAAACAGGGAGGAGAGGAGGCACTGTGGGTCACCTTAGAGACTGGAAATGGCACCACAGTCCGCACAGGGTTGTATACAGATTCTCATGTCAGGGAGAGGGAATGACAAGGATATGATAGAAGGCATCCTTAGGATGGCAGAGAAAGGGAGATACTGTTGATGGGGACCTGAATATGCCAGATGTTAACTGGAGCACCTTTACTGCAGCCACATCCAAAGCAGGGCCATTGAAGGAAACAGGGAGGGAAGTCAGAATAGCAAAGGTCCAAACTGAGGAAAGATAGCCAACTCGTTACTAAGGGGAGAAAACCTTTACAGGTACATCAGGAGCATAGAAAGACAAAGGAGGGATAGTGAGGCTGAATTGAATGGATGGTGGGTGGGCAGAGAGGGACAGTGAAAAGCAGGATACTAAATGAATACTCTGCTCAGTATTCACAAAAGAGGAGGAGGGGATGTACCTAATCCAATTAACAGAAGCACTCTGGATAGGGGGCAAGCCCAGTCCTTTCACAGAAGAAAGGGTTCTGAAAGAACTCCTAAAACTGAATATGGACAAAGCAATGGGCCTGACGGATTCACCCCAGAATTCTAAAAGAATTAAGGGGAGAACTAGTGACACCACTGACTACCCTTTAACAGATCATGGGAGGATGATGTGGTACCTGAAGACTGGAGGAAGGCGGATGGATTCCCTTCACAAAATTGGGACCAAGACAGAGGCAGGAAACTACAAACCTATCAGTTTGACCTCTGTGGTTGGGAAAGTGATGGACCTACTTCTGAAGGAAAGAATTGTTGAGTACCCAGAGGCCAGTGGGGCACAGGACCCAAGGCAGCATGGGTTCACAATGGAAGGTCATGTCAGACAAATCTAATTGATTTATTTGACTGGGTGACCAAAGTAGTAGACCAGGGAGGGGCTGTGGACATGGCCTACCTAGACGCAGCAAGGCATTTGACACAGTCCCACACAAAATATTAATAAACAAATTAACCAGCCTGGGAGTGGGTCCCAGGGTGGTAGCCTGTAAAACATTGGCTGAACAACAGGACACAGAAGGTAATTGAAAACGGAGTCCACTCTGAGGAAAGGGGGTTACTATTGGGGTACCGAGGGTTAGTACTGGGTCCAGTCCTTTTAATGTCTTTATAAGTGACATTGCAGAGGGACTAGAAGGAAAAGTATGCATCTTGCAGATAACACAAAGATCTGCAACAGGGTTGATACACAAGGAGGCATGGAAAGGATGAGAAGGACTTGGCAAGGTTGGAGGAATGGTCAGAAGTATGGCAGCTTGGATTAAATGCTAAGAAGTGCAGAATAATGCATCTGGGAAACAAAACCCAGGGAAGATTACACAGTGGAGGGTAGGTAGTAACAACAACAAAATGGAAAGGGACCTGGGGGTAATCATATCAGATGACCTTAAGGTTGGCAAGCAAATGTGAGAAGGGCAGTAGGGAGGGCTGAGGGATACTGGTATGTATAGGAGAGTGGCATCACCAGCAGAAAACAGGAAGTTGTTATCTCTCTGTACAGACAGTTGGTGAGACCCCATCTGAGTACTGTGTCCAGTTTTGAGATCCCATCTCTGCAAGTACATAGACAGGTTGGAGACAGTCCAGAAGAGGGCAACTAAATGGTGCAGGGTCTGCAAGAGAAGCCTGATGAAGAGAGACTAAAGGAGCTTAATATGTATACCCTTGAGGAAAAGAAGGAGAGGGGACATGATAGAAACTTTAAGTACCTCAGTGGAATCAACAAAGTCCAAGAGGGTAGCATCTTTCAGAAAAAGAGATGTGCAAGAACAGGGGACTAATTTGAAGATAGAGGGGAATGGCTCAGGGTAATGTGAGGAAGTATTTTTTCACAGAGAGGGTGGTATACGCATGGAACAGCCTTCCTGAGGAGGTTATGGGGTCTAAAACTGTGGGAGAATTCAAGAATGCATGGGACAGACATAAGGCAATTCTTGTGGGGGTAGGGAAGAAATAGGCTGTTGGTTAACTAGGATCTGCAGCTTATCCTGTAGGTAGGAACTGGGCAGACTAGGTGGGCCAAGCTGTCCTTATCTGTCACAAATTCTGTTTCTATGTAACAATCCCGCCTTTCTTGTCCCTTGTATCACTTATATAGTGAAAAGGGCCTTCCCCTTCTAAATTCCATCGGCTGTCTTCTGAGCCTTAGCCTGCTTGACTACCTTATTTGCCTCACTAGCCATCTTTAGGTAATTCTCCTGTCCTCCCTCTCTTGGTCCTCCTGAATTTCCTATAGGCTAATCTCTTGTCCCTACTGCCTGGGTGACCTACTTACTAAACTAGCTTTGGCCCTTGAATTCTTCCCCTGAACCTAATGCATTCCTCCTTGGCAACCCTTATTCCTCCTTAATGATGGTCCACCCCCATGTCTCCCCTGATGTCCTCCAAGTGCTCCCTTAGCAACTCGCCCATCTTCCTGAAGTCCACTCTCCTAAATCCAGGATTTTGGTCTTAGAAGGACGTTTTCCTGCCCATATCCAACCAGAACCACACTGTGCGATGGTCACCTTCACCAAGGGTCTCCCTGACAGTTATATCCTGGACGTGCTCCCATTCGTGAGCACCAGATCAAGGACTGACCCTTTCCTGGTGGGCTCTGTGATGCCCTGAATCAAGAAACCACTCTGCAGAGCTTCTAAAATCACCTGACTCCTGGCACATGTCGCGGTCAGTGTGCTCCAATCTACCATGGGAGGTTGAAGTCTTCCCATTATTACCACCTCTCCTTTCCTTGCTGCATTCAGTATTTGTGTGTTCTCGGCCCAGTGGCACAGAGGGGCGGAGGCACTTAAGCACCTTACCTCTCCTGTGCTGGTGGCCCAAATTTGGAAACAAGCCCAGGCCACCAGGGTCAATGGGGAGGGTGAGAGCAGATGAGCATCTTTCAGGCCAGCTGTCCTCTCGGAATGGGGGAGGTGGGCTTCCTGGTTCTTGGCTACCACTGGGTGGCAGTCTGGTGGCAGCATCGAGATAAAGGGTGCTGGCAATAGGCCAGGTGGGTGGAACAGGGCTGCTAGTTCCAGCGTGCAGGCACACCTCCATGCGCATGTGCAGCTGTGTCTTGTCATGCCCTGGGGAGTTGGGGTAGAAAACCAGGGAAAAACCTATGTTCCCCCATTGACGAGCATGATGACCCTTGGCACTCCCAGATCCTGCTTTGTGTAGCTCCCTCTGGCCAGACAACAGGGGAGTGGTTGATGTGACTGGGAGTTGCTGTGCCTGGGCCCAACGAAAGGCGTAGGTGGCAGCAGCAGGGCAGAAAGCTTTATGAAAAAATGTATATATTTGTGAATTCAAATCCCTGTCCATTTCCTTCCTAGTTGGTGGTCTGTAAGCCACCCCCAACCTGCCTTCCTCCTCTATTACATAGTAACTGAACCCACATTGCTTCCACCCTCCCTCCTCTGACTCCTCCTCGTACTTGTTATACCATCCCTGATGTAAACTGCCACCCCTTCTCTCTTACCCTGTCTCTTGTATGTAATTTATATCCAGGGATCGAAAGGTCCCAGTCATGGTTTGATGTGGCCCAAGTCTCAGTAACTGCTGCTGGTGACTTATGCAGCAGGGTGGCTACCTCCCAAGAATCCAAACGTGCTGCCTCTGCAGCATCTGCCAGCTCCGTTACATGGGCAGTGCAGCCCACACCACTAGGCCGGGCTGCTTAACTTTTTGTTGCTTACATTCTGTACTTCCTGGGAAATTAAAGCTTACTGGAGTTCAGACTCTTGAATGTCTGCTGACGATTGTCTCAGTTTATTAAGTGTTTGTTAATATCTGTTGAGAAAACATGAATAATTGTGATGGTTGGCAAGAATTGCAGTGTTACAATAGTCAGTGCATGCTTGGTACAGTTTGTTTTGTTTGTAATCAGCAGCAGCACTGTAGTGACACCGTGAATGTTTTAACTTCAAAAGCCCACCAGGTGAATTGTTGATACTTCCATTGGTGAGTCTTAAACAGGAGTAACTGTTGCCATGCACACAGCAGGGCCATCGTACCCAAAGTGTCTGGAGTGGCACGTGCCTCTATTCCTCCTGCAAGTTACCATCTGAGCAGTGCTTTCTGGTTGGGAGGTCTGTAAAAGTATAATTTATTGTTCCGCCAAGATCAAGTTTTTATTTGTGCTCCCAGACAGTCTCTTGATATGATGTCCCTGTCGCCAACTGCCCAGTTTTTTTTAATGTTTATACCCCTTCTGTCACTACAGCCAGCCCAACATTCTGAGTCCCTGTGGTATCCAGTGGCTCTGCCTGTCCCTTAGCTCTCATGGAGGCCTGTCTGTTTTGCCTCAGTTTGGGTGGGATGGAGAGAGGAGCCCCAGCTGTCCCCTACCCGAAAGATCCTGTCAGGCTGGCAGCCACGGCTAGGGACAAGTCTTCATTCTGCACTGGGGCTCATCATCTTTTGCATGGCTTGTGGGGCCATTCTCCATGTTCATGTTGCCCTGAAGGACATCTGAATGCAAGGAGCTCCATGAGTGTACACACACTCACGGGCATGCTCAGTACTTCCGGAGCTCAGCAGACGTTGTGGTTATCCAAGTGACAGTGCTGCAGTGGGAACAACCATTCCCTGAAGGAGGAGAGGGCCTCTGGGATGCTCAATCCTCCTCCCGGCTGGCCCCCGACAACCTAAGATTGTTCCTAAGCCCGAGTCACCGTGTCAGGAGCTACACCGATGGGCTGGCCAACTGCCCACAGTTTTTGATTCTGGTCTCCCATGTTCCAAGATCTAGCATTTTTATTGGATGATCATGGTGTCCATGTTTCTAGGACTCTGATGAATAAAGGAGCTTTCGTTTGGTATTGTACATCAGGGACAGGCAAACCGTTGTTAGGTTTAGTCAGAGCCAGTTCTTACTAGAACATCAAAAGATCTGGGTTTTGGCCCAAAGATTAGCAGTCAGAGCTGTGAACCTGGAGATCTGGGTTTGAACCCCACAGCCGTCACTTACTCTACAGTGTAACCCTAAACAAGTAATTTAACCTCTCTGTAGTCTCTCCCTAATCTATTTCTGTGTTTTTGAAGTATCCTGTGTGCTGAAGGCAGCAACATTCTCTCCCAGCTTGCATAATGCTTTGGGATACAATTTGCATGAAAAGTGCTATACCTCCTCATTTTCTGACCCTTTTTCAGATGTTGTAATGTATGTACATTTGCATATTACTCATATGCTGATCCCATGCTAATTGCTTATTTGCATTCCAAATACTGTTTTTGAAGGGAGATTCTTACTGGTTCTTAACTTTAAAACTGACCAGGTACTAAAGTGTGCTTGTTTTGCATTTCAGAACCAGTTCTGCTGGTCTTAATTATATCAATGTTTTTGAACAAGTGGACAAGCTTACAGAGTGTTGTGACTTTGACATCAACGTTAACCATGCATTAAGCAATAACAAAACAAATTTTGGAGTCTTTTGCCAAAGCAACCTCAAAACCATGATTCAGGATATTCAAGATTATGTCATCTCTAAGACTGACTCTGATGATGTCATATATTCATGTTATAATTTCTGGTTACTCATGATTACACACTGAAATCAGTGTGTGTGTTTCCTGTTATACACACATCTGATGTCACACTTGTGTATAATGGAAATCACTGTCTCATGTTGTGTTTCCTGTGGCTTGGCATTGGAGACGCTACAGTTCATGAACCTCCAAACTAGTGAAAAAAAAGTATGGTGCCAGTATGTAACTCATTTGTTTACACACCCTCAGTGTGTGATGTCTGTATGAGCCAATCAAACTTCTCTGTCATGGGTCATATGGATCACATACCCTGGGTATGCTAATAAAGCTCATTACACACTTATACCTGTACATTATTCTATTAATTGTACTCCTGCAAAATGATTCCCCAGAACTACGGAGATTAACCCACAGACAGGGTATGGCTTACTGGAGCATTAATCCACGTTGTTGGGAGTCATGAGGTGAAGCTAGGTGACTTCAGCCACCCAGGTGTGGATTAGTGTTCAGTAAACCCATATCCTGACTGGGTTAATTTTTATAACATGGGCAATGCTATGTTAGAGTTTTGCCTAAAGAAATAGTAAAAATAAAGCCCTGTGAACATGCAACTGTTGTTATATCAGGGATTATCAGCGGTCAGGTGACCTATTTGGACGAATCAGAAGACAGTATTTTCAGAACCTATGTTATAAAATGGATTGTTTCATCTAGAAGAAAGTTCTGCTTCCACTTAAATGTGTAGGTGATGGAGAATATTTTACAAGGGCTATCATGTGAAGGGACCTTTGTTTTTGTTTTCAGTTTCTTCACCCTTGTTAGCCCACTGAAATGCAGTATCTTGCTGTGTGTGATCCCTGCTTTACCTATTCTTTCAGCTTGGGTGACTGAAGAACTGAGAGGTTAAATTATTTGATCAGGGTAACATAAATGAGTATTTTGTTCTGGTGAGATATGAACCTGAGTCTCCTGGTTCCCAAGCCTTTCCTCTAGTCACTAGACCATGCTGCCTCTTAATATTAACTTTAAGGAGTTGCTGGCGCCTCTGAAAAACTCTGGAAAACATACATTTCCTCTCTGTTCTTTATTACTAAGCAACTTTGCAGAAAAAATAAGATATTTCTTCTTAATCTGCCCCTACAGCTCAGGCCCTGCTTGAAATCTTAATACTGCTGTGACGTCACAGTCTGTTGCCATGGAATAACTGTGATGTCACTAGCAGGGTATTGTGACATCAGGTGGGGAATCAGCAATTTGAGTAGATGAACTCCTAAGGAACACTGATCCTGTTTTCATGGATGTGATCGTAGAGAATAAATAGTGGGGTTAAGAAATAAGAGGTAGGGTGAAAAATAAGCTGATATGTGTCTGAATATTGTGTTTTAAAGTTTTCCAGAAGTCATCAGCGTCTTTAAAGAGCCTCTGATGCCATGCAGGAAGATTTGATACAACAATAATCTTTAGACTTATCTCAGCAGCTTATAATTCACATAACCTCTGAATTTAGCTTCCTAAATGTGTGCAAATGAACTCAAAAACAGGATTGAGGCCCATTAGACTTTAGCACTCGTCACCGGCAATGTGTATTTCAGAACGAGCATGGGCTGTCGGGGCAGCTGGGGAGGTGGGATCTAGCATTCCAGAGGATGCTCTCCTCCTCCTCCTCGGAGATGGAGGGCTGCCAACTTCACTGCTCTACTGCCACCTGGGTGGCCACAGGTGGCACTGCAGTTGGAGTAGCATAGAGGAGGAGGGACACAGGCTGGTGTTGCATTGCTTAGTTGTGTGCTTGTGCACCCATGCCACCTGCAACCCAAGGAATGGGACCAAAAGTGGAAATACCCTGGCAGAAAGTCAGGATGAATGCTGGTTTCCAACAGGCCTTGTACCAGTGATGTGACTCTCCTCCAGTCTGAAACCTGGTCCGAGTAGGCAAGAGGTCTAGCCTGCCACCCCTGACAAGAGGGAGTGATACGTGGAGGATGGAGTTGGAAGGTAAGCCCACAAGAAACCAGGGTGGGCTGGGAAGACGGCATGGAGGAGGAGGACCTAGCCAGAGATTTGGAGAAAAAAAAAGATCCATTGGACTTCATCTGCTCTGGCTGTTTGTCTGCACTTAGCAGCATGATCTCTGCCTGTGACATCATAATCATTGCCACAGCAACAGACTATGATGCCACACACAGAGATGGACCTATGATGTCAGGTGTAGGGAAGCATCCAGAGAACAAATGAGGTCTACAGGAGAGGTATCTTGTTTTCTTGTCAAGATATACTTATAAAAGAAGATGAGATGGAGCTTAATTAAGAAAATTTAGGAAATATAAGACATTTTTTATTCCTATTTTGCTCAACTGGCCAGTGCCCCCACCCCACCAGTGTTCACAGCCCCATTTCCTCGTCATCACCAGGACTTAACCTGCCCAGTGCCCCATGGTTTAACCCCATGGGAGGCCAGCGGATTTGATCACGCCGGCAGTGACCAAATCTGCATGAAGAAGAGCCGGGTCAGTGGATGCAGTGCCTGTGAGACACTGGAATCATCCTGCGTACTGCCTGGGATTTTCCACTGTTTTGCCCTCCCTCATAGTTGGCAGCATTAATGCATGCTTGCATGTAACAGGCATATGCATGCGTCAACCAGCCAACTCCCCACCCTTCAGCTGACTGCATGAAACTGTGCCACATGTGCTTTCACAAGAGGCTCATGCAGTGGTACTGGCAGCCACCTTGCCAAAGAGGGCAAGCATCCTCTGGGACACTCTAGCCCTGTACCCTGGCCAGTCCTACAGAAGCCTGGGCTCATTCTTGAACCTGGGTCACCAGCATCAGCTGTGGTATCCCTATTAGCTGCGCCTTCAGGCCAGCAAGATGAAGTGGTTCTAAAACATAATTATTTTTCCAGTTTTGAGGGACATGATAGGGGCTCTCATATTCAGTAAGTCCAGTGGTGCTTTACATGGTGAACTGAATTAAGTTCGAGTGAGCCATTGCTTGCAGTTCTTAAAAAATCCTTCCAGCCTACTCTGTTTTCACAGCTGCAGCATTGCTGCTCACAGCTTGACATCCTGGATTCAGGAACGAGCTGAAATGTCTGGGACTGCCCGTGAGGAGCGCTGAGCATCCCAGATGATGTTTCTTTCTCAGGGGACAGAGGGCAGCAGACCTACTGCTATACCTCAATGTTTTATTTTGATAAGGTACCAGTATGGGCCTTGATAATTGGAGTGCATGCTGTTCTGGATTTTCTGATCGTTTTGGGCTAGCTACTCATTGCATGCACCTCCCCTCGTCAGCTCACAGCACACCTTGGACCCTTTGTTCCACTGCTATACTGTCTCCTAAGTGGTCATAGGTGATGGTGCAGCTGGAGCAGTTAATAGGAGGGACACTGACTAGCTTCAGGCAGGCATGCAGCTGCATGCCGGGTGCACTCCCTGAGAGCCCAGCTAGTCAGCATCCCATAGAGGAGTAGGGAGTAACGTAGACTGGGAAACCATGGACGATGTGGACTAATGCCTGCATGTTCAGGCTCTGCAAAGCCAATTTTCACCGGCCCCCTCGCAAGAGAGGGAGATATAAACGTCCATATGGGGGAGAAACCAGTGGTGAGTGAAGGTAAACACAGCATGCCCCCTAAGGAGGAAGGGCAGCCCTCAAAGTGCGAGGTTCATGGCAAGTGCAATATGGTCGGTCAAAGCCGCATCTGCAAGTTGTTTTTTTTGTTTGTTTTTTGCATATAACCTTTGCACACTTCTATATGTACCTTGGATGCAATTTAGTAGAATTCAGCTACCTAGTGACCAATAAAATTCACTGTTTTTGCATTTATAGAATGGAGTGCTTGGTTTCTGTGCTTTTCACGAGAAAGCAGCAGAACAGGTAAGGATGAGGCTAGTTATCTGAAAGGGAAACATTTGGGATTTTTGTGTTGGGTGCTTTGCATCCACCAGGTCGGAATGATAAAATAGACCTGTTGCCCTGCCTTAGAAAAATAATGTTCAGCATACCCTACTCCCAGTATGACTTACTTGCACAAAGGGCATTGCCTGTTGCGATGAATGTGTTGTAGCAACTTGCAGTGATATGTAGGAATTTCAAATATTTTGGCTCAGTATTGTTATAAAATGTTGCTAGAAGTCAGAGATCTTTCTGTATATTGTTTTTTCTCCTCTAGGACTGGATGGGATTGCCTCGGCTGCCACCATCTATGGCGCTTTGTAGTAATAAGTAACACAACTATATTTACTACTGTAGTAAGAATGTCATGTTATAAACACATAAGTGTTTTTAAACGTTGTTTTTTTGCTTTTTGTAGAGTTTAGACACGTTGAAAACACTTATAGAATGAGGATTATTACTGAGTGACACATAGCAGGAACAATATTTATTAATTTCCACTATTGTGTATAGAGAACTGTTTGGGGTAAAACTCAGGCACATGTGAATTATTTCAGCACCATCACTTTAAATTTCTGCCCATTTAACAAGCAGTATGTGAGCATCAAATCCTCCCCGGATGATGTAGTGAATATGAAACCAGTTGGGGTTTCATTGATTCTGAGGAACTACATGGTGGTTTGCTCCTTTTAAAGCTTTTTTGTGTGCTTTATTTCATAAAATAGTATTTATTCAACTATTCAGCTGAGGAGTATGGCTTCTTGAAATGATTGAAGGATTAGGCTGACACGTGGCCAAGGCTGAAGAATAACAGTACCATATACTAGGAGGAAAATATAGTTATCATGAGGGGTGCACCAGGAATCCCACACCTTTACATAGAAACATAGAATTTGATGGCAGATAAGGACCACTGGCCCACCAGTCTGCTCATTTCCCTACCTAATGGATAAGCTGCAGATCCTAGTTAACCAGCAGCCTACTTCTTTCTACCCCACCCCTAGAATTGCCTTATGACTGTCCCATGCATGCTTGAATTCAACTGCTTTTGACTCCACAACCTCCTCCAGAAGGCCGCTCCATGCATCCACAACCCTCTGTGAAAAATACTTCCTCACATTACCTCTGAGCCACCCCCATCTTCAGTTTGTGCCCCTTGTTCTTGCACACCTGTTTTTGAAAGATGCTACCCTCTTGGACTTGTTGATTCCCTTGAGGTACTTGAAAGTTTCTATCATGTCCCCCTCTCCTCCTTTCCTCGAGGCTATACATATTGCTCCTTTAGTCTCTCTTCATATGTCTTCTGGTGCAGACCCTGCACCATTTTAGTTGCCCTCCTCTGACAGCTTCCATCCTGCCTATGTCCTTGCAGAGATTGGGTCTCCGAACTGAACTGCATTGGGTCTCCAGAACTGCACCGTCTGCGAAAAGCACAGTATTCTTGGTCTCGGGATGCAACTCTCGGACTACAAAATATATCATGTCATACCATATTGTAAAAAATATAAGTATAGAAATTATCCTTATGGCTTTCTACAACCTGAAATTCCTCTTACTGTTCCCTGTTTCTGTCATAAAGCTGGAAATATTGAATAAAACATGAAAAGGGTTTTCGAGCACTTGTATGAATTTACCTTTTAATAACATTATAAATAACATGAACAGAATCTGAGAGAGAGAAAAGAGAGAGAACTTTTAAATTAAAAGTCAGTTGAGGCAGTTTTCCAGATAGGATAGAAAGAGAGAGAGAGAGAGAGAGAGAGAGAGAGAGAGAGAGAGAGAGAGAGAAAGACAGCTGGAAATCCACAGGGTTTTATTTCAGCTTGTTCTGTTCACATTGCTGATTACGATATTCCAGAGTGCATGGAAGCTGGACCAGGACTGGACAGCCTCAGCGTTTTGAGTTAGCATCAAGTGCCTTGCAATGTAGGTTGGAGCAAAATAACGACTAACGCAACTGATAAAAGGTGGAAAGCTTCTGTTTAAGACCGTGCAAGTGGTGTTAAGTTTCTTAGGTCACAGATTTTATTGTTAAGTGAAGATGTTCAGAGAGGAGAGGAGGAGAGATTTGTTTTACAAACAGCTGACGATGACTTGAAATCAGAAAGAGAGAGAGAGAGGAGGGTAGAGTTGTAGAGGAATGTCAATTTACTGCACACCTTCCATCATCTTCAAGAACTCTGTGAAAAGGATAAATGAAAAAAGTGTTTGTTAGCAGGTAACATAAGATGTACAAAAGTAGCATTACACAGGAAATATAATGTTTTGATACCTTTTCCCTCATAAAGGGGCATACAGATTACATAAATCAAGCACAGGCAAGGGCCAGCAGCACATGGCCAGGCCTGGGTTTTGACCCTGAAGTGACTTGACATGGTGAATTCAAGCCCTCCTCACACCAAGGTAGAACCCATTTCCTTATTTGTAATTTTTGACCAGAAAAGATCATGAGAGCTCTGACAGCTTATTTCCAGGTGCATCCTAAGGTGTGGGTTATTTAAGCCCTATTTTATTGCTGGAGGGATGTTGGCCATGGAACTGGGAAACTCCCCTACTGTCCTCGATAACTGACATGGATCTTCAGCTTCTACCTGGACTGACAAAGATGGGTAGAAGGGACTTCAGTTTTGTGTCTGATCAACAGGATGGTGCCTGAAAAGTTCAGCATCCCCCAAGCGCTGCACTACAGTGTCACTATTAGGTATTAGCACAAGTTACTGCTGTGGGGGCTAGAACCCATGACCATGCAGTCTTCCAGCTGCAGAGGCAGGAGTGCAACCCTGAAGCCACTGACACTGAAATTAAGAGATCTCTATAAATAAAACAGTGTTTCCAGAACAAGGTGAAGACTGTGTGCTTGCTGGTTGTGCACACATGTTAATGAATGCGTGGTCAACTTCAGTCCAACTTTGGTGGGAGCCGGCACTGAAGTTGGAACCATTTGGCTGTCAGTGGGTGATCTTACATGTGCTGAAAAATTTGATGCCAGAAGGAGAAAATAGTGGAGGGTGGAAGAGAGGTATGAATTTCATAGAGGAAAGAATAGGAAAAGATGAAAATTGTCAGGCCTTTCAGGTCAGTTTATTGTCTTTTGGGGAATAAAAAAACATATTCAGACTCAATTGAGCTTACATTTATAAATGTTCTGTAATTCTATTCATTTTATTCTTCATTAATTAGTTCAGTTAAATGGCCATGTGCTCCTTGTCCCCTATAGTTGCTGTCCTCCTGCTGTTTAATCCTTTGCTGAAGTCACACTCCATTTGTGACATCATAATCATTTACGCTCAACAAACTGTCGTGTCATAAATAGAGGAGTACGTATACCTTCAGCAAAGCATTGGAAACAGAAGTGTATAAAATCTAGGGGACAGGGATCCTATTTCCAGCCAAATTACCTAATGATGAAGAACAAAGGAAGAGAAAGGCCAGACAATATATAAAATATAAGCTTACAAAGTTTTCTCAAAAGTGAGTTGCTGGATAGTTTAATGCCTTTTATTGGACTGACATATGTTTTGCACAAAGACAGTATAGTAAACAAGCTTTCAAGACACAGAGGTCCCTTCATCAGCTGGAATAGCCTGCAACAAAGAGACAGTTTTAAGGTGAGCACTTATGCAACAGCTGCATAGTCACAGCTTGAATTATGTGCCACATAACATCAAGTTCCTTTTTATCTGAAGCTGGTCCCCCCATCAGCTCAGGCATCCCCAAGGATCTGTCCTTGGCTCAATTCTGTTCTCCATTTTTCTAAATGATCTCCCTAATGCCAGCTCCTTTGTATCCATTCATATGTATGCAAATTATATGGTCTCTCTTCCTCTGGCTCCTCTGTATCCATTCATATGTATGCAAATTATATGGTACTCTCTTCCTCTGGCTCCTCTGTCCCAGACCTCATGAACCAGCTCCATCTGGACTTTAGCAATATCCAGCTGTGGTTCAGAGGAAGCAGGTATCCCTCAATGCTAAGAAAACTGTCTGTATGTCTTCTGACCCCAGGCAGAGGCTTGCTAGAGTCCCGATCATGTCCCCTGCCCCCCGCTGGTTCCGGTCCTTCCTTTTATCCCTTGATGGTGCAGTTAGTGAAGATGTCTCCTTCTTCAAGTACCTTGCGGTCTGGTTGGATCTGTACCTTAATTTTTCTGTTCTTGTGGATGCTACCCACAAGAAGCTCTTCCCAAGATTGGTTGCTGAATTCAGAAATAAGAAAGCATTCGCTTCCTGCTTGGAGAAATCCTCACTAAGATGATTCTCCTCATTTTGGACTGTGGAGACATTGTACTGGACATTTATAGTGCAGCTCCAAAGTCCACTTTTCTAGACTGGACCCTCTCTTTCATTCTGTCACTTTGCCCTTGACAAATCCCTGCACACTCACCATTGTACTCTTCCCTCTCCTTCTCTTCTTGATACCAGACACCTTATCCACTGTCAGCTTCCTTTATCTCCAAATACTGGTGTGATGCTCTCCCCTCCTATCTTGCTTCTTCCTCTCTTTCCTCCTTCTTCCTCTTACTCCCTTTACAATTCTTGCTGTCCCTCAAATGACCAACTGCTGGCCAAGCTGCCTTCTCATTCCATTTCCCTAAACTATGGGGTTCTCTTCCCTTCCATTTGCTCTGCTCCTTCCTCTGCTCTGAAATCTCTCATCTGTGAGTTTTCTATTCGCTCCTGCAGTTGCTTCTGATTTTGAGGTGGTTCTCTGTTCTCCTTTTAGTAACCCAATCTGTGTCACAAGTACTGCCCCGCCCCTAGTATTATCATTTTTTCCTGTATCTTATTTCATTGTGTTTCTTACTGTTAATTTTCTTCTCGTCCCACAGTTTTCTGTATGAAATTTACTGTTTGACATGTTATTCTCTAGCGTTCTTGAATTACTTTTGATATACTGATTTCCGTATTGTTGTATTATTTTATATATTGTACTTTGTCTCTGTTCTCCTCTCTTCCCTTCCCCAGGATGCATCTGGAAATGAGCTGATACCAGCTCAGGATGTAAAGAGGATTGCCCTCGCAGTGGTGGCTTCACGTCCCAAAACCAGAACTGAAAAGAAAAGGGACTTGGCACTCCATGCAATGTAGAAATTTCACTAGGCACACAATATCTGGGCTAGATTCACAAAAAATGCAAAGTGATGCACAAAAGTTTGCACGGCACCTCGTAGTTGTGCTGAAGGGCAGTCATGCTATTCACAGTCAGATGTGTGGTGCACTATCAAACTGTGAATAGGGAGACCAGGAGGGGCAGTGCTAATCAGGAAAAGTAGTAGGATGTCCAGCAGCACAGCCAGCCAGGAAAATGGTCCCTTGAGCCAATAGCACTAAAGTGCTATTCATAAAAGTAGCCATGCAAATGAACCCATTGGACATTCAAGGCACTAGTAGCCATTAGCATGCCCATTATGGGCTCATTTGCCTGGCATTAGTGTGGTGTTGTGTAGCCCCCACCAGCCCAAGGCCCATGCAGCTGCATTCCCCATAGTCTAGTGGTGCCTCACCCACCACGATCGTCGACCGACATTAATAAAACTGTTGCTATAGTGTAGTGTCCTCCCCAGTCCCTAATCTCCCACCTGATATTTACAAAACAGTTTTCCATAGTGTAGTGTCCCACCTCCTCCCGATCACCAATCTCTGTATAATAAATCAAGTTTCCATAGTATAGTGTCCCTCCCCTCTCCATTCTTTGATCACGGCCCTGTTAAAAATTCCGATTATCCTGGTGGTCCAGTAGTTCCTCCCATTCTCCGATTGCCAGCCTCGTAAAAATACTGATAATCATGGTGGTCCAGTGGTCCTTCCCTTCCTGTTCCCCGACCTGGTGAAGCAATCCACACTCCATGGCAGTCTAGTGGACCCCAACATGTGACCACCCCGCTCCCCCCAGCCCAGAGCCAGCAACCAGCACAGCCCACCACTCACCACCATGGATGGCTGCTGACTGATCTCCCAATGACCACGTGCTGTATAGAGTACCTCCCATTGACAGTGATTGATAGATTGCCTTGCTTGGAGCAAAACTTTTGTGAATTGTTCTCTGAGGATATGCAGGTCCCCCCATTTGCATTGCAGACACCTCCCAACTTTTCCGGGCACAAACCCAGTTTGCCTGGGCAAACTGAGCTGTATATAGCTCACGAAGCTGGTTTGCACCCAGGCAGGATTTTGTGAATCCGGCCCTGGTGTTTTGCCATGATTTAATCAGATAGCTTGGTGAAATACAGTGTAGTCGGTAGCCCATGGAGCTACCCACAAACAGCAACGCTTTCACTCAAACCAAGTGCTTTGTCACACAGTATGACATTCCTGGCAAAACTTTTAAAATCAATGGTGCCATGAGTGTTAGGTAAGGAACAACCCTTTGGAATCTTAAATCTTCTCCTTAAGGCACATTTGCCTCTCCACAATAGTCAACAGCCTACTGCCAGGTTCTCCAGGATTATTGTTCACAAGACAAATGGGACAGAGCTGAAAGACCTGCCTTGGAGCTTTGTTACTGTCCTGGAATGGTGTCCAAAATTTCTACTGTTTTCTAAGTTGATAGTGATTTTTTCCCCTTTGTATTGCCAAGACTCCCATCTACCTCTCAGTGCCACTCCTTTCCCCAGATTGAAACTTTCAGTAGTCTATGTTCACCACCAGTAAAACCCTTGTTCCCCACACCATCACCTTCCATGTAAGGATTCCCCAGGTGTCCAGCCTAAAGAAAGACAACCAATCTAGTGCACAGTGAATTGGGAGGTGCTTTTGACTTGCAGGATGTACTCTGGCCGAAAGAGGCTCTTGACTTTAAGCCTTCTGTAGGCTCATGCTCTACCCTCAGTGCTTCTGCTTCTCCTGTGTCATTTCGTACTGGGTATGGATCAGGATGCACTTAGTACTGAAACCAGTATAAGTTACACTAATGTTCCCTTTACTGGGGCAAGAGGAGGCTCATGTGTATTCCACTAGGTCATCCAGCCCTTCTCAGAGAAGGAACCAAAATGTTGTTGTAGATAAAACCAGGCTTTGTTTGGCAAGAAGGATGAGGTGTTAGGCAGCTTATGCTTCCACTGCTCACCATCAAAGTCAATTTTGCCGTCATTGTTTTTGTCTCCATCCTTCATTAGTTCCTCGAGCTCCTCCTCTGTCACTGGCTCTCCAGAAGCGGAGAATCTCCCAGTTCCTCAGCATCAATGTAACCATCAGCGTTCCTGGTTGGGGAAGGAAACTCCAGTCAGAACATACTAACATACCTTTGGGACAGCATACTGGTTTATTTATTGTATTACCTATCATTATGATATGTTTAGCCAATCAAGATTGTTTATTTATAAACATTTTAAGTACTCTTACAAACATTATAGCTTGAGGGAGCACACTCTACCAGTCAATGTGCTCCTTTCTCCTGGGCATTAAATATGCATTCTGAAGAGGTTTTACAAAGTATGTCTTATGTACAGGTGCCTGGAAACAGGCACGTTCAGGAAGTTAGTAAAATGTTTTGCATATCACTGACTGACATAGGTTAATGAAATATCACTGTAGAGGCCACTTTTACATTATCTGGGTACCTTACCTTTGGGCGGTAGTTCATATAACTTAAGAATGCATGGGAGACCACACAACTACAGAAAAAAAAACGTGGTCCCTTTGCAATATTGAAATACGTAAGAGGCTGTTTCATGCTAACAGTTCCAAAACTCAAAGTTCTAAGTTCAATAGGCATTGTCCATTTGTCACATACAGATTTATCTACCTTTCTGTGAAGTAAAGCACTGCAGGTTTTTAAATTCAAGCTCTACTGATTAAAACGAAAGTCAATAATGCAGTGCCATTTATATCTTTATGTGTGCAGTTCTTGTGTTTCTTATGGTTAGGAGTGCCTAGTTTTTATGCTTTCTTTAGTAAACAGGTAAGAACCACTAGTCACAATGCTTGTTTTAAGGGGTGACTCAGTACTGGAGGTTAAGTGACTTACTCAGGGTCACACAGTATGCAAGTGGAGTTTGTGGGAATCAGACCCAGGTCTGCTGGAAGCACCAAGATGAAAGGAACAGTGCATTGGTCAGGAATCGAACCCAGGCCTCCTGTATCACAGGCAAGAATTCTACCTCTGAAACACCAATGCATTCAAATCCTTTAAGTACCAGAACTGCTTGGCTTTGTTTTGCAGTTTCTCACCCACAGAATTCAAGAAGGCACTCTTATAAAACTGTGAACAGACACAGTAATTGTATACATACTGTAAAACCATGCGTATATCATTACATCATAACCTGCAAATAAAAGTGTCCCATTCACCAGATATACCATGACATAATTACCATAGTTTTGAAAGGAAGCTACCCCAGAGTAAAATGTTAGTGGAGGAATACACATACCTGTAGTGTGCTTGATATCCCTAGCAAAATCTATTTGTACATTCATATTGCACATTTAGATAAATATTTTTTAAGTTGAGATGACTACCACCCAGAAAGTTACTTGGTAGGGTTAACCATGTGGATGGCATAAGGGAATTGCAGAGAGCCATACAAAGGCTGAAAAATGTTGTCCAAAGTCTAGGAGTTGAAATTCAGTGTCAAATAGTGCAATGTTATGCACTAAGAGAACAACCCCCCCAGAACAGAGTACTGAAATTGGGGGTAAGCTGAACACAACCTCAGAAGAAAGGGACCTAGGAGTTATCATTAGTGACTCCTTAAACAGCTACTGACACCTCAAGAAAAGCTTTGCATTCAGTATACATTCTACATTTATCCTCCCATTACGTCTTACTGAGTAAATTTGCATGAATATATGATATTTATCCCTTGGAGTTCATCAACCTCTATAGCTTATTCCCTACTTGAAATCGTAATGCTCTGTTGTGACATCATAATCTGTTGCCATGGAGGTAACTGTGATGTCACAAGCAGTGCATTATGACCTCAGGTGGGGAACAAGCAACAGGGATAAATGAACTCTTCAGGAGCAAAGATCCTGTTTTCATGCATATGACCTTAGTAATAAGTAATGGTGAGGGAAATACAGAACTAATGTGAAATAAAACTGAACTGGGTCTAAATATTACGTTTTGCTAGAGTTCTCCTGAAGGCATCAGCTGCTCTTTAAGCAAACCAGTCAATGTAACAAGGCCTTCTGCAAGGTTAACAGGATGCTAGAAACAAAGAAGCAAATAATTTGTCTGCAGAAAAGGACTGCTTGGCCCACCCAGTCTGCCCAGATGGTCCTCTACGAGTCTGTCTCCACAGACCCTAACTAGTCTGTGGTAACCCTCCGTCTTCCCTGCCTATTTACTAATATTCCCTATGCCTATCCCATGCATGCCTGAAGCCCCCCCTACTGTTTTTTTGCCTCTACCAATTTCACTGGAAGTCTATTCCAGGCATCCGCCGCTCTTTCAGTGAAGTAGTCACTCACGTTCCTCTTTAACTTCCCACCATCCAGCTTCATCACATGCTCTCTGGTCCTGGTGCTTTTCCTCAGTTGAAAGAGCCTTCCCTCCTGCACCATGTTCACCTGTGAAGTACTTGTAGATCTTCTGTCATGTCCCTTCTCTCTTTTCCAGGGTGTACATACTGAGATACCCTTAGTCTCTCCTCATAGGGCTTTTGGTGCAATCTCTGTATCATTTTAGTTGCCCATCTTTAGTCTGCCTCCACCCTGTTCTATGTCCTTTCTGAGGTACGGACTGCAGAACTGGACACAGTAGGTGGTTTTCACCATTGAGCAGTACAGTGGCTTAACCACCTTCCTCTTCCTTCTAGAGATAACTCTTCCAATGCATTCTACCATCACACTGGACATACCCACTGCTTTGTAACACTTCCTGCCACTGTGACATGATCGGCTATGATAACTGCTAGGTCCCTCACAAGCTTAGCATCTGACAGTTTCTCTTCCCCACCATCCTATACTCAATTCCTTGGTTTCTATGCCCTAGGTAAATGACTTGAACTTTTGGCATTGAACCCCAACTGCCATGTTCTTGACCACTCGTTGAGCTTCCCCAAGATCCCTAGACATTTTTTCCACCACCTCCTGATTGTCCACTCTATTACATATTTTGGCACCATCTGCAAAATGCACACTTTCCCTTTCAATTCCTCTGCAGTGTCACTTATGAAGACATTGATGAGGACGGTCCCAATACTGTGTCCTGCAGCAACCCGCTGGTCACTCTTCCATCATTAGAGTGTACTGTTAACACCACCCTCTGTTGCCTATCCATTAACCAATTTCTAGCCCAATTCACCACTTTCAGAACCCGCACTTAGGCTGCTCAATTTCTTAATCAGATGCTGGGGTACATCAGAGAGGGTCCAACAGTGGAAACAGGAAGTACTGTTACCACTGTATAGTTTGCTGGTGAGACCATATCTGGAGTACTGTGCCCAGTTCTGGAATCCCCACCAAAATAGGACCAGGACAGGTCAAAGAACGTACAAAGTAGGATGACTAAGATGATTCAGGGTCAGGAGGGCAGAACCTATGAGAATTGGCCAAAGGCACTGAACATGTATTCACTCTAAACATGAAGAGAAGGGAGATATGATAGAGCCCTTCAAGTTCCTGAAAAGAAATTAACAAGGTGGACTATGAGAAGCTATTTAACAGGAACAAGAAGACCAGGCAAGTGCCCGCAGTGGAGGTTAATGTGGGGAAGGTTTAAAAAGATGTGAGGAAGTATTTTGTCGAAAGGGTGGTTCAGCCATGTAATGGTTTGCCAGCAGAGGGGTGCCAAATTTATAAATGGCTTCAAACACGACTGGGACAGAGTCAAGGGAATATTAGCTACTCAGTGGGACATGGGAGGCGGAAACACGGATAACAAAAGAGGAATAGTGTATGAAGACACCACAGAGACAATAAATCCTGAGACATAATAAGGTAATATGGGAAGACTGGATGGAACATTAGTCTTTTCTGCTGTCGTCGTCTATATTTCTAAGTCTACGAGAATGAGTGGTTCACTGTGACATCATCGGTCTAAGTTAGTGACTTGTTCATTGTGATGTCAGCTGCCCAAGAGAATTCTTCATTCGCAATTAGAAAATGGGAAAAACAAATCTTCATTCTGATTGGCTAAGGCTGTCAACCAGCTGGTCGGTATCAGGCAACAGAGACCTGGAAATAATGAATCCCAGTCTCTGTTGCCTGATTACATTCTAAAATCATTGTGCCCATAGAATTTTAAATTTCCAGCAGCCTGCATCTTGTCTCGCTCATGAGAGATACACAAAAACCCACTGTCATGAGATTTTACAGTATCTTGTTACCATTCAAGTATTTAATGTCAGTTATGTTTAAAAGTGCTCCATTTGTTTGTTTTCTCATAAATTCAGCTTAGCATTTCCTAATTGTGGTCACTCTCTAGACCAGGTTCAGCAATGTCTCAGCCTTAGCTTCACAGCTCTTGGTCTTGCCTCCTCCCAGTAACAGTCTGCATCAATAACGTTATTTTCTTTTTTTTTTTTAAGTCACCTTATTGAAAGCATATTTAAAGCACTTTCTTCATTGGTCTTCACTCTCACCACAGCCTCAGAGCAGTCAGTCCATTTACAGACATGAGGGCAGGCAGGCAGGCTCATGATCGCAACTGCAGAAACAGGACGGTAGGGTGAAAAATAAAGGCGATGTCCATCAGCCAAGAAGCCATGGGCAGAGTGGGAGGCATGTGCACCACAGGAAACACTGCACAAAATGATCTGGAGAGTGTGTCTGTGTGCGGGGGGTGGGGAGGGTGATGGCCACAGCAGTCGGTCCATTTACAGGAATGAGGGCAGATGGACAGGATAGATGCCAGCAGGTAGGATCATGATCGTGACTGCAGAAACAGGATGAGGGGCGGGTAAAAATAACAATGTCCATCAGCCGAGAAGCCATGGGCGGAGTGGAGAGGCATGTGCACCACAGAAAACGGAACAAAATGATCTGGAGAGTGTGTGTCTGTGTGTGTGAGGGGTGGGGATTACGACCACAGTAATAAAAGTGAAAACCTCCAAGAGCAGTGCCTTTGCTGGCAATTGAACCACACAGGACTACTTCACAATAATCACAGTTACATGATTAATTTTATGTATTTTTTTATTTGTTCTATAAACTTTTTGTTCACTTAATTAAAATGTTATAACCAATCCATTTTCTAAGCACATAATACTCTCCAGGGTGGGCAGTACTGGGCTATACTGAACCTTCTAGTGGATATAAAGCCCTCTGCCTGCGGTGCCAGACCTTATTATGCCCCTGGGCAGTCTGTATAGCTCAATACTATCCACCCTGTCGGTATTATTGCTTACTTACATCTAGGCTGGAGAGTTGTATCGCAACATCATTCTTGTGTAAGTGGACACAGTGGTCATGGTGCTTAGATCTGATAAAAAAAAATACAACAGGATTGGCTGTCCTAGCGGTACTAGAAGTGGTGATGGTATCCATCAGAAATGAACCCCATATTTGTCCTTCACACAGGTATTTTAGGTACTTCTGTTCCGAAGATGGCAGTGTTCTTCATTTTGTTTCTTGGTGTGTAGCTCAGTGAGAACTGAGTACACAAGGCATTCAAAGGAACATGATTAAATGCAGACAGGATGGCTAATTACAGTTACTTACTTGTCAAAGATACGAAACACTCTGCAAGCTCCTCCTCACTCTTGCCTTTCGCCTCCTCTTTCAGCTGGCGCACCATCATGACCAAGAACTCTTCAAAGTCGATGGTACCGCTGCCTGTAAAGAGTGACCCAACAACTGTCAGTCATATCACTGCCAGATGGTGTCTGACACTTAAAATGTAGATTGAGCAAATTCCTTCTAACAGTAACTGTTTCTCACCATCTTCATCTACTTCCTCAATGATTGCATCCAGTTCTTCTTTCGTTGGGTTCTGACCCAACATTTTCATGACGGTACCCAACTCCTTGGTGCTGATGTCACCACCGCCATCTGAATCAAACATGTCAAAGGCGGCCTTGAACTCTGCAATGAGAAAGTGAAATAGTTTTCCAGTTAGAAAAGTGCAACCTGCTTTAAAGAAACAACTGCATTATGTAGTCCCTTACTGTATGGGAAAAGCAGTCCTGAACCTGCCACTGATGTTAAGAGTGCCAAGAAACATAAGCTGCAGCTGGCCACTTACTGGGTGGGTAAACACCTGCTAGAAGGACAGGAAAACACCACTGTACAGCTTCCTAAAGTCTAGAAGGATAACTCTCTTCCATATTAGGCAGTTGGCAAGTTTGCAGTGAAGACAGGGCTCCTTCTAGTAGGAGCATGCCCACCAGTAGGCAGGACACCCTTGGGAGCTAGTTTTTCAACTCATAGAATTTTTTTTCTTGTTAAAAATAGTAAGTAGATTAATAAAACTATAACCCAACAGGCACTCATTTGTACCGAGGGAACATCATAAACATTTTTATTGTTTAGACAGAAACAGAAAGAGGTAAGAAAAGAAACTCGTGGATATTTTGGAGGATGCTTTCCTCAGTCTTGACTGGTCAAGGCATCTCATCAGAATGCAAGAAAAGGGACCCTCAGTTACCCCAAGAATGCTAAAGCCACCTTAGAGCACAAGCAGCTCTCAGAAAAATAGACAAAATATTGCTTACCTTAGCTTAAGTCTTTCTTTATTGTGCAGTTAAGGTGCTTATTCCCACAGCCATAAAGTGCAATAAATAAAAGTAAAGAGGCCGTCTTACATCATATATAAACACATGAAAACAACAGACACGCGGCCCTTAGGTGCTTGCCACACCATATCAAGCCAGCGGCAGACACAACATGCACCTTGCCATAGGGGTGCATGTTGTGTCAACTGCTAACTGTGGTGCCGAGGCACCAAGGGTGCTGTATTTTCATGTGTTTACTAGATGTAAGGTGGCCATCTTTACCTCAGTTATTACAATTTATGGCTGTGAGAATAAGCTTAACTGCACAATAAAGAAAGACTAAGCTAAGGTAATGTCACTTATCTATTTGTCTGGGTTAGCTAATAATGTTTTGGGGTAACTGAGGGTCCCTTTTCTGCCTCGTGGTTTACTTGGTTACATGCACTGAAATGGTCACTAGAAGTGAGTAAAGCCCCACAAACTTGGTTCTGTGTGATCTCATCAGAATGACCATTTTCTTCTTTCCCTTCTGCTTAGTAAATGGAAGGAATTTGTTTTTATATAGTGCCTTTCATAGAACTGAGAGGGTAGATACCATGTGGTCACCCCTGATGACAGTGCTACTCTAGAAGCCAGTCAGATGTGGTGCAAGAAAAGTGGGTCAGTTCACATCCTTCCTCTTCTGGAGTCAGAGAATGTTAATGCCATAGCGCCAATCCAGCCATACTGGCACAAGTTTGGGAACTGGGCTTTGGACACAGACCTGGGCCTCCCATTGCGGAGTGCAACAGGCTACTCTATCATGACTAGAAGAGGAAATCATGTCCAAAACATCAGAGGAAAAACCCTTCTATTATGATGAGTACCATAGGATTTTGACTTACATCTATACAGCCACCAGAGATGAGAAAAGGAACCTCCGTGTAATGTCTCGTCTGAAGGACAGTGCAGCTAGTACTACTCTACTGGACATTAACCAAGTTCCTGGTGTGGACTAGAACCCACAACCTTTGATATTTCAGTTCCAGAGGTCAGCATGCAACCTACCGAGCCACTGATATTGCTGATTTCTGAAGGATGCATTTTGTGGTGTGGTACAATGGTAATGGAGCGGGTGCTGCAGCCACTAACTGTGGCAGAGATCAGTATATTTCAAGGGTTGTATGTGTGTGTGTGTGTGTGTGTGTGTGTGTGTGTGTGGGGTGGGGGTGATAGAACACAGTCAGGTACCTGGCCTCACTTTATTGTGAGAAAACAAGATTATCATGCTTTTTCCTCTCCACAGGCTGGGAATAGTTTGTAGCACAATTGTAAGAATATAGGATAACTCACCAGCAATCATCTCCTCACTGAGGAAGGACCGGCCTCCTGCTGTTGGTCTGTCTGTAAAATAGAAGAACCATAAAATGTTGGTTACATCTACATATAGCACTCTCAGTGAAGAAATACCGAAGACAGAGTGAGGCATTTTAAGCAAACAGTACATAGTTTGTGGTGTCAAGAACTCCACTTTCCCTTTCATACACACAGCACTCCCAACAGGGAATGCACATTTTGCTTTTCTTTAAATATTTCAGTTATTTACCCAGAATAACTCCCTGAGTTGTAAAATCTTGTTTCAGTAAATTCCTGTTTTTATTTATGCCTATAGTTGGATGGACTGGGACAACAAGAGTTGAAGGAACATGCCTAAGGTTAACCAGTGAGTGTTTGACTATAGCAGGGTTTGAACCTGTGATCTACTGATTCCCAAGTCAATGCCATAACCATTAGACCATACTGCCTCCACTAGATCTCACTACCTCCGTTTTTAGGCACTTTCCCAGGCTCAGAGGTTTGCAGCTTTGTTGCCCACAAACCATTGGCTGAACTGGTGTAATTTGAACAATGAAGAAAAGGGTTGTCCATACTTTGGTGTCCCATATGTTTCTATGAAGAAGAGAGGGAATTCTGTACACTAAAAGGGATAAAGGCTGGTTTGACTTGTAGACTTACAGAAATCAAAGGGTTACTCTTCTTTGACACAGGTGGAACTACATTCCCCTCAGTATTCCTGCAGAGAAAACTATTAATCCCTGATGGTATCATCTAAATAACCCCAGCAAAGGTTAGATTCCAGTAATTTTCCTTAAACCAGAAAGACCTACGGGACCCAAAAATGTCCTTATAGCCCCACGAGCATTTTAGACTGCATTTTTTAACTTACGGAGAACAAATATATGATCTGCTTGAGTAGCCAGATAATAACATAAGTATAACGAAAGCAGCCAAGCCACCTCCCAGCACAGGGCTCAGTTGTGTATGGCCCCTTCACAGAACCCCCGTCCATCCGTCCGTCCAAGATTGTACCAGTGCTGCAATTCTAAAAATTCTAAAGGTTTCTGTGAGAACAGTTTTCTTGGTATTCAAGCATTTAACAAAACCTTTACTGGGCTGTCAGATAATGTTGGTGCTGACATGGCCTGTTCTGGGCTGAAGATCTCTCTATTTTCCTATTACATGCCAATTAATGAGGCTTTACTTAGGCTAAATACCTCCCCAGCTCTTCACCTGCACTTAGTCTGTTGTTGTCCTCTTCCCTCCTTGTTTAGACTCCTCTAGTCTTCCTAATCGACCCTGTGAAAATAATGAACTGCTTTCAGTCTGTTGAATTCCATGCTTACATTTCTGATCGAATGCCCAAAACTATTTGTCATACACTGTCTTCAATATGTTTTTTTTTATGTGAACTTACTGTATTACCGAATTTGCTGTATCTATATTATGTCTGTACTGCTTCATTTTAATACTGTATTGGAACCTATGTAACGAGCTTGTTCTCAAGCTATACTGTGCTGTCTTGTTTTTATAATGAGGTGGAACCTATGTAATGAGCTTATCCTCAAATGGTGTTTTCCTGGATCACAAATAAATAAATAAATTAACAAGATACATCCCAAAAGCATTTTTAAGTTTATATTTATGCCCCTCTAACCCACAGAGCAACTCTCCTTTGGTTCCCCCAAAGTACCAGACCACTGCTATCCACCATGACCACAACTTGTCACCTCTGTTTAGCCATGATTCTACCCCCCCACCACCACCACCATGTGGGGACAGGAGGGAGGCAGTCTGAGTCTCTACTGTTGCATCAGGCAGGCATCGTTGGGAGGTGGTGCAGGATCTGGATATACTGAGGACCATCATCTGGTTCTGCAGGGGCCATTTTCCATTGTTTCTCCTGACCCCCAGGATGTCTACACACATAGGGGTTGGGGCAGGCATCTGCATGCCTGCCACAAGCCCAGTATTCGTCCCCAATCCATCATGCCTCTGCTGGGCTTCCACCTGTGGTCACCCAAGTGGCAGCATTGCAGAGGAGACTGAGACCCTCCCTTCCTATAGGAGGAGTCGTCCTGTGGGATGCTATGTCATCCTTCCTTGGCCAGCCCCAATGACTCTGCTTGTTCCCAAACCTGGGGCCTCAACCTTGAAGTGGTAGCTGTACTGCTTCACTGTTGGGATGGCCAAAAAGCATTTCTTAAGTCCCCAAACCATACAGGAAAAGATACACTTTCAAATTGAAAATCTGATATGTAATTCCTCTGCTCAAGCCCCTCAATCACCCCATGAGGACAGGCAGGTCTGATTTTTTAAACATAGAACTCCAACATATATTTAGGCTTGTTAGTCCTGTTTATTATTGATTTACTATTTATAGTCCTCCGCTCCCTCCCTCCTTGAAGCTAGACTCCTCGCTCAATGTGCATCCGTTATCTCAAAATTCTGACTGGCCTCCTCCCTCTTACTTCACATCTCTCTCTCCCCCACTGCCTCCTTCCTCATATACTCTTTGTAACTCTAGCTATTGTTTCTTCACTCTTCCTGCAGAAATCCCTTCCTGGCCAGGCTGCTTTCTCCTACTGCTTCCCAGACTCTGGAATTCTCTCCCCTAACCATTCGCTCCACCTTATTCTCTCCTCTCTTCTCTTCTCTATGACTTCATCTCTCACTACTGCAACTGCACCTGACAGTGCAGGGCTTCAAACAGGCATGGGATAGGCATAGGGAGCAATACAAGGGTATGACTAGATAGGCCATTGACAGAGCAAAGGCCAATGGCACATTTATAAGGTAGAAAACAAATGGGCAGACTGGATGGGCCTTGCGGTCCTTATCTGCTGTCAACTTCTAGGTTTCTGTGTTTCTATACATATCCCTGCCCCACTTTTCAGTACCCTCTCCCCTTTCCTCCTCCCTTTCCTGATCTGCACCTTGTTTACGCCTTTTTGTTTCCTTCACCCTATAGCAATCTTCACCCTACATTGCCTCCACACTTGCCATGTATTTCCTTTAAACCTCCCTTGGACAGGCTTCCACACTGTACTTTGTATAAATTTGCCTCAAATTAATGCTTAGTACTGATGTACTGCATAATTTTTGTTTTATTTGTTTTCTTGTACTACCCCCACCCCTTCCGGACACATTTGAAAATGAGCTGTTATCGTCTCAGTATGTCTTTCCTGGTGAAACTTTTGAAATCAATAAAGAAATCAATAAATATTTTAAGGAAGTCAGGGACTTGTCCACAAACCATTGGATCTGCCTGAATTTTTGTATTATAAGCTGGTCTAAAGGGTCCGTCCTCTTTTCTAGTTTTCGGGACCTGTTTTGAAAAGATTTAACTATAGGCATGAAATGGAGCAACTGTTTGAAAACAGAGCCCACAAATGCTGAGTTTCATCTTCAGTCTTTTGATTTTATAAGAATTTATTTTGCCTGGATGGCCCAACTGAAATGCAGTGGAAGGGATTTTCAGAAGCAGGGTTTGGACACAAATCCCGTGAGATTCACACACAGTATTTTGATTTTTCATCCCTGCATGCATGGATGCCCGTTACACTTTTTCTGCTTCAATCACAACCTGCCACAAAGCACTTTCAACAGCTGCAAATTGCCCACTGTGGAGATTTGGGTGCAGATGCACCTGTAGTGCCTAAGTCTATGGATGCAACTGTAGCCATCATAATTTAAAATCAAGCCAAATATCTCCTTTTGGGTGGGTCCCTGTTTCTACCCTTGTTTTACTGCACAGTGATTCTGAAGTGGAAGGATGTCAGAGGTTGAGATAAATAGAATTTAATGAGGTCAACTCCTCTTTCAGAAAGACTCTCACATTTATTTATTATGTTGTAATGCAGCCACCAGTTTCCAGAGTAACTATTTTGTGGTTAATTCAACTTTTCAAGGCTAGGAGTAGCATAGGTGCCAGAACTGGGGAGGCAGTAGGGCCATAGCCATGACCCAATCAGTTTTACAATCATGTTAATGTATTACTGGGGAGGCACTGTACCTTTAAATGGAAGTATATGCAGTAAACTGTGTTTCTCACTAATCACAACCTTAATGATTTGCAGGGGTTGTAAGAATTTTGGGAAGTGAAGAGCTCACTGTTGTTCAGTGTGATCAGCTGGGTTTGTGATTGGCTAAGGCACAGTAGCCAAACTTTGCAAATGAAAATGAAGCCCGGACTTCAAGCTCCAGCCTGGGACTTCTTGACTTAGTGTGCATAGCAGCTTGTCAAAGAGCTGACGGTACAGTATATATGATTACCAAGATGGTTCCCACAAAAACTTCTATAGTATATGGTTAGCCCGATTGTATATAGATGTCTGTATTCACAATTTTCTTGTTGTAGGACAGTTCAAAGGTGACTACAATAACTTTTCACTTTGACGTTTGACCCACCAGTCTCTTCTTGTGATGCTCTCCTGTCCCCTACCCTGGCCCGAAATAAATCTGCCATTCATATTTCACATTTTATATTTTAAAATAATGATTTCTTGTTTTACTAAGAACAGAAGCACTACAACTTACTCAGTTTTATTTATTCATATACTAGAAAACCCATATACAGTACTATAAAATAATGTATGGGCAACCAAACTACCACTTGGCATGTGTTTCCATCTCGGGCTAAGAGGACATCAGGACATCTTGAACTTCACTCTTGCAGTCCCTATGATGTCATCTTAACCACTCAATGGAAACACAGCCTTGTCATGTATGGTTGCCCATACATTGTTCTATATGTGTGAGTCACTTAGCATCTCAATACTGTACTTGCAATGTCTCTCGTGGTGATGTGGGTTTGCATGCAGGTACCCATGGCGAAGCTTAGCAATGGAGGTAGGGTTTCAAATGTAATATCAAAGACCTGCTAGCGGTTGGGAGGGGCTATGTCCACTGAATTAAACTTGACAGGAAGCTCCTGTCAATGGTGGTGGTGGGGACTAAACCCCAGAGGGAATTTGCCTCTTACATCCTTAGCCCTACCATTTATCAGACCCTTCTGCCACTTTGAGCAGTAGTCATCACACAAGCATGTTTCCCAGTGAATGCATTGATCTTCAGGGATCAAACTTAGCAGAGTATGCAGCTTTCTAGGTCCTGTTTCATCCTCTTATAACAGAATAAAATATCTGTCTGTGACCTTTAGTAAATTTCCTTGGTGCAAAGAAAAAACGGCCTCCCTACTGGGTTAAAAAAACTCCTAGTAGGGAGGTCAGTCATGTTGAAAGTGAATGACTATTGCTAGTCTTGAAAAAGTGGTACTAACCATGAAACATCGGTCTGTTTTGTAAACTTGTGGGCACTTTACAACATAATAAACCTTTGAGAGTCTGGTTGAAAGTAAGTAATGTTTTATTTATTAAGCATCCTTTCCCTGAGGCTCAGGGCGCTATACAGGGTGCAGACCACGTAAACGTAAGTTCAACATAAAACATAGTTTATAAACAGTTGTCAGAACAACATAAAGGCAGTACAATATCATATAATAAATAAATAAATACTAAAATTGGTGGGCAATATATGGGAGAATTCTAATTACATCCAAAACACCTCCCTGAACAAATGTGCCTTCAGTCCCGTAAAGGACTCCAACAAGGGGCCTCCCTCAAAGATCTTGGTAGCGGGTTCCACAGGGCTGATCCTACAACTTTAAATGAATGGTTACCTGAGGATTTAAGCTGGGCCCTGGAAACTGCAAGGATGCCTGCCTTGAGAGGAGCGAGAGAGCACTGGGTCTGGTAAGGAGACAGGAGGCCACTCAGGTAGCCAGGGCCCAGTCCATGCAGGGCTTTATAAATCAGAAGACCGACCTTGAAGGGGATTCTACACCTCACCAGCAGCCAATGCAGATCCTGCAGGACTGGGGTCACATGATTAGACCTAGGGTGGCCTGTCAGTAACCTAGCCGCTGCATTCTGCACTAGCCTCAAGCGACACAGGGCCCCTCCACTAACCCCAAGGTAAAGAGCATTACAGTAGTCAAGCCTGGAGGTCAAAAGCATTGGCTAGTGAGGGCAGGTCCTCCAGTGGGATTTAGACTTTATTCTGGGCAGTATTCCTAAAATGGTAAAAGCCACTCCACGTGAAGGAATTGAGCTTTTTCCTGTATATACCTAATTTTTCAGTATTAGAGACACCTGAACTTAGCCTCAGCATCCTGTAACTAGGATGACGATGGCATCCAGAGATCAAACCCCTTTTCAGATTGGCAAATCAGATGGCTTGCCCATGGTTGTGTGAACCAAATACTTTGATGGGAATATACACTGGGATCTCCTATTTTACAATTTTGTGCTTGGACCAGACTGCTTCCTATGTGGAATGGGCCATTGCGTTATCCAGGAATAGCTGGTTCTGAGGATACCTTGCCACCTTCCCATTTCTAGTATTGATGATCAACTCATAGTTTCCCTACTAAAAACTATATGTTCTTCCCTTATTCTCTGATTACAGAAGGATACGTGCATCTGTACATGTGTACATGTAAAATTCTCCAAGGCATTTTGTACCAGCTGGACACTCGACATTTGAAAGTAATGAACTGAGCTCCTTGGGTTAAATGCCAGAAGCTTCTGTAGACCTTTCAGGTTATTTTTTAAAAGTCTGGATGTTGTCCTTACAGGAGATGTCCCTAATGCCATGGCTACTTGGATTAAGTTACCCATGGAACTTCAAGATGCCCAAAAAACCTTGGCGATTTCTGATCCACATCTAAGTTGACAGAGCAGCAAATTCCACTACCCCATGGCTATTTACAGCTCTGAGCTTAGTTTCACACCCACCAAATATGTACTTCTGTACTAAGCAGGAGACTGACTTGTAAATGACCCAACTGGTGTCAAGATGCAGTGCAAACAGGGCTGATCTGGAAGGTGGGGTGGGGATTAGCCCTGTTTCTTGTTCTTGGATATTTCTTAGGACCAATGTTGAGTAGATGGGTAAGATGAACAGACTGGATGGGACAATGGTCCTTTTTGCTGTCAGGCAGTATAGTGTGGTGGTTGAGGGCACTGAGCTACAAACCTGGACATCTGGGTTTGAATCCCATCAGCCCCCCCTTGCACGCTACTATGTGACTCAGGTCGCACCTGGAAACAAGCTGCGGCTTAGTGCCTTTCCTAGTTAAACAATCCCCCCATTATTTCTCTGTTTCTTGATCTCAGCTTCAAAACCCTTAATCATAAACTATTCTGCACATTTTAGATATTACCATATCTAATTTTGAATTTTATCAGCCACAGTCTGCATAACACGAACCAAGCTGCACATAACAATATGTCATGCACTGTTCTGTATGTATTGCATTGTGCAAGTACTGTGGTAATTTATGTAACAATGTGAATTCTGTATTCCTGTAACTGTTTATCCAGGTCATCCTTGTGAAAGAGACCTCAGTCTAAATGGGATAATGGCAGGTATAATAAAGGTTAAATAAAATTAAAAATCTTGATGCCAGATAGAGATATGGGGGATTTTCAAAGCTCCTGACTCCAACGTAGGCTCAAGATCCGCCCATGCCTGCATTGAGAGGAGTGCGCCAGTGCCACTTGCAGCAATTTTTCAAAGGCAGTGGGTGGTTTACAACAGTCCACCATGCTTTGTGGCATCTTGTATCAATGAATGATGCAAACTGAGCTGCTTTGTAGGCCACTTGCATCATTTTATTGATGCAAGTCTAGGTAAATCCACATTCGACAATTGAATATTCATCGGGAGCACATAAACAACCTAACTGCAGGTCTACTAGTGCGGACATAAGTCCACTTTGAAAATAAGGCTGATGGATCCAAGATGGATCTGTTTTGAAAATGTTGTCTTCTTGCTTTAAAAGAAACAAAGAAAGCATCACTAGAGTGCCTCGTGAAGCTCAGTTTTAGAAACCAATCTTTGCTTCACTGCTGTGGTTTTTTTCCACAATTAAAGAGCAGGTATCTGCTCAAATACATTGTTTAAAACCTCCTGAGTCTATTAAAATGGGGAAGGTTGCTACAACAATGCAAAGTTTACAAATCCTATATTTAGAAAGGCCCCATCCATGAAAAGGGGCAGCATTTAAAAATGGAGGTGGCGTGGTGGTCTTCTGTTGCAAAGGTGCTTCACAACTATAGAGATCCCATATAGAATCTAGAGGGAACATTATGTGGAATACTAGGGGCTTTCATGCTGCCATTTGCAAGTGGTGTGTACAATGTCTATGGGGATAATATGCAGATGAGTGCTGGTACACACACACACACACGTATATATCTATAACTGTATATATATATATGTGTGTGTGTATATATATATATATATATATATATATATATGGATATGCAATGGAAACAAGTGTAATAAATGATTTATCTGCACAAGAGCAGTTTGACCTCAGGTAGCCTCACAATTGTTGTAATGAATGAATGCTTACGATGTCAACCAATGGTATTGCAGAGCTTATTGTAAGCTGTCATTCAGTGATAGCGTGTTGGCTGGCCAGCTGGAGGTGTCTTGGTGGGTTTTGCTGCCCACCAGCTGGCATGCCTATGCTCGGACGGGGAGCGAGGTGGGGTTTGGCTGCCTCAGTGGGGGGTCCACTAGGACTACCAGGGTGATCTCAGGTGTGAGTTTTGCTACGATTGGGGCTGGGAGTGGGGTATCACTAGACTACCATGGAGTTTTGATAGATAATAATACTACGGACAGGGTTCAGCAATGGAGGGAGCCACTAGTTACCAGGGTGTTCGATGGCTACTGATACTACGAACGAGATTCAGGATGGAGGGGCCACTAGACTACCAGGGAGTTCGATGGCTACTGATACTACAAGCGAGATTCAGGATGGGGGGCCACTAGACTACCAGGAGTTTGGATGGCTAATAATACTATGGACGAGGTTCGGGATGGGAGGGGGCCACTTGACTACCAGGGGTTGTGGTGTGATTTGGGGCACAGAGGTCGAGGGAGCCCAGCACATCCTGCCGGGCGCAGCTTACAAGCCCCAGACATGCAAATGGGGCCACAATGACATGTAAATGACCATTGCATATATCACAGTCTGAATTTTCACCCAGCGCATTCCCATTCCAGGTATTCAGACAAGACAGGGGAATGCGCCACATCTTCGCAGCCCCCTTGCGCAGCCCACATCTTTTGATATATTCAGATGGGATGCGTGATTGCACATCTTGTTTGACTATAGCACTGTTGCACTCAGGCCCAACTCAGTTGTGTGGCACAGGCACTTGACTCATTCTGGGCGCAGTTTGAAAATCCTGGCCCTTGTTTTTGTGTGGATTTCTTCAGCAATAAATAATGGGGAGGAGAAATCTATAGAAGATACTGTATATGAAATACAAGCTGAATTATGTCCAAATATTATGTTTTCCAAAGTTTTCCCAAAGGTGTCAGCTGCTCTTTAAGGTTGGCACCATGGTGTTGCACAGTAGGGACTGCTCAGGTATGCTGGTGACCTGATTTCATGCTCAAAGTCGATAAATGTCAGAGCAGAGGCCAGCAGGAGGTGAAGAAAGTCCATGTGGAAGCTCTCCTTCCAGGAAAAGACGGGATGTGCATCACTTGGAGAGTTGCACCTGGATGTGCGTGGTGCCATTGCTGGCAAGGGTGCTTATGTGCTGGTAGGTCCCACCCCCAGGGCATCAACGTGCTGCATGCTCCAACAGAGAAGGCAGGGATGGGTGGGGAGAACAAAGAAAATGCTTGGCCAAGCAGCCTTGGATGATGGCCTTCCTGTGCGCCACCTCACACCACTTGACCCTCATCAGTGGCCCTTCCACTACACACCTCCTAGAACCAGACACTGGCTTTGGCAACATGCTTTTCCTCACCTATGCCCCCATGGGGTGGGTTGGGGTTCTAGGAAGGACAGAACTGACCAAGGCTCCAGAGACACTCCCTCCCTTTAGAGGCAGTACCTAGGAGTACATGCCATGCTGCCTTCTCAGGCTTGTAACTAATAAAATATTTATAGTATCACCACTCTGGTGTGTGCACCATTTTTGTTTTAAAGTCTGTATACCAGAGACACATTGGGAACTAACAGTAGATGATGCCAAAGAGAATAGTACAGTAGAGCACAGGAGTGGCATGATGTGAGGGCTTGACAGAGTGAGGCTCCTGGGGCATCGAGGGTGGCAGTAAAATAAAACTATTGTACTGTATTGCAAACTATTGTTTCTTTAATGCCTTGACTGTAGATCTGATGCACGTGATAACAGTATAGTGATCAGGTTTGCAAGGCAATAACAGGACTGGAGGTAACATAAACTGAGGCCGTAAGCAGTAGCTGCATATTTTGAGATGTGAGGAGGCAGGACCATAACTCATAAGTGGCAGAGCCATGAGTGAGTTAGGAACTCCTACCTCATCACAAGTGATGATAAACTGACTGTAATGTATGGTGGCTGTGGATGTGTATGAAATCCATACACCGCAAATTGTTCTGCTGTACCACGACCTCACTAACGAGAACAACCTTCGCTCTGCATTAGTGAGGACATCATAATACAAGGGCTACAGCGGATGTCCTGATCTCGTCCCTTGCTGTGTGAGAGGGGCGTGAGTGTGCCACAGCCGCAGTTGTGGAATCGACGGCCCCTCGCAGAACTGAGTGAAAATATGGAAAAGTGAGTTTCTTTTTGTTTTTTCAGGCACCATACACTATAAAGAACAGTTTATGGTTACCCATACACTACAAGGCTATTCTTTACCTCGTAGATACAATGTCGAACTTGGAGACCTCTCGATCTTCACCTCGAGGTCATCAGTCGGCATTGTATCCACCGTGGAAGAATAGTCTTTGCAGTGTAGGGCAACCACACCATCCTCATATGTAATGCTTCGCCTTTGATTTCAACCAATAGCTTCTGCGCTGCACAGGTGATGTCATCAGCAATGTGAAAGCTGCTTTTGATTGGCTTAGTATGCACTGTGATATACCCAGCTTTGCAATCAAATGTTATCTTGCCATGTTGGGTCAGGATAACACTTTCTATCTTGCTATTTATTAACATACACATTACATATGTAAGAGAATAAATAATGGCAAAGTGTGGTATACAAGGAAATAATACCATCAAGGGGTCGAACAAGCCATAAAGCCACAACCTCGAAGGGCAAGTTACCTTTACAAGCTTGTTTGACCCGAGATGGTATTATTTTATGAGCATGCTGGAATTCGCCATCTTTTATTTTATATAATGCATTAGGTTGGTCACTTTTGCTATGTCATGTGTTTTTCAACAGTGTGAGGATTTTCCATACTGTAGTGGTATGTGTGTTTTTCATAGTGTAGTGATTTTCCATAGTGTTTTTGTAGCATAGTGATTTTCTGTAGTGTAGTGGTATGTACCTTTAAGTAGGTACTTAAAGTTTTTCTATAGTGTAGTGGTTTGATTTAGAGCTCTGATTTTTGTCCCAGAAGTGTTTCCATATCGTAGGGGTCCCTTACAGAAAGAGGCGTGACTCTGGCAGTCTTTCCTTTAGTGTGTCATGGGGGCGGGATGAGGTAGTGGCAATCATCAGTCAGGGCAGCATACAGTTGGGAATGGAGTGTTCTGCAGGGGAGTGGCATGGTTTGTGGACTGGGGTAGCCTTCAGACAGAGGCACATCGTGAGCCACAGAAGGAGGTCAGGAGCACTGTGCATCCAGGAGGAAGTGAATGATGCACAGCTCATGGAGGGCTTTATGAGAGGCTTAGAGATTTGTGTAACAGCACTATTTTGTGAGTTGGACTGGAAGGGTGTCAGGTGGATTTTTAATGTAGTCTATGGTAGTTTTTGGATAGAGTCGTGGGACTTTTAAGGTGCTGCTACATGTGTTATTGAGATAGTGTGTAGTGTGTTGGGTATTAATGTGTTATTAAGGTTTTAACACATTAATACAGTGAAATTAGTTAACTGGTGTCATAGTATGCTAATTGGCTGTATGGGTAACTATATAGTGTTTTTCTATGGAAGTGAGGGCTCAACCATGCAATAAATGTGTGTGTGTGTGTGTGTGTGTGTGTCTGTGTGTGTCTGCGTGTGTGTGTGT